>CM077893.1:1207500-2410000 GCA_039720435.1 Amazona ochrocephala | reverse complement strand
TGGCTAATCTAATATTCTTCTTCTGTGCTTTAAAAGCCAGTAGTTGTTGGGAAAGCTGTGCTTTTGGACCTGTGGGCCTTCATTTGGGAAATACCAACAAGATGGTAGTTCCCTTAGTGTCGTCTGTATTGGAATAAAATGGTGATAGGTGTTTTTCATTATTCACCCATTTTTTACCTTCTAAACCATTTTGTATTGACATTTCACCATAACAGAAGTGAATTACAAATAATCAAATTGGTCAGGTGCTATGGCAACCACCTCTTCACTACCAGAGATGAATCTGTTGGAATCTATGTGCTGAAAACTTATTTCTAACAGGGAATTCCAATTTCTGAAAAGCAACGAGCTTGGGATTCAAACGAGGACCTTTACTGCTCTCATACTGCCTTCTTTATGTTGTCTGTGAGGATGATGAATAGGCCTAATATGATTAATTTTTGATAGGAATCTAATTTGGACATTCTAATTTCCAGCACAGCATATTTTTGGTGGTTTAATCAGGTTTTCAGCTTTTGGATACCTCTTAGGCATGGATATGAATATTCTAGTCTTTGTGCTGTCAAATCTTATTGCCCATTGTATGCATGCTTTTCAGAACACTGTGTGCATTCAGCCTGTGCTTCCTCACCAAAGGCAAACCTGCAACTGGATCAGATTTTCATGCCCTTAGACATCATACTCCCCTCTTGTTGTTGACTGTAAACTGTTAACGTGCGTTTAGAGATAATTTCCTTCTGTCAAGCTCAGTACACAGAAATACTTCATTTTGTATGAACTAATTTTCTTATATGACTGAATTCTCTGTATCTGGAGAAGCTTCCTTGTAATGAGGCTTTGCAAGAATATAGCTGAGGGGATTGTGGAGAATTTGAAGATGACTGTCAGAAATTTCCTTAAAGATGAAGAAACCATCTGCTTTCTTCAAGAGAGTCAATCTGCTCGAAACCAAACTGACTCTGGTTTACTATCATCCATTTCCCCACTGTTCTGTGCTCATCTGCTATGTGTAAGGTTTGGACTTAACACGGACCAGAAGATGATGGAGAAAATTATTTCCTTTCTAGCTAAGTGGAAAGAGTTAAGTATGAGATCTGTGAGAGCAGGGATTGTTAAGCTGCAGTGCTTCAAAAGCAGGCTGCTGTTGCATCTGTAACAATAGTTCCCACAAAGCTTTCTCTCTTTTGAAAAGGTGCTGCTGTAGCAGAGCAGAAGTAGCCTGAGGCGCGAACAGCGGACGTGGGAATGGGAGGCAGATTGCCCTGGCTGGTTTCATAGAGGTTCTTTATTACTTTCTGCCCTCGTAGTCTGTGATTGGCACTTCATGCATGCAACTAGAGTCATGGTAGGGTATGTTTAGTCATAGAGTTTTAAGATTAAGCAAGTATCTTTCTGGGATGCTGACTTCAACAACCAGAGAAGCTCCTCGAGTGTGCAGAGAAATGTCACGTCAGGGGAATGCTATTCTGTAGTGGTGAAAAGACTGGGGCATAAATCCTGCTATCCTTCTTTGCACATCTGGGTCTGCTAATCTACTTGGACCTCTTTATCCACATGCAGTTTATGTAGCCTGACCTCCACGGTGACGTTTGATCCCTCAAAGTGACCTGGTTTGAAGAAGGATCTTTCACTGAGTTAGTGTGACACTTGGCCATGGCAAAAATCCTAGTCTAAATGATTAATCTTGAATTTCTGTTGTGGTTAAGAGGAAGGCTTTCAGCAGTGTGATTCTCAATGAAATAAGTAACTGGATAGGACAGAGCCAGAAGTCCTTCAGGCCTTGGGACCATTGTGGCTGGCAGAGCTCTGGTGTGGGTCTGATGTAGTGCAGCAGAAGGTGCTGTCTGGAAATCACCGTGGTTTGACTGGTGCTCACCCTTCTCCTATCTGCTGGTTTCTTCTCTTTCATTCTGCGGGGCCAAGGCTGACAGTGGCAATTGATTGGTTTTTTTTCTTTGTGAGCTCGTATCCTCAGGCTTCTTAAAGTCAATCTCAGTTGTTGCTGGCAAGCCTCAGGCTTGTGTAAAACCAGATCACCGCTGCCGTTCAGCAGTGTCTGGCTGAATAGAGAGAATAGCAGCTGCAGGTCTGGTGCTGTAAAACATGTGAATGCAAGAAAAGAGTGATCTCTACTGTGACATCCCTCTGCTTTGAAAAGAATGGATTTTAAGTGCTTTATTCTTCCAAATCCCATGAGTAGCTGATAAATGTATTAACCTGTGTCCTGCATTTTCTGTAGCTGCATTCTTTGTTAGGGCTCCCTTTCAGTGCTGTAGGGCAGTTACGTTCTGACAAAGCCCGGATACTTCCCCATCACTCTTACCATAATTTCTGTTAGCGAACCATTTAAACCTTTTTCCTTGTATGCCCCAAGAATCTAGGGCACAGTGTGGAAAAAAACCTTGAGATATGGGTATAATGGCTTATACTGTACTCATGGATATTACAAAGCACCAAGAGAATTGGATAGACAAATATTGAGGTCCACGCTGCTGTAAACAACACAGAAATAGGTCACAGAGTCCTCCAGCGACATTCTTACAAAGTATTAAAGTTGACTTTAACGAACAGAGATCTTTCATGGCAAGGCACTACAAACAATGGAAAGAAACTGATCCTGAAAGCTACTGGTTTGCTGACCTTTTTCTTCCTCTTTTTTTCCTCTTTTCTCCTTTTTCATGCTGTTTCTGTGTCTTGGTGACCTTTATACACGTGCTCACAGAGTGTTAGTAGGTGTCAGAATTTCTTATCTCCTATTGCCTTTCTAGTGGGCGCATCTCCCATCACCCATATATAGTAAGTTCCATGGGTAAGGTATTTCTTCTGGGGAAAAAGCATTTCTGGAATGATTCTATTAATTTAATTTGTTAGCAGTAAGGAGTATTTGACAGAACTCTTTAAGAGATCTGTGAACTGGAAGCATTTCTCTGTGCAGGAGATATACAGCGTTTCAGTCTGTAAATAGGTACATAACATTAAAAGGAAGTTCCTGGTGTAGTTTATAGAATGGCTTGTTAAATAAAATGGCTGTTTATCTGTACTACTGATTCCCTACTCATGATTTTTGGTTTGTCTCTGTGCTTATCAGCACTGTTTGTCCTCTACCTTTTTTTCCACAGTGTTTACTGCTGTAGTGATGCGATCATGTTATTTTTGTTTATTTCTGTTTATAAATGCAGTTTGTTGGTTTTCATAGTACCAGCCCTTTCCCCCTTCCTCAGTTAATGTCTTTCAGTGTAATCCTTTTCCTTCCAGGTTCGTATGATGAAAGACAGCGATCCATCCTGGAAGCCCACTTTTATTGTAAAACCTGATGGAGGCTGCCAGGGGGATGGAATCTACCTCATTAAAGACCCAAGTGACATCAGGCAGACAGGGAGCATCCAGAGCCGGCCAGCTGTGGTCCAGGAGTACATCTGCAAGCCACTGCTTGTTGACAAACTGAAGTTTGATATTCGTCTTTATGTCTTACTGAAATCTTTAGAACCCTTAGAGATTTACATAGCCAAAGATGGACTTTCTAGATTCTGTACAGAGCCCTACCAAGAACCCACGCTAAAAAATTTGCACCAGGTTTTTATGCATTTAACCAACTACTCACTAAATATCCATAGCGGGAATTTCATCCATTCTGACAATGTGAACACTGGCAGCAAGAGGACTTTTTCCAGCATTCTATGCAGGCTGTCTTCCAGAGGAGCTGATGTCAAAAAGCTGTGGTCAGATATCATTTCACTGGTGATTAAAACAATTATTGCACTGACACCGGAACTGAAAGTTTACTATCAATCTGACATACCAGCAGGAAAGCCTGGGCCAACTTGCTTCCAGGTAGGTTGGAATTTGTGCCAGGAATGCAGCTGTTTCTATGCATGGATTAATTTTCTGGGTGTTTAATTCCTTTTCTAAAAGCTTTCTCTAGTTATGCTGGTCACTGATTGGGTGTACTGTATACACTGAGTAGCATTGCAGGAGCTCAGAGCTTAGGTTCTCCTCACCCCCAAGTTTTACCTTACAGATCTCAATCTCCTGACCTGTGTTACTACTAGGTGTAAACATATATGGAGAATTTTCGATGGGTATCAGTTGTTAATAGCAGTATTCGCTTGTTTCCATCTTTTGGATGTAATAACTATGAAGCTTTGGAGCTTCCTAATGCTGCTAAGGTGATTGCAGTTTGAAGACCCACTTGTCACAGGTGCTAAGATTCCATGTTGACAGATGCAGTATTTTGAGATGGGAGTAGCATGAAAGTAGCCATTAATATTGAAGGCAAGTGGCTTCAGGAATTGTTCAGCAAATTGGCATGTTTCTTAGTTCTTTCTCTTTTGTCCCTCAAATGTTTCTTCCTCCTGATCATTGACATATGGATGACCATTGCATTCTCTAGAAAAGGACTGAGTAGAACTGAAGTAACACATTGCTTGTTATACACAGATCTTAGGGTTTGACATTCTCCTGATGAAAAACTTGAAGCCAATGTTACTTGAAGTAAATGCAAACCCCAGCATGAGAATAGAACATGAGCAAGAGGTAAGACCTCTCAGAATGACAGTGATATTGGAATGAAACTGTTTAGGTTTGGTTTTCTGGTCTTTTTTCCTTGTTTGAAAGATGAAAGCTGTCTGCTAATATGAAGCTGCCAAGGTTCTCTGTAATTTTCTGCTTTGAAATCATTGCTAATCTTATACACTGGAAATATGACTTATTGGAATTGTGAAAGCTCTCCATCATCTTTGTCATGAATACATTTATTCATCATCCCCTGTAGTTGGCTTAATTGTGTTTAGGGGATTGCTAATCATTTTTTCCATGTTTGTATACATAATATAAACGGTAACATTGGCAGGAATCTCTTAATGCTTCAATTTACTGGAGAAAGTTGCCAAAAATGTTATAATATCATACTGAAAATATGAAGGTATTTGTGTATCCTGTAAGAAGTGCTTTGTCGTCAATCATTGTGTATTTAAAACATACATGACATGCGCGAAGTTTGAGGAAATGTGGAATAAATAATCCTCAGGTCTGTGCTGAGTAATTGCATCCCTTTGTTATTGAAAGCTTTCTCCTGGAGTATTTGAAAACGTCCCAAGCCCCGTTGATGAAGAAGTGAAAGTAGCTGTTATCAGAGACACTCTTCGTCTGATGGACCCTCAGAATAAAAAGAGGAAAGATATCCAGTAAGTGTGTTGACTTGGGGTTATTTTGTATCAGTACCTTGTAATAATTCCAAAAGTGGACTGTTTTCACCCAGTTGTGTCAGTTTATCCAGGATGATGATGAGAGACTGTCTGTCTGACTCCTTCTGCATCCACAGTGTTAACCCTTTCAGAAAAGCTTGTAGAGTATGAATTGGTGGCATGGTACAAAAAGAGTACTTGGGTTTGCGGATATGCCAAGGGAAGGTCAGGGAAAGAAAACAATTTGTTCTACTCTGTGTTTTGTCGCAGCAGGTCCACCAAATGGTAGTCTCACAGCTCGGCTCTGATCGCTTCATGTGCTGCTTTCTTAGAGCAATGGTGGAAGTGTGCAAGGAGCCATGCAAGTACTCCAGGAATTGAAAAGGTCCACAAACTGATAGTAAATCAGGGTTTTTCAGTTCCCTTAGAATATCTGACCTTTGATTCAGAGCTGGTGCAAACAGTTTAGTAACTCAGATTTATTTACTTATACTTTTACTTGAGGCCTCTTTTTTATTCAGAAGTCTTGAGGTGTAAATTTCGTGTGTTAATTTGCTTGAAAGCCACCAATTACTCTGAATGAATTGCCCCACTGGAGCTGAAGAGTATAAATATTTTAGTTAGAAATTGCTTCCTTGTTCTGTGATAATAAATATAGTTTAATCTATGATCTAGATATGAGAGGAACTGCCTGGAGCAGCTTGCACAGCAGTGCTTGTGGTGGGGATCAGGCTGGGAGAAAGAGTGTCTTCTTTTTTGATGAAATGCCTTGTTTTAAGCAGTTTCTTGAAGATATGAAAAGGAGATTTCTTTTTTTGTCCCCCTAGAAATTCTTACTTATAGGCCTGCCCTCGTACTAAAATACCGATTTTGTTCTCTTGCTGCTTAGTGGCAGCCTTAAATGAGTTATTCACTTTCTGTAATGATTTCAAGCACAAACCTGCTGTCCTTTTGTAGACAGAGTCCCACGAACAAGACATGACTGATAATACTTAAAAAAATCTTTATTATTGTAGTAATATTGTAAGATCAAACTATTCTTTCTGAGGCAGTGTCACACAGAGAGGCTGCTGTGGTCAGCGTACAGAATGTCTTGCAAAGCAATCTGTGCTGTGTGTGGCCTGTACTTAACCTTCACCCTTAAGATTGCTTCAGTACATGGAGCTGAAAAAAGATCATTTTTAACCTGCAGTTGTGTAACTAGTCATGTCTTTTTTCATGCTGAAGTTGTGTCAGGCATTCATTAGGTAAATATTAGATGGGATAAAAAGGAAAATGATAACTACAAATAAATTCCTGGAGAACGCTGGTGTGTGTGGAACGCTCATGCAGCTGAGGGCTCTTCTCTGATACGTTTCAAGTCCTGAATCATGCATGGTGAGATAAACTGTTGGCTGGTCACAAGAAGAATTCATCAGTGGTGCAGCTTTTCTCCAGGATAATCTGGTTAACAGACCATCTTGTTGATGAATATCTGCATGTCTTCACCATAAGTCAATCCTGTTTCTTGCTGCAAAGGGCAATCTTCTGATAATGTTTTGTGTGGATATACAGGAGCTCATGGGTGACAACTGCCCCCTCTGTTCAGGTGAGAGTTACCCCTTCTACTCCCAAGTACTATTTATTGAACTGGGAGTGGTGCATGGAACTTTGGGAGAGACATGATCTTACTGTGAGCGTCATGTGAAGGACCTTATTCTGATCACCTATGGAGATTTACATCAGATACAGGGACTGAGCACCTGTTGCTTTTGCCTTGCCTTCACTAGCACAGGTTTTGCAGTGCTTTTGCTTTGTGTCCCACCTTTCACTTGTTTTGGTGCATTTCAGCCAGTTCTGAGGTGTGCTCCCACATTCCCTCTCCAAATACTCCTACAGGTAACTGCAGATAAATGGCATCATTTCTCTGTCTGCAGGACAAAGATAATAACTAAATAATTGGCTAGAGATAGAATGCTGGACCGTAGTTCACCTACCCATTGTAATCCTTTTGCTAGTCTAATTGTGCCTGGCAGCAGGGAAAGCAAAATTTGGCCTATTCATAGCAAAGAAATCAGGATTCCTGTTCTGACAGCTAACCAGCAGCAAACATTGCAGACTCCAGTTTCGATGCTCATTAAGTAACAGGCGTTAATCTAAGTAAGGTTTTAATGATATCTATAACACTGGGTTTGAACACACAGGGGAAATACTGCAAAGTCTGAGCTGCATCTCAGGTAAACATTCTGCTGTGGAGATGGGTTTGATTTCCCTCTAATTATCTCCCAGATTAAAATAAATGAAGCATCTAAATGAAAGCGAGCTTCAGGAGTCATCCTCAAGTACTTCATTATCAGGAAAGATTAATAGCTCAGAAATATTCTTGGTTTAATTTTTCCTCATCTTTCTGGAGTTTTGGTTATTTTTTGCTCCTTCCTTTCACGTGGTGTGTAATTCTGACAGAGGGTTAAGTTGAATAAGACCAGTTTATTGTGCCATACATAACTCTTGGTTTTTAGAACACAATTCCAGTCTCTACATGCCCCAACCACTGGTAATTTCCTTTAGTCACTGAAAGTCTCCAGTGATACATCTTCGAATGAAGATACTTAAATGTACTTAGTGGCTGTTGTTCCACATAAGAATGATCTTTTCTTAGTTGTAACAGTTTGCCTGGGCCATTTAAGTACTGAGGTGTATGTGGTTAATATTTTGTGCATGTAACATGTTTAAACAGAAACTTTGAATTCATGCAAAGATTTTATTTTTAAATGGAGGAAGTATCTTCTGTTGTAGAGGTGAGGGAAGGATTTGTGTTTTTCCATGATGCAAAGAAGATAAGGAATTAAAGTAGGATAAAAAGTGACCCAGCATGTGTGATGCTTTAGGGAGGAATCCTGAAGGCAGTAGGTATCCTGATGAGCATTGATGCCCTGCTTTGCTGCATTGATTTCCTTGTTGCTTCCAAAGCCTTTACATTGGCATGATTTTAGCCAAAGGCTGATGACAGCGGAATTCCAAGTAGCTATTAATAGGGAGCTTTGGAGCCATGCACTGCTCTGCCGGGTGAAGATGTATGTCAACAGCTTAGAGCCCCACAAGAGGAGAATCTGAAAGCGGCCCTGCGAGTTGCTTACTTTTTCAAGCCATTCTGTAACCCAGAGGGTGAGTGGTGCCTGGCTCTGCCTGCCCAAGCAGAGCCTGGGTAGCCCTTTGGAATGAAAGGAGGCAGCTCATCAACTACGTGGTGGGTGTTTGGTTTGATTGTTTTGCTCTTCTTTATAAAAGGAACAAGAAATCAGCTGAAGATGGATGGTTGTAAAAAGAAATGTGGAGCCCTTTTTTGCCCTAGCTTTGGTTTCTAGACTTGTCCTGGTATCCTTAGGCATCCTGGAACTCAAATTTCACTCATAATTAAGAAATTAAAACAATAAATAATTTCGGAGATACATACTCTTTGCTTTTGTTTGTGTGGCAGTGCTGTTCTCATGGATTTTAAGCCTTGAGCAGATCATTGCAATCATCCATGCTGATGACATGCTGGAACAAGCACAGTCATTTGTGGCTGAGCTGTTTTCTTGGAAAGATGGAATTTTAAGCTGTGTAAATCTGTAAATATTGTCAAACAAACCTTACTTTATTCTAGCATTACTATGGAGTGAATTCAGGGGGTAGTGAGAGCCACTGATCTTGATTTCTGTTCTGAACATCTGCCACTGCTCATTTCAGAGTTATCCTGGTGGTTTTTCCATCTTAGATTGGTTTTTTCAGCTCTTTTGGTTCAAATTTATGGTCTAGTGAAGGCTTTCAGTACCATGTGAGCCAGCTGGTCACTGCAGCATCAGGAGGGGGCTTTCCTCCTTCTGTGGGAAGTGTAATGTAGAAAAAGGGAGGCAGGGAATGTAGTTTCCTTTTGCTGAACATATTCAAAGCATCATGTATAGTGGCACATGTTCCTTCACAGGATCACGGTATGCATTCAGCATCGTCAGAAATCTTGGCTACACCCAGCTTGAGGAGTGAAATCCCTGTCACATCTAGTATAGTGTAAGGGTCTGAAACGTGCTCTGTAATGTTTGTACAGAGCAACTTGTATAAGGCTTCCAAGTAACTGGTTTCCTCCTTAAATGTAACTTATGTTAAAGTAGCAGCTTCTTTAGATGTCTCCTGCTGTGCTTGCAACCAGTGGGTCTAACCTTGTCTGCTAAACTGCAAGAGAAATGTGCATCTGTACTTAAGCTTGTATAGGATTAAATTTGCTCTGGGTTTACTTCTTGTAGCAGAGTGCCGTTCGCAGCCTGCTGAAGGTGGGAGGAGGCGTCAGCTAAAGGAAATGTGCCCGATTAAATGAGTGGTCTAATGACACTGAACAACATTTAAAGTAAATCAAGGTTACTTATGTAAACAGCAGTTTAATTAAGATAATCACTGATGCAAATCATTGTTGATGTTGCACCTCCAGCAGAAAATCCATTTTAAAAGGCTTCACAAACTTCTGGGGTTTTGTGCCTGATTTTGACTCTCTATAGCAGTAAAAGGTTTTAGTTTTGGTGTTTAATTATTAGCAACTTATTCTTTTTAAAATTCCATTAAATTTGAGGAGCAAAAATGAATCTCAGTCTTGTATGTAAATACTGTATGTTCTCCACTGGATGGTAGATGTAAAGTGTTTGACTGGTGGTATAATTGCAAGGCGTGAGTGTCATTTGGAGCGGGTCTGCTCTGGATGTCTTAGGAAGATCATTTATATCATCTCACCAATGCTAATGACCTGCTTTCCTGTAAGGAATGTTTGTGCCCGAGTTTATTTATTGCTGGATTAATTAGCATTATAAGAGGCTTCTTTGTATTTGTGCTGCTGTTGTTTGTTCTGTGTCCCAGTGTGATCTCTTGCATTCACATGCCTAGTTTCTTACGTATTTCAAGACAGAAAGTATGCATTTCTTTCTTTTGACAAAGCAAGCGTAGTATTGTGACATGCTTGTCATTAGAAATATGAGTTGCTCGTGGAATAAAATCTGCTTTTTACTTGCTAGTGATGAAGAAGCTGCAGCCCTCTAAGTGATAGAATGACTTTTATTCAGCGCTGAAATAGCCACTGACAGAAGAAAGAATTGAAACGCTTTGGAAATGAAATGTAATTTAATCTGTGGCTATTACAAAACCAATCAAGTCATTGTGCCCACAAAACTGAGTGCTTTTGGTTTATTACCTGTTACGGTATTCCATTTCATTGCTAGTTTATCTTTCCTTGGGTGCTGTTCGCTGTACAGATCGCTTCTCTTTTTGAAGTCAGCCTTGAAATTTATGATATTCTGATTATTTTTTCTTCCTTTTAAATATACGTCAGGTACAATTCTCTTCTCTGGAGTCTGTGGCTCTCGCAAATGTCCAGTGTGATTAACTCATTCTCCAGGCAGGAAGAACCCCAATGTGGTGTCTCTCAGTTTTGCAAGTTCAGCAGCCAAACACTGGCGAATGTCACTCTGTTCCGAGAGCACCCTGTAAATATTAATGTATGTCAGTTTGACTCTTTTTCTTCAAGTGTTATGTAGTTAGGAAGAAATTCCAGTCAAGGCTTTGTAGAACGTACTTCCCAAGAGATTTTACTCTTTTCTTGCACAAAACAAGATGGTTCCTTTTTTCTACTGTGTCGATTCTTCATTTCTTGCTATTGAGAAGCAATTTTGTCCTTTCTTAAAGGTTGGGGTTAGGGCTCTTCCCTTAAAGAAGGGGGGAAAAAGTTAGGAAGTAACCTGTGCAGCTGTATCCCATTTAGTTTCCAGAGATTTTTTTGTTCAGTTTCATAAGCTCCCCTGATGTTTGTGTCATGTTTAATGGAAATATGAAAATATACTTTGCAAAGATGTCTCGAGTGTATGATTATCCTAGATTTTGATGATGATAAAGTCGTTCTTGCCATTGATTACTGTGTTTATCTCACTATACGGATTCTAAGGTTATGATTGTGTGACAGGGGTTGTTTAAGAGGGTCAGAAATTCAGTGCACAAGCACATGGAGGGACTGAGTGGGAGAACACGGCTGTTGCAGCTATTGCTGATCAGAAAATAATGTTGTAATGTATCTTAGTTTCCGCTTCTGTGAGTAACTGTACTAGATTCCGCAGGGATTCATTTCTCAGGGTTGTCAGTGCTTTTTGCGTTATACGGGCTGTTTAGTGCTTATAAAAATAAGCATGTACTAAACCTGGCTGTGGTAGTATCAGTATTTTGGTTTCCATTTGCTAATTGGCTTTATGAGCTGACTGCTAGAGCTTTAGGTTCATTCCTGTATCCCTTTGCTCTCACTTGGAAGGCTGGTCAGGTTTTCAGCTATTCAAATGCTTCTCGAGCACCACCTCTCCATTCCAAGCCTTATTTCTGCCTGAAAGTGGATAATCTCATATGTGTGGCTTTCTTGAGATTGATCTTTCTACTGTGGTTCATTTTGGAGGCTGACACGATTTTTTTTCTCCATCAGTCAAAATGACCCAGCATTCATATTCAGGATCATTCTGCCAAAGCCTTTTGAAAGCACATTGAATTAGACCCTTTCTCTTTCCTGGAGGGCTTTTTGGTTTACTCCTTCATCAGGCAGTCTGCCAACTTCAGAATCAATTCTTGTCTGTTACATTAGCCCATGCGGCTTTTGATGAGTTAGACATGTGAGGGAGACTTTTAAATGTGGTGTTTGTCAATGTAACTTCAGTTCAGTTTATTGAAATGTTTGTTTTTCTGTAGTTGGAGAGTATTTATTTCTACTGCTATTTCTCATCCTGCTCAAGAAGAACTCGCTTCAGCTACTCCGTTCAGTTCTGTGAAGCAAACGGTACAGGTGCCTTGATCTTTGCTCTCTGTTCTTGCTTTTCCAATTATCTGCTTCATCCTTCAGAGCTTTTAACCTCTCTTGTATTGATTAGACAGGCCTGTTGGAAATTCTACCAACTACAATGTGGGATGTCCCTCCACGAAGGGAAAGGCAGGATGTGGTAGTGCTCAACTCACAGAAGAAATCTGTGTTGGTTTTAAGAGCCACTTAGAGGAGAGTGCCACAAGAGTGTTTAATACAACAGAAAATGGAATGCAGGGTGCAGAGCAGTAGCAAATAATTTGAATGTGCTGTGGCAGCAGTCCTAACATAAAGAACACAATCTGCTGATAGAAAGGTCAGATCTTTTAGTTTGTAAGTAACTTGTAATCTGAAATGTTTTAATTGCCTACTAATGCATAAATACATGAGCAATAATAGTGTTTCTTCAAAAATAGCTAGCACCATATCCCTAGCATAAATACAGCAGGAATTCAGTAATTCACTTCAACGTTTATCAGACCATTACAGGGGAAGCTGGTTTTGTGAAAATGCCCCTGGTCTAAGACATAAAAGATGCAATTTCTGTTCCTGATTCAGCCAGTTTTACTCAGTGACCTTTAGACAAAACATCGTTCCTCCTGTTACCATTTTCATTCTGTGCAAAGAGGATGATGTCTTGCTTCTCCCATGCACTGCCAGTCTTTCTAAGCTAATAGCATTCAGGATATGGCCTGTTATTATGTTTAGTAGTGTATGAGGTCAGTTTGTGTATTGTTGATGTATAAAAATGTTGCAGAAAAGCTTCGGTTTTCTTCTCTGGAAGACTCTAGGTCTGATTCTGTGTTCTTCAGTAAACATTCCTGGTTGTTGCTAAGGTTTGCAAAGTGTTCTTTGCCTTTTGCCAACCTAATTGCCATTATTGATCTCTTTATCTTTTGCTTTCTCCCCTACAGCGTGTAGAGCCGTTGCATTTCCTGTACAGCATAGGATATATATGGTGCATGGTGTGCTCTTTAAATATTTGGGATGTTAGGATTTTAAAAGGGATTTTTCTTAGTGTCATTCTTTGGTGTTATTTTCATCTTCTCATTTTTACAGTCCTTTGCTAATAAAATGGAGAACTTACAGAATATCATTGGGATGCACACAAACATGGCACTAAATGACCCTGTGCTCAACAACAGATTAATGTACAATTATCCCATTTTAACCTTCACCACTGCAAAAAGAGCTGTTACTCATAATCCAGTTTTGCAGGATGGTCTGTGTTTGCTCGTATATTGTATTCTAAGCACCAACATCGTGAATGTAAAGACTGGATTTTAACTTCCCCATAAAGAGTGAATTCAGTCTTATTTTGCATCTCTTGAAGCGGCCCGTATTAAGGGACAGCTGGAAGTGCTAACAATATACTCTGCAAGCAAGTTGATGACAGGACCAGGTTATTTAAAAGTGTTAATTGATATGGGCTGAATAATTTTTAGAGGTTTCATTTTCAGCCCTGCAAAATGAATTGATCCAAAGCAGACGTTGCTTCTGCAGTAACCGGTGTTATGTTACCAAATTACCAAAGGAGACTAGTTTGTCCAATTAAGCTTGAATCACCATGTTTTGAGATGCAGTTAATCTAATTACACTTTTATTGGCATCTCTTTCTTTCTGCTCCTTACAAATTCTAGTGAGCAACAGAGGAAGAATTGGAAATAAACTGAGGAATGTGACCTGTCAAGAGTGTTTCCATAAAATCTGAACTTTCCAAACATCCTAATATATGAAAGCATGCTATAGCAATTACATCTCTTAGAATGTAATACTATGTGAATACTGCGTTGATCAGTAAGAAGTCTTTCTGCTTTTTTTCTTCTTAGGTTTATTTAATGAAAGCCTTTGTGATAAAGTCCAGCAACAAGGAAGGTTTTATCAGAATATGTCACTTTCCTCAAGTCTTTGTAGTGCAGCTGCAAAAGTTGCTGTAATCTTCAAGGTTTGCTCCAGGAGAAGGGAGGTCAGGAATAAAGTGGGGTGGCTGCTTAGCCTCCTTCCAAATGGCATAAAAATGAATGTGGAGGCAGTGAGTCTAAATACATCTTTGAATTCAGTTATTTAATAGAGACTGTGAGTCTGAGTGGTAGCGGAGTCTGCCTTAAGGCACGCTGTATTTTGCATCCCTCATAGCCAGCAGTAGTGACTGGGGCAAGAGGCTTCGCCGAGCTCCAGTGCAAAGGCTTCTAGGCGCTGACAGCTGATCAAGCCTCCTTCTGTATCTGACAGCATAAATGTTGGAGCTCCTTTGGTGTGTGCTCCTCCTTTGACTGAATTCTAACTGAGTAAGCTCCTTTTGTGTTGTGTTGGTTTGGTTTTGTTTTTCTTTAAACATGAACTCAGGAATACTTCAAAGCATCCCTGGGAGATTTGCTGCGTACAGATGTTGGCTGTATCCAGCCATTGCTGATGGCAAGCTTCAGCTGAAACCAGTGAAAACTCAGGTTAAGCATGGTCAGAAACTTGCTCAGTTTACATTGGATGGGATATAAAACAAATACCAATTTTCACCTTATTCATGAAATACTTAAGTGCATAGTTAAGTGTTTTGTGGAGTTAGCCCTTTATACCTTCGAGAGGGTGAAATTACTGTAGTTGTTATGGCCATTCACCTTTTCCTTTTACCTCAGAGATAAACTGGCTTGCAAAAATAATACGGTAGAGAAGTCCTTGATGTTCTTAGATCTTATTTCCACTCTTGAGGGCTTCTTGTATGTACTCTTTAAGGCTGACATCTCTTCAGCCTGAAAAAGGTTTGTGTTTTTGTGTTGGACAAGGGCTTAATTTCCAACAAATTTTCAGTACTTGGTTCAGGTTGTTTTGGGCTTCTCTGCCTCAGTGATCCAGGCATCCATCCAGCTCTGCAAGTGCAATACATTTTGTCAGAGGGTGTTAATCTGAACTAACTCTTGAGTTGAAAACCTGTCGTGTAGTAAAAGCTAAACAAATGTATTTGTGCCTAGTGAATCCACTGAAGAGAGTACAGGGCAGAGGAGGACATGGTGTAATGTGCTGTTTAACTGGAAGCCAGGCTGTCCAGCAACACTCTACATAAGGAAGTAACTTTCTGCTTATAAAATTGATTTGATTGAAACCTAAGTTCCTCATATTGGGAATGAAGTTTATTCTGTTTTCTGTACACATTCTACAAATACCATCTCCTCTCTTCCTCTGCTTGGCTGCATTAATCTCAGCCTGTCTAGTGCAAAGAGGAGGAAAATGAGCAGTTGTCTCCTTTGTTGAGAAAACTGCTTAGTTTTTAAAGTACATTTTTAAGAGATAGTACTCTATCTTCTTTCTGTGCATTTGCTGTAATTTCCTTCTTTGTTTTCAATACAGGAAAGCTCTTGTGATTTGAAGTTAAAGCTGCCTTTTTTCTCTCTGTCTCAAAGTATAGGGCAGAGGCAGCATGTGTGTGAGCCTTCTCTGACCAAGTGGGTTCACTGAATTTGCATGTTCATACAGGGAAGGTGATTAGTAGTTAGGCTTGAGTGCAAGTTGTTTTCACCTGATGCTTCAATATGCTAATCATTAGAGCTGAGTTTCTGCTATCAGCAAAATAATCTTCACCTCTACTCACCCTGTAGCTTGCTAACATAATCTAGTCTTTTGGGTGATATCTTGACTTACTGCAGAAGTAGTAGCACCACCCTCACAGGGAAGAACTTCCTAAGATCTCATCTGAGTCCCCCCTCTGGCAGGTTAAAGCCATTCCCCCTTGTCCTGTCCTTACAGGCCCTTGTCCAAAGCCCCTCTCCAGGTTTCTTGTGGCCCCTTTAGGCACTGGAGCTGCTCTAAGGTCTCCCCTTCAGTAGCCTTCTCTTCTCCAGGCTGACCCAGCCCAGCTCTCTCAGCCTGGCTCCAGAGCAGAGCTGCTCCAGCCCTCACCGCATCTCCATGGACTCCTCTGGACTTGCTCCAACAGCTCCATGCAGCTCCACTTTTAAATTAATTTTTCCAGTTGGTTTATAATGTAAACTTCAGGAACTTCCAATTTGCTGTCATCTTTCTGGTACTAAACTGCTTCCCACCGGATAGTTTTCATAGAATATATGTACAGGTATTTAATAGAAAGATAAATGGTAGTATACCTAATGCATATTTATATATATGTCTGTATATGCAGCATGCCTATGTGTGTATTTGTACCTAGTATAAAAATGTCTCATTTCTTACCTGTCTCCTTGCCATCTTTACAGTCTGTATGTTACGTGTACCTACAACTACGACCAACTGTGATAGCTTTGACAGTGTGAAATTTGTGGGATGAGCCTTGAATACTTTGTCTTGGTTTCCAGTTAATATCTGTAAGTTCCTTATGTAGCTGCTGAGCTGCAGTGTGTACTTTATGTTCTCTCGGGGATGGCAGAACCCACGAACAAATTGATTTAAAAAAACAAGATTTCATGCAAGCAGGAAGATGTTATAACAAATCGATCAGCCGAGGGCATACTGAAGTACACCACCTTCCTAAGAAAAGAAACAAATTCCTGTGGAGTAGGGCTCCTGGGCCACATAACAGTGTTTTATTAAGGTAACAGTAAAATGGAATAAATGAATGCTAATGCATGGATTATATCCCTTAACACCAGTGGAAAATTCATACATGCAAATGCCTTCTGAGAGTTATGTTTTTGCGTTGTATTGAGGTGTCAGGGTTCAGAATGGGAGAACTTGGAGCAAATAGTTGGCAGTGTTGGTACAGCTTTGAGTTACAGAGCAGATTGAATGATCTAATTACCCCCTGTCATTATAAGAAATAACACAGTTCATTTCTGTATTTCCATTTGATGCAAACCATTAATTCGCTTCCCTGGAACATGAAAGCCCAAGTTTGGAACTGGTAGTTTGAACAAAACACAATCCATTCTTCTCTTATGGCAGGCTGAAGTAACTGATGGGACCTTTCATTGACTGCAACGTGTGTCTCAGCCAGCAGGTTTCACGGGCTTGGATATATGGGTTGAGGAGAACACTGAAAAAAGGCAGCTCAATTCTGAAATTAATTGAATTTCTCCTGATTTGAAAAAGCCCTCTGATTTCTAAAAGGCTTTGAGTAAAGCTGTTAAGATACGTGGAGGGAGATACAAAAGATCCTTTTCTTTTCACTGCAGATTTGCTTTTGCTGATTTTTGCATGCAACTGAAATTGCTGAGATCTCAATTCGTTTTCATCCTTTAGGGTAAAATAAATACTCCCTAGATTTTTTCTTTACTCAAATAAACCCTGAAGGGATATCAGAATGTGATGTAGAAGAAAATACCTTCTCAAGAAAGTAGCAAAACAAGAAGGATTAGAGGCTTGATAATTCCTTAACAAGTATGTCCTATACATGTAAATTCTGTGACAGTCCTTAGAGGGGGGGAACCAGGAGGAGGGAGAAGCAAAATCAACCTCAGGGGCCACAGAAGTCAAAGACAGGGAGACATGAACACAATAGATTCCTTGAGACAAAACCTGACAGAATAAGGAAATGCAAGAATTTCCTATTAACTCGACTTTTCCACATGGACACTTAACTGGAACTTGTTCCTTAGATGAATTCAGTGGCTAGAAAGTGCCAGAGTTTAAATGCATATTCCTAATTTGTGAAAGCGAACTTCACTCTGCTTCCTTGTGATTCTATGTTTAAGTGCATTCACTGTTCCGTGCTTTGTATGTGAGTTGGTGTGGTGCTACATTACACGTGTGTTCGCTGTTCTAGATTTGGAGCCTTGCCTTGCCTGAACAACTGTCTGTGCTGCCTGTTCCCCGGCCATCAGGGCAGCGACCTGTGCCAGGACCGACCCAGTCAACTGCTGCAGAACAAGTATGTCAGAGAACAGAGCCATGGAATGGGTCCAGCTCGTGCTGCTCGTGTTCAAAGTGTTCCACTGCTTTACTGCAGAGAACCATCTATAATTTATACTCACAATTTAATATAAAGATATAGCATTAATAAGGTTTTGGAGGGTATTTTTAATATAACAAGGGGGTTTTTAGGCCTGAGGTAATGATAGCGATGCAAGTCCGACATTTTTACAAGACACTTGATATATTGGAGTGTAAGTATTACTGCACTGCTTTAACATGTTTCCAGTATTAGTGATTGATGTGTAAATGCAGGTTGTTCCAGGGAGACTTATCCCTTTTCAGAAGCAGGTTTAGATGAAGCAGTTTTGGTTTTTTCTTTCGCCACTTCCATTCACATTCTAGGTCTTCCTCCCTCCATTCTCTGTTGCTTGGAACTTCCATAGATTTTTCCAGTGTGTGATAGTATTCCTGGACTTCTTTGTAATAATCTCTGGTAGCTGCTTTCCTCTCTGGCAGAGCATCCCTTTAAAATAGCATGGATATACATGGCAGCTGGAAATACCATTTTTTGCTGTGTTTCCTTGCCTTGTACAGGAATACTGTGATTTGTCAGCACAGGCTTGACAATGATCTCTTTTCCTGGCAAAATGTTTACTCTTCAAGGCTTTTTTTTCCCTGCTGTAACTATAGGGTAAATTCAGGCATTTATTTTGGTAACATTTGGTCTTAAATGTAATGGAATGAGAAATGAAGGAAAAATGGAGATTATTGCTCTGTTTTTTTGCAGGAGCTTTATTACTGTCATTAGCTTCAGGCCATCAGAAAGTTCTGTGTTCTCAGATACTGCACATAATGAGTATGAATATTAGATCATAACCATGTCTGAGAACTGTTTGCTTATTCCCCTGTTTGTACTCACATACTAATGGTGAGGGAGTGCAAAGCAGGTTTTAAAGGGACAGCAAAATGAAGTGCTTGGAATTTTGGTTTGAGTTAAGCACAGGCATTGAGCAGGAAAAAAACCATTTTCCCTCTTACAGATATCCTTCAGGTGTTAGTTCTGCAGGATCTTGGTTTTATTACATCAATCACAAGCAGCTTAAGGCTTCCAAAAACATAGTCACAGACAGATGTTGAGCCTGTCTGGGGATTAGAAATATCCTCTTCCATTAAGTATAAATTAACTTAATCACCAGGTATGAAAGATAAGCAGCATAAACATCATTCCCTGAAGCTTTCATTAAAATTAAAGTTCTATTTAAAACTAGGCTTGTACTTTCTATGACTTGATCCCCCTTCAAAGAGATTATATCTCTCTGCTGTAAATTCTTACAGTGACAGAGTGACAGAAATGAATGTATCAGGGGCAGTGATGTTCTCTATAATTTAACTTCTGCTGCCAGTCATCTTTTAGCAGGAGAGATGATTGGCTTATTTTTAAGTAATAATTGGTCTCTAGTCTCTGAAAAATGAGGAAGCCATAAAACTGCCTAGCACCCAGTTGCCACAGAAGGAAAGCAGAAAGCCACATGGCTTAACAGGAGCATAAACACCAGTAGTGTTATTTTGTGCGTGTAGAATTCACCTGCTTTAACAGGAGGATTACTGCTGATAAAAAGCAATTGCGTTGCTGCTTCCTACTCTGTTGGATGGCAGGGTAAAGCTCCTTTTCTATCCTACCATAATCACAACTGCTTTCTAAGAATCATTTCCACAAGGGAAGAAATTCCATGGGGTTCAGGTTTTTTTCCTCTTCTGTTGTAAAGCACTTGGTGGTCTAATGTTGGTTTCAATACATCATCAGGCTTTGCAACTGGTTTGCCTTGGCAGTATCCTGTATTACTACTTTTAAGGCACTCTTTTCTAAAGAAACAAAGGAAACTCTGGAGGAGTAATGAGGCACATAAGTACCTTAAAAGCAAATAGTGAACACAAATAAATCTACTAGGAATAATAAAAGCTACCTCCACAAAAAGTAAAGTATTGGGGACAATACGTAATGATCTTTGTTCTATAATAATTCTTTGCTACAGTGGAACGAAGTCTTTCAATGAAGGTTTTGCATTGCCTATTCATTATTTCATTGTAGTAATGCTGTATTTCTGCAGCACTCAGACTAGATGACAGGTAATAACATGAGCATTCACTGCTTCTGTTGCACTGAAAGTAATAAATCTTTAGCTGATGCAGACTGATATTACCATTATTCTGAGAAAGCTGGAAATAAAGAATCTCAATTAATAATTAGGAAATAACTTTTTTTTCAGCACATTCCATCTGAGACTCCTCTTATACATTTCTTCAGTGATTTAAACTATATATTAGGGAGTTCTATAGAAATAAAAGCAGAGCTCAAGTGCAACTATTACATGCAGTTCGATGTTCATCCCGCGTGTGCAGTTTCTGCTTTGTATCTCTAAAGGATGTCCCTTCTCTATGGTGTGCTGCTGCATTGATTCCAGTTATCACCTAGTAAGGTAGGAATTTAATGAAACTATTTAATCACAGTATCACTGTTGAGCAGTTACAGTTTTGGTTATCAGGTTTGAAATGTTTTTTTGGATTGAGCTTTAGTTTAAAATACAAGGGAATTAACACAGCCTTTCTGACTTCTGATTTGTTGAAAATCGCAATGCTTCTCTTCATACATGTTTCTCAGAAACTCCTCTGATCCGTGGTGATTTAGCCAGGAGAGCTTTGTACAACTCCTTTGAAAGGGAAGTGTTAGTCCTTGAATAGTACTTGTTGATAACTGCAGTGTGTCATTGCTTGTGTGGCTGTTGGACGTTACTTCATACAAACTTCATTTCTTCCCAAGCAAAATGTGTAGGACAGCACATGAGCTTGTCTAAGGTTCTGAGTTTGAAGGGTGCCTCTAGTCTTCTCTGCATATGATATGAAAACATCAGAAATAGTGTCATCCATCACTTTGTGTCCTTGGTGTGGAGCAAGTGAGGATCCACAGAACGTTTCAACATCTTGCAAACATTCATTAGCAATGTGTTAAGGTGTCAGACTTGCACTGTCTTCTGTTTTCTTTCAAAAGCTATTTAATCTTTAATGAGAAGTGTTTATTTTTATAAGAAACCCACCCAATCTGAAGAAGCAGTGAACCATCCTTCTCTGAAAGAGGACTGATGTCTGTGGAGCTTAGAGTATGATATGCAGTAAACAAATAATACTCCTGGGATGGCAAATGGAAAAGCTGCAGTGAGCAGATGGCTGGGCATGAGAGCTGCTGGGATTGTAGATGACAGGCTGCAGGGGCTTGGATTTAACTTCTTCAAGAATCTGATAAATTATTTTGCTTTTGTTAAGCAAATGGCAAGGTGATGGAGTACATTGTTAATTTGTCCTTGGAGTCACTTAAAATGTGTTTGCCAACTCACAAACAAAGATAGTGGGCTCCATTTCTTTCACCCTTCCAGAGGGAATGCAACGTTAGGCCTTGAAAGTGCACGCAAAGTTAGATGTGGTCATGCTCACAGTAAGGTTAAAATCTAAGTGATGTGGTTATCTGCTTTATTTCTTTTGAGATATGGGTTCTTTTTTCTTGGAGAGAGATGGGAATCCTAACTGCTTCCAGGAGACAGGGCAGCTGCTGTGTTTTCAAGCTGTGTTTTGTATGATGGTTGTCTGCCAACAACATGGTGATTATCAATCCTTATTTCTAATGCAGTGGATTCTGCGCTTTGAAATATGGACTCTACTGTGGTTGCTTTGACTACCTCAAAGCATTCTCCAAATGTTGAGTAAACTCTACGGAAGAGCAATAATGCTTCTAACATGACTTCCAAAATCTCTTTACTCTCTGGGGTTTAATCTTCCTGTAATACTTTTATCTTTGTGCAACTTCATTATTACTTTGAAAGGAGGAAATGCCTATTGATGGTTCTTACTTTGCCAGAGGGTGAAGAGGAGATGAATATTCTGTTTCTTTAATGAAACTCACAAGTGGCCAGGACAAAACAAAAGATGCTGATTATTCACACAAGACGCCGTCAAACTATGACACTTCTTGTTGTCACGTACTGTGAGGGCTGGAAGTCTGTGCGTTAATAAAAGCAATGGGATTAGTTCATAAGAGAAAATTCATGAATGGTTGATAATGCAGAGCCACTACTCTGGCTTTGACTTAGTTTCCTAAATGAGTTATTTCCATGAATGAGCACACAAACATATTTCATACCTCCACACTCCAGTAACAAAGACATACCTGTTTCTTGGGAGGTCTGTAGACTCTGGTGATAAATGGGTGGATAGATAGATTTGTCATGCAAATTATTCTCTGTTTTTAACTATGTTAACATAGTTCTTGCTTTGAGAATAGAGGCTCAGCTGAGGGAATAATTATAGCTTCAGAACCCAGAACATAATATTTTCTTTTATTAGGTAAGCAGTTGTCAGCTGATGCCAAAATTGCTTAATTTATACTTCTAGCAATGCCCTAGATGTTAAATACACCACGTGAGCATTCCTAAAAATATGAATATTGCAATTCTTACCCAGTTCTACTCTGAACTTGGCAGCTAAGTTTTATGTACAAGTAGACAAAATACTGTGAATTCTGAAGCCTTTAATTAGTAGTTGCAGATTTGTTTGTCCCTCAGCAACTTGTATTTGCATAAAGATTAAGGCTGGTCAGAATGAAAGGGATAAACCATAGATGGAGGAAACATTAATAAATTAGTAATCATGTAGAAAAGATAAGTAGTCTTGGATGTCATTTCCATAAGCTTTATTAAAATGTAAATTCTTTTTTAAAGATGCAGTTAATATTTTCTCCACGGTTGATCATTTCTAAAGAGAGATCTGTCATGAGCTGCAGAATGACAGAAATTAATGTAACGGGGTCAGACATTAGTATGTAAATGAAGCTTTGCTTTTATTCTGTACAGCAACAGAAGCATTACCTTATGTTTGACCTTTCATTCATTTAGCCTGACTCAGCTGTGTCAGTCAAAACAATTAATTCTAAGGAGCAGCTCTAAAGTGTGGGGCTCAGCTTGCTGCTCCTGCCTGTGCCTGTAGGGAATCCCCTGAGAGAAGAGGTAATGGAGGGGACCTGTGCAAGAGCCTCTTGCTGGAGGTTTGGATTTTCTGATCCCTTCCCCACAGCTGCACTGTCCATAGACATTTTGCAGGGTGTTCAGGGAGAACCCTGGGTGTTGTACCCAGCCTCTCAAGGTGAAACCTTGAATTGGGCAGTAAAGAAGATGTGCGTTGGAAGCCACTTCCTGGAGTGAGAAGGAGCTGGGTGGTAAATATGCATGGGAGTTTCCAGCAGCTCTTTGAATCTGACAGGTAACATTACAGAAAAGGTGACCTTCTCTATTTTCCTATTGTCCAATGAGTTAATGGTGGAAAGGGAGGCGAAAATCCCCTTGCATTCTCATTGTTGCTGGACCTTGAGCTGTATTTCTGCTTCTTGTAGCTGTACTGCCAGTGCTCATAGTGGCCTTGGATTGCATGGCCCTTGGGGAGTTGTCATCCGCTTCACCCTTATGGTGTGGCGATGGCAGATGGCAGTGAAACACAGCAGAAAATGTAATGGTGCCTTGCAAGGGAGCGTAATTCAGCCAGCACTAGGGCAAAAAATAGGCTGTGCACTGTTCCCTTGCAAAAATGTGCAGCTCGCAGTCAAATCCTGCTTTTATAGATCCCGAGTCTGGCTGTAATATCCCTGAGCTAAGCAGCTTTCCCTAATGAGTCGTGTTGAGACCACGTAGAGATTTGGTGCATACATGTGTGCCTGTAGATCTGCAGGAAATAAACTTTTATTGAAGTGGTGTCTGTGGTAGCAGTGGAGAATTACAGTCTGAGTATAGTCAGTGTAAGTGCTTGCAGTTAAGGTGAGTCTGCCGAGCAGGCAAGTCTACAATTCGCTTTACAGGTAGGGACAAGCTCTTGTGCAGGTTTGCTTTGGAAAGAGGTAGTTCTGTTACAATTGCAGAAGATAACTTTCACTTTAATCCAGATCACTATTAAATTATATGTGCTTTAGGAAATGAAACTTCAGGAAATCTTGGGGGGTAGGGGCTAGGCTAAAGAATGAAAACAAATCATTAAGCTTTATAAAAGCAATAACCTATGAAAGCAAATTAAATAGTACATGCTCTTTTTTTACTTAATGGGAGTACAGGATTTGGCGATACAGATTGAATTACATTTTTCTTGCTCTGATTTAAATATTTTATAGACTTCCCAGGGTATGAGTGGAAAGGAATGAGGCATGTGGTAGTGTACATGCTTTTATTTTCAACACACCTTTCTAATAAGAAACATGTTTTTAAAAGCTATTTCAGTAAAAGTTCGAAATTGGGATGCTAGTTTTGAGTTTTTATCCATGACCTCAAAGGCAGCTGTAGGCTTTTCTCCATGCAAAGAGAAGGAGGAAGTTCTAGGTGATAATTTAGAGCCTCTGCTTTCTTACGTTCAACAATAATTTTTCTTTCACTGTAATGTTTTTTTTCCTACAAAGACAATTTTCTCTGACCCTTATACAAACCCAACATAGTCCCACTTAATGATTTGATTTGTGTCCATTGTGTCCATTCCCCCTCAGTCAGGGAGACGAGAGTCTTTTGTGGCTCCCAGCACTAACGTATCCAGAGTATTTGTTAATGGTTTGGATGTTCTCTTCATGGCCATTTCACATCTCTTTTGAGGATGGGTTGCAAAATGAAAGGCTGAACCCCCCTTTGTTTAAACTATTGCACTTCCTCAGAAGTTCCAGGGGCTGTTACTTCAGCAAAAAGTCCTATGAGGGTGCTGAGGTGCTGGCACAGGGTGCCCCGAGGAGCTGTGGCTGCCCCATCCCTGACAGTGTTCAAGGCCAGGTTGGACACAGGGGCTTGGAGCAACCTGCTCCTGGTGGAAGGTGTCCCTGCCCGTGGCAGGGGTTGGAACTGGATGAGCCTTGAGGTCCTTTCCAACACAAACCATTCCATGAAAGAAGTGCAGGTTTGTGAAGGAAGGACGGATTTGCAGATGAAGACTGTGGTGGGAGACGTTGATCCCCAAGTCAGACGTTGGTCTCGGTATCGTGGAGTGGATAAGCAACACTCCAGCCTCCTGTCCTGGGCAGCACAGGTACCAAGAGCACTGGGGCTATAATTAGCTTATCTGAAGCTGATCCATTTAACAGTCTCTTCAGCATTTTATCTCAGAAATGAAATATAATGAAATTTCCTCAGCTCTGCTTGCACCTTTTAAAGCAAAGCTTTGTATTTTATTAAACTGAAAACATTAATGATGAATGTACAATGTACAATCCAAACCACTCTGGAATTTAGAATGAGAAAGGGTTTGGGGCTTCCAGGCGTCATTGAAATGAGAGTTATGTTACAAAGAACACGAGCTTCTCTCCTCCTGAGTACAAGGTATCACATTTGGTCAGGGTCTAGTTCAACTGGCTGAAGATTTGAACTTTTAAGTTAATGAACAGACCTTTTGAGATTAGAAGTAGAACCCTGCGTGCTTATTGTTTCTTGGCTTTATGCAGGCTCAATTTTGGCAGATGGAGGGTACTTGACAGCAGTGAAACACCATCCAGTCTTACATGAGAAAACCCCTAAACTAATAATTTATTGCTTTCAGCTTTACTTAACTAATGACAGAAATAACATTCTTTTCCTTGTTATCTGCAGCAAAGAGGAACATTATCAAAGCACTACTCAAGATCTGTATTTATTCTTTAGAGACTTTTTAGAACCTTTTAGCTCAAAAGTGATCACATTTATAGATATTCAACACCAGTGAACGTAAGTGTGGATGCTTTTTACAAAGAGCTGTTCCAATGGCTGCTAACATTCAACATCTAAATAAGCTTGGAGCTGGCATTCGGTGCAGGGCGATGTTTCCAGCCTCGGGTCTGTGTCACGTGGTCGCGTGTGTGGTCACATCTGGGGGGTGCTGCAGTGGACAGTGGCCTGCTGCTGCCATTTGAAGGTGGCATCTGGAGGTGTGAATGAGTTCAGAGGCCAGGTTCAAGCAGGGTTGAAAACTTGGGTCCAAAAACGTCTTTCAGGAATTAGACGTCACAGTTTAGTTCATACTAATTAAAACTGTATTGCTTTCCTTGCAATTCTCACTTCTTTTTTTCCTGTAAGGGCCCTTTGTCTTGCACTTGCCGTACATTTGTTTTCAGCATACCTCTCACTAGAAGTTCAAGGTATTGAAGTATTCCATACTAAAGGGGACATGGTGTGGCAATGGATTAATGTCTTTCAGGGAAATTTAGTAGAAAAGAAAGTCTGCAAATCCATGGGGATATTGGTTTTGGATGAGTGACTCCAGGCTGGCTGCGAGAGGGCTAAGGAAATCTGCTGCCTTTGCAACCAAAGTCAAAGGTACAGATGTACTGGAGGTTTGACTTGATAACTTCTCTGGTGCTGTGGGTGGATAATAACCGTGTTGATTGTTATCCCCTGCTGGAACAGAACTTTCGGAAGGACACTAAATCTGCTCAGGAACACAAAAGATGAAGGGAGTCAAAGCACTAATTTTTTTACTACCTACTATGAATTATACTTATTCTCCATGATGGGTACTTAGAAAAATGACTGGAAAGAAAATGAAAACCTGCATATGCTTATGTGTGTGCCAGATAATTACCGTCAGCTCTCAGACTTCCTGAACTTAGGAGGAGAGCAATCTTTTAATTTTATCTGGGTATGTCAAACACAAAGAAGTAAAACTATGTCACGCTGAATAAACATGTAGCATCTATTTTGGAACACCATTATCTCGATCAGCTTTATTTAGGGAATTTGGCAACAAGAATGAAGATGAAATGATGTATTTTGACAGGATGCACAGAGGATTTGAAGACAAAATAATGGGATTGCCCAGAAATTGTCTCCTGAATAGTGCCAGTCTGCATTTATATGAACAGTATTGCTTCTGAATGTATCATTAGTTTCTTCTCTGCAGATATATCTTACTGAACTTTTTGTACTGTATTCATCAGAGAAGGTAAAGGCTTCTAATCATCAGTGGAAAATAAGTTTAGTCTTAGATTATTACAGTCTCTAAACATTTCCTATTAAATGTTCCGTGCAATTCCATGACACTCGTCTTTTTCTACATACCTAAACTTGTTTGATGCCGACAGTAACTGCACATTGGTGGTTCCTTGTCTCTGGGGAAGAAGTCAGCCTATTACCTTCCATGAGGTTGTAAAGTCCTTTTGAAAGGAATGTGGATATTCTACAGCATCACAAGGGATCTACATTGAGGAGAACAATAAGTTATGGGGGGAGGTTGAAACGTGTAACTGCTAATGCTTAACTGTGGATTAAAACCAATCTTCTGCTCTTTTAGATAAAAACAACCCGGTGGGGCCTGATTTTTGTTGAGAACTAAAAAAAAAGGTAACGAGAGAAAAATATCGTTCCAGATCAGGGATGCAGAAAGGAGCAGTGCAGCCTGATGTCTGTGCAGGCTTTCTGTTACTAAACTAAAATGTCTTTATCAGTGAATGCACTATGAATGTTTCTATAGGAAAGGGAATTGTAAGGGAATCATACAGGCGTATCTTGTTACTAGTGTTTCAGTTTTGGAATGTTTTAGATTAAGTAAATGGAAGGAATATGATTTTCAGGAAGGACTGAACAGTCACATCAAATGTAATGTCTTAAATTGCCGTAGTTTTCGGTTCTGAAATCACCCATCCTTTAAAAAATACGTGTATAATCTGGTAGCTGGGTTGATGGCCATCCCCCTCAGTTTCTGAACCCTGGAGATGTTTACCATCTGTTTCTACAGCTTGGACAGTGTCCAAAAGACACACAACTAGAATGCGTTGCAGTTTAATACCTGTGTAGGAAACTGATGACCTCTTCCTAGGACAGAATAGCCAAGGGTCTGTATAGAGGGAACCACACAGGGTGACTGTGTTGTTGCAATCAGGGGATGGTCTTCTTATCCCTTGAACTCTTAAAACATGATCTCTGCCTTGGGAACCTTAATATTTGTTCTTGATTTTTCATGATTGTGAACATCTCATAATGTTTTGTACTTAAAATCAGAAAGAATATCGAATCTCTTAAGGTTAACATAAGATACAATGATTTTATGTGCTGCAGGTGTCAGGCTTTGGGGCACGTGTCAGAAGCAAACGAAGACCTGTTGGACACAGGACCAGCAGACGGCCCGGAACACGAGACCACCAGAGCTCTGGAGCCTGAACTCCCCTCCCTCTGTCTCAAGCAAGTGTTTCCCAAGTACGCGAAGCAGTTTAACTACCTACGGCTTGTGGACAGAGTTGCTGCGTTGTTTATCCGATTTCTTGGTGTGAAAGGGACAACAAAGTTGGGGCCCACAGGTTTCCGGACATTTATAAGGTCAGTAAGGTGAAGGTTGCTTTAGGAATTGCTTAATGTGTAGTCAGGAAGTTACAGACAGATCCTGTGGAGTAGCACTGCTGTCCCTGTGCTTCCCATCATTTCTACTGTATAAAAGCAGGCCCTAACAGGAGTACATTTTTAGTTGTAGGTTGAGTAATGCCTTCTAAGGAAACTTTAACCCACAAGTTCCACTGAATCATTGCATATTTTTTAATAAAATAGATCAATTTTTATCATTCCAAGCTCCCAAAATTCCTGACCTATGAAGCCATGTCTGGTAGGAATCTGGGTCTTTATTCTACAGCAGCTCAGTGATACACTGGGAGATACTATTTGCAGCCTTTGTCAACATGTCATGTTCTAGTAAATTGTAGGGATACCAGTGTGAGAAAGTGACAACTGAAACTGGGTCACTTCATCTGGTTCTCTTGGCTGTGGGGCACAGCCATCTGCCCCAGGCCGCCCGAAAGCATTTCCAAATGCCAGTTGCTGCTGCATTGTGCACTAAGGATTTGCATTGTGAAATTGCAACTTGCAATGGCAAGGAACTCAATTTATTTTTTCCACATATTTTTTACTTGTGAGGGTTTTGTTTTCATTGTTTTTTATGGATAGATCTGTTCTAGTCGTGGTACAAATATCTCATTTTCTGTCTTTCACTGACAGCAACAAAAGGAATAAGCAGCAGCAGCAGATGTACTCTTAAAATACGGATCCTGTTTCTATGCAGATGCATTTAGCATTCAGGAATGAATATAAACAATTTGATTTATACAAATTATGATATATAGAAAATGACTGAAGGCATCTGCTCTTTCCATAGACCAGTACAGGATTGTTTCCAATTCTGTATTTTCTATTGTATAGTCCAGCCTTAATTTGGCACTTGTAAGAGGAACACAGAATAAATGCCAACATTTTAAGAATGTGAAAATAAATTGCCATGTCTCAATGCAATAGTGTTTGCAGCTTCTTAATGCATGTTAAATGAAACCTTTTAATACTGGCAAATGCTTTCTTTATTTTTCCCAGAGGATCTATAGCAACTCTTTGGCCCTTCTCTAAATGCTGACATTACTGCTTATTTCAGAAATAAGGTCATGATTCTAAGATGTGTTTTGTATCACTTTTCAAGAAGCAAATGGCACACAAGTGTGATTTTGGGTGTGTGGGCATGGTTGCAGAGACTATCCACTCAAATTTTAGCTAATCACAATCTGTTCCCCTTCAATAATGTCTTCATTATATAAAGCAGCTCAAACAAAAACACTGATGGTGGCTCCAGTCCTTGCTTGGGTTCTGCCTAAGATTTCTTTGGGACTATCTAGGCCAGACCTTAACTTTGTTTTAAGGGAGCTCTGCTTATGCTATTAAAAAGTAAGATTCTTTTATATTATCCAGGTTTTGGGGGATTTGTAGGGTTTTGGGGGTATGTGCGTGGGGTTTTTGTTGTTGGGTTTTTCTCTTTTCTGGCTAGAAATTTTGGCCCGCTCTTTGGCATGTGTTCGTGTTCCAGCCAGGCTGCCAGACATCTGGAGATCCTGGACAGATGGCTAATGCTCAGAGACTGATCAACACCACTGCAGGCTCAGACCACACAAGTGTCAGATCTCCTACATGTGCTTATCACTGAATACCCGAGATGCACCCAGAGATGCTGCTGTTTTCCATGCAGCCTTCAGGAATGCACAGGGCAAATCTACTCAGTGTTCAGGCATGAAGAAGAAATTCTGTGTTTGAAAGCTGTCCTCCAACCTTTTTCAACCAGGATCAGTCAAATAAGAGAGCATTTTCCTGTGCATACTGCCTGATGTTGATAGTCAGTGCTGATTTCTGTTGGGTTTTGCAGTGTACCAATTAATTCCAGTCTGTTATGGCCTCAGAAAGAGTGCTGGCAGTAGCTGGGAGAAAGGAGTGTGTAACAGTTAAGTCATATTTTTAATTGAAATATCCAGAGTTTTCTCTTTATTCCTGCTTTGTTGCAAAACCCAAATAAACCAGATAATCTGTAATCTGACCTGCTGCCTTTCTGTGGCTAGAGACTGACATGAGATTGCACATGGAAATTGGATTTAGGTGCATGTTTCTAAGGGGGACACTTCTCTTGCCTGGGGTCACTTCTGGCAGAGATGGTACTGGTGTGATCTGGGCAGGCAGCAGGACAAGGCACATACAAGATGTTCTGCACATGAAAAATTCAGGCCTGTACTATTTCAGATACATATGCTTCATATGTGCTTTATTTGACCAAGCATGTTGCAGTGGGTACACATGACATGGGTGAACTTTTCTCCCCAGTGTTCTCTCAGTTGCCTTTGCAGAATTCCTCCTAACTTGGAAGTTTGGATGTAATAGGAATTTCTTCTTTGTTTTGTCTTTTTTTAACAGGAACTGCAAACTGAGTAACAGCAATTTTTCAATGGCTTGTGTGGATATCTTATATATTGATATCACAAGAAGGAGGAACGGCATGGGAATTGACCACAAAGAATCAGGTAACAGCGTTCTGCATTTGAAAACTATGGAAGCTGGGGTTTTCCTTGCAATTTTGGTAGCTCAAGCACACCTCAAACATGCAGGGCCTTTACTAAGGATGAGTAACAGTGCTACAGCCACTCCATGCTGTAATTGTTTTGTTCATACAGGAGCTAGGTCAATGAGCCAACGCTGCCTTTAGTAGTGAATTACCTCCTCATCTGCTTTGGTCACATTTTCAGATCTGAGGCAGTAATCTATCAAATAGCAGAGTTCAGGGATTATTTTCTTGTTATTTTAATGGCCTAAATACACCATTTGTTATATAACTTAATTTCTAAAACTGCTATCACACCTCCGTATGAAACTGAGTGCATAAATTTGGCAGCTCCTCCAACAGCTTCTGGAAAATGTTGAACAATTTCAGTTGCACTGATACTCCCATCTTAACCAAAAAAAATGGTCCCGACATCAGTTTTTGGAGCCATTTATAGCAGGGAAACAGCAGCTGGAGTATTCTGGAAGGTTTTATGCCACTGCTCCTTGTGGCCATCAAGGAGGATTGTCAAGGTTCCATTTAAATCAAGTCTGGTATAAAGAGATGCACCTCGATGCTGCTGGTATAACTAGCATGCTGGTCATGGAGCTGCAAGCTGGCATCTTCCCAGAAACTGGTTCAAAATACAGTTTAATATAAGAAGTTGAACATGGACGTGGATCTATATAATCCTGCTTTTTTTCTTTCATTGCTAAAATAGCAGAAGAATCAACAGTCTCCAAGTTGACCCTGACTTCTGTATTTGTTATCCACCCCCCTACAAATACATCTGCAGTTCCCTCCTGCATAAACGTCAATACATGTATTAATTTGTGACTGCGTGGTCCGGTGTGACACCAGGAAAATTAGTTGTATATAACCTTTTTAAATATTTGAAGGTGCTTTAGAAATGTTAATGAAGCTTCTATTTGTATGAAATAGGTAAGTATCATGTGTCTTACTTGAATATAGCTATCCTACAATATAGAGTCTGTGTGTATGAAGTCAGGTAAGATAAGGCAAAAAGGGAGTAAGCAGAATATAGACTGTTCACATGGCTGATAGAATAAATCCAGACCTAAGAATAAAAGGGAGAAAATGAAGGTATGGTGCAGAGGAGACGGTATGGTTTATTGTGCGTGAACGGCCATACTACTTAAGTAGGTTTGGGTCACCTTAGTTTCACAGGTATGTAAAATCTGAGTATTTGCAGTTAGCATTTCAGTGTGGGTAGGAGTCATTTATGTGGTGAGCTGATCGAATTCCGCAAGCAAAAGTAATAGAAATGCAAATGAACCTTCAGGCTTTGAGACATTAAAGAGATTTGTTGACGGGTTCAGCAACCCAGATGTTGTGTTAAACACAAAATACCCGCCGTTCATGCTGGTGCTGTGTCTGGCCCACTTGCAGATGTAACCAGTACAGAAGCTCTTGCTGTTGCTCCACAACACCAGCTTCTAACTTCCTCCATTATATGCTTCACATGAGTGTCACTTCTAGGGGAGAAAGTGTGTGTGGTACCAAAGGTGCTTTCCCTGCCGGCAGCTCACCGTGACTGATAAAGTAATTTACTGAGCTGGCAGCTGCTGCTTTCAGATAACAATTCCTTTGCAAGCTCTTTTACAGGCAGGGTTGTAAGCAACCCCACCTGCAGCCTGAGTGGAGAGAAATTACACTTCACAATGTAATTGTAATATTCTGAAAAGGTCCTTTCCTGCAGCATCAATGAGCCAACATCCAGCTGAAAAAAACGAAAGCTTTCAACATCTCGTCCTAAAATAATCTCCTTAAAGTGTATGTTCAGACTGGGAGAGCCAGTTAAAGCACAAAGCAGCTGTAACAGTTCCTCGTTGCTGACATTCTGCAAACCAAATTGTGGTCTGGCTTCTTAATTAAGAATTAAATACGTATTACTTCAAGGGTTTAAATACAATAATTAGTGTTAACATGCAGCCCCTCTTTCCATTGTCTGTGGTAGTGGGTTATTAGTAAGATATGATCAAACAGCACCTGAAGAGGCTGCACTGCTGTAGTGGCTTCTGCAGGGGACTTTTGTTTGTGAAGAGTTCTATTACAGCAGAGAAATGTTTTGGCACTTTCCCTTTGTACACACTTCAGCTGTTTGTTTTCCATTCAGTTGAAACAAAATTACTAGTGCAGAATTAATGGGTATGGCTGAAAAAGGGCCTCTTCACCTGCAAAAGGAGGGCTGAGGATTCATACCCACCACAGGCTCTGCAGAAGGGAAGCAATACTTCAAATAAACTCACTTCTGTGATAAGGTGATACTTGGTAATGGGGTTATCGTTATAGTGCTGCAGACTGAAATAACAAACTGCTTAAGTAGTTCTGCATTTGAACATTTTGGTTTAGGTCCATGTCTCAAAATACAAGGTTTAAGACCCAATTCAGTTGCTGATACAAACTCGTTTTTCTCTTTGGGTGGATTGTTTTCCTTGAAGCTCAGTATGTTACTGTGTGTCTGACTTGGTTTCTACTCAATATTTGAGGCAGCAGAAATTGAGGCTGATATTATATCAATTTAATTGTACAATAACTTAAAATCAGTTGTTGCTGTACCAGTTTGCCTCCCAATGCCAGGCTGTTGGATAGGCTGATGTCTGATACCAGGAATCCTCTGTCACTGAGGCTATCACCTATCCATAACCCAGCCTGGGCTTAACCTGTACTGAAACACTAAATGAGCTCTTGTGTGTTATGTACAAACAAAACCTTGCCTTTTGGTCTTTGAAGGCCAGATGGTTTCTAAGTGAGCATTCTAGATGGCTGCTGTGTAAATGAAAAACGTTAACTAACACTAACCCAGCACATACACATTTGGCCTTGCTGCCAAAAGAAACAAAGAGATAGTGTTATGCTTAAAGAACATAGTTTGCTATGGAGCAGTGAGCTATGAATCTCACTCCTATAAACACCTTTTCCTTGCAGGAATGTGTTTGCAGGCCTTTGTGGAAGCTTTCTTCTGTCTGGCTCAGAAGAAGTACAAGTCCCTCCCACTCCACCAGCAAGTGACATTGCTGATTGATTTCTGTGAGTATCAGCTCTCTGTCCTGGATGAAAAGCGCCGAGCTGTTTGCCACGCAGATGGACCTCACCTCACACCCGCTGGACATCACCTCGCACCAGCTGCACATCCATCCCTCCTGGGTCGCTCGGCCTCAGCTAGTAAACTCTCAGATTATAGAAATCATCGTTAGTAACAGTGCTAATTCACCAGCACAGAACTGAGATTTAATCCCCAGGTACGTGCGTGTACTGCAGGAGGAGAGACCGACTCCTGAATCCCTTCAGCTGATAGGCACAGTTATTTATTTCAGCTTTTCTTATTTATGTTCTTCAAAAAGCCTCCTGCAAGCTCCCATTCTCGAATAACAACCCTTGCAATGGCTGTTTATATACAGCTCTGTTGGACCTGCAGCACGCCTCACGTGGCAAACTGTGCGTTCATCCCAAATGAACCACGTGTGAAGACAAGGACCAAAATGCAGTGGGATGATAACCAGCATCACGGAGTTGCAGTGACTGCGAGGTACCCTTATGTCAAAGGAATTACATTGCTCTGTATGCACTGGACATATTATGGAAACCAAGTAAGGAGCTGCAGTCTCAAATACCAGTTGCAGACTTTGGAAAACTGAAACCTGGAGTTAGGTTTGTGGTCAGACTTCAGGCTTTGACCCTCTTCTTTTGGTCACTTGGACTGTACATGTTGGAATCTATACAGATTCGGTCATTGACTCTGCACTTCTTTTCTAAAGTCGGTCTTAAAACACTGAAATGATATTTTGGCTTCTACTCTTTGTACATGTCTCTGCCATGACAAGTACTGTTACTTTTTTAAAGAGAAACTAAAGATATTTATCCTTTTGCTTCTGTAGAACCGATAAGCTCACACTTGCAGGGAAAATGTGCTTCCTTAAGTCAGATTCAGTGAATCAAGCGGTGGTTTTGTCTTCAGATACTAAGCACTGCTTCTGCAGATAGCTTTACAGTGTAAAGAGTTCATTTAACTTCCAGTGAAACCAGTCCTGTCACTGGCTTTAGGCTGAGCTGTTGTATTCTAGGTTTGCTGATTTTTTGCCTTTTGCATGTTTGTTGCCCTCTCTGGATCTGCCGTAACATTTAGAGCAGATTTTTTTGTCTTTGCACATATTCTTCATTTTTTTCCCTTAAATAACTGTATAATTCTGTAAAAATGAGGTCTGTGTTATTTAACAGGATATTTTTGTCAGGAATGCTGGGCTATACCACTGCAGTTGTACAGAAGTAGTCTTTATTTTTCAAGGAATGAGCCATGACATTGATAATCACGCTCTTTGCTGGGGGAGGCTGAGCACAATGTGACACTGGCTGGAAGGACAGGAGTAACTTGGAACTTCAGGGCTGTTCAGTCAAATCCTTTTCAGTCTCATATTTTGTTACAAGAATGTATGTCTACATCCGAGTTTGATTTTCCTCCTTTGCTCTATTCTTTAATGTTAATGAGTCTCCTTATGTTCCAGTGTCCCTCATGCTGTCAGGAATCACAAATGGCACAGGCATTTAGCTTCGGATTGGAGAAAATTACCTGAGCTCGAGGTCATAATGTTCCGATGGCTGGTGTGTCAGAGGAGTGACGTTGCAGGAAGCACACTGCCGGTGCGAGGAAGCCCACCCACTTAATGTCATGGACTAAATGCACGCACGGCATCGAGTGAGTTGTTACTTCAGGACAAATTCAGAGTTTCTTCCTTGATTTTTCTATTAAGCAGCATGGCACTACAATGCAGAAGGCAAGCAGAGCCCACAAGAAAGTAAAACCTAGCATGTGCTAATACCAGATGTGGGCATCCCGTCTTTTCTTTGTCTTGTCTGTAACACCAGTGAAAGCAGCAGTAGATGATCTTTCTCAGTTCAATGGCTAGACTGCTTCAGATTTTATGTATTGTGCATGAGAGGACAACTGCAGCCTAATACCACTGCCCTCTGCCTGGTTTAAGTTTCATAAAGATTATTGCAGGGTGAAGATAAAATGCCAAACTCTAAGGTCTGGCATCTGTCAGAGCAAATGAAGCTGAAAGGGCCATTTTTTTTTCCCCACTTTCATTGTAATATATTTGAAGACATTCACAAGTTGAAAAATGGTTACTCCTTACTTGGGGACATCTGACATTTGTCTTGCGATTGGCAGTGTGTTACTAGAAAATAGCTTACAGTTTCTCTCATCCTGTGATTGATGTCCTGTGAAGACAGAGTTGCAGAAGAGTCGGATTTGAAATGCTACAACTGCGAATGCCTTTCCTTACAGCTTTCTTTAGTATGATCTATGGCCTAAAATATCCAAGGTTTGCTACTGTATAAATTACCCTTATCTCAGTGGAATAAATTAATTACTGTATATAATGAACGCTAATAAGATCTCTTTCTATTTTGGAGATCTTTATATTCTCTGGATCTAATAGATCTTTTACAGCCTGCTGCATACACAGCCTGGCTGCAGTTTGCCCTGTTTATCTCCCCCTTCAAATATGAAGGGTCCCTTGTAGAATAGTCAAAATATTCAATTATATGTCTCTAGTAATCCAGTGTTCATGTACTTATATAATTGGAAAACTGAATGCCATATTATTCTCAGGGGAGGGGGGAGATAAAACAGGAGTGTACTTTAGAGACTTAATGACAAAGTCACATTTCTCTTCCCTCCCATCTAATGCAATTTCCTTTGAATATGATTTAACATCCAAAGTAATCTCACATAGCCTTTAAGTCACCAGTCTGCACACACACACACCAGAAAAATGACCACAGACACTTTATTCAGAACAGGAATGCTAATGCACTATAATCTATTAGTTGTGAGGTACCTTTTTAGCTAAAGAAACAATACACGGAAGGTAGTAGGTGTTGTTTTTTAATAGTTCTTTTCTATATATTCTTTGCAGAGAACACAACAGCACTCACTATGCTATTCATGACATATGATATGGACAATGCACACCTGTGAAATCTTTCTCCTTATCAGGCACACTGGACCTGGTATTCCTCCGGGTATAAATGAGAGTAAAACACTTCATCACCTGAGGAAGATTTGAGGCAAGTGAGTCCAGAATTTCAATCCAGACATCCCCCTTCCCTGCAGGCTTGTATCCAGCCTGAATGTGCTCAGACTCACTCAGTGATTCCTTGTTTGGTTTTTCTTTCTCTGCCTAAGGTTGTTGTAGGCTAAAACAGCTGAAATTTGTCTTCTGTCTCATGTGGACTGGGCTCTTGACACTTAACTGCCTTCTGCCCAACTCTCCCTAATACAGCTATAAAAAGAGCTATACAGCTCTTGTTTCTTGGGAATATTTAATGCGCACAAGCAGATCACTTCACTTGCCACATACTTGTAGCTGCTTTCTTTTCATTTAAAACAGCTGGAAAGGGAGGGCCTCAGCTAATTGCACTGATAATGCTCAGGTGAGAGACCCAAGTCCTCCTGCTTCTGCATTGGTCTTCTCAGCTGCAGCTCCCACCCCGTGCTCTGCAGGTGATTCGCATTTTCTTGCTTTGCCCCTCTGTCCCCTTTGCATCAGCCTTGTGTTCAGCTTGCTGCTGGGAGGTCAAAGCCTATTTGGAGACGACTCATGATGAAGAAGGCTCTAGTTCTCCTGGCTGAGCCTCCTGCAGTTCACTGGACAGGGTAGGTGCAAATCCTCATGCTCTGGGTGCCCGATTTGGAAGGAGCTGGAATCTCTGTGGTGATTTTGGGGGGGTCACAAAGGCATTGCTTCTGCAGTGCTGGATGTGGGAGCCCTCGAGGGCTGTGCTAGGGCTGTAGGAAGAGCTGCTGCGGGAGTTGGGCGCTAACTGGTGCCTCAACTCTGCACTTGCTTGCTATGGCATGAGTTATTTTCATAGTCACCATCACAGCTTCTTGTTTCTTGCCACCACTGTGTCTGACCTCATTCAGAGCTCTGTCTGATGGACAGTGGCAACCTGCTGCTGAATATTACCCCGTTCCCTTTGATTTGTTTTCTTTTGATCGTGCTTTGCTGTGTTTCCTCCTGATTCCACAGTTTTGCTTCTCAGCTTGCCTAATAAACTGATGTGGTCAACTTGCCCAAATCCATTAGTTCAGCTCCCTGTGTTGCTGTACAACTGTTTCTGTTGTACAGTGTTTCCTTTTTGAAGGTGAATCTGCCCTGCGCCGTCTGTTCAAGGTGTTACCGTGCATCCGACTTTGCTGAGTCGATGCATCAATTTGGGTTTTCTGTGTTGGTGGCTGGAGAATCGATCTCTGTGGTGTTCTCAGGGGGGTGCTGGCACTCCAGCCTGCCAGCCCCTCTCCTCTCAGCCCCACATCAGCTTCACAGAGCAGAAACATGCCATCAAAGGGACAAAAAATTGCAAGTCAGTCAGGTCCAATGCTTCCTTGGAGAATCCCCATGAGTAATGGCCATGCAGAGTGGCGAGGGAAGGGGTGGCAGGGACATTGTAGAGTCCTGAGTAAAGAGGTTCCTTTTCATAACAGTTGCTGTTGTTCATTTTCAAAGAGGAGGATTGGATTGTGGGTCCTGCCTGGGCTTTATGCTGTTAGTGCCTGATGAGCATGCCGAGGTGCTGCTGTGCAGTTTGGAGTGAGGAGATGAGGTTGAAGTAACGGGCACATCTGTTGTCAGTTGTGCTTTCTTCTGTTTCTGGTCTCCACCATCCACAGGGAGTGGATCAAAACCTCCCAAAGCAGAGAGCTGTGTGCAGCATCGCCTGGTAGGGTGGGCAGGGGGATCCTCTCCTTTCCAAGGTCGTCATGAGTGCTGGGAGTCAGGTCTGTGCTTACCATGGGCTTTACTAGTATCATTCAGTGACTATTACATGGACCCAAGTTCACTAGCAATTAATAAGTATTGTTAAGAAGTGCATCAGTAGTACCAAGCCCTGGATGGATTGTGCTGAGATGATGTGGAGATGAAGAGTGTGGGTCTTGGCTGCGCCCCCAGCAGCTGGGTGGGAGCGCAGGCAGGGGAGCAGCAGGACCCCTTGGGTTGCAGCAAGCTGAAGAGCCCATGAGCTTTAGTGGAACATAAACAGGTCTTTACAAAAGTGATCTTTCTTTTCTTCTGCTTCCCTCTGCTCACCCATTGCCCTTTGTTCTGATCAAAGAGCTTCACATTGTCTATTTGACTTGAAACGCTTGTTCTTGCAGTTTTAAACCTTGCAGTTTTACCTTTGCTTTTCCCTTTTATCTTCTTACTTTTCCCTCTCTTATTGTCACAGTGGATGGGAGATCTGAACTCTCTCACCTTCCCTCTCCTGATCCTGGGTTTTTTTGGTGTTATCAAGTTAGATCATTGAACTCTGGTTCTCACTGATGCTGTTTGAGGAAGAGCTGCTTTGCAGGGAAGTTTTGTCTGAAGAACCAGGATCTCCCCGCAGCAGCCCAGCTCACCAGTCTGTAGTTCAGTCTGTTCTGTACCTGTCTCTGCTGCTGATGCTGTGCTCCCCCTCCTCTGTAGCAGGCTGTGTACCCAGGAATCTTGTGCTGTGTGTGGCTGCAGAGCAGGGCTGGAAGTCAGCACAGGCTTTGCACTACCTGATGCTGTTATCTGCAGCCTTTAGGAGGTGGGAGAATCTGCAGCATCCAGAGTTTTTGTGGCTGTTCTAATGTCTGTGCCAAACAGGTCTGTGCACAGGGACCTTTGTATTATGACTGTAAAAATCTCTTGACAGTGAAGTCAGCAATTCAAGCAATGGTATCACGGGTTGCCTTTTTAAAGTGTTTAGCAATAGGTATTTCCCTGCACTTCTGGCCATGCTTTATATGCAGCCCCATGGCTGCCATCCCTGCAGCAGTTTCCCCATGGCCTGCCTTGCCAGCTTGCTGTCAGGAGCAAGCCTCATGCTCATCCTTCTGCCGTGCTCACCTGCACCTCACACCAGCCTGTTCTGCCAGCACATGGGCCCGTTTGCTGCAGGAATGAGCTGATGGGGCCAGGATCCTGTGCAGCTCATGGCCATTAACCAGCTTTATCCTCTTAGGAATGACTGTTTACATAGCTGTCACCTCCCTTTGGAGGTGCTGCCTGGCAGGACTGCTGATGTGCCTCTGCCTGCGAGTGCAGCAGACACTCAGGTGTGCTCAGTAATGAGAAACCTGTCCCCAAAGCTGTGAGTGCTGTCACCACCCATCTCTGTGTCTGTGTCTGGCAGCTCTGCTGCTCAGTTACTGGGTTTGTTACCCGCCTCTGCTTTTAAACTTGTTTTTGTGTGGGAGAGATATTTATTTCCCTTTTCTTCTGGTGTGTAGTTTGGGGAGGAGGTGTGAGAATGCTCTTGTCTTGAGTCAGTTGAGTTAGCAGCAGAGAGTGAGTGTGCAGAGATGTAGGATACCTCAGCAGTAGCAAGGCAGATAGAACAGCACAGCTGAGACACTCAGCAGTGGTTCACTGTGGCTTTGAGTAGAGCTCTTCTCTGTGCCCATCGGTTCTCACTGACTATAATGCTCTAGATGCTCAGGTACATCTACAGTGCTTGGAGGGAGACCTGCCAGTCTCAGAGGCTTCTTTTGCTGCTATCCCTTTCCCATCAGTGGGCAGTTCAAGGTCTGTATGATAACAGTAAGAATTGCCTGTAAGGAGATGATTCCAGCAAGAAAAGATGTGATCTCGAGGCCTGGCTGTGTCTGTGTCCAGTGCTGTGTTCTAGGTAGTGCTGGTCAAGTGCCAGAGGAGTTCTTAAACCATTTCTGGTGACAGCAAGGGTTGGGAACTTGAGCCCCAGCTCCACTCCTTGGCTCTGGGAGGGAGTCTTGTTCCTGTCCTGTGGTGCAGGCTTGTTGGCCTTTGGTTGCAAGGTACGAGCAGGAGGCCAGACCAGTGTGCAGAAGGATCTGGTTCTTTGCCACCCCTGCCATGCTACCTCGTGAGGCGTTGTGCTGGGGATATTGGGATGCTGCTGCAGGGGTGGGAGCTGGTTGTGCAATGCCTGGCACTGAGGTGGATGTGCCTGGACGGTTTGGTCTGTGTATGCTGTTACCATCAGCTACTGCCGCTCGTTCCGTGCGTGCTCCCCACTCACATCTTCTTGAAAGTGACGGTACATGTGGGCGGGCAAGGGGGATGGCATCAGCCATCTCATGCATCCCCAGGGAGAAAAGCATCCTGAGGCTAGCATGTGTATGAGGCTGTGCATCTCAGCTGTCTGCAAAGGAGAAATGAGCTTGTTCAGAGCCTCAGATGGTTTCTGGCTTTCATGTTACTGGGGGATGTGTGTCGCAGAAGCACCCGGGTCTGAGCGGAGGAGAGGGATGTTTGTTGTGCACTTGTCTGCTCCGGCTGTATCTCCATCTTCAGCCCACGGCTGAGATTTCTTTCTGTTGAAGTTTCTTTCCTGTTGGGAGCCTCGCTTTCCTGTTGGTCCTCGCTAGAGCAGTGGTGGTAATTCTGTGCCACAGGCACACGGAGCTGTCCTGCTTTGGCTGGGATAGAGTTAATTTTCTTCCTGGTGGCTGGTACAGTGCTGTGTGGTTTTGGATGCAGTGTGAGAATAACATTGATAAGACACCCATATTTTAGTTGTTGCTGAGCAGTGCTTACAATGGGTCAAGGACTTTCAGTTTCCCATGCTATGCCGATGGGGAGGTGCACAGGAAGCTGGGAGGGAGCAGAGCAGGACAGCCAGCGCGGGATATTCCATACCAAGCACGTCATGCTCGGGATAGAAGCTGGAGGAGTTGGTCAAGGTCAGAAGTAGTCGTCTGTTTGAATCAGCAGTGCCTCGTGAGCATCCTCCTCCTTGCTTAGTGTGTTCCAGCAGCGTGAGGTCCTGAGCCTCCTGCTCACCCTGCCCCAGCCTCATACAGCCACACTTGTGCTTTTCTCTTGGGTTGTTTCTGCCTTCCTTACCTTCACTTCACCTTAAGCACACCAGGAAAAAGCCTCAGCAGCACTACCCAGATAAATCCATCTGGTCTCTGTCTCAGCCTCATTTAACCTCCCATTGAGGAGATTGTATCACATGGTATTCAGCCGAAACCTATTACCTTGCATGCCCAAGCATATCGCACTGAATTACCTTCACCCACAGGCCTGGAGTGTTTGCTAATAGCTAATGGCACCTCTTAAGTTTGAGGTAATTTATGTGAATGCAGTGTTCTCATGGTGCAGTGGTTGGTGTTCCAAGCAGGGCTTAGCAAGGGAATGCTGTCAGGCTCTGCCGGAAGGTCGGGAGCTGAAGGCAGCCTGGCCCTGCACCCTGTGCCAGCTCTTCCCAGTGTTCCCATTCCTCACCACTGCCCCGTACCAAGCAAGTGTCAGTGACTGGGGCTGGCTGCATGGAGAAGAGATGCAGGAGGGCTCAGTGCTCTGTGTGCCTGCTGTCACCACCTCTGGGTGCCGGGCAGCGTGTGGTACACCTGGAGGGTCAGGAATTTCCTGGGAATGATGTGATGTGCCATGGGCCGCATGCCATTCCCTGCCCTCAGCTGTTCCTGGCTCTATGGGAGATGATTGTTTCTGATGGCAGCAGCAGGTTCACTTGTGTCATTGCTGATTTTTGGCAATTTGCTGCAGGTGTAGGGTGGAACTGGTATGAAATTGCTGTAAAGGACGAAATCAAAAGCCGATTATGGTGATGTGATGCAATTTTCTCTCCTCTTTCTACGCCTCATCAGTGGAAGTGTAACAGCCCTTCTGCAGGTCAGGGTCAGATGCAGTAACAGGCAGCAAGCCAGGCCTGGATGTAATCACAGAATCATGGAATGGTTTGGGTTGAAGGGACCTTAAAGCTTACCCAGTCCCAACCCCTGCCACGGGCAGGGACACCTTCCAGTGGAGCAGCTTGCTCCAAGCCCCTGTGTCCAACCTGGCCTTGAGCACTGCAGGGATGGGGCAGCCACAGCTTCTCTGGGCAAGCCGAGCACACTGCTCGCCTCCCTGCGGTGGTGACGGGGGGCTGTGGCTTCCAGGAGGAAGAACAGTGACTGTGATAACTCAGCCACTTGAGAGTTCTGGTGTTCAGGTTTCGTTCCTCGGCACAAAAATCAGCTGGTCGCAGTTATTCAGTTGTCACTTGCACCCCCAGTGGGAAATCTGACAGTGTAAGGAGCCTGCGTCAATGTTATATATGTGCAGAGGAGCTGTGCTTGCTGCGGGGAAGCGGCAGAATTCCTGCAGGTGCCCAAGTCTTCCTCTCCCTTCCCCTCACCCCCTTTATTAATAACTCAATAACCCAATCTGATGCCTCTCTAGGATCAATAATGGCACAGAGCAGGCAATGACAGACCAGAAAACACAAAGGGAGTGTGTCTCAGAAGGGATCTGAGTGGCTTTCATCCTCTGAAAGGCAGAGGTGGCCTGGCTGGGTCAATGAGCACAGTGTGCAGCTGCTCCTGCTGCCCTCCTGCTGCCCCCGTGGCTTTCATCTGCTCTTTCTCTGTTAACGTTGCTCTTGGTCTCTATTTGAGGGTCATGCCTGGGAGCTGCTCCCGTTCAGCGGCCTGTGTTCCCAGCCCTGTGCTGCCCTCGGTGCAGGGATGCAGCGCTGGCTGGGGGCCTGATCCCAGACACCCCTAGGAGGGGGTGCGAGTGCCCTGGCTGTGCAGGTGAGCACTGGAAGCTTAGAAACAAGGGGAGTTTCTTGCTGGGACACTTGGCATGTGTGTGTTCTCTTCACTGTGGTGTCCACATGGTCCTAGGCTGGTCCTCCTGCAGTGGGCCCAGGTTGGAGCATCCAGCCATCTCCATCCCAGCCTGGCTGCGGGCTCAGCATCGCTGGTCCTTTCTGTGGGATGTGGAAGAGCACGAGCAGTCAATAGATGTGGATAAAGTTGTGAACAGCAGCAGGAGCTGAAATAGCAACATCAATGGCAGCTCCCAGATAATGATCTAATTAGCACAAACAATGAGTTTCCACTAGTGCCTCTTGTTCTTCCGGCCCCTTCCTTTCTGCTCGCCTGTCATCATTGACTCCTCTGGCAGGGAGCAGCTCCTCTCCCCTGTCTCCAGGGCCCAGGCTTTGGAGGGTTGTTTACTGCCTGGCTTTGAATTGCTTCTCCAGAGGATGTTTGCTCTCGTGCTTGGGACGGCTGCGTGCAGAACGGGGGGGAGGGAAATCGGCTCTTTGGCTTTTGGAGCTTGCTGGAGGCCTTGGGAAAGTTGTGCTCTGCTGCATGGCCCCAGTTGTAAAAATAAGGCTGCTGACGTTGGCTCGTTGCTGGGGAGGGTGGGGGCCGACTGCGTGTGAAGGGCTTGGGAAGATGTGAGTGAAGGATGCTTGACCGGAGCGAAGATGAGAGATGGTTCTGGGAGGAGCAGAAACAAGCTGGTGCTGTCCGTGCTGTGAGCCTCCTCTTGCACGTCCCTGCCCCTCTCCCTCTGAAACAGGCTCTTTCATGCTGCTGAAGCCGCAGCTAAAGGTGTTTAATGCAGATGAAGGTGTTCTTGACCGACCCCTTCTTGCACAGCTTTGGATGCTCTGAGTGTTGGATTTCTGTGCTTCCTGAGCTGTTTAATTTCCTTCTCTTTCCCAACCTTCAAAATCAGCCAGGTTAAACCTGGAGGCTCAGGAGCTTCCCAGCCCAGTTGGGACCACCAGGAAGCATGGAGGATGCTCAGGGCTCTTGCAGCCATGGTGGGAAGGGCAGCAGGGGCAGTTGTTGCCACCCGGACACTGGGAATTGCTGCTGCCCAGTGACCTTGAGGTGGTGCAAGGAGCGGTGTGAGCTCAGGAGAGGTTGCTTGCACCCTGGGCCAAGGGCAGCACAGGTTCTCTGGTCTGGCTCCTCACGGTGCTGCACACCAGCAGACCCCAGTGCCCAGGCTGGGTCTGGAGCGACCACCACAGAGCTGCTGCTTGACACAGCAATAGCCATGGGTGCCCTCATCCTGAGCAGTGATGCTGCAGCCAGCCTGTCTTCCCCCTCTCCCAGAGGAGCTAATTATGGTGCTGTTAATGAGGCAGAGGTGCTGATGCTGCCCAGGGTTTAATGAATCTCCTCCAAGTTCGCTGCTGTTGCAGAGGCAGCAGAAGGGTGGGTTGGAGGCAGAGGTGGGTGCGGGCAGGGCACAGGGAACAGGCAGCAGTGGATCTCCCTGTTGCTGCAGCCTTGTGCAGCCCCAGCACTGCCATTGGGGCAGCTGGGTGGGTCAGTGTGTCCAGGCAGTGGGAATGGGCTGGAGGAGGCTGTTCCTGGGATGGCAGGGATGGGCTGGTGCCAGGATTCAGCCCGGGACAAGGGGGATCTGTCTGGGGAGACAGGGAAGGAATACTGGTGTGCATGTGGCCAGTGTGTACCAGGATGCTCTGGGAACTGGAAATGACTTGAGCAGAGGTGCTGGAGCACTTACATAAAATATCTAAATAAATCTTTAATATTTCTAATTGCAAATGTACATAAATTGCACGGCCACATCATTGCTTTGAACACCAACAACTTTCTCTGTACATTATTACATAGTTTAAAAGGAGCTGAAGGAGGTTCAGCAAACACTTCCACTTTGCTTGGTTTTTAAACATACTTACAAAAAAAGATTGGTTTTTCTTTATAAGAGGATATAAAACATAGTGAGTGCTTATCAGGAACGAGTATCAGCCTAAGCAGATATACAGAGAGAGGTATATCTTAAGACACAGTGATGTATGATAAAGGAAGATGTGAGCATGGAGGCTGCACTCTGGGGTACTGGTAGCTGATGCAGAACCACACGGCATTTACAGCAGTCACAGCTCGGGTATCTGTGGAAGTCAATGCTTGAACGTGACACCCTCTTCCCAAGCATGGTTTTTCTGGATGTGGAGCAATGCCCTTGAGGTCGGATTTGGTTTGTAAAGCCCAGGAGCTGTGTGCTGATGTGCTGCTCTGCCCTCCCTCTCTCCCATGTGTCATATTCCCCATGGGAAGAGAAGGCGGCAGCAGTTACCTGTGCAGGGCTGGAGCAGGGACCACAAGGCCAAGCCTCGGGCTCAGCAGCCAGAGACCTACTTGGAGATGGGAGCTGCCCCTTCCTGTGGCTACTTAAGGGATCTCGTGGTGGCCATGAGGCCGCATGCTCTGCCCATGCTAGGTCCCAGTGGGTCAGGCTGGGATTGCTCTGAGCACTGATCCCAACAGTGGCTGGGGTGGGAAGGGGGATGCTGCAGGGAGCTCACCCCAGGGACAGTTGTTCCCTTTGGACTTTCTGCCTCTTCCTCCAGGCAAAGCTATGTGTTATGGACAGAGCAGTGAGCAGGCTGGACACTGCTGGTGACAGTGCTGCCGACAGAGCATCTCCTGGGGGTCACAGGGGAAAGGAGCCCCTTGCAGGTCAAACCCATGGACCACATTGTGGCTGTCCTGGGTGAAGGCATCAGAGCATTTCTCATCTCCTGTTATTAGAGGTTTTCTCCTTGTTCGTCACAGAGCAGACCTCAGTGTGTTTCCTATTGCATCTGGGTACGGACATGGGTAACAGGGAAAAGCTGAGAGCGCTCTGAACTTTGGGAATGATTGATTATGTGCCAGCTGCTTTCCTAGGAGAGCCTGTGATGCTTTGCTTAGGGCCAGCAAGTCCCTTTGCCCTTTAGGAGTATTTGCAATAGCAGGACCAGTGTCCTGCACCCTGCAGCAGCCTATGGGGCTGGCTTCTGGCCCCAAGGATTCAGCATGTTCTCACAGTGCAGTCAGTGCTTTACAACTGCAGAAGCAGGAAACCAACCCAGTCAGACTCAAATGGCAGTGCAGCGATGCAGGACTCTTTGGGTGGCAGCAGGATTTGCGTAAGCTGGTGCAAAAGGGGCTGATGACTACACTGCAGTATTAGTTGGCATGGGGAAGGACGTGGGTCCCTCCAGTCTTGGCACTGAAGCCATAATCCCTGTCCAGAACGATGGCACAGAGCCTGCAGGGACCCTGGGATACTGGTCAGTCCATTTCATCCCCTTTACAGGAACCTTTGCTCGTTTTTGACAAGCATTCACTACAGTTCAACAAAACCCCAAATCAAAACTCTTCAAACAGAATCCTTGAGGTGGGCCAACCCCAAACCCGGACCCCTGGCTTCTCTCCCTGCCCCTTCCCTCACATCCTCGAGGGAGGGGCTGAAATCATTAACCTGTGTGTGGATCCAGATTTGCTAGCTCGAGTCCCCCCTCTCCAAAACAGCAGTGAAATACAGCCAAGTCCTGCCCCAATAAGCAGCACCAGCAGTTACTATGTACAACCGTGAGATAGATACGGTACAGTCAACACGGAGAACAATTACCAGAAATTATTAAGACTTGTATTAAGATAGAAATCTGAGTGCGTTTGGGTCTCATTTACACTTGGACGCAGTGGCACTGGAGCAGCCTCTTACTGGAGGCAGCACAAGAATGGGAAAGGGACCGGAGCCGCTCAGGAAACATTCCGGATGGAGCTTTGCTCCGGAGCTGCAACCACCACTTGGGACTGCCTCTGGTATTGCTGTGCTCGTGTGTATGCACACCCCCACATACATGTACAGTCCATAAACAACAGAAACAAGCTGGAGGAGCAGAACTGAGCCTGGAGCTGCAAACCTAGCCCAGAACCTGCTCAGGAGAGGGCCACGGTTTGGTCCAGTTGTTGATAATTGCAGGGAAGGAGAGGGGAGGGAATGGGGAGGAATAGCAGGGATCTACTGCAAGGAGAATCTGTCCTGCTTGGGTATCTTTTCCTGCTGGCTCAGGAAGCTGAGCCGCAGCTCCAGGCGCCGGCACTGGAACCTCTCAGGTTTTAATGACTCGCTGTGGCAGGATTGAAGCGTTCCTGCTGGTTCAGCAGAACAACGCGAGTGCAGTGACCGGCAGGGCCGAGTTAACCGCGGTTTGTGGCGGATGGGGCGGGGGGGCAGCGCCTTGGCTCGCGGTTCAGGACATTAAATTGTGCTGTGCTGAGCTCCGGGACTAAACAATTGTTTTGTGGGCGGTTCTTTTTTCCACTGACTGCATCCCAACATTGCATCCGTGTACGAATGGAAACGCACCACCCGCCCCGGGCCCTGTTGGCGTTTCCATTCCTCGTGTTCTTTCTCTCTTGGAAAACTCCCGTCTCTGCAACACAGCATTTGGAACTCAAACCCCATCAGCTCTAAAAGTGCACCTCAGGGCAACAGTGGCTTAAAACAGTCTTGGTTTTGCAGGGTTGTCACCATGTGTTTGAGACAATGGCAGATGTAAGTGTGGGTACCCAACAGTTCACAGTACCCTGTGTGCTCCTAACCTGTCTGGGTCTTTCTCCAGTGGTAACCTTGTCAGTTTTGTGAGGTTCTTCAGAGCCATCTGTGCTAGTCTCCAACATTCACTTGTCATAAAGACTTATTCCTGCTCTCTGAGGAGCTCCGTCTGGGGTCTGCTGTGCGACTGCACCACGCTGTGGGTGTTGGGGTGTGCAGACCTCAGTGCACTGCATCCTCTCCTCCATGGACCAAACCGCACCTGGCTCGGCCCAGGGCTTCCCGGGAACATAAACGCTTAGGAACAAAAGGCATCATCTTTAGCTGTGGAAACAATTGCATGTGGTGAATGCTGTGAATGAGCCTGTGGGGCAGCATGGCAATGCAGAGCTTACTGGCAAAGTGTCCTGCTCAGGGAGCCTAGGTGGGGTGAGGCTGGAGACGGTACCTGAGCTGTGCAGAGCTCAGTGAGCATCCTAGTCCCTTTGTACATTTACACATGGCAGGAGGAGCTAGGACAGGCGTTGAGCAGTGTAATAAACCTTAGTGGGAGGAACAGGCAGAGGTCCTGTACACTGTACACTGTCATCCGTATCTCAGAGAGAGCTCTGGGGCTCTTGGTTACGAGTGACCTGCTCTGAGAGTGGGAGTCATGAGGTGCTACCTTAGAACAACCACAACCCAACAAACACCGTGGCGGCACGATCCCCCGTTAAGGAGGTGACCCCTCCGCTGAGCACAACGGGAATGTGCCGGGATCTGCGTCTCAGCAGCTGGGAAAGTCTAATCCTGGCTTATGACTGCACAGTGCTCCTGACAAGGGGCCTTTCGGTGGTGGCTGCTGTTCTTGGTGGTTACTCCCTTATGACCATGTTTTACATTCTTCGAGCCGGTTAATTTCCATGCAGTGCTCATTCCCAATTTAAAGAGGACAGTATTCCAGAAAATGGGATCTTTTTTTTTCTAATGCATACTGTGAAAGAAAAGAAATACAATTACCGATCTTCATGGGTCTTCAGGGTGGTTTTTTTCTTGTTTCTTTGTCTTTCTCCCCAGAAACAGTAAAAATCTCTGCACAGAGCATTACACCCCCATCCGAACCCTCTGGCACACAAGAAGCTGGTGACTTTGCATAGCCCCTCACTCCCCCTCTACCACACCGGGCAAATCCAGCCCCTGCGCCTCATTCACAGCTCGGCACCAAGCTCAGGCAACATGTACTTATTCTGTGGCTAGAAGTGTGTCTGGGCAGGACCGGACCACAGTGCCCCAGGGCTATTGCTTACACAGGCTCTTGCCCATTACTTGTGAGCAGAAGCTGTAGAGGGGCATCAGGTCGCTGTTCAGGTGCCAGCTCCTCCCTCCACTTGCATGCCAGAGCCTTGGGCTGGCTCTGCTCCCCTGGGCTGCCCAAGGACCCCCAGCAATGCCCTTCTCGCTGCCCTGCAGACCCCTTTGGCTACTCCAGCGACCAGCCTGTGCCCTGCCCTCTTGTCTGGACTGTCTCCCTCTCTGGTGGAGTTAATTCAACACTAATCCTCCTGCGAATGCCCCTGTGGACAGTCGGTGGCCTCCCAAAAGCCACATAAGGAGGCTGGGCTGGGCCCGGGGCTTGCTTTGGGAGAGGGCTGTGATCCCAGGGGAGTCACAGGAGGAGCGGGTGCTGCATCCCTCGTACAGCTACCTCCAGCAGCACCCTTTAACTGGACTTTACTGGGCCCCTGCCTGCTGCAGGCTCTGCCCAGCTCCCTTTGTGTCGCTTACTGCAGTGACAAGGACGTTACTCCTTGCTGGGAGGGGTGAGGCGTATCCTTTGGGCAGTTTAGAAGGAAAGAAAGGTAACTTTTGTTTAAACATTAAACACTGATTGAAATCCAACAGTGACAGCAATGCTCAAATATATGTTATTTCCTTATGCCACTCATCTCACACTTGATCTTTCCGTCCCCTCAATGTGCTGGCATTAGCATCTCCCACAGAGGCTCAGTCAAGCGCCGTCCGCAGTAAGGAGTGGGGTCCTCAGGGGGAGCAGCCGTTCTCTGAAGCTCACGCCTGCTGCTGCACGGTCTCTGTGGCCTCCTCCTGCGGCTCCCTCCGTGGGTTAACAATTACTGCTGTTTCTGAATTCGCCATTCTCTGTAATCTGTAATTTAGTTGGGTTTGTGGGGGAGATCCCATTACGTGTCTGCATGCTGTACCTCTCTTTGAGCTGAGTAAGGGCACTCATTAACCGTGCGTTGGCAGCATCCAGGGAAGCAATGCGTTTCTCCTGCAAGCAAAGGGGCAGAGGGGAAGGGTCAGTGGGAAGGCATGGAGACACGTCCCTCTGTGATGCCTCTTGGGCAAGGACCTTTCTCGTTGGCATCCTGAGGTTTTTAGGGGGGTTTAAGTGGTACAGAGTGTTTTTGGAAATCCCCTGCTTTAGCGGGGACGCAAATGGGCTTTGCCTGTGCAATGTGAGCTGAATTCCTGTCAGCATCCTGAGGAAAATGAAGGTAATGCAGTGTAACTCCTCAGTTACACAGAAACTCCTCGTACTGTCTACTCTAAGAGCAGCTGTTAAAAGGTGGTAAGATTCCTTTTCTGAACTCAAGTTCTCCCAAGATGGTTATTCCTTCAGTGTTTAATTGACTCTGTTACCATAAATTAATGGTTTAAATGACGTGTGGTGCCCCAGGATGGCTTTGACAGCAACTCCCACCCACTGCAGTACTGTAAGGATGGGAGCAAGAGCTTCTGTGTTGCAGCCTGGTTTTGCCACTCCTGTTCTTTGCCAGTGTCATCATACTCCTCTGTCTGCTGCTAGCAGAGGGGAACAGAATCAACTCAAGAGTAGCGCTTCTGTGTAACTTTGAAGGTCTCTCATGTATGAACATGTCCAACACTATTGTACAGCCTTAGATGATAAAGAAGAGGCTCACATGTAGCGCAGTATGGCAGGAAGCAGCCCAGCGGGTCAAGAGGTGCTGTTTGCACAGCTCCCACCTTACAGACCCCCTGTATGTGCCAGGGAACAGGAGGATTTGCTGGCTTCAAATACGCTACAGAAAAACAGTGATTCTTGTAACGAAGTTAGCGCTGCCTCAGCTCCGTTTTAATTAGCTGTATGGTGACTTAGTCATGAGCAGTGACACACGAGTGATTAACAGGGTTGTTAAGAGTAAGCCTAGAATATAATATCACCTAGCCCCAACCTGGAGGAAGGCCTGCCTGCTGAGAGGATGCCTAAACAAATTATAGTGTAGTTTCAGGTTCTCTTTTCCAAGCCTGGTGTTTTAACCCATCACCTGATGCTCCTCTGCCAGTGTAATCCATAGCAATAACAGAGCTTCCCAATCCTCCAAACCACAACCCAAAGGCTGAATAAAACACATTCTCTTTGCTCTGACCAGGCTCTGTGTTCCTTGTCCCCGGGTCCTGCGAGCATTACTGGAACAAGAAGTAGCAAGCAAAGCTCTGAGGGCCTCAGGACATGATCATTCCACAAAGTGCCACCCTCCACATCCTCCGTGTCGCCTCCCAAGCTCTGAGGTTGGAAACAAAACCACTGTGGCAATAAACCCGTAACTGCTGAACCTGGCTCTGTCACTGGCTGCAGCTGGGTGGTGACTCGCCCAGGGCAGTCTCGCCATGCCTGAGCTGGCCCTGCTGCATGGCAGGAGGCTGTGTGGTGGCAGTCACTGTGCAAAGTGCTGCAGCCCCTGGCACTGGGACCCACCTGTGCATCGATAATCTTCTGCTTGGAATCCACAGCAGCCTGCATTTCTGCATGGTCCTTCTTTAACTCCTCCTCAACTGACATCAGCCTGGTCAAAGAGACAGGAAAAACCATCGCACATGTTGAGCTCTGCTGAGCGCAGGTATCAGCCTCATACACACCTGGATCTGCCACCCAGAGTGAATGATACAAATCATATCCCCATTTAGGCCCTGACACTAAGGAAGTAAAGGGGTGATGTATGTCTCTGAAGCACACAGGAAGAGATGGGAACTCTCTCTCAGAGAGGGCCTCTTCAGCAGGGATTGTAGTGATAGGACGAGGAGCAATGGGTTCGGACTTAAATGGGAGATTTACTGTGGATATAATGAAGAAATTCTTCCCTGTGGGAGTGGTGAGGCACTAGAACAGGTTTCCCAAGGAAGCTGTGAATGCTCCATCCCTGGCAGTGTTTAAGGCCAGGCTGGACCGCGCTTGGAGCAACCTGGAGTAGTTGAAGGTCCCTGGCCTGTGGCAGGAGGTTGCAACTGGATGATCTTTAGGTCCTTTCCAACCCAAACCATTCCATGATTCTGTGACCTGCAGTTGTGCATCTGAGCACAAAGGAGGCACACAGTCATTGGCACTTACCTTTTACACACAAACCAATAGTTTAGAGCCACTCTTTTTCCTGGCTCTTCTCTAGAGCTCTCTACAGCACTGTCCCAAAGCTTAAGTGATACAGAATGGTGAGGGCTGACCCATTTATGATGGGTCATTACTAGCACTAGGTTGGTTTGGCTCAGGTGAAGGCTGCGCTGAACATTCTGTGTCCCAGACAACTGCAAACACCACATCCCACTGGGCGGAAGAGATTTATAGCTAGGAGTAATGGGATGGTGATGAGAGCTTCAGCTAAACACCAGGAAAGAACATTCTGATCATCACATCTACTGCTCATTGGACAGAGGAGCAAACCTGCCAGATCCTCCGGGAACTGGGGCAGGCAGCCAGCAACCCCCTCATGAAGTTTTGCCTTTGTGATCAGGGGATTGTCAGGGTTTTCCTTGTCCAGGTACCACTGATGGGTGGGAGGGAACCCAAAGAGTCGGGGCTTTAAAGTGCCCCGGGAGCGTACCTGCTGATGATGCCCTTCATTTGGATCTCCTTATCCTCCTGCTGCCTCCGGAGCCGCTCCTCGCTCTCCTCCAGCCTGGCCTGGTATTCCAGCATCAGCTTCTGCGTCGTCTCCTCCTGGCATTTGAAGCGAGTCTCATACTCCTCCAGCTTCTTGTTGGAAATGCGCAGCTTGTCCTGCAGCACCACTAGGTCCTGCTGGTACTACAGCACGCAAGGACAGACACAGGAGGAGAAAACACATGTGGCGCGTTACCCAGTAGGGCTCTGCCCTTGCCAGGGTTTCCCCATCGCCCCCTTATATGCCCCTCTCCTTGCACAGGACTAGCTGCAAACCCGTGTGGGACAGCCCTGCTTGCCGACACCTCCTCTTCCGTCTTCTCCACTGCGCTAGGAGCGACGCCGCGTCCGCTGGCGGGCGGTCACTGCCAGGTTCAGAGAATGGGACGTTAGCAGAGTCTGGCATTTCACACGGGAGGCAGGTTAGAGCGAGCGGGTGGCAAACGCAGCGGCACCGTCCGCACGCTCACGGCACCGCGCTGAGCACAGGCAGGGGCTGCACTGGGGGGATTCTGGGTTTACGCAGGAGCTCTTCATCACAGCGGTAAATGTGGGTGCTTTGGACACACTGGAAGCCAAGACCGAGCTGTCAGTGCCAGGAACCAGGCTCTGCTGCCTTGGCACAAAGAGTCCACCCTTATCAAGGTGAGGGCAACTCACTACTGAGTGGGGCAGTGAGCACCACTGCCTTTTGGGCCCAGCATGTTAAACTCAATCAGATGTCAAACCAGGATTCAACCCGAGAAGAGCTGCTGCCTGAAGCCAAGATCCCACGGTTATTCTGTTCATTCAGATGAAGCTAAAACTCAGCAGCAGAAGAATCACGTGAAGCAATTAGAACATGAAGAGCGTTTAACTCAGTCGAGCTGGTTCAGCTCCTGCAGAAGCTCAGCAAGTTGCTTTGCTAAAGGAAAATTCAGCTGTGAAAAACCCAACCTAACACAAAGACTTCAATTAAAAAAATCAGCTTTGGAAATAGTCCTGAACCCAGCGCCTGAGCTGGGACAACCTCAGGACACTGAACACGCTGCTGCTGCTGTGACAAGCTGCTTTTGGAGTCAGATACGGGAAAAGACTTCATGTGAGTCATGAAGTCTGTTACAAAGCTCCGAGTGTTATTCAGGAGCTGATAGAAACACACTTAAGTGTGTCCTGAATTGACCAGCTGAAAACACGGCCTTCCCCTTTGGCCAGTGCCACCTGTGTAAGCACATGGCCATGGTTGTGCCCCAGTGAAGGGGAGTCTGCCCAGCCCGTGTCACCCCATGTTGCTGTCCTGATATCAATCCTCTGCCAGCAGAAGGAGCTTTAACTCCCAGGGATTGAAAATTTATGATGCTAATGGGCTTCCTGACCGCCAAAGCACTCGAGCTGTGGCTGGCAGAGGGGCAGGGACAGGCACAACACACCACTGATCCTCCTTTAGCAAAGCTTTTACTGCGGCACTGGAACGACACAGTTTGCACATGGAACCTGCAGCGATGAGAGAACAAACACCCATACAGTGGCACAGAAGCACTGAAGTCAGACAGAAGGGAGCTGCTTGAACAGGAAAGATTAAATACCTACCCTAGCCTTAAAATAGGAGCAGCGTAAGTGAGCTCAAATGATAGCAGAAGAAGCCTCAGAGACTGAAGGAGTCGCTCCTGTCTCTAGAACACTTGTCTCATTCTCCGTTACCATTCATGTCTTACAGTAATGGGGAGAGAGGTTATGCTAATGGTGATCTGTAATGTCAGTGACTGATGTGACAGCAAAGTAACAAAAGATGCTGCATGGGAATGAGACAGCAGGCTCCTGGAGGGGGGGAGCTCCTGCTCAGCTCGGGACAGGGATGGGTTTGCTGCAGTGCCCTCGGTGCTCAGCCTGGCACACACTGTGTCCACCCGGAGGGAGAGCACATGGTTCCTAGGGTGTGGTCCTTCAGCATTTCACCTCTCTCTGGTTCCAAAGCTCGTCCCTGTCATCCCTACTGCAGACTCAAACCTCCTTTAGGAGCCCTGCAATGACTAAAAGCAGCAACAACCCAGTGCATGATGCACCAGTCTGACAACGCCTCCTCTGATTTGTGCCTGCGGGTGTCTGTGCTTAGGTGGTAGCTAAGATTTCTCTGTCTCTGCTAACAGCCTGCTGCAAGTGGACCTGGGTCAGCTGCTGCCTGAACAGCGCGTGTCTGTATTTACAGCAATACCAAGGAGCAGAAAGCCAGTGAGAAATGGGCTGAGCTGTCACAAAACCCTGCCACGTTCTCCCTGGGGCAGCTGGAGCTGCCAGTCCCTATGGCACCTGCCTTTGGAATATCCCTTAAGATACCAGGTGGCAGTCCCAAAGTGATGCAGCACAGCAGAACAAGAACAGGAAGGGGATTTAACATGAACAGAAACACGTCCGTGCTGGAAGAGCAGGAAGGAGGTTGAGGGAGGGGATGCCTCAGTTCTGTGGCACCGGGCGGTGACATGCGGCGGACAGAAGAGAAGCACATTGAGGAACATCCCAAATGCCAACAGTGCCCAACTGCAGGTCCCGGCAGCGCCGGGCTGTGAGGAAGCACCTTGCAGAAGCTGCCACCAGCAAAGATGGGATCTTCTCAGCTCCTGACTCCTCATTTCTAACCCTCCTTCTTCACCCCTCGTCAGGCCTTCTCTGTCCCTTCCCTGCTTATCCCACCCAAGGCTTGTTCCGGAACGGGAAGAGGCAGCAGAGGGACTGTGGGCTCCAACTGAATACTCTGGAACTGACCCGTGACAGAGTCCCAGGCTCTGTGTGTCACAGCCATGAGCTCGGGGCAGCGGCACTGCACCACTGAAGTCACCCCAGGCCCCAGTGCTGCCTCTGAGAGCAGAATCTGCTCACAGTTCCGTTTTGACGTGGAAACTGCTTCTTGCTACCTGTCCCTGGTGTCCCTGCCGTGAGGTGCCTGCACCTCGCTCCCATCTCTTTTATAGCTGTGTTTAACTCCCTTTCTAACCTGTCCTGCCCTGCAGATGGAAGCAGCAATGGGGGAAGTAACAGGCACTGTCTGGCTCCAGAGTCTGTTGCGGAGCAGCACCAGCACTTGACTCCTGGCTCCTGTTTCTCCCACTTGCTTTATCGGAGGCTAATTCCAGTCACTGAGTGTGTGAAAACCTCCCAGACCTTCCCCAGAAGCCCTGTGAGGCTGAGCAGGGCAGAGAAGGACCTCTCCTGGGCAGGGACCTGCCACAGCGCCCACCCTGTCCCCAGGCTGCTCGGATCAAAGACATTCAAGGAAATCCTCTCTCTATTTAGACACTTGTTTCAATCCAATCAGGTTTTACCTTTTCTGCTTGGCTGAGCTCGTCCTTATTCCTGAGCTTATCCCTGTGCTTGGAATCTGGGTCAATGCTTTCATCTTCTAAAAACTGCATGTTCATATTCAAAAGCCAAGCGGCAGTGCGGTCCAGGGCATTGGGGTTCACAGGAGAAGGGGCCTACAATGAAACATACAACCATAACAAAAGAAGAACTTGTAACAGAAATGGTCGTGAAGCTGGAGAGAGAACTTCCTTCCAAGCCCTCTCCCATGCTGCTCCAACAGCAGCCAGCAGCCTGAGCTACCGGGGCGGACGGGGAGGAACAGCTCCTGGGCTGCAGCTGCCCATTACTTTAGGTCAAACAGCCTCTGACAGCCAAACTCTTCCCTGTGCCACCCCACACAACAGGCGTAGCACAAGGTGCTGCGGTGCAGCTTCTGCGGGAAGGGCCCAGGTTGCAGGCCCTGTCACCTCTGAAGGACATGACCCGAGAAGGCACCGAGGGAAACAGCGTGGCTTGATGTGGTGCAGGCACTCCACAAGCAGAGATTTCACTCTTTGGCTTCTTCCTGTCTGTCTGCTTGCTGAGGAGGGTCCATACAGATAAAAGCAGATCTGCAAACTGAAATGCTGCTTCTGGTCATTCCTTTTTGGAACAGAAAGGTTTCCTCTTGGCTCAGACTACACTGAGGATGCTGAAGAGGTCCAAATGCTCCACATCTTGGTAGTGTGTCTCCAGGTTTGTTCATGCAGCAGCTCAAGGGGCAGTTCCATGGTCAGTGAGTTAGAGCCACGGCTGCTGTTCAGTGCTAGCCCGGGCAGGGACTGCAAATGGCATTGCCTGAATATTTTCCAACCGCATAACAAGGCTGAGGAAGGCAATGTCCAGCTATTTCTGCTCCATCCTGGCTCACTGTAAACCACAGTAAACAGCTTCTTGGATGAATGCAAATGATCTGGATGACTTGGACAAGGGAATTCAAGTTAATGAGTCAGAAATGTTGGGGACTTTCTCTTCATTCAAAGCTCTGGATGTGGAGAAACCCAACCCCCAGCAAGCAGCAGAACAGCAGCTTCTGTCCTCAGGAGGAGTGGGCACTGCTTTCATCACCTCACTGGGGTTGGAGGCTTCCTTGCGCTGTCTCTTCTGCGTCCACAATTCCAAATCGGAAGTTCCAGGCTTGGCTCATGAAATCCCTTGCTGTAAATCCTCTCTTTTCTTGCATCTCCAGCTTGAGCACTGCATCTGCGGTGGCTGCTCGGAACCTGTGGCTCCAAGGAGCAGTGGCCACCTGGCTTCAGCTCAGCAGTGTAAAGGCCACTGGTAAAGGATGTCGATGAGAGCTCAGCTCGCTCTGCGTGGGTCCTTCTGCCTCTTCCTTCCTTCTCTGAATGTGTGGAAAAGGACATCTGATCCCTAGGACAGTCTGAAGTCAGCTCAGCAGATGAACTTCAGAAGCAGAGGAAGCGCTTCTGGCTGCCAGGAACGAGGTTCATGGACTTCTGAAACGGCCACCAAACGTGATGCCTTTGTTCTCAGTGTTTAATACCACCAACTACGAGCAGGCAGCTTCGTTATGGTTTACAGACGGTGCTAATATCCAGGCAGGGAGAGGCACTCTGAGGACTTCAGGTCTTGAGAGAAGCTCTGGGAGGCTCAGAGGGGCAGGAGGAGAATAGATCTGCAAACACAGCTTGGCCAGGGCTTCCAAGGGTCACCCGCAGTTCACTGCTGCCTGCTCCCAAACAGGCTGCTCTGCAGAGCTCTGTGCCCTCTGTCCCTAATGAGTCTTGATCCCATCGCACAAGCGCTGCTATGCGGCGTGCTTGCTAATGCTGGTGCTTATGAATCGATACCGCGTGCACCGAGCAGCTCCAGATGGGGCTGACAGAACAGCCCTGAATGGGCACCTGTGCCAAAGGCCTCCCCGGCTGCCTTGTGAAGGAGAAGCAGTTACACCAACTCTGTTGCTCTTTCAATACCATACTGCTGAAGTGGTGCCTTAATCCTGTGCCTGGGCTGAGATGCAGCGAGCTCTTGTTGTCCACATCCTCTGGGTTTGAGGCACTCTTGCTTTAGGCACTGGGAGGCCCTACGGGGTTACTTTTCTATAGGGTTACTTCTGAGATGTAGAATGAATAACTGAGTCCTAGAAAACCAATTTATCCTTGCCAGGAACACGGGAGGGTCCTGGGTCTGTGACCTACTGCTTTCTGGTTTAGCACCATGAACAGTGAATTCCTTCCTGTGCAGACCAGCATGTGGCAGGAGCATCACTCTTGGTGGGGAACACACTCCTTCCTTCCTCTCTCTCACCTCCCCAGATGGACTTACAGGAGGGGCTCACAGCAAAGAAACAAGAATGTCCAGGAGTGCTCTGGCTTCACTGGGACAGGAGCAGCAGCAGGGACACTCTTAGTGACAAAAGATTAGGGCCTGGTCCAAGTCTGGGAGATGGCGCGGGGTTGACTATGGCATGGGATGAGAGCCTGGGCATGGAGAGGCAAAGCAGTGACGAGATGGTAGCGCAGGACAGAGGCACGGCTGCCACTGCCCTCGTGTCTTGGCCACCTACTGCCCTGTGGCAGTCACACCCCAGCACAGGGAGCGCACACTGATCTGTGTCCCATCCTCTACCTCAGGCCAAGCTGGGTGCGAGAGCCAGGGTGCCTCCACATGCAATGCCACCACGGGGCTGGCACTGATGCGGTAACTCGGAACCACAGCCACATCCCCTCCCGCCACAGCCATCCCCACTTGGTCACCCTCTTCTCCGAGTCCACCCTGAGCTTGTACACCCCGCACTCACCTGCTTGTGCATCGTGCGCTGCTTCATCTCGGGGCTGTCACCCTTGGAGGAGGAGGACTGCTGCCGGAGGCGGGCGCCGCTGCCGGGCCAGTCGGGCGAGGAGGACATGATGGTGCCGCTGGAGGGCCGCGGGTACTGCACGGTGCTCAGCAGCGAGGGCGGCGTGCGGCCGCGGGGCGCGGGCGGCGGCGGGGGCTGGTCTATCCGGCGCTGCGGCCCCGCGCTGTTCTGCCGCGGCACCGCGGGCTGCCCGCCCTTCTCGCTCAGCGAGAGCTGCCTGCGGGCCAGCTCCCCGGGCCGCCGCGCCAAGTCCTCGCCGGCGGCGGGCGCGCCGAAGCCGTGCTTGGTGGCCGTCAGCTCCTCGCTGTTGCTGTGCGAGCTGAGCGAGCTGTGGCACTCGGAGCCCGAGTCGCCCAGGCCGCGCGGGGACAGCGGCAGCCCCGCTGCCATCTGATAGACGGGGTTCTGGAAGGAGAGCGGGGCCAGCAGCTGCGGCCGGCCCGGCGCGCTCTCGCCGCTCGGCGTGGTCGGGGTCTGGCCCACCCGGCGCACCGTGGCCATGCCCGTGACGCTGTTCTGCTGAGTCCGTGTGGTCCATACGCCCTGCAGCTGCCCCAGGGATGACTGACTGTCATTGAGGGAGTCAGCCGCGCCGGGCGCGTTGGCCCCACTGTCCAAGAGCCGATTGTCCTGCAAGTCCACCATGGACAAACTCTTGCTGCCATTAGACATCTGCACGTCGGGCTCATTGGCCTCTGAGTAACTGGAGCTTCGGGCGGGCGAGGGCTGGGCCCCAGCAGACCTTGTGACAAAAAACAAGTCCTTGTTTTCAGGGGTTGGAGATGGTAACCGTGTGAAATCTATCAGACTGCGGGGAAGTCAGTGCGTAAGGAGAGGAAAGGAAAACAAAACAAAAAAGAAGAGTTGTGAATGCTGCACCGGAGCAGGAAAAACCCAAATCACTCAGAAGAAACCAGCGTGGCACAGCGGCGTGGGACGGGACCAAACCCCAGCCCCTGGGATGCAGGGACAGTGCAGGGGGAGCAGGAGGATGAGGGAGCCCTGGGCAGCCCCATGGGAGCAGGCAGCAGCAGGCAGGGGAGCCAGGGGTGAGTGTATGCGTGGGGAGCACTGCACTGTGCAGGATGCATCCCCAGCTCTGCCTCCCCAGCTGGACCTGCTCCTCATCGTGTGTCAGTGGGCCCTTCGGCTCCCAGCTGGCTGTACCTGTGCTGCTCTCGTGAGCCCTGCTCTGCACACAGGCAGTCAGCTCCTGAGGGCACACTGGCCAAATGAGAGAGCATGGAACACCATGGGAGCCTGATCCACACCGTGCCTTCAAGGATCAGAGAAAGAGCTCCAACAGCAGAGCTCCAGCCCCGCAACTGAAGGTTATGCACCCAGACCTCCTGCTGCAACACACATTCAGGCAGTATTGATTTTCTTGGGGACAGGAAGAAAGAGCTTTGCAGTAGATAAATGTGAATATACACTGATCAAAGATGGTGCACTGTAAGCAAGTATTTGGGTGAAAACATATTGTCAGAGATCCTCCATAGCATTAGATTTAAATAATTGCACCTCACGCTGGGAAGCATTAGAGATGAAAGCTCTGATTAGAGCCAGTCCAGTGCCATTGCTGCCTTTCATTCCTAATTAAACTGTTAAATATTATGTAGTTTCCATTTACAAACTATTTTACCAGCTCGGTCTTTCACTTTGTGTGGGCTCCATTTCATTTTCCACAAACAGAAACATTACAGGTTTGCAACAGTCATCTTCTCCATGAATGAACCTCCTTATATAATGAGCCCAGAACGTACGTTAGGTGACTGTGTCTGTGAATCACTGCTCATTAAAAACACCCGGTATCATAAAACTAGACAGTGGACTGGAATGTCTCTGTGAGACCTCTACGGCTCTGCAACTGTTAAAGCAATGCCCAAGCTTTGGATCTCAGTGAATTCAGCACATACCCTATGTCTTACAAAGGTAAGGCAAATCCTACAGATCTGGCATACCCAGTGACCCAGTGAACTTAATGGCAACACTGACCCCTGTGAGGTTAGTGCAGACAAGCCCTTAGGTCCTCAAAGGATGAACATTTTGCTTCTGCAGCCACATGCCAACAGCTGAGAACAGAAATACCCAGCTCTTATTTCCCAGCCCACATCCCAGCTTTGGTTCTCAAGGGCCCCAGCATGGAGCTGTGTCCTTGCACTCCTGCCCACTGCTCTCTCCCGATTCAGAGCTGAACTACAGCCAGTACCAGTTCTGCGATCAGAAAGCCTGCTGCATGGATGGGACACCTCCACACTACACCCTGCCCCGCCTGTCCCCACAGGTGCTCCGGTTCTGGCAGCGGATGAATACTCAGCATTTCCCTGGTCCGTGGCCAGGCCCTTCATGCTCTTACCCAGACAAGTCATTTTCTATCACCATTTTCTGGAGCCCCGCAGAGATGCTGTTGCCAGCACTGGGTGTGGATGCAGTGTGATCGGCCGTGACCGAGACCTGCACGCAGGCCGGGTTACTGAGTGCAGAGTTGACATCCCTCAGGATCCGAGGCAGAGGCCCAAGCTTCGTTGCAGTGCCCTGGCCAAAAAGAGAGCAGAATTACTACCAACATCTGTGGTTTTGCTAGAGAACCTTTTTGGTTCTTTGTGGTCTTTGCTGCACAGTCCCTTCAGTGAATCACGTTTAATATACAACATTCATCTTCTCCATCATTTACCCCCACCGCTGAGGCTATGGGATGCCCCAGCACATGTGGCTATAGAAGCCAAGGGCTGCCCCTGTGATCCCCTTGGATACCTGCTCCAGTTGAGAAATGACTTCCCAGAGTAGCGAGTGCAAAGTGGACAGTTCCCGGCCAAGGTCAATGTAGCCTTCAAAGCCAGCGGTGTTTGAGATGGTTTCTGGATTGGAAATCTCCAGGAGAAACCTCTGCATGTTAGTCCATTCGTGTTCCAGGAACTGGTTCATAAAGGACATGTACTCCTCTTTGCTGCCAAACCTATCAAGACAGCAACAGGGATTTCAGCTAAATCCTGTAAACAGAGGTACAGCCAACAAAACGGGTAGGTATATACACAGGTGAGGATGCCAGAACCTTCCTCTCCCACCTGAATCCTTCAAAGCCTTTGGGATGCCTGGTTGCTCAGCAGGCACCTGGTACACCTCACTGATCATGGCACCTAAATTAACTCCAGCCTAACCCAGATATGTCCTCGTCAGCGTGGGATTTCCACAGCAGAAATAAAGGTGAAAGCTAGAGAAACAAAGCTGTTGTTGGTAATGGTGTGTACCTTACTGCTGGGTCAGGGCACAGCCTCCAGAAATAGGACCTGTCACTGGAAATAAATCATAATAGCAAGCACCATCAACTGACCGAAGCCCATGGCGGTGGCAGGAATCCTGCACTCTCCCTGCTCTTCCACAAGCACTGGAGCTAACCCCAGCCACTGCTGCCCCAGCACAATGGCTCTGGGATCACCCTGGAGAGCTACACCTGCAGCTGGGCCAGCCCATGCGTCCCCTCTGGCTTCCTGCAACCTCCTCTGCCCCCGAGCACTCCCCAGGACCCCCCTTCTGGGTTAGATGTCTTATTTAGAGCATGACAGGGAGGGTCTTGTGGTTCAACTGTACCAGCAGTGGTTGGTGCTGTGCCAGTGATCCTGAGGCTCGGCTGTGTGCCAGCTGCGGTAGAGCTCAGCTCCATCACTTTGGACTGACTAATGTCAGCTTAGTTAAAAGAGTCCTTCCTGCAAAGTGCTGAGAATCCAAAACCCCTTCAGTTAGGGATTGCTCAGGAATCCAGAGAATTGCTGTCATCAAGTGTAACACACTTGTACATCTTCCATCTGCGCCTGCATGCCTGCACGCTCCTGACGGCGAGTGTGTGTACTAAGCTGGATTCCAAATCTAAGAAGCTTTAGACAGAAACTGTCCATTCATGTTTCGGAAAGCTCATCATTTTGTTATCAGAGCTCAGGGTAAGTACCTCAGAGCTGCAGCCAGTGGAAAGGTTCTCAGAAATCTCTGGCTTTGTTTCCACCAAACCAATGGGTTTAGTTAGAAACTGATAGCACTCAGTTAGAACTGACTGTTCCCTTCTCCTTTCATATCCTCCTGGTTCAGCCAACTGCGTCTGAATAGCAGGGAGGGTCCTAGAGCTTCCAGGAGGGAAAAACCAGCTCCTGAGCAACAAGCTGCTGTTGAGGTTCTGGTCCTGCTGGTGCCTCCAGCAGGCCAACCATGCCACGCCAGGCCAGGGGTGTCCCTGCTGCCAGCCCCCTGCCTCCTCTGTGCGCTCAAACCAGCTCGTTTTCCTGCTCATAAAACACGTCCTGTTTTGGAAACTTCGGTGATCTCCCTGACCCTGCAGTGAGGGAATGGGTCCCAGAGAGACGTGGGGGAAAAAGCCAACAGGAAACAACCAGACCCCTTCCATCGAGGCCAGGAGCAGGCAGTGTGGGGCTGCGGTGCCGGCGCCGGCTCTGCCTGCACACCCGCTGCCCCCTGCCTGCTCCCACTCTGGCTCCCGGCTTACTTGGCAAAGTTGGCGAGGTTCTGGGTGACCTTGGCAATGAGCGTCAAAGTGCGTGCAGTGCGGTCGTCCGGGTACTCCTGCAGGAGGCTGAAGAGGGACGGGGACATGATGGCCGGGCACAGGAACCGCAGGAACAGGGAGGCACTGATCAGTCGCTCGCTGATGTCCGGGCGGCCGCGGTTGCTGCATTCTTGTCTCCATGAGGCAAAAACTTCCTTGAGCTCCCTTGGGAAGACGCTGGAAGGACAGGAGGACATTGCAGGGATGGCGAGTTCAAGGCCAGGGTGCTCAAAGTACCACACAGCAGTAACCACATACGGTGTGTATCAGCCGTGGGGTACGACACCCAGACCCATACAGCGGTAGAGCCCTCTCACCCTGCTGATGCACGGCAGCACCACCACCCACATCAGTCACAGCCCTGTCCTTGTTGGTTGCAGTGCTCCTCAGGACACTCAAGCCGCACAGGACAAAGCAAAGCTGCTCCATAATGTAGGAGAAGCAGCTTTCCTCAGACTAATGAATGCTGCCTGGTTGTGCTGGGTGCTAAAACCCTGGACACCTGGGAAGAAGGAGATATGAGACAATCCGTGCAAAGCAGCTCATCCCAAGCCAGCTGATGGTGTCTCAGGGTGCTCTGAACTAGGAGAAGCTCAGCCACCAAGGGCAATTGTGTCTCCTGATGAAACACAGCATCAGGGACCCCCTCAGCAGGAACACCCATGGTACCAGGGTCACCAGTGTGGCTGTGCAGGTTGTAATACCCCTGTTCAAGCACACGATCAAATCCTACCATGACTAGTACAAACACGGAGCTCCACTGGAGTTCCTCCAGCCCTGTAGCTGCACAGACCTCAGCCCGGCCTTCCTGGATACCAGCATTCCCCTGGCTCCAGCAGTCGGTAGCTGCAGCAGCCCTCATCACTGGACAACTTGCTGCCTGTTTCTGTCCAGCGCTCCCCAGCTCCCTGCTCCCACCTTATCCTGTTCCCAGCATGTGTTATTTATGCAGCTGGAAACTCCCACTGCCGGGAGCAGGCTGGCAGCGGGTCCCACCGCGCTGCCCTTGGTCCCCTGGGTCCCTGGTACACAGCTCCCCCCCGCTGGAGGCTGCCCTGGCCAGCAAGCACCGCCTCTGCTTCAGAACCAGAGCGGGATGGTACAAAACCAGACTGAAGCGAGGTTGGACTCCATTTTAGACCACAAATCTCCTTAACAAACAGCCATTTCGGAGGATGTTTCCCAGTTTGGGTGCAGGGACTCCCTGGGAAAGCACAACAATATGAGCTTGGTTCTCAATGGCTTGCCCGGACTGACTGCAGAAGGGAAGATCTTGGGAGTTGCACGGCCAGAGACACCATCCACTGTCCAGCAACAGCAAGAGCCAGCTGGGCGGCTCCAAAACGCAGCCCTGCCAGGCCTCCAGGCCAGTACAAGGTCATTCCTCCTGCTGCCAGCACTCCCCATCCTCCGGCCTCTGCTTCCCAGGACTGTGGACATTCATTCCATCCAGCCCAACTGACTGCTCCTGGCCCCACTGCCACACTGCAGAGACCTATGGGGTTTGTGGGTACCCTGCACCCCACAGCCGTGGCCTCTGGCTCTGCAGCCATCCTCTGAGCCAGCAGCATCCACACTCAGCAGGCAGAGCCCTCACCCCTCATTTCAACTGCAAACCCCCATTTCAGGTCTGGGGATGCCACTGTTAATCCCACCCAGGGCATCCCACCACGCATGGTAAGGCCTATGCAGCTGCGCTCCAGGCTTCCAGGTTTCAATCCGACCTGACATGGGCGGTGACGCTCCTTGGAAGCGCTTGGAAATGCTTCCATTGCGTTCAGCTTCTGCTCCGTGTTGGTTTCATGCTTTCACATCCATGAGCTTTTACCCTGTGCTTTATAAATAACATTAGCCAACGTCTCTGACTGGATAAATTCTCCTCTGTCTTTGATTTGATCCACACAATTGGACGAAGCCCTTCTACTTCACGGTATTTGCCCAGAAACAGAAGAATCCTTTAAGCAATTTGAGGCTTGACTGACCAGGACAGGTTGTACAGCCACTGGGAAGCAACCCCTCGCAACGCACACACCGGCTGCATGCAGCCCCTGAGATCTGCTCTCCAGTGATGGAGACCACAAACCTGCAGTTGTGCCACAGCGGATGGAGCTCAGCTCCCAGCTCCGGGTGACAAACAGGCCCCTAATTCATCACCCAACTTCCCAGTGATGAGCTCCCACATGCTGCAATTCTGCTTACACTGAAACTTCCCAGATGTCCAAATTATGTCATAATTATAACAATTTTCAGTTATTGTAAACCTCTTTCCTCTCGCTGGCTCTCTCTGCAGATGCACGCACACTCTGGCACTCTATTTAAAGCAGGATCGTTAGCTCTCAGGATACCTTGGCCAATCCTGAACACTCAACAGCCCTATTAATCCCTAAGAACCACTGAGCACAAAGGAACAAGGGGGAACCACTCAGAGCAGCTGCTTCAGCCTTCCTTGGAGAGGCAGGACTGGAGGAACAAACTTCCCGTGCATTCCTGACTCTCCTTAGGTCACTTTTCCATCCTATTTTTAGAGTGACCTTTTAGTGCTGCTTTGGGTATTTTTAGGAAGACATTCATTCAAACAATTGTAATCCACTGGCGGCCAAAAGCAGTGAATCCCTCGTGGGAGAGCAGGTAAACACCATTCCTGAGTCAGTTATTAATCAGCCCAGGACGAGGTATAGGATGCCTGTAAAGAAATCTGCCCTTTGCTTGCTTGTCTGAATGAGCCTCCTGCCGCTTGTTTTGTCCCTGAAGAGGATCAGGAAAAGCGATTCCCTTCCTGGGCCTGCACTCACAATCCTGGGAGATTGCATATCATGGGCTTTGAGACCTCAACAGAACAGCTGGGACAGGAGAGAAAATGAGAAACCCTCATCATCAAAGACTTCCTTCCTCCAATATCATCCTGAGTTGATGTTCTGCAACAACAGTGCTGTTACTAAACACGTTAATACAAAGTAAGTTCAGACTCTGAAGCAGGAGGACTGCAAACCCAGCAGTAAGACAAAGTGATCATTCTCTCATATAGGTCACGTATGTTAGGAAGCAGCAGAAAGCAAAGCCTTTTATTTCTCCAAGCAAAGAGAGTCACAAACCCATTCTCCCCCTTTCAGGTCATCTTTGCAGGCAGCATCTCTAACAGACCCAGGGACTCCTGGCTGCTAGTCCCCAGGGCTGAGCACAGGTCACACCATGACTGCCTCCTCCACAACAACAGGATACAACTACCTTACTCCCATCAATTTTGCATATTCGGGCCTGCCCCAACTAGTTGCAAGAACCTTTACCCTGAGAACAAACAACCAGGAAATAGCTCAAACTGCATACCAGGCCTTGGGCCAAGGAGGCAACGGGCTCCCCACCTCTGCCTCAGCAAGCACCCCGGGGCTGGGAGACAAGAGGGGTTAACAGAGGAATGCGGGATGCTGAGCCAAAGAGCAGACCAAGAGGAACAGCAGCATCCTCCTGGGCTCCAGCACTGCAACAAGAGAACATCTGCCTAAACAAAAGCTCCCTGTGCTGGTGCAGCTTCCGTGTGGCACAGAGGATCTCAGAACTTCATCTGAGACAGGCAGAATGCATCAGTCTGATCCAGACTGAACCACTACATGGGCAGGAGACTCAGGCCATGCATTTCTGCCCTTTATTCCAGACTTTCAGACACTGTCGGCATCAAGTGCCACTCTGAATTGGCCACACTTGCAAAGGCATTTCATGTTCCTTCACTCCGCTGCCCTGTCCCCATGTCTGTGCACCAGTAACTCTTCAGCACCCACTGAAAACAAGCCTGATGGAGAATCAGTGAGGCCGTTGCACTCATAGAGCAGATACTCCACGCTCTGAGCAGAAGCTGCTGTCCCACCCCCTGGCCACCCTCACCCTTGCTCCTGCTCCCTTATGCACCACAGGATGTGAGCAGGGCCCTGCAGCTCTCTCTCCAAAGCTCTCTGACAAGCTGCCCAACAGCACAGCTCAGGGATGGGTACCAACAGCCGGAGGATGGGCTGCTGCCACCCTGTCCCTGCAGCTGCATCAGCTCTGCTAGCCAAGGGCATGTGGAGGGGAGTGATGCTCACAGGATACTGACCAGTAGGAGTTGATGATCTTGCAGAAGGCCAGCTCACAGCACATTTTCAGGTTGCTCTGATGTTCAAGCAGGTCTGAAGATGAACACTTACTGGGATCCACCTCGCAATTCTCGTCTGATTCATACAGCGCCTTGATAAATTCCCCTGTAAAAGAGACAGTTGGTGATGGGTTTTAGAGACACAAGAGATGCAGCCTGCAGGCAATTCTGTTCACAAGCCCAAGCAGCCCTGCAGTTACCCTGCTCCCCACCACGCTGCCTCAACAGAAGTGGGTACAACAGCTGGCGGTGGCTCCCAGGGCAGGCTGTGCCCCACCGGCTCTCAGGACCCCTGAGCAGACCCAGGCGCACCCTGCAGAAAGGCGCCCATATTCCCAATGAGCACATTCCACCCCTCTCACCCAGCTGGCAGCTCTGCCTTGTGGCTATGGGCTGTTGCATCAGAACTGAGCTGCCAAAACACCCGCTTCCCCAGCCTGCCCTCAGCCCCCATTACACCGGTTCCAGAGACGCTCCCTTGGGCAAATCCAGTAGGAAGTATGCTGGCAAGTTCTGTAATTATTTGCAGGATGGCTGCTACTGCAGCCTGCGCCCTGGCATGGAGGAGCCGCTGTGATTCACGGCAGAAATTGGTAATTAAAGGAAAGGAACCATCCACTCGGTTTATTTTGAGCTGAGCAGCACACAAAATGGAATTAGAACACTTCTCGGAGCTTCTCTGCACTCCTGTTTGTGCCTGGCTGCTCCCCACACCATGGAGGATCACACCGTGGGTCTGCTTTGCAGCTCCTCACTCTTGTGACACATTTCACCCTGGGTGACAGATCCCCGCTGCCCGGGCTGACCACGTTCCCACTGCCTGGACCAGTGTCCAGCTTGGGGGTGGCGGTCACCCATCCCAGTTAGCACACAGTGGTGGTGGGGATGGGATAATGGGGATTAGAAGGCAATATCGAAGGGATCTGCAGAGCCAGGTGATGCTCTGGAGAAAGGTTTGCTTTGGTTTTCTTCTAATTCCAGTTGGTTTGCTCATCTTCTCATTCCTGACTGTCCTGCATTTTCCCATACTCCTGGTTTTGGCTCACTCTAGTCTGCATTCCTCCCCTATTGCCAAAACAGATTTTAATTACACACTGGAGAGCCTCTCCAATGTATTTTCAGCTCTGCCAGGGAGCTCTGGAGCCTCTCTGCTTGCCTGCAGGTGATGCCTCCTGTTATCATCCGGCTCCATTACTTGCTTGTGCTTCATGGTTTAAAAGAACACTATCCTTTACTGTGTTACCTTGTGCTGCATTGTCTTACCCGGTGACACACAGATGAATCGCTTCACTGATAAAAGGTCTTACACAGGATCAGTGCCCTGACCAGCAAGCAGGAACCCAAAGCTCCACCTGCACCAGCTGGACCTGGCTTGGCAGCATTTGCACTGAGCCCTTGAAAGGGGAATGTTTCAGCACTCTGTGCCTTCATTAATCCCCTGGCTGCTTAGACCTCATATGAGGTAATCTACTTACAGACTTGCCTTCAACCAGAGAGCATTACAAGGCAGAAATAAACACTATTGCTTTTCCTACTGTGGGCTATGTGTTGGTTTGACTCCACGATCTCCCCCTCCAGATGTTGTCATTATCGCTATTATCTTAATAAAGTATTTATGCTTCTTTGCTCCTTGCTAAAATTACACAAATCCACTGGTAGGAACCCAACACCCTGAAAAGTTAACACTTCACTGGGAGCTCTGCGCATCCTCCTGCTAACGTGTGGATCCAAACTAGCTGCCTTCGGCTGAGGCCCAGGCATCATGCTTCAAAGGCAGCCTCTCCCCACCCTCGTGCTACGCTGGCTGCAAACAGCAACACAGCAATTCCTTTCTGACCTGCCCAGAAGCAGAAGCTCTCATTATTTGCATTTGCATCAACAGAAATACTTTTGGAGCCATAAACATCGCCAGCACTTAAAACCCAACCACCAGGAGGGCTGTTCCCGGCGTCACCTGGGACACGACTCCCTCATCCCTGCAACCTGGGAGATTGCATCTGACTCTCCAGCGCTGCAAGGAACTGAGGGAGCGTCACTGGTCCAGGGGTGCCATCAGGGGAAAGGCTCAGTCAGCTGCAGTGACACTGCAAGCGCTGAGACAGGAGCCTTGGAAGGCAGCAGAATGCCTTCACATATCAATTTATCTCCTTTGAAAGCAGACTGAAGCAATAACTCAGTGGTGACCTTCACCTGGGAGAGCTGCCCGTTGGGTCATGGCTTGGACGCTGCTGCCAGTGAAACCCTCTGACAGGTACCAGGGCTCCACCACAGAGCACCCTACACCCTGGAGGAGGACTTCTCTGGGTGAGCCTTGCCAATGCTCTGTACGTACCTAAGGCATCTTGCAAGTATTTCTGCCCCACCAGCTTCAGGTATTCTTCGATTGCTTTGGTAGCCAGCGTGTTCTCCCTGAAAATGAGATGCTCGTTCTCGCCACAGCGATCAACTTCAGACATCATCAGGTCAGTCAAGAAATCCTGGAAAGCAAAGCCCATGGTGGGTCACCACGCACTGACACACGCTTTGTTCAGCAGAGCAGGCAGCCTCCCCTCCTCTCAGCTTGTGAGACACAGGACAGAGTGGAGGGGCTGCGGGGGATCCTGGGTGTCCCATGCTGAGCTGCTCCCAGCCCCACTTCCCTCCTGTTCGAACCACACAGAGGAGAGGAAAAACAGATCTCTGGAAAGCCACAATTTTAACACCACAAAAAACTATTCAAAAATGACCCCAAAAAAGGATTCATTTCAGACCTGCACCACATTTGCCTCTCCATCAGTGCTGGATTCCAGCTGGGTCTTTTATCAGCCTCACATTTTAGGATGGTTAAGGTTGGAAAGGACCTTAACATCTAGTTCCCATTTTGTGGGTGAAACATTATGTTTGCTGTTAAATGCGGCTGTGTTTGATGTCTAACTGACTGGTTGCAAACCCAGGGCATGCTCGGATGTCACGAGCTGTGTCCCACAGTTAATGGCTGAGAATCAAGCCTACAATATGCATCAAGATACTCAAGTGTCCCAATTCCTTAGTACTCATGGAAATAAACAGCATTGCTACAGCACAGATTTGGGGCCTCGTGTGCACACAACCAAATCCCATGTGAGCTTCTAATCCCCTGGGCTGCAGGGCGATGGAAGGGGTGAGCAGGAGCAGGCCACATGCTGGCAGCTGCCCCCTGCTTCAGGCCAGGCTGCTGAATTACGAAACCTAAACCAAGTCCAGCCCTTCAGCCCGAGCTCCACGTCTGCTTCAGCAGCGGCAGTAACTGAGCAGAGAGCATCACACCGGGCCCCATGCATTCTGCTGAGGCTCCACTGCGTGGTGTGGTATTTAGTGTGCTGTAGCCAGTGTTAATGCAGGAGAAACGCCATGCGGACTCTAATGCTAATAAATACTCAGCTTCTCTTCGCTGCACTGCTAATGGGAACAGCAGCTCTGGGCTCCTGCCCAGCTCCTCGCTGCGCTGGCTGCTGGAAAGGTCCATCCCCTCCCACCTGTACCATTCACCTGCACGAAGGCGAACAGGCACCGTGACCATCAGACGCGTTAAAGCTCTCACTGCCTCCCATGCAGGAGGCAGGCAGATGATGACACACACATCCAATTCCACAACCAAAGGCACCTTTTTCTTCGCTGCCTTCCCCTACAACAAAATATCTGCTTGGTAATAACCTTTCACTAAGAAATTCTCCTCCATTTGTCTCGACCGTACCAGAGGTAACCTGTTCCTGGCAAGGGCACCAGGAGCACCCCAGAGCTGCCATGCAGAGACCTAGGTCCTGTCCTTGCCATTCCCAAACCGCAGCTCCCAAGCACTGTGGCCATAACCCATCCTGCTCCAACCCAGGTTCAAGAGAGGGGACACTGAGGTCCCATTCCCTGCCAGGAGCTGGCTGGGAGAGAGACAGGCACTTAGCTCCATTTCGTTCTTCATACGGACATCTGTGCACTGAGAGCTTAATCAAGGTTCAAACAGCACCCAATGGCCCCATCTCTCCCACCTTCCCACAAGAGTGGGACCAATACACTGTCCTGACCTTCCCAGAGAGCCTCAAAAAGAGCTAGAGGAGCTCTGGTTAAAAAAAGAAGTCACTTCCATTATTTCTTTACCCTTCCTGAGATCCCGCTACATCTGCAATGTTCCTGCAGCTGCAGAGGCAAAAAAATCCCTCCTGGAAGCAAAGCACGCGCCTTCCCCCACTATTTTCTCTATTTAGCCCCTTTTATCAGCCAGGCTGGAATGAAACTTTAAACCCCTGCTCAATTCCCACTAGCTGCTATCTGGGTAACTCCATCACCTTTATCTTCCTGGGTCTCTCCCGGGGTCTGTTTCAATTCTAAGCCACAGCTCAGGCTGACACAAGGTGCTGATTCTTAATTAGCAGCCACTGACCTTGGCTTTGCTCAATTCTCTTTCCTGTCACTTTCCCAACATACTAATTATCTCAGGAATAACTGAGTTTTACAGCTTCTCTTAGCCAAGGGTTTGCTTTCCCCTCCATTGCCGGCCAAGGACTGGCAGCCGTGGGATGCTGGTCCAAGCTGTGATGCACACCCCAACTGGAGCCAGGGCTGCCAAGAGGTGGATACCCAAAAGGCATGGTTTAGCCACTGATAATGTCAATTTGAATGATTTTTGCTGATCTAGAATCCACTAGAAATTAAAATGAGGCAAAATTCCACTGTGGGACTCGGCACACAGCCAGAAAAGGTTGCTCTGAAACCTCTGCTGTGGTCATTATCCACTATGGAGCACCTGCAGCTTGACAGCTGAGAAACAACCCCTGGTCTCCAAAGTGGGAACGAAAGCTCTGAAATCCCAAAGAGCTCCATTATGGCACAACACCCAACGCTGGGACTTAATGTGGTGGGATCTGGCTTTGTAACTGACAGAGGGATGGAGGGAAGAGCCAGGACATCCAACAGCATCCCGCAGGCAAGGCCGGCTCAGCATCCCCAGCAGGTCCAGCCACCCCAGGCTGCAGGAGGCATCTTGCCAGGCTATGAACCAGCCCTGGGGTGCATTGGGGATCGAAATACCCACAGCCAACGTCCTTGAGTGAGTTCCTCTGCCTCCGGGCAGCCCAGCGGAGCCTCCTCCATGGGTCAGTTCCTATGACATCCCGCAATTCCTGTCCCAGGGCCATTTCCAGCTCCTGCCTTCCCTCTGCACAAAAGAGCCACATCGGCTCTGGATCACACGTCTGGTATCTCTGCCTGAAGTACACCAGCAGCCAGCACTCGGAACACACAAATGGAATGCAAATACTTGCCGAATCCCTCCGGGGGCCTCACCCACATACAAGGCTCTGAATAAAATGCAATAACTAAAGCCAATAAAACTCCCTGTTTCTGAGCAGCAGAGATCAGCAGGGGGTTGTTTTCAGTTAGGGCCCCTGGCAATGGAAGAAAATAAGATGCTTTATTTCATTACATGGGAGTCGAGAGGGGAAGGAAAAGGTCTACAGTAAAAATTAAGGGCTGTGGCAGTGCTCTTCAGGCTTGTTCCCCTGGTGGCTTTCAGGGTACCTGCTTCAGAGTGGCCATGGCTGAACCTGTGCAACTTCAGTTACTGTCCATATGCTGATAAAGAGTCATGGAATGGTTTGGGCTGGAAGGGACCCTCACGATCACCCAATTCCAACCCCTCCGACTCTTCCAACAAGAGCAGTGCACAAATAAACAACCCCAGCGTACTGGTTCCCAGCACTTTTCAACCAACCAAGCATGAAGCCCAGCAGCATGAGCTGTGCTACAGCAGCTCCTCCAAAAACACACATAGCAGGGGCAACCTGGTCCCTGCAGCAGAGAAGCTGCGAGCTGCGGCTGCCCCATCCCTGGAAGTGCTCAAGGCCAGGCTGGACAGGGCTTGGAGCAACCTGGTCCACGGCGGTTGGAATTGAGTATCTTTAAGGTCCCTTCCAACCCAGATCATTCCAGGATTCTATGCCTGAGTCACCTTGCAGCTGGAATCCTTGATGCTGCCAGGGAGGATCCCCTAAACCTCTGCTTGGGGAAACTGGAAGGAGACTATGGAGATGGGGGTGATGCTCTGGAAAGGAGCATGCTGGAGCCTGCATGTGGTCCCTGCAGGCGGCTGGTGGAAGCTGCTGCCGTGCGGGTGGCCTCAACTGGAAAAGGCTCATTGAAAAGTGAAATCCACCAAAAGAAAAACCAACACCTGCTCAGGAACAGGATCCTCCATTGCCCACATCAATGGGGCAAAGGAAGCGGGCAAATCGCATTGCTCCAACACAAAAAACAGGCAGAAAACGCTCCTTCACAGGGGACAAAGCCAGAGCAAAGAAAGCTAATCCAGTCACACATCTGATCGGCAGCTGACAGCTCAGCCTCCAGCACCCCTCAGCCCTACACACCCCACAGCGCTCCAAACTTACAGTGCTTGCACTTGCCAGGGCCAATAAAGCCGACCCTGGTGAGGGGTCTGCCTGCATCAAGCATCCCTGTGCCCGGGGGGTGTCACTGGGCAGTATCAGCCCCCTCCAGCTCATGAACCCAGAAGGCACAGAGGTGGAGCCAGCCGGATGCCTGGCCCAGCTCCAGTGGGAGCAGGAGCATTCCCTTGGCAAAGGGAGCCAGCCAGCAGCGCAAGTCCTGCAGGACCTCCCTGTGCACAGCCAGGAAGGAGTCTGCACTCACAGTCCTGCGGGAGGTCCTCCAGCCCCTCGGATGTGCCCACAATGGAGCACGTGGGATGTGTGGAAGCTGATGAGACCCATGGCCTCGCACATGCCACCTGGAACACGCAACCCCCAGGGCTGGACGGTTCCCAATATTGTAACTGACTGATGGGCAGATTGACTTGGAAATAATAAGGTTCTCCACATCATGAGCCTGATTAAGAGGATTGACTTAACCTTAAGAGGATTGAATTGATAAAGGTAATAAGATTACTGCTAATTTCAAAGACTAGCCCAGAGTCCAGCTGGTGGAAAACACCAGGGGTTAGCAGGGCTGTAGGTTACAGGTGGACCAGCGTCAGCACAAACCTATGTGTGTCAGTGCTAGAGTGGCAGAGAAACACAGCACTTGCTGTGCAAGGAGAGCAGTGGAGGGCAGGGACTGGGCTCTGGACACCCAGTGTGAAACTGTCAGTCACCGACTCCTGACCCCACAGTTCATCTGAGGAGCTGTGCTGGATGTTTCTCTGTTAGGAAATGCAATGATGTTCCCTTCTGTGAGTGCTGGAGCTCACCCTCAACACTTTGGCATCTTCCAGTTCTCCTTGGGAAAGGAGGCAAAGTGGCAACGTGAGGGTAAACACAAAGGAATCTGCTCCCATCACATTGCTCATGGCAAGAAGAAAACCTGAGGGATGCAGCAATAGCACACGAGTGCCCACCAACCTCCCTGTGAGGGCAGAGGGGCTGGATCCCACACAGAAACTGCTCGCACCCCCACAGAGGGGTAAAAACCATGGGGGTGCTCATAAAACTCATTAAAAGCCTTATTAGCTTCACTATAGCTGCTATAAAACATTATCAGAGAGATAAACCCCATGGGGAAGAGGACCTGGCTGCTGCAGGCTGTCTACGGCTGAACTTGTACAGCATCTGCGCTTCCCTGCGCACTTTCCCAGTGCTCTGCCCCAGCTCCGCGGAAGGAGTCACTACATCTGCTCTGCTGAGGCTAATCCTTGCCACACAACAAACAGGGACCCATGTTTATTCTTCACTCCATTCACAAGACGATAAATATTTCAAGCCAGCAGCTGGCTCCTTCGAGCTCTGTCTAATGCCGGGTTTGAGCTCCCAACCACTTGGACAAGAGGGGTTTTAGATATTTATGGTCATGAACTGAGCTCCAAAAGCTGTAAGAGAGCCCTGAAACAAATCTAAGCATGGGAAATATTCTGGAAGCATCTGAAGTCGCAATCATTCTCCTGGTGGGAAGGCTGCAGCCACAACCACATCACACAGACCACATCAAGCCGTGCTAATGGCAGGAGTGAGCGCTCCTGGTAACACCAGGTATGGCAACAGAAATACTTGAAGTTATGCCTTTGTCTTTGGTCTGTGGGTTGCAAAACACATGGAAATAATCAGGCGTCTCCACGCCCTTAGAGGTAACACTTTATCAGCGCTCTCACTGCGGAGATGGAATCATGTAGTGAGTCAAGGAGCGATGCTGAGAGCCTGCATCCCTGTGCTGAGCCACAAACCCAAGTCCTCTTGCCTCTTCCACCCCTATGTGCCATAGAAAGAGACAGTGAACAACCACTGCGAGACTGAGGGAGCTGGTGTAGGGCTGGATGGCTGTCAGGCTCCCCAGAGGGCCGGGGCAGATCCCTCAGCAGGACCATCTGCACTTTCACCTTCATCAAAACGCTCTTCCCCCTCCTCACTGCCTTGGTGGCTGGTCAGGAGGTTCCAGGCACACCCCGATGTGCACCAAGCCCTCACACAGCACTGCAGGGATGAAGCTTTTCCCTTTCCCAAACAGGGATCAAAGGAAGCATGGACTCTTACTCACAGTGAGGACACTGCTTCCATTCTCCACCCTTTAATCTATTGTTATACAGTTGTGAAGCCCAGGAAGAACGTATTTAGGGAGAAAATTCAGCTCCAGCCCTTGTCCCCCTCCTGCTCCGCTCTGTGTGCTCTGCACCCGCACAGCACCACATCACCCCTCTCCTGCACACAGCTCCTGCAGCCTGGCTCTGGGTGGACACAGGGAGCCCAGGACCCTGCCCCATTCAGGGATTACACCACATTTACAGCAAATCACTACAGGAAAGCAGGGCCTGAAACACTGCACGAGCAATTAGCTGCTAACGAGTCTTCACAGATCAGCTACCGGACACTTGTTTCTCAGGCCAACTGTTAATTGCTGCTTTAGCATCAGCTACAGCAGCCAAGATCAACAAAACCCCCTTTATCAGCAGAATAAACTGGTGGTTGCTGAGTGCCACGTCTGCACTCTTCAGGGCAGCGGAGAGCTCTCAAGAGGTGGTTGGAAGGGCTCTTGGCAAGGCACAGGGATGCAGAACCCACCTCCAGCTTCAGAGGTCCCAGCAGGACAGAGCCTGGAAGGGGGGGTGCCCTGAGGGTGCTCCTCACCCAACAGAGGCTGGATTTAATCTTGGTATAAGAAAGCAACTGCACACATTTAGAACAATCAATCACTGGGAAAACCTCCCCAGGGACAGGGGGGTCCCCATCACCAGAGGCTTTCAAGATACACCTGGACAGGGAGCTAGCTGATCTCATCTAGGCTGCCTTTCCGCCACAAAGCTGGACCAGAGGATCTGAGGTCCCTTCCAACCTGGGCTGTTCCATGATTTTACCTTCCTGCTGCTCTTCCCCTCTCTCTGTTTGTCCAACTAAAGCACACACCACCTGGCTCCCATGCTCCAATAGCTCCTGTTGCTCTGACAGCTCCCTAAACCCTGTGCTAATGCTGATGGCAGATGACAGGCAGGGAAAGCAGAAGCTCCATTTTAGGGGGAAATTCATCAAGTCTGTTTACTGTTTGCCATGTCCCCTGTGTAGAGCCTCTGGGATCTCAAGCACTGATGCAGACACATGTCTGGAAACACACTTGCTCTCTCTGGAGCCTCTCCAGTACTGAGGAGAAGAGGGAAAAAGCAGGAACAGTGACAACAGCTCTCAGCCACGCCAACATATGATCTGTGGTGACTGAGACTGGGGCGACACTTGAAGCCTTTCACACCAGAACCGTGTAAGCCATGGACATGGTCCTTCAACAGAATGCTATTCCAACAAGAGCCCTGGCACCAGTGGCCAAGAGGCAGCACAGCCCATGGCTCATGATGAGATGTGCCAGCAGAAAGCAGGGTCTGTGCCCAGAAACCACACACTGATGGGTCTGAAGCCCCGGCACAAGGAGTGAGGAGGGGGCACCTACAAAGCTCCCCCGTGTAACCACAGAGCATATTTCGCATGCTGTGAATCACTTCTGTCACCTCTGAGAGCAACAAAGCCAAGGGGAGCAGGGCTGTGGCCCTTCCCTGTGCTCCTGGGGCCTGACACTGCTTTAACAGCTATTTGCTCTGCTCTGCAACAGCAGGCCCATGGCTGCACAATCCTCTCAGTGAGCTTTGCCTGCCCTGAACCAGATCAGGAGGCCAAGCCACTACTCTGTCCAACAGAAGGTAATTAAATCCAATCCATGAACCCTGCCGTGGTCCCAGGCAGCAGTGGCAGCTCCGAAGGAAGCAGAGCCTTGCGATTCCCTGTGGGGTGAGGAGCTCAGGCCTCAGCACAGCAAAAGCTTTGGAAATCCTGCTCTTCCCCAGCTGCCCCCTGCAGAGTTCAGGGAGATTTCAACAGAGAAACACTGATGCCTTAACTCCTGCAGTGCTGACACTGGCCCTGCTCCCCACGGCTGTGCTGTGCCACCCGGGGATGCAGGATGCTCTGCAGCAGAAGGGTCACACAGCTCCATGCACTGGGGACCTCAGCGCTTGCCTGCGCTGTCCAGCTCTGCTCACCTTGCCGGTACCCTCACAGATGACAACCAGGAGTAAATCCTGCTCTCTGCCTCCCCCTTCCCTAACTGGTGGAGGATTCCCAGCTATGAATGTGTTCAAAGTGGTCCACATAGACTGAACTGCCCTGGCTGTTCAGTGCAGGAATACCCAGCACACACAGACTGCTCAGCTTAAGCCAACATTGCTTCCATTTCGCCCCTGAGAACTGCCTTCTTGCTTTACTTTCACTGTTCATAAGGCAAGAGCCTGGCCCCTGAGCCTCCAGAAGGAAGAAAAGTGACTCGGTTGGTATCTTGAGGTCCCACTGACCTCTTGCTAATTAAGCAGTTTGCAATTTGCTGGCAACCTGTTCATAATTAAAAGCAAAATTAGAGTGTATGGATGGCTAGGCCTGAAGCCCAACTCATGTGGTGATTTCAAACCCTAACACAGGAGCCTGCTCTCGATGGTGCCCGACAGGATCACAACGGGTCTTACCTTGGCCTTGCCTGTACTCTGCAGGATGTGCACCAGCGCAGACGCCATCTCCTCTTTGTTCTTCACGCTCAGCGAGGGCTCCAGCACCGAGCACAGCACCATGTAATTGTTAGTGATGTACTCAGCAAACTCTTTGTACATCTCCATGGGAAGAATGCTCATACTCTGGTAGCGCGACTTGATGCGGATCATGGGCCCTGGGGACTTGCCCTTGCCCGGGTTGGGGCTCACCACTGGGTACCACTTCTCGACGAACTGCCGGCCTGTCACGGAGCTGACAGGGATGTTCACCTGGCCAATGAAGTTGGTCTTGTCCTTCTTCTTCTTCTTGTCAGTCTCTTTGTATAAGTGCACCGTAATGTTTTTGAGCGATGGGAGGTCATTAAATTCAAAGTGCTCCCCCCAAAAGACATTATCAGTTTTCAATTTACAAGTAGTTCGTGCATAAAGAACGTCATCCAGGCATAATTCACACAAGTACTTCTTCTTAGCTGGCAGGTCCTTGGCTTCAATAATCCATAACTTTAACATATTCTCTACCCTTCTGCTGTTGTCCTGAAAAGAAGATGCAAAGAAAAACGGGTCACTAAAAAACCCAAACCACAAAGCCAAGCACAACAGAACTGGAGATAGGAGTTAATTATTTCGGATGCGCTAAACGAGCAGAGGCTTAATTACGTTTTATTTTAAGGAAATACTGGCTCTCAGGAATCTGCACCATAACACTACTTAGGTTAATTTTCCAAATATCACCATGCTCTCCGTGTCTGCTGGTGCCAATTAACATAAGGAACAAGGAAGATAAAACCCCTCCAAATCATAAATGCACCATTTCCCATTCACTGCCAAGAGGGCCTCAGTAGAAACCAGAAGAACTTCAGTGATCATTCATGGCTTTTGCAGAACAGAAGCTGTGTTGCAGGTATCTCCCAACCTCCTCCCTTTTTAGTACAGCAGCACTGGAATCCGTTTTCTTTACTGCAATAGAGCGACAATCAAGGGATCTGAGCACACACCCAGGGATCACCTCATCCACGGCTGGAATGCAACCACCTCGGGCAGGGAAAGAAGCATTTACAAAACCTCATGGTATTTCAGGGCTGATGTCCAGAGCCCTCAACTACAACATCAGGAGACAGAGCGAGTCCCACAGGAGAATCACTGCAATCCAGAAATAGAAATGTGGCTTGGATATCTTCTAAACAACAACAGAGCAAAGGGCACTGTGGATCTTTAAGAGCTCCCCAGTGATGCTGATCTCATCCTGGAAGAATATCCACGGGCATTTGTTGCAGGAGTGACTTGAAAGATAAAGCACTCACAGCTGAACCACTGTGAGGGGCTCGGCAGTAACCTGCTTTGCTTGGAAACCCCTCACTGAAACAGCCACCACAGCCTAAGAGCCTGGGCAGGAACGTTTCTGCTGCAAGTCCACAATGGGGTACTGTAGGTGCAGGAAGTACATGCAGGAACCGCACAAGAACACTGAATTCCTGAAGAAATATCAAGTCAGATACTGAGAGTTCATTGTCTATGAACTCAAACAAAGATGGAAAACCAGCCATCAGTTAATGGCATGTTTTGAGATAAGGGCACACTTTCAAATGAACTTCCACTGAACACTGGCATCTCAAAGCCATAGTGATGTGCCTGGCCCCAACTCACATTCCCAGGACTTTTCCTGTGGTGAATGTGACCACACAAACCTTACACAGCTCTTTCAGATCATTACTACCAAGCTGCTGCACTTGGAAAGCACTGGAGCCGCTGAACTCCCCATACATGAGCTCTCCCCTCCGCTGCTCCGATCATGATATTGAAGGAAATCTTTTACACTGACATTTGGCACTGTGCTGGGAACGATCAGCTCTGACACAGAGCGCTCCTTCAGCAACCCGCCAGGCCTGACCCTAACTTGCATGCACTTATGTGGCTTTGATGCCCGGAATAAATTCACAGGATCCCATCATTTGTGTTTTCTCTGACCAGCACAAAAAGACTTGCTGATAGAACTCATCAGCTGTGAAGTCCTGCAGCTGATCGATCCTGATCCACCTTTGTTACCCAACTCCAGTGCAGAGAGGGAGAAGCAGCTGTAGGTTTTAATTCAGGATGTACTTGGTCTGAGTGAGCCATAAAACCACATATTGGGCATCCCTGTGTTCTAGTGAAGGGAAGGGTTTGCTTCGGTAGCTCCCAAAGGGGATGACTTTGCCACTCAATTGACTGCAGAAGGGAAAGGTAGACTCTACTGCTGCCTCAGAACTCGCTGTGGGGGGCAGCTGAGTTTCTCCATCGCTCAAGCAGACACCACAAGCACTACCAGTCAGGAAGTGTGCTCTGTGAACTCTCCAGACTGCTCAGACTTGTCACTTTGCTGGCAGCTACCCGAGAGCTTCCTGAGCTCCTCCAAGGGGAAAGCCCTACGTATGCAGCAAGTACCATCAGTAACAGAGCAAGACTGAGGATTCTTCAGGTCTGATCAATTCTCAGCAACAGCTGAAGCAGCAAGCACTGAGAAAAGAGGGGAAGAAGTAATTGGCACTTGCCTGTAAATATAATTGTGGGAGAAAGCAATACGGAAACAGGCTGACCCACAGTTACACTTACTCACTGTGTAATGACAATATCTCCCCTGCTGCTACTATGCACTGGGCTATAAAATGTAATAACGAGGAACTGAACTCTAACAGAGGCAATTCCTCAAAGCCACTACCTTATTTGGGTGCACGGCACGCCGCAGGTTTTCCATCCATTTATCTCGCTCTGCTGCAGAACGACACGAGAAGCACTTACTTCCTGATGAAGTCGTCACCTACAGGGAAAGGAACAGGATTATGTCTTGACCAGCACACTGCAGGCTCGATCCGGGGAGTGAAGGGGAATTAGGAAAGATGCTAGTGGAACTCTTTAGTTTATGTTTTATTTTAAGTAAACAGCTTTACCCAAGCATGAAGCAACAGCCCCTAAGGCTGGCAGAAAATCAGGGCAACTCTCTATGTCACAGAAATAACCATGGAAGCAAGTTCCAATTACTTCTCCTCTTCTACACCAGAAAACAGTACATAATGGGCCCCACGCATGCGATGCTTTAAACCACCAAGTTCCACAACTGAGAGTACAAATCCTTACATGAACTAAAGATAAACTGCAACCACTCGGCATTCCTCCAGATTCAGCCCAAAGCTTGTGACAGTAACCACCCATTCCTTGTTTTCTGCAGAACGTCAGGCCTGGGAAGGCTGGTTCCCCACCTTCCCCCTTCGTGTCCTGGTGCTTCTGAAGACCACGCTATGAAGAACACGGGGACAAGCACATACACCCCGCTCCCAGCAGCAGTACCAGCAGCACTTGCAGCCTGGTCAGAGGCACTCCCGCTCTCAGAGCACCTCATCCCCAACCGGGCAGAGCCAGGCTGGGGCTCCTGGACCTGGAGACGGGGGGGTGAAGTGCTGCTGAACCCTCCTGTTGTGCTTCCAAGGGGTCCTTCTGCAGTATTTGTATGACTTTCTCTGGCCGTTGGGATTCCATAGCCAGGTTCTGAAGAAGCATGCTCACAGCAGTGACATTTCCAGGGGTGCAAATGCCCCTCATTCCTTATCACATCTGTGCTACCACATGGAAATAACCCTGTTGAGAGCACACTAAAGCAACTGCTGCTCAGCAGCCCCAGGATGACGGGCACCAAGCATTTCTATCCATCACACCAAGCTTCCTGGCCATCAATTACCAAGCCAAGGTGTAAAAGGCCGATAGTTCTCTGCATCTTCTCTCATACACATATTCCTCAAGCCCTTGTCTCCTCCAGGCCCTGCTGGGAAGCTGACAGCCTGTGACCATGGTACCATAACTCTAAGCTGCCCGTAAAGCCCTCTACAAGCTCTGCCCTTCTCTGCATTCGCTGCTTTTTTTGATGTCCAGTAATATTCTCTGATGCAGGCCAAATGGAGCTGGCTAATACTTTAAATAAGGCCCCTTGAGTTTCGTTTCCACCAGTCTCAAGCTGCAGAATTACTTCTGAGTACTTCATCATTTCAGAGTGTTTGTGTTTCCACACTGCACACTGGGTTATCTGCTGCTGAGAGACACAATCTCCTTTAATTTCATGTATCTCCCAGAAGCCTAACCTGTTCTTACAGCAGAGCTGGCACTTGCTAAGATTTGTCATTAGCTAACCTCAATGACAAGCTGAAGGCACCCTGCCTTTGAACACAGACATCTTCTAACCAGGACAAAATGAGAAGGGGCCCATCCTTCTCTTTACACAGTAAATGCAAGAAATCTTCCCACCCTTGATAGCCCAAAGGCTCTCTTCTGGGATACGACTCTTCCCTGTCCTAACATGCTTTCATCCTCTCTCCTGTAAAACTATATATTCTTCTGGGCACAAGCTATCTTCTACTTCCAAGAAGACTCCAAACTAGCAGGCACAACAGTACGGTCTTTTCACCATCTCTTCATGCTTCGGTGTATTTCCAGCTTCTACAAAGCTTCCCATAACAAGTCCAGCTTGCTCCATCTTCTGTTGCTGTGGATGCTCATATGAACCTCTATCCCTGACCCTTCACAAAGGGACTTCTGGTGGCAAAACAGACGTCCCACTTGCAAGACTATGCCCATGGTGTGGGATCCCTACGCCTTGACCCTGCCAGAGGGTACGGCAGTTCTCCATCTTGATCCTTTCCGTGGCTGGGAATGATACCTAAAGAGGAGCAACACACAGCTGATGCACTGCTGCCGTGGTGCTGTGCCATCTTCACACCGAATCACCAATACAAAGACACCAGAAGGACCACTTAGCAAGTTTTTAAGACGAGAACTTACAGTGAAGTAACACAGAAGGTGAGCAGCAATGAGCACTGCTCATGGCAAACCCTCCTGCTGACACTCTGAGCTCACAAAATTCAGCCCATACCGAGTGCTTCGAAATCAGTTAATAAAGATGGAGTAGGTCAAATACACCTTCCAGTAAACTATACCATCAGTCCATTGCCTCAAAGGCCATTTCTCACCCAGCTTTTTGTTCAGCAATTTAGTTTTGATGGCAGTTTGGTGTATAAACGCATTTGAAAACAATGCTCTCGGATCTAGAGAATGTGGTAGGAAGCCTGGAAGCTCCATAAAAGAGAATTAAGAGTTCTCTGATGGCTGCTCAAAGATGCTCTCTTAAAGACAAGCTCTCCTTGGTGACACACAGATCCCACAGCTGCATAGAGCATTCCTATCCAAATAAACAAGCATGCAATTTAGCTGTCCTTTTATTGAATCTGTTCATTAAATGTCATTTTTTCACCAGCTCTGTTACACCGAATAGCTTGTATATTTTCTTGCCACACTTAAATCAACGTATTATCACCAAGTTCTCACAGTGAAATCTGTGATTCAATACCAAAACAATTACCAATTAACTAATCACTCAAACCCAAAAGCCCTATAACTATCATACTTCAGTGAGAGAAGAGGAACATCCTCAGATATGGAGCCCTCTTGATCTGATGGGAATTAAAGGTCATATCTACCACACGTGACCAAAAATATCATTTTACCCGGATCAGAAATAACATCCCAGCTTTAAGCTGTGACCTAAACATCATATGGCATTAGCGATCTTCATGAGATTTTGATTATGAAGAGACCTCATGAAGATTCTGGGTATCCTGGAACACTATCAATGCACAGGATAAGCTCAATCAGTAAAACTCATTCATTTCTAAATTCACATTCACTATCCACAGTCCTTGCCTGGGTGATCTCTTAAGTCCGACAGAACGTCTTAGGCACAGGATGGGTTCCTCAAGGAACAGCTGAAGGAATCCCACAGGAGTAACCACAGAAGATGATAATTGAGTTGAAGCTGCTCAACTCAGCGTTCAGAAGGAAAAGCTGAGGCTCAAGCTGGTCACTGCCACTGTGGCCAAGCACAGAAGGACAAACCAGCCCTGCAGAGCCATGTCGGCGGCTCGGGGCCATGCGGGCACTGGGGAACGTTTGCACAGCTGGACTGAATGTAGTGGAGCTAAATTTATCCCTGCTACATTCTCCCTTGCTCCAGCAAGGCCAGAGCGAGGCAACATGGTTCCACCTGCACTGGAGCAGCTACAGTTTTCCTTTCTGCTGCTCTGCATCCCCTGCTGTTCCCTGCGCCTGCCCGGACACGAGCAGTGCAACAGGGCAAGACTTGGGGCTGCCAAGGCAGGCACAGAGCTCTTCAGTCCTAAGCCCTCTGCCTGGCCCAAGTCACCAGGGCCCCACAAACAGCTGAGCCAGGACCAGGCTCTGGGAGCCTGAACTCCGAATGTGCTTCACTGGGCTAGATACCCACTGTGTATTTAGCACTGGCACCAGCTGGTTATGCTGACTGGGAATCTTACAAGGAGAAAGAAGATGATGCTGAGTAACTTCAAACAGAATCAATCAAGAAAACAAGTAAATATCAACTGCCAAGTACTGAGACAGGAAAAAGCAAGTTTCACAGAACTAAATAAGCAGGAAAAGCCAAATGCAGCAGTTGAAACACTCTGCATTACTGCTGACTCCTCACCGAGGCAGAGCCCAGCTGAGCAAACAGCTTTAGCACGTCTTAATGCAGGTTGGTTGAGCTAAAGAAACAATCCCACTGCACCTCCACACAGCCAACTGCCTCCGATAGAGCCACTTGGGCTTGTTCCACCGCAGATGGCTTTGGCACCTCTCGCCTTTGTCTCCCTTTGGGTGCACTGCCAGTTCCCGCTCTGAACCTGCCCTCTCAGCGCGACTCCATCTGCAGCCATCTCAGATCTTGCCATCTTCTTCTCCAAGCCATGAGGCTGCTGCTGCAGCTCGGTGGAGGAGGAGCTGTGGCTCACTGTGCCTCGCACAAGTGAGGGCTCACAGACCCCAAACGGTGAGAACCCCAGCACAAGGAGAAGGTGCTGGAGAGCTGTGTAAGGCTGGCACTGCCCAACAACAGCAATGCTTCACTTCTCACTTTGAGACAGCAAACTGGGCTGTTCCAGACAGATGTCCCTAGAGAACAGATCCACAACAGCCTCCAAGGAGAGCCAAGGCACTGTTACCAACTGGCAGCAGCTTCCCAATCCCCTGTGCAGAGAGTATCTTGGCTCCTGCTGTCCCCATGGAGGCTGGCAGCCCCTTCTCATTCAATGCTTCTTGGGGAGGGCTCCTTTTCCGGGACATCAGCTGAGCTTCTCACTCTTCAGTGTTCCCATACTCAGCCGTGTGACGGCCCTTGGCCATCAGCTTCAGTTTTCAGTGCTGACTTCAGGCAGAGCTTTCCCAGCTCCAGGCCCCAGAACCCACCACAGGTTTCACTGCTCTTTGCTGAGCCTCCACTGAAGGGTGGCCGCAGCCTTCACCAAGCCCTGCCTGCACTTTCAGATAAAGCAATGCTGAAGGACTCAGGATCACAGGCCACAGATGGGACCCTCAGGACACAATGATAACTGAAGGCAACACTCAAGCACCAAGGTGGTCGCTGCCTGCCACCCACCAGGGATCCAGGAGATCTGCAAACCCATTCCAGTGCTGACCTCACGCTGGATTTGAAGGAGGCTCTCTGGAGATCAAAGACCGACACATTAGCACGACGTGACATTTAGCTCCCACCTCGGTCCTTCCCGCTGGAGCTGGCTGATGAGTAACCGTCAGTTACAAATCAATGTCCCTTTTGTTTTCTGGCGTTCTTCCTTTCCTCTGCAGGATCTGCAGAGCAGCCATTAACACGTTCTCTTTTCTGTATCCAGCTCACTTACAACACAGACTTTCTTCCTCCTCATGAGTGCACGACTCGTGCCATTTCCCTCTCAGTCAACTTTCTGCAAGTACTGCTCATATCCCTCCCCCTGCTCCTGTGCGCCCAGCAGAATGGGTAAACAACTCTTTTATTACGGATGTCACATCCATTTTCCATCTAGCTTCATTTTGTCTTTCTGGAGTGGAACGTAATAGAGGCCATATAATTTACAGAACTGTTCTGCTCCTGACCTGCTGTTCAGTTCTACAGAGAAGGAACAGCACTGGAAAATTTATACCTCAGCCCACCCCTGAGCCGATGTTCGGGGCTGGTTTCTGTACGACTCTTTGTGTGTTACCTGCTTACAGTGTAAGAGATGGAGCTTCCAATTCGTTTCTTTCAGTGCGCTAATGTCAGTAAAGAACCTTCACCTCTCCAGCTGGACTCCTCTTGGACACTTGGACAAGGCTCTTTCCACCCAGCACTGCGCATCCAAGGCAAACCTGCAGCTCGACCCATGCATGTATCTGCTCTTCTGTGTCCAAGTACAAAGAGGTAACCCTCCCTTCACGGTATCGCCCACCTCATTACAGTCGGAAGACCACTTCCCAGTTCCATACCCAGCCACTGCCATAAGCAGTACTACTTTGCCATCCGCAACGCAGGACAAATGATTCCCAAGACATACTACACTGAATTATCCAACAACAGACTGGTTTGTACGCGTCCTACTACCTCCCACTAGTGCAGACCCAACCACATGCCACAGCAGATGTTAGAAGGAAACTGAAATGCTCACAGATTTTTCTATTTACCCAAACAAGTGAAGCTTCAGTTTGCTTGCCCAAGTCCTCAACACTCCCACCGACAACAGAACGCTAGCTTTGTGACCACGAATAATGGCTTTGTGAGCACTGAGGAGGGATTAGCACTTCCTCTTATCTGTACCAACATAAACTACACATTTCCGCTCTGCTAATACACAGCCTGAAGTAACTCAGCACCTGTGGTGGCAGCAAGCTCTGATGTGACAACGGGTACAAAGCAAACAGCTTATTGCTCTGATTTTGTGGATATGATCCCCCTTGGAAAGACGGGAGTAATTTTCTGCCCATGAAACGGCCTCTGTGTAGCAATTCAGAGGAGCAATGTTTTACAACAGTGAAAACCCACGCTGCAAGCCCGCACCTGGCTCCCCAGCCAGCCCCACACAGCAGGAACAGCCCCTGGGATGGCCAGACAGACAGAGAGACAGAAAGGCTCCTTACCTCAAAGCAATAGTCTTGTCCCAGGATGCTACTGTGGACCGGTTTGATGACCACTTCTTCCTCCATACTGAGATCCAGAGCCTCAACAGCACTACTGGGACTGAGCAAAGACTCGTGGGAGCGCGATTCTTTCAGCCTCAGCATTAGATGGGATCTAGAGGAAGAAGGGAGCGGATCAGCGGATGCTTTCCTCCTCAGGAATTTGGTCCATCTGTTAGCAACAGATGTAGAATATTCCCGGGAATATTTTGCCCTAACAGAGGGCCCAGAGCGACTGTTACGCTGCCCCATTTATAAGGTGGTGAGTGGGTTCTATTCCAGGCTGGTTTTCCAAACCCTGATGCAGCCAGGACCATGTTATCAGAGGTGTGCAGGCTGTAGGGCTCTGCACAGCTGAGCACATCTCTAGTCTCTAAATGCGTGCCACGCCCATTGTTTCCAGGTGGGTTGTAGCTGCCCCACCCAGCACCATTGTGCTTGTCAGTCCCACAGCTGGGTCCGCAGCACCTGACTGCTGGGTCAGGAATGGGCTTACACACACGTGGGGATCCCATTAGCATCCTACTGTGTATCCTGGCCTTTCACAGCACCCAGACCCTACTGACAAAGGGAAGTCACCTGCAAATGGGGAGGAATTAGTGACTTTAGCTCTTGTGAAACCCCAGACCCGTTTGCTCCCTGCCTGCAGAACATGCCCAGAGACCAGCACCACCGGAGCTCCCGTGCACAGGAACCCTTCCCCCTACCAAAGCTCCCTTATCCCTCTCACTGCTGCAGCTGGTGTCTGCATCCACACTCTGCAACCAACAACCCGAGGGCTCGTGTGTTACACACCTGGGATGGGGGCAGTGTGGAAAATAAGGCCATGATAGCCCTATCGATTGATCTAAATGCTCTGGAGTCCCACTGGCAGCATTTAGCAGCAGGGAGCCTACAGACAGCAAGCAGCACGCCCTATTCGAGGCAGCCAATACAATCAATGGTGCTGTAACTCTTAAAGCAAAACCAGGGAGCTTAGGGGGGAAAAAACACAGCCAGGTACTCCCAGGGAAAACAGCAAAAGCAGAAAGCGGCAATGGAAAAACAACTTGAGAGCAACAGGAGCAGCTGCCTCCTCTATAGCCTGCACCATGTAGAATGGTCCTACTCCAGCCAGCTCACAAAGCTCTGATCCTGGTAACTCTGACCTTCACATCCTCTGTGAAGCACTTTAGGGTCTTCCAAAGAGATCCCATGTCCCTCTATCTGCACAGAGAGCACAACGTCTTCTTCAAAGGCGCAGAAGGACACAAATACAGGGAGTCGGAGATACTCCCAGCATGGCTTTTGTGAGTGAAACAACGGTGCTCCTGTATACTCTCAGCCTGCTTTGTGTGCGCTGAGTTTTGTCGCTCTCCAGAATACAGCTGACCAAACCACAGGGAAATGTCAATAGCACATGCAAAATTCATAGCTTCCAGGGGATCACACGCCCGGCTGAACCCAGGGACCAGCCAAGGGGGATGCTAAGATAAACAGCAGCAGAAGATAAACAGGTGCTGCTCTAGATTTGCCATTAAGATTCATGCCCTGGATGAGCCCCCAGGTGATAATGGATCAGCCTGCAGCTGGGTTCTCCAGCTGAGCAGCCTAAATGGATGGCTTGAAGAGCCACAGCTCCTCCGGCAGCACCATGGGATAACCAGCCTGGGGACAGGCTGCCGAGGGTGCCAGCCTCCAGGCACCTCCTGCACACACAGAGGCCACAGGGGTCTGCAGAAAACCAGAGTCATTCCTTAGGGGACAGCCCCCGGCCCTCAGACGCTGAAAGCCTGGGTCAGCACAGCCCAGTGCTAGACCAGGAGCGGTGCCTCTGAAGCAAAGGGCTCTCCATCCCATTAGCAGCTCTCTACACTGCCCACTCCCCCCAGATCTCTGTGGTGAATAAACTGATGCCTGGAACCGGGCACAGTTGTTTCACAGTGCTTTGTGGTGATTTTCCACTATTTTCACAGAAAAGGGCCCATATCCTTTCCCTCTGAATGATAACTCCAATACAGGCAGACAGAACAAGTTACCTCTGGGCACTGAGAGCAGAACCAATGTCCAGCAGCTCCAGAACTGACAATACAGCCTGCTCACCAAGCCCACAACCAAGGCATTTAGAGTAAACCTTATTGCCATATTGGAAATGTGGAATCAGAGAAGGGAAGTCAACAAGCCGAGACTTACACCCTTGTGTGGACAAATCTGAATATGGATAAACTAAACCCACAGCTCCAGGGCTGTGACATGAAGATGGACATGGCTGAGCTGGAGCCCTTTGTGCTGGCCTTAGAACTGTTGTTAAAACTAAACCAAAACAAGTTGATTTTTCATGTAAAACCGCTGCAGCTGCAGGGCCCCGGGGGGGGAGTGCAGATGTGCAAAGATGAAGAATTACCAAGGGAGAGCTTCTCAGGACATATTCTGCTCTCACCAGATTCAGCAAAGGCGTATTTATATCCCTCCATACTCTGCCATATGCCCCTGGGAATCCTAAACTGAACGGGACTTTCCTTAGGCAGGAGGTTGGTCGTCAGGTTCCTGTCTCGCCAGGACCCACTCCCACCATGTCTCTTACTCCTGAACGATCAAACTCAACCCAGGTCAGCAACAGACCCATTTTTCAGCAGATGCTGCACTGCACAGAGGGAGCGCTGCAGGTCTCCAATCAGCCCTAAAAGGCTCAGCATCTGTCTGTGTATCAAGAGCTAAATGGGGAGATGTCATTAATTAGAGACACTGGTTTGAAATCCCAGCAGAAGGGATGTGCCAGAGGCAGCCCTGGCACAGCAGGATGAGAGCTGTCTCTGCAGAGCATCCTCCCAGGGTGACTGGCTCCATCCTCTCCCCAGCTCCCTGGAACCAGCCCTGATGCTATGGTACTTAACCCATGGCAGTCCCGGGGGGGCTGCAGACATCCTGGAGCGCGGGAAGGGCCACACACCACCAGTCCTCAAAGGACACAGTCCTTTCATTTGCATACCCTGCTGTAGAGGAGAGCGCGTTCCTCGTGTCCTTTGGTAACAACATGACATTTGCAGCAGGAGGCCATTCACGGGAAGATGTTTGCAAGTCCCTGCCGCAGCTCTCACAGACTTCCTTTTGTATTAACAGCAAGAGAAAGGTCTTGCTATGGCCATAAGCTGCTTCCCTGACCCCGAGGGAGGGAGCCCTCTGCATACAGGAAGGACCACTCAGCGTTGCCCCACTTTGGACAAAGAAAACATGAGCCCGCTGTGTTTGTGTTACACTGAGCAAGAACTATACTATATCAGGCCATAAAAGATACGGAGAGCTTTATCCAAAGGTGATTTACTGGGCAAGGGCCAGAAAAACCCCATCAATTCCACTCACTGATGAAGCAGTGCAGTAATACTACACACACGATGTGACAACCCCCTGGGCAGAACAGCAATACAAGCAGGAGATGGATGCTCCTTCACCCAGCATGGGCAGGGAGCAGCACCCACGGCAACAGAGGTACCAGAGCGCCTGTAAACTCGTGTTCTTCCTTAACCATCCAACATCCTAACAGGCAGACTCACCTGGAACATCATTTGCTTACTGTGTACATACACTTCCAAGGCGACACAGGTACTTTGTTCAAACTCATCTACCATCACTTTTCAAACGCTGCCCCTGGGGCCATCCACTCTCCAGCTCTAATAACTCGCTGTGTATTCCAGGCCCCATCCCAGCTTACATGAACTGATCAGGTTCGGTTCCTACACTTCTGTTTTAATACGATGGGAACGGGCGGCTGCCGGGAGAAATCTCCCAGCAGGAAACCCTCCTTCCAAACAGCACGTTCAGTTCTTTTTGCCACAGGCTTTATTTTAATCCCTTTCTACTTGCCTGAAGTTCAGCTGAAATGAAGGAGGGGGGAAATCTCATAAAAGACCACATTAGTTCTGAAGAGAAATAACTGCTACCGGCGCTGACCTGGAGAGTCCTGCAGAGAGGCAGCCAGTCTCTCGTTATTAAAGAAGAGGTTTACTGCCCACGAGCAATGACAGAGGATTGTTGTTCTAAATAATGAAAGTCATAAAACATCTCCATGTGAAGAGATGCCATCCCCCTCCGCCTGCTCCTCCAGAGCAGGCAAAATTAGGGACGTCAAGGTTGATCAGGCTGTGACAGCACACCCCATCCAACCAGGAGCTTGTGGGCTGCAGAGAAACAAGCCTGGAGGGACAATCCATTCGCTCCTCACCAAACTTCAGGCTGGATTTGGATCAATGGAGGCAGCAACCAGCCCTCTGCAGCAGTGGCACCACACACACTGCCCCGAGTCCAGGCTCAGTGCTCTTTCAAGAACACAGATGCTCTGCTGAGGCTACAAGGGAGGTGAAGATGTAGGGCCTGTCTACACAGACTGCTTCTGGAATAGGTCTTGTGTGTTCAAACTCATACACTCTGCTTCCAGAATTGCTTTCTTGTGAAGACAAGCCCTCAAAGGGACAACCCCATACGTTTTCATTACAGAATCTCACCTGCCTGACAGCACCCGGCTGCTGCTTCTGTGGCTTGATGAGGAGAATTTTCCTGTTACTTCGGAGGGAGAGACAGAAACAAACAGGGAAGCTAGCTGGGCAGCCTCAGAGGGATGGAGCAGGCACCAACCTAACACTGAAACATGGCGAAGAAATTAGAGGCTTTCTTACATCTCGTACTGTTCGTCCCATTAACACGAGCTGCAGTTGGCCTTTGCAAAATGCACGCCTCCCTGCTGTCAGAGGGATGTGATCTCCCCACTTACACGTTTGCGACACGTCTCTTGGTCAGGAAACGTTCCCTGCATTCAGCTTCGCAAGGGCTGACAGATCTCTCCTCTGACCAGCTGGGAAGGGGGTCTTTAGGGCAGCCCTCACCAGAACACACCCGCTGCAGGGGTCCTGGACGCACACACACAGTGGAACAGCCCCTGAGATCCACACACACAGCATCAACAGGATTTAAATCTGTGTCCAGCCTGGGGATTAGGTTTTGTTCTGGCTGAGAACAAAGTGGACAACTCCCCCAAACTGATCTGCAGCATCAGACGGGAGAAGGATTTTAGCAGTCACAGATGGGAGTAAATCACAGCCCATCCTCTGCCAGCTCTACCAGGGCACACAATCGGGACAGGCTGTCCCACCCCAGGCCCAGAGCATCGCTGCTGCTGATTACAAACTGGGACTCTGCTCTCTGCAGAGCCCAAACCAGCCCGATTGCTGCGTTTCTTCCTGCAGTCGCTGCAAACCAGCTCCCCTGCCCAGCAGCAGCCCCCACATCAGCTGTGACTCCCCCTGCCCAGTGCTGACTTCTGCCAACCTCCTGACCACTGCTGGGATTCTCACCCATTCCTCCCCAGTGCCTCATCTCGCTCCAGTTTAACCAATAAACACAAAAGTGATGCTCTGGGAATAACCAAGAACACCACCACAAGAGCACGTGCACGCTCCCAGAGGATGACAGAATGTTTTCCTTTCCTGTAGGACAGGATGCACATCCCTCCCCATGTTCTGCTAACCTGGGCTTTCTCCTGCAGGTCTCTAGATGCCAGCAGCTCCCTCTGCCCCGGCAGGGCTATGGTGGGCTGAAGCAGAGGGGGATGCTCTGCAGCCTCTGGGGCTGCAGGTGCGGGGAGACACCACTCAGAGCACTAAGGACATGAAGCTGGCACCGCCTCTTACCCTCCCTAACGCAACACCTTGGCTGAGCCACGCGAAGGACATGTAATTAAAGTAAGTAACACCTGCCCTTGTTTTTAGGCTGTTCTCAGTTTTAACCAGCAGCAGAATTAATTACATTCAAAACGACTCTCTCAGCCCATGCCAGATTCCAAACGTTGTTTTTGCCAACCCGAAGGATGATTTTACCCCGTGACATCCACCTGAGCGTGGACATTTGTTTGTTTAACATCGTGCCAACGCCAGGTTTGGCAGTGACAAACCTGCAAGTCCAGCACAGGGTAACCAGCAAGGACATGGGCTGTGTTTGTAACATGCAACAGGAAGGAACTGCAAAAGCAAGCAAAACACATCAAAAGCAAGAGGCAAAGGATGGTCAGAAATATACCTGAGTTCCAGCAACCACAATGTGAAGAAGCTGAGCGAGTACAACTCCTCCCTCTTTCCCAAGAGCAGGCGGGCACCACCATCTCGCTTTCAACAGAAAGCAACACTCACTATAAATTACCTTTCCTTATCCCATCAGCCTACACCAGCATACACAGTGCCACATCTGTGGGCATCCGAGGCAGACCGCAGCCACAGACCCACCGCTCCAATCTGGAGCTCCAACCATAGCAAGGCTCTTGAGAACCAACGCCATTATCTGGGGTGAGCGGGGACTGCAGAGCCCCAGAACCACCGGGGGGAACCTCTACGGAGGCACAGGCAAAGCCAGGAGCCCCGGACCCCCCCCTCCCTGCCACAGAAACCCGGGGTGCTCCCTGGATGCACCCGGGACAAGTTCCCATGTGGGGATAAAGGGGTTGATTTCGATCACTGAGAATTTTGCTCAGTGCAAGCCTGCACAAGAAATCAAACACAAGGCAGGGTCTCCCCTCCTGGATTAACCATAAGGATACTGAGAGCACAAGCCCCGTCTCCCGCACTACAGCCGGGGCGGCTGCCCGAGCCCGCGACGACGTTTTAATAAACACCGATGAAAACAAATTCTTAACGCACCGCATCACGGCCGAAGCGCAGCTAAAAATAAGCGAGGCGAGGCGGACCGGGCCGAGGGCGGCAGCAGCCGCAGCGGCCTCACCCCGGCCCCGCTCCGGGCCCCCCCCGCACCCAGCCCCGGTGTCCAGCGGTGTCCAGCGGTGCCCGACCCCGCCCGCTCCGGCCCCGCTTCCCCGCCGGGCAACGCGCGGGTCCGGCCCCAGACCGCGCCCGCCCGCAGCTCCGGCCGAGCACCGCAGCGCGGAGTTGGCTCCGTAGGCGCGGGTAGCGCGGCCGTGCTCGCGGCTCCGCACGGGGCACGCACACACCGGGGCGCACGGACACTCACCCGCAGGGCCCGGTCCCGCTCCGGCTCGGCCATGCCGCGCTCCGCCGGCCGCGGGCGGGCCGCCCCCAGCCCAGCCGCCCCGGGCCGGCCCCGCCGCCGCCCCGCCCCGCTCGGCAGCCGCGCCGCTGCGGGCCCGCCCGATTGGCTGCGCTGTAGCTGGGCAGAGCGCCCCGGGCCCGCTCCCGCTCCCCGCTCCCCGCTCCCGACTCCGGGGGGTGCGGGCCGGGATCGCCTCCAGCCGCCGCCCGGCCCGGTGCGCCGCGAAGCCGCTCACCCCTCTCCGTGATCCCGCCTGTCCCGTGCCCGCATTCATCGCGTTGTGATAAACCCCGGGAGAACCCGGGGCTCCACGGCCTTTATTCCCGCAAGAGCTGCGGGAGGGCGCCTCTTCCCTCGCCGCTTCCCTCCTGCTCGGCCCGGTGCGTCCCGCGGGACTGTGCCCGCCGCCCGCCCCGCACATGCCATTCCCATTTTGGGAAGCCGAGTCACTGACCTTCGCAGCAGCGCAAGCCAGAGCAGGGAGTAGCGCCTGCAGCAGCAGCCGCCCGCTCCTGCATGAGCCATGACCCGCACCCCGGCCCCGCATGAGGCTGAGCGCCAGCCCGCACCCGGCGAGGCTCAGAGCCCGACCGCGGGGTGGTTTAAGTGCAGAGTCACGACACACGGTGCCCGGAGCAGCAGGTAAGTGCGGGAGGAGGAGGACGCGAGGCGGTGGAGAACAGAGGGGATGGCTGCGCAGCATGGTCCAACTGTCCCGATTGCCACCATCCTCACCCAGCCCACGCCGACACGTTCCCAGAGCCAGACTGCTGCTGTCATCCTGGCGTATTCAAATGCCTCCATTACTCATCAAGAACAAAGTAGGATATCGAGTAAATGAAAAGCCACCACATGGCACCGTCCCCTGCCTGCTACTTAGGGCTGCTTCCTTCTCCACTTTTCAAAGGCTGCCATCCATCTCTGCAGCAGATCAGAAATCCTCCAGCTCGGGCAAAGCTGCTCCGGATCAGGGAGGAAGCGGGTACCAGGGCTGCGAACGCTGGTCAGCATCGGAAGGGAAAACAAGAGCAGAGGTGCATATCCCTGAGCGGAAAGAACACGCTAGGTTTCCCCACATCAGAGGGAAAGGAAGCAGGTCTTGGAGTGGGATATAGGCAGGTCCTGCTCCAAGGCAGCAGGCACAAGTCTTGCCTCCTCCAGTGACTTCCAAGCCGGATTCCTGCCCGGATTGTCCCTCCAGCCAGCACCACCATGCACAGCACTGACAAACGGGTCAAAATCTGCAGGTTCTCTGCCCAGTTCCAGCACTAACTCCCTGCATATCCTCTGCTCCTCAGCCAGAGAGGTGGGCAAGACCCCCTGTCCCCTCCAAAGGATCCAGGAAAGGTGGAGGGCTGGCAGCATTGCTGCTGGGCTTGAATAATAAGGAGCACCGTCTGTCACCTAAGGCCACTGGGGTCCTTCCTTCCATGGTGAACGGGTCCCCGCCGCGCCCGGGACGATGGCGCCAGCTCAGCAGCCCCAGTCACTGCGCTCCTTCAGGGAGCACAGGCAGACCTTTTCCCCTTGCAGTCTGCACACAGTGCTCTGCATTTAGCACATTTTACCTCATTTTTACCTCCCCCCCGTTCCCCCCACCAGCGGTTTGAAGTTCTCTCACCCTTTGCTGGCAGCTGCCACGCAGAGAGACAAGCTCACTGTCCTTGATCTGCTTTTCAGGGGTTCTATAAAGTAGGGCACCAGCATCAACCCAGCGTCAGGCTTTTGATACATTGCTGGAGTAGCCAAAAATAATAACAGGCAGCTTCAGTCAATCTTTTCTTTCTTCAATCTGCAGCAGCAGCAGCACAGGAGTCCTTTGTGTGCCAGAGCAGAAGTATGGTGCGCACTGGACTGAAATCTGGCTCAGCATCCCCCAGCCATGCCAGCCTGCGAGCCGGGCTCACCGGCAGCACCCAGGGAGTGCAACCGGGTCCACACCAGGGAGCCTTTGCCTTGGAGGGTCCCCTCTCCTACAGCCATGCTTTGCTCCCCGTGTTTCCTTTAGCACCTTATCTCCCTGGCTGTGGCGGAACGCTAAGGTTAAGTTACAGTTTTACCAAGGCTGTTATCATCCTGGCAAGGCAGGAAAAGGCAGAGCCTGAACTTTGGAACGAGCCCTCAGAGAGGCAGCAGGACAGGAGAACCAGGTTCTCTGCAGCCCAGCGCTGGAGCATCTCTGCTGCACGTTCAGACACAGTATGAGGACAATCTGGAAGGAGGTACAGAACCCAACAAGCATGATGTGCTGTCGGCCTGCGTTCCAGCAGGAAGCGGATACACTGGGAATGGTGGCAGCTCCAGCTGACGTAAGGACCCAGCGCAGCTGCACTGCTGCTGCCAGCTGACATGGCAAGACCCAGCGAAAGAGCTGGGAACTGCCCAGCTGGATTTCCCCTGTTCCAGACCTGAAATTCCAGAAGGTCAGTCCATGGAGGACTGGCACAGGAGCCTGGCACTGGGAGATGAAGCAGCGGGTGAAGCTGGAGCCCAGCAGCGCTGGGTGTATCCTGCTGCTCTTCCCCACCTCCACAGATAACATGTGTTTCCCACCAGTGACGTGCTGCCATGGCCCTGCCCCAGCCATCGCACTGGGCTTGGGTTGGTGTCTAAAGCACACAGCTCCTTGGGGCTGTGGGTCTGCATGCACAGGTCAGTCATTCCCCCCCAAACCTCTGCAGACCAGGGCCTTGGGGAGGCTCTTTCCCCCTCCCCATGGAGTGGGAGACCATAAAGAAACGTCGCTCCATTGACTCAGTGTTGAAATACAGCCGCAGTGAGCATTGCCACCACCAAAAAGCAGCTAATTTTGTTCCAAGGCAGGGTTTATCCCAGCTTCCTTCAAGCAAGCTTGTACCTCATTCCTCATCTGCACAAGGTGGTGTTTCCCTGCCGACTGTTCCCCCACAGGTGGCTCTGTTTGAGGGTGATACACGGGTGTACAACAGTCAGAGCTATTACTACCACTGCCAACACCAGCATCCTCCCAAGGCACAGTATGTGACCTTTTCCCCTTCTTCACATTTGCACCTCCTGTTCCTGTGGGATCCCAACACCTCCCCAGTGACTCACTGTTTAAGAAGTAGCACTTGTGACAGGAAAGCCCCTGTGCTTCAGCACAGGGCAGGTAACACAACACCTTGGATGGGTTATTGCAGTCATTTCCATTCACAGTTCAGGGATTATTACCTGTATTATTTCTAGTCCTCTTTCTCTGGGTTGCTTTTCCCCCTTGGTCCCAGGCAGGCCTGGGTTATTCCCTTTCCTTGGCTGGACAGAGGAGGATGGTCAGACATTGCTTTGCCTCCAGTCCTGTGGGCAGTGACCTTTCCAAGCCCCTGCTGTGTTTACCCTTTTGAGCTCTTAAACCCAGGTATCTCTCACTTTTTATTGACTGTGAAGGCAGTGCTTTATCACACACTGTCTATCACCAGGGGAAAAATGGATTCCCTAAAACCCGTGAAGAGTTAGCAGTGGAAGGGACTGTGATTATCCACATTTATTCCAGTTCTACAGTTAAGATCAAATACCTGGGGATGTTGTAAAAAGCAGTTTGAACAATCCCATACTGCAGCCTAACCAACATGAAAAGACATGTCACTGCAGAGCTGGCTGGCTCTTAGTGGGGTGGCCACAGTCATCATTGTGGGGGTCTTCTGGAAAACTCTCCAGTGCCTGTACTGCAACCTACAGCATCGTCAAGCAACATCAGATTTCACTGCAGGTACCATTAAACCGGCTGTCAGGACTCCCAGTGTTCCTCCATCAAACCACACATTCACGTGGAGCTCAACAGCCTGAACCCTCGGCTGCGTTTGCGTGTGTTTTGTCCTTCAGTTCAGTTCCAAGCAGGTAATTTGAGGCTGAGGGCACAGAAATGCCCCAGGCCCTGCAGCCAGCTTAAACACAGGGATTATTACAGATTCCTTCACCCGCTCTGTTCCGACGGGCTGGATGCTCACAAGAGCCGGGCTGCAGCCATGAAGCAGAGCTGACCTCTGGACTTCCTCAGAACCAGGCACCGTGTCCAACAGTATTTACACTGACAGAATACTTAACCTCTGACTAATGCTGCCTTTTACACAGCATTTCATAGCAGCTGGGCAGTGGGTCTGGAGCAGCCAATTTCTCTTTCTGCTTGTAATTAGCTGCACTTTTCTGCTCTCCTGAACAAGCGTTAGGCTTTCCTCGAGGAAAACAATCCCAATCAACAGGAAACCTGTCCTTGCTGAGGTGCCACTCATCTTTCCGGGAGGTTTTATTTAAAGCCCAACATTGCTATTAGCAGCAGATTTTAGAAAGCTTTTTGTGAGGTGCCCTTCCTGCAAACATTCACTCTCATTCTGGGCTATTAGTCTCGCTCCGGAGACACCGCTTAACATGCCACGCCAGTGTGAGCCAAGGAGCACTTGCAGCAGTCACGTTCTGAATTTCAGATCACAGAGGTACCAATGACTTTGAGCCTGACAAACACAAAGAGATGTTTGAGCATCTAAGCTACATTTTATTTTGATTTGTCCTGTCTGACAATATTGGTGTCTACATAATGGCATCAGTGTAATAGGTAATAGCTGATTTCAGAGCCTGAATGATGTTCTTAGGCAAAATGATGTTCTTAAAACCCAACATGCAATCAATGGAAAGTCAGAATAAAGTTAGGGAAATGTGCTGCTGCTGCTGAACTTCTTCCTTAAAAACGGGAAGAAAAGCTCAAAGCCTTTTAAAGTTTGTTTTGATTGGGTGCATTTTATCCAGAGATGGCACCAGGATATAAAGCTAATTTCTTCCAATTGCTATCTGCCTTCTAGCCAGATAGATTTTAGTGTCTTCTAGGGATATAAAGCACATCCTTCCCATGGGAACCTTCTTTTCAGATGGAATGAGAGATTCACACCAATGAAGTTGGTGATTTTTCTATGGCTTTCAGAGCTGTAACTGTAGGCAATCCATCGTGGGGAGCACACGCTATCCCCTGTTCTCCTCTGCCTCGGGCATGTTACTGGACACAGAAGCCCTTGGAAAACAGAGTGGTTTTGCAGTCTGGCATCCGAGTATACACTGGCAAGGTAAAAGGCAAGCAGAACACACTAAGGAACGTGGAGGGCAGAGCCAGTGCCTGGGTGGGAGCACCAGGCCACGGCCAAGCACTGACAGAATCAGTAACACTGACACAGTGAGCATAGCACCTCCACAGACAGCCCCATCCTGAACACATCCCAAATCCCTGAGCAGGAAGATGTGTCTGCAGGATCCTGACAGACATCCCCACTGCAGTCCCCATCTTCCCAACGTGCAGGTAGGAAAAGGAAAGATACCTCTAAAGATCACCTCATGGGTTTTCCCACTCTCTCCACATCTCCTTCCTGACTCACACTGACAACCCATTTCCAGGAATGAGCCGTCTGGTGTTCCTGGAGCACATACAGCTCTGCCGCCCCGCTGGGACCCCGACCCTCTGTGAGCAGGAGTTAAACCATGCAGTACCAGGGTGCAGAGCATCACTTCTCCGGCTCATGTTTTCAGGCCCAAGTGTCACCCCTGCAGAGCTGAGGCGCCGCCAGGACAGCGCCTTCCAGAGCTGATGTAAAAATGGTTATTAAAATCTACAAACTGTGAAAAACTCTCTGAAAAAAGCCCAAATCCTGGCACTGCCCTAAATTAAATTACAGGCACAGCCTGCTCGGGGGGGGTGGGTGAGCACGGAGCCAAGCTTCCATGCAGCCCTTATCCACAGCCTGCACCTGCTGCTCCCTTCTGAAAGTTTAACTAATGAACGCAGTGTGCAGCCCAGAGGACTCAAGATAAGGGAAAGGTCAGAGTGAAGGCTCGGGAGTGAGGCACAGACTGAACAGGGTTCATAAATGACAGCACTATTTTAAACCTGAAATTAATTCTTTTCAATGAGTTAGGGCGAGTGAGCATCCCCCGACCCAGAGAGTGCGGCTCTCCCTGCATATAGGCTGCTGGTGGGAGCAGGAGGGCACGTCCACTCAGGAATCAATGCTAACACCCTAAAAAATTAATCTCTGACAATTACTCCAATGGAATAGAAATGATTTTATATAACTCTGTGTATAGCAAGAGCTGATAAAGTATCACAGTGATACCTGGAGGAAGTCCAGACTGAAAGAAGAGGGTTTTGTCTGTTTTACTCAGGGTTGGTGTGGTCTCTCTGCCCTTCTTGTGCCTCGGTTTCCCAACTGTGGACATGGGTCCTTCTATCAGTGAATCCAGTAAAGCTGCTGGGGTTAATAGACCCCAGCAGGGCTAGTTATGGTTACCCAGGGCTGAGGACAGGATGTGGCTCCCTGAAGATGGAAACACAGGCTAGTCTGCTTCAAGTGAGAGCCACGGTTTGTGATTTCAAAACACAGTCAGGATGGCATTCTGCAGGGCAGGGAGGGACAGCTCTGACCAGTAAGTGTATTGGGCTCAGAGGGTGTTCATGAATGCAGATGCGTTTACACAGTATGCCCTGTGGTACCTGCAGCCCAGATCTGGCCATGGTGGCTGTGCTCTCTGTGACACACATCGGCTCCAGCAGACCTTCCAGCCTAGAGAGCAGACGGGGTGCAGGAACCTCACACCCATCCTCTCTTCAGGGGATGAAAGCTCAGCTCTATATTTGTTCTTGGCTCTTGTCTGTGATAGTAAAGGAACAAGTTTGGCTTTGAAAATGGCTTTAAACTGACAGAGGGGAGATTGAGATTAGATAACAGGAAGAAGCTCTTCCCTGTGAGGGTGCTGAGGCGCTGGCAAAGGTTGCTCAGGGAAGCTGCTGCTGCCCCATCCCTGCAGTGTTCAAGGCTGGGTTGGATGGGGCTTGGAGCAACCTGCTCTGGTGGAAGGTGTCCCTGCCCATGGCAGGGGTTGGGACTGGAGGAGCTTTATGGTCCCTTCCAACACAAACCAGTCTCTGTGATTCACTACAATTCTAAGTTTAAAACCCTTTGACTGCCATAACCAACACATGAGCTTCCAACAGAGCGGTCACCCAACATTGGTTTCCCTAACATTTGATGGCTGACTTCTCTCAGAGAGATTAAGATAGACCCAGTACATCACTGTGACCAGAAACTCCACCATCTTCTGGATTTGACGTGGAGATTCCCAAGTGAGCTCTGTGAGCAGCCCTGGCTGGTACCTGAGTATCTCCATCCTCAGCTTCTACACAAGGGAACCAGAGGGGAGCCTGAGCAGAAGTTTCACACTGCAAGGGAGTGCAAGCAGGAGCAGGGCCCGGTCTGTGCCCTCAGTCAGTAGCTGTGCAGTAGGAACGATTTCCTTTTGTAACCAAGTTATTTTAAATCAATCTAGTCAGACAGATGCAAAGCACCCACACAGATGCACTGAAACTGGTTTGATCCTGGCCGGAACAGGATTAACTTGCCGCAGTTATTAACCAAATTAAACTCCTGCTCATCTTCATTGCAAAAAGGGCTCTATTTTACACTGAGAGTTGTGCAGAATCGTCACAGAGACAATCCCAGAGGATTTCCCTTTGCAGCGGGTGTCCAGGGTCACTGCACAGCTCCTCACAACCTGCCTCGGCCTCACTTAACTGCTGAGCTAAGAGTGTTTCTGTCTCATCTGCAGTTTTACTCCATTCTGAATGTGCAAACCTACATTTGAGGCCATTAGCTTGTACTGATCACAAGAAGAGTAAAAGTAGACACACGACGCAAAGAGCCTGAGCTGATGTAACTAGACTGCATTAAAAGGAGCATGGTGCCATGGACACATCTCCTCCTGTAGATGTAGCCCTGGTACCACTGCCTACCCCCAGGCCTGGCTCCTGCCTTTTCCACTCACTTTGTGGTTCCCCAGTTCCAAAGGGTTAAATCTGCCCAGTGGAAAACAGGAATTCTTATTTTGCTTCCTTCTAGAAAGTTCGATGTGTTTTGATCTGGGAAGTTTGGGGTTTGATTTTGTTCTTGCATTTAATTTCTTAAACCACTGATCTCCACAAATGGCTTTTCTTCCTGTATGGAATATAAACCCATCCCTCAAGAGGGCAGAGCCTGCACCCCCCAGCCCTGCCGCCCATCCTCTGAACTGCCACTGTGTCAGTGCCACTAAACCACTTCTCTTATCCTGGCAGATGCTGAGCTTAGGCCAAATCCCTGGGAATACCCGGGGCCAGCGTATGTTCTCATCAACAGAATTGCAATCTGCTCCTCAGCTGAAGAGCCTGCCCTGGATTTGCTCCATCGCAGCTAAAGCTGGACTCCATTCCGGAGGGGGGCACATCCATGGGCACACGTGGCTGATGCTGGCAAAGAGCACTGCACCTTCTCTGGTGAGGAATTAGATGAGGCAAAGAGAAGGGACAGAATATCATAGACTCACACAATCATGGAATGGTTTGGGTTGGAATGGACCTTAAAGCTCATCCAGCTCCAGCCCCTGCCACGGGCAGGGACACCTTCCACTAGAGCAGCGTGCTCCAAGCCCCATCCAACCTGGCCTTGAACACTGCTGAACTCTGTGGTCCAGCTCTGCAAATTCCTTCCCAACATCCACTGCCCTCACTTTGCTTGTTCCCAGCTCACTGCCACCTCCTCTGCTCATTCCCTACACCTCTCTTCCTGCCCAAGACTCGATCAGATGTAGCACAGGTTGAAGAGGAGACACAAGCAATTAGAAACCCAGCGCTGGCCAGGAAGAAGGAGGGACCTGGACCTGCAGCATCCCCAGCGTGGGGAAGGGCAGAGGCGGGTACCAGAGCCTGCCCTCAGCTCCCAGACACAGCAGCCACACTGGAGCAGGGAAGCCAGAGAGGAGAAGAGCGGACGGTGCTGCCGGGTGGGCATGGAGCAGGCAGTGCCAATGGGATGAGGTGACTCACCTGGCCGGGTGGCAGGAGCCGCTGGCTGGCGGTGCTGCCTCTCCTCCCCGCCAGCCTCGCCAGCGCCAGCCTGCCTGTCTTTATATACCAACCCAGAGCAGCTAAACTGAAAGCAGCAGCAGCAGCGTAGTTCCCAGATGAGCACCGCACTGTAAACACAGGGAAACAAAGTCCAGCCCAGCCCAGCCCAGCCAGTCCCAGCTGCTTTCCACCTCTCGTCACCAGAGCTGCACAACCAGCACTGAAACCAAACATGGCTCTATAAAACAACCAGGCCCACGTACAAAGGGTGGCCCTAGATTGTCCTGTCCCTCCTTTCCAGGACAGGGCTGACCCGGCCATCTCCAGGCATCTCTGTTCCAGTGCTGGAGGCAGAGCAGGATTCATGCAGGGGACAGGCAGGCACAGACAGGACGGGTGATTCAGCTGAAGCTCCCAAACTAGTTCAGGTGATGGGCGAGCTCCTTCCAGCTGAGCTGTGCCCCCTCCCCAGCTAGGAGCCCCCTCAGGAGCCCAGCCACTGTCCTCACTGGGTGTCCCCTACCCGGGCCAGGTGGGGCTGCAATGGGGAAAGGCCTTGGGGGACCTCATCCAGTGCCACTTCTCCATTGCTCCTCCGAAGCACAAATCCCCATCTCAGTGAATACTGGCTTCAAACTGCAAGCCAAAAAGCTCCATTTGCTGTTATCAGCCCCCCACTATTACTCCTCTCTGCCTGTGCTGTATTTGTAAGTCCCTGACTTCATCTTCCAGACCAGCCCAATTGCTGCCAGCTTCCAAAAGCTGGGCACGCACTCACACACATTCACCCTCGGGAGCAGCCTCACTGGAGCATGATTTGCTCCAGTCCTGGCTGCAAGGCTGTGCGCATGCCTCTGTATGAGGGCTGTCTTTCCATTAGGAAATCAACAGCTTGTCAACAGGAATTACACAAACGGACCCTGGCTGACCATGAGCAACTGAGCACACTGTGAGTAAGTCACTGCCTGACCTCCAGTCCTATCTCATTTACAGAGCACAGGGTCAATTCGAATTGCTTGGCTCATGTGTCATCGAAGGGGTGGGACATGGACAGTACTGGTGCCGTGGTGACTTCCGAGAAGTTAAAACAATTCCCAAGCGAGGAAAATGTTCCACAATTCCATCCCTTCTTCTTTGAACACTTCAGAAAAGCCCAACTGGTGAGGACCAGGTTGGCTGCTGATGGGGGGTAATGCAGGGATAACACAAGCCACTCTTCCCCCGATGCAGAGGGATGGGTTCAATGTCTGCAGTCTCCAACTCACATCTTCTGCACAAACCAGCTGCACCACAGCTGCTAGCAGCACATCCACAGCCTGGAAAAGCTGCCGAGCACCTCTCTGAAGTGCCCACAACACACACATCCATGTGGAGAAATGACGGGATCAGAACTCAGATGTTTTGTTTAGTTGTGTGTTCTGCCAGAGATGAGAGTTGGTGGCAAGTGTAACCCCAGTCCCTGGGCAGCAGGCAGCTCTAGCTGGGGCTGGCAGCACAGAATGTGCTTCCCACAGTGGTTCACATGCATTGGGCTCAGCCCCGCTCTGATGGATTCACCTCGAGGAGGGAGAGCCGAGGCTGGACTCCACTCTCGTGTCTCCCGCCCCGCTCTGCTGACCCCTGACGGTGCCAGGACCAGCACTGGTTTCCAGGGCAAACACCATGTGTTCAGTCCCAGGCAGAAGCACTGGTCACTCCCAGCACAGGGTTCCCTTAGGGCCCTCCCAGTGGAAAAGGACGCAGCTGTTGGGGCAGCCGGGTCCCTTGGACAAAGCACATTTTCCCCAGCAGACACATTCCTGCCCATGGTGAGTTAATGAAAGCCTCTAGCGAAGCTGCTCACGAAGATGAATCACTTTACTCCCCTTCTGGTTTTACTTTAATAACGACCAGTGTGATTGTCTCGACAAAAGGAAAGCAGCGGGGAGGAAGTTCGGGAGGAAACCCAAACTGGTTCAGTGCCTGCCTGAGACGTAACGTCAGACAGTGCCTGACCCAGACCCTCCTGCTCAGACAGCGAGGTGCAGCCAAGGGATGAATGTTAAATCTGAGCGCTATTGTTTGGAAGAAGGCAATAAAACCCCCTGCATAAGGTTGATGTGCCATTCCTGAGTACAGTCCTGGTGCCTTTGACATGTGCCTCCCCTTACACTACCCCGTAAACACTTTATTACCTTCTACACTTGAAGAAACAAAAATGCTTTTCAATGCCTTTGCCTGTGGAAGAGTGAAAGCAGCTTCTTCACAAATCCAGTGACAGCCCAAGTGCAGCCAGAAAGCACAACTTGAGTTGTTCACCATGAAGACTTCCATGACGTGAATTACCATGTCTCTGAGGATGGGAGATGTGCCACACGCTGCATTTCGGACTCCACAGCCCTTTTATCTAAGTTGGTTTCTAACTTCATCCTTGTCTTGCTCCATGACAGTTCTGAGATTTTTGGCATCCTGACTGCAGCCTGGCTTGTCAAGCTCAACATCAACAGAGCCTTTATATGTACGTGAGAAATGAGAATAGAGACAAAAATAGTTATTAACTCTGCTTTTAGAATACTAAACAAGCAGAATGGCTGTACTCCAGGAACGGAGGGGTCTGAGCCATTTCTGACCCACATCTGTTTGACACTGTCCAGCACTGCTGGCTTCAGTGGAGTCACTCCTCTGGCTTGACAGGAGGGCTTTCCTCCTCGCGCTCCTTCTGTGACCACATTAGCAGGTAGCCCAGTACAAGAGGAGCAAACCTGAAACAGGAAGAGTTGGTGCCCTGCCTGTACTCCCCAATCCTCCCTGGACACTGACACGGACCCCCTCAGAGACCTCAGCCTTTCGCATGCGAGCAGGAGCAGCATCCATCCCTCTTGGTGCTCGCAGGGCTGTGCGGAGCCTCTTGTGCTTCCAGCACGATGACGCTGCCTTGCTCTAAATCAGATCCAGACAAACTGTTTCTCAGAGACCATCCCAGCTTGCTGCAAACACTAAAACAAGTTTGGAAACGCTGGGAACACTGGACTCCATTAAAAAGAGGCGATCCATGCCAAGGCTGAGAGAACAAGAATGTGACCTAGCGGGACTGCCTTGGCTTGCAAATGGCTCATGGACAAAGCTCGCTCTTTCTCCCTTGCTTTTCACTATTGCCAAGCAGCGCCTCACTCCCTTTATTCTGGCAAGTGTCTTAGGTAGAAAGTACAAGAATTTATCCCCATGCCAGTGAATTTTAGAGCAGAAGATGGAAAACGGCACTGGGTGACAAGCCAGAGTTCAGCAAAGGGCCTGAGCAAAATCCTGTGCACAGCCCCAGCAGAGAATGGACCAACCCTGCAAAACTACTTCTGAGAGGCACAACACCCGCGCCCAGCACTGCAGAGTGCTCTAAAACTTGTGCCACCCTTGGAAGAGATGTGAATTACAACTGGGAGTAACAGGCACGGCGCAGATCCTCACCCACCACACGGTACTTTCCCCATCCTAACAGACCTACCGGAATCAGAGCTGTTCAGTGCCCATTGCAAGAACACTAAAACTCCAGCTACTTGGGCAATTACTGTAAAATACTTTCAGGCAGTTTTTAAAGGCATTAGCAAGATAAAATGAGGAAAAGACATACTGCTGTTAAAAGGTGTGTTAAACACTTGCCTTATCATCCAGCCACTTTATTTTAATGAGGTTTGTTTTACTTCTTCTGGTATTTGCTTTGTGACACTGTGTGAGTCTCAGAGTATTTCTGTGTGAGACAAAGGATTCTGCTTCAGCAACTTGGGGCTGGGAGTGCTGCAGGAGGATGCGGGTCAGTGCAGTCAACACTCATGCCCTGTGTCACCATGGGCCAGCAAAGCCTCTGCTTTCATCCCCTGAAAGCTCTGAGTGCTGTAGATAGCCATGCCAGGAGAGAGCCACATGCCCATCCCACAAGCAGGAACACAGCTACATGATTTTTATTTAGGATGATATTAAATATGCAACAATCATTCCCCAACGTCAGAGTAATAAACACCGCTGCTCCATCTGATCTGGAACCAGCAGGCATGCTCCTCACATTCACAGAGAGACAAAATGCTGAATTATTTATGCTTTGAATAGGAACAAATACAGAGAAATAAGTTAATTTGGTACAATGCAGCCGAGCAGATTCGGGGCAGATTATTGTACATCCTTCAATCAAAAGGTACTCTCTCGTTACTCTGAACTATCGTTTCTCCTCCAAAAGTGGGTTAAAGAATTCTAATTAAGGGATCAGCAGAATCATTTTGGACAAGTTGGTTTAGCTCTGACTATGCATGTAAACCCACCATCCCTGTAAATCCTCGCGCATTTGCTGGGATACAGCACCAGCCTGCACAGAGCGCTGGGAAAGCAGTGGCTGGATGGCTTTCAGGAGATGAGTGGATTCAGTTGGTTGTGGGAGCAAACCTCTTCCCAACTTTGTTCTACAAAAGTCCTTCCAAAACAAAACAATTCTATCATGGTAACCAAATACCAAACAAGGGGAAGAAAGAAAGAAACTGAGCTGTTCTGCTCCATATCTGCACGTCCCCTCATCACTAATCCTACCTAAATGGACTTTTCAAAGCCGTGTCTGTCCATCTCGGCAGTGATCTACACTACTGCCCTGTTCATTACAGAGCGGAAATAACCCTGCAAATGTCAGTTACAGAATCCTAATCCCAGCCTGGTTTGTATTGGAAGGGACCTTAAAGCTCCTCCAGCTCCAACCCCTGCCACGGGCAGGGACACCTTCCACTAGAGCAGGGTGCTCCAAGCCCCTGTGTCCAACCTGGCCTTGAACACTGCCAGGGATGGGGCAGCCACAGCTTCTCTGGGCACCCTGTGCCAGCGCCTCAGCACCCTCACAGGAAGAGCTTCTGCCTAAGAGCTCATCTCAGTCTCCCCTCTGGCAGGTTAAAGCCATTCCCCATGGCCTGTCCCTACACATCCCCGGTCACACGTCACACAGTTGTCACACAGGGTTTCGGCAGTGGCAGGGCACTCTGGTGCTGCCGGTGCCACATTCTCCCCCTGCTTCCAGGCACTCTGTCTTCTGGTCTAGGCAACTCATTGTAAGTACAACCAAAATTTTGGATCCAGTGTCTTCATTGCACCTCCATGGGTTTCTTTATGTTTTATTCAGCATTCCCTGCCCATATAGAAGGTTGTAAATACCAGCATGTTAATGAACTCGTATTATACTCATTATAGCTATTAACCAAGGAGGGCTGTGAAGTTTCAGGGCTGTTGTGCACGCCTGCACCCTGGGGAGCAGCACAAGCAGCAGCAGTCTCATCCTCATTCCCAGCCTCTGCTGTCTGAAGCAGAGGAAAAGATCTCTGATCTTGGGGTCCTGTTTGGCAGTGCAAGGCCTCAGCCCTGCCACTGATGGATCTGAAGCATCCCAGAAAGCTCAGTCACTAAATGAAGGAATGAAAGAAACCCCACAGCTGCACAGAAATGCAGAATCACTGTTACACCTTCCACTCTGCCCTGAGACCTACAGCCAGCATTAGCCAAGTGTTCGTCATGCCCGGCTGACATTTCAAGCTTGACAGAAACGAAAATCCAGAGGGAAAGTGGAGGGATTGCAGCAGGAATGACAACAATTCTGGGCCAGGAATGCCTTTGGAGACTGATTTTTCATCAGTCACATCAAGCCCTCCGCTACCCATGTGTGTGTGCACGTGCTAGGGAAGGGGATGAGATGAGGAAGAGGGGATGAGAGCTGTCCCTCCATTTCTCAACAGTTTCTTAAGTCCTTCATTCTGAGCATAAGAACTAAATCAGGCTCAGGGAGGGAAGAGCTTAATTAATCAGTGGTAGCCAAGTTCAAAGTGCTCGTGGGGTCAGCTTCATTACTGCCCTTCCCTCTGGGGGTGCCGGGTTTAGGGATAATCCCTTCTGCTGCAGAATGACAACGGGTGCCTTGGCTTTTGTAGCAGTAACTAAATTTGAAGGCCTCTTCTCTTTCCACTCATCTCTTTAAAACTGAATATTGTCACTGCAATATAACTGAGGGCCATACACAGCCCAAGGGTCTAAAATACCATGTACGGTGTGTTGACACCATGGAGAAGCTCCATGTTGTACCTTGCAGACTCCCCAGACAGAGGCTTTTGAACACATGGTTTACACTGATCCTAGTGAAACTGGGATTTACTGGAGATGAGGAAAGGCTGTGCGGTACCCTGCAGAGGTAACAGGCCAAGGAATCTGCTTATTTAGTATCTCCACATCCACAAATCTGCTGTTCAATCCCTGGAACTGAATCATCACAGCAATTTAGTATCTATGTGGACAGAATCACTCAAGAATTTAACCAATACCAACAGCCAGCAATCATCTGATTAAACACCAGCAACATCAATGCCACTCAGACCTGCAGAGTGTTTTGACTGGGCTGAGTGCTGGGTCCCAGCCAAGCTGGAAACGTTCCCACTTCTGTCCCAAAGGACTGACCTGAGTCTCAGTGCAGAGGGGTGGAGGGATATGATACCTCCTGGTTCACATTCAGGTTGATGCTGGAGTGCTGCGACACTCAGCCTGTTCAGCCTATAAGAGACTGCAGGGCACGAGGACTGTACGTCCTTGAGAAAGACAAGAGCTGTTCAGGCCACAGGGCAGCACTGGTGAAACAAGCAGCTAAAACCTGGCTGTGAATAGATTGAGACTTGAAAATCAGAAGAGGGCTTTTAACCATGAGAGAACTGAAATCTGACATTAGCCTTCCAGAAGGAGGGAGACTGAGGATAAAACCTCCATGATGTTAGGATGGAGTTAACACATTTATGAAGGATATTCTAAACCACTGTTATCAGTAACAGAACAGCTCTGGATCTGCTGAACCTTAAGGCATTCCTTCTGCTCTTTTCCATATGGAAAATGGCCTGGCTGCTCTAACAATTTCCTAGGAGAGTCTCTTCGGCATGCACAGAGACGTACAGCCCCGTTCATGGATCTCCTTCCTGGAGGTCTGGCGCAGAAGGGCAAGTTGAGACAGAGCTATCCAGCGCAATAGCTGCTCCCAGCTACCGCAGCAGAGCACGAATGAGGAGAGTCCATGAGGCTGCGGTCATTTAGTCTCGATCAGCTCCCGTCCGTCCCACAAACAGACACATCCACATTGGACAGAGCGCGCCACATTCCCGTCAGCCCCACAGCTGCCCGCTGACCCTGGTTGGAATCTAACTGCATGATGCACAAGGGCTGAACAGGAGGAGCTGGCTGGTCCCTGGCCAGGAGCGGGCAGGTGCCGGGGCTCCCCTGCCATGGATCCAGCTCCTTCTGGGAAACATTTGTTGGACCCAGGATAGCGAGCCCTACCCCATGCCTAAATAGTAAAGCCAGCATTTAGTTCCTTCATCTCCACACCAAGTATCTCATTTCAATTTAATTTCACACTTGTAATGGATTTTTCAAAACTATTCCAGAACATATTTACTTTCCAACATCTTATTTCCTTTCACATTCGAAAAAACTTTCTATCTAATCCCCTAAGTCATCCTCCAGCCTGAATAATTCCAGGTTTTTAATCAATAGCTGTCAGACTTGTCGAATTACTTTAGGGACCACAAAGCAATTTTTAAACATTCATAAACCCTCGTAGAACAGTTAAGTGCACTGAATTCGAAAAGAAAGGGGAACTGAATAACACTGATCAAATAGGATTATATTCTGGCAAATTATAAATTAGGTTCTTATGAATCCTCTCACATTTACTTATCTAGTGGCAGGCTTCTGCTGCAGGAAGGAGACTCTTCACCTCTGGAGAACGAAGCCTTTTCTCTGTTGCTTCTGACCCTGCTAAGCAGGAGCAGGGTGCGATGCTTTTTTGTGTTGTCCTTTCTACAAGCATCATCACTATCCAGCATTGGGGTTCCCTCCATCACCCTGCTGCCTGGGCCAGAGACGGTCTAGGAGCTGCTGCTCCAAAGCTGTACAAACACATCTTGGCTCCTGGCATTATTCCCAACCCAGTCTTTGCTTCCCAGTGTGCTTCTGGCACATGGATCTGTCTGACATGTCAGTTTAGTAACGAGGGTGGCCAAAAGTTCTCAATTTATTGGACATCTGTACCCAAACCGCAGCTTGAATCCTTTATGGAGATGCTTTTCCTCACTGCACTGAGTCAAACTAAGAGATGAATGCAGGAGCCTGTGCTGCTGTCCCCTGTTCTGTGCTTGTTCTAGCAATAAAGAGAGATCCAGAACGTCTGAAGAAGTCAAACGTGTTTATCCAGAGATGACTTTACACACAGCAGTCCCACTTCATCATCGCAGCGTCCTTCTTAAATTTGAGGGATGTGGCCTGCATAGGGGGTTAAAAAAGGGAACTTCACAGCTACACCAGGAATGTTGGAAGCCTTCCAGGGAAAAGTATGGTTCGGATCAAAGATGGGATGAAGGAAGATCAGAAGAAAGGAACATTTCAGCAGGCCACATGCAGACTAACAAGTCCGAACCCTCCGCCCTCCTCCTCCCAGCTGAACTTACTCTTCCCCTGCTTCAGAACCACCCCAAACATACCTGCACTGCTCTGCCTGTGTGAGACTGTCTCCCTCTGGGGCAGCCTTCTTGCCATTTAAGCAGAAGAGCTGAGCACAAGCAGAGCCTCAGAGGCCACACTGAAGAAGGAGCTGGACCCCGTCTGTGGCACTGGATGCACCATGGCACCAGGGAAATTCCTGTTCCTTGGCCACTGAAGACAGGATGGGGCAGGACAGTGTGTTTTCATGAGGAAGAGCTGCTGGTACAGGGATTATAGCTCAGGTACGGGCAGGGCTGGCAGTGCCATGCAGGACACATCCTGCCTGCTCCAGGCAGGCACAGAGGGATGCGGGAGGTGCTGGGGACACACACTCTGCTGCAGCATCACATCCAGTACAGACACAGCCATGACCTAGCGCACAGGCCTCCACAGTCCTTTGGAATGATTCACCTTATCTTGTGCCATGTTTCCGTAGTGTCTCCCTGCCCTTTCCCAGCGCTTGGCACACACGGGCTCACGGGTGCAGCCAGCACTGTGAGTTCTGCATGTTACGCTTCTTATCCCACAGACTGCTCCTTAGTGAGGAGGTATCAAATGCATTCCCCAGCTATCTGCATCTGCTGCAGATGTCCTCTGCCAGAGATGTGCAACTTCATCTGTAAAGCCTCTACATACCAAACAAAGGCTGCTTGTAACCTTGACGCTGCTTTCTGGTGTCCTGGAAGACTCTTGCTGTTGCCATCCTCATCAGTGCTGTACTGACAGCAACAGGAGAGACCCATCTCTCACAGTCGTGCTGCTGTATGCTGACAGCCCACAGTTGTCATACTCTTGCCCAGGCTCCAATGCCCAGAGCAGGATATCCAGCAAGCACAGGCTCTGAGTCCCAGCTGACCCAGCTGTGACAAGGGTTCCATGTCTAAACCATCACTCTGGAAGCTGAACCTGTCCTGGCTTTGGGAAGCCTTGTTCCGAGAGCCCAGATGGCCTACATCTGCCCGAGTGCTTTCTGAGCCTTTAGCTGGGGTCTGGAAATCATTAACACAAACAGCTCGGAGATGGGAAAGGAGTGCACGACCCATCAGCTAGTGCAGGTCAGGAGGGAATGTGGGATTGTCTGATTCACAGAGTTGCGTTGCTTTTGTACTTCAAACTGAAGCTGCAAAAATATTGCTCGATGATGAGCACATTTCAGCAAGTTCAGATGCTTTTAGCTTTGCTTTTCTTAGGGAGGCTCTTGGTGGCTTTGTCAAGCTACACATCACAGACATGAAAAGTCCTTTATTCTCCTTCAGCTTCCCCTCTGTTTAGCTTATTGCTCAGTGGAACAGAAAACCAAACATACTTCAGCACCCTGTGCTACCGTACAGAGGCTCATACAAATCTATGTGCAACTACATGTGCTGCATGCTCTAGGCCAGAACAAGAGCTAATTAAACAGTAAAGAACTTTACAGGACACAGAGTTGATCGGCTCAGCATCAATGATGGAGCTAACTTTTCCTTTCAACTTAAGTGATTAACCCCCTGAATTACACTTGACAAGGATTCAAGCGTTTCATTACGTTGCTTTAGTAATAATAATAAAAATCAGAGTGCTTTTTGTCAGGAGATACCCTGCCCAGGGATTTGTAAAGAGCATTTAATTACAGGGTTATTTCATTAAATGGAAAAATTGAACTAAAGACAAGAGCCTGTGATTTTGGGGAAGCAGAGTGACAGTGAAAAAGAGGCACTTACAGGGCATGAAGGTAGAGAAAACACCCTGAAAGAAGCACTGAAGAGCAATCTCTCCTTATATTCAGAGAAAGGACCCCAATGGCCTCATTCCATCACACGAGGCGAGGGCAGGACTGTCCCAGCCAGCTCAGAACCAGCACGGAGCTGGGAAGGCCCGGCCAGCACTTGTGCTTATTTGCTTGGCTGCGATTCAAAGGATTAATTAATAAATAACATTAGTTACCATGGGGGCACTGCCAATATGAAACTACTCAGAAGTCACGAGACAGAGGGGTTTGGGCTCAGGGTTCTGCTTTCCCGTAAGAGACACAGGGACTGGTTGTACTGACAAACCAGAGAGAACCCAACCGAACAAAACACTGTCACGCAGAGAAGGGGCGAAAAGCTCATCAGATGGAGTGAGAAAGATGAAATAGGCACTCTGAACACGGGCTTTAAGCTGACTGCAGTGTCCTCAATCTGCTCCACAACCAGCTGGGTCTACTTCCTTCCCTAGGAGGGTGAACTACAGGCAGCAGGGAGGCAGGAGCCATCCCCACCACCCGCGTGTCCCACTGCAGGCAGAGGAAGGGTCAGGAGAGAGCCCCAGTGTTTGAGTTTCAACAGTTTGCGCTTATCTGTGTTTGTGGAAGCACTTCAGAAACTCCGTCAGTGCCTCAGGGAGCGGTTTCCTGGTCGGAGCGCTCCGGGAGCCGGGAATAACCCAGGAACCAGCCAGGGTGGTTCAGCCCCTGTGCGCAGAGCAGTGGGAACAGGTCAGATCTACCTCACTTCGGTCCCCAGGTGGGTGGGAAGAGAGCAAAAGGATCAAACAGGAAAGCTTAGATCTGTATGAACACGTCGGGTTCCTCTTATCTCCGGCTGTACCTTTTCTGTCCAGAACATCTCCCTCAAACTGCCAATGCATGGGGTTTTTTCCCCTTCTAAAATAGAATCATAGAGTAGTTTGGGTTGGAAGTGACCTTCAAAGCTCATCTAGTTCAATGAGCAGGAATATCTCAAATCAGGTTGCTCAGAACCACATCCAGCCTGGCCTTGAATGATGCCATTTCCAAACCATGCTTCCATTACTTCCAAAAGTGAGAGTTTGTCCAATACAAGAATAAAATCCATCCTGGATGAATGTTAACATTCACAGTAGCCCCAAAATCACTTACTGCCATGCTGGCATAGTGTTATTGCTGAATATACCCAACAGGCATTTAATCTCTACCTGCCAGCCCAAGCCGCCACTCAGAGCCCAGCTGTGGGCTGGGACTAAGTGGACTCTTGTGCTAACACTGGTGCTAATGGCCAGAAACACCCTCTGCTTTCACATCCCTGAGTGCTTTTCACAGCTGAGTAACTCCAGTCACCATCAGCCAGGCTTACAGCTGTATCAGTAAATAAGAGAGAAAAAACAGCCTTTGCCTCCTAAAAGTTATATGCTTGCCACTGTCTTTCAAAGGATGCTCTGAATACAGAGCAATGTATGAAGAGTACAAATACATAAAAATTGAGGCAGTTTTTTAAACTCCACTGAAATGCTCAATGATACAGGAAGGTTTTTAGGTGGAAAGTGGAGAAAATGCTATAAAGTGCTAAAATATGTGGTCAGTGCTGCTAAGAGGCTTTGGCACAGCACTGCCCAGCAATGTGAATGGCACTGGGATGGGTCTTGGAAGTTCAAGACCACAAGAGTTCTACTGTATTACACTTTATTCCTCTCATTAAAACAATAAATCTGGCTTAGCAATACAGTTCCATATAAATACCAAGAGATCTGGCCTTAATACACTCAGCTTTATAATTAACACCAACTTTAGTGTCTGCGAAGGCTAAGAGGTCTCTGGGGTTCTTGATCAGGGAGTAAATCTATTTAAGGCCTAGATTTATGGTGTATTACAGCTGTGGATTTAGCAGGGGCTTGGGGCTCCAACAGTTCAAAAGTGCTTCAAGGGGATGTTCTGCAGCACAGAGGGATGCAGGAGCCCGTCCCTCAGGTGAGCAGTGAGGCTGCAGGGCAGGGTAGAGATTGGAGCATCATTTCCAACCAGCTCTTGACTAAGCAGGAGCAAGAAGCAGAGATGGAAAATACCCTGAGGTTATAAAGTGGTGTTTAAAAGGAGAAGTTCCACTGAGAACCTACTGCTGGGATTTGATTTGCTGTCATTCCCATTGGCATTTCTGGGAAATTTCCCCTCTATGAATAAACCATACTTTAAAACGTCTTGCTTCTGGGTTTTCTGGTGCAGCCTCTTGAAGAACCCTACATAATAGCTTTGCACAAAATAAAGCTCAATTAGCTAATGGGGCTCGGATCTGTGCTGCAGTCATGGCAAGGGAGATCAGTGCCCCAAGCAACAGGAACTGTGCAAACACATGACATGAACAAAGCCACAGAGACTCACCGTTTCAAACATGACCCACAACAGTCATCCAGCCACTCGGCTGTTGCCGTCTCTGAAATGGGGATGTGGCCTATAGCAGCTTGAGGAGCCCTTAGGAGGACTTACACAGGTATAACACAAACATATGCAACATTTTCTAATCTATGTGATAGACATTACTTTTCCAAGAACATTCTGCTGTACACTGCTGGAAGATCTGACTCACACCACGGCCTTTGGCAAGAGGCTTCCCTTCTCCATCCTTTCATTTATGTTTCCAGCCCAGGATCCCACAACAAGCTTCTCGGCTATCTAATATGGTATCCTGCCTCCAGCAGTAGCTAATGGCTGATGTTTCAAAGGAAGGCAATCTTGTTAACAAAGGGAAAATATAGTTCCTGACCCTTGAAGGCAGGCAGGCCGAGCCCTGAAACTTTTGATTTATTCTTCCTGCTGATGTTGTTGCCTAGCTACAAATCTTCTCCATGCTCACACAAGGCTCTCTGCGCTCCTCCTCACCACCACCATTTAAGTCCAGCCACAGTTTATTTCTCTTGAAACCAAGGTGATGAAATTTCATGTGGATGTTCCATCTGTGATGCAGAATGCCCTGCTCCCTCTCCAGGGCTGGGTAATTGCCATGACCGTTAACAGGAGCACAGGGGCTCCATTCCACAAGTCACCTCCAACACTGAAGATGGGCAACAGCGCCCGGCTCTGATGTAAGAGAGCTCTTAAAAGAGAGATCAGCAAGGAAAAGAAAGTGAGAGCCAAGCCTGATGAACCGAAGTGAACCTGTAGCTGAAACAGACCTGCTGGCAGCTCACCCCATGGACCTGTCAAGCGTTCAGTGCAGCACAGCGCTCAGCCTCTGCTGACACAATGTGTGTAACCAGAGGGCCTCTGGATGCACCATCCACAAGCAAATGAGGCTGGATGGGAGCAGCTGATACCAGCCTGCCATAATGAGGGGCAAACATCCCGACCACCTGACAGCATCCCTATGGATCTCCCCATCCTCTTCACCTGTGTCCCAGGCTGCCCACAGAGCACATGGCTGCAGCCTCATGGCTCCACTGCTCCCTCCTCTGCTAGCGTCCTCCTGGGGTTGCTGTTGTGTGAGTGCTCATTAAACCTCAGGTTCAGCCATCACCATCTCCCACCCCGTGCTGCACTTCTGTGGGGACAGGAAGAGGCCACCAGCAGGTGACATGAGTCAATAGGAAACAATGGTCTGGTCTCAGGGTTAAATAAAATCACTGCAAAACAATAACATCTCTGAGCTACCTGTGTGGAAATGAGGAGAGCGGGTCTGGGTATGGGCACCGGGACAATTGCTCACAGCAGCTGTGGGGCCGGGGCAGGCAGCAGAACTCAAAGGTGGCTTTTTTCCTGTCTGCTGAAACGGGAGAACAATGAGCAAAGCCTCCCTGGTAGGAAAGGGAAACACGCAGCCCCGGGCCCACAGCCGTGCTTTGAGGTCTCTCACTGAACACAGCCAACAGACATCATAGGGTCACAGAATCCCAGAGTGGTTTGGGCTGAAGGGACCTTAAAGCTCCTCCAGCTCCAACCCCTGCCATGGGCAGGGGCACCTTCCACTGGAGCAGCTTGCTCCAAGCCCCTGTGTCCAACCTGGCCTTGAACACTGCCAGGGATGGGGCAGCCACAGCTTCTCTGGGCACCCTGTGCCAGCGCCTCAGCACCCTCACTGGGAAGAGCTTCTGCCTAAGGGAAGACAGATTATTATGTGAGCCCAAAGTCACTGCTTAGGAAGGAATGGACAAACGGGAGAGCTGTTAGTGCTGCTACATTCTGTGGAGCAATTTGAGCAGTAAAAAGCACCTTTGGAGCCAACAGTGCCTCGTGTTTGGTGAGCAGGTAATAGAGGAGACAGAAGTGCTGGGAGTCAAGGGTCTCTTTATCAAACTCGTTTTTAACTAACAACCTTGCACTGATGCCAGGAGAGAAGCAGAAAGCTCCCATCAGCACCACAACCAGTGATTAATCTGTTGCACGGCGCTTTGCTTGCTCGACATGACAGAGCTCATCAATTCTCATTGTTACGGATGCCGTCCTGGCCCAGGGGCCGGGCAGGAGAAGGCTGCCTTGCTCTGCAGGTGTCCTGGACAACTGCCTGGCCACGGTCAGGGAAGCACAAGCAGCCTGACTGCAGATAACCCCCATTTATCATGGACCCAGCTCTGGATCTGAGCGCCTCCATGCGCATGGGGGCACGGACACACAGACACACGCAGAGGAGGTGTCACCTCGCTCCATGCAGCAGTTCTCTGCCCACAGTCGGCTGCAAGCTGCGGCACCATGGAAGGGCTGCCATGAGCATCACCTGGAGCACATTTCATGCAGCCCCGTCACCTCGACCCCTGAAGGAGCTACAGTGTTCAGTGACAACACCCTCAGGAGCTCAGCAAGGCCAAGTCTGTGTCACTCTGCGTAAAGCAACAAGGACCCCTGTTAGCACAGTTAATACCTGCGCTGTGCTTTGGCTGGGAGAGCCCTGGTCCTGCATTTCGGACATTTCTCTCTTGGCATGTTCTGTGTAACTTAACGCTCTCAGCTCTACTCATGCCCATCATTCCAAGCCCACAGGCTCATCAGGCACTGACTGCTCTCCTCACTATTGTATATGTTGTCTCTACATCACTTGTCCCTTGGTGCTGACTGCCTCTCCCAGGCTCCAGCAGGAGAGCTCCCTAAAACGTGCAGCAGCCCTCTGAGTTGCAGGGGAGGAAAGAGCGACCCAAGAGCAAATAGCACTAACAGGGGGACTGGGTTAGTGGTGGCCTTGGCAGTGCTGGGTTAATGGTTGGAGTCCATGACCTTAAAGGTCCTTTCCAACCAAAATGATTCCATGATTCTGTGAGTCTGTTCTATGAATCTCTGTGCTGGAGCTTTCTGCTCTCTCCCATGGGAGCATCATGTTGTGCAACCCCTTCAAGAAGGTTCCGGTCCAGCACACCAGTCAAGCACCTTGCAGGATATGACAAACTGCTTGGAGGCTTTGTTAAAGCCTTTTTTTAATCATTTTATCAGTTAATTCTTGTTTTCATTGTCCTTGCTCTAAATCTACTGCCTGCAGCCCAGTCTGCATCCTGCTCTTTCCTGGGAATTGGAGTGTGCCAGACCTGCCCATTGCAGCACGGCAGAAGGAACCAGTGCTGGGGAAGGGAGGCGATCTTGGAACAAGGCTGTATATGCTAACATGTTATAATAATAGTAGATAATAAGCCTGTACGTGCTGATGCTAATGCATATGCTATATGCATAGTCACTGACTGGAGCAACTGGCATCTTGGGCGCAGCATTTAACACATCTCCATCAGACATCAGTGCCCAAAGAGTCTTAAAACTGTGTCTTCAGCACCTAAAATCAGGAGTGAACAAATCAGTGCCTTTACGTTTTGCTACCCCAGCTGACAGAGCTCCAAGTTCTCAACACATACGACAACTGTATCTTGTATTATTAAATCTGTCATCAACTTGCATGTCTCTGAAATGGTGAAAGAGAGAATCCAAGGAGGGGGGTGCTTCTGTACAATACCCAGCAGAGCTGAGGGAGCCTTTTAAATAAGAAAAGGTGTTATTGCTGTCACAGTCAGCAGAAGGAAGCTCACAGAATCACTGAGTGCTCTCTCATCCCACTCCCTGCCTTCCCAGCTTCCCAGCCATGCACCCTGGGGCCACAAAAGCCTGGCACATTGCTGAGATAGAACCCCAGAGAAGCACAGGGCTGTGGCTCAGGCTGGGTGTGAGTGGAGCACTCTGTGCTGTGCAACGTCTGCTGCTGAGCTGGGGCTCCCCTTTGTCTACAGCACGGCTCTGCTCACGTCTACCTCTTCTAATACTGTCACTAACGAGGCCAAAGGAGCCTACATTGTATTTGCAAGCCCCACGGCCACCCTCTGCTCCCCATGGCTGCTGTCATGCCTGGGGACACCTCCTGCTCCTTGCTGGGTAGCGGGAAGGATGCTGGCAGGAGCTCTGGCACTGTGCTGCAGAGCGACAAGGCAATGGGTTCTGGGGGAGCAACCTGCTCTAGTGGAAGGTGTCCCTGCCTGTGGCAGTTGGAACCAGATGAGCTTTGAGGTCCCTTCCAACCCGAACCATTCCATGATGGCTGGGAATGAGAAGGGAGCAAGGAGAGTCATTCAGTTTGCCTCTGCACATTAACAGGACTATTAATTACCATTTGCTACATCAAGCATGATCTAAAGAGAACACAGATGCAGCCTTGACCTTCTCTCCATCCCTGCACTCTCCTTTCTTCATCTCCTTCCTATGAGCCACGATCCCTGAGCCTGGGACAGATGCTCAGTGCTGCTGCTGGGGCAAAAGTCTGAATGAGGCTTCTCTTGTGAGCACACTTCACTGTTTTCAATGTATCTGGGTGTCTCCCTAGTTGTACATTGATTATAAATACGCTTTCTTTTCCAACAGTGATTATTATTTGCTGCATTTATTGACCAGTGAATGGCTAAAAGTCATTCTGCCACTGTGTAAGACACTGGAAGCAATACTGGTCAACCTGCTTTTGGGGAAGAAGATGGGAGGGAGGAAGTGTGCCTGCAGCCTAATGAGGACGCAAGTGCTTGCCAGACTTTAACTTGAAATACCTTCCTTCTTTTCAACAATACCCTTTTCCGCTGGGCGCTGGAAAGAGCGGAGCTGGACAATTGCACGGGAAGCTGGGAGAGGCTAACAATAGAGGAGGAGCGGAGCTGGGAGTGAAACCAGGCTCGGTCCTCTTGCTCCAAACGTGAAAAGAAACAAACTGCATGAAGGGTGACTAACAAAGGCAGCTTTAACAAGCGTTGCAGGGCTCGTCTTTTCAGGTTCGCAGCACGGATGCCGGGAAAGGACATCTGGATTCCTACATCACACGAGTTTTAGTACATCTCCCTTTAAAGTTAGCTCTGCTATGCTCTTACCACGTACGCAGCCGCCTACACACACCCTGCTTGCAAACGCACCCGCCCCAGCCTGGCCAGTGCTGTTCTCACAGCCATACACAGCTTCTACAGCTGCTTCTAACACTGTACTCGTTCATAGGCAGCGCGACACGCTCCGCTCCCCGGGATGTGAGGGAATTGCTCCCCTGTCCCCTGTGCTCCCAAATTACCGAATCCCTTTTTCCAGAGTACCAGCGCCCGGAGTAAACACCTTCCAAGCAAACCATTCACCACTTGACCCCTGCATCTTTCCTTCTCTCCCCACCAACGCCTAGAGAAGGCACTGAGCACTCCTTTGCTCAGTGGGTGATTAAACACAGAGGTTGGCTCCAGCTCGATCCCCCCAGCCTCATTTCGCAGGAACAGCACACACATCCGCACCACTGAAGGGACTGACAGACCTCGGGAGATCCCTGTTCAAAGCAACCCAGCATTTGAACACCAACACACTGCGATGCTGGAGCCCAGCAGTCCCACCAGCTGAATGAAGCAAGGCACTGGAAGGTCTCTTTTCTCCATACCTGGCCCTTTTTAAATGGCAGCATATGAATTAAAAGGATTTAAAAGGTCCAATTCCAGAGCAAGCTCATGAAGGCGCAGGGAATACTTTGTCCATTGTAATTTGGCAAATCCTAGTGAACCACTGAAAAGAAAGGTAAGTGGAAAACTACAACACTTACCCCAAGCTTCCACGGGACAGAGAAATAAGATCAGGAGAGAACCCCAGTTCTGAGGTGCCCAGAAGTCAGCTCCTCCGCCAGCAGCGCGAGCCCATCTCCTGCCTGTCCCTCTGCTCGGTGCCTGAGCGGGCTCCTGATCTGCTCCAGACTGCGGACCGCCAGACTTCCTCTGCAGCTGATAGTGGGGTTATTAAAGTAAACCGACTATTGCCCTTTGTGAGGAGGTGGGGGGCTGGGAAGCTCAGCCCCTTCCCTTCCTTTGTAATTCAAACCCTTCCTCGAGGCTCTGCTCTGGAGGAGAGGCATCTGCTCCCAGCCCCTTCCCTGCTGCCTGGGAGCTCCCACAGGTACTGGCTGGGATCCAGGCTGAACAAACTGCACCGCACTCCCAGCTTCCATGACAAAGCAGCTCACTCCTAATTAAGCTTCACCTTGCATTCTTCTCCCTCATACATAATCAGTGCAAACACACAGGTAAGAAGGGAGAGCACCAGCTCCTCTGCACCTCAGATCAATGTGAACGTTTCCTCTTCACTTACTCCATATCAGGCTCCCATCGCTTCCAAAATGTTGTGTATTCACCATCCCTACCTGGGGCTCTTGGCTGCTGAACACTGGGACCTGCTGGGTGGATGGATGCTGGTGGCATCAGAGGAGTGCGGGTTTCCCACCCCTCCCTGCACTGCTCCCCAGGCCTGGCATTGCAATGTCAATGTGCTTTCCTGGGCAGCTGCATCGGGATCGGGCAGCCCTGATCTTTATTACTTCCTGAAGGCAGTTAATCTTTAAAGCTGAAACTATAAATGCTGCCAGCTTAGCTTGCAGCCTCCTTCTATGGGTATTTACAATTCACATCTTCAATTGTAAAGAAGCCCAGGCATGCAGGGATGTGTTCACAATGCAGACATACAGGAATTAAAGGCCATTCTCCTCACATCCTCTTGAAATCTAAACTTTCATTATTAGCCATAGCCAGCGTGATAATAAACTCCAGTCTGACAGCAACACACACATCTTGTCTCACTGTGTTTTGGTACCACAATACTCCACAAAGCCCTGGCAAGCAGGCTCAGTCCAACAGATTTTCCTTCCCCCGCCAGTGGGAAAATTCTGGCACATGACAGAAATCAAAGGAAAAACCCCAAAACTGGAATATTGAGTTGAAGTTCCCACAGCTCCCGGCGCCTGCCCCCCTTTCCCAAAACATCCTCCTTGAGCAGCGGTTTGTGCTCATTTCTGACAGCACATGTTTAGATTCGCTGCTCTGGTGATGACCACAAGCAGCGGGGACAGTCACATTATCCATCTCAGCTGTTTGTACCATTCCCTGAGCTAATGAGAAAGGGAGCTGAGAGCATCTGCTGTGACCCAGGGCATGTTCTTGCACAGCAATCGCGCTGTATCCCAAACTGAGGGCTAAGAATGAAAATGGCTTTGCAGTGCCTGGGATGGAGCTCAGGTTTGGAGTCTTAGGCCAAATGCCACTTCCACTGCAGCCCTCTGGCTGTGTTCTCTGTTCTCCTTGATTTACAGGAGCAGGATTAGACTACAGAGCGGCTGTCCCAGGCTAACTGCAAGCCTCCCATTTCCTGGGATCCCCCCCATGCTCACCCCAATCCTCGGCTGGCAGACAGGCACATCTTAACTTATGGCCGTAGGGCATTAACAGTAGGTAGATATTAAATGACACAGTTAAGCCATGGACAGTCTGAGGCTGGTAAAAAAGAACAGCTCAGCAAACAAACCAAGCCCCAAATCTGTGTGTCTCTTGTTATGAGAACACAAGGGGCTCGCTTTTCTTCTATATTACACTGGTTCAAACTAATTCCACTCAAATTCCACTCATTCATTCTCTATATACATGGGCATACGAAAATAAGAACTGACCTAGCATTGAATATTCCCTGTCTCAGGAACGACTCCCAGCTGCTAGTAACACAGAAGGTCCACGAGAGCCTGGGAGCATGTATCCATATGCATGCTTATCTCTTCATTTCAGACCGTTCTCTTCCTTTCAGACCATTCATCATTCCTTGCCTGGAAGCAACAGTTAATTTACAATAACTCAACGTCGAGATTGCAGTTTAAAATCCTCTTGAGGACTGCCCTAGGAGAAGATTTCATCCCGGCTCTCTGTGGCCACTGATTCAGCTGAGCCTCTTCTGAAGCCACTCAGTCTTAGAGTATGATAGAAATGAAGAGAGCAGACCTGCCGGCTGCAGCCAGAGCACATCCAAACCCACTGAAGGATCATCTCTCCAGAGCATTCTTTAGGGATTTCAATAGCAGAACTGAGAGGCAGAAAAGAAGAACAAGGCCAGTCACAAAACCCTGCATGCAATGGAGATTATTCCCTATGGATTATTGTTTTGTCAAAATATAGATCTAAACAACAAATGACTCTTGCACAGAGTAGGAAGTGCTTCCAACTTAAGAAGGAGAAGATGGAGGAGAAGGTGCCCCTGTGCTCACATCAACAGATTGGACCTTTCTGGAAAAGCCATGTCACAACCTGACCTGCTCCCCACCTTCCAAACAGCAATCCAGATACAAGGATCCTCAGAGAAGAGCTAACTATGGACTGACCCTATGTCCTAGAATCACAGAATCACAGAATCAACCAGGTTGGAAAAGGCCTTTAAGCTCATCCAGTCCAACCATGGCCCAGCACCGCCAAGGCCACCACTAACCCATGGCACTGAGGGCCTTGTCTACATGGTTTGTGAGCACTTCCAGGGATGGTGACTCCAGCACTGCCCTGGGCAGCCTGTTCCAATGCCTGAGCACCCTCCGGGAAGGAATTGTTCCCAATATCCAGTCTGTGCTATCTTCCCCTTCCCTCTCTTTTCCATTTGCTTGGACTCAGCTTTATCTTTCCATCTTAAGGACTTTGCCAACTCATACCAGCGTTGATGGCTCCTGCCTTCTAACAAGCTCAAACTGCAGCTAGAATTTTGGAAAGCAATTACTGAAGCATCTTCAGGTAGGGCTGCAGACAGTGCCTGACGTGCCATCTATGGAAATCAGAAGGTGTCTAAAGAGGGTGTTTACAAGCAGAACGCTGCTCAAAGTCTGCCTTGGTTGCAGATAACAAGGCTGAGACAATGACAGATTTCCTTCCCCTGGCAGCCAAGAGCAGCTCCCTCTGATTGGCTTTGCCGTGTTTATCCAGGATGCTGGGAGAGAGCAGGCACCAAATATGCAATTAATTGGCAGTTTGCAGGAGCATATTGCCTAAAGATAAACAGAGTGGGTGATCCTGGCGCATGTAACACGCTGAGCTCTGCAGATGTAGTGTTGACCCAGTTAAAAAGCAAACAAGGGTTTCTTGGTTCTCTTGGAACATAACTGTATTCAAATGAAGACTTCTGGTGCGTGGTCCCTCTGGCCTTTGAGTGGGGGGTGCGTGTGTGTGTGTGTGTGTGAGCTGTTCCAGGGTCTTCCTTAACCTGCAAGTACTTCGTAAATGAAGGATGTGCTGAGAACTTTCACTGCTGATGTGAGTGGACAGAAGCTGCTCTGTGCAGGAGCAGACAAGCGGCTGCGACGCGGTGTTAATGGCCTCTGCTCTTCACAGCGGGTGATTTGCAAGCCGCAAGAGAGGAAAAGTGCTGGATCTGAGTCCAACCTGAAATCAGGCGATGTGAGAAGGAACAAAACGCCCTAGGACAGACCCAGGAGTGAAAGGAGATGAGGTCTGGAGGAGCAGAGGGGAGGGAGGGTTATTCTGGGAGGACCTGCAGCAGGGGGATGACCAATGCTCAGGAAATACAGGGTGAGTGGGAGGGACAGGCTACAGCTTCTAAATATAGGTGCTGTCATGGGCACAAAGATGACATAAAACACAGTCAGGAAAACGGTAAAGGAGAAGAGGGAATGCTGCTTGGAGGTCAGGATACACACTGTGGAAAACCTGCTGAGGCTGGAAGGGGAAAGGCAACTCAAACGTGATGCCAGACAAGCTGGGAAGCTTGAGAGACTTCAGGAGGGGGATCTGTGACATGATCAGAGCAGCAGCACAAAGTGGTGCATCAAGTGTGAGACACAAATGCTGACAGAAGAGCTCTCGCTTCACGAGAGAGGATGCACATTAGAAGAGAAGTCCTCAATGAGGACTTTCAGACTCAGTGCTCTGCAGAACAAAGGAGAGGCCACACAGCTCCTGTGTGCAGCAGTGACAGGCAATGAAAACCACTGACCTCCCAGGACAAAAGGACATTTGCCTGCTCATTTTTTATACTTAGTGCTATAAAACTAATGATTGAAGCATGTGACAAATCTCTCACTTCATTTTACTGAGGCAGCATTGACGTTTACCAGCACTGTTCAGACGGAGCAAGAAAACAAGTCATGACCTGGCAACTTCTTTGTGAGGGACAATGCACACAGATTGTATCTGGCCTGACCAATGTGACGGCTTCAGAATGCCTTTACAGGAGTTACTGATCCCTGGGGAGAGTTTTGCAGCGTGCTCTGACTTGTGGTTTCACTTGCTGCGTTCACTGTGCCCTCAGCCTGGGCTGTGCACGCAGAGTGGATGGCTTCACATGCACTTTGTGCTTCACAGATTATGTCCTTCCTTCTTCTGTGCTAGGATGATCCCAGGTGAGTTCCTCATGCAGGGCTCAGTCCAGCTTCCACCTGAATTGTACTGAAGGCCAGGCCTTAACCACATGCCATGGAGTTCGGTGTTCCAGAAGCATGGCAAAAATTCAGCAGTGTTTTAAAATACCTTTTACTTTTAGATCAAAGTGTCCGCATTTGGGTACCCAAAATTAGCAAGCAAAATAAGTGACATTTTATTCAGAGATGCAGAATTTCCATTGATTTTAATGGATTCAGCATCCCAGAAAAGTAGGCCACTTACTGATGTACCTACATAAGCATCTTCATGCTGACTTGAAGGAGCCAAGTTTGTGAAGGATGATGACCTCATGTTTTAAAAATCAGGAGAAAACTCTGCACCCATCAGTCTGCAATTCCCTTTATTTCTGTCAGCAGTCTCATTCAAGCTGCAAATGTGCCTTTAAAGTTTCTTGCAATGAGGTCTCCTCTGTTCAAGAGAACACTTAGGTACAAGCTAATGTCTTCCTGAAGAGAAAGCACTGCGGTGAATCGAGGCTAATGGCTTCCTCATATCCCTGTGGTTGAGGTGGGAACGAAGCTCGGTCTCCCCACAGAACAGTTCTGATCCTGATGGGAATGGCTCAGCAGTCTCGGAGACAGTTTCTGCCTCATCACTTCACCCAAGGACACTGTGACATCCTATAGGACTTAGTTCTTCAAAGCACAACAAGTTCACAACAACGGATAAACGGCTTCGTGTTCACTGTTCCAGGCAGGGTGGAGGAAGGAGATGGGGCAGTGAGAAGCAGCAAGACCTTGAGCAAGAGGAGTTCTGGGGAGGGCTATGGAACCAATGGAGCACGATCCTGTGCTAATGCACATGAAGGCACTCTTCAACCTGCTATTTATCTTGCAACTTCTCCATTTTACTCTCGTGCGGCTGAAGGACTATCAGTCCTGCCGTCTGTCTGCTGGAGGAAATAGCTGGATAATTGAGCTCTGATTGTTTAAAGCACTTGGCAGGAAACAATAGATAAAAACTGACAGGACCTGCACTGCTAACAATACACAGTAATGAAGTGAAATCCTGCTCAGAGAAATATTGTGATGGCTATCCACGGATTCGGATGAAGGAAAGGAAGTGTCAGGGTGGGTTCTGCACTGCCCTCCCTCGGTCCTGACTTTGATGGAGAGTCATCGGCTCCTCCTCCTCTCCATCCACTCTTCCATAGCACTGCTCAGTCCCACAGCACTGTCAGCAAGTTTGTAAAGTGACACTGGTTTAAGAAATTCCCGAGAGGATCCACAAGTGAGCTGAGCTCCCACCTGCCACACTTCGGCATGGCTATGGCTCTCACCAGCAGGATCTCACCTGTGGAATGACACAGACCATGGAAGGGAAGCGACGGGGGAAACCCAGGTGGATGCACAGGCAGCACTGAGCTTCCAGGAAGAGCGTCTGGGCGCAGGACTGTTCACAGCCACAGCGTGACGGGAGCTCAGCACGGAGCCAGTGCAGGCAGGGAGGGCTCTGACTGTCCAGCTTGCTCCTAAAGGCACTTGCTGGATATTGAACTTTGGTAGCAAGAGACCCTGCCACTGCAGACAGCTACAGGCACTTCTTATTGTCCCTTATCTTACACATTGCAGCTCAGAGCCTGAATTATTCAATGCAGTCTCCACTGACAGCTTCTTGAAGCAGGAGGCACACAGACACACAGATGGCGGCTGTGGTTTTCCCCTGCGCCTGGAGTATCCCAATTCCCATGTGTGTTGAACTGGACAATTAGTGCAATTTGTTAAGCAGGCAGCAGGCAGCGAGGTGGAGCACACCGTGCTGTGCTCTCAGAGGGTGCTGGTCCACAGCCCCTCTCATCTTCATGTCATCGGATGTGCAGACAGGCAGCAGCCTGCCCTGGCCATGAGTGCAGTGCACAGTGTACTGGGTTGGTTGGTCATGGTTTCAATCACTGGCTCAGCTAGAATGACATGGGAGGCCCCAAAGAAACTAATGAGAGGCCCAAAGAAAACAATGATCAGAAGCACTAGGGGTGAGGATTTCCCTGCTATGTTTCTTACTAAAGGCATGATAAGATTGTCCTGGTGTGCTGCGAGGAGGTCCTATGCACAGAAGTAGGATCTATGTCTGTTGTGACGATGATTAATCTCTGAGATACCTCCTGAAAACCGAAGTTTCAAAGGCTCCTGGCTGCATCCAAGCTGTGACAGTTCTTCTGGGTCGCTGGGGTGTCAATGCTTCAAACCTGACACTCCTGAAGTAGATGACAAAGCTCCACGTTGACTCAAGGGTAGAGGAACAGACCTCAAAAGGCACGGATGTAGCCTGAGTTTCCTGGCTGAATGGTGCCGTCAGCTGGTTTGCTGCCATGGAGGCGGACTGTCCATTACCTTGGGAATACCAGAGGCTGTTTACTGGAATGAGCTCAGCAGCTGGGAGGGATCAGGGACTCCTGAGCTCCAGCACTGATGCGCAAAAGCAGCAGCAGTGGTAACAGACTGTGAGTGGGTGCAAAGGGAAAATATCAGCACAGCTTTCTCTGAGCAGACCTGCGCCTCTGTGGTGCTGCCCATCACCTTCACTGGCTCACTGAACACCCAGGATGCGCAAGGAGAGGGCTGGGAGCAGCCCTGTGGTGTGCGGGTGGGATCCCACAGGCAGTGGGGTCAGATGTGGTGGGTGCGGACAGTGGCTGTAAGAGTTAAGCTGGAGGCCCCAGCTTGAGGCCAGGTCTCCACAGAAGCCATAGAGTCAGTGTTAACCTTTCCTCACATTGCAGGCCCAGAGAAAGGCCGAGGGGTGTCTGTGACCAGTATCTACCGTGACTGCCCCAGGCGAGCTCAGGAATGCTCTTGTTCCAAATTTAATCCCTGCCAATAGTTCATATAAGTTCATGTAAATATACCCCCATATAACAAGGAAGACCAAAACTACACAGAGTTAAGCCCAGAGTCTGCCTAATGACTGCATTATCTTCCCAGTAACTCAGTATAAGCGCAGAGTTTTCCTGCAGTCATCACAACAGAGCCATCACTACTGTGTCCTCTGGATGTCATTAATAAATAATTAATAAAACCACTCAGGAAGAGGGAGTAAAACCACATCTCAGATTTTTTGGAGCACACTGAGGTCAGCAGCAGTGACAGGCAGGAAACGGAATGTGTAACGGGACGAGCCCTGGGGAACAGCAGCTTTGCAATGTCACAGGGACAGGTAGCAAGAACAGAGGATGCTGCAGGCACAGGCAGTGCTGGCAGCACAGCCCAAGCCCCACTGCCCGCAGGCACCAGCAGCACAGGAACAAGAGCGCCATGCTCCAATGACAGCACCAGCGTCTGCCAGAGAAGGTCAGTGTATTTTTGCTGTCAGCTTCTTGGGAGGTTTCTTTTAACATGGCTTAATTGGGTTTTAGCAGTGGTGAAAGCCCTGGAGAGAGAGAACTCACGCTTAGTCACAGAGAGTTATGAGCCCTGACAATGGCAGCATCCCTCTTTGCACAGTCAATGTATGAACAGTTCTCTCCCCCCTCTCTGCAGCCAGAGCTGCTGAGGTCCAGCAGCCAACCCTCCCTTCTCTTTCCCTCTCTTTTCCAGTACACAGCATTGTCCATCCCCAAAGTGCCTCCTCTCAGCGGTGAGACAGGCGGGTGGTGTCACCAACTGGTGGTACAGGAAACTTCCTGGTCCTGAAGAAACTGCTCTAGCAGAAGGTGCCCTTGCCCAAGGCGGGGGTTAGCAACTGCAGGAGCTTTAAGGTCCCTTCCAACACAAACCAGCCTGGGGTTCAATGATTCTGTGAGAACAGGGCTCGGAGGACAAGTTTTGACACCACCAACCGCTCTTGGGGCAGCTGAGCCCATCCCAAGCCATAGGGAAGCCCTGCATCCCCGCACCCCAGTAACTCCACCAACATCTTCAGGAGTACATCAATAAGTGACGTTCAGTCACTTCCACAGATTTCTCTCCTAACCCCTGCTCTTTCTCAGCTGCCTCATACCACCATGACTCGCAGTTATCAGAAAGGAGAGAATGAAAACACACAGCAAATACACAGAGGAATCCCCTTTTTTCCAAAGACAAGGAACAAACGATTCTCAAAACAGCTGCTGGAATATTAACGAGAAAAGGAATCCAAGCCCAAACAGAGGCCAGTGAAACACACCCTGTTGATGGGAGAAAACTGTCTTCATCATCCTTTACCAAGTTAGTCTTTTCCCCATGTACCAAGCCAGCCAGAGCCCAGGGAGGGAAAGTGAGCTGCTTTCCATTTCCCGAGCACTTGTTAAACCATGGAAGGTTCAAATCCATCATCCCAAACATGGCTCTGACCCTTTCTCTCCCTCTTGCGCTCCCTCAAAGAGCCTCACTCTGCTGGAACTTCATTGTGGCCATTTTCCTCTTTATAGAAAGCACTGCTCTTGAGACACACTCAGTTCCAGCACAACACACGGGTCATTCTCACCCCCACACATGTAACAGTCAATGAACTGCTTTAGTTCACCGCAGCCTGAGATGGGATTTCAAAACGTGTCGATCCTTCCAAGATCCTGTTCCTGTTCCCACTCCCTGCCCCACCCTTTGCTCTCCACAGTGATCCTTTGGGCGATGCTGAAACTGAAATCCATTTGCTTGCCAAACAGTTTTCCTTTTCGCCACCTACACTTCCACTGGGGCTCCCGTGAGGCCGCAGGGGCGCGCCGCTGCTGGCACTCGCTCCTGTTAGCAAATGGACCTTGTTTGGTTGGGACTGGGTGGAAGGAATCTGCTTCCCATCAGACGTGTGAGGCTGGGCTGCAGGAAGGGTCTTATTCTGTTCACTGGCTGGGGTATTTCGAGTGCAGTCACTTGTTGTTGTGAATTTGGATTAGAGGCACCTCCTGCCTCCCGACAGTTGCTGGCAGCAGGCTGTAGAAGTATGATTAATTAAAGTGTGACTGTGAATCCACTCGGAGGCTGAGGACTTTTCCTCCTCCAACATTAAATGGAGAAAGGGCCATTTAACAAGTTCAGACCTTGAAGCGGATTTCAAAGCACACTGCAGTCCAGCTCAGCACGACTGGGTTCAACCTTCACCATTCAAAAGCCGCGATTCCTCGGAGAGAAGAGACTTCTGCTCCTGGTCCAATCCCACATATAGAAATAGATAAATAAGAGATAAATAACCAGGCCATGCTCAAAAAGGACTTCAGCAGAAGCACACTGGTCACCTGAGGGGCTCCTTCGTAGCCTACGTGACACTTCCACCTTTGTAGACAGCTCAACCCTAGAATACAGCCCTGTTGCGCTGAGATTTGAGGTTAAAACAACACATTCTGGCTCGGTGAGAAGCCACTGGATATCCTGGAAGACCTTCAAAACTGAGCAGCGTAGAACTTGTGAAAGAGACACAACCTGATACATTGGAAAGCGTGAATTTCCTAACAGGGATTTCAAAGGCATTTGAACTGATGTGCAATGGCTGCAGCACGGACACGGCTCAATCCAAGCAGGGCTGCAGGTCTGCTTTTGAGGAAGTCTAACTTGAAATAAAATAGGAAGGAAAATGTCTGCTACATTCCAAGGTCACAGAGGGTTCCCTGAGGCTTCGCATCCCTCCCGACTCTGCCTTCCTAAATGACAGTCACTTGCGAGTGCAGAGGAGCTACTTGAAACGGAACATAATTATGGGGGAAAAGGAAAAGCACGTCAGACTGAGGGAGGATGTCTGCAACATCTGTAAGAGGTTGTGAGGAGCAATGTGCTGCACATTCAGAGGCAAAATGAGCTATTTATTTATTTCAAGAGCATAGAAATCCTATTCATTAAATGTTACTTTTAAGCTTGACATGTTGGAAGCAGTTTGGTATTCTACAGCGTTCTGACTGACTGATAGCTTGGAGGAAAGGATCAAGAATGGGAAGCACAGGCTCGTTACTCAGTGGTAGCCCATTTTAACATGTCCAGGCCACGAGGAGTCTCCGGCACACACAAGGGTCTAAAACCAATAACCTGTACAGCAGCACAGAGCTGGTGTTATCAATGCAAAGCTGCTGCCCGAGCGCCAGAGGCCAGCAGCTCGCCCCGTCGTACAGGCACTGCCCAGCCCTGCTCTGGCCAAGGCTACAAGCAAAGGTAACATGAAAGAAATAGGCGTTTGCTTCTGAAAAAGAAAGAAATCAATAATTCCCTGTTGTTAGGCACGAGCACAGGCTACAGTAAAGCCTCTGAGCAGGTAACCTTCAGCACAGCCATACGCAGAGGTGGTGCAGGACTAGGAATGTGAATTTCAAATGAAACATTAGAAGTTGGGGTGAGGGTAAAAAAAGACAGAAACTCTTTGAAAAGACAGTCATTCTTAGGGATCATAGAGCTGCATGCTAACGGATGTGGGTCCTATTGCCATTGCCTTTCTAATTCAGTTTTTACTTTGTTGCACACAGATAAATTCGAAGATAAGAGCATTGTGGTGTGCAGAAGAGAAGGCTTAACCCAACAGAAACCCCCTTACATGCAGTTTAAGCATCACAGGTTTGTTAATCCTAAAAGCAGCCTGTTTAATCTAGTTTATTTGCATGGGACTGAGCGAGACAGGGTACAGCAGACACCGCCTTCCTTCAGAGACACCCTTTGGGGTCTCCATGCCAGGAAGGGAGCTTCTTTCTCCATCCTCTGTCCACTGACTGGGCAGGTAAAGGCTGCACAAGCCCGGACAGGTCTGTTTCCCAGAGATTCCCGCAGGATCTGTCCTCCCTGCAGGCTTTCTGCTAAGAGAATAAAACCAAATACCCAAACACTCTCCTTCTCATGAATCCATTGATGAGAACAGGACTAAATCCTGAGGAGAACTGCTTCTCCCCTGGGAAACAAACACATTTTCCCTTAGCCCTGTGCCCTATTAAACCGCTTCCTTTTCAAGAAATCCAACTGTAAGAAAGCCTCAAACTTCCTCCAACTCTGTATCTTTCAACTGGGACAAGTCCCTGTTTTGTAGCCACGGCCCATCTCTAGTGCTGCCCATCAAAGACAACATCTGAGGCTCATATAAGAGAACCCAAAGGAAAAGACCTCCCCCAGCTAACATCTGCTGGAGAACAAAACACTGCACCCGGGTTACGACGTTCAAACAATGCACCCCAACCCATTCCCCCCCTCTTCCCCCAAGACCCTCCTTTCCCCCATAAATCTCCCTACTCTCAGACCCTGGTTGGGATCCTCAGGTGCTAATGGGACGCAGAAGAGACCTGTTGGGTGGTTGACTCCTCCAGCACATCCTCAAGGACCGTGTCAGTAACTGGAGAGCTTTCACTACTCCTCCAGGCAGCCTGCTCCAGACTGACATATGCTGCATGCTGGTGATTTCCCCATGCCTGGATGCCTGCATCTTCCCACCTTGTCCCACGTCTATCTGTCAATTATCCGCCCTAAATTCTTTCACCTCCCCACTGTTGACACCTTTTAAATACATGGTTATGAAATCCATCCTCTGCTACCCCGCAGCCGACCTACATAACAGACCAGGCTCTGCTCTGCACTCCCATCAGCTGCTCGAGAGCTGATGCAGACAGAGATGCTCCCAAACTCCCAATCTGATCCCAACGAGGGGCTATGTTTAGATCACACACCAGGGCCTCGTCAGACGGCATCCCAAAGAGCATCCATCATGGCTCGATTCTACTTTGCTGCCTCCGATTCAGCTCGTTAACTATTCCCAAAAATGAGTGTGTTTTAATGACTGTTTTCTGAGAATTGGGATTATTTTCCTTCTAAATGTTTTCCTCTGATTATCTCCAGGATGAAATTCATTTGGTTAATTACCATCCTTTTAATTTGTTTAAGACTCTGTTTCTGTTTCCTGTGCTGTAACACCTCCCTGCCAGCTCTGCCTGCATTTATTCAGTGTCTGACAGACTCTCGGTTTGGGGAACAAACAGAAGATTTCCATTAAAACACACACCAAACAGGCAGCCCTGCAGGGAACGCCTGAGATCCCTAAAATCCAAGGTAGGAGAGAAACCTCAGTCAAAAGGCACATTTATTGCTGGCGTTGATTACTGGAAGCCCTGTCTCTGTGCCCAGCCAGGTTTCAGCCTCCCGCACCCTCTCAGCCTCCAATCCCACTTCATCTCTGGACGCGCAGCCCAAGCTGTCCTCCCGTCAGACACAATCTTTTATAATATCTCCTTCATTTGCCAAAACCCGGCAGTTTTGTACCTAATGCCTGGCTTATTCCATCATCATCCTATTACTAGCCCGAAACAGAGGTAGATGAATTCCAATTTCATTATCAAGCTCTCAGTTCCAGTCAGTGATGCACATACTGGAAGAGCCCTCCTCTAATTTCATTAGTTTTCTAAACTCCCTTAATAATAACAAAAAAATATCTTCCATGGATAATGCAAATGAGACCAATGGAGCCATTAGGAGACATTTCGGTATTCTTAAGCCAACAGCAGAGCCACCCAAAAGGAAAGGTCGCGGCACCCAATTAAATTACATGCACAGACTTGAACTGCAGCAGCACTGAGGAGCATCCAATGGCTTGGGAAGAAATTCAGAGCTGCACACGTTTACCAGCACACGTACAGCACCACAGCCCCTGCTTCCTGGACGTGTGCTTTGCCCTCTGTTACCTCAGCAAGGACAATTCTCCCTTCAGTTTACAGGAATTCTATCCAGCAGCTCAGGATGCTCTCCCAAGGCTGCCCCTTGAGCCCATGCCTGTGTCCTAGCACAGCCCCTGGTGCCACCCCAGCCTCAGCTGCACCCACGGCTCTTTCCCATGCCAACATATTTCTATCTCATGCAGAAAGCTGTTTGTCCCTTAATAGGGCACATTTTCCAGCCAGCTTTGTTGTTCTGGAAATTATGGGCTATAAAGAATTCATGGCTGAATATAAATCAATTTAGTTCACCGAGAGAGTATGTGTTTTATGTGGTGGAGGTTTTCAAAGAAAAGTAATTAGTTGATTTGGCATTTTAATCTTCAGGAAAATAAAGAAGCTATTTTTCTGCTGAGAGGATGTGTTTGAACACAGAAACATATGCTGTGTTTTCTGAAACTCAGAAATATTTATCGGCTGGATGTGGCATAGCTGATAGTCACTTCTATTGTCTCAGGAAGATTCCTTGCGATAAAGACTTTGGCACACAGACTGCATTTTACTGCCCAAAGTGCCCAACTAAAGGCTTTTCGAAAGGCAGGTCTGCTTCTCTCCCAGGTAGGTTGCTTCCAGGGACTGCTACAAGGAGATAAACAGATGAGATCAAGTTGGAGACGAGAAGGCTCTGAGGAGACCTTAGAACAGACTTCTAGTACCTAAAGGGGCCTGCAAGGACTCTGGAGAGGGACATCTGACAGGGGCCTGTAGGGGCAGGACAAGAGGGAATGGCTTTGACCGGCCAGAGGGGACACTGAGATGAGCTCTTAGGCACAAGTTCTTCCCTGTGAGGGTGGACAGGGCTTGGAGCAAGCTGCTCTAGTGGAAGGTGTCCCTGCTGTGGCAGGGGGCTGGGGCTGGAGAAGCTTTAAGGTCCCTTCAACCCAAACCAGTCTGGGATTCTATGATTCCAAGGATAACTTGGAGCGACTGACCCACCTCCAGGGAGTACTGCATAAGATACTGCCCTCTCTATGTCAGTGCCATATCAAAACAAATCCCTCCTTATTCCATCTGCTGCATTTCTCCCATTAACACCCTCACATGTTTAGCAGAGACCAACCCAAGGTAGCTTGCAACACACTTGAGTTGCTTCCCCCCTGCTCCACACTAACAACTCATTTAACAGCAGCCCAGCAGTTAGAAAATCAATATTCCATTCAGACACGAACGCTTCATCTAGAGCATTACTTAAGGAATGTCTCTTGCAGCCTTATCTTTGCTGGACAAAGGCTAGGGCAGAAAGGACACTCTGGAGGTAGGTTATCTGACTGATTTAAGATGATTTCTCTTAAGGCCCACGCAGTGTTTGCCAATGTCTGAGGCTGGGTACAGCCAGCGTGGACATGACACTGTACTAATAAGCATCTCTGTGCCAGGGAGTGTGTGTCTGAATACAGTTGCAGGGAAATGCAAGCTTGCTTTATTAATATCTTGCCACCCACCTGAATAAAACAGAGCCTGACACATGTCATAAGGAATTACTCCAGGAATGCAGGGCCCTGAGGCACCAAAGCCCCGCTTGTATTCCAGTCGTGTTACCCAAAAATAAACTAAATAACTAACAATCACATCTTCTTCCCTATGAAAGGGGTTTCCAGCCATTCAAGCACTTACTACATTGCTGTTACAAGCTCCCTTACTGGAAGTGCGAGGGCAGCGAAGGGGAAGAAAAGCAGAGACAAAGCAAAAAGGAGGAATCACGATGGAGAAATTACTGTGATTTGCTGCATGCGAGGCCCTGCTGTATCCCCCAATTCCAGAATTAGCATCAGTAGTTACTGGAGCAGGACTCAAAACACTGCCCATCTGCAGACACCGGGGTGGGAGCAGTCTGCTTCATACTCATGCTATTTAAAAGAAGAGCTGGAATTGCCAATTGTTGTGGAAAACCACTCCCTTGCACACAGGCGAGCAAGGATGGGAGGCACTGTGTGGATTCAGGGAAGTCGCCACCTTTCTGAGCCATTACAGCGTGGCAACAGCAGAAACTCCCTGAGCTCAGAGCAAACCCCTCCACCTTCCTTCCCACCGTCTCCAGCAAAGCGAAAATCCCATCTATGTGTTACTAAATGAAGTAGCAGGAATTCCCTTTGCGGGGAATGCTGGTGGTGAAAGCTGAACAGCGCAGACTACCCTAGTCCAGCCGACATGCAATTCCTTGCTCTGTTTGTGTGTGTTGTATAAGCCATAATTATGCAATCTCACAATTCACCACGGAGCACATCCCCAGCGTGTGACAGCTCAGCAGCAGCCTGTGACCACCACGAAAAGGACACATTTTCCTGCAAATTCATTGACATGGAATAACGTGACCTGATGCAGCATGGAAAAGGGCAGCGCAAAGATGAGCTCCAGGAAAAGGGGCCGCTGCTGACACGAATTCCAAGCAATGTCCTCGGTTCTCTTTCTGGTTAATGCAAAGTCAAGGTGACCATGGGAGGGACATGTAGAGCCTTTACAATAGGTGTATGGGGAGGCTGCTGTCAATTGGATGCTGTGACACAGGAAAACTGGAGCTCTGTGACCTCTGAAGCAGCACAACAAACAACTACCCAGAGCCGGACACCTGACTGAGATGGAACCTTTTCCAGGGCACTTCCTGATACAAATGGTGGATAAAATCATTGGATGAAACAGCCCACCCAAAGTGATCTTGATAAAAGGCCCCATTTGATTGGTTTGGGGGTTGCTGTTTGGTTTGGGGTTGGGTTTTTTGGTTACTTGCCACTCACATCATTTTTCAAGACAAAGATAATGAATTCTCTGTAGATGTTTCAGGTGAGATAAAATCTGGATCATTTTTAAGGTTTACAAATCGTTGTAAACAGTGAGGAGATTACAGGAACATCTGCAATGCCAGATCACAACACTTACTACAGAAAGAGTTTACTAATCACTATATCAAACAGTGCCCTAATACGCAGAGGTGCATGAGGGGTTTAACTCAATAAGGATGAACAGAGCTTGGAGGAGTCAGTTACTCCACTATATTTCACTGACACCAAACGGGGTTATTCTTTACGTACCAATTACCAACAGCACCAATCCAATTGAATTCTGCATTCTTTACACACTGACATTTCTAGCAAGAGAAAAAAATAATGTAAGAGGAAGAAAAGTGTCCAGAAAAACTACTGAGAGGTGACTGATGCTTCTTCAGCTTATTGGTGACAAGGTCTGTGGTTTTAATACATCACACAGAGCAAATAAAAATGCCAGAGATGCAGGTGATACAGCACTCATCCTACTCTGAAAATACTGACACATTGCTCCATTCTGTAAGCTGCTGGAGTCAGGAGCAAGAATGCCTTGTGCTGATTTGGAACAAATTGGGATAATGTAGGAGAATGAAGCTGGAGAGAGGCTTTGGCCAAGGGCCTGTAGGGACAGGCCAAGGGGAATGGCTTTAACCTGCCAGAGGGGAGACTGAGATGAGCTCTTAGGCAGAAGCTCTTCCCTGTGAGGGTCCTGAGGCGCTGGCACAGGGTGCCCAGAGAAGCTGTGGCTGCCCCATCCCTGGCAGTGTTCAAGGCCAGGCTGGACACAGGGGCTTGGAGCAAGCTGCTCTAGTGGAAGGTGTCCTTGCCCATGGCAGGGCGTTGGAACTGGATGGGCCTTAAGGTCCCTTCCAACTCAAACCAGTGTGGGTTCTAATGGGCTGTGTGAAATCAGGGACTGAGGAATTATCTTAAATGTTTAAGGGAATTTGGTACTTCCAAAACGTTCAGCCTTGGAGTGCGTTGGTGGAATTCTTTACGTTAATCTGGTTTTGTATTTTAATTTAGCAAAACAAATCGAACCTGACTGTCAGAGCACCAAGGCCAGGACAGTTACGCCAGGAAATCACTGAGGAGCCTTCAAGCCACAGGGAGTGGTGCAGGACTAAAGCAATTCAGAGCTACCATTTGGGTGCCTGAACTCAGCCTGGCGATCTCAGTCCAATTCTCCCAGCGGCCGATGCACCCCAAAGTCCCAGACTGGTTTGGGTTGGAAGAGACCTTAAAGCTCATCCAGCCCCAACCCCTGCCACGGGCAGGGACACCTTCCACTGGAGCAGCGTGCTCCAAGCCCCGTCCATTGACAGTCTCCCTGGGGCAGATGTAGCCTGAAGGAGCAGTGAGGGACAAACCTGTTGCCTGGGAGGCAGAGGGAAAGCAGCCGTGCCCACACAAGTGTAGCTGTTGTGAGGGCAGAGCGAGGAGGTCCCCAGGCTGTCAGTCAGAGCTACATTCATACAGAGGAGTTTTTTCATTCCTAAAAGTTGCTATTGGAAAATGTCACTATTCATTGCCAACAGTTGCCGTGACACAGTAACTCATTACACCTAAGCCCTCTCAGCACAAAATAGCCACACACTGATAACCTGAATATATTTGCTGCAGCTGCTGTTCCACAGACTGCACTCTTGCACAGTCAGGTTATTTTACATGCTTATTAGCCCCATTATTTTATAACTCATTCCTCTGTGTAATGCTGACTCTCTATCACTTCATTTCAACAAAAGGATATGCTCCTCTGAGACAAGAGGGGATGACGAGTCTCCGAGATGGAAAGGGAGGGCTAGTGAAGGTAGCAGGTTGTGCTATGCCTGGCAGAGCGGGAGGCCTGGAGCCTCTGCTCCCATGGGAGCTCTGGAGCCTCTGCCCCGCTGCTTTTCCTGCTCTGGAGAGCTCTGCCCTGGGCAGGTGCTCCAGGGGAGGGGTGGCCAGAGCGATGCAGGAGGGAGGCAGTCCACACTGCCCCCGGTTCTAGCAAGGAGCAAGGAGCTCCCAGCAGCACATCCTCCATCTCCAGAGGTGCGGGGTTTGCCTGGGCCACGCCGCTTCAACCTGACACAGCACAGAGCTGTGGTATCCGACACAGGCTGTTAGAGCCATGGCACGAAGGTCCCCAGTGCTCTTGCTGTCAGCCATCAGCACCACTGATACTAATGGGGGGCCTGACCACCCTGGATGGATGCTGACAGTCCACAGTCTTTGTACTGCTGCGCACATTGCTCCAACCAGGTCTCTTTCCAGTGCTCATTCAGTAACAGCACCTGCTGAGTGTCCCAGCAGCCTGTCGTCTCCATCCTCCTCCAGCCCAGAATTTCTCTAAAGTCCCAAAAGTGCAGAATCTGGATGCTACCAGACCACCATCTTCATGTTCCTCATGTTTCCCAGCTGCAGCACCTCTCAGACACCTATCCTGCAGATGCATACCACATACATGCCAGTGCTTTCAAGAAAACCAGCAGTAGAAAGGGTGTTTCTTCCAATGGTGTGCTAGTGTACACATGCGATATACTTATTAGGGAAAGCCTCAAGAAGAGATATAAACCATGGAAAATAGTCTAAGGGAGGCTCTTCAGCCGGAAAAGGAGGGACGACATGACAAATGTCCTTTAGCAAATTATCAGCAAATAATGCATGGTAAAATGAGAATAAACTGTCTGTTTCTATTTGCTGTCTTTTCCTAAACAGGCCAAGGAATAGATATTAAAGATGAAAGATAACTAACAATAGATTAAAAAATGCTGGTGGTACACATAATGCATCACACATCTCACTGCCTCCGTGGGACTCACTGATACAAGATGTAATTGTGAACAAAGGCTTCGCACGCCTCAAACAGGACTGTGAGTACTTTTTAATGCAATGAAACCTTTTATAACATGCATCAGAGATAAGCAAGCTCTCGAGCAGGGAATAAGCCAACCATGAACTGGTGAGAGCCTCAACATGAGTGACTCTATCTGAGCAGGGCAGAACACCCTGCCTTGCCTTGTACAAAGAGAGAGCTTTCGATATAAAGGCATCAAGTCAGAAACTTCTCTCCAGTGCATGTCAGAATGGATACAAGAGGCCCATGATAATGAAAAAGAAAGACAAATAATTCTTTGCCCTTTTCTTGCAGGTTTCACTCAAGGACCTGGAATCGCTTTATGAATGCATATCACAGAGCTGCCAGCAGCCTTGGGAAGCAGCAATGTTACACAGAGCTCATAAGCCACACTTAAGAGATGACAGTTAAAGCCAATGCAGAAGTCAGCGGATGATTTCTCCTAAGTTACACGTTCTGTGAGAACATGTTAAAATGGAATCAGAACTATTACCCACTCTGCAGGGCTCAAATGTCTGTGTAAACGAAGGCAGGAGTAACCAGTTAAAGGAAGAAGGATTGAAGAGATTAATATTAGCTAGACTCACTTCCCTAGATGGCTCATAGGGTTTCTAATAGAATAGAGATGCAAGAAGGCAATTAAAGGCACTAACTTCAAAAAATCTCTAAGTGCTGAAGGTCTGCCAGCATCTACCTCTCAATTCTGCAGTGCAACTGGGCCCCTTCCTCAGGGACCTTTTAACAACCTCTCAGACATCAGGGTAATGACTGCAGTGTGACCCAGACTGTGGTTACCGGCACAATCAGGAAAACCCCTGGAGGTTTCAACATCAGACACAGCCTCACCTGAAGTGAAGCAGACCTTCAGCTGCGGGCTGGCGTTTCTGTAAGGACTAAACTCAAAACCCCATTCTCTGTGGCTGCTGATGCTCCGGCGGGTTGGGGTTGATGCTGTCTGCTCAGGGCTGCTTCCAGACAGGCTTTGGCATCCAGCATGGATCCACCACGGATCCACCACAGCCATAATCCCTGAAGAAGACTCCTGGCAAGGAGCACACTCATGGAGTTAGAAAGGGGACAAGGGAGACAATGGATGGAGAGAGACAATATCTAAAGAGCTTTGGGTGACACGGTCTAGTGTGAGGTGTCCCTGTCCATGGCAGGGGTTGGAACTGGATGATCTTAAGGCCCTTTCCAACCCAAACCGTTCTATCATCATAAGGATAGGACATGGCCAGTGAAGTGTCTCTGCTCTGGCAGGGCACTGCTGTTCCCCTGCAACAGTCTCTAAGCAAAACTTCCACCCCTGATGCTTCAACTCCTCCAATCAAACGAGTGTGCTATCTCTGTGGGGAGCTTAAAGCCTGTGGTGGATTTGTGAGTTTCTGGAGCACAGGGAACTTCCACTGCTGGGGTATAAATCCACGCTTGGCTTTAACATGTAATCTCCAATTAAGCAAACTGGGAGTAAGGAAAGAAATGAAATACTAATTGCAATCCAAATTGTTGCATCTTCTATCCACCCCCTGCCAACTTCCCTCGCTGCTCCCTAATCCATAAGGTCTGAGTGATGATCAGTGAATAATTAATTCTGGGTGAGCTGGAGAGGCTCCATGCAGAGCCTCTGCAGATGGAGCCAGCTCAGGAAAGGCATGGCCAGTGTTTGGTGCTTCCCTGTTGGTTCTGCTGGGCACCAGCATCCACCAAGGCACTCCCATGGGTGCTAATGGTACCGTGTCGGCCAAGCGCTCTCTGCTCACCAGCACAGACACCTCTCCATATTTAATTAGGAAGAAGTTACAGTGAAAATGATGCAATACAGAGTAATAGTGAGCAGTGCCATGTCAGTGACTAAAATAAGAAGGTAGAGCATTAAAGCAATCAGTTCAGAATGTACCAAAACAAATAAAAGATGCTGCAGTGGCTTTTTTTAAAGCATGCAAACCCAGTCTTCTGAAAGCACATGGGTTAAAATGAAGGAGATCCAAGTACCACCAAAATCGAGTAACTGGCAACTGGAATTCAAATTGGCTTCCTCCTGGCTTTTAGCAACAGTCAGGACTAAAATCGTTCCTATGTCCTGAGGCAGTAAGAAACACTTTGTATTCTGATTGAAAATGCCAAACATCTCTCTCTCACACACACACGAGTCAGTTTTCTTTTGACAGAAAAAAATTCTATAGACATTATTCTCTCTTTGTATATATATCCATATAACATAAAGTGGTTTTTCTGTATAGGAACAAACACATCCATAACGGAACAAATCTCCCCACACAGCAAGAACAGCAAAATATTAATTATTCAAGGTACATACAACTGAGTTATGTAAATCATTTGGTAAGTACTCTGCAGAGGGACTCCTATGGGGAAGAAGCTTGGAATGGTTCGAGCAAGGGACGTGTGTAATCTCTCATGTCCCAGCCATGGCTATTGAGCAGGGCCAACGCAACCCCAGAGACATCTGTACCTGTGAGCAAAGGGCAATGGCTGATAGAATACCTGTGGCTTGAATAATTACTACTACACTGATATCATTTTGTGAATGAATGCCGCCCTCCTGCACACCATCAATCATGTGCAATGCATGCCACATCCCTTTATCATAGAATTACTTATATAACACACATGGATTAAAGCTAAATTCATATTTTTGGCTTCAGTTCAAATCAGTTAAGTGTTTTAAAACAAATTGTATTTTAATTCAATCAAAAATGCAGTGCTTTCATTCGATTAAAATCAGTTCTTGCTTCTTTTCATCATACCTGACCTGAATTTTGCCAGGGAACATGAGATATTCTGTAGGTGCACTGAAAGTTAAAATTATGAACACTGTCAACCAGATAAACAAGATCATAACGCCAGTATCCTAAGAAGACATCCATATGTGAATGAGCTAAATGATATCTCCCTAATAATCATGTAAGACAAGGCTCCACATCAGAAGGCATTATTAAAGACTGCGGTAAGGAGGAAGGACAGAGGAGGGTATTTTTTCTCCAATCTGTTTTTCCCCTTCCCTCCCAGCTGATGGATGAACTTGACAGAGTTATTTTATATTCACAAGTCTCGAACATCATTACAGCCAGTGCTCTGTACAAGGAGCTGCCAGCAGTGAGCTCAGCGCACAGCCTGCCTCCAGCTACAATCAGCGCACTTCTGTGCACGACCACTGCAACATGAAATTGGGTAACAAGATACCCACGTCAAAGAGCTGTGTCTTCCAGCTCCCGAACAAAGGATGGCAAACCCTGCCCAACATCAGTTGTTACGTGCTCACTTACAACTCTTTGCCCTTCACATGGATTTTCCAATCAAGGTTTTGCAGTTTCAATGGAAAGGAGTGAAACTTGGTTTTAAACATTTCCTCCTTCCAAGAGAGACGTTTATTGCTAATACTGATTGCCAATAGAAATGACAGAGTAGAGGACAGAGAAATTGGATCCATCAAGCAATGTACTTCTCCTAGAAGGGAAATTCCATTCTGGAAGATGGAACACGAGGCAGATGCCAAGTGGATATCTCTCCCCCATGGCCACACACCGAGAGTACAGTTTGACATTGTACCTCATTAAATGCAACTGCACATGCCATTGAAAGCAAAAGTCCTTTCCTGCCATCTCCCCGTTCCTCTGCACTTAAATGAGTTGGTTCAGTGCCCTGGCCAAACAGAAAATCATCCCCTAAATAATAATCTCCCATGGAATCAGCTTGCTGACCTTCCTGCGATTGCGTGGTGACTGGATCTGCTGCACAGGGAACACATGGCCAAGAGACAGGGGCCTGTGGAAAGCAAGACTGCTCCTCTCCGATTAAAGTCACATCTTCATCATGAGCAGTTTTCACTGTGTGCCAGAGTGTTTCAGCCTGGGATAGAAGTATCTTAGTTCTTATTGTCAACAAATAAGAATTAAACAAGCAAACAGAAGGGTCAAGAGCTCCCAGAAAGTGTCTCCTGGCCTAAAAGCTGTAGTGATGGCATTTTCCTTCTCTTTTTTTTCCCCTTGAGTTCATTGACATGAAGAGTAATGCTAATGTAATTGCACTGAAATTCATGCACATGAAAATCTCACCGCGGCGAAGCCAGAATAAATGGTCTGTTTGGAAACAAAATGTTAATGGAGTAGCAGTATCTGTCTTCGAGCTGAGGAATAGCAAGACACCATCAGCCGCAACGCAACTGAACCGTCACCCTGACTCCGAGTCTGTGCTGGAAGGATAGGAACAGAACTATCTGCTTGTAACCCTGAGGTGTACACTGACGCACCACAACATCGTGTCTGCCAGGCAATGGCCAAACGAGTCAATAATGTGTATTCAGCCTGCGAGAAGAGGAAAATGAAAGACAGCATCCTTCCATCCATTAATCAACCTGCTCTCCCGCTGCCGACACAAAGCCTTCCGATTGTCAGCAGTTACCAAACATTCTTCAAACACTAACCATCTGCAGCTGGAATACAATGCTTTGATTACAAACGTCAGAAAGACAGAGCATAAAGTTCACTTCTCCTTATTTAGTAGGTTTGGAGCACTGTGGCTTCACGCTACACTAATTCAGTGCCCTCAGTATGAAAACTCCCCATTATGATGTCTCGTCAAATTAGAGGCAATGATACAACAATGTCATCTCTGCCCTCACACAACACTATATTTTGTAATTAAGCAGGACAGTGAAACAATGGCCTTGCTTAGAGAGAAAAGGTCAGGAATGCAAAACATATTTTTGCAAGCTAATTGTAAGATGCATGAAGCCAATTATCTCAATAGCGCCGCATATGCCGAAGCAGAAAGGATTGTATCAGTTTGCTCCATGACTCCAAGCGGAGTCACAGCCGTAGCTGCACCCCATGGGGCACAGTGCCCTCTGTTTGGACTGTTAGGGACCTGTGAGGAGGAGGACCATGAGGAAGGCTGTTAAAATAATTCCAGCCTCTTAGGCCTTCCCTTGACATTTTCCTATAGCTTGAAAAATGCCTAGGAATTAATATAGTTGGTTACTGAAAGATATAGACATGACCTCCCTATTTAGTTAGGAAGTTAGTTTGGATATGTAGGATAAGGGGAAGGGCTTATGTATGTCTTTGAGAACGCTGAACACCTCAGCCTCAGGTATGAATCACGGATTCACATCCATGTGCAAAAGCCAATTTAACAGGAACAATAGCTGAAACCCTGCTGTTGCCTTGGGAGAAGCTGAAAGGAATCGGTTGTTCTCAGTCCCTCTCAGGGTTGGAGCAGCTGAACAGGGCTTCAGAACAATCTACTTCTGTACCATTGGCTGGTGCGATGGATCTGTGCTCTCCCAGATTCACCAGTTCTAGTTCCCTTCCTCAAGAGCATGTAATGCAAGGAGCACTGACCAGGGAAGGGCTTGAGCTTTGCCAAGGCTCTGCTGTATGAGTATTAGTCTTTCTTCCATATAAAGGATATATTTGTTGTTTCAACGCCTCCCCAGTTCTCCCTCCAAAACTCCCTCTTTCCATTAGAGCATTATCCTTTGAAAAATATATGAATACCAGCTTCTAAACTTCCTTACACCGTAAGAAGATGAGGAACAGAACAGTTTCTGGGGAGAACTGGCAATTTCCTCCTGCATCTCTCCTTCAAAGCAGTTCTCTGCTTTTCCTGCAGCCTCCTTACGTAGCCATTAATTAGAGAGCAGTAATTAAATTTCTGGTTCAAGAAATATTTTGCAAAGGAACCCCATTAACAGGCTGATTTGCATATTCCAGGACAAAGTAGCCTTGATAGAAACGCAGGTGCTCTGCGAGGCCAGGCTCAATCGTGAGCCTGTGCTTGAATCCTTCAGCTACCGACGCTCGTGCCCCGGCCAGGGGTGGGAGCAGACACTGCCCATGGTACCAGGCCTGCAGAGACCATGGCCTCCAGGTATTCCCGATCCTGACCTTGCAAGATGCTTCATTCTGCATTTTGGTTATCGACACTGACAGTGCCGAATGGATTCCCAATACAAACTGAGCGGTGTTTCCTCACAGTATTTTGATTATCCTTCAAACCAGCGGCCACTGCACCGTACTGAATATGCTGTGAGTGTCACCCTTCATGCACACCTAGTGCTGCAAGTCTTCCTACTTAGAAAGCTTCACTATGAATGCCATTGGAGTAAGGAGGCAGAAGGGAAAGCAAGCTCTCCAGCACCATATCAACATCAAACTTAATCACTTTCATCATGCCTAAAAATACTTGGTGTATCAAGTTTGCTGGGAATAAACAAATGATAATGAGACCTGGAAAGAACTCACACACTAAGTTGACTGTAAGAGCGCAGACGTTCATGAGTTATTGATGCTCTCCTATTGCATCAAAATCAGCTTTATGCACATTGAAAACCCACAAGGCAACCTGCAGGAGCACCAGATGAGGAGTTAAATGCGCTGCAGGACATGACTTGTTCATTTCCTCTTCCCTCTGTGGATTCTTAGCAAAGATTTTTGATGGGATAAAGAAACAAAGTGGTTTGAAGAGGAAGTCACAGGAGCGCAGGTCGCTGCTGTTACTATGGCACGGCTGTACCCCTTCCAAGGCTGAGGCTCATTTAACAATCAACCATATGCTCAGACTTTTGTAGTGCCAAGAAAAGCTGAAATAGAATGTTATCTTCTGGAAATAGGAAAAAAACCCTGCAAAATTATCACAAATGTTAGTAACAGAGTCCCTCAGCACTGAATGAATTTGAGGAATAGCATCGCTAGGAATGATCTACACTGGGATCCCATCAGAACACGGAGCTCTACAGAGCACCCATCTTCCACCAGATCAAGGCAGCCTGAAGGTATTTGCCCCATGAAGCGATGCTGTGTCCCTGCCCTCTCAGTGCTAGTGCAGCCTTTGCCTGTTGCAGGGGAGATGGGACCAAGTTCACGTACTTCGATTTAAAAACTATTCCAACCCCCACGTAGGACCCACATAAACCCACTCGTTAATTCCTGGCAAACTGTCAGAAATCATGTTTAAAAAGATTATTGTATCAAAGTGGCAGCAGGGCCTCAAAAGGTCACTGCAACAAGAGAACAACCAGAAAGGCACTGACCACCATCACTAACGACGCAGCGGAACAACCTTCTCTCAGTTCTCCCTGCACCTAAAGCCCAACCCAGAAACTTTCTCCATCATGAATTCCGTAGGAGAAATGTGGGTCCAATTAAGGAAAATCCATCTGCCAAATGCTTGATTTGTGGCTGTTTTCAGAGAGGCTGCTACAAAGGGAAACATTCAGGCTCCATGATAAAAACTTGGTTAGCTGCGGTAATAAATCAGGCCACAGCAGACACTGTTAGCAAAAGGCCACTTTTACTGAACCCTTTTTAGGTTTAATGAGCAATCCAAGCAGCCAACAAACGGGAAGGAGCACTTGGTCTGCAATCCTCTCGGAAACCTCGCACTCACATAAACTGAATGCACCCGATTAATGCACCTCTCACACAGAATTCTTGTTATACTTGGTCTGATTTTACTTCTCGTATTCACAATCAGTAATTCTGTCACTGTCGCAGTAACAGGGTGCAGAAGACTGTCCAAATCTGGCCAACTACATCATATGAGCCCCACAGCCATTTACTGAAGCTAGTGCAAACCCCTTGGTCCACAAAAGGTCTCTTCTCGGCCACTGCAAAATCCAATACCGTGAGAAACAACCATGTTTCTTCTGCAAACATAAGCTCGGCTTGGCTGTAATCAGTGTATTTTTCTAACACACCACTTTGGGCAATCCCCCAGATGTTCTCTACAGAGGAAAAATGGTTGTCCAAGGTTTTCTGAACCTGGAATTCCCTCAGTTTTCACAGTTACTCTGAACGCACACACATGCAAAGCCCATGACAACCGCAAACATCTGCCTGGCCATGGCCAGGGGAACACTGGTGGATGGCACATCAACCTGAGATGGAATCCCCATTTCCGAGCTGTCAGCTCCCCCCCAGCACACAATAACCCCACTTTAGAAGAGCAGCTCTGTGAGACCCCACTGGAAACCTGGCTGCTCGCTTTGTGTCATGGCAAGGTATGAAACCAGCCCCTACGGGCACAAAATCAACAAGATGATTCCCAACAGCGAAACATTCCATGACTTTTCCCATGTTTCACGTTATTTCCCTGTTTTCCTTTGTCACACAACTCACACTGTACAAATTTCTCACTATTGTAGGAGATGATAATTTTCCATTTTAAATTTCCATGATGCATTTGAGTGCACGCAATACTCAAACACAGGATAAAAAGCACAGATGTGTTTCTTTATATCCTATTCTCTGCTCTACTCATTCCCCCAGTCAGCTGCCTGTACATGTGCATGCACATTTCATAGACCCATATGCATCTGCTGTACATAGCAGGATAACCAGGACATGCAAGAGAAGGAAAAATAAAGAAACCAAGAAGCATGACACAGTACCAATTTAGATGCACAAAAGCCAAGTCACAGAATCATTTATGATCGGCTGTAGGTCAATATTTCAACCCGGAACGTTCTGACTGCATTTATTGCACTATTTATTTCTGCTATGGCATCTCCTGCAGAAATCCTACACAGCTCCAGACCATAGCACTGTTACAATGGGAATACCCATGAGCAAAGGAGCGGTCTGTGAACAGTCAGCTTCGATACAAGATGGAGCCAAGAATCAAATATTTAAGAGGCAAAAATTCCAATACCAGATGCTTCCTTGGAACAGTTCTTGGATTGCAGGACAAGGGAGCGCAGCAGGAAATGCAGGAGAGGGCTCTAGAGGACTCCAGCCCTTTCACGTAGAGAAGTGAGTGCATTGGGCATTCTAGCAGACGTGGATGCGAATGTTCAGGAAGATAAAATTATCTCCTGTAACCCAAACCCTCTCTGCATGGCTGAGAAGCCCAGCTGCTGCTTTTCTTTCACCTCTCTGAGAGCATAGGACCTAAGGCCAAGGTCTTCTGCAGAAGGACACTTGCTTACATTACAGACCTGACATTACTGTGAAAGCCAAGGGTCTAAATCTTGCTGTCAAAAGCCATCACGTGTCAGATGGTTTCCTCCACATCAGGGCATGTCAAGGTAGCACAGATACAGCATTTCTGACTGACACCTGCCTGATGGAAGCCTTTCATTTTCAGTTTCTAAATACTGACAAAAGCAAATCTTTGGGGTTTATTCAAGGCTGCCAAATGCTACCTCTCCTCTAACCCACCCTTTCAGCTCCACACTGGAAATGCTCTACAGCCATTCATTGAATCCCTTTAAAGAAAAGTTGCAGTAAATGAGGCTCTCTCCGAAGGACCCTGCCCAGGAAGCTCCAGGCTCTTGTGCAGGGAGGACAGGGAAATAACAGGGCTTAATTTGGGAAAATGAATCCGGCTGCAGGGCTGGCCAAAACAGTTCATTCCCATGCTCGGTGCTGCCAATGCACAGAAAGAAGCAAAACTCCCCCAGGTAGAACACAACATCATCTGATGTGCCTGCTCTTTGAAGGAAGCAGCAGCACCGGAGACACATCCCCGGTTCCACTGGCTTGTCTTCCATACGGAACACAGTGCCCTACTTTGAGCATTTGTGAAAACTGCAGCACACAAATCAAATCAACTCTCTCTTCCTAGACAGCAGCCCCTGAAATACTACTCTGCACTGACCAGCACAATCCTTCTACTTGCAGAATCCAGATGGAAAAAGCTTAGGAGGCTGGAATAGGTCAGCTAAGGAAAAATCCAGATTAACTCTTGTCATTTACAGGCTTCAGAAATTCACAGCCCCTCCGGTGAATAAGTACAACTGAACCAAAGTAAAAGTTGTCATTGCTTTTAAAAGCGAAACATTTACTTAATGGATTCTGAAGTACCCTCTTGATATATGAAAATGCCACTACTACAAATGGTTACATCAGCCTACGTCCAATTTGGCATCCTTTTCAGACACAGACTTTTCTTGGCACTTCAGTACTTCTGTGTCATTCCCCAAAATGATTCATGTAAGGTTGAAAGCAAGCCACTAGCTTGTTTCTGTGTAATGGAGTCTGTCTTACCCAACCATGACCTTGATCTGCATGTGAATTTACACATAAATTTACCTAGAACGTGTGCCTGTCTCACTCACACACTGACATAAATCTACACGGACATAAATAGACACAAATCCACGGCAGAGCCTCTGTACTTTCTAATTGAGCTGAGGAATAAAACCCAGATCTCATTTCTCCTTTATATCACTTGCATTTGCTCCAGCACTGACCATCCCATGTCAAATGCTTCATCCGATCCATCTGCACATTCCCTGCAACACATCCCTCCTGGACTGAAAGATCCTGTCATGGCTCAGACAGAAAAAGCAGCTTCGGCCACATGCCGAGAATTCATCTCAGTGTACTGATGGCAGTGAAGGGCTGTGCTGAAGATGCGTGTGTGTGAGTAAAGGGGAGAGAGGGATTTGGAATATTACGGTTGCTATTGTTCTATGTTATTGTTCACACAATGTCTAATGTGATGTTCAGCGTAGTCCAGTGTGTGAGCATCCTTCGCCTCCCTCCCTCACCTGCAGCAGGCGGCTTTGGCTGCTGCATCTGTGTGCTATTTATATGCTGGTGCATCAACTTAGGATTTATTGGGGAAAAGAAAGCAGAGCAGCCGGGCTTCTCTGTACATGCTATTTAGCCCGGAAAGGCAGCGCTTGCACCATGTACTCACCAACAGATTAAAACTACCCCTCTTGGAAATTAAGCAAGTCTACTTCTATCACAGATGTGGCCCTTGCTCAGAATAAGATAAGCATGATATTAACGAGACCTGGAAAAATCAATATCCCCATTCTCTTCCACACACCCTCCTCCCCACCCTCTGAGAAACATCCCCTTACCTTTCATTGTCCACACTCCTGAAACCAGGTAAAATGTGCCGGAAGCTGCTGTTCCTATCGAGCTTCGGCTGGCTCTTTGTCCTTTTGATGGAGCCTTTGAGCCGCCGGCTGAGGAACCCCTGTGGGGTGAGACAAGAATACTAAATTACAACCCAAACAGGGAGAAAGGGAGCGCGAGCCCTGGCCCTGCTCTCTTGCAGCGGGTGCAGCCAGGCAAATGGTTCTCTCCAGCCGCCTTCATGTGCGGCCGCCAGCAGCGCAGCTCCTCGCAGCCAACATCTGCTCCCAGCGCTTGCCGGGGCGCTGCGTCGGCGTGAGACTCCCCGAAGCCTCCGTTTCCCTGGCAACCATCAGCTCCCATAAAAATACTGTCTGAAAGACAAGACTCGCACATTGCAACTCCTGACGGGAGCAGAGGCTCGTGCCGGGCTCCGCCGGCCCAGCCCGGCCACCCCATCTCACAGGCTCGGGAAGGAGATGCTGTCAGCTGGGAGACAGGCAAGAACTTCATTACCTGATCGAAAGCCTCCAGGTTGTCAGCCATGGTGGCAGGACTGCATTCAGGTGTTTGAGCTACACGTAAAACTGTTCTATAGAGGCTAAACACAGCATCCGGGCTGGGCAGCTATAGGCACTATCTTTACGGAGGAACGAACTGAACGTAGAGCGCCTTCTTCTCCACCGTGCCTCCTCCCTCATGGAACATAAGTCACGGATCCCATAGTGCTCCACAGCAAAGCCAGCACTAAATGTTTTAATAGCAAAGCTTCTAATGTCTTATTTGCTTATTGTTAGGAGTTAATGTTCTCCATAATCTGAACATTACATTTAATCTCTTCCCTAAATAAGGCAATAAAAGTAGAATACTACTGTAGTGTCCAGTGTTTACAGTGCCTGAGAATAGTCTTTAGTGGGTCAAGCATAGCAGCTGGAAAAAGGGGCAGCACTTTAAAGAGAAACCAGGATTTGGGGTGAAGCCTAAAGAAGCGTTCCTTTTAGGCACCATCATACCAAAGAAATAAATCAGCTGGATACAAACACCTTGGCAAATCCCTGCACAACCTGAGGTTCTGCATGCACCACTTCCCTTTCCTATCCTCACGAAAGGGGATAAGATATCTCCTGGATCAAGCACAGATTTTGACATGTATAAAGAAAGAAATATGAGAAGAATGGGTATCTTTCCACTGGGTACTATGCCAGCATCCCAGGTGTACCCATAGAGCACTCCTCCACTCCAGGTGGAGTCTCAGTAGCTCCTTCAGTCAACACTAAGGAATGGATACAGGTCATGCAGCCTTCAGTAGCTCCCTTTTACAAATTAATACCCTTTATGTGTCTTGCAGGAAGATAATCACAGCCTAAGTTACATCCAGGCTGTCATTTGTTCATGCTATTTAAACACTCCTTCCCCACCTAGGACATTGATGGGTCACATTCTGTTTTTCTCAGGCTGCAAAATTCCCTCGGGCAGTCTGCGTGGCTCTCGTTATGGAAGTGACTTTCCTGTTTGTAAGTGCACCAAGAATTCAAAACATCTAACCAAAGGTGCTGCACAGTTATTAAGTGCCACGTTCCTTACAAATGAAGTATGGAACACACATTCATGTGAGCTGAATATTTCTCCAGGAGCTATTTGCATGATTGAAATAGCATGATGTATGTAACACAAGCCATCAGGTGACACACACTGCACCTTACACAAAGCCAGTGCCTATGATAACAAAGGCCTTTTCAGAAGCCTTTTGTCCATGAGAAATTCCTTTAGAGAATTTGTATACAATAGAGAAACATGACAATGAAACAGCAAATTTGAGGATTTGCATTATCTGGAGCATTGCTAAGATATTTCCCTCCGTACTCAGACCTTAGGCAGCCTTGTACTCATAATAGCAACATGGTATCAGCCTCATACGCATGTTATCTACATGATATCAGCCTCACACTCATGCTATCGACATGATATCAGCCTCACACGATGATATGAACTCTTCATGCTCTTGCCCCTCTGGCTGGACCAGGTCTCTGGTTCCTAGCTCAGGAGATTATCCAGTATTTGCTGTGAAGGAAAAGATCTAAAATATGCAACGGGCCAAGCATGCAGGAGCAAGAGTGGACTTCCCTCATCACTGCAGCACAGTCACAACGTGTCCTCATGTTACCAAGCCACCTCTTCACATCCAGTCACAGCTTTGAACTCCGGACTGGGAATTGATAAGGAAAAAACCAAATACCTTCTGCAGCAGATGATGATCACAGCTTTCTTTCATTACCTTGTATTTCACATCTCAACAACTGTTAGATGACTCGTGCAGGATTCAGAAATGGGAATTTAGGGCTGCAGTAAGACATTACTTTCCTTCTGTTTCCCATTGTTTTCACATTCCCTGCTACCAGAAGAAGATCACACTGGCCAATTTTCAGCTTTCTGTGCTAGCTTCCTTGGGAGAATGAGATGTCAGAGATTTTAATGCTGATAAATGATGCTGCTACAGCAATACTTTGCACCTCCATAGTGCATGCCAGAGATCAGAAAGTCTAATGTGTGAATTACAATCCCCTGTAATTTTTAGAGGGGATAAGAAAAGAAGAGTTGGTGTCCACAAAAACAAGAGAGAGACAACCCGACCTGGGCTGTGACTGCCGTGCTTTCCTGCTGAGATCATATGAACATCATCATCCATTTCTTCTTCATTTATGACTTAAAAGCACATTTGATTCGGATCGCCAGGCAAATGAGGCTAATCCTACACTATGAACATCACCTGCTCCTCTAGCTTAGCTGCATTCTTGTGAGTTCAGTAATTAAAGTAGTGCCTTTCCTATTATACGTTCTTTAAACGCTTTTAAGTTTACATTGAGAGCTGTCTGGGGCAGAATTGTGTCTTCCTATGTGTGGGCAGCATTTACTAACAGTAAAAATATCTTAGGAGAGATTAAACTACTAACTCAGGGAGGTTCCATTCAGAACAAGTTAATAGAGTCTGTGAAATGACAACAAATAGAAACTCATAGAGCCCAAGCATCCCTTCAGAATCTGCCACAGCAGAAAACCACGAAATGCTCCATCCAAAGCCCACAGAGGAGTGTGGCATAGAACTTAAATAGCCTAGCAAGAAAAAGACATACAGAGCTTGCCCTGTGCAGTGATTTCACTTGTTGAAGTCAAGGGCATTGCTTTTGTTGCTGTGTTTCTGCAGTTTTGACTCTGACATCCTCAAGTCTGGAACACAATAGCTCTAATCAGAAGAGCTGACTGAAGTTATATTAAGATACAAGGAACGAAGGCAGAAAAAACCAAAACAAATCCTTTTGAGGAATGGCTTAATAACAATCACTGCTACTTCAGCTGAAGAGGAAAGCACAATTCAAAACAGGACAATTCAGTCTGCTGGGATCTGGGTTGTTGTTTCTTTCAGATTTGGACAAACCCATCTTAGAACAGTTAATCTTGGAATCTTGCTTGCAGATGGAGGAAGGTGGGACTCTCATTTAAATTTTTCCTGCTTATCAATTGTGTCATTTCCAATTACTCCAGAACCTGGAAATAATCTTTTATTATATTATGATATTTGAGCATTTTCAATATTATATTACTTCCAAAGCACACGTGCAAACCCATCAGAGCCGTATGCCTCTGAGATGCAGGAGCTATGTACTTCCACACACGCTGGGCCAACGAAGAGCAAACCAGAAAGAAGAGAGAAAAGGGAGGGGTGCAGAACTGAGCATTAATGACAGCAAAATCCGGAGCTCTTGTTTTATTAAAAATGAAGTACTGATGCAAGTCTTGTATCTGGCACTGACTCCCACACCATTAATGTTCATTTGCAGCGAACCCACATGATAAAGTTTGGAAGATAACAAGTTAGCTCCATGGAAACCTAATATATATGAAATTTAAATACAATATATCAGTAAATCAAGCTGGATGCATCACAAGCAGCTTCCTTTGGAAGAGCCCTGGAAGCTCACAGCATGTCCTGAGCAAGGAGAACAGGGGCTGGCCAAGCACACATGGGAAAGGGTGAGGGCTGGAACTGCAAGCTGGAGTGCTCTAACGGGAGCACTGAAGAAGCAGACACAGGTCCTGGTTTATGCTCTCATGCAAAGGGCACACAATAAACAGGGTGTCACAAGAACTAGTGAACAGATGGGGTTATTTTCATAGTTCTTCCATAGTTCCTTGTTTCAGTTCAAGTAAATCAGAGGACTTGAGAGGATGTCAGGAATTTTTTCACTACTCATAATAATGAAACTGCCACAAACAGTTCCTTGTTCTGAGTCTCAATGTGTGAAGCAGTATTTCGTATCTGCTGTCCATTTTTTTCATAGTATATCAGGGATAAGCCTACAGGTACAAAATCTGGAGTAAATCTTTTCTCCTAGACCCATCCTTAGTGCAGGCTTCAGAAGCTCAGTTTTTGTTTTTAGATTAAACTTAATTCTGGAATCAGTTCTTTTCCTGCTTTTGCTCTTCCACAGCACATGGGAATAGCCTTTTACTGAGGCTCCACTGAATGGATAATTAATAGTTCTATTTGTGACCCAAGTAGAGCCTTGCCAATGCTAAGCATCCTATTATAGCCATGAGTGTACAAGGTGAGTTTACCTCTCTCTACAATTACCAATGTTAGCCTTAGCTTTCAAAACAAAATAGGAACCTTTTTGGGGCAGCATTTGGTACTGTTTGTTACCAGGTAAAGACACCGAAGTGCCCACCTCTACTACTGTCTGTGTAGAACATGACTGCATTGAGCTACAAGCGCACAGACCAAAAAAACCACTGAGTTTAGGAATCAAATGTCTCTCAAAGCCTAAGAACAGCAGTAATCCAGTGAGTGGTCTCCTGGCACTGAAACAAGGAAGGAAGGGAATTGCATGCATAGTGCTGACCTTTATGGATCGAATAGTTTTTATTTGTTCAGTGTAGAGAGGGAGACGCATGTAAGTATATGTATCCCTTCAAAGACTTCATATATCATTTATTACTGTCAGCTATTTTGAGTTGAACTTGCAAGTTATAAGCTGTTTTCCCACCATCCAGTTCTCCTCCTGTCAGACGTGATCAAGGGCTCTATTCAGGAGGTGACCCAAGGGACAGCCCTGGTGAAGTCTCCTGCCCCAAACAGTGCACTTCTACTACATGCAATCTCCAGTTCTACCCCCTGCCATGGGCAGGGACACCTTCCACTACACCAAGTTGCTCCAAGCCCCATCCTACCTGGCCCTGACATGCACACACAAACATTACTCCTTCTGTTCAGATGAGGCTGAACACATGACTTGGTTCAAATGGCTGAAAAGTCCCTCAGTTTCTCCTTCTCAATCTTATTGCAACAACTCAGGACCCTCCCCAGCCACCTTTTGAGCCCCTGACGAAACACACTGATGAGGTGAAGTAAGGAACTCTTACATGTGAGAGTAAGAGCAAGTGACATCCATCCACGAACCACCACTTCCGCTGACTGATGTTACTTTAAAACGTTATTCCATCAGGATAAGGAAAGCCCCTCAGAGACACGAGTGTCTTGGAGTTAGGATAAACCCCAGCAGAACAAAAACCAGTTGCAAAACATTGCGTGTCAAGTGAGAGATGGCAACAAAACCTCAAACCCTCCCACTCCACACGCAGGGCTCAGACTTGTGCTCTGGCACCCAGAGTTCGGGAGTAAACACAGAGATACAGGACTTAAGTGCACGAGAGGGTATGTGTGTGAGCCAGGCCATAAAGCAGTCCTGGAATGTGAGAAACAGCTCGTGTTGGTGAGTGCTGCTTAGCAACACTGCCCTTCTACGGCAAAGAGATTAATCAGATTTGCAGTGTTGCTGGAAACACTCAGTTCGGTCCATTTGGAAAATCAGATGGAGATGCACTGAGGCCCACAGGTCACCAAAGGGACAGTGTGGGTCTCTCAAGGTCATGAAACCTGGAATTACGTTAAATGAGAGGCACCGAGGGTTAATTACGAATATGGCAGATCTAATACATGGAAGTATCAGCAAATCACAGCCAGAAGCAGCAATAGCTGCAGTACGTAACATCTCATCCTTTTTCCACCTCAGGCCAAAAGAGGATTGCTGCTTATGGTCTGTTTTTGTGAAGATTTTACCTATCCTGTTGAAAATGTCTCAGTCACAGGTTCTTGTCCCACTGCACACAGTGGCAGCTCTCAGTGCAGGCAGCTCAGGACATTGCCCTCATACTCAGCTACATGTTTCCTGGCAGAGTTCCCCTCTGTTCCTTTCCTGCTCTTTTCTAGCAGGGAAGGACTCCTTCCAGGCCCTGAAAAAGTCACCCCAGCCAGCACACAGCCCTTAGTCCCTGCCCAAGAGAACCACCAGGAACAGGCGGGCAAGCCAAGGCCTTACAGTAAAGCAACAGAAAACTTGGGAGTTCTCAGTCTGCAATTCCCAGCTAGCACTGATGACTTGCATACAGCATGCACGTGGAACAAGCAGGATGAAGGAAGGCAACTGCCAGGAAGGCTCCAGAACACGACTGCAGCTCAACAGCCATCGGTATTCAGGGATCACCTAATTCTTCAATTTGGATTCCTTTGATCACCTATCAAAACACAACCACACCGCTCTGGGGTATTTGTTCACTGTTCCATAATTACCACACTGTCAACATCCCCCATCTGAACAAGACAGATGAATATTCCTTATGAAGATAGGAGAAGGGTAATTGAGCAACCAGGGATGAATGATGCAGAAAGAGAGATACAGGTAGAATGCAAGTAACTTTGAAGAACAAAACCAGTTGTTTACCCAGACAGAGGAGCGACTGGGAGAAACCTGCCTAGATGAAGCCAAGCGAGGATGTCACCTGGATAAGGATGTCAATCGAGTGAAACAAGTTTCCTATTTAACCATCCCAGAGGATAAGCTGCTCATATACAGAACTTCTTTGCCTTCAGTGAGAACAATCCTGATGGAAGCAAAGCACCTCCTGTGCACTGCTAGGGCAGCACCAGCTCCTCAGTGCTCAACAGAAGTTAGACCAGGTAACACCTTGCAGGAGCTGCTTGCCAGCTCCTGGAACCAGGCTTGTTGTGGCCATCCCCAGACTCTGCTTCTCCTTGGAATGCTGGAAAAGAGATTCCGAGCTTTGCTTTCCTCTGTTCTTTCTCTCCTTAGAGAACTGTGCTCAAATTATGTTCCTGAGCATCTTTAGTCCCCTAGAATAAAGCTGTCACTGCTGAGAACCAAGTGCTGGCAACCACCATGGCAGGTTGTAATTGCAGCAGAGGAAAAACTGTGTCCTGACAGCCTCAGGACTAAGCAAAGTGCCTGACAGTCCCTGAAGATCCCCGCAGTGTCTGGATGAGAAGAAGGATTCACACTGCACCTGAAGCCTGCTTTCTGCTGCAATTGTGCGAGTCATGTAGAGAGCAAACAGAACGCTTCACTTTATCCATATTCTGGGACTCGTTACTGCAAAGGGGAAAAGTGAGTCACATAAAAACACAGACACTTCCCTATGGAAGGGTTTAAGGAACAAACTAATCCAGCCACAGTGAGGGTCATCAAGGAAAATTCGAGGGAACGCCCCAACATCTACGACCTCTAGGAGAGAGTCACTCTGTTACCTCTGAAAAGAGAAAAGTAAGGCATTTAACCTTAATGGTTAAAGCAGGCTGACCTTATTTGGAGCTTATCTGGATCAATTTGGAGGTTGAGTTTCATACAGCCACGAAGGAGAGGAGAATACCAACACTGAACAATATGCCAGGGCTTGTCAGGACTCCACTTCCCTTTATCATGTTACGTGGGGAAGCCCAGAATCCTTTTGGTAGAGATGAATTGTCCCTCCTCAAAGCATCACAACCCAAACATGCTCATTTCCCCAGTTCAGGCCCAGAGAAGGGTTTATTTTCCTAAAAGCTGAGATGTTTATTATGTGTTTTACTGCAGGGAATTGCCTGCCTGTTAAACTGAGCCTCTGGAAAGGACGGCTGTCACATCCATCCCATGCTCCATTCAGGTCATTTCCACACCAGGGTTTTAATGGCTTCTCTCTGATGCACACCCTTGCTCATGCAGTTCATATCACGGAGCTCTGAATGGAAGCCTGCAGGCAGTGTGCATCTGTACAACCTTCCCCGGGAGCCTGGAGGAGCTCTGCCCATGCCTTGTTTGCACCCAGAAAGCACCATTCTCACTTGAGGGATGGCAGACATGCCTGCAGTGACTCCTGACGCAGCTTCTCAAACAGCACAGCTGTTACAGACCCACGTCCATCATCCTGCTGGGGCAAACACCCAGTTTTCCAGCAAACACCCAATGCAGGATAGAAGGCCAGAGGCAGAAAAGGCATTTCCACATTTCTAAGAAATCCCACAACAATTTTCTGTGCACTTTTTAAGAGAACCATCCTCACTGGATTAGACTCATGAGAGCTGAAGTGACTTCAAACAAAACCTCCACACCCAGGAGACACACATCTGAAGCATTACTCCACACTTTGAAACCCCATCTCATGAGCACAGAAACTTCAGCTGTTTATGATGTAACTTTCAGCATTCGACTTTCAATAAATACAGTAAGTTTCCCATTTACAGTCTCCCACGTGCTGTACATGCAGGAGATTTATTCTACAACAGAGAGCAACAGATTCCAATCAGGTAAATGCTTCTGAAACCTCAGGTATGGGGAGAATGAGTGCCGCTGAGATTAAGAGGGATAATCCCCAGCTGGCAGAAAATTATTCACACTCCTGTCAATTGAAACTTTTACAGTACTTTTTGTAGCATAATAATGACTTAAACACTCAATAGCTGCTGTGATCATTACATTCATCCTGCTTTTAAGATGTAGTTGTGTTTTAGCTGCAGATAAAGTAAAGAATTTACGGGACACGGTAGCAATGTATATTTGGATGCTCGGTGATCCCATTCAGGCATGGAAACCAACCAAACTCTGCAAAGACTGATGGTTTCTATCACTCAGACTTTTAATAGGAGGCATCCAAGGGAAAACACCTGCAGGTTCTTAAGACTTCAAGCCTGTGCACAAAGTACCGGCATATAACTACATAAAGGGACGGGCTTGCAGTGATAAAGTAATTCAGTGCAAGGCACATGGCCATAGACATCCAGATCTACAGTCCCTTGGTGCTTCTGCCACTGTCTAAGAAGCCCAGGAGCCTTCAAAAGCTGCACTTCGGAACCTTTACAGCAGGCAGAACTTAGCTCAACACCTTTATACCAGGAACAGAACCTGTGTATGAATAGTTGGGATAAACCAAGCTGCTCTTTGATTTCAGGACGAGGGTATCTTTTGACATAAAGCAGATTAACTTCATTCTTTTACGATACCAGAAATGATAATGTGCCTTTTTAAAGACAATCCATAGGAAGATCCAAGCTTCAACAAGCTTACTGTCCCAGAAGGGCCAGAAAACTGAGGAAACACAGGTAGAGGTGGGGTAGCAGGATGGGAATACGGTCTAAATAGATCCTTTTGGCAGGTCCCAGAGGAAAGGGAAGGCAGAGGTGTCTAAGTGACTTGCTACACTGACTATACAGCAGATAAGCTGCAAAGCCAGGATTACTTCTGCAGAATGCTTCGCTCCTATGCCAGCAGTCTAACCAGTCAAATGCATTGCCTCATGTAAAAACAGGTATCAAAGATGAGCAATAAACACGCAGGGGAGACGAGAAAGCCATCTCCATAAATCTGTTTGCATTAATGTTCTCTTTTAAAGTCCACTCTTCCTATATGACAAACTGTTTCATGAGCGTGTTTCATATGTGCCTTCCCTGCTTTGATTGATGGCCCTGGAGCAGCACACGGATGTCACGCTGTATCTAATCATCAGGCATCTCCCTCCTCATTTCCATCTGAAATCTTCAGAGCAGAGCCAACACTGGAGGAGATAACCCCATTTTCCACAATATTGATGACCAACTTGAAGTCTACAGAAAGGCATCGCCATCAAGTCACTGCATTTTCATTGACAAATCTTGTGTGCTTTTAATAACACATTTCCCAGCAAACCAGCTGCCAGGCCAATAAATCTGCAAAAAGCAGTTGGTAGATGATATGTTTAGAATAAAAAATTATTATTATCCTTTGAATGCAGGGATTCGTTGTGTAATTTTGCAGTAAGAGTTACTCATTCAAATACGAAACTCATGTTTCAGGCAGATGCTCTTGGCTCCAAAGCCCTTCACCACATTTCTGAAGCTTAAATTGGAACATTTGTATTCAGCCATAATTACAGCTGCAATCAAACAAAAATGTTAGCTTTGGTAAAGGTATGGGGGATACCAACTGTAACACATCAGTCGCGCTTTTTTCCCTATCTACCTTTCTAGACAACTTAATTTCCAGACAATGGGGAAATACTTAAGATGAAGCTCATTTGTCCTAACCTCACGATTTATGAAACCAGTATTTCACTTTGATTCACCTGCTTGCAGCTTTGGGAAAAGGAGGAAAATGGCAGGGAAGGGATACATACAACACACGTATGGCACGTACAGGGGTTACACCAGCCTTGTTCTCAGGAGTCTTTCTCTCCTTCATGACACACGGCTCAGGCAGTACTTCGATTAAGAAAGCTGAGGACTGTAACAGGCAATAATCCTTAGGAAGGGGTAGAAAGAATCTTTCTACTTGAAATGATACCACCAAAAAATGGAGAACTTTCGGGTGGTTTCATAAATCTGTAGAAGAGTTCTCAACATCTCAGAGTCCCCTCCTAATTAAGACAGAAACCAGAGGCTGGAAATGCTCACCCTGCCCTTTGAGGCCGGAAGCCTCTCCCTGCCCCTCTATGCAAAATGAAACTGCAAAGCACCCAACAGTTTTTCTTCCTCTGATGAAATCACGAATATTCAACCACCAATTTAAATTGCAATGAAAAAAACAACACAAGAACACTCCCTGCTGCTTTCCTCCACCTTTACTCCTTTCATTCTCCTCCTAAGCTTGCACCTTGTGTCTGACCTTTGGGTTAAGGTGGCGAAGAGTGTGATGTGGAGTAGCACTGAACTACCCAGCTGACAACGAGGTTGCCTGGGACACTCACATTGAAGTTTGCCAGGGATATAAACCCAAAAGAACAGCCTGCAAGGACTGGAGGCAAAGTTAAGTTCATTGCTGCTTATCCCTCAAAATAATAAGACAGACACTGTAAGTAGCAGACCCTGGTTTTAGGTCTTAGCAGTGATTATTTCTTGCCTAATTATTAGCAGTGGATTTACTACCTTTAAAGCGGAATATTGTCACCCAGCAGGAAATTTCAATTCTATCAGGCAGCTTTAAGTCTCATTCATTTATTCCTTAACTGGTTTGGACTCACTTGCTAATTAGCAAGGAAAGCTTCATCCGGAGCAGGTCTGAAACCAGGAGGTGAGCATGGCCTGCGTGCTGCCCCTGGGTTAGAGCAGCTCTGTGCCAGTCGTGCAGTGCTCTGAGGGCCATTTCCTCCTCTACCTCCTAATATTAGCAAAGCTTCGATTACTATTTGTAAACCTTTTTAATGCCTAGACTTGACAGGCAGGTACAGAACACCGAGCAAGGTATACATATATGGAAGTACAGGGGCGCATTTCTGACCCTGTTCTTCTGAAAGGGGCCTGCAGTGCTCACAAGTTAACGGCTGCAGGGATATGAGGCAGCATTACTTGGGCACACCGATATTCCACCCCATCCCGCTCCATACCACATGGCTGGTCCCCAAGTATGTCTAAAACCATGGTCTTGTCTGCTCCTAGTAAAAGTAGATAATCAACTACTAAGTAAGATCCGCACAGGAAGGAAACTGACCCCAGATTCCACCCACTCCTGCATAAGGCAGATGAACACAGACCTGGGCTGCACCTTTCCTTACACTACCTGCATGCCCAGGACAGTGGCTGCGGAGGTCACTGCAGCTCAGGCAGACACTGTTGTGGTCCTGGCAGGAGGCAGAGTGATGGTGCAGCCCCTCAGGGCTCCAGCTGCTCCCTGAGCATGACACGAGTCAACAGAGCCCAGCACGTCACAGCCTGGAGCACACACTTGGGCAGAGCTCCCACCAGTTGCAGAGGCGCGATGGGAACCTGATCCTTTACTGCAGCAGGGCCAGATTGTCACATCATGGGAAGTGTGTGGATATGACCCTGAGAGTGGCAGGAAGGGAGGGAGGAGACCCAGGCGGGCAGGGGCAGGTCCTGCTGATCCCTGGGAATCCCGTTCTGCTGAGCTCCATACATGACTACACAGAGCGGTGTAGGAAATAAAGACGTGATGATTCTGCAGCTGATTTCCTTGTGCTTTGAAGAATGTTGCAGGTAAGATATGATTCCCTGTAATTATGTGGGAAGATAAAGACAGGAAAGTTGCTGGCAGAGGGCCAGGCCCAGCAACACCTGAATACCTCAGGAAAGGCTTTACAGCTTGGATCATCCCTCTCTCAAATGATCCTCGATGCCTGAGCCATGACTATCACTGTTCACAAGGAATAAAAGAGTGTGGGGAGGACAAGTACAGTCTGCTTATCAGTGTGCAGTGCTGAGGAGAAGTGACAGCATGAAGGAGAAAGTGAGGCTGTTTCCATGGTAACTAAGTTTGGGAAAAGTATATAGAGATCAATGTTATCCCAACGTGTACTTTACACACAGACCCACAGCAGTAGCCAGCTATTCACCTACAAGTATCATGAAACCATGTAATTAATCACCAGGAGACCACCCCAGACCTGCAGCTTGAAGAAGCTGCACTTGGTTCGGAACAACAGCGTCACCACCTGGAAAAACACTCTCACACGAGGCAGCACCAGTTTGCGACGTGGCTGGGAGGAAGAAACCCCAAAGGCAACTTCTAAATGCTGTAACTCAACAGCAAGTGCCATAAGCTTTTCCATACCTGTGAAAGTTCAGTCAGACACTTCCAGAGGGTGAAAAGGCAGACAAGACCACTTCCAAATGGAACAGAGCATCTCTTAAGCAGTCTGGGGTCACAGCAGCCTAAGTTCTTACCAAAGTATGCAGCCATCTATTATGCTACAAGCCCAACAAGTTATGGCTCAAAAGATGGTATATTATATATATAATACACATATATTACTATGGTAATAATCGTGGCTATTAAGGAGAAGGATTTAGTCTAAGTAAGAAAAAATCTGCCTGAGAAACTAGATTAAAACTTGATAGAAGTGTACTGGTAAACACTCAATGTTAACTGTGGCAACGACACACGTTTCTATCCATTCCACTGCAACCCACTTAATATCCAAGTTATTACCTCACCATCCATGAGCTAAAGCAATACAAATTCCGAGTGGAAAAAGTTCGGAGATGAAGGTCCTGATTAAATGGACACTTGTGTTCTACTGGGGCTCTCCAAGAGATTCTCAGAACGCCGCACATATTGGGCTTGTTCTCTGAAAGCACACCATCACGGCTATTGAAAGCAGGAGAATGGAATGTGTTTATTATCTTCCCTTCTGTAGCTACAGTACAATTCTCTATCTGTGACCCAGAAACAAATTAAAGGCAGGCTGTCAACTTGTATATTTTAATGGTCTTTTCTGTGGGCTCACAGCAATCTGAGAGCTCTGCAGCGCCTGGAGCTTGCAATAAATTAAAGCTTTTGTTTGTTTACTTTCTGCCTTTCATTCTTCCCCAGAAATGAAGCTGGTCACATCCATTCGTGTCCCTCCTGCCTGTTACTTAGCAAAGGGTCATTCATGTGGACTTCTGGGAAGGGTTGGAAACAGCATCGCATTTTGTGTTGTAGCAGCTTGGAGGTGAGCAAGAGGTGGCCGCTGCTGTTCCACTCATCCTTTGGAAATGGAAGACTCCAAAGAACTGGTAACTATCCGTTCTGCTGGAAAAAGCAGTGAAAGTCTGAGGCTGTTTATCTATCTTGGTGGGGGGAATCCAGACAACTGCAATGTAAAATACAACAGAGCACCTGCGCATGTATTAAATGGTGAAACCGCCACAGAAATGCCAAACAGACGTGTTTCAGAGGTAAGGACAGTCATGTGGACAGTCTGAATCACTGTCACCGTTTCAAATGATGCCGTGAGTTGTTTCTGTTCCTTACCAGATGACCAGCAGCACCCCACTGCAGTCACAACTCTTTTAGATTATGAAAGGTGGGGAATATCATCTCATCTTTCCATGTCTCAGTTTCCCCATTTATTTGAAGGCATTAGGATAAGTTGCAACCCCACAGTGAGTGCAAGCTTGAATTCATTCAGATTGACAGAACAATTTAACAGCCTCAGATGAAAGGTGCTATGGAAGTGCCAAGCACTGTCAGTGTAACTATCATTCAGCACACGCTGATCAGAAGAATGAAATGGGGATCAGCATTTCCTATTAGCCCCACTTACAGCCTAAAATATTCTTCCTGTGGGCTCTCTACAGAATTGCTTCTACAGCAGTGGAGGAATGAAGGGATGTAATGAGAAGAGTAGGAACATCCTGAGAACAGCACAGCTTTCTCCCACAGAAGCTTCCTCAGGCTTTCCAGGAAGAGAGACCTTGGAGCTCACCCTCACTCTTTCCCTGTCTCCAGTCTCTTCCCTGGTACAAGGACGTGATTTTCTGCCACAGCTCCAAGGATGTTTCCAAGGATGTTCTGCATCAGCCTCCTTTGCACCCTGAACAAAGCCACCAGTTTTCATAGCCCCAGTGGGGTGAGGAAGTGTCAACATTTGGAATCGCTACACAGAATCAATGGAATTGTGTTAATTTACACTCACTGCAGAGCCAGACAACTCGCTGAAATGTTTGTTTTCCCCTTCCTCACCTGGGAACAACGCACTATTTGACTTGATTTTCCCTAGAAACACAAGCTCCCCTCTTAATCCACTGCCCAACAGTTGAGGCAAAAAGGTGACTTTCTCCCTTAGTCCTGACAATGCTCCAGTGGTGGCTGGGGCACAGCAATTCAGTGCTTCAGTGCCATTTCCCTCTTGGTGGAAGCTGCATCCTGCAGATTAAAGAGGTTCTGACTGCACACTGTGTGGATCCTCACCCTTTAGGAGCCAACCAAGCTCTATCAATTCTTCCCATACAAAGCATCTAACAGATGCTAACAATACCAGGTCATCTCCCATCCCCTTCTTCCTGTCCTGTCCCAGCGCCCGCCTTGCTGCTGTCTGTACAGCCCCTGCAGAGCCCTGCAGCCTTTGCTGCCCAACCATGTCAGTCTGACAGCAATCAAAAGCAGCCAACACCATGCTCCACCCCACAAGAACTAAACCAGGATTACTAATGCTCTGAAAGTGGCCTCAGTGTGTGAATGTAGCTGCTGTGGATGAGCCCCGATGCCTCTTCCTTCCTGTAAACGTGTCCTTCAGACAGCTACAGGCTCTGAAGAGGAGACAAGAGGAGACCTCCCTGGAACACATTCAGTCCAAAATGGGGAAAAAATCCATACCCGCCTTGCTGAGTCCTTTTCAGTGAAGCAGGTCATAGCACCATGTCTTTTATCCTGTCATTCCTGTCTCCTGCTTGATGCACATAATAAATCCACCGTGGTTTGAACGGCAGCTCTCTGCTGAAATCTGACAACCCCACACAGCTTTAACTATGCTGCCTTCCAGTACTCCCCCAACTGGAAACTCCAAGTTTCCTTGGGAAGTTTTCAATCTACAAGGTCAGACTCAAATAGTTACACATATTGTACTTACAACCAGTTTCATTTTCCAATTCCTGTGCTAGGCAGCACTGAGTATGGACAAAAATACAACCTTTTCTCTCTCTTTCATGCTGTAACTACAGTTTATCCCATGTCTCATAAGGTACAGGCAAAAAATTCAAGAGCAAAACCACCAAGAGATTTACATTAACAGGATGACTTGGAAGAGTAGGACAATGAGCTGTCATTTGAATAAAAAGCTATTGGAAATCCGACATGGGGTGCTGGCAGAGCCAGCAAAGAGCCAGGCACGTCTGACCTGGGAGCAGGGACTTGGGAGGCCAGAAAACCACTTCCTCATTTTCACATGACAGGATCAAGCTGGTGAAGAACATTTAATTCTCTGGAAACTGAAGGAAGATTTCAGAGCAGTAATTAGGAGCAGCTTAGCTCATGGTTAACACCAGGGCTGGGAATTAGAAACCAAGAAATTCAGCTCAGGACATATTTCCTGGCTTTGCTGCATGATTGAATTGAAGTTACTTAACTTTTCCCTACCTCCGTTTTCCCAGCTGTAAAACGAGGGTGCTAATAAAGAGCCACCTTTGAGGAGAGCCTGGAAAGCCATCAACACAAGATCCTGTAAGAGAGATCCTGCAGTACCTGACACAACAGAATCTGAGGGTCAGCTCAGAGCTCCTGATCGAACACAGTGAGACAGAAGTAACTCAAAATGAGCTCGTTTTTCTTCCAACCCCAATGCTTCCAAGTGTGTCCTGGTCCAGAAACAGTGGCTGAGTTGACAGATCCATTCTCAAAGTAATTTACCTCTTTCTTGCTTCCACTAACACTGGTTACCCAAATTCAGTTGACAGTTTAATGATAACAGCTTTATGTTTATATATCGTCTGTGATAATGTTCCCATGCTCTTTAAATTCACTCCCTGGAAAAGGGGTATTTTAATGTATGCAGCCACAGAACAAATGATAGCAATCTTCCCTTCTAGTTGGAATGGTTTAGTAAACAATTACACTTCAATTAAAGATGGGTGATCACACTGAGGGAAGCATCATTCAGCTCTTCACATAATGCAGGAAGACAAATTCTCTAAAGGAAAACTATTATAATACAATTTATATGACTGTTTTGGGGGAATAAAAGAGGGAAATGGTGTGGATTATGTGCAGGCAAAAACTTGGGAAAAAATCCTTCACTACCTTGTCCACAGCAGCTTGAACCAGGATCCCATTATTTGGGATTATGTTCAGTGGAGAGTCACTCACTGAAGGGTCACTCACTTTCATCTCTCCAGGAGTTTCCATTTGCTGGTATGTCATTAGTATTTAATACTTCATCTACCAAGGATTAAAAACAGGAGAGATGGAGGAAAGCCTTAAGAGTAGCTTATAATGTATCACTGTAAATTCTGCTGTGTACCCGACCCAAACAGGCAGAAAAGCTGCTGGAAAACAAGTTCACATTCCAAGCAGAGAAAGAACTAAAACCTAGAATGATTTCCTATTTCTTTGCTACTATAAAACCTCATTATTGAAGGGCCTGAAAGCAGCACAAGGACTGAACCACAAAGGGCAGCTCCTGCGGCAAGACATCACGCTGAGGTGCACAACAGACAAGAAGCAGGTAATGGAGGAACATGACAGAATGAGAAGATGCTCCTTGTCATGACTGACGATGAGCTAGTGAAGAGGCTTTATACCATTGGGTTTGGCCTTCGCATCTTCTCTGAGAACTGTTGCCCTTCCAATCCAGCTTGCACCATCCATCAGCCTGAGCCTGCGGTGTGTCTGGCTTTTGTTTTGCTGGTGGTTTTTCGTAGCCAATGTGGCTTCCACCAGAAGAAACACAGAAGTGTTTTCTGAGATCCTGGAAAGCAAATGACTGATACTAGAACTGAGGATTAAAGGTCCGGAAAGAAGGAAATCCTAAACTCTATCCAGCATTTCAGGGTAAGAGAGAGTGCACAGATGCTTTCTCAGACCCAGCTCTGTATGAAAGGCAGAGAGCCATTCAAGCTGCTTAAAAACATTTAGACTATATGTTAATGCTGTCTGTTTGTAAGGATGCTCCTTGCACAGTCAGTGACATAGACGAACAGCAAGAAATCATTCTGGTTTCATGATCCAATCTCTCAGTCCAACTCTTTTGCACAAGTTCTTTGGCAATCGGGACTTCTGCTTGGCCAGGGATATTTGCAGAGGAATAAACCGGGCTTTAACAAAAGCAGTCAATAGATGGCAGTACTCTAATGAGATGCGAGAGAAGTCATCCCACAGCAAGTCTCAGCTATCCCACTCTTGCTCCGATTCCCCTGCAAGGCGGGCAGAGCAAGAGGATTTAATTAATACCCAGCAGAGTTTCTCATCTTCGGTCCCTGTGTTTGATAAAACACTACACACGCTTCAGGATTAACCCCGCTCACACCTTAAGCTATTTGGATTCAATGCAGAGAGGCTGAAAGCTTCCCCGTATTCTCCTGAAAGGTAAATGTCAGTCAACAGTGAGGCTTTACTGATTGTCCCTTGGGCACGGAGAAGAGTCCAGCACTTGCCCTTGGTTCCACTGATGTCTACAGCTCTTGGGCATTATCAGCTCCTGCCAATTACCCATTCTCAGCACACACAACTCTGGGTGACTACCTAAGAAGGCAACGTTTAACTGACATCGCTTGCTAAGTCAAGCCTCTGTCTTCCTCTTTCTGTCCTTAGATATTCACTTTTACTGAAGCACTTGTTAATTAGGTCTCTTCCTTCAAGAGGTGGAATATGACAAGGACAGGTCCCAACAACACCTTTTAACTCTGAAGATTTCTCCTGCAAACATGTGCATCTCTTCCATAAATGTATGAGATATAATGAATTCATTAGAACCAGAAGTTCCCTGCTTATATGGACGTTTTATACGGACGGGCACCAAATCTACTGATTTAGGCACTAACGCAGCAGTCAGAAAGGTTTCTTCTAGTCCATACAGGGCAACTGGGAGTGCAACACTGTCAAAAGAGCTGTATCCAAGGGCTCCTGAGCTTGCTGGTCCCTTGGGGGCTCAGAGGCAGAAGCATGCAGATGTCAGGGAAGAACAATCAGCTGTAAAATATGAAAAGCTTACGACATCAAAACCTACAACAGCAGGCTCCAAAGTAATAATCCCATTACCACTAAACTAAAGCACTAATTACTATTCCCAGTGGCTGGAGTGGACTGACTGCTAATGTTCCTCTGGTTAATGAAGGAAGGTGAGGGAGAATATATTTCTTAAGTCAGACATCTGCTGAAATCTGGGCAGCCATAAAAACTGTATGTAATGAAGCCATTCATATTAATGGCAATAACATTCAGAGGGCTGAGCAGGAACAGAAATGAGATGATAGTGGATTGTAACTCACAGAAGACAAATGCTCTGTATTATCCATGTGAATAACATTATCCATACTGAATAACAGAGCCAGTCAAAGCAAGCAACCACATTCCACATAGGCTGTTTTACTATTCAGACCTAACCTGCTTAAAGACAGGACTAACATCTCTAAAAACACAAAGCAGGATATATGCCATTGGGAAAGGAATAAACAGCACTTTATTTTCACTGACTACAAGTACACTAAGAAAAATACTCCCAAATCCTCCGTCTTGGGAAGAATCCAGCTTTTCCCTCCATTCTTTGCCTCTTTCATCAACAAGTAGTACATTGTTTAAGGTTCAACGATACACGTTGGCTAAGATGGATAGGTTGTGATAAATGCAAAGCATGCAGCAGAAGCCTATCCAGGTTGCCTTACTGTGCGTCTGTCTGCTATGCTGAGTTTTGGAGCACACGCAACTGATAATCAATTCAGACAGAGGGTGTATGGTTTGTGGACCAAGGGGGTTAGGAAAAAAGCTTATTTTCCCTCTTGGTATTGGAAAAGATGCACCTTGCTTAGCAAAATGTGATGCCACAAGAGGAATCAAACCAGAAGACGATCCCTCTGCGCTCTGACCTGTTAGAACAGGGAGCTCTTAAGAGAATAACTTTCACCCACTCCAGGAGAAGAAAAGCAAACGCAGCCCTGCAACAAATGCTTAAATACATCTCGTACCCCACTGTTTTCCTGTTTCATTGCCTTCAGTCTTTGCCCCACACTGTACCCATTCCTTCAACACAGAACTCAGCTCCTGCCATCCCCTCGCTTTTTTCATTACTTCACTATTCAAATAAGGCTGTACCAACCCCCACACTCTCATATCTTTGGTAGGTGCTTGCACATCATGGCTACAGAGTTCACCTCCACAGAGAATGTGAGGCATGCACAAACTTCAGAGCTTACAGAACTAAAGTAAACTCCTTGAACCAACTGCTGTTGATGATTCATTCACCCGTGCAAACGCTCTCAGGTGAACTGGGTGTGCTCAGATTTGTTTTAGATTGCACCATTGTCTCCCCTTTGAAATTCTGGTTCTACCTATGCAGGTTTGTTATGGAGTACCTGAGCCAGGAAAGCAGGTGTGGCCTGCAGAGAAAACCCACATCCAGCAAAGCACCTCCAAGGCCTCTTCTCTGAATAAAAATACCTGTGTGCAACCTTATTGTACACATACAGCAGACACCTTCCTCTTGACAACATGAGCTTCTCATTGCCTTGGCTGTCTCTCAGACTGGGTAGAGCCATCTCCAGCTGTGTGTACTTTATGCTTGGACTTATGTTTTTAAAGCTCTAACTAGATTTCTCCCTTACTGTTACAGGAGGTTACCCTAAATGTTACCCAAGAGATCTCGGTAACTTCAGCTGATTACAAAGCATCCCAAGACTCTATTGCATTAACTGTAAATGTGTCCAGGCTGACGATACATTAGAAAATACTCTCTGTAGGAGTATGAAGACATACTGTACAGTTACAGACCAGTAAATATATCCAGGAATACACTGCACTACCCTAGGATTCACAAAGGGAACCTCATCAGGAAAGTCTTCCAAGTGAACAACTTACCAAAACCTGCTCCAGATTCATATCCAAACCTCGCTGCTTTACCAAGAAATACTTTACAGCTGCTTGTTGCCAGCAGTATCTTACAACAACACATTTACTGTGAAGTAAGCTGTCAAGTACTTTCACACACACCACATCTCTCTTCTCTTCCAGCAAACCCCCCCCGCACCTCTGGGATGGGGACAGACACGTACCGTGACGCGGAAGGGCGTTGTGGCGGCAGGCTCCATGGTGGGGTTCTTCTCGGTGACCCCGCTGGGCATGCTGCGCCTCTGCCCGCACCTCTCCGGGGGGGACTCTGGGGATGGAACACAAACCAAAGGACAATTACAAACACAGGAGCACAGGAAGAGCCCAGGGGCACCAGCAGGCCATGCAAAACATAGCTTCTTCCTTGGAGATGCTCTTGCAAATGAGCCAACGCAACAACACCACTGTTTCCCACAGATGATGTTCAATCAGCAAGACTCTCACCTTCTGCAATTAGCATTTTTTATACCACTGTAAGCTCCAGATAATGCCTGACAGGTTGGCATTATCATTCCTTGCAGTCTGCCGATAGGTAAACAGAAAACGGATTGAGCTGAGTGAGAATTATATGCAAAGCACAGATCCGCGCACTTGTGGACTTGGTACTCCAAAGGAAGCTGCTAATGGGGTTACAGGCACAGGATGCTGAGGTTGCCTCTCTAATTCCTCCAGCAATTTGCTTTGTAATTCAGGAAAATTATTAAACCCTGCATTTATGAACATATAAAATGTGGATACTTACCTCCTTCCCTGCAGGTGAGGAAGGGAGGGAGCTGGAAAGGCTAAATTAGCAAATACACCTAACACTGAGAAGATTAAGAACAATATTAGCTAAGGCCAGCAGCGGTACTATAAGCTGGTGTTTCCTTGGTTCACGAACCCTCTTTGAAAGCACCATGAAACTCATAAAAATAGATGGATTTCCAAGCAGCCATTCAGCAGTGCTCAGGCCTGGTAACAAGCTTCTTTCTCAAACCATGCCAATCCTGAGCCTCTGCAATCTGCAGTGTGCTGTCATCAGGTCTCGGCAAGGAGGGCTGTCCCCTTAGTGAGGTTCTCCCCTTGCCAAAACTGCCAGCACCCGGGATCCATAAGGAACAACTAATACCTGCAATTCCACTCAGCAGTTCCTGAGACATATCTTAAACCATTCCACAAGGACAGACTTTGAGATTCCACCCATGGACTGGGCAAAGTGTTCGGTGCCATCTTCCTTTGTTGCAAATCCTGCCCATAATCCCGCACCAGCAGCCACGCACCCTGTGCGAAAGCTAGACAGGCAAAACCAGCAGTTCACAATGGCTTTCACAACTTCCAGACAAGCCTTCTAATGTCTTGGCCACTTTCTTTGCAGAATGCTGCTCTTTGAACCTCAAGGAGGCAATAAATCCTTCACACGTCAGCTCCTTTCACACTTGGGCTCCCACCCCATTCCTTTGAACAGAGGCCACTTTTATTTTTGGACTGTCATAAACCCCTACTTGGTTACAGCATCTTGAAAGTGAGTTGGAGATGACAAAACAACTGAAGAAGCTGCTTTGCATTTTCCTAATGACTAGAAAAATAAACACTGTTGAAAGCATTTCTCATATACATGGCTGGAAAACAGGAACCATGGGGCGAGGCGAAAAGCAGCTGCAAGAAATACCTTTCCCAGGGGCCTACAGCACGGTCCTGGAGCTTTCTTCCTCAACCCAATGCACCTTTTGCCTTCAGCACACGGGGCAGGTACTCACTGCTCCGTGGAGGTGTTACAGCACTATGGGTTTGCACCACTGTGGTTTGTCAGAGCAAAGTGCACAATGGTCTCACTTTCAGTGATGTCCCAATCTGCTTCCTCCTCCCATCACACAGGTCAGGGAAAGGGAGAGTGTGTTATGGCCCAGAGCTCATCAGCATCTGGGTCTGACTGCACCAAAGTCACAAACCGTACTCTTCAATTCTTACTTCATTGTTAATATATACCCAAAGCAGAGCAGCAAACACATCAGTTTGAGCCGGACCAAAACAAATGGTGGGCTAGAACCTAAAGCTCTCTATCAGTCTTAAGTTTATGGTTCATCAAGTGGAGTCAAACCTCCATTTAGCTTAGTTCAAGAAGTGTGGGTATCGCTGGAGAGCGGAATCTCTGCAGGAGAGACACATTACAAATCTCTTTAGAAGGAACCAGAAACATCCAGCAGGAGGGTTGGGTGTGGGTATTTGGGGTGGGGAGGGGGGAGATGTTTGCTTTAAAGGGAAGTAAAAATAGCTAACAGGTAAATGAGTAACTCCTAACTACCAGAAGGGTACAGCAGAACAGTTTTACATAGTGAATAGGATGAATACATGAAGGTTTGAACTGCCCTTTTTACTTCCTCAGGGTGAGAGAAGACGACTCAGGCTAGGTTACTCTGCCTGGAGATGGGCATTAGCCATGTATGCTACGCAGCAAGCCCCCACATAATAGGTCACTGTAAAGCAACAACTAAGACTCTCTCCATAGCCATTAGAGGCTGAAAAAGAATGGCTAACCATTTACAGCAGAAGATATTTAGGTTAGCCGTTGAAAGAAGTCTTCTCTTGACATGTTATACACTGGAAGTGATCTTCTGGAGAGAGGAATGCGTGCTCAAGCCTATCTCCAAGGTTTCAGGTACAATGAGCTTCCTCCCTCCCCTCTTCTGGGGCAGATGGGACCAGATGACCTGAAATCAGATTCAGGATCTGACTTCAGTCTTTTCCTCACAACCTCTGATGCTTCTCCCTCCTGTCCTCAACTCTGCTTCTGGACAGACTCTACAGCAGCCCATCACACCCCTCAATAGCACAAAGAGTCCCTTACCTCTGTTCCACACTACAGTGTGACCCTTTGACTTTTTAATGCTCTTCAAGAGATTCACAATTGATAAAAACCTGGTAAACCCCATGGGAACACTGCAAGGTTTCATTCATGAATATCTGCAATCCACTGTGTCCCAAGATAAAGGATTCCAGAGCAAGGAATAGAATTACCACAGGCAGCTAACCATAGAATGACATTTCCAGAAGCACTTAGTATTACCAGATAACATCCTCACTAGACAGTGAGTTTCTCTGTTAGCTTAACACCATCCCTCGGCTCATAGAAATTCCAGGATTATACCTTCATTTGTCCATTTATTTGCTCTGTATCAGATCTGATCTGAGGACTTAGACACACAGTATCTAAGGCCACTATTTGCTCTCCCAAAGTCCTCAACTCGTTACGAACTTAAACCCTCCAAATCTTTCTTTTATGACACGGAGGCCTGAAAATCACTGAAGTAACAGTCTATTAAATGAGGATTATAGTGCAGGAATACCGGATCTGAAAACGGATTCCTTGGGTGTAGTGTGGAAAGCCACATCACCCACAGCAGAGATGCCAGCACGCAGGAATGAATGCCCGCAGACAGGGATGGCTTCCAGATTCCCTGCCACTTGCACCAGCCCACAACACAACACCCAAACAAAGGATGGGCTATAAACAGATGAGCAATAAGAAGCTGATGGACAGTTGAATCAGGCAGACCCACATAAACACATTACCTGGCCCTTTAGGAGCTCCTAAAAATCTCAGATTTGGGCTGGAAAAGGCTCATAAGCCACGCTGAGGAGCACCATGGCCATTCTGACTGAATTCCTTGTTTAATTTTCTCCTGACAGCATTTTCCCCGTACTTCTCTAAGCCTGCCCGATGCTATCTGGGCATTTCCACTCACCCCCCCTTTGACTTTCCCCACTGCAGAGCCGTGCCCCTGAGGAGCCTCCCAGTTCTCTTTCACGAGCATCTTCTGAACCTCTGCACAAGCAGCACTGCTCAGTGTCTGCCACAGACCCACGCTGGGCTGGGGCTCATCTACCTCACGCAGTCCCAGAAGCAAGAACAAACCAACCCAAGTGCTTCCTGCTCTCCCAAATGTTTACAGAAGGCTGCAATGTTTTGGCTTTTCCCCAGTGCAGGATAAGATCTTCAGAGAGAAACTTCCTTGAAGTTATGAACCCCCTGAAACCTCTCCCTGGTCACCACACAGAGCTGGGTCCGAAAGCTGCTTGGGCTGTAACGCACCAGGATGTTTCCTTAAACCACCAGGACACACAGCACTGTAAACGCAGCACCTTAATGCAGCACCTGGTAGGGCTTGTGAGCATTTCTGAAACTGCTTCTGTACAGTGAGAAACACATTTTGTTTGTTAACTAATTCATGGCACCCGATCTGACAGAACAATTCATCCTCACTACACTCCTTCAGGCCTGCTCTTCATGCTGTGGAATAGCTACAGAGCAGCCCCAAGGCTCCCAGGCCATCGGCAGCAGAACAGCCTCTGAGGAGCTCCTGGCACCAAAGCTCTTGTTTAACCCACTCAGCATCACTGCCTTCCTTCTTGCAACTTCCCCAACACTGCTACAGAGCAGGTCATCATGTGTAACAAACACACAAACATGCATTACTACTGTTTACTTTGCACTTCGCAAGTGAGATGCTTTACATTTGCATTACCTGCTCTTGTGAATCACAGCTAGTCCAAAAGATCATCAGGATTACGCTCTCATTAGTGGGAATGAATTACATTAACTCCTGTTTGTTCATCTTGCTTCACACTCTCCCCCTCTCCTGCTCTCCTCTCACACACAATTCCAGGGATCACCATGTGGAAGAGGCAGTATGAACAAAAGCAAAGAGAACCAGCTGGAAGGAATAACTAACAAGCAGGCACTTCCCACCAAGTTGATTTTCTGCTATGAAACTGCTCCAACTCCAGCCAAGAAAAGGAGGTACAAATCTGAACAAGAGAAGATAGCAACCAGAAAGCATCTCCCTCAACTCACCAAAAGGAAGCCGTGTTTGTCAGCAACACACATGCCATGGCACTCGGAGCCAGCCAGGAATAAGAGAAGTAGAGATGATGACTTCATCAGAGGCAGCCACAAAGAGAAGTATGACCGGAATGCCGGACAGGCCAGCAGCTGGGGACGCAGGGCGGGAGGCCAGGTCCCTGCCCCGTGGCACAGGGACGTGCTTTAAGGAAAGGAGACTTGAGAGGACCAGACTTCCCCAGAACGTCTGGAGGTAATGCAGAACACTAAGAGCTCATCACAACCCACAGCTGGTGGAGAGGATCCCGAAGGAGCCCTGGGAGAGGTGAGGCTGGCTCCGGCGCCCAGCAGTGATCTGCCAATGGAGTTGTGCTCCTCCCTGTCCTGCCCCGTGCACCGGGTTAGTGCTTGACATCTCCGAGCCTGCCAGGGTGGAGTTTCTGTGAAACCATAGGGAACAGGAATTACCGGTCTCCTGCTCACACAATTACACTCAGAGCATTAATTTTATTGCTTAATGAATTTAGGTGTTATTCCTCTAATTTCTGCATTATCTAATAACTCCTTACTACAAACCCAACAGAGGAGAGGAGGCACGCAGTGACAGCAGTGATTTAACAGGGCTCACAGTAGCACTTATGAATTAAAAGCAGTCCCTGGAGAGCAGGTATTTATAATGTCTATGTGATTCCAAATACTCAAGAGAGGCTGCAGGAAAATCTACATTTCAGACAGCTTTAGGTGGCCACCTGAGACCAGCAGGAAAGAGGGATCTTTAATCTGAATCCAAGGGGGTATTTAGAAGCTGCTGTTAGAATAATGGTGCCGTTTAAAAGTGGACTATTACCCTGGGAATAAATGATGACTGAAAATAACAACTACTGAGTTGAGCCAACTTTCCCCCTTCATGAGGCATTGAGGGGGGGAGAGCAGAGATGCCAAAATGCCTGATTTCCAATGGACAAAGGTCCATTATGAGCCTGGCGGGTTATGAAGCCCTCACTAACCTCTCCTGCTCCTGTCAGCTGGGCTGGAAATCCAGTTTCAATTGAACAGTTTCAATGTTCAATTACCTGGAGAACTGTTGATGGGAACGTCTCACCCAATGCCCTGGTGATCCCTGGGTGAATTCCAGTTGATCCCCTACGGCAATATTAGAACCATTATGTAACATGAAATTAGTTAAAAGTCAAACCTTTATTAGGCCATAAAATCGACTTTTAAATGAAACTGGTTGTGAAGCAGAGGTTTAGAGCAGGTAATGGTGCCCTCGGAAAACCCAGACTCGTCTCAAAGCAAAGTTAATGAAGGCTCAGAGGGGTGTTCTCGGGGCTATAACAGTTTGTATCACCACTTCTGGTGTTAGAATACAATTATTGTGCATCTTGGCTTAAATACACTTCCAGAGAGCACAGCAATCCCACCGGCTGTCCCCGCAGCTCGGCTGCAGCAGGATCGGTGATTTACTCCCCAGTCATTTAAAGCTCTAAGCAGAAATAATGCCACATTTTCTCATGCTCTCACCAGGCTTTCAGACAATTGAGGATGCTGTTTACAGAACTATAGCTTGTTAAAATAAAATACTCTCACTTATCTGAGCATTTGCATACAAACCAAACCGGGAGCATTACTTGCCTTTTGTGCTACACTCAGGCACAGAACGTTTAGAATTAAACAATTAGAGGCCGGTTGAATGCCACAGTGAGTAATCCAAACAGCTCCAGCTTCTTGCCGTTACCTTTGTTGCCCTCACAAAAGTCTGAAGTGTTACAAAACCACTATGTTCAGCTGAGCAGGGGGAAAGAAACCTCGGAGTCAACTCTGTCCCTACCTGAAAGCATGGAAGGCCCCTGAAGCACCACTCAGGGCCATACAATCCTCTGCAGCCACAAGGATGGTGGCTGGGACAGTTGTATGAACTGAAGAGCCTTATTCGAAGTGGCTGGAAAGCAGGAAACAATTCAACTCTCAGGCACATCACCCCATCAGCTAAAAATGATGACATCTTCTCTCAAAGAGGGACCAAGATCTTCTGGAAGAAGAGCTTTTCCTTGTTAAATAATGATTTGAAGTGACGTTGACCTTTGCCATAGCACACTGTGCACTTTAATGGATCTCATCTCATCTCTGTGTCAGGTTCCTGGATATTGTGGGCTCTGTAGTATTTAATATTCCTCAAAGTGCTCCTGTGCAAGTGCTATTAATGGCTCTTGAATCTAGCACTGAAAAAAGCTGTGTTATTTTTCAGTGTACTTGATATGTATCTATTCCTCTAATATTACCTAGGAAGATAATCCTTTCCCCAGCAGCACACTGAGGCGCTGTTTGATGTATGCAAAGGGGCTTCAGCCCTTTGCTCTTGTCTTTCTGTGGGCTTTGGCTGCCCAGTGCTGCAGCCTCTTCTCTCCTGGAAGGCTCAGGTAGACCTCCCAACCTTCGAAGCTGGAATAAGCTGTGTTTCTATCCTCACCCAGGAGGCGGGTGAAGCGAACGTTGCTCCGATACAGCACAAATCCAGCTGCCTCACTAGAGGGAGCTGAAGCCCCTTTGCTGGCCACCCTACCCCAAAGCACTGACCCAGCAGGATAAATGAGATGCGCAGACCTGCAGTGCCTGAAGGAAACCTGCCTCCGAGACAGAGCAGAGAGGTGGGATTTCTCTCTGGTGCTGCTCATCTGCTTGTTCAGTTGACCTTCAGTATCGCTGGTACCTAAGAGAACCTTCCCTGTTCTTTCCCTGCTGCTCCGCACCTTTCACTGCTGTGGAGTTCACATCTCCACTGAGATGCTGCCCTGTCTGGGCACAGCATTTGTTCTGTGGCTTGGGGAGAGGTATCCAGGGCAATTCTACCCTCAGAGAGACCGATGGGGAGCATACTGTTTACCTGAGGAGACAGATTAGCTGTATTTGTCAAGAAAAAAACTCCTCTGAGGGCAAAAAGGAAAGAAGAAAATAGCACAAATGGGAAAGGAAAGCTTCGCTAATTCTCAACATGAGGAGGATGAATATGCACACACTGACTTCTCAGTCCTGAAAAACTGAAGAAATGGATCAGATCCTTGTCCAAAAGGAAGGCAGAGCTGCCAGTGCCCAGACCTGGCGCCAGGGACAGAATATCAGGCACTCGGAAAATCACCCCTCCAACAATGCACAGCAAATCGTGCTGATTGAGCAGCCTTTACTGCAAACTCCATTTTACTGCCTGGTATTTTTTAATTATATATGTATATATCTGGTATTTTTAGCCTTTATTTTTCAGTCTCTGGAATAAAACGTATGATTTATCTTTCTTTGGATGCTGTCTGGAGAACAAATTCATCTTTTGCTAATGGCGTAGCATTAGGAGCCTTTTCTCCAGGGTGAAGCTGAAATCAAGCACAGGCTTAAAAAATACATCAGAGGAAGCTGAAATTCCAGCCTGGTTGGGGACCAGATCATGGAGACTGCTAATACCCTGGTTAAACTGGCAAGGATGGTGAAGTGAAGTGGAACATCAGCTTCTTCCTATGTGATGATAAAGACAAGCAACAAGGAGTCTGGAGAACAAGAAGTGAGCTCTGGGGAGATGTAAATTAGGTTCATCCATCATGCTTAACATTTCTGCAAAGATTCAACACTGTTACTGGGCTGCTCTCTTGCAGCACTGCATTAGCTCACAGGGGCAGGCCAAGGCAGGGGACAAACTGCTCCCCTGTCTGTCACCTCTGTCACTGCAGGGATGGGGCATGGACAATATAACCTTCTCCCACTGGAGGCTGCCAGGAGCCCCTGCGGCCTGCTGCATCCACACAATGTGGCCATCAGCTCGTGGTGGTGGAGCCCACAGACATCACACAGCCTTTGGCTATGCTCACAGGGTCCCTGCAGCAGGATGGCTGGAGCACAGATGGGTCCCTCTGCAGCCGGGTCTCTCCCAGTGATCCCAGCGCATCAGGCACTGGTCCTGCCAGGCCTCCCATGGGATTGCAAAGGGAGATGGAAATCTCACAAGAACAGCAGCATGTTGGCTCCCTTTGCTTCCAATTGCAGAGAAAACTAAACAGTACAGTGGCCCATAGTGCCACCGTGGCGACCCGAGACAAGAGCTACACCCAGATCGCAGCAGTGTTGGTGTCTCCCATCAGTGAGGTTTGTCTCATTGTGAACGTGTTCTCTTTGGTCTGGGGCTTTCCTTCACAGCTGACATGGGCAGGTGAACTACAACAGCTTCACAACAGTTTACTTTGGGGGTGAAGCAGCAGCACGGAGTAAACGAACACTGTGTGCTGTTTAACACCGGGCCATGTCTCCATTCATGCATGATGGTGGCTGCTGTAACAGGTCTGTACTGGCAGAATGCAAATGAAATAAATAAATATTTCATTTATAAGCATGATTCATCAGAGGTTTCATCTTCTACAGCGAAGAAACAGATGTTCTATTGATGGCACTTCATTAGAGAGATAAATGGGGTCACATACATATCTCCATTCACATCCATCTGCATAATAGACCAAACATTAAGAGTTGAAATTCACATAGTACATGCAGCTTTTGCAGCAGCCTGAAAGAGTCTTAATGCCCAGAGCCAATTAATCCAAGCTAGATTGCCTTAACACTGAATGAACTTCAATACTGTTCAAGAAAGCAGAAGGTTGGGATTTAACTCTGGCTGTTTAGGATTCAGTTTCTTTGGAAACTCTTCCAGAAGAGGACTGGATTTTAACCAACTGGATAGCAGAAAGTGTTGGTAGCTACTGGACAAAATACAGGATCTCTCCTGATGAAGCAATTCGAAGACAGTATTAAAAAGCAGCAGTGATAGACAGGGAGAGCACGCACAGGCAGGTATGTGAGGACACAGCACATCTGCAACACATCAGCATCTCCCTACGTGCCTACATGCCCAGAGTGCTGCTGACATCGCACCCTGTCCTCCTCACTGCTGCTCCTCGCACATCTCCCTTCCAGCCAGACTCTCTCAGCAATCGTTTCGCATTCCATTATTTCCAATTGTGAAACAGAAATCCTAAATTATTGTGACTCAGACTTCTCCTTCCTTCGGGGGTGGGTGGATATTTCTGCTTCTCTCACACATGCACACTCTGAGAATACTTGCAGGTATCAGCTGTTAGTTTTCAAGCGAACATCCTCACTGCCAATGGAAGAGATGGTAGAGAAAACACTAAAAGCAGCCATGGTTTCTTATTTCATATAAATAACAGTGTGCCACAGATGGACATACAGAAACCACCATTCAAATTGTTACATTGATTTGTGCAACCAACCCACAGCAATTGTGCTGGTTTGCGCTGGTGCTGCCATTCTTTATTCAGTCTACCTACGTGTCCAGTAGATCAAGGGATCTACCAGGGCTACACGCATTTGTACATCTTCCATCCTAGTTTTGAAGTGGAGGGAGCAGGAGGATGTTCTTACCTACACTAACCCCAACACTTGTGGTTTCCATCCTAAAAAGACCCAGGGTATGAGTCAGGATTGCTTCCTGCACTACTGAACCAGTCCCTCGAGGAGCAATATGCTCCGTAGCTGCTCAGCAGCACGCTCAATGCTGCAGGACAATTCAATAGACATTGGGAACCACACTGGCTCTTCCTGGGGAGATCAGTGCATTGCACCCCTCTCAGAAACTTGATTTTGGTGGTTACCCCAGATTCAGCTGGTTTCAGAAGTAAAGTTATGTAAATGAACGCCAAATGTTCCCACTTTAACTATGGCAGCCAGATCACAATCTGTTCCCATCTAAAGGTATGAAGGTAATAACTGTTAACCTTTGACGGCTAAAAATGTAAAGCGAAAATATCTTTCATTTAAAGCTTGCTCGTTTGGTTACCATGGACACTGCTTAATCATGAAGGATGACTATTACTTGTTACTATGGTAACCAAGAAGCTTAAGAAGCATCCTGTAATTTAACTCCCGATGCCAAATTCTACAGCAGTCCACCTATTACCACATTTGGCTACTTCAGAACAAGCCCAGGCTTGATCTCTGACTCCACAAGAAATTCACTGATGCAGAAGTACTGCAAGAAATCAAAAATGTGAGCACATAATGTACAAAGGAAACTTGCACTTCAAATAAATTGGCTGCTTCAAAAAGAAACATCAAGTGCTCAGCATCTGAGGATTCCTCTTTCAGTGTAAATGTTAATGAAGCAAAACTTTGGCTGTCTTTATCTTGTCAGTGTTTCTCAAAGCCTATACAATTGCAGGGCATGTTTTCACCCAAAGTGAACGTTTTAATGCTCAACTGAAAGCGAACTTCTGAAGTAATGTGAGCAGCCTCCGAGAGCAGGTCAGGAATGCCAGCCTGGCTCGCAAGAACAACCTACGATAAATGCACATGTTCCTTATGCAGGCAAGAAGCAAGGGTCAGGACACACCTTCCAAATTCAGACAAGCCATGTGCTGCTCCAGACAGCCTTTTGTAGTCTTTCTGCTCATTAAAACCAACTCTAGCACCTGCCAGGAGTTACTCATCACCACAAAGCTTTACCTTCAGCACTACCAGAGACACTTCAGTGAGGAGCTTTGTCTCCTGCAGGTCTGGGACGTGAGGCTGGGGAGAAATCCCCTGTGGCTGATGCTGTTTCTTGAGCCTCACCAGCTCCATACAGTGCCTGAATTCCCAGGTTTCAAAAAGCCATCAAGTTTTACGACTGCTGATTTCCAAAGGGGCCTGAGGAAACCTTGGCAAGCCTGACCTTGGCTGCACCAACAGTGAAAGGGGTGAGCGAGTGCTGGGGTTTGTGAACCTTTTTTAAGATGCATGTACACAAACACACAAGCAATTCATATCTACATTTAAAATACTCTCTGCAGTGTTTAAAAGGAAAGCAAACTACCCCCAGCCAGTGCCTGAGCGGAAAACAGCAAACCTGATAATGCCCAAGTACGGGAGGTGACCCGGCTCATTCCTGACTCCATTGAGAGCAGAGTAAATTAAAGGATTATAGAGCGCTTTCAGTGCAATAACTTCAGGGATTAGTTGCACACTGGAAGACCTTCAAGGGAAATATAGGTTTAAAAGCTTTAAAAGGCAGATCTGTGTCTAAATTGTTTGGATTGCCACAGCTGTAAGGAGACAAACTTACTCTAATACATAAGCGATCATGAACAGGCTGCTGGAACCCCTCTAAGCATGCTTTTGGAAGCAATTCCATGTTGGACTCAGACCAGGGTTTTTAACCTCTTTCTCATTTATTACCTATGGCTTTTAGATAAAAACTCGCACTGCATTACTTGGGAGCAGCTCTGCTACTTACTTCCTTTCAGAGCAATCAGCCCCTCTTAGCAACACCGTTAAGGGAATGTGAGGTTACTACGAGAAGAAAAGGCCTTAAAATAGAGATAAAATGAAAGGTGAGCATAGAGAGACACGAGTCAATCTTCAAGCTGCCTGAAGGCTGCTGGTACAATTTCCAAATTCCTGTCACAGCATTAAATAAGCTGCTCCTTAGATAGTGATTTCCCTGAGTTACTCTTCGGCGGCACTGACAAGGCGCACAGTGCCATCAAGACTGATGTTATATTTAGTTATCTCCAAAAGATGCATCTGCTGGGACAATGAACGTTGAGGCATGGGGTTATGGTCATGATTTCAAAGAACATGGGAGTCAAAACTCCTCCTCTTACCTTGGGGCAAAAGGAAAGCCTTAGGGATAAACAGAGAGTGAGCTGCTGGAGCTTGTGCCATGACTGTCATTGAGCACCCCAGGACCTCCTGCAGGTTATCCCTGGCCACCACACTAAACAAGAATGGATCTACGTTACAATTCCACCAAGTATTTGCAGCTCTTAGAAACATGCTAAAGAAAATACAAACCAATACAAGAACTGTTGCCACGTCGGACAGGGCTTGGAGCAAGCTGCTCTAGTGGAAGGTGTCCTGCCCGAGGCAGGGCTTGGAACTGGATGAGCTTTAAGGTCCCTTCCAAGCCAGCCCATTCCATGATTCTATGATTCTAAGAATTCCTCCATCATGCAAGCTATTAGATTTAGCTGAGATTTTTATGAGGCAATTAAGCACTGAACAAATGTGGCACATTCTCAGCTGGAGCACTGGTGCTAAGAATAGCATGGCTGCCACTGAATAGCTCCTACAAAGAGCACAGCTTAAAACATTTTGCATATCTTTTCTATGGGCATCTGTCAGCCACACTGTTAAAATTTCAATGAAAAACTGCAAGAGTTCAAATAGAAATCGAGTGCAAAGAAAAAATGCCACTGAAGAGACTGGAAAAACAAAGCGATGGTCATTAAACACTGTGAAGCAGGAAGCTTTCCTTTTCCTGGCATTTAAAAGACACCACCCTTGGAAAAAAAACCCTATCACTCACATTTATGATTGGACTCTTCACTTGCTGCTCTCAGCCCTTAAATGAAAAACACTTTTATGCAATATTCTTAATAACTCTTATCGGTATTCTAAGGCACAGGATTTGGATTCTTCCAGAAAACTCACATGCAGGTACCCTTTGGCTGTGCAGAACATAAGGCCATATAACATAACACTATATAATTGTACTACTGATTGGCTACTAAAGTGAGTAACTGAAAACTTGCAACTTAAACCCAAGTGAAAGATAAATGAAGAATGGGAAGTGGGATTCTAAGTTTGAAATGACCCCGGTGCTGCCTGCCAAGGCTTGTGACCAGAAGATGGATGAGCAGGGCAGCCCATGCGGGGGTGTCAGATAGACAAAGGCACTGTAAGTGCGAGGAGGTGTTCTGTTGGGACAGCACATGATAAATTACTTAGTTGCTTATTTATTCATTAGTTGATTACCGTGCTGTTCTTCTGAGACACAGATCTGGTCATCGCTGAGCTATCAGGAACGGTAGGTTTGGAGATGATGCAGGGATTCTAACACCCAGGCCCTACCATGGCTAGAGATATCTAAGCTAAACCTCATTTAGAGTGACTGCAAACAGGAGACACACATTGAAACATCCATGTTTGCCAGCATCTGAAAGGCATGGAGCTACGTGTAATTCAAGGGAAAGCTAATTGTGGGTCATGAAAGAACGAAGTATTGTATTGGGAATGAATGAATTACTTAACCCTAAATCAATAAAGTGGGAATTTTCAGTAAGGGAAAAATTTCTAATCAGAATGAGAGAGATCCTTCCCTCATGACATGCAATTCAGTTGTGCCTACAGGACAAAGCCTGCAGAGGTGGAAAGGGAGAAGTTCCACATGGCATTTCTTGTTGAACGTCACGTTTGTTAACATGCTACAAAACAGCTTTTCAGCTGGGACAGATTAGAGTGAAACACGTGAAATTTCACTTCACTTTAAATCTAATAAAACCTCCTTTGTTGTTATGGCATTCTGTTTTATGCTGGGACAATTTTCAAGTCTCTGCTTCGTGCCTTAACCTCTAAGGTATTGGCTATTTGGGTATAAGCTGATCTCTCATTTAGCACTTTAAAGGCTTTGATTTCACCAAATAGAGAGAAAGACAAAATTCCAGCCGTTTTCAAGAGATGTGTATCTGAATAGCCTGAGCTGAGAGAAAACCAGTCTGACCTTCGCCTCCGAGCTCTCAGTGTTTGGTGTGCTAAAATACGGAGCTTTGCTGAAGATCAGTTGGTTTTCTCTTCACAGCAGCCATCAAAGGAAAAGAAGAAAGCCTGTTTAATAAAAATCCTTTTTATAGAACACCTTGAAAAGCATCTGTGATAAACAGAACTTAGAGCAAGGCATTTCTGTCCGAGGAGCTGACAGAGCCAAAAGTATCAGGAACACCAAACCTTCAAGATCAGGAACTCCAAATGTTCTCCAATTCTCAGAGCTTTGATGACAGCTGATTACCCGCAGAGTTTCACAGAAGAAAGACCTGAAGCCAAAACTGCATCTGCTCAGATATGAACCTGTGAATGGAGCATCCATGAGTAGTTTCTATGAGCAAACTGAACACATGCTGCTGATCCCCATTCCTTCATTAAGCCCATAATTAAGTAGCAGCAGAGATACCATGAAGAAAGCCACAGAGTACTGCAGGCAGGAGCAGGTGTTGCTTTTACTGACAATTCTCCTTCTACCCTCTCTGCCTCCCAAGTACCTTCCAGTACATTAGATGGATCACCTGGTAGTAATCATAATCACTGCCATGATTCCTCATCTAGTTACACACGTCTCTGAGCTGAACAGATGGTCCATGGAGGAGATGGGGTTACTGCAGTTAGCTTTTTAACTAACTAGTGTATACCTGCAGCGTGTCCTGAATCCCTGTGGAGAGCAGAGCCAGGAGATTTCAGACATTACCATCACTCTAACAAAGATGAACAGTGGGGTTAAACATCTCTTGTTTATTCACTGTCAAACAGCACACTGGAGGCATGATCCCATGAGGCTCCTGACAGCATGCTGTCTTCTGGTCCAGCTCACCCTCCCCATCACTTCCACTGGTCTTCCACTATTCTACCCCTGGTCATCCCGCAGGGACAGACTGGCAAACATACTGAAACATGTAATGCATGCTAAAAGCACCAGGGCTAACCAGAGAGCTCTGGAATAGAGAGTACCACCACATGAACCATCACATAAGCTGGCTGTCACTGTGAAGAGCTCAGTCCTACACATTTTTCTGCATGCCACAGCAGACTGTCTGCATCTGGAGCCCCAGCAGAAAGCAATCCCCACTCGCCTTGGATACTTGCATAGAAAATGCACATTCTGTTCACGTTGCCTATCTGATGTGCTCAGCAGAGCTCACCTGAGGGAGCAGCTATCCCTGCAGCCTTCCTACCTCAGGAAGCAAGCCCTGTTTCCCAAAGTCAGTCTCAGCTGCAGCAGCCTGTGACCGTGCTGTGGCTGTGCGAGCTGTAACCCAGCCTGAGGTGGGATGTTGGTCCTGGGCAGGCTGCGCTCCACAAAGGGCCCTCAGGGAGTCAGCTGGTCAGTAGGGTGAGTTGATCGGTGGCATTGTCCCCTCAGGGAGGCAGAGGGGGAAATACCAGTGTATAAATGCAGGCTCTTAAACCCAACCTGTTCTGTATGCAAGGAGACTGACACAGACTAGAGAGGGCGGAAAGCGGCTCCCTGACCCAGAGCAAACAGGAGCCTGCTGGCAGCAGATGGCAGCACCTGCAGCTCCTGGGTGCTCCACTGTCAGTGCCGGCAACAGGGATTTATCATCCAGGGCTGATGCAGAGCAGTGAAATGATTCCAGATGGGGAGAGGGGGTTTTGTGCCAGCAGAGACCTCCTCCAGCCTGGTAAATGGGTAACAATGGTCCACAAGCATGCTGATAACCTGCTGAAGTGACATACCGTGGAAAAGCTAAACTTCCAGGTACTGCTGCTCCTCCAGCGAGGGTCGTGCGCTGCCTGGGCTGTCTGGGGATCCTGGCAAAGGGTCTGCAGTCTGTAGAGAGCAAAAAGCTGCCCAGAGGATGTCTGGGAAACACACATGTGGCAACCAGAGCATTGCCAGTTCCTGTGAAATAACGCCAACCAGTTTATGGTGACCTCCTGCTAAGGATTTCTGATGTCTCAGTACTGCGGATCACGCTGCACATCAGCATTTGTGGGACCCTCAGCTCCTTCCTTCACCCGGATTTGTAGGTTTTGGAAATTAACATCACATCAAAACCCCCTCAAACCTCATTCTGACTCCTGCATTCTCCATAGCTCCCACACCCCTGCAGCCTCCTGCTCACTAACCTTCAGTGGGACCAAAACTGCCAAGGATGCATTTCCTTTGATGTACCTGGCACTCCTTTCCCACTGTCCAGCCTGGCAGCCAAGGCACAGGAGCCAAGGAAACGACTCCAGGTTCTGAACCGAGCCCCACCACAGCCCCAGTGCATGGCCTTGCTGTGCGACACCTTGCATCTCTTACCAAAGCATGTCAAAAATAAAGAGAAAACTCTGATCCAGGTTTCCAAATCCCTGTGAGATCTACGGACAAGAAGAGCTCAACTAGCGCTGGGTATTCCAGCAGGCAGGAATCCGAGGGACAACGTACGACAAACACCAAATACCCAGGGAGAGATCAACAGCAAGATTTCCATTGGTTCAAATCCAGTTCCTTACAGACATTAGGGCTGAATTCCATCTCCATCAAACCGCCTCTCTATTCCTTGTGTTCATAACATATCACGCCATTAAGTTCATAATGGGTTACCTAAATGAAACTCACACATTTAGTTTGTCACAGTAACTGAAATGACAGCAAAATATTTGGGTTTGAGCAGCATAAAGGAGGAAGAGGAACTGTTACATGCTCTGGAGTTTACAAACACTCCTCCCTGGCAGGCAAAACAAACCCAAACCATGGAAAGAAACCCACTGTGTGCTCAAAGGAAAAGCGGGAGCTCAGGGACTGATTCAGTTTCCTATTGTTTTCCCACTGATGATTCAAAATCCTTTAAAAAGTCCTGAATGCCAGGAAAAGCAGAAAGAGGACACTGCACTCAGCTAAATCTTGTAGTGCTAGAGTCTACTTCAGAACCTGCTTCATAAACCAGGCTTAATCCAGTGATAAACTGGATCTGCATAAACACCTGATGCGGTGCTGCTGTTCATTATGGCTTCTTACTCACACACTAACGGTAAAAGGTCCTTTTCAATTGACGGCTCTGATTAAGCTCCACGCATTCTAAATGTGACTGGGCTGTCCCACTAGAGGCCAAACACAAACCTCTCCCCTCCTTTCTGAAAGCCAGTTCAGCAGCAAAGTGACCCGCAGCCTCCCACCCCTTTGCCTGCTCTAAGCACAGCATAAGCATCAGTAAACATTTCTTTCACACTAGAAGAGAAAGGCAGAAAAGCTGATTTTTAACATGCAACTGGGTCAGTAGCTGCCTCAAGTAGAATAAATGGGCTGCATGAGTGAGTATGCCCTAAAGAAACATTACTCCCTGGACCTCACTCCTGCTGATGAGGACAAATAGGCCCTTTTAGAGCAGGGGTTTTAAAAGCACAAAGTGATTTGGGAATACAAGTCCCACAGGTTTCTGCAGTGCCTCTGGAGCACAATCTTCAGGCTCTTTTGAAAATCCAACCCCTACACCGCACTCAGCTTTGTAATTCCAAAACCCCTGGTGATGCTCAGCCCAGGAGGAACAAGAAGTTCCAGCAACACGTCTTTGCAGATAGATACCATCTCTTAATGAAGGATTTTCACACCTCTATCACCACCTGTTAGGCCTCCAAACAGCCCAGAAAAGTAGTTACCTTAATTGTAATTACCTTAATGTAAGTTACACACGTTAACTACTTAAGTAGTTACCTTAATGCATGGAGAAACAAGAAGAACCATGAATAAGTGAACGGATCAGGTTAGTTACAGCTACACAAGGTGTTAGAGCCACCATAAGGAACAGCCCAAGCCTGACTCCCCCAGCTAAGCCCTTTAAATCAAACAGTTCTCCCTCCCCTGCAGCAGACACAAGCACTGTCCTCTGAAGCTCAACGCAGCGCACAGGTTCACTTACACATCCTCACCCCGCTCATTCTTATCTACAATAACGAAGCAACAGCACCTATGTCTTTGCAGTGGCAATGGAAGAGAACGGGTGTTGCAATTACCCCTACTAAGCGGCCTGTTCCGGCTCCGGGATCTGCTTCGCTGTCTCTGCAGTCGTGACCTCCGGAGCAGTCGATAGTAGTAAGATGGTCTCCCAGAACTTTTCCTGCTGTTCATTGACATTTTGGTATCTATTTTACACATAAACACATGCAGGCACAGGTTCACTCTCCCCTCTGGCACAGGCGCAACAGCTCCAGCGGTTAATTCACTGGAGGTTGCTTCTTTGGAGTGGAAAGGGAGAGGGGGAAGAGGAACTCTTCACTTTACACATTTAAAAAGAAAAACAAGAAGAAAACATAAAAAAGGAGGAGAGAGGGGAAAAAAAAGATCCCGGCACCAGAGAACATGTCTCAGCTGAGGGAGGACTTGCAGCAAGCAAGATAAACTGTACTAACAATTCCTGCCCCAAAAAAGATAAGCCTGCTGGAGTTGGAATAGGAAGCCAGAGTTAGCCTGGGCTCTTGAAACATGAAGAATAGGCTGGAAGAAATCCTGGACTGGATCCTCTCTGCCAGACAGCAACAGCTGATCAAACTGCACTGGGAAAGCTCGAGAGCTTGCAGCAGGAAGGCGCTGGGGAGCCTCAGGGTGCAGCTAGTTTCTACCTGCCCCGGCCATCAGATCATTTCAGAGATGAAGTTTCAGGCGACTTGGTCTGCAGCAGGAGGGATCTCCAAAGACTGGCGTGGGGAAGGGCATAATGATTTCCTGGCCATGGGACACATGTTAATAATCACCATGGAGCAAAAGCCCTGGAAAATAAAATGAAACTTGAGAGGGGAAAACTTTAATTAGAAGTTGAATGAACAGAGCTCCAGACTCCCCTGGAGGCCCATTTCCTTTCAACATTCAAACTGAGTTATAGCACATCCCACAAATTAGAGAAAGAGCCTATTTACCATTTGGGTTCTGGTGGCAGTGAAGATTCCGCCTCCGGCTCATGTTGCTCAATAAAATCACATTTCAATGGGCAGAATTAACACTTTAAGCCATGGAGGAGAAGAAAAGAAAAATAAAATAAAAGAGCCTAACCAGATAAAAAATATCACTCCATATTGGGAGTTTAAAAAGGTCAGAAGTGAATTATCCAGAATCCTTCCCAGAAAGTGCTCTGAAGGAAGAGCCATAGACAACATTTCTGAAGGCCAAGAGCTTCATGCGCTGCCACTTCTTCACACGAGTGGGCAGGCAACAGAAACACCTCATCGGAGTGGGACGAAGCACAGAAGGACACTTGCACAATCCCTCTCTGCTCTCTGTCCTAGTTCTGGAGGCAGTTTCTCTTTGGGGTGTCTCGTGAAGCTGCAGCATGAGGCAGGTTTGGCTGAGGACAGGCTGCGTTCCCCCATTAGAAGGAGCATCCTCAGAAGCTTCAAGGCTTCCCTGGATTATACCGCGTGGTACCTCCAATAACAAGAGGCAGAAATGATCAGACTTCAGCCCCCTCAGCATAACAAGTCCCTTCCCTACCACCAACCATCTGCCTTAATTTTAGCGTTTCATAACCTTGTGCAGTCATGGAAAACATCAGAATTCCACAAACCCTGGATTTCCTTATTGTCATACTGCATAGTAAGCCCATGATGTTTATCAGCTGAGAAAGGCCCTTCCAGGAAGAAGAATGCAGGTCTCAATCTTCAGAGAAGTCCATGCCTGGTTTTGAGGCCACACATCAGGAATTCAGCGCCAGCTTTTAGGCAGAGCAGGAACAGCCAATCAAGAGGGCAACGCCAAGTTCAGGTCAAGGAGGCAGATCCCAGCTGGACAGCAGAGGCTCCCTCTGCCCCTGGGAGGGGGATGCTGCACAGGGACATTCCTCTGTGCTTCCACCTCATGCACCATCACTTCCCACAGCCCACATCAGATTCCAGCATAAAGGGGAAGGCTTCTGTTACTGCACATCTGCCCTCTGCTTGTTATCCGGGATCATTGTATTTTTTCCATATTTAGATTAAAAAAAGAAACTAAAAAGCACAGGAACAACTATAACCACTTTCCAGATGAGCAGAGGCTCAGCCTGTGCAGGGGATTCAACTCACAAACAGAACTGAGAACATCTGGAAGACAGTGATGGGGAAGTCTGAAAATACTGAGGTTCAGTTAGAGATTTACTGTAGACAAGGAGCCAAGGATTCAGGTTTGTCTCTGCATTTTTGTGTTTCAGTAACTGAGCTGGTAGCTCTTAGAGGAATCTTTTACAATTACACTTTTATCACAGGGAATGAATTTAAAGCCGCCAATCCAATTTAATTTTCCTTTTGTCATTCCCACCAGTACAAAAAGGCACTGATGGAAATGAAAGTTTAAACAAAACTCTTCTAAAAGCTCCTCCGAGCTCAGACAAGTGGAAAGGGAAGGTTCATGTGTGTTGGCAGGTGACTTATCCTCACACTACCTGGGATGTGGCAGACCGGGCGCATCCTCTGCAAGCAGGTAGAACCACAGAGGATGCGCCTGCAGCCATGTGCCTTCACCCGCTTGTGCTTCAGCTGCTGGACCGTGTTGAGGGATTTTCATTTTAATCAAGCTGGTGCCTTCAGAAACGCTCACACAGGTGACCATGACCCAGGAGAAGTTAATGAGGGGCTATAATGTAATATAGAAGTTAATGAGGGGCTCCTGACAAGAGAAAGCAGCTTTGCTATAACAGCAGAAATGGTTGGAGTTCTGCTCATTTTCGCCAGCTTGCCTCTGTCTTTTGCACCTCAACAATGTTTTTGAACACTTGAAGTTCAGCTGCTACATAGCAGCAGGCAACAAAATGAATGACCCATCTGGGAGGGAATGTGACTGGTCTGGACCTTTCCAATTAATCCAGCTCTTGATTTTCTTCCTTTTCTTTTTTCTTTCTCTCTTTTTGCTTTTTGCAAGCCCCATCCTGACACAAGAGCTCTTTCGTACAGCAGAACCTATAACTTGTGAACGTCAGATATATTAACTGCTCTGGAGGAAAGCTGACAACATTAAAACCTCTATCTCTAAAATAACACATCGCAGTCAGGCTGGTCCCTCCCCAAGCGGGAGGATGAGCTCTGTCATGGGGCTCTGCTGAAGCGCTCAGTGAGGGCAGCCAAACCTGGCAGTGATTCTGGGGGTGTTAACTCCTCCTCCCCAACACCAAACACAAACCTAACCCACCAAATTAAGCATCCACCAAACTGTAACGCCGCAGTAAAACACCCATTTTGATGCACTGTTGGCCTTCAGAGGGAAATCAGAGCACCCACCACTGACCTGGCCTTCCCATCCTCTGCTGCCGTTACCTGGCCACTGAGGCCCTGCAAGCTGGATTTATATCACTCCTTTACCAAACCTAACAGCATGTGAATAAATTCTGCATCAGCACCAGACTAAGTTCTGGGCTGCAGTTACACAAACATGGGCTTGTTTGCTTTGACAGCAAAAGGAGAGGGCTGCTCAGCGGCAGCAGTGCTGCGGGGCCGGGGGGGTCACATGTATTGTGACAGGAGCCACATGTCACGACAGGAGCCATGCCCATGACAGGAGCCTCCCCGGTGGCTGATGCTCGCCTGTTTTAGCATTTGTTTATTGCTTTGTGCCTGGAAAATAATGACTGTACTTAGAGCGCACAGTTCCAAGGCAGCCCCTAAGACCTCTCGCTTTGCTGCTTTCCCAAAGGGCTTTAAAGGGAAACAATCATTCCCCTTAACTCCCTGGGATTTTATGGGGAATTCCTTATTCCGAAAGTGAATGTTCCCATGTTCTGTGGGGCCCAGCGTGGCTCCAAAAGCTCTGTGTGTACAGATATGAGGTACAGTGATGTGTCCACACATGCATGAATGGTCTCTTGAGTTCAGCCCTCCATCTGGAAACAACAGCTTTCATGGTTTCATTCCTGTCTCCCAAAGAAGTGACATGAGGCTTTCAGCAGTCCACACAAACAAGCAAGGAAAGGTTCTGCCTGGGCAGCAGGGAGGAGTGGTGGGTATCAGCTTAGCTTCGGATTTGCATTAGGTCCATGAAGTACACAAGGATCACAGAGAAGCTGGAAAACATCAAATTGCAGCCCAGATTTCCCTGTCAATGTAACTGCTCTACCTCTGAAAAGTGGTGAAGTTCCTTTCGCAGTCTGAGGCAGAAGGAATAAGGGAATAATCTCTACAAAATACCTGTCTTTTAAAAAGTAAAAGAAACCTAAGAGCGTTCTTGTCAGTGATCCCAGACACTCTCAAGATGCGCCTGCTTGAATTTGCTCACAAGTCCTTTGCAGTCTGCAGTTCAGCACACTGGAAGCTGGAAGAATTCCAGGCTTATTGCCTTAAAGCTACCAGGGATACATAAACTCATACGCAGAGCCAGAGGAAGGCAATTTCCACTGTGTAAGGATAACTTAACTTTCAATTCAGCTGTACCCATAGCAAAATCTTCAATGACATATCTGTTTGAAGACCTAAAATGGAAAGTTTCATACACACAATTAAAAATAAACTACATCTTATTAATATTTTAATGGAAAACTATGATTATTTTATGACTATGCAAAGGAAAATTAATTTCTTTACCACCTTAGCTAGAATGCAGCAGGTTTTTGATAGCCTTGCACTGAGGTGGTACAAAGACTGAGGATCAAAGTGAGAAATCAGAGAATCACAGACTGGTTTGGGCTGTAAGGAACATAAAGCTTCATTCAACCTGGCCTTGAACACTGCCAGGGATGGGGCAGCCACAGGTCCTCTGGGCACCCTGTGCCAGTGCCTCACCACCCTCACAGTAAATAAACATTTACATTACATTTAAGCATCAAATTCGTTGCGCTCCAACCAAGAGAAATAAAACTAAAGCCTAGGGATTCTACTTCTACTTCCCAGCAAGGCTATCAACACACCGAGCTTCAGCCCGCATTTGCTTTCTGCGTACAGGCGGCAGCTTCTAGACAGGAGGAACAGAGTACAACATTCCAGCTCCAAATCAGTGCGGAACAGGCAAACAGGAGGTGGACAAACATATTATTCCCTGCACTGGAAGGACGTGTAGTGCTTTGTGAATAGCACATGCAGGGATTGCCATCGGAAGGGCTGCTGGGTCCCGGGCAGGTTACAGTAACGTCAAGGAGAGTCAGTGTGTCTGAGAACCCGACCAGCGCCGCTTCCTGAGCCACGCAATGAGCTCCGGACTGCGGGGAAACAGGGAAGAAACACAGGGACCGGCCTCAAAGCAGGACACGTTTCCTGACTACTTCCCAGTAGAACAATAGAGCTAAAGAACAGAAATGTTTTCAAACCAGCTTTCAGCTAGCTGGGGAACCCAAAATACACCCCCGTAACTTACTCTAAACTCACTGACGTGTATTCCTAACGATAAAGAAACGCTACTTGGGTAAGCTGGTTTATGACCTGACTGGAAATGATGCTAGTAACATTTAGAATGTCAAAATCTATCTGAAGATTTGTGCTATGATTTCCACACACCTAATGAAGTAATTAAACACATGGAGCTCCAACACAAACTGAAGAAGAAACTCTTACCAGAATCCAACATCCTCAAACCAGCCTGTGCTGCTTCCAACAACCCAGGAGAAACAACCCCATGAGTGGCAAAGTCTGCACTATATAGCAACAATTCCCATATCAAAAAGAAGTATCTTGAACAGAACCCCACATCAAACAAAGCTGCACCTACAGCAATGGGAACTGTACAACGCTGCGAGCACTCTGCATCTTCCCTGAGTAGCTGCTGGGAGGAAATGTTTGTTTAAGCCTGATTATTCTTTAGAAAAACCTTATTACTAAAATCAAATGTTAACAAAGATTCATTGAGTGATTAACGGAGTAACTTCAGCTCTGGGCTTCCAAAGATCTCCCATTTCTTTCTCCAAGACAAAGCGAAACCAGTTTTGCGCATGGCCTCTGTGAGCTGACCCATGGGGCGCTCTGGGAACTCAACCTACAGCCAACTCGAGCGTGCTCACTGAAATGCTTTTACTCCTCCGAGGAGCTGAACTAACGCTGCTATTTACAAGGGTCACCTCAGCAGCCAGCCTGAACCAAACACATTTCCTCTTGGCAGAAGGACACCCCCCCCAAGAATTCCCTTAGACAACGCTGGCACTAGCTCCCGCTCAGTGCCAGAGCAGCGACACAGCAGGCATTGGCTGCACCACAGGCCACAGCTGCTCCAGGGGTTTCTGTCAATGGGAGAATGAATGGGGAAAGTTGTATGGATTGCTCAGAGGTGATTCACTTCAGTCTTGTAATGCCACTGCCCGGAAATTGGTTATTTACAGTAATACACAATGATGGGAATTTTCTCCCAGACTTGGGCTAATATTAATCATGACATTTACCACATGGAGTGCAAGTCTTCTCCTTGCCCTGACAGAGAGGAGATTGAGATTAGACATTAGGAAAAGTTCCTTTGAGGGTGGTGAGACATTGGCACAGGCTGCTCAGAGAAGCTGTGGCTGCCCCATCTCTGAAAGACATGTCCATCCTGACCAGATGCGGTCTCCATTACTCACAGCAAACAGCAGACACATGCAACTTGTTTGGTACAGGAATCATCAATCAGTCACAGACCAGCCCATATTGGAAGGGACCTCAAACAGTCATCTGGAAAGGGAGCTTAGCTGATGAGCTGCTACGATCAAAGAAGACTTAAACACTGCAACAGGTAACACAGAAGACAAATGGTCAAAGAGAAGTGCTGCCAGTCAAGTCTTGCAGAAAGCAGCAGCCAGCAGAGTGCTCTGTGCCAGTGAGGAGGAAAGTGCAAAAACAAAGAGGGAAGTCTAAGATCTAATGAAGGGCTGCATGTGGGATTCTGATGTTCAGTTATTACTAGTTCTTGATGTTAATACAAGAACACGTTCACACGCTGCTCCCTACCCACATGGACATGAATTAGATGCTGATCTTCCCTATCTGCGAATTTAAATTAAAAACCCATCCCCTTTAGGTTAGGAATGTAATTATTAGATGTAATAATAAGTTATTGTAATAAACTGTATTCTGCATTAACTTGCATCCAAATATTCATATAACAAAATAAATTAACTCCTAAAAATATTTACTCTCTAACTCAGTAGTGAACTTGCTGGGGTTTTGCTGCAGGGAACAAGCTGATAAAAGTTTGGCATCACTGCCTTCCTATGCCAAATTTATTCGTTATTATTAGCAGAAGTCTCAGCTATTTATTAAGTGTTCTAATACACCAGCTTGCAATGTGGTGTGCTAAAGGGTCAGAGAAACCAGCTGAACCTTTCTGAACGTTGCTGCAGGGCATCACAATCCGTGCCCACATGAAGTCTGGTCTGGTTTAACTCCAGGTGGGAGAAGAAACGGGTTTTACAGGTGTCAGTTAGTGACTCACTCTGTGCACAAACACGTACCTAACCCCAGGAACACAGTTTGCTCCAAGGGAAGCAGACATTTTCCTGCTCACCTCCTGAGGCACAGCTGCTTCCAAAGGACACATGGGAGCTACACAGCTGTATGAATCAGCACTTGGGGTGCTTAATCTCATGATAACATCACACTGAAAGCAGCATCTATGTTGACAAATGAAATGAAAGATGAACTTGATTCCGCATGCTGTGTAAAACTTACTTCCTGATTAATTAATAGATTAGACACTTCCAGTTCATGTTTAAATGCCTGATAATGATCTTATGCTCCTAGAACAAATGGCTGATTTATATACATACAATCCAAACTCCATTTTTCATATGACAGATTATTTTCTTCCTTTCCTTGCCACATAATTTGCAAACTACACTACACATAGAGTTGCTTGTTTCATTTGCTTTTTGGCATCAGATTACTCTTCCAAGGAATATTTTGGCAAGTATGTTCTTTAGCCATCTTCCTTATCAGGCTTCCATGACGGTTATCACAGAAACACCACGCATTTTAAAAGAAGACCCTCTCAGCAAGTTAAAACATGAAAATGTAACTATTGTTTTTAAAGACCAGCTCACAAAAGCAACTGGAAATCAGTTTTTAAATACCATTGTGAGGGTGGCTTCTGTTATTTTACATTCTTCCTTCTGGCACCACACCACAGTGCTGGTGTGAGAGAAGTTATTGTCCAAGTGCAGCTGATTGCAAAGAGTGAAGAACCTCCTTGAAATAACAGAAATATAAAAGACAATGTGAGGGCAATGCCAGGGACGGGATGCTCTGTGAAGGAGCTTACTGGAAACAACTTACATGTCCAGTCTTCCCCTCTGTAACTATCTGTAACAAGAGTAACGGTCTGGTCTACATATACCCATTCCACTACAATACCCATCGTGTTTTTAGAGGGAAAAAGCTATGGCAAAACCCCTTCCTACTGAATTTCTACTCTTTATTCTTCTAATACTCTCTCTTTTACTGGGTTAACAATGCTAACTCTTTCCTTGAGCACCTGCAAAGGGTGTTCCAGTGACAGCTTCTCTTCATGGTCCTCATATACCCATGTGGCAATGGAACTGAATGGTCTGGTTTGCAGGGTTTGTACAACTCCTTAGTCAAAATGACACACTAAAGCAATGAAAGCAAAGCTCTCTGATGCCTGTTTGGTGTTCTATTTAAAATAGTTGGGTGGCCTCAAAACAATCTTTGTAGGAGAGACAAATAATACCTCCCAAGTGACAAAGCACGTGCTTGCTTATGAGCAGCAATGCAGGAACCATCACACCATTTCCTTCTTCTCTACCCTAAAAAAAGAACTCCTGTGCTGAACCTACCAGCAGGGACTTCTGAAGTAAACACGGAACTCTTTAAACAGAGAGCTAACACCCAAACAGGGCAAAGAACTGAGCCATACTGTGACTGTGCATGAGCGCTCTCCATACTTTCATTAGGTTTTCATTACAGAGAAGAAAACGGGAGCACCTGCAATGATGCAAGATTGCAAACCAGATCCTACAAAGAATGAAATGTTCAATGTGATTTTGATAAAAGTCACAACTGGGTCTGCAACACCTAAAAAATGCATATATATATATACATATATATATATAAATATGTATATATATATATGTATATATATATATGTATCACAACAGAAGGCGACTCTCCCACCCAGCCCTACCAGATGCTGCTTCCCAGCTCAAACTATGCAGTCTTTGCTAGTCTCAGTCTAAGTCAAAACTCTACTTATCTTTTTCTTTCTAAATCATGCCCAGGATAAGAGGAGAATCTCTTTTGAAATGCAAAGGCTCTGTAATAAAATTTAGGAACAACATATGGTACAAATATCAAGCGTGAACATCTCTTCCCATCTTGTACGTTTCAAAGACTGTGCAAACAGCACTTTTCCTTCGTTTTGATCCTGCAGCCAAAATGAGTCATCTGTGAACAATTATGGCTCTGGCAGGGGCCTGACTGTTTGAGAATGAAAGGAAACACTTTATTATTGAAATGAACAGTATGCCAAGCCAAGAGGCAACTGCAGAGCAATGTTAAAAGTCTTTTGTCCTCCTTCAGCCAGCAAAATCGAAAGCAGTGAATGCAGCACTCTCCTCTGAGGGGCCTGGTAACACCTCATTTCACTATGGGCAGTGCAAGAGCATAAGGAAGTGCGAGCTGTGGAGATGAGCAAGTACAGCTACAGCAGGGAAAGAAACACGGAGCACCTTAAAGCAGGGGGCCTGGCTTGAGGAAGTGTTGGTTATTCTTGGCTTGGTTCTCCCAGAGGAGCTGTGAACATATTAAAGGAACTTACAGTCAGAGGCCATGGAGCTGAAATCTGAAACTATGAAAGGATGTTTGTTGGGATTTGGTACTGGCTGAGTTTAACAGGCTCTTCTGAGTGGGGTGAAGGGAATTCCCCTTGATGAGAAAAAACAGCATCATAGCAACTTGGTAGGAACAATGATCTCCCCATGTGCAGTCCATTTCCAGCACTGATACTACTGCATCTGGTTTTCATGCCTACTGTCAGGAGGGGATAGACACCTCTGAAACTGTGAGGGTAACTGTGATGCAGGCTGTGCACTAAGAGGTGGACAGGGCAGGTAACCGGGAAGGTCATTGGTTTGATGGACTTGGAAATATTACAAGCAGGAGGTGATTTATAAATTGGACTATGAACTACGTATGAGCAAATGATTTCCAATCCATCCTTGTCTTTTCTTCCATGAGCAGCTTGCAGAGGGAGGAGGAACAATATGGTAACCATCACCCCGAGCCTACAGCCTATTTAAAGGCTGTTAAGGTTGTTGGGATGCCAAGGGAGACCAAGGGAGAGCAAGGTACACACAACTGCCAGGGAAGACTCTGGGAAGAGTGTATTTTGCATTCTGAAATTCAGTTCCAACCCTCAACAAAAGAGATGTTTGAGGAAGAGCTTAAGATTCACATTCTGATAGCAGGACCGCTCAGGTCAGGACATGAGCTGAAAAATACACCTTACTGTTTCTGAAAGTCTGAGCTTTGAACACCAGATTACATGGCCATGGCCACAGCCTCGGCAGCACTGATCCCCAGATCTAAGCAGAGGGTGCTGTATTCCACATGGAGAAAGCTGCTGAGCGTGCTCCTGGAATTGGAGGGATTTTGAAGGCCCTGTTTCACTCGTTACACAAATGTGCTTTTGCTCCTTACAGAACTCATGACGGTCATGGGCACTGATTTCCTCCAGGCCAACATCCAAACAAGCCAGTCTGGCAAACGCTGTCAAACCTGCAGTGGTAAAACACTTAGCAGCAATGCTGAAAACAGACATCAGGAGCAGGAATTTCCCAAAATGCTCATTCCTTGCAACTCCACAGAGCAGCCTCTACCTTTACACAGTATGTGGCAACACTGCACGGCAGGCATCTTGTTACAGCCCCAGTCATCTGGAATCTAACCTTGGCAGCAACTGGAGTGCTCTTTTGGGTAGGTCATGTCAGTCATAAACTCCATCCTATCACACACATAGCTGTGTATAAACCAACACAATGCAGGGTATTGTGCAGCTTTTGCCAGCGGTGCCTGGGCTTTGCTCTGCATACATTAAGTGCACACCTCTACTCACTTTGTCTCAACTTTTCTGAGCATGCCTAAGGAACAAACAAACCCTCAGAATCCACCAATACTTTCACTATTCCAACGGAAATCAGACAGCTTCAAATTAAGCCATATAAAACAAAGACAACTTCGATGTCTCAGCTCTGGGCACATAGAAAAGACGTTTATATGCACCAAGCACAGAGCATGGAAGAGGAGGGGAAGCCAGTTCAGCTGAAAATGCCAGAAACCCGGAGTGCCATGTCAGCACTTTTAAGCCTAATGGAACTGTTATGTTCTCAAGACAGACCTGCATTCTAGCACTGCATAAAGCGATGTTTTCCCTATCACACCGAACTCTTTCCTAACAAGTCGACACTGCGAGAAGAGCCTAACGCACTACCTTCAACCTTGTCAAAGCCGCCCTTCCAGGCAAATTCCTTCATTACCACCGTGCTCTAACCCGGCAAATGAACACTCGGGTTTTCCTTCACAGCAGCTCCCCGCGGTCTTTGTCTCCCCATCGGAAGCCCTTGGTGCAGGCAAGGGAAGGCAGCGGCGTCGGGCCGAGATCAGCACCGGGGCCGGGGCCGGGCGCTCCGCACGGCTCTGCTGCCGCCCGCAGGCAGGACGGCGCCGGCTCGGCTGAACCTCGGGACTCGTGGGTTGTACCCGGCAAGTCCCGCCCGTGCCATGGAGATCGGTGCAGGGAGCCCGCATTAACCAAGTACACAAGTGGTAACGCTTCCTCCCGAGAGCTACTCTCCCCTGACATCCTTTCTGCGGAGTGCAGAGAACACACACACAGGAACTGAACCACCATGGCAAGGCCTTTTATACTTCTTACTTTAGCTGAATAAACTTTGCCTTTGGCATTAGAAATAGCCTAGGACAAGGAATACAAGGTCACACTCTGCAATTGCTGTGAACAGGAGTTGTCATGCACAGTGCCAAAGAACATTTAAAAAACCCAAACAAACAAACAAAAAACCCACATCCATTTTACTCGGTCACAAACGTCAGTGAAGTACGGGAGTGAGTTCCTCAAGGCTCCAACACCAGCCAGGAGAAGAGAAGGCTCTGAGGAGACCTTAGAGCAGCTCCAGTGCCTAAAGGGGCTACAAGAAACCTGGAGAGGGGTTTTTGACAAGGGCCTGTAGGGACAGGACAAAACCCAAACCACAAACCCTTCTGTTTCGGGCTGGTATTTCAATGAGACATGAAAGGTAAAGAACTAGCCCAGGTGAGGCGGCTGCAGCGCAGCTCAGCAGCAACGGCAGTGGCAAACCAGCAGATCCAACGATGTGTGGGCCTTACTGTGGTTGCTGTTAGTGATAACAGCACTTGGGGTGCTGTATCTGAGATCAGCGTGTCCAGACCTCACGGACAAAGACACAAAGACGGGGTTTTTTTTTGGCTTGTGCTGCATTTTCTATTGCATGAAGAAAGAAGTCAATTGGGTAAGATGCTGAGCAGCCTGAGGTCAAACCAGCACAACTCTCTCACACGTGCTTACTTCCAAGAATATGACTAAATGAAATCTAAACACTGTAGGTTTCATTACTTCCATCTGTAGCAACACACAGGCCCAGGTACACTCACATTCTTTCACCCGCGCCAGTTCCTGGCCAGCATGAAGGTTTTACAGCACTGCCTGGTAACGTTCCCAGCTTTCCCAAGCTGCCTTTTTCCATGGCATGCTAAAAAGCATATGCGAACCTAATAATTGCTAATCCAGTGACTATATTACTTTACCGCGCAGAGCTGACTTAAACATGCCAGCAGCAAACAACCCAGAGATAGAACTGAATGTCTGAAATACACCTCTGCTTTCCAAAACACATTGGATGCAACTGGTAACCCGACATGAAACATGCCCTGTGCCCGAGGCAGACTTCTGACAAGGAGCAGTGTGTGACTGAGATGAGAGCAGAGGGTGACAGGCCTGAGTTACAGCGTCCCAGCCTTGTCAGAGTCACTGCAGCACTTGGAGCAGACCTCAGATTATCTATTTTCCCTGCTAAAAGGGGATCAGAAGCGTATTCAAGCCCACTTGGACTTAGCTACGTGGCTCATTGCTGCACTGTAAGAGCCTTGGTGTGAACAAGGTAAGACCCAAGGTCTTGCTTCCACTTTCTGAGTTACTTCCCAAACCCACTGTGACCTCATGCCCATTTTCCCATTGACTAGCCAATTTTCCCGTTGTTCGGTGGACGTGGCACCAAGTGGTACCAAAACAGTCAAACAGGGTCACACAGAGCGTAGGGTGTGCCTTGGCTGCCATACCTCAAGGGCTGTTTGACCCAGGGGCACAGCCTCCCTTGCTGAACACACAGAGTGCTTCCATAGCATGGCAAAGATGACTAAGAAGCCTGGCCAGGAGGAGAGGAGAAGGTGGTGGGAGCTGTGGGCTATCTGCCAAGCCTCTCCACTCTGCTTTCTCATTTTTAGGTTCTGCTCTGTGCTGGAAAGTTTCTACTTCTGCTCCTGTTTCCGTGGCAACCGCATTTCTTGCCTTTCTTCTCCAGCATTACATTTCTTATTTGATTTCCCTCCTTCCCAAGACATGACTTTCTCTTCCTTTTGAAAAACAGAATTAAGTGTTGGCTTCCCTTTGGTTGGGGCTATTCTTACAGGAGGTGAGAGAGACTTGACTCTCAGTCTGATGGAGAATCCGTGTGTAAGAAGAACAGAGAGGTAGATCTTCCAGGTAGGAATGTCAGGGGATTCCCTTGCAAAAACCCCGTTTTCCATTACTATCTTCCATGTAGCAAGGTTACAACATGTAAGAGCTCCAGATGCTGTGGGAGCCAGGCTGGTTGTTTCTATAAGACCAGCCGTGGCCATTTTCTCTACAAACTAAACATTCTGTATTTGATGCTTTAAAGCATTACTTGCAATTGCTGAGCAGTGTCGGGGGAATACCTACTGGTGGAATAACTGTAACTGCACCAGGAGTGTGCTCTTCAGTCCAAACTGTAGGAGCATTTTCACACACGAGCTCCTCACTTGGCTGGGAGCAGTATGAGGGTGGGTGTCAAGGTGAAGGGCCCCTTCCCCTGCCATCCTCACACAGAGCACACAAACCCCTCAGAACTCATGGAGCGGAAGGTAATGAATTTGCCTTGCCCTTACCCTGTCAGGACTGAATTAACCTGACAACCTGAATTCATTTGAGAATGAAACCAAACTCATCAGGACAGCAAAGCTGGATTTGGTCTACTCGCTTGGGCTTTCCCAGCTTTAGGTCCACCATGGACAGAACTAGTTCACGTGCTTCAAAGCACTAAAATAATACAGGTCTTCATCCCATTTCACTAGGAAGGATTCTTTTGCCATCTAAATTCTCCAGCATGTTCAGGCCATAAACTGACCCTCCTGTAGGGCTGTAGATTACAAGGTTTTAGTCTTATCTCTGCCTGGTGGGATTTCACAGCAAATTCGTTCAGGACTGAATAATTAAAAGCAGCAAATCCATGGCATTTGGCTCTCTTGGCAACACAAACAAATCTGGCCACGGGTGCTATCTTGTTTGCAGCACATGTGCACAGATTTACATGTAGGATTGAGGCTCAGTGCTCTGTTTGTTCAGATTTCTCATTATTCACTACCCCAAGCATAAGGTAAATTATGTAAAGACAGAAACTGGAACAACTTTAAGAGTGAGCTGACCTTATGATCATCCCAGATGACTTTATTAACCTCATTTTGCATGGTTTAGATTCTTACTACTCAGAAGACATAACGGAAATGGGCAAGAAGTGCCAGTCCAGTCTTCCATGCTTGGTTCATGCTTCCCTCCTCTTGAATTCCCTCCCTCAGTGAGTATCTAAGTCAGGAATTCACAGGATCTTATATAAATCTGGCAATGTTCAGTGTGTTTGGCAGCCAAGCTATTTTAATTGTCAGATATTAAATATAAGTGCCAAGATTTGTGTTGTAAAATCCCACTAGAACCTACACTGCATAAACTCCCCATCCATTGGTTTAACTGCAGGCTGGATCCCCCAGTTTGAGGAGAAGTTGGGAGGAAAGTTTTACATTCCTCAGTATGGTCTCCTCAATTTCTATTCTTTGAGCTGACAGGATTTGGGATTCAAAGAACTGCTTTAAGCGTAGCCCCTTAAATTACAGCCATAATGTGTCTTTTATGTGGCTACGGACAGGCTCCGTGTCTCCACTGCTCCAATTCCCAGAACAGGGATTGATTTAGACAGACAGCAGCTCACTCAGCTGCTGTGCTGAGGCGAGAACATACAGGCAGCCCTTGCTCATCTTTGCTTGATTTAATGGCTTGCTGGCCAGACTACAGAGAGCAGCTCAGTAACTCACACACCAGCGTGGCATGATTTGTTGCTTGCTGTTCCTCATCTGTAATTGCAACAAGAAATGCTCATCAATCATTACAGCCTTCCAATATAATATTTTGAGATACAGCAATGAAGAGGCTTCAACCTGGCGTGTCTTGTTGAAAACACGCTAATCTTGCATATCACGATCTGAAAGCTGCTATCCAAAAGAGGAGCCTTAGGAAGGCTGAGAACCACTCACCACACATGCTCTCTGTCCCTAAGGTGCATCACCACTCTCCATGGAAAGAACCCATATTCCTTCACTTAGTGCAGGGGCAAGAAGAGGCTGCAAGTAAATCTGCTGATCTCCACTGCTGTAGTCATTTACCACCTGATTCGAGTCAGAGAATCAAAATGTTTCTGCTGATGGTGCTGGTCTGATTAATTTGTTGGTGTCAGAGGATGCTCCATTCATCCTACTGCACTTCCCATTAAATATAATCCTTCTCCTTTATCACTTTTTTAACTATATGACAGTACAATCATAGCCAGCAAAGACCCTTTCTAAGGGTGAAAGTGCCAACTTCAGTGGCTGTAACTCCTGGTTTTGTCTTAAATGATGCAGAACTATAGTTTGATGAGAAAATGTCCTTTTCACAGTTTCTGTATCTGCAGAGCCATGTGATCACCATTGCAAATGATTCCTCACCTCTGTGAAGCACAACCTGAAAAGCATCATCACTTTGTTCTGTGGGCCATGGGAACCCCTGTCAGTATAAAGCAGTGCTGGGAGGGGATGGAGCTGCACTGTGTCCCTCTGCAATCCCTATCGCCCTCAGCCAAAATACAGAACTTTCCTCTACCTGTGCTGTTAGCATCACGCCTTCTCCATAACATCCACATTGGAATTGCTCTCCTTAATTTCCTGCAGTCTAATAGAACACAACTTAACACAATTTATTGAGACTATTAAAATTCAGAAAACAAGCTTCTCTGTGCTCCATAAAGCACAGCAAATTCATCTGCTGCACTCAGTAAAACTGGTGCCTGAAGCCGTGCAGTAACTCAGCAGAGCCTGAGCAGTAACTGCAGGACCCCAAAAGCTGCACACTGCAGATAATCCATTAGTGCTATGTTCGCAGCCATGGGGCCCAGCTGCACACACACACCACAGCCGGAGGTGGCTTCTACACCTGGAGAAGCAGGAAAACACATGCACGGTATAAAAATTTAGCAAGAGTTTGGAGAGTTTAGGCTGTTGCATTCAGTTGGTAGACACCACTTTGCTCTGCTGAAGACTCGTTGCCAGGAGTGGCTTGTTGAAGTCAGCAGTGCGGCCCTCAATGTTCTTGTAGGAAAGTCAAGGAAAGCTGTAGCTTCCAGATCTGTATAAAGTTGGATACTCCACACTCAAGCCTTAATGCATGTATTTATTCAATAAAATCACTTTGTTTCAAAACAAACCCCCAAAAAGCAGCTTGCATTTAGACTGCCTCAAAGAAGAGATGTCACACCAGAGATTCCTCCAGTTACTTATAAAACACTGAGTTGTTTAAAGTCATCTGTCTTTGAGAGGTAATTATTAAGTGAATGTAGAATATAATTGGTCTGAATACCAATAAACTTGTGTTAGACACTGAGTAAGCACTACAGGCAGGTGATGAATTGCAGAAGCAATGCTGCAGCAGAGTGCAACTTTCTGCTGAGCCACCGTTTCCTGCTCCAGCATTGCACAAAATAACCCGCTCATTTCTAATACTCCCCTGAATTAATTACTTAAAATAAAAGAGGCCTTAAAAGAGTTCCCAGACCTTGCACCACGCTGGTGCTCGTTTGGCTTTTGTCCTCTTTCTTTCACCTGAAAGGGAACCTCAGACCCGTTGCTAGTCACTTCTTTAAAGTCAGCTGTGCTACACAGGGATTTCTTCCAGATTTCTTCTCTTCCTAGGGTGTCCATGACCTGCAGACCGCAGCAAACACTCCAGTCACGATGCTGCTATTAAAATATTAAACCAATGGCCAACAGCACTTTATATTCCATGCCTCTGAGTGGATTATGATAAAAAACTAGTTCGGTTTTGGAGATTCAGTCAAGCAATGGAAGTATTTCAGACCAGGATCCAAATCTTTCAGACATGCAGTGCTGGGATGGAATTCTCCAGGGGCTTCCAGGCAGTTCTGCTCCAGCTCCAACAAGACAAATCCTCGGCTTGTTATTATTAACAGCTGGAAACCTTTATTTCCCTACTCTACAGTAAGGAGGATTCCACCTCCTTCCCAAATCTTGTCTTTATGGAGCACGTCCCTGCCCACGGCAGGGGGGTTGGAACTAGATGATCTTTCAGGTCCTTTCCAACCCTAACTATTCGATGATTCTCTGCAGGTTTTGCCCATGGGACAGCTGTGCACTGTCCGCGTTTCACTCGACAGCTCCCCACAGATTTCCATCAAGACATATGGAAATCACACCAAGTTTCTAGAGGAGTTTAGCTCATGTCACGTTTCCATCACTCCCCCGACGAGCTCTGACAGCAGCTACCTGCCTCCTCCTCTGCTTTCAAAATAACCTTGTCATGAGCAGGACTAGCAACAAGCACAAACCTCCTCTAGAGAAGAACCAACACAACTGACAAAGTTTGCACCAAATCATGACCAGAGTATTTTAAGCCTTCTGGGCACAGTTACAGCCCCACTGGCAGCTCTGCATTCATGTAGAAAGAAAACATGGGAGAAAGAGGCAGATCCAAGAAGCACAGGAACCATTCAGCAGCCAAACAGCTGCATGCTGAGAGCAGGACTCTCACAGCACAATTCATTTCCAGCCAGACCATTGGCACTGCACAGCCCTGGACCTCAGACAGGCCCGAGCATCACACAGAGAGCCTTGAAACCGCGCTGTGCCTTTGACAGATAATCTGTGTGACCATGGGCAACCCCATTAATCTCACTGACCTTTAGTTACCACTTTGTCTGCTATGAGAGTAGCTCTTTATCACTTCTGGAGGGCTTTGCCAGCTGTGGATAAAAACAATTATGCAAAGAGGAGGGTTTGGATGGCTTTTCTAATTGTCAGAGACAGTCTGAGAGGTGCTTCATCTCCCTACCACTGTGTAAGAACATATTTGGTCTGCAGTGCTATTGCAAAGTCGGTTTCCCAGTTCTCTGAAGCACAGTATGACAGACAACGAAGGCAGGATTCAGAGCGTGGGATGCACAGTCTCACGTGAGAAGGATCCAGCTGCAGAGGTGAAGCACTGCCTAATTTTTATCACCATGGAGTTAATTTTAGAGTCCCATTGCAGAGGTAAAGCACTGGCTATATCTTATCACCCTGGAGTTGAGTTTTTAGCTAAGAAAAGCCAAGCTGAGGATTGGCTCCAAGGATCACACAGTGTGTGGTCTCCCCATGTGAAGAGCTCTGCACGGCTCTCACTCATGTTACATGAATTACTTTAACAAAATTAGATTCAGAATAATATTTATAAAGCCGAGATCTGTGGAAGGTTTTGCCATCACCTGGGTACAATCCCCTCATTCACAAGAACGAGCTCTCAATTCTGCTGCTCAGTGACACATTGGGAGGATGAAGAGGGGTTTATTGTGGAATTTTGAATGGATTCCCCACAAAGAAAAAAATTGGGGAGATAAAAAATGACAGAGTTTCAGTGAACATTCCTTTTAAATCTTACTTCTCTGTTGTTGCCTGTCAGGGACACAAAGGTTAAAGCTCTGTGATCGGGACATTTAAACCATGTCAGTTTTATTGTGGGACCCCTTTCACCTCGCCACAGTGACTGAATGTAATGCTGAAAGGCTTTGCTGAACACAAATGTCATCCTCAGCACTCACACGAAGCCTCAGCACAGGGCTAGAATTTTGCTCTCAAGATGACAGCTCTATCTCTGAACCAGTCCCTCTGTCTACTACGTTACCACTGATCTGTCTTCAAAATAAACCTTCTATTGTTCTGTGCTTTTAATGAAATATAAAGTTAATCAACACAAGGAGATAGAGGTTTTGGTTTCTGTCCTTTGGGGGTAACTTAAACAAATATTTAGCTTTAGCCTACTTCAAAGGTATATTTCAATCAGTGGCAAACTCCTGTGTGTTACTCATGTGAAACAGTACCTGCTGAGCACTTGGTACTCCTAGGAAGCAAGAGGTAGTAGACAGAGCAGTGCTAAGTTCCTTCAACACCTGGTATGTAAGAGCAGAACATCTGACTAACCCTCACGAATGAAGATCTTGCACCTCAGGTAAGTTACCTGTTTTTAGAGGGAGCTGACACACATTTAACTTCAGAAGCTCTTTTTCCACCTGCCCAACATGGGACCCTCTCTGGCCACTGCTCCCACTACCCCAAGGAGCCAAAAGAAGTCAGGAGAGCAGAGCAGGGGAGGAATATTTGCCATATTTCAACTCAGGTTCTGTACTGCAGTACAAGGGCAGCACAGGAAGGTGATATCCCATGTGTTTTTAAACAGGATTTGAAGTGCAGGAAATCCCATATTAGGTGTGACATCTGGCAACTTTAATGTAGGATGGATGATGAGAAGTAAAGAGGAGTAAATACCTTCCCTAAAGGCACAGAACAAAGCACTGTACGGACAGGGTGAGGCTGTAGGATACAGATCCACGTGATTGTGTTTTCCATCTGTCCTTGCATAGTCCTGTCTTTTCTAGAATCAAAGCACAGGGTCATGGGTTTGTATAAACACTGACTGACCTTTCTTGCCCAGGTTTCTCTTGAATCAAATCAGATTTTGTCACCCTTCCTGCAGTTCAGAGCACGCACTGCACTCTACTGTTGACAGCACTTGACCAGGTGTACACTGAGAACTCCTTGGAGGCTCTTCACTCGACCTCTTTGCTCACGTGATGACAAGTTCAGACTCCATGAAATGAAAATCTGCTAACCAGAGGCTCTAACACTGAATATCCAGACTTCAGTACGATTCAAACACTTACAGCCCACCCCTTCTACCTGTAACACAGTTCTCAGGGCTCTAAACCATTAGGAATCTACCGGTGTGTCAGTTCTCTCTCGTTTCCATGAGATTATTTGCACAGACATTGCACAGTGATGATTCTTGGGACACAAAACTCCATTAACAGGAGTGATGTGCTGTCTAAATTTAACTCTCTATTTGTTTTCTCTTCAGTTTCTATAGAACAGGAGGAGTGATGCAGATGGCTGACAGCAGTGAGATTATAGCGATAGCTGTAAAATTTGATGACTGTTATCAAAAGCATCGTGTGGCTCATGGGAGCAAGTGGCAATTAAAAGAATGGAAAAGGAAAAAGCATCTCCAAGCTTATCCTAGGCAGGAGAGTTTGCAAAAGCATTTTGTCACCACACTTCACAGATTACCATCACCAAAAGTAAGTTTCAAGCCAAACCTGAAGCACTGATGCCCACTTCGCGTAAGAAATAAATACCTTAAAGGAATATACCTCAGGGCACTCCCTGTGCACTAAGGAACAGCAATAGCAAGGGGGGGTTTAAAGCCAGTTTCATACTAAAGGATTTATTAAAATAAGAAGTTAAGTACTTCAAACCTTAACTGATACTGGTTGTGTGAAGCAATACCAGGAATAAATCTGTGAATGGAATCAATGTGCTGTGCGCTAGCCTGAATCAATGACTAAAGCTGCTAACCTCTTCTTGAATCTTCTCACTCCACTCATTAGTAAGTCTTATTCACGGTCCTGAAAATCTGGCTGCTGGAACATCCTCTTATTCCACATTTCCCCCAGCTACAGTGTTACTCAGCACTCTCAGGAGAAAGCTGGTGTCATCTTGTGATAGTGGCAGTTCTTCAACTGAGCAGGGTAGGGGGCCGGGGGGGACTTTGCTTTTAGAGATAAAGCCATATTGATAAAATGGAAAGAAATCTGAGGAAACCACACGCACTAAGATAGGAATCTTTCTAAAGGAATTTCTTTTTTTAAGAATAGACTTGTTCTCTCTTACTCCCCCCCTCAATTCACCCACACAGACTGCACGAAAAGCACAAGCTTGCATATATTATGAGTAGTCTCCATTTCTTTGTAATCCTATTAATAATTATCACCATTTCCCAATTAATACTAGGAGGACATTCTTCTCTAGAAACTACAGACATCCCCAGCAGCCACTTCATACACTGCAATTGGGAAAACGCAGTCTTCCTCTAAACCACATCCTCTTTTTTCAGTAGAGGTATTATGCGCATTAAAATATTAATCTCCTCAACCACTTCTCTGCTCAAGACACCTATTTTTAAACCTTGGCTTCACAGATTCACTGCCCATAAACCATTTAATCTCGGTTCTCACGCAGCTGCAGACTGAAGTTATGCACAAGCCACATCCAACTGACAGTATTCTTTGCCTTCGTTTCTGGGTTACTTAAAAATGACAATCTCAAAACAAAAGGAGGTTCTTGTCCTGCTGAGGTCAGCATCAGAAGCGAAGGACACTCCATGGAACTGCGGCAAGACTGGAAATGGACAGTTTGGAATATTATGGTTGGCCGCCCCTATTAGATTTCCTTTGGGAAAGGGGTAATATAGTCTAATACAGTGTATATTACACATAGTATCTACAAATATTTATTGCTTTAAATGTTAAGGAATCTTATCCTTAAACAAGACCTTTAAAAAGTAACAGCTTTCTATTCCACACTGCACTTCGGGTTTAACCTATAGCCTTTACTTGAAGTCATGGAGTTCTGTGGTTATTCTCCTGTAGCTACTCTTGGAGGAAAACACCCACACACATTCCAGTTTCGAGAGCAGCCTTCTGCTTCACCATGCCAACCACAGCCAGGCAAGTGCAGGAGGGCAGCAGGTAGCACGGGGCATGTTTTGGAGCTGATTTGCAGCCCACAGTTCAATGCAATGATACTTCTGCAAATTACCAAGAAAAATATACAAAACCCCACAAGTTTTGACCAAGTTTCATTTCTATGGAGCAGTTAACCATGTTAAAGCATTCACTCTAAAGAATTAAATGCTGTACTCATAAATTCAAAGGAACATCACCACTGTCTGATACTCTTTAAGCAGTAGAAAATACTGTGTTATTTTTATTCCACATAGCAGGAACTGCTTTAGAAACTATGAAAGTCAGAGTAAGACATTGTAACTTTGCAAAGAAATACTATTCTAAAAGGACAAATCTGGAGGATGAAGACATGGAAAGATGAAATTAGCTGCATTTTCTTTTGGAAATCATCTATTCTGTAGAAAATCTGATTTTGATCATTCTCAAGCTTTCCATGTAACAGTCATACAGCTCTGGCTACAGCTTTCCAAGTCTGAATTCCCAGGACTGAAGAAACAGAATCTGTTCATTTTCAGTCCCTGTGCCAGTCATTACACATAAGATGTTTGGGATCCTGTGTCAGGGGAGCTAAAGGGAATCCGTTCCAGAGCAAGGTACTCAGCACGGTCTCCTGTGAGAAAAGGGCAGATGTGGGCTGAAATACCTGGAGAGAAGGAAGGACTTTCAAAATTTCCATGAGGAAATGAAAAGTCAAACCTACTTTTGCCAATTTCCACTTCCAGAGCTGCTCTGCAAATGGTCTCACAGTGTTTGAAACAGAAACCAGGAATTCTCTGGTCTACTGTGCTTGCCACTAGACTGTCCTGGTTTCTCTGAAGTCCTTCTCTCCCCATTAATACTTCTCTTCTGTTTAAAGCACTGGCTTCAACCCTTCATCTGACCAAAACAGAGGCAAGAGAGCCATTTCCCATCTTGATTTTGCTGTCTTATCTTGATTTTCTCTTGATGGTTTAGTCTACTGGCAAGCACCAGGAGTGATGAGATCATTGCAGGAGGCGGCATCTATTCAGAGGAGCTCAGAGCTCCCAAGAACACAAAAATAGTTCCTATTACATTTTACTCCTTGGCAAAGCATTATTAGATTATATAAAAGGCAACAGAAATAGCTGGCACAGATGCATGTAAAGTACTTTAATGTTAATGGCAGTGCTGCATCACTCTGGTTCTCGTCTGGAAACCTGTATTCTAGGTAGGTCACATTTGTCTTAAGCTGAAGTTCACTACAAATATACTTATGTAGGCTTCAGGCAACAAGTGTGGCAGAGGGAGCCACGTTCTTTGTGAATTGAGATGGAACTGCCAGAAGAAGTCTGGCAACTGAGTCAGGCAAGAGGAGAAGAAAAATCCATGTGGATCCCTGACATTCAGCTGTAAATGCACAACAGGGTTGCTGCACGGTCAGAGTTGCCACTGTACCAAGAGAGTTCTCTTTCCTGTAGTGAAAATGACAATAATTCATCTTCAAGGAAACAAATACTCTGGTCAGCTGAAAAACTCCCAGCAACTGAGATTTTCCAAATGCCTGCAGACATGGCAGGTGGATAATGGGATCATGCACTCACAGCAAAGTGACGACTGTCCTCCAGCTATTTAGTCTTTTGTTTTTTGGGGTGTAGGGGGAGGGAGGGAAGAAGAAAAGAGGAAGAAAGGGAAATGGGTAAGGAAGAAGACTGTGGAGCAAGCAGAACGGCTGAGGAGCTATCTGGGAACACAGAAGATCCAATGCAGTTACAGTACAATGATAAACCCTTCCTGTGCATGACCCTGGACAAGTAAGTTTCAAGCTGGCTCCCCTTTTTAAGAGCACAGCAATAGCAACAAATGTCCAGCTGGCATGAAGATATCTGGATGAGAGAGTTAAAACCACTTTGGCATTGCAGTACTGGTGGTCATACTGGCATATTAGGCACAGACAGGCAAACGAGAAGTGCTTTGCAGATACAGATCCCATTAAAAGGAAATATTAACCAGCAGTAGTTGTTGAGAGCTTTGTGGAGGGATCTAGAAGTAAACCCCTACAGAAAGGTTCCATGTTAAGTTCCTAAGCAAGAAACTCTATCCATGCAAAATCATCTACCACAGTTGACCATGAGCCAAGTGACTGCTTTTGATGAAGAGGAGGTGTAAAAAGCTTGTCCACTCCGAGCAAAAAATAAACCCACTTTTACAGGCAGCTGGTGTTTGATTTGAATGTGCACGTGTACATACCACTGGATTAAGAAGCTCTGATCCCACTGCAGCAACACTACTGCCAATGGCTAAAACCCCTTCTGCTATGTCTGGAATGGAAGTGATCTTCACCTCTGGAGTTCAAAGATCACAAGTTTACTCCTCATGATGCCTGGTCCAATGACAGATCAAAAAAGGCACCTGGGAAATCTACCACTGACAATATAATTCCACCAAAAAACACCCAAGTGACCATTTACTGTTATTATCAGTAGCGATGAATAAGAAATACTTTTTCTGTCCCCAGAAATGATGATGATGACTGGAAAACCCATTTGTACTGGAAGATTCATGGCCCTTCAAGGTTTTTTTACATAAAATGAAGGACATACAGTTGGTTTGGACCAGGCACAGTGAGAGCTCAATCCCTGTACCCCACATTCTAAGCAAGTACAGTGACCACCAGTCAGTGGACCGCGCTGTACTGGTGTTGCACCTCGGAGCCATTCAGGCATTCCTGCATTGGCTTGCCACTGTTCTCCTCATTCAGGCGTCAGCAAAGTAAGTTTTGTTCTCATCAAGAGACACTTCTGGTGATAGGCATTTTGCCATGAAAGTGACTAAGAGAAAAGATGTCCAACTGTTAACCTTTCTTTTCTGAAAGTGAAGCTGCAGACAGCAACAGCTCTTTTCTGTCACCAGAGCATCAGCTCCAGAGGCCTGAGTGTAAGCAGCATGCTAGATGTCACATCTTGCCTTTTTTCAAATGGATTCGATATGAAAAGTTTAGGTGACATCAAGTGTCACTTACATAAATCTACCATTCCCTAACTTACAGCTGCTGTACATTTCTCTTCGCATACATATAAGTACATGCAACTTACACACTTACTATGTAGTTACAATTAACACACCAACATACAAGAGACAGCTAAAACCAGGTATTTTGTCAAACAAACTACAGTGAACCTTCAGCAAAGTCCAAGGAGTCTGCTTTGCAGATTTCTCCTTGGAACAGACAACAGCAATTTGAATAATGTGACTCACTGAAAGGAAGGCTGAGATTTTGCAAACCATAAGTATTCCATGTCCTCCCTCAGCTAACTTTGCCTTGTGCACAGAAAGTGCCTGACTGAACTGAAATATAACTATGTTTTAAAACAGGAACATCAGAAAGTTAAGTATGTGCTAACAGTAATGGGGGAGAGTGGTGGCCATCAATCCTGTTGCTGTCAGGCCTGCTCTGAGGAATGGCTCCAGTTTTCTCTCTAGTGACTGAGTCTGCAGCAGCAGGTCATTAGTGAGCAGGAATTAAGGGGCTCACAAACTACATCTTCTCTTCCTGAAGTGGAATGCACCATTTGACTGCAAATCCAGCTTGCTGAAAAATAGCTGTGTTTCGTCTGAGATAACAGGCTGGAAAAGGGATTCCATATCAGGGAAACTAAAGTTGAAAGAGTTCTCTTCCTAAAGATGCATACTGAAAAATCCATGTTGTCTTGAATTACAGTTAACTTCCACTGCAGAAAGTTTGTATTAAGAGCCATTACGAAACGATTTCTATACAAAAGAAGAAGAGAAAAATCATTGTTCCAACTGTGCTCATTTCTTCAGGCTCATTAAAGAAATTCTCAGACAAAACAGTCTTTGATCTCAGGGACTGCTACGAAGCAATTGCACTTTTCAAATGAGACATAACCATTCCTAAGGAAACAAAACCTCTGTGCAAGGAGAAAGTCAGTCCCTGAAACGGAGAAGCCTCAGTGCTTACCTCTTTCCGAGCAGGTCAAATTTTGGGAGGTAGTTTCTCCGAGCACCTCAGACATTCCATGTGAAGTGTTGTGCTGCAGTGAACTGCTGCAAAACTTGCTGATTTATTCCCCCAGTTGGTGTGCATGCTGAACCCCAGCAGAAATCCCATGCAGGCACAAAAGGAATACTAAAGGACAAACAAGCCCAAAAGCCACAGGAGAAGCACCTCAGCCCTTGAGCAAAGCACAAAAAAGTTCAACGGGGAAATACAAAGGAAATCCAGCGACAACTCAAAGTTTGGATAAGAAACAGGAAAAGCAAGCTTGCTCCCTGCCTGTAGTCCTGGCTAAAGGTGCCTCTCCAAGCAAAATTCACGGCGAGTCCCAGCTCCTCGGAGCAGATGGTATTCACACATTATTCCCGAGCAGCAGCATTCCCCAGTCCAATCAGGAGGCAGCACTCAAAAGCCAAGCGCTTCCCAGACTCGGTTACAGTTTTCAATAGCTATAGCACAAGATGAATGACTCAGAAAATGAATAAGCAGGGAAAATAAAACATGCTTCTCTCCTAGGCAGAGGCACAGGCAGCTCACCAGCCCCGAGTGTGCTGAGCACTGGCTTCACGCTAAAGGCACCTGCTTTTTATCCCTAAATCCTAAATGCTGATTACACCTTCCGTATCTTTAATTTGTGGGATCTAGTTCATCTTGGGTTTGAAGGCACAATAAGAACTAAATCTTTGCTTTTCTTTTATTCAGTCTTAAAAACAACAAACATTTGTAAGAGCCATAAAGAGGATGAACTGCAAGTGTGCTCTTCCAGACAAAAAAATTCCTGATAACTCAGTGACACTTCTCATGCCATCTCATGCTGGATACATAAGCTTATATCTAAGATGAAGGCCTAACTTTACAGATCCTGTTGCAAATTATGTGAAAAAAGAAGAAAGGTTGATTTTAAACCTGCGTGTCCTGAACAGATTAATGCATCCTCTGGTTTTGCCTAAAGTTTACCAGGAAACTTTAAATTACAATAAAACAAATACAACTAAGAAGCAAATGAATGAACATCTACCAACTTTAAGGTGAAGCACAACCATTACCTGAAAACTGGCTGAACAGAACCAGTAAACTACTCCCAAGTGCTTTGCTTGGCTTATAGACCATTGTGACCAGCTCACCCAGAGAGCACTGCTAAATGCAACCCCTCTGCTCACTGCCTGGCTCCTTCTGACAGCTGCAGCCCAGGTTAAAGGATGATCTGCGAAACAAAGCAAGTTACTCATGGACAAGGAGCATCAGCAGATTTCCCCCTGGAAGTGCACTCGGGAGCTTTCCAAAACATCCTGAAATTCCCTTTAGTTTTCTAACAGAAGAGGCTGCAAGGAGGTGACACGATGTTTAACGTTCCTATACCAGCTCTCGCTGCTGTCTACACGCAATGCTTTTACTGCTGCCACTCAGAAATTAACTCCGGGTTGGTGGAAAACACGCTGCAGTCAGACAAGTGGAAGCAGTTAGATCAGCAAAGCTATTTGGGGTGAGCAGCATTCTCCCAGGTCCCCCCGGACATTTTCAGATCTTTGTCTGTGGCTGTAAATTGATCCTTTGCATTCCTGTCTGACACGTGAACTGTGAAAAACTCTTCAGGGATATTCTCTCTGCCATGAGTAATGCTCTGACAGTGCTCCTGCAGAACAGGCGAGCAGTTGTAGACACAATAAAATATCATGAGCTTGGGTCTAACTTTTATTAAGTCATTTTTTTTTTTCTTCATTCTACAATGCAGAAGGGAACTCTATTGGCATCCTACTCTCCTATTTTCAAAGCATGAAGGATCAGGCTTAACGGCAGGACCTACACTCAAGAGCCATGCCGTGCCCACCCAGTGGTTAAGCAAACAAACCCACACACACAGCTAGAGCACAGAGAACACTGCCTTGTGTTACTACATCTGCCACAGCTGCCCACCAACTTCCCAGCTACAGCTAGAAAAGTATTTAGAGGTGTCAAACCAAACTAGAAGCGTATCTAGATCTGGGGAGAAAACAAACATTTCTTGAAACTTCACTTTGGCAGACATTTTCTGATCACTGCATTAAGCTCAGCAGCCAAAATCATTGACTACTGACTCACTTAGCAAGGCATATGGTCGGCCCCTGAGCCTGCACCAGCAGGAGCAACACTTTGCAATTACATCTTTCCATGTGCTAGTTCCTTGGAGATGCTCAGAGAAGCACGTCTAAATGTACACATGGCTACCGTCATGCTCTAAATGACATGATAACCACATGTAAGCACTGAGAAACCTCCCGGGCAAACATCCTGATCAGGCATAAGAAAACATTACAGTGAAGCGGCTGGAGATAAGCCGTTTATTCTTTCTCTCTCTGGCGTGCAGTGCATGTGTGAGACACGGACATGAAGCGGCTCTGTGGGTCTTTCCAGGCATCACCAGAAGAGGAGGCTGCTGCACAACACCTTCCTTGTCACATGTATGTGACCACAGGAGCCCTTTATTAAAGCTCAGAGAAAAACCCACTTGACCAACTCCTTGTCACGATGTGGGGCATCAGCTCTCAGTAAGGCCTGACAATTCCTCCTGTGGCTTCTCCAGTTTCTGTTACTTACTACCAGAGTCTGATGAATTTAAAGGCTTCTGATGCATTAGATGTACTCTTTTAATTCCTCCTCATCTCTACTCTCATGAAATCCCTTGTCCCCTATTTTCCAAAGCAGACACATGAACAAAATGTTCAAAACGTTGGATCTTTCCATGTTTTCTGTAAATTCCACTGAAGTCAGCAGGTAGAGCTTGTGCTTTGGTCCTGGTTTTGCCAAAAGTTTTGGTGACAATAGAGAAGCCCACTGAAATTTAGAACCTCTTTCCCCATAAAAAATTATGAGCTGCCTCAGACTTGCCTTTCAGTACAACATATCTTTCTGGTGAGTCATAGTTAGTACCTCAATACAGTGTAGGTAAAATGGAGAAAATATAGAGCTAAACATGAAGAAAAGGGTTGCCACCAAGAACATGCCTACCACTGTTATCCACAACCCACCAGGAATGCAGTATTTGTCTTCCCTAGGTAATACACTGCCCTTTTGGTTTCAATTTTTCCTACCATCAAGCACATCTTTCTTTATCTCTCTTTAGTCACAAGCCACAAAATAGATATGGGGTAAGTAAAACGAAGAAAAGAATGAAGTATCGTTGTCCCAACATTCTAGGGCATCTTCAGTACATAAACTACAGTACATGCTTCAATTTAGAAGGCAGGGCCTCAGAGCACTCCACTGAAATTAGTGTTGTCATCCTATTTTCCTTCTTTTTCTCATTACTAGATGCCTAAAATGCACTTCTGAAGCAGCAATGCCACAGAATACACATCTATTGCCCATTGGATGAGGTGTCCCAAACTACATCATCTGCCAAACCCAGCTCAGTAGCAATGTTTGTGGCATTTCCAATTCTACAGCTGATCTACCCTATCTCTTTGACTAAAAGATCAGTCTAAAACATCAAGTGGAGACATGAGTCCTCACCTGCCGCAGCATCATTTGTTGGTCTCATGTTCCTGCACAACTCTGCTAACAAACGATATCTAATCTACATAAGTATTCTGTTCTTGTTTCTCTTCTCTCTACCACGGATGATTTTTAATGCACAAGTCATAGATAGTTTGCACTCAAAAGTGCATACACAAATACAACATCTCCTAAATCTTCACTGCCTTGCAGAAAGCTGCTGAGTTGTCTTTTATTCTTATAGCTGCAAGTGGCTATAGCACAAAAGAGAAGTCTGTAGCTCTGATATGTCATCCCTCTGAAATGGGTAATTGAGGGTTATGGTTTCAGAATCAGCACATTCTTCAGCACTTTTCTTCCAAGAAAAGATTTCAGTGAAAAGAATCAAGTAAAACCACGCGAGTACATTCAAAAGGACACATCAACACTCCGAACCGGGAGCCATGGGGAACTGACAGTCATCTGCCTTGATATTCCTGCATTTCAGGAGAGAAAATGGGGGGGGGGGGGGGGGGGGGGGAGAAACAGAGTGCTTAAGGGTTTTTAAACTCTTTACAAGAACCTCCACCTTTATGTGAGCCTTTCTCCTAAGCACAGATGGAGAAAAGTTACAGAACTTCCATCTCCTTTCCCAAACATTAACAGCATCCTAGCAAGCTGGTGTCCAGAGTGGTGCCAGCACTATGGCTCAGGGAAGAAGAGAAAGAAAAAACCCAATAACCCTTTCACTCACAGGTTATGATTTCATTCCAGGTTCTATTAGTCAAGGCAACAGCTTAAATGTCACTTCAAGCCCTCAAATAAATGAGTGGTCCTTCCGTGCTGCAGTTACAAGCAGCAATAAATCTATGAGGTATCTCCATAAAAAGTTGGCAATTTGATTTGATGAGAAAAAAATCTGGGCTGAGAAACGAGACACCTTCTCAGCCTTGAATATTCCCCTACCGTCCTTCCAGCTGATTTCATACGTCTCTGTAAGCAAATGAAAGGGCTGCAGGAGGCAAAAGAGCAACTCTGCAACTCTAAAGTATATTATTGGCACATATCCTTCAGAACAGCTTTTACCATCATTAAGGATCTATTGATTAGGCTGCCAATAAGCAACTGAGAATGAAGTGACAGTGAATTTTAAGGGAGATGGTTACCCAATGCAGACCATCAGGTACAGCAAAAATTAAATAACAGTTCCCATTCTGCTGGCAGAAAAAAGGACTTTGATTTGGCATTCTTGAAGGTAAAAGGCACTTCCACAGTCAGCACAGATGTTTCAAGTTCTAGTCACTTCCCAAGGCATTAATATTTGTCACATGAGCAATACAGTAAGATAAACACAACAGTTACCAGTGTATTCATAGCAGTTCATGAGCTCTCTGATAACCAAAGGGGCTGCTTTAACGATGACAGCTACAAGATTGGGATTTACAGAGTTAGAAAGAGGAGCTATGGCAGGTTCTGCAATACCTGCTACCACGAGTGCTGACTTATCTCCCATTTCCCAGTTTATGACCATTTCCAGAGTCTGCCTGCTTATTCAAATATGTTGTAGGAAAACAAGTTTCTACAAAACATGACAGAATATCCTTTGTATGTCTAAGGAGAAGAATGGGAAACCTGTGCATCTTAAATATGCATTCTAAGCTTAGTGAACCTGTATTTCCCACAGAACCACAACACTCTGACTCCTACAGTCCAGCTTCTAATGTTGTGACAGGCAAGAATACTTGCTTGTATGTTTGTTAACATCAGCCCAAACTATGATAATCCTGTAACTTCCCCCTGTAGAGAATAAAATCAGATTTAATTCTCTGTTCTAGTGGTCTATGAGGGGAATAGGACATGAGAAGTAGATGCTGTTCTTCTAGAGAGAAATTAATATAACTCCATTTGAAAGAGAGCAGAAAAGTGAAACAGAAAGTGTGAGATCCTCCCCACTTCATCTTCCCATGTGAATATTATCATTTGAAACAACACTGAAATCTGCCCTTGATTGTTTTACACAATTCAACTTCAGCGTGGCACAGAGCCCAAAGTAAAGCACTGCTGCCTACTTATATCTGCCCAGTCAACTGTCCACATAGTTTACATGTTACTTCATTCCCTTAAGCACATTCTTTCCATACAGTTTTAGGTCTGCTGTGATATTAACACTGCACTTATGCCATACTTGAAGCTCCAGGTTATCAGCAGAGCCTATGCTGTGAGAAATACATAAGTAGTTCTTGAAGAACATATATGTAGGAAGTAGAATACTTTCTAAACTGTACCCATAATAGTAGCAAATACATATGAAAAAGCTGAGAATCATTTACTTTAAAAATCACCGGCTTGAATTGTTTTCATAGATGTAAACACTTTGTTGTCCTCAATGCAGCCAATTCCCTCTGCTAACAGAGAAATCAGACTTGCAATTGCAAACAACTTTTTACCCCAATTTATGCCTTCTAATCGACTAGATACTAGAACATCAGCATGTGGAATGCTATAAATCCAGGGAATAGCTGCAGTTTTAACCATGGACTTAAATTCCAGGGTGAATTTATGTGGTCGCTAGCTAAATATATCCTTCTAAGTAAATCACTCATGCAACTGCCTGTAGGAAAGCTTTCTGCAGATCAAGAAACTGTTTCCAAATGCGACGTTTGACAGCACATACGGCATAAAGTTACATTCTTTTCTTGCTGGCAAAAAAGACCCCAAACTGAATCCTGTAGAATGCACAGGTTCCTCTCGTCTCTGAAAACATCGCCCAGGAGATAGGTTAATGCTGGCTGATTACTGACCCTTGCAATACACTGTACGTATCAGTTTACTCTCTGTTTATCTCCAAACCCTGTAAACAGGGTGATTTCTAAGCTAATGTGAAGCACATTCCCACATTCATTTCTACTTATCCATGCAGAAGACAGTAAAAACACATGCCTAACCCTGCGCCTTTAGTAGGATGTGTAACTCAAACACTCTTTCACTATCCTTTTTTCCCCTCTCTTTTCTATGTTTTCTACTTCTTACCATTGGAGTTGTCCTGGTCCAAAGGATAATCTGGTTCCATTACTTCAAATAAAAGCATCCAACATGCAGTTCTCCATGCAGCAGAGGCATAAAAACACAGCAGTTGCCTAAGCTGATTCACCTGATTTATGAATTAGTGCTGCATCCATAAGAGGCTGTGTTTCTTCTTTTGTATTACATCTGGCTCCTTTTCCAACTAGATGGCTGGGTATTACAGCATGCAGGCCTTTTTCCAGCATCCTCCTAATACATTATATTTAAAGTAGCAGCAACCTTTTTCTCCCATCCCCCAGAGTAAGTTACAGCAGTAACTAGGCTGAGCTGGCAGAGAGCAGAGCTCATTCAGAACAGGACCTGCAAAGCGTCCTCCGATTCGTGTTGCTGCATAAAGAGAATGATTGATACAATCAAAAGTAAGTGGGGTTTGACACAGTGCAGTGTGTGCTGCAGTGAATGCCACCAAACCCAGCACAGGTCTGGAGGGCTTGGGGGAATGCCTTGCTGAGGCCACCAGCGTGCACCCCCTCACACACAAACAGAAATTATGTCCTGCTCCCTCCGCCTCCTTCCCCCCCTCCACTACAATCTTTTATAACCCTGGATCTCCTCCAGCAATAGGCTGTTCCTTTACTCAGTTTATAATAAACTCTGCCATTCCCTTGTGTCCCCAGGGCTCTCTTGGAAAGGAAAGAGGCTGTTTGCAGAATGAATAGACCAGCCACTGCCTAACAGGGAGGCAGCTCAATGACTCCACATCAGGCAGTTGTAACTTGCTGCAGCAACAGCCTTCTGCTGGAGACCTTGTCCTACATCCACCTCCTCTGCCAAGCCAGGAGCTGCTGCTAAGTTTGAGTTTAAAAAAGCCTTTGGCAAGTGAGCTGGAGGAGCAAGCACCAGCCTTGCTAGGCTCAGATGGGAAATTACACCAGAGTCTGCAACAGAGACAGCATTAGCTGACAGATCATTAGATCATAGCGTTAGAAGTCAGGTCACCTTCATTCTGGTACAGGGCTTGCCACTAACTCCCTGAGACCTCACATAACTCATAACTCTTCTTTGTGCCTCAATTTCCTGTGCTGCTGACATTGAAATATGCCCTATCTCACAGGAATACAGCTGAAACCTCCCAACCTTACATGCTTTGAACTTCTGGGATAAATGATACAGTGCAAGGACTGGAGAAGAAGACCTAGCACCTAGATGAGGAATGAAGATTCTGATTTCTCTGAAGACATGTCCACAGAGTAACAGAAAAAGGTATCAATGTGTAACTATGCACCAAGATGTGCCTCTGAAAGATAAATTCTTATTGCTGTTACAACAATCCTGAAACAATCCTCCAAATCCAGACTTTCAGGATAGATTTTACTCTGAACTGACAATTCAAACTCTTTCTTTAATGCTCCAGCCAAGGCATTAAAACATCTTACTTCAAAAGGATGCTTTTGTCTAAATTTAAGGCAAGGCTCAGGCTAAACATCTCCAACAGATTTAGTGCATTTGGGTTTGTCATGGCTGATGACACAGGATCCTGAGGCAGGCAGGGGTTTCTATTTTGGTGCTCCTGGGTAATGCTTCTGCCTTACTCTCTGACTCTTACACCGTCATGTAACTGGTGCTTTAGAGCTGCCTGTTCACGCCGGGTGCTACAAGCTGTAGGCGGACAAATGAATGGCTGACTGAAGGGAAGAAAACATGCAGTGCTGTGTGGAGGAATTAACCTACCAGGTTGATGTGACTCTCCTGTAATTGTACCTCGCAAAAACATTCTAGTTCTGTTCCTGAGGCTTTGGGATATTAATAGAAGAAAACCCTCATTTCTTTCTATTTGTTTTAAGTTTTGCACAGTATATACCCTCTATTAAGTAATGTTCTGAGATCTCTGCCTTGGTCTAAATTACAGAGCTGCAAACCCTACATTCTCTCCCCTCACACCCTACGCTCCCAATGTTCTTTACAACTTCTCTGCTTCTCCCACACACTGGCAAAACAAAAACCTCCATCTTCCCACCTGCCCCCCAAAACCACCTACTCGGTGACTACAGGAACATGGTACTCGTCCTGTCAACAGCCCTCCACCTGATTTATGAATTTTGGATCATCTGTCCAGTCTAGGAGTTAACATATGATAACTATCATAAGCATATGACAGAAAAAAAGTCTGTTAACTCTTGACTGACACATTAGAATCATAGAATCCCAGACTGGTTTGGGTTGGAAGCAACCTTAAAGCTCATCCAGTTCCAACTGCCTGCCACGGGCAGGGACACCTTCCACTAGGGCAGGGTGCTCCAAGCCCCATCCAACCTGGCCTTGAACACTGCCAGGGATGGGGCAGCCACAGCTTCTCTGGGCACCCTGTGCCAGTGCCTCAGCACCCTCACAGGGAAGAGCTTCTGCCTAAGAGTTCATCTCAATCTCCCCTCTGTCAGATTAAAGCCATTCCCCCTTGTCCTGTCACTACTCATCCTTGTAAGAAGTTTCTCTCCGGATTTCTTGTAGCCCCCCCTCAGGTACTGGAAGACTTCTTATTATATTATATATGTTCTTATTACATCCCTCCACTCTGAATTAACCAAAGCTGACAATAAAAGGTATAGATGGGATCTAGAGATGTTTTGGGGGTGAGGAATTCCGAACAGGTATCATCTGCTTATTCCGTATCCCAGGATGGGGAGATACACACACAGAGTGACTCATGAACAGCCTCTCTCGATCACAGAGGGCTGAGAATGTCTGAAGAATCATGACTGACAACGTAAAGGGATACATGATAGTGCAATGAACATCTGAATCAATATACATATTATATACAGAGAAACAATCTGTATTCTTCCATGAAACTGATGGTGCATATACACAGTGTACTTTCTGCAAACAATTTAGCGCCAAAAAATGAATAATCACCTGGGAAATCCTTCCTTGTGGAGGGTCAGGAAGAATCCAGGAATGCTACAGAAGAAATCAAGATAGAAAAGTGAAAAATAGTAATTATTTCAAACTCAACGAATTTGGTCGACAACTGATTTGATTTTGATGTCATCCAAATGATTTGCTCATCTGTAGTTACAATAAAAATGAATTCTAATGTGTAAGTCAGAATGATGTCAATATTTTGGCTGAGCCAGTACTCACAACTGCTAACAATCGAGCAATTGTCATAAGTTCTGTGCTTGAGCACAGCTCATGCAGTCAGGCAAAGCAGCTCCTGCGATGCTTCTGAAAGGAAAGGGACAGTTGGAAGATCAGACTTTGATCACTGGGGATTTTAATTGCTCAGGCACTGAATGGAAAATTGCAGAAGTGAAGAGGGAAATGATCTGCAGACAAATGGCCGGAATGGTCAGAGCCTGTGCTAGACCAAATCCTAGGAAATGAGCCAGGCACACTGAACTAATGACTGTGGAAAGAGAAGTCTAGCGAGCGTGTTCTCCGGAATACCTATGAGGTTAAGTAGAACACAAAATGTAGAGCTTTGGAAAGCTGACTCTTCAGGGAAGGAATTTTGAAATGGTTGGAAGGAAGTGGAAATTAACACACTCCGTTTCTGTCTCATCGGAGCATCTCCACATTGCCCTGGATGGTTACTTTTGAGACCAAAAAGGAAGTTATATTTAATCGCCTAATGTCTGCAACAGCTTTTATATACCAGACTCCAGTTGTGCTCTATACGTAAGACTTTACTTTGGAGGACTTGGTAGCTACTACTTCTTAACTCCTGTTTTGTTTCAGAACAGATGGGAGTCATAGCTCACATTGGCCTTTATTTCACACCGTGACATGAAATTGTAAATAAGAAAGATGGTGCTTCCTTTTAGTTTGCTGTAAAACTTTGGGCAAATCACCTCATCTGTCTTTTATCAGCTGCACAGATCTGCACTGAACCTGTTTGTTATTCCTTATCATAAAGCAATTTAGTATTTCCAGATTAAGCAATGTAGTCTAAGTTTGAAGGAGTATAAATGTGGTCGTATAACTGTCTTGGATTTATTACCAGGGAAGGGATTTGCTTCCTAGGTCTTTGTGGACCTTGCTTTGCGATTTTATGTGCAGTGCCAATGGATTACAGTCAATGGAGACTGCAAAAAAGTCTCTCTTGTCTACCAGGCGTTTTAAAGATCTATAGGAAGAAGTAAGTAGGAATACCTGCATGGATAAACTAGCAGAGTCAACAGACATCCTGCAAAAAATATTCCATTTTCAAGATAATATTCCATTCATCCAGAAGGAAGTGTTGGTACAATTTTGACATTGTTCCTGGCAATGTATCACTCTGCTATTGAAAGGCTTATCTCTGACAGCCTAAGAACACCACCAAAGGACACTACAAGCATTATTTAGGCCTTGCTCATCCCAAGTAAACATTACTATTCCCATACTGTAACATGGGATGCAGAAGCACAGAGCTGCAGGACACCTCCTCTGCAATCATGAATGTGACTTAATCTGAAAGTAATAAAAACTTGAAGAGCTTTAACTGTTTAAAGTCCTAACAGCCCTAGAATGAATCTTTTCCAATATAAGCAGGTAAAATAATTCAGCAATTACATTTTAGCTGCTAATATCTTTGCAAAAATGATTCCTGGGGATCATCCTCCGCATGCCAACTGAGCAGTGTCACACCATGTGAGAAGACCAAGCTGGAGATGGAAAGATCCCCATTATTTAAAATGAGGAGAAAGCATTTTAGGCTGCAAATCTACAGGAAGGAGTGAGAAGGGATTCAGTTGCTTTTCCCCCTGGGAAACAAAGAGTGGCACATTACTCTGCCTACTGTTTAATGCAGTCGTTGTTAGCCAATGTAAAAGATCAGCATGATGCCACAGCTGCCCGCCACCACACAGCCCTTCTTTGAAACCTAAATTCATATGTAGGAGGAAGCAATGAATGCCTGCAAGTTGAAAAGCCAGTAAAGCACAAACCTGCTTAACAAAACAGTTTGCCAAGGTTACTGGGGGTGTTGTCAAAGCCTCCTCTTTTGTGAGGGCTGAATAACAATTCAGACCAAGTAACCAGCTCCACAGTTTCTTTGGCTTTACCTGGCAAGTTTTCAAAGTCACTGCTCATGGCTGGGTCTGTTCCCAGTGAGATGCAGCTTATCTTACCCTGGACAGCAAGCGCAGGGATCGTCCTACTCCAAAAGTTCATGCCAAAGCCCTGTTGTGCTGCTTTTCTGCTTGAACTATGTCTGTCAGAAATGGGCTTGAAGGACACAAGCACAAATTGAAAATGACACATCCTGGTTACTTCATACTGGTAGGAAGATTTCCCCTTCCTCGGACAGCAATTTAACCATTTCATTTAATAAAGGCAAACAAAACTGGGATCTTCAGGATCCCAGTCCCAGTTACTAAGATTCTATCCAGGCAGATGCTCCTGTGAGCAAGCACAGAGAAGACTATAACCTGTTTCAAGCTTATTACTCAAGAACTTTCAAAAAGGTGATGGATGCTGTCCAGTGCCACAGGGAAAGTTCTATCCTCAGCTGCGTCCCCTTCCAGAATATGTGTCACATAACCTGCAGCAATGAGACAGACATCCTTTAAGGATCCTTTATCTGGGGAGATAGGAATTTATACTCTCAAATCAGCAGACTTCTATCTTAATCTTCTGAAGAAGGTGATAGTCTAATCACACATCTGAGGTGGCAGCTTCTCATCCAGAACTCAGCAAAGCTCCACCACAGAGAAAGAGGATATGCAAAATAAAAGTGCAACAAGTAAATGGAGCGTGAAAAGCTACAACACTTGTGCTGGAGAAGGAGTCTGTGCGAAAGACATTCCCTAGGATATCATCAGTGCAAGAACTGAGCCCTTCAGTACTCTCTGGTTTTGTGAACCATTAGGAGTTTTGGTTTGTAACAGCGTTCTCTGGTCTAAGAGCAGTTCAGTATCTCTTAGGTGCCCAAAACAAAACCTTTGACTTCAGGAACTTTGAAATAGACCAGTTCTTCATTTCCTGAACAGACTGAGCCTCACCTCTCTATTCACATCTCTGCCACAAACCACTAGATCTGGTAACAAACAGAATTCTAAAGACTAAAACAAACAACACACTTCAGAGTTACAGTTAATCCTGATTAGAAAACACCGCTACAACTATGAAAGGAGTACACAAATATCTGCCATAAAAAATGCCAACAATCAGGTTGACGTAGTCAATATTTAAGACCCTCCAAATTCATACTTAATAATATTTAATACCCCCCAAAATATGAGGGTATTCTTTCAGGGTAACTAGAAGATAACATTACCTCTTGCTACTGCACGCTTCAGACTGAGGAAGGTGTCTCTGAACTTCCTTAGGAGAATCCTCCTGGCAGTTTAACAGAGGAAAATGAAACTGAACCGACTCCTGGGCAAAACTAACACCAGGTCTGCAACACACAGGGCTCTGTGCAGAACTTCCTGAGCTGTCTGTTGAGATTCCACCTTAGCTGACTTGACAGATTCCTGACTATGTTTCTGCAGTTGTCTCCTAGAAACAGGAACAAGAAGGGAACAAGAAGCATTTGCTGTTTTCTCAGCTCTTTTGAAAAACTCTGCAACAGCTTTCTCCACATTCAGGATGCACAAGCAATCAATGTGTATCTCCTTAATCAATGGGCAGACTTAAAAAATGGGCTGTTCTTTGATACCATGTTATGTAAATGCAATACAAGAGCCACTGGCTGCATCATTAATAAAAACTTGGGCAAAAAGTACCAAGGAAAAGTCCAATCCATACAAACTTATGGATACTCAACCAGAATCCTGAGGGTATCTAAAAATTGGATTAATAACTTTATGAGTAGACTGGATGTTGGAAAGTTACACATGATTTCTTCTTGCATCAAGCTAAATTCAGAATTGATATAGGTGCTGAAGGATGCCTTCCTGAACAGCATAAATGTCTATTGAAAATCACCTTTTCTTCCCTCTGCCAGATATGTGCTGATCTGCCGCTGTGCTGCACAGTGCTGAGTGAACATGATGGGACCAAGACTAACTGGTCCTGGTTTCTCCAGCCTGGATCACCTCCAGCACCTGGAGCTTTTAGTAAGTTCTTCCACACTAAAATAAGACAGGTTACAAAAAGCAAATGCAAGGTTTAGATGTACCCAGGATTATTTAATTTATGTGAGTCCAGACCAGATGGAAGCAGTGAGTGATAGGAACCAGGCGTTGAAATGGCCTCTCCAGATTAAAGCTACTGTCACACTCTCATTAAATGGGAGAGAAAACTGACACCCAGATCTCCTCCTCTGCAATCTTGGTTTCCATGAATCAGTAGATTATTCCCATACAGCAGAGGAAAACTGTATCAAAAAATGCATTTCTTTCCATTTGCAAGCTCTTTACAAAAATACATACAACTTAGAAAGAACTCCAGACTGTGTTTAGGCACATCAACAAAGCTGTTGCATTGAGAAGAGACGCAGTCTGAATGCTCGGAGGCTGTCATCTTTCCTTCGTTTATTCTCTCCTGTCTTTTCCTCCCTCTCTTCTTTGTTATTTAAGGATTCAGCCTATTGTTGTCCTTCCAGATCAAGCAGTCTCCTCATTTTAATAGCTTTTCGAGGCAGAATTACTCCATATGGTCTCTTTCTTTATGTGAAATTCACACAGCAAAAAGCAAAGATTTTGAACTAACTTTTATTTGTTGCTGTCACTTGAGATGTGAAACCCAAGATAAATGATGTTTCATTCTTTCCCCATGTTTCTAATCTGTTTCCAATACAAAAAGCTTATAATGTCTCCTTTCAGAATATTACTGTCATTCTTCCTTTTTGTTGTCCAGTAACTTCTGATTTCACATTCACTTTCTCAATGCTCTTTCTTGCTTTAGGCAGAACAAAAGTATGAGAATACAGCCTCTGTTCCTACTCAATTAGTTTTGCCTGAGCTCAGGCTTCAGAAATAGATCCAACTATCTGACAAAGATAAACCAGTTTTTAACCCAAGGTTTCCATAGAATTGTTGAGATATTGGTGTGGGTATGAAGTACATGCAGCAAACCTAATTTCAGACTTGGCGAGAAAATGAGAAACTTCACTGGATCAACAGGCAGAGGAAGGGTGAAGTGAAAAGACAGGAAAGAAATACTCATTTTGGTACATGACAAGAGCTTGCAAGTTCAAACCTGCTTTTCATTACCCTGATGAATAAAAAAACCGGAGTAATCAATCATCTATCACACACTTCCTTTCCTGACCCCTATGATATCTCTTGGGTTAGTCCACACTGCCACTGTGAGGGTTTATCTTTTGGTTCTTGCACAGAACCTAGAGCAGTTACTGAGGAATCACACAGCAGTTCTGCCCTCAGGCGAGGGATGCTTCTTCCATTTACCTGAAATATTTCTTACCTCAGCACAGATTAAGGTAAAATGGAACTACACATATTTGCAGCCGTTTAGGCAACACAGCAACAAAGACAAGAAATGAAAGAAAAACATTTTAATCTACTTAAACCAAAATTGAAATCAAGTTTCTCTCCCTGTGTATGTAGAGGATTAATCCAGTTGTTTTTCTCACACAAGCATTCTGTCTTTCTGCATCCCCTACAAGTTCCACCCATCGCAGATACCCTTTCTGGGTGGAGTGTGCTCGGTTTTGTAAGTAATCTGTCAGAGCTTATCTCCTCACAGAATCCCACACTGGTTTGGGTTGGAAGGGACCTTAAAGCTCATACAGTTCCAACCCCCAACACCTTCCACTAGACAAGGTTGCTCCAAGCCCCATCCAACCTGGCCTTGAACACTGCCAGGGATGGGGCATCCAATGCAACATTCCTGCGGTTCCTGAAGCGTGTGAGCAATCCTTTCAGATGTGACACTTGTCTATGAACTCTTGCTTTGCTAATTGCTCACTTCAGCTTGAAGTTTAATTCACCTCTATTTAATGATCTGCTTATCTGTGGTTTCCCTTTGGTTTTCTCCCACATGGTTCCTGGTGAACTGCAGAAGCTCCCCTTGCTTTGACAGGTTCATTTTGTTTCAGTGATAATAGAGTGCATCATCCCCATCTGGGTGCTGCTTTGCAAAATTGCCTCATTTGCTTAAATAAAAAATTTAAAATATCTTCCCATTCAATCGATTCCAGTTAATTTTCCCCATTCATTTTTCTGTAATTTTTATGCCAAATCTCCCTCTATGAAGGGCTCCTGTGAATGTGTAAATGGATGAGTTACACCTGTGCAAAGACCACACATTGCTAGAAAGCAGATGGGGAGGAGAGCACTGTGACTGCTGCATCCTTTTATCCCCCAGAGCGCCCGGGGTGGAGCTGAAGCAGCCATATACACACCTCTACATATTACCACACACATATACACTTATCTTGTAAGTTACCAGACCCTCTGAAAACACAAAACACTAAAATCTCAGCCAAAAGAACAACTTTGAGGCTCAGATACAGCAGCAATCCCCAGGTCACTGTTTCACAATGCATTTGAAATCAAAGGAACACGTAACTTTCCTGGGGAAAACTCTGGACTGGATTACACAGTCTGACCAACGTGGTTTCCATTTACAAGAAATACTTTAACTAAACTTTCAGTGCTTACAGACCATGAAGAGTCCCCACAGACCACACAGGTTATGAAACACTGCTCCAGGTGCCTCAGCTTTAAGAAAATACTTACTGAAGCTGTGCAAGCTTTCCAGCATATTCAAACCCAAACTCCTTCCAAGCAGCTTTTCTGTCCCACTTCCATGAACACATGGCCCTGTGAATACTGCATGTGCTGCAACTTGGGGGTATCTACCTGGAATTACCAATTCTGATTTACTACAGTATAAAACACTATTAAGGTTCAGCTGCCTATTGACTGTTCAGCATCATTGCAGACATAAGTGTCCTTCTCTCTCTGTGCAATATTATCACCTTCAGACTCTCCAGTGCTGTCTTCAAGCTTTGTTAGAGCAACTGACATGATTAGAATGGTTGGAAGGATTTAAAGTGCTTTTTCTTTTTTTCCCTTATTTGGCAGCCTACTTTTATCTGATTTAGCAGTGTCCTGGTTTGCCTCCTTATTCTGACTAAGAGATAAAACAAATTTCTATAATCAGTTCCCATCACTTGATAGAATAATTTTAGCTTTGCCTGATTCTAGGAAACGCTCCTCAATCTGCACAGGCTACAATAACTGCTCCTGGGCTCCTCCTCTGCTGTGGGCCTTGACCATCATCAAACAGAATCCTCCCCACATCTGATTCTGCAGCACAATGATATGTCAGTACAACAAGCCTGGCACAGGGTTGGGTGAAGACACTGGAACGAGGGGTTCAAAGCTCTTTGAGCTCCCACATGAAGCAACAATTTAATTTCCCTTTCTTCATCAATTCTTCATTCTCTCGTGATGTCTTGGCAACATTTTGTTCCCGTTCAACATTCATCATTAGTTTCTTTTTTTCCTCTCACTTCCTTTTATATTCCTTTCCCTCCCCATCTGCTAATTTAAAAGGAAATTGCCTGGTATTCAGCATTATCAGCCAATCTGTTTACTTTGCTCTTGCTCAAATGAAGACCATTTCTCACACACTGAGCTGCTCTGTCTCACTCCCATATACACTATTATTATCCTCAAAGCCCGTGTTTTCTTTCACATGCCACCTCAAGAGCTAACTACCCTTCCCGAGGTACAGATCTACCAAAAACTTCGTCTCTCTTTAAAATTAAGACATGGAAATAGAGATCTATGGGAAAGAAGAGAAATGTCCAGATTTAGGGCTTCTCTCACTCCCAAGCATTCATGTAACCTGCTTTTCACTTGTTGCACATGAAAAAGCAAGTGAGGCCCTGACACCATGCAGGCTGTCAGCATCCCCACACCTGGAGGGGAAAGCACCTCTGTGCAGAATAAGCTTTCTCTTGAGAAACAGCTTCTCAGTCAGTGGTCCAGAGGCCCCCATTTCCACCATCAGAGTGAGTGCTACTAACAGCAAAATGCTGAAGCAGTTCTCGATGGCAGCACAGAGGTTTGTATACTTGGGCACAAGGAGCATAACTGGTATTAATGGCTTTTAAAAGCCAGTGAGGAACAAAAAATCCACAAGTGCCTGAATTCTCCTCTCATGATCTACTGAAATGTTTGAGAGCGATGTTATCCTTTACAAAGGGGGTTAACATTGAGTGATGATCCTATTGAATTATTGAAAATATATATGGAAATGGAACTGAAATATGTGCCTGTTTCTACAGACATGAGATCAGGTGGCACAAGTGATCTCCACTATGAAACGTCACATGTGACCTTCAATATTGGATTATAGACCAGGCTTTTCCTAATTCATAATTAACTTGGCTCTAAATGGAGGAGTCTGGAATAAAGGAGATAACTGAGACTTCACCTCATGAAATGTTATAGTTTGTATTTCAGGCAGATGTTATGAAAGTATATGGGCTGCTGTCCCATGTTTATCAGGGTCTTCAAGCACACGTGGAATTTGAGGCAGGTAAGCAAACAAACTGTTTCACAGGTGAAGAATTCTACTGAACTGATGCTTTAATAAAAGCAAGTTTGTCAGTCAGTGAAAGCCATACAACTGGCAAGTAGGAAACACCAATTTCTCTGGGGTTAAATAGGAAAAATATTAATATATATGCATGTGTATTTAGCACTTGGGAATTAAAGGAAAATGTCCAACTTTTGTGTGAGTTCGTTACTATTAATACAAATCTTCCTGTAGATTTTTGTGTGACAGAAAAATAGATCAGAATAATTTTACTGAATATTGGAGCTTGACTTTTACCAACAGCAGGAGGAGATCATGCTGTTATATTGTATGTTGCTTAGCAATGCAATGTGAGAAGCAGCACCACAGTCCTTGACAGCACCATTGTCCATTGAAATGCCTGTGAAATATTACCTGAGTTATATAAAGATAGCACAGTTTGAGAAAAATAGCATAAAGTTTCAAACTGGACAAAGGGAAGGAAGGCTGGGAAGAAAAGACAGTGCTGTGCCAGTGGCTGAAAGGTCTCCCTGGTTGATCTTCACTATCTGAATACACACAGCATAAATTAAACATGGAGGCCTCCTATCTGTAAAATCTCATTACAGCTATGCTTACAAATGCTATAGTGGGTGGTAGAGCAACTACTCTCTAACGACTGAACAGCTCTGAGCCCATATATGTGCCAGTGCCTCTACATTATGGCCATATAAAGACAACCTGTTGTTTATTGTTCCCATGTTTTGCTTTGGAAGAAAAGTTTGGCACTCTGATGTACTGATTGCTCAGGCTGAGTGGAATATGGGCAAAAGGAGAGGCACTGATGGATTCGTTCTACAAACAGATTACATGATAGGGTCTCTTATCAGTCAGGCAAATGTGAATACTCACCTTTTGAGGCTTCACAGCACACCAGGTGACAGGCACACCCTCCTGTACTTGCTGCCCTTGGTTGTTCTCTGGTGCCTTTGCACAGAGAAGTGTCAATCTGCTCTTGCTTCATTGCTTTTGACAGCCTCAGTGCAACAGCCTCTGCCAGGATTTGCCTTTATGCATGACTGGAACAGTTCTTTGGCCCATCTTCCAGCCATGCACCATATTTTAACTAGCCAGAGCAAACAGCTTGGGTAATCTGTTGTCTGACCTTCATAGCAGATGCCAAGACCTGGGTACTGAAGCATGTAAGAGTGCTGCTTCACTGCTAGTGGTGTAACACTCAAATTCCAGCCTTACCACCAACACTCTTTTCTCCTGTGTAGCTTCTTAAACATTCACCTTCCCTGGGTAAGGGCACTGTGTAATTTTGGAACGACGTATAAATGAGCTACTGTGATAGTGTCATTAACAACTCAAATGGGGATTAACTCCCTGAACTGCTGCAGAGGAGGTTTCTCCAAAAGGTGGCAGCCCATGCTATGCTACACTTGCCAGAGACCACTGCTGAAGGAGAGCAAGCATCTTCATGCAGCATGCCCATGGAGAAATAAGCACAACTGTACCATGAGTCATCCACTAATGTCATTCAATAAAAGTTTCCTTCATCATCACACCCTCTTCATGGCAAAGTAGCTGCTTCCTGAAGGAGAAGCTGGCAACGAAGAGAGCACATGCAAAACTAGATCAGTGCGCAGGAAGTATGTCACCATCAGATAGAATCTAACCTCCGGTCCTTTGCAGCTCACAAACACTGCCATTGCAGTCACCTCACTGAGGTTTGTAAGTTAAGGAAGCACCTGGCTGATAGTCTTACTTTGTCATACAGAACAAACCTCAGATTATGGTGGTTCATAAAGACATGGAAGTATATCTGCATCTTAAAATATACTGAATAGACATGACAGATCCTCGGGGCCTTTCCAAGGAACAATTCAATATTCCCTTTTATAGTATTTGGCAGGAAACCACTACAGAGTTTATTCAGCTTGAATTAACTAATGGATTTGAGCGTTCTCTTTAACGAGGAGAAAAGATGTTGAGTTACACTGACTGCAGGCTTACAGGATGCTTTGGACGAAGCTCGTAAACTGATTTACCAGAGAATATCTGCTGGCTTTTCTCTAAACTCCCAGGCAGTGATGCCTTATCTTTTGAAATGAGAATTCCTAAAATTTGTTTAGAACATCTATTTTTCTTGGTATATGCATCACCAATAAACATGGGAAGTTATTTGCCTTTATTAAAGAAGTAATGGTGGAGAAAAGAGAAGATAGAGGGTTTCTTTCAGCAGCATAGTAACAGAAGCAAAAGCTTCAGGCAGGCCATACCCTGCCAACATGCCCGCAAACCCCACAGCATGAATACATGGAGTACAAATTTCTTCAGAGAAGGACCCAATTCCTTCCCAAAGAGGAGAACCTCATATAAATACAGGAGTACCAATGGTGATGTGTTCTTGTAGTAAACCTCACTAGTCTTCATCCAAGACAAGTATGGTTTTGATCTCAGTGAGAATGGGTTTGATAGATAATAATCATTCTCCTAAATCAACACTGAGTTTCTGAAGCAGGAAGGACACTGAGCTGAAAACAATTGCTTTTGCTGCCACATGGACATGGAAGTGTTTGCTGTGGAGAGCTTTCTGGGTGTACAGCTACTACTTATATCAAATTGTGCAGACTATACACACTGTTAAGGACACAAATCTCCCTTTATGATGCAGCAGCTCCAGAGACACTGCACGAGAGAAAGGCCCAAAGAAAGAGCAGCTCCCCTTGCGTTAATGTGGCCAAGAAGCCAGTATTTTCTCTCTGGAAAAGAAACAGCAAAGTTTACAGAGGTCAGAACTAATCACTGGGTGGTGGTCCCAAAATCGTACCTGTTACCTGAAAAGAATACATTTGATAACTTAAAATAGTGAATGCAGAACTGTGTGTAGGTCGTCTCTCTTCAACGGCATCAGAAATGTATTTCCATGACAGCCTTCCTTTGGCCTTTGAATCATTTCACATTTCTTTGAATGCCTTAATTTTATTTCCTTAACTCAGCTTTTTAAGCTTCTGCCACATATTCTTGGTGTTTCAGCCTCGGCTCCTTTTATCCGATCTGAAATTAAGATCTGTTCTGTGGCCTCTGTGCCTCTAATGGATTTTCTGGTTAAACATAAGTGAATGTGTAATTCAGCCAGAAGGTTTTTCATAACAGTGCAGTCTTACAATAGATTAAAAGCAGTTAGCTTTTACTAATATGAGTCCCTTTTTGGATCTAGTGCTTCAGAGAAGTTCAGTAAAGGCAGACTTCTTCCTTTATTCCCTACTTTCATCCTGAGGAGAGGTTTTTCAAATTCACTGAAATTGAAGGCTCTTTAGTCTTTTATTTTTTAACCATTTGTGGCTCAGAAGCAGAGGAGCTGCCTGGCAGGATCCGCCTGTGCTCTATCTCACACTGTAGAATTTCAGCCAGGACAATAAAGAACATCCCTGTTTTCAGAGGCAATTGCTCAGAGTAACTTCCAAAGTCTGCCCTTACATTTTTCATCTCCCCAAGCACATTGAGTTCTGGAAGCACCCAGAAGTGGGGAACAGTTGCAGTTAAAGGGTGAGGAGCACAACCATTCCTGGCCTCATCACAGCCGAGTCTTTCATATCCATCAACATCATTTATTTGGCTTGTCAGTCTAAGGCCATAAACCTATCTGATATTCTTCCTTATATTTCCCTTTGGCTACACTGAGCCTTTGGACTAGTTTCCTCTAGCCAGAAGATGGAACACACCTGCACAGATGGTGAATGCATCTGTCTCCAGTATATAAGTTCAAAAGCGACCAACATTAGGAGCAGCTTAGCATTTGCAGAAGAAAGCTCTTGCCCAAAGCCCCTTCCTCTCATACGGCATTTCCTGAGAGAATGACCACAGAGCCACACGCTGAGATTTATCACGACTGATTTAGCTGACAGCTTTCTGCATCTGTGTATCCCAAATGTAAAACTGCAGGAGAAGGCAGGGAGGCTGCAGAATGGTTGCAGGCACTTTAACTCCTCATCTCTAACTACAGTGTCAGGGAAAAAAAAAGATTTCACCAGGAAAGCCACAAGAAACTTTTCACAGCTCTTCAGTGCAGCCAAGTTCAGTCTCACACAGGGAAACTGTGATCTGAAACTAATCCACAGATTCCAGATTCTGCCTGGGCTAGGGCCTCTCTGATGAAGTTGCTGAGGCAGGTTAGTGCTTACCGTGATGATTTCTCTTGTGAAATGGCCCCTCTTCTGAAAGCCTGACATGAGGCTTATGTTTATTTCAGGATTTTTGGAACAGGTACCTTCTGAAAAAATCTCACTCACTACTAATTTGGATTGAATCCTTACAAAGCAAAGAGACTTCCACCCCACTGCTTGTCTGGGGAGGCACACAGCTCCTCCAAGGAACCATTGTAGATAACTGATGATGGCATTACTATGCATCTTTGCGAGAGAAAGCAAAACTAAGCTGTCCTGAGTGGAGCAGGAACAGCAGAGCTGTTGCAGATGTAGATCAGCAGTGCAGGAGTTAAGATGGTTTTCCTTTACAGAGGAGGATGAGGATGTCAACATTCCTTTCACCAGGCACATGACAAAGTAAGTGCTGAGCTGACATGCAGCAGATGCCTGGCATAGTTACCTGTCTACCACACAAACCAAAGGTTACAGCAGACCTAGAGCTAAAGGATGATCAAATGGCTCCCACTCCTGTTCCAAAGGCTCCTCGCCTGCAAAGCAGGAAGACTCCTCATCTTTAATGCACAGCTTACCAATAGCAAGTACAAAACCAGTTTCGGCACCACTGCCTGACAGGGTATTTTAGTACCACCTTTTGTATCCCTATAGAAAAGGCTTAAACTCCCTCTTGTGGATAATTGGAGAAAAATCGTTTTGTAACAGAAATACCGCAGCAGAGTTTGCAAGGAATCAATCTCTCTTTCAAATCTTCAATTTTTCCCACATTATGTCCCCTGAACGTTCCAAAACAGGTTGTGCAGTCTCCATCCTTGCAGGTTTTCAGTAACAGGCAAGACGGAGGTTTGAGCAACCTAATCTGACCTAACAGCTGACTCTGTTTGGATCAGAGATCTCTCAAGGTTCCCTCCATCCTGTATTTTACAGCCTATATTCTTATGATCCTATATACATAAGAAGGGGAAAGCATACTCTCTGAAGGAAACCCAACAATTGCTACAGAAGAGGAAAAAAGTATGGAAGCATATTAAATGCTTTATACTACTCTTTATTTCATGAGTTCCAAATGTAGTTGACATCATCATCTGTTGTTGGAAGATTTTAGGTGAATTACTACAGGAAACATGGAAATGTACTTCACTGCCCTAATTCCCAAGACAGAGGAAGAGAGGCTAAGAATGAAATAGAAGTGCAAACACAAACGACAGGGTCAAAACACACTGGCAGCAGCATCTGAAGTATATCTCAAGAGCCTCTTGTTCTATCTGTACCCAAAGTAACCACAACCTGTAAACTCAGACCTAGGTACTGCTCAATTACAGTTTTGATTCATCACAGCCCAATTCTTAAAACACTAGCTCTGAGCATCAATATTTACTTTCTAAAATAAATAAAACAATACATCTACATAATGTTTTACATCTCCAAGTCTCAAAGCAATTTAGAAAGTCAGAGGAGCACTACAGATCCACAGAGGTTACAACTTTGCTTTAAGGTGAATGCACTGAATCTTATTGTTGAGCTCAAATCATCCCATGAAAGTTCAGCCCAGCGGCTTTGGGTGCAAATAAGGAACGTCTGATGAGATGGCAGATGTGGGTATAGAAGATACCAAAAAGGCAAAGACAAAACCTAATTTACCATTCAGGAGATGTTCACATTCAAACCTGTATATAAGAATAAACACAAGAAATAAAAAGAGCATTTGAATCATTTTTTACCATGAAAATTTAGAGCCTCATAAACAAGGTATGAAGGCCACAGCAGTCAAACCCATCCAGCTCTGCCCCTTTCTTACAGACATTTTTAACTGGAGTCAACTGTTTGTCCCTGAATTTGTTTTTGTAAGAACCCACCAGTGGCTTCAGCTGCGGGTAAAGGGCACTGCAACTGAATGCTTACAGATTCTGCACTCTCTTCATTGGTAAGTTTTCTCACTCCCCAAATGATAAGCATATTAGTCCTCGGGCTTTCTCCCTTCCATTTCATCTATGAAAGGTGTGTTGACTGCACACGAACAACCAAGTCTGGTTTAATTGAATCTTATATGGAAAAACAGAGTTACATGAAAGCAGCTCCTCTTTGCTGGACTGCTCAGTCACATAGAAGGGAACCAACTTCTTTTAAAAATATTATGCTTCTTCCTCCTTCAGAGACAGCAGCTATTAAGAGAAAGCTCCAGGCTTGCAGCATAAAATATTAGGGCAAGGCGATGCTAGATCCATTCCTGCCTCAGAACTTCTCAGACAACACAGTTCAAGACATGGGCTTCTAACATCTCCCTGTTCAGCCTGCACCATGGCAGTCGATCTTCATTGCAAATGTTAGAAACACACTAAATACACTGACCTGTTCACCTGGGTGAGAAATTCTGCCTGAAAAAACAACACTGTGACCTCCTGGGACATGCCGCACACTTTACTTTTGGCTCTGATGATTACACAGCATTAAAGCCACTTTTGACAACTAATAATGCACCTAAATACACTGTGAGACACAAGACTGACAGCTGATGAGTTCTGACTAGTAGAAACCTACATTAGCAGCCAGAGAATGACATCCCTTTCCTAAAACCTTTGGCAGGAGGTGCATTGGTCCCTGTGGAGGTTAAACACATCCAGCAGCACTTCTTCCAGCCCTTGTTCTTTGAAGGATTTACTTCAGTGAATCCTGTTAACACAGCTCAGGCCTTCACAGAGGTAGAGGTATTTACGCAAGCTGGAGAAGCCCCCTCCGCTTAAAAAACTCATTCTTGTAAGTACATACTTAAATTACACCAGATAATATAGATATGTATATAAACCTATACAATAAATATATAGAAGGTTTGCACTTCTATATATTTAATTGCAACCAAGAAAATTCATCATTTCCAAGAAGTTATAATGGCACCCAAGAGCACTGGAAACTGGAAGAAATCTGTAATGAAAAGCTATATGTAAAATCAACAGTGAAATACAGAGATAGGTGAAGGTATGCACAGGACAAAGTTTGTCTCAAAAGAGCCAAAACCTTTGTTACTAAAGAGATGTCATAGTGTAATGCAGAACATTTGGCTTGAAACTGCCTGAAAAGCTGAGTTTACAATTTGGTATTAGAGGACAATCAGTGACTGGAGACCAGACAATGCCCAATATGAAATACTAGCTGTCAAGCTTGACATTTTATGTCTATATTTATATCAATCTCAAGGAGATGGAGTTTGCTGGAAGCAAATCCAGCCATTAAAGCAGGATAGAACATACTGGAAGTTTGTCTGACTCAGTTCAATTGGGCTGTATTTATCATTAGCATCATAGTCATTAACATCTAACCCCTAACCTACTGGAATTATTCTTCTCCTTCAAGACTTTCTAACTTCTGTGTCACAAAAAATCTTGTAAGGGATTTTTTTGTGGTTTTTCAGAGTTCATTACTTTTGGCTACTGGCGGCAGTCCCTGAGAGTGGCAAAACCTGAGACTGAACAAGATCACTACTGTCTCAACACAGGGGGTCCCACACTGCACTGTACCCCAAAACAGAAATCTATCTCACATCATATAAGGCAGATACATGCCACCACTTAAGCAGCACCTGCTTGCAGTATGTACTGGCATAAAGAAATGCTGCTTTTTTGGCCATAGGGAACACATACGTAGCGACAGACCAAATTTGTGTAGTAGGGAGCAGCTGTCCTGCCCATACAGCAAACACTGTTTAAGATTGCCGAGTGCTGGAAGCTGCCTAACTGACATCTACCTAGAAGGACTGAAGGCCTATCGAGTGAAGAGGTTGTCTTCTGGCTTCTATTTGTGAGGGGAAAACCAGCTAATGTGCGATTTGCACTTAAGCAACAGTATGAGATATTTTGGCTACACACTGATGCAGAGGTAATAAAAGGATGAAAAATCTGCAGCAAATGTGCTGACAATTAGGGGGCCTCTCTGACCGTACCTACATCCTGGTGTGTTAAAAGGTGACTGGAGATAGGGTGATGAAAGGGATTCTTGCTTGAAAACTCTGTGTAAGAATTGTTCTGAGCACTGCATGCCACTGAGCCTCCTCTGGATTTTCTAAAGCAGCTGGCAGATAAGTGCTGGCACAGAGGCAGCTATTAAGGCAAGAAGAAATGAGTCTGCAAAGACAGAAGTTCCATGTAAACAGCAGCTTAGGTGAAGAACTGTGGTCCTCTTTCCTTAGCAACAGCTCTCTTCACTGGTAATTAAGCCCCCAGAGAAGGGTGTCCCTTAAGAGCCAAAGATGGACCCGTTCAGATTCTGGACTTGGCCAACCCTGAAAAAATTGACTGGAGTCCAGGGGAGGGCAGCAGCTAATGCTGGGATGCACTGCCTCATTAGACATCCCCAGCTATGGGAGGAGAGCTGACATTAGGCTTATTGCCAAGCTTTGCCCCATTAGAGGAAGAAAGCAAAAGGACGCAGAATAAAATTGGGAAAATGAAATAATAGAATAATTTGTACCAAAGGGCAAGACTTCTCATCCCTGTACTCTACCCCCCTCTTTTCCCAGGGTGAATTATGTGACATAATTTAGAGTAATATGTTCTCAAGTAAACTACAGAATGTCTCCCCTTTTTCTTTTCCTTCTAAGTTTTAATGAAAGAATTTTATCAATGCCAACCAAAGAAACACGGCTCATAGAGCTGCTGAAAGGGATAAAACAGGTTTTTGGCCTGGCAGCATGTATTCTACAGACCAAACTGGCCACAGAAAGGGAAAACAGGGGAAATAATTTCCAGGTGAAACACTTTGCTTTTCCTCCAGACTAATTGATGGGTTCAGACTAAATTCAAGTACACTTCAAAATATTTTAGAAGAAAAATAAGAAAATTAAAGAAACATTTGATTTGGTATCAACCAAACGTGTGTTTCTTTCCATCCACCTCAGCACAAAAAAAAGTAGAAGTTGGCTTTTTGGAACATTTTTTAGTTTGAATGTCTATTCAATTATTTGTGTAGTTCTGTTCTGAAGTGCCTCTATTAGTCTTTCTGCTTTTCTTACAAAGTTGGTATTTACCCTAAAGGAAAGAAAAACTGGGTAACTGTAAAATAGAGATGGGAGCTCATGTCTTTTCCTGGTATTGTTGGCAATGGCCTGATAGAAAGAACATATCAAGAGAGAATTAATACAGCATGCTCTACAGGAGATAAGGAAATAATTCCTCTATACCACAATAAGCAATGTATTTTACTCTACAGTAATACTGAGACTTTCAGCAGTACTTACTGAAGGCCTGTGCCAGCTTTTAGAATACAGACAACACGTAACACACCAGTTCTGAAGGTGCCATCTGCTCCAGTGCTCTTCATTCCTGCGCCTTTTTTTCCCCATTCCATGCTACAGGCCACTATCTCAACTGCGCCAGTTCACTTGGCTCCTGGATTGCCAGGATCTTGAACACCAAAACGACACAGCTGAAAGCAGTAATTTTTCAACAGGTATTTACAGCTGCATCCTTCCAGTGATCTGGTTTATACACACAGTTATTCTTTCACTTTGACAAGCTCTAATCGTCAGCCATTCCTGACTTTCTTTTTTAAATCACTGACTACAGTACAAAGAGCACAAGTACAAAAAAAAGAGATTATAGACCTCTGAATTCTCAGACCACATCATATCACAGCAAAGCCATGCATGTGTGTATACACAACACTGAAATATCTTCTCCCCCTTTTCTACCATCCACTGACAGTTGAGGTTAAAGTTCTCCTCCATACTTTAATTCCTTCTCCTATTAATATGTTCTGCACTTGCCTTTTACCTCAATTTCCTTCTTGATCTACAGATCACCAAACTTTCATCACAGGAGGAATCCACTTACTGTTGCTACAGCCAAAACCAACATCAATGTCTCAGGAGAGAGTGTTGTTGAATAGAATGGGGGGAATTCATGTGGAAGTGTGTCATATACCCCTGGGGAGCAGCACATTACCAGTGCTGGAGGTGAAAGCCTTGTCTTACAACGGGTGAGTAATGAAAACCTGAGGAGTGGAACTGCTGAATGGCAGATGTGAACATGGAGCTTATATTCGATGTTTTGTGTAAATGACTGCTGAAAAGCTGAAGTCTCCATGTGCAAATGCCACAGGGACATGATTGAAAATGTCATCGTGTCCAACTTGTCATCAGCTGGTCTCATAGTGACTAAGCCTACCTATAATTTTTAACCTATGCATAACGGTAAAAGTTGAATGCAGGAATGTGCGAAGGCAGGAGCCAAACTGTTGTGGGACTCTTCAGCAAAGAAGGAATCAGAACACAGTCATTTCTTGCCACAGGCAATAGTACTTGAAAAATGATAGAGGGCAACTACCAGCGCAATCTTGAGCACAGATGTGTGGAGCCAGTACTGAACAGGAACTGCTCTCACTCCTGGCCAAAGAGAACTGGGCACAGCAGCTTGTTGCAGAAGCACCCAGAGCCAAGAGAGCTTCTTATAACAGTGTGAACATGTTGCTTGTAAACACTTCACTGAGTAAGGGTTTGGCACATTTAATGCTGGGTGAGGATTGTTGGACCTCCTGCAGATTGCTGAAAGGAAGTAGTTGAAAAATTGATTGCACATACAAGACACACCATCAGCAAATCAAAAATACCAGCTGCAAACCTGAACTGGAAAACATGTATTAAACACTGATTATGAGCCTGTCAGGGGGAAAGAAACTCATACGGTACTTTAAAGTACATCCTAGTATGCATATTGGTTGGAGAAGGACAGAGGCTGAAAGTCCATGTGAAATGTTTCTCGTTTTTACGTTTCACTGCAATCACAGTAAAAAGAAATATCGAGCCCAGCATCCCCACTAGCAGAGAGGCTCATTAGGTACAAGTTGCACCATTTCACTAGGAAAAAGAACACATTTCTCTGTGATTTATGAAAACCAAAAGTCAATGGACTGCTCAGGTCTCTCCCCAGTTGTATTGTAGCTCAAAAATTTGCAAATGGACATTTAAAACACGTTTCAAACCAATCTGTGCCCGAGTGTACAACTTGTTTACAAGAACAAACTACTGCAGCTGAGTAATAAAACTTGGAGAGATGCATTTTATAATGGAAACACTGGCACAACTTTAATTACTTCACTGTAACCAGCATCTCTGTGGACAGACTGTTCAGCCACTTCCAGTGTATTTTAAACCTCCATGAAAAAGACAAAGAAGAAATCCATACAACTAGAAATAGAAACATAAATCCTTTTCAAATGCAAGATGATTTCAGCTGAGAAAGCTTGCAACCCATTAAGGCACAATCGTTAAGATGAAAGGAGAAGCAAGCAGTGGTATTTCACCCATTGTCCATGACAATTCCATTCTAACCAGAGACAGAGGGAGCTTTACTAACAACTCAATAAGGAACAGGACCTCAAGCCTTTTTTGAACAAAAACAGTCATTTAGGAAATAGGTCACAGGCTTAGACGGAAATGCATCTTCAGCTGCCATAGAAGAGACATTTGTACCAATGTCCACTCCCTAGATATAAGGCAGCAAAACAGAACAAAAACAGGGGAGTATCAGTGAGGGCCAAACAATTACCAACTTAATGGCTTTTCACTAGGAGTATGCAGCATTCTGTGCACAGCCTGGATCCAGCCTGGGAGAGCAGCAGCGAGCTGGTCACTGGCCATTCTGCAATTGCATCACCATTCCAGCAGGTCTACACATACTAAAGTAAAACGCAACGTGATGTAACAACACACTGTCACCCAGAGAACTCAACAGTATTTTGCAGTTGTTACACAATGTGTGAGCTATAGTAATTTCATCCGCCAGTGGGGCCCATTGCAGCAGCTGCTTAGCAAGTAGTAAAGATGAACATAGTAAAATTACTATATCCAAGGGACATGAGGCACAGATAAACCAGAATGGATTAAGAGGGCTCTACTGCCCTGATTAATTTAATACATCTCACTATTAACTCAAGGTCCTGTCATAAGGTCATAGGCATGTGACTGACAGTCATACCCCTACCAAGAGCACAGGCAGATCAATCCCTTGCACAGACAGATAATTTAGTGATGCATGGTGAAACCATTCCTGACTGGAATTCAGACAAGACAAAGATTTAGAAGGAGATGTCACAGGATCTTGAATGGTACATAAGCTGTCAAGGATTGTTTCATCCTTCCACGGTGATTTTTTTAACTCCATCTCTATATTGATTAGCAGTGAACACTTGCAGTTACTGACATCACAGCACCATCCCTCCCAGCCTTAGAGATTTCTCCCCAAAACCAGACCTCCTGGAACCTTGTGTGACTTAAATGCAAGGAAAGAGACCATATACAGAAAACAAGCCACTTCCAAGGAACATTTGCTCTGCATATTATACACAAAATAACTGCTCCTAATTCATTTAGTTCAGCTAAAAAAATAAGAATAAATGAGATACTAAAAAAGCACTGAAGACAGATTACTGTTTCATATATATACTAAGCTTCCCCCACGTTGTAAACTTCAAATGCATCTTGTTACTTTAAGTAAAATAATTAACAGTAATAATCCTAAAAAAGGATTTCTGCTAAACAAGTTTCAAAATACAGCAAAAATCAGGCCAGTGGGGAGTCATAAAGCAATATAACTGGCACAAAACTTCAAAACAAAATCTATATAGCTTCTTGGGGCTCCTTCATGTTACTTTAGCTATGACTAATAAGAACAGATGTACTTGATAGGAAATGCTCCTCCTGAAGCAGTAGAAATAAAAGTAAAATATTTCTTTCACATAGCATAAACTGTTCTATTATCAGCTAATCAGCTGTTCAACAAACACTGCAGAGAGACAAGCAATAAAAGGCATTGACTACAGAGCCATCTTAACAGCTCTAAAGCAAGCTTGAGCAAAAGCCTCTGGAACCAGTGCTTTATTAAAGAGATTCATTAAATATATCAATATCATCTTAAAATGTCCCATCGTATCTAAGAACTTAAACATGGTCATCAAATTTATCTAACCTACTAACCAACGAGGCCTTGTCAAGCAAGTTGGATAGCCAGATGCCATAATGGTTTAATCATTTCTATTTTCTTTCTAAATAACGTTACTGCTGGCCCTAGGGGGTAAACATGTTGTTGTAATTCTCTTGTTCTACTATATATTACTGCACATAATGTATTTGGAACTATTGTCACAATTTCAGCTCAGTCAGGACTTGTAGTTAACCACATTGAGAGTGTGGATACAATTCCTAAAATAAATGGAGGCAAACACAGAAGATTTAGGTGCTAAGGAACTATACCCTCCATCACACGGCAGAATCTGAGCTGCTGGGTGTAAATCATGATCCTTAAAATCAGTGACCTTACACGTAATACAGTCTTGTTAGTAATTTGTAGTACGTGTCCGAAATCAATGCAGAGTCCTTCTTTAACAACCTCTAAAATGGGCATAATAAAGCTGACCTCTCTTGGGATGCAGGAGATTTCACTCAGCAGCAGAAATCCCAGAACAGGTTGGATAATGAACAAAGCATTGTTCATGCCTTGCTGGCTAAGCCTGGGTGGGAGAAAACTTCTGCCACTGTGACAGGCACATTCACCTCCTTTCCCAGTTTTAGACTACGCTGTAAAATGAACAGGTATACATAAAACAGGTGATATGTTCAGCCACCTTTGGACTGTTTCCCTTTCTACTGCCTAAGCGGATAATCTCACCAGCAGTGATTGAACAGTGGTTTCAGGTAAGTCTGGCCTTAATTCAGTGCTTGCAAAAGTTACAATCGTGCAGTAGTATTCTCATTAAAAAAGGGGCCTATTCCCTACAAACATCAGGCATCCTGCTCAGATCTGCATCCTATGGTACAGCATGTATCCTCATGTAGTGTAGATAAAGCTGGATTAAGGAGGTTTGTTTCTGTTTGCACATAATGAAACATCTCGGTACACCTCAGCCAGCCACTCTACCGTTTGCTGCTCCTATCCATTTCCCTTCAATCTTCCACCAGTTCCCATGGAATAACTCACGGGCTCCACTCCTGGTCTATTGAAGTTTTTAACTGATTTGGCAGAAGTACTTGAGCAAATTACTTTTGAAAAGCAGCTGCCTCATGAGACATTTCCCCCTCTGTTTGAACATGTCAAGGACACTAATTGCAGAGAAAGATTTAGCACATAAACTCTGGAAAGATTAATGTTTATGAGCTTTACAGCCTCTCGTAAGATACAGGAGACAGAAAAGGACTGTGGGGGAGTAAAATCTTTGGGACTCTCTGTGATCTAACCAGCTCAGCTCTCAATGCACGTGTATACTTTCTAGTTTAGCTCTTTGATTTCTTCTTGCCCAAGAGTTACTCGAGGTCCTCCGTACCTTCACAGATGTATAGATTCTGAACTGACTAAGCTCTGTCTCTGCAATCAGATTATACATCAGGGAAGGAAAACAAAAAAGGAAGAAATCTAACTTGGCACAGTAATAATGAATCCTTTTCACAAATCACATTAGTAAAAGCAGAAATATTTCATTTCCGATATACCTGTGAAACAGTATTTCATGCATTCCCCAAAGGAAAGTAGCAGCAAACATGTGAAATTGTTCAATAAAAGATGAGGAGCCAAAGCAAGAGCAAAGAGTTTGAGTATTCTGAGGAGGTGGGAAAAAAGAAAACTGCTTAAACTGGAAACAAATTTCTGTTTTCTATATTACTCTTGGATTTGAAGCACCAATTCAGAAGAGAATCTATACTTAGCACAAAACAGTCTAAGTAATTCCTGGAGTGTGGGTGCACCAGTAGCTTTAATTATCTCAGTAAAACCAAATGGCTTTTAAAGTGCCTTCCAAAAGTGGCCACATCCTTCTATATATGTAACAATGGTCTTCAAACCTCAAGAGGAGTTCTTCTAAAATTCCAAGTATTCCATTTGCTTACAGACAAATAGAATTTTGCAGTCATATGTTATTTCTTCTTTTGAGACTGAGGAAAAAAAAAAGTTTATGTTTTTTTAGGAAAGGTTTCTGTTACATTTTGGGTCAGTTCGTTTAATAATTTACTCACACCTGTACGAGAGATACAGTAAACCAGGGTATTTCCTGCATGCCTATTCCAAAAGTATCTATTCCACTACTATAAACTCTACAAACACCTCCTCAGCTATGCTGAGATTTTACAATACAGAAGGTGCAACATACATAAAAGGCGAGAGTCAAGTCCCAGGGCTTTTGTTCTTGGCTGCCATCTGTTGCTGTGTGAGAACCATCACCATGCAGAAGGGTGTGATTCCTTTTGTGCAAGAGAAGAGACACAGCATTTATGACTATTCAGATAGCATTAATTCAGGATTTTTCCTCATTAGATTGAAAGTAAAAATACATATATTATTTCATTTGCTCTGACAATATTAAAAGACAGTCAAAGATAACAACGAATCAGCCTCAACCAATTCTAAACATGACTATTTGCTATTTACATAATAAAGCTATTTGCATGGCCCATGGAATTGGGAAGGAATTAATCACAGGCATCACAAGGTGCCACTGACTTCTGAAGAAAAACTTCATTAAGTGAGGATCAGTCTCTGTCATGAACTACTGAAAGATAGAAAGTGAGGATGAACAGATTGTACATAATGAATTCTAATGCTGTGAACTGATCTGTGTTGATTAGGAAAGTGAAATCAAGTGAATAATGCAAGGACAGAAATAGCAGAATGGCTTGGTGAATCCTGGCTTTCATCTCTAGCCAGCATGCTTCACTTAATGATACGATGACTAAATGGTATAATCATCACTGGACTACAGCCTGTATCGCAGCTCTGGTGCAAAGGATGGTTCAGCACGGCACAAACAAAGCCCAGCTCTGCAGACCACCAGGAGGCCACATATAGAGCCACAGGAATGTGGGACAGGAGTAAGGCAGCTCAGGAGGTCAGAGTAGGCATTCACCAGGAGATGTGATCAGGCAGAACGAGGAAAACAGAAATGGGCGAGTGTGGAAATCACCAGAGATAGGTACAGGAAATTTCCACAACCTACAACCAACTGTAAGCAAGATGTCAGTGCTCTGATTTTCAGACCAAGAACAAATAATTACATATATTAATGATAACAGCAGCTGAATGGAAACATACACCAACACACTGAGTGCTGAGCTGCAGCTTCTTACCAGTAATCTGTCCTAAAAATCTCACCATTAAAGCAATGATTAAGACAGAAATGTCACCTTACATTTACACAGCAGTTTTTATTCTGAAGCATTTCATTAACTATCTTTCCAAAGATCACTTTGCAATACTGGTTTTGCTGTATTTATCCTCTTGTCTGTCCAAATCAGGAAAGAGACAGACTGTACTCTTTTTAGAATCTCATCAGATAAAACCTTAAACTGTAGTTTCCATAGAAACACATCATGGGGCTCTCGGTTTCTCTTCCAAACCTGTTTATAAACTTCCAGCTTTACTTAAGGCTGTTTTCAAAAAAGCCATCAGCTCTTTCATTATTTAGTGCCCTTCTAGTGTTTTGTGCTAAATAAAGGAAGTACAGTGAGGCCTGGTTGAACCACGTCACTGTTACATGGAGCATCTCACCTTCAACTTCATCATTACAGCGCATACCTGAGGTGGAAAGTAGTAACAAAAGGGAATAAGAGGCCTTGACTTCAGTCATCTACACACAGCCTGGCACACCTGAATTAAGGCTCCCCAAAGGCTCTACAGACAGTATCTGAGCTATGTTACCACTGTGCCAGTGAGATACAAGCTTTGATTTGCATATTTCTCATTGCAGTATGAATCTAAGGCACAGGTCAGCCTCACCAAATGAAACAGACTGAGAAAAGAAAAAGGCAAGAGAAGAACAAGAGCTGCCAAGGACAGGAGCACAACATGGAAAACAGTAATTTTCGGTAATACAGTAAAATCTCTGACTGTCAGACGAGTCCCATTTGCACTTAAAATCTCCTGACAAAGGTTGTTATAGATATTTGAGCCTCATACAAACACTGATTATGGAAAAAAACAATGCTGTGCAAATACTGTACACAGGTCTGGGACATTTCAAGAACATTCTGAGACAAGTATATTCTGTATAAAAATATAATATTGATGAGCAAAGTATAATGCTGTGTTTACAAAGGTATAAAACCAATCTGTACTTTAAACCCAAGGATTACTGAACCTTTCCAAAACTCCTTTGTGCATGCTGTTGCCACACGCTTCCTTCTACAAAAGTGCACAAATACCACAGAACCCTTGCTCTCACGCATAACCTCTCTCCCATGTTGCATATTCATGGGTATTTGGGTGATTTAAGCCATTTCACAGACCCCCTTTCAACAGGTGACAGGCTTAGCAATAGCAGTGTCCATGACAATGTCTATGTTCTCTGCAGTTGACCCAGCACCTTCCCTCTGTGGAAGTGCTGAGGCTTGATAAGCTATGGAGAATAAACACCACTCAGTGCACTCTTATGCAGTCTATTAATGTGACTAATACCACTCACCAAAGTCTGCTGCCACCCACCCCCAGAAAGAGCTGATTTGGTTGTGAATAACAAACGAAGTAACACAAATGTTTGTCTTGATTTTCTCAGAGTTTCCTTTAGTTCCGTTATGAATTCAGTGTAGTTGAATCACTGCTGCCCGAAATGTATTTGTAACAGAACACATCCTCAGAGGCTTTGGTTACTTCTGGCATCAGATTTAGGTTATAATGTTTGTCCTGAAATGCTTTCAGTGTCTCACACAGTTGTTCTATTTTAAAATACAGAATCATTATACATAGACTGAAATGTGCAGCACTTTAATATCTTTTTTTCTTTCCACTAATATAATCCCTTAGCCTACAACTAACTCTTTCAAGCATGTCAGTGTCCAGAAATGCAGCTCCTAAATTCTAGGGCTGAGGTAGTTACAAGTGCTAAAACCTCCAGGCTATTTAAGTATGAGACAAACTTGTAATTTCAGTGACTACTACAGGAGGATTTTTTCTGAGACTGGGTTTCTTGAACAGTGAAGTGACATTTCATTGCTGCTTTAAGGCACTGTGATGACTTTGACTTGTTCTAGTAGGTCTACCTTTTTCTTTTATTACCTAAGGCTTTTTCTGTTTTGTTAAATGCATTTTTTCTCTTTTGCCAAACCTACAGAAGCAAAGAAATCATTATACTGAAAAATCAAAAAGAGCACTGGCTTGGTCAGATGAATTCTGGGTAAGAGTAGAAATGACAAGTAAAACCTCTGTGCACATGACTGGCATGCGGAATGGCAGAGGGAATAGGAAAATGGTTTCACAAGACGCTTATCTGAGAGCACTGGGAAATCTGCAACTCTTACATCCCTTTTTTCCTTCCCTGACAGTTCCTTCTGAAGGGATGTTCAACACAATGCCAACAAAGCTGGCTCCTACATCCCTCTCCCCACAGCATCCAGCCAAAGGATAAGAGAAGAATGGTGTGAGGAGCAGAGATATCCTAACATGGCTCCAGGGCCATGCAGGAGATCTTGGACCACTAACAAATCATGAAAAGTCAGTCCTCTGCCTCTCTGAACCAGAAGAAATGCTTCAGAAGAAAGAATTATTTCCAATATATTCTCTGTATGCAAGTATCATCTGCAAAGACAGCTTTTAATTTGACTTTGATTTGTGTTTGTGGACCCACATACCCTTTACCAGGATGTATGGAGAATTTAACTGAGCTAGTTTTGTAGAATTTTCTAGATTTCTAAAATAAATGTAATGCTGATAGACTGGCAGTAAAACAGTTCAGCAGTCTGGCAGTAAAATAATTTGCCATAAATTTGACCAGAGTTCCATTATATTTTTAATAATTAAAGCATGCTAGGTCAGAAAAAATATATTATGCATGTTATCCTACATATTAATTTGATTCAAAGCTCAAATGGCCCCAGCAGCAGCAGAATTTTGGAGAGAGAAAGACTCCTGTGGAGCCCCGTGCTTTCCTCTTGTAATCCACGTCCACCAGCACAAGGACTCAGGCCTCTCTCAGGACAAGCTTGGTCTCAACAGCCTTTGGTATGCATTTTGCAAGTGTAAACAACATAAATCCAATGAAGCGCCCCAACCCAAAGATATTTTAAACGATGTGTCTTTTAATGTGGGAAAAGTAATTCTGTTTAAACAAACGGGATTTTAAAACCTTCCTATTTGGGGATTATTGATTCCAACATACATATATTTTATTTCCACTGAAAACAAATAATCCCATGATATAAAAATAGGCAACTAAATGAAATGCAGACTTTAATAACGTGGGAAATGTTTGTTGAACTGGTTTTGATTATGTTTAGACTGATTTAAAACAGTGTTCTTCAGAATAGAACTAAAATAAATGTAGACAGAGCTACTGCAAATGTACAGTGTGAAGTAAAACAGTTCTTCGGAGACTAACGCATATATAGCAAGGATGTAGTAGATGGCAGTAGATGTCCTACCACACTTCAAGTTACGTTCACCCTTAAAATCTCTGGATGATAAACAGAAATGGAAAAAAAATACTGTAGGAGTCCCTTAAAACATATTGTAAGCTGGGAAAAGCACAATAAAATAAAGCACAGTAAAACACCATGTTACCAAATTGTTATGTATAATCCCTGTGGGAAGCTGACAATACAGGACACTTGATGGTCTCAGAAGAGCACATGTACAACTTAAGTTTCACATTAGTAGAGTATGAGCAGCTCCAAATAGGATTCAGAAGCTCAACATTCCACATCCAGCAACTTTTTATGGCAAGAATCAGAGTTTCAAGAATAGCCTTTGATACTATTTCAAAATCATTATGGACTACAACTTTCTTTACTCTCAGAAAGTGTTTTAAAACAAAGACTAAGGTATCAAACCCCAATATACTTAACACACACTTCAAACAGGACTGTCATTGGTAGCAGTTGCGGCCAATATCACACTGACATCTCATGGCGGCTCTGTGCACTGCTCCCAGCTTTTTCTACTTAAGCAAATCAGATACTGATAAGCAACATATGGTAAATAAATAACTGATTGTAGACTTCCCTTTCAAGAGATGCAGAAAGCTGCAGCTACTGCCTGCAGAAGGAATTGAACAAGCATTTCCAAGGCTGGTGCCCCTCACAAATGCTCTAATTAGCTGCCTACCAAGCACATGAGAATTCAAGGAAAGATTAAACAAACAGGCTTTACTACAGAGTAATACTAAAGAGTTATTGTTGAGAGGAACTTCCATATTTGAAAGCAAACCGACATAAGTGATAAAGGCAATTAAATGTTTCTCTTCATAAGGCCTAGAGATGAATAAATCAGTTTTCAAATCCAGTGTTGTCTTCTAGCCAAAAAAAAAAAAAAAGAGAATTCTTTAAATCCTTTACTTACTGAGCCAAAAATCAGACTGAGAAGTCATTTAGATACTATTAGTTAGTAAAGGTTACAATTTTCATTTTTCTTTGTTCATACTTAGTCTTCTAGTATTTCAGGAGTCTTCAGTCTGCAGAGAACATTGAGTTTAACTCTTTAACTCAGATCCCTTGAGGCATCTCACTGGTACATGGGAAAGAACTCCTGAGTTACTACAGCTCCTTGTTAGTAAACATGGTACTTTTCTTCAATATTTAAGGAAAAATTGAAATTGCATTAAACAACATAAGATCACTCAGCAAAGCTGAAAGGAAAGGAGAAGGGACTTCGTCACTCTGGTTAACTTCCCAGAAAGGGCCCTTTCAAACACAGGGCAGAACACAGTAGATGGCAGCAATAACCTACAGAAGAGGAGCATTGCTGCCCACTGCCCTGGGGCTCTTCCAACTTGGCTGGCAAGCACCCAAAGACAGCAAAGTAAATGGAATGAGGGCCCCATCTAAAATTAGACAGAAAGCGTTCTCTTCTTTGAGCAAAATGCCAACATACATTTGTATACAAGTACACAAGATGTTGCTGAGATACTGCAGCTTTAGATGAAGTGAGGTTGCTGGCTTAAGCTCTTAATTGAATATTTTACCTTAATAGCAGCTGAACTAAGGTAAATCAGTATGGAACACTTCTTAATGCTCAGTTCATAGTAATTTTAAAAATACTTATTATTTGTACCAGCTTAGGTTTTTCTAGTGCCAAATCTGCTGTGGGTTACAAGGGTTCATTACAGCTTATCTATTCTGTTTCCACAGTCCATGTTCCCTCTATTTCAAGCACATCCTTCCTTCCCTCCCAACACGAAGATACACTAGCCAGCCTATTTGCCAGCAAGAAAAAAATAAAGATAAAGCTGCACTCTCAACTTCCTTACAATATTATGAGTTCCAACAGCACGTATTCCACTGTGTTATGTCCCATTCCAGATCAAAATTGAGGAGAGTGTGCTCTGACCAGCCACCCAATCTGCATCATGGCACCCCCCACTTGAACACGATTAGGCATCCCATTACTTCATCTGTTCCTATCCCTATAGGGTGCTCTCATGGATGGTTAAATGTGATGCTGCTTTCACACACAATCATCTCCATCCTTTGACCTCTTCCATTAAAGGATGGGAATATATAAACATCTTCATTTTGTTTATGGTAACTGGTAAACTCTTTTTCTTCTGCTTCTTAGATGCATATGCTAAATGCACTGCTTTTGCTTTAAAAAGGAAGACAAGGAAGCAGGGCTCAGATCCACTGGTAACGTACATGCCATCTTATGTGCTAGGAGATGTTTTGCAATGACAAATTTTAACCACATTTTTACATGACAGAAGGACCTCCACAATCTGAGGAATTGGATCTAACCAGTCCAGACTGAGGGTCATCACAATTCTTGAGCTGATGACTTTTCAATTGTTTACACAGAAGAAATACTGCGAATGTTTCCTTAGATACTAACAATGAAAAGACCATGTCCCACGAGGTACATAATTCATTTTCTAAGTAAGAAGGCAAAGAACTGGGTGATATTGTTGTCCTTGGATCAGGTCTCTCTGGATGAGGCCTGAACTGTTTTCACACAATGAGACACCAGCTCAATGAACCCCATTCATTCTCATTTAATTATAATATCATGATAATTATTACTTACGGGCAATTATCCTATCACATTGCAAGCTGCCTCATGGTATTTGAGAACTGCATGGAGATGACAACTTGAGCCTACATAAAAATGATCCTTCACCAGTTCTCTTTCAGACAGCTCAAAGGTTCTCTCTTCCTTTCACATACTTAAAAGAACAGCCCTGTGTGTGAAATATACACAGCAGTTTGGAACAGTTCAGCATTTTCTTCCACCTTTCTTATGCATGGTTTGTATGGTGAAGAAATGGAAAGACATAATCAGCTTCAGAGAAACATCTGAGGTTTATCCACTGTACCTACTCAATGGATAAAGACAGCCTACAAAGTTGTTCAGATTAATCTTGTAAAAGTATCAGTAAATTCACACAAAATTGTAGATAATAAAGCCAAACCAAAATGTTGAGGAATTACTAATACCAGAACAGGTGTCAGCACTCATGAATGCGTTAATAGCAACTGTCCATGAGACTATAATAAACATATCACAAATCCTCAGCGACCTTGAGACAAATTTAGTCTTTAGTCTCATATACCGCTAATTCGGACGGGTCTGAAATCAGCTGGCAGAAGTGTGGTAAAAGGGGTCCATGCCAGCAACAGAAAGGCTATTCATTTGGTATCTTACTCTCACGAGGATTGAACGTCTTTCACTGATGCTGTTCATATCAACCTGGAAACTCCAAGAAACAGGACCACATTTCAGCATTCAGCACTCCACTCATGTACATCCTCCTCAATCAACCTAACTCAATCAACCAACCAACCAAAAGCTTCCTTCTCTGGTACAGAATGGAAAGCAAAATTGAGGCTACCCCCAAGGAGGAGTCAAACCACAGAATAATACCAACACTGCAGATAAATCTCTGTGTAGTACCCTATGTGTAAGACCATACCTCTTTCCCAAGTTACAACATATTTTACAAAGAAGCCATTTCACACCATCAGTGCAACAATATGACAAACAGCAGTTTGCACATCCCTTTCCTGTTCCATTGGAATAACAAATAACAAACAACATAACAATAAATAACAAATAAATAACAAACAATAATAAAAATAAACAAACAATAAAAAATAAAAAATAAATAAAATAATAACAAATAACAGTTAAAGAATAACCACGAGCCACCTGCAGCCCTCCTAATTCAGCATAACATAGAATTCACCCCTGGAATGGGCGAGTTCTTCCAAACGTGACCACCTTCATGACACCTGAAACATAATGGCTCCATGTGTAATGATGTTTTTCTACACACACCTGGTTTCTGTGGGATGAACCTTGTAGAAGAGCAGCAGAGATCCCAGCGTTGGCATCTTGGAAAGGGATGAAAGCTCCAAACTCCCCATCGGTGTCCTCCAGTAGGTCAGGAGAAAAGCAGGAACAGCTGACACTGGAGGTGAATGCTTGAAAAGAAGGGGGTTTTCTTCAGGATCAATTCCCTTCGCCATTGGGACACACACTTCAGCACAGTCACAGGAAGAAATATGGCATGTGTTGGCTTGTTACTCCTCAAACAGGGTGGTTAAAAAGTCAATTTTATCAGCTTGAACGCTCACCGCTCTTCCTTCTTTCCCAGCTCACCCATTACAAACCATCAGTGTCCATCTGCACGTTAAACCACACCTGGGGCAGGGCTTTCCTCACATAGGGGCTGTCCGGCGGCCTGCTCACCTCAGGCGTTCCGCTGCACCCCTTTCCCCCCATCATCCCGCCTGGCTCCAGGCACAGCTCCGAGGGACCGCCACTTCTGCCCTCACCAGCAGCACTTCTGCCCTCACTTAGCGGCACCTCCCTTCCTGCTGCCCGTCCCTGCCGCTGAGGGATGAGGGCACCGCCGCCATCGCCGCTCCGACGCCATCACCTCAGTCCCTGAGGCGACTGCACGAGACCCTCGAAAAGGGCGCGAAGGGCGGAGCAGGTGGCTCGTGCTGCGAGCAGCCGCTGAGGGGCGGGGCCAAGGTGAGCCGGGGCGGGGCCAAGGCGGGGCGGGGCTGGAGCCCGGGGCTCGCGGAGCGGAGCTGTTGGCAGCGGCGCCGAGGGGACGGGGACCATGGCGGACCATGAAGCGGGGATGGCGCCCAAGGCCCGGCGGGTGCAAGGTAACCGCGGTAAGGGGCGTGGGGAATGGGAGCGAAGGCGCTTCCCTCAGCCGCTCCCAGGTTTCTGTTTCGGTTTCCGTTATCGGCTGCTGAGGAAAGTTGGCGGATCCGTGGCTAAAGTTTGCGCGCGGGAGGAGCGGGCAGCGGCTCGGCCCCGCTCGGCTCCCTCAGCCCCCGGCGGTTGTTGGTGGCGGGGGGAGCCCGGCACCGCCGCGGTTCGCCCCGTCTCATCGCTCCGGGCCTCCGCAGCGCACGGGAAGGGGGCCGGGAGAGCATCGCGGGGAGATGGCCCCAGTTGCGACGCTCGGGGTGCGCTGTTTGGTTTTCCTGTGCGGTAACCGGGGCGCTGAGGTGAAAGCAGAGCGAGTGTCCCCGAGCGGTAAATGAGAACAGAGAGGCTTTGGGGACGGGGTGTTTACACCGCCGGTGCCCTGCCCTGGAGCAGAGCTCGAAAGGTGTGACAGGAGGAGCGGGAAGTCAGCAGCGTTTCCTCAAGTGGGGAGTGAAGCTGCTGTTGATTCTTCTGTGTTTCTGTGGCTGTTCGAATGCGTTTTGGCTTTCAAGTTGATAGGTGTGAGTGCAGCCTGAGTCGGGAGGCTTTGGAGATGATGCACTGAAATAACCCAGCCATCAGTTTGTGTCACCGGGGCGTTTTCCTGTTGTGTTCAGAGCCAGGCCGCAGGAAAGTCATGACTTCTTGTATGTTTTGTCGCTTGCAACTGGAGATGGCCATAGATTGATGAGATTGCTTAATATGCACAAAAGCTTTGGCTGGGTAATGTGAGTTGTATAAATAACTGTGGATGTGTTTGGGCCCCCTGCCTTGTGGCACGTGGCAGCTCTTGAATCCTCAGAGGATGCAGGTTTCATCTGTAAGAACACGAGGTATTAATACTGAGCAGCAGGCGCTTGTGCTAACCTTGTCTGGGGCTCTGCACGCCCTTTACTTGATGTGCTGCTGAGGTGGTTTCTCCTGTAGTTGCTGTGTGTTGGGTTGTTTTGGAGGCTAAAGCTGCCTATAAGGGTCTTTTCTTGTCATAATGAAGTAGCTATGGAGTAAATCGCCTAAATCATTACATCTTGTAATCCAAATTATGTCTTAATGCCATTTCCCACGTGAAATTCTTTGAGAAGCATCTGAAAAGACATGTGGTTCTCACTGAGAGCAGTACTGCCCTCAGTCTGCCTGATCTCCCACATGCATTTGATTTAAATCTGATGTGTGCACAGTTAGGGGAAGATCTCTTCCTCCCGTGGTACCCAGGAGGTTCCATTTATAACATTCCTGCTTCATAACAGTGATGTGCTGGTTCAGACAGTGTTTGCAGAAGGAAATAAATGGCAGGTGAAGTTTATGTGCCACTCCTGTAGCGGTGATGAGAGCTTCCTGTTCCATCTCAGCCTCCAGCACTGTTTATTATAAATTGTTAATACTGTTTGGTGATCCAAGCGGTAATTTCTTGCTCAAGTAACGGTAACTGTTCCAGGCAGCCTTAAAGGGAGTGAAGATGATTCAATTAAACTTTTGTTTTCACAGTCTTTCTCCTTGTGGTTTGTTTCTTAATCCTTGTGTAATTCTGCCATTCCTGTCGGTCTCGTCTCGGTGCTGTGACCAGCTGCTCTTTAGGAGCCAGTGTCAAGGAGCCTGGCTGAGAAGTCAGGCCAGAATGACCCATTGATGGAGCTATCCAAGTCCCATGAATGAGATGGTCAAAAGTTGCAACCAGGAAGCTCATTCCACAGATGCCCAAGCATGTTTCTGGTATTTCATCCTTTTTCACAAGACAGCATCTCTTGCTCTTTATGTTGTGAAATACACCATGTGCTGGAAAGTCATTGCTAAATGAAGTGTGCACTTACTCAATCTGGGAAATTTAAACTGAGTTGTGACCTCTACAGCAAATGGATATTTCTTTTCCTGTTCCGTAGACCAGTTGGTTGTTGGTGAGGGCTTGGTGTTAAGCTGTAGAGTGGAACTGAAGAGGATCCTCAGCTCCTTTAGGTTTATGAGAGTAAAAGAGAGGAGTCTCTTCCTCCTTATCAGTGTAGGTTGTGAATGCAGCTTATGGCTTTAGGCTGACTAATACCTTGTTGCTAAATGAAAGGTAATGTTCCCTTCACTAATGAGTTTGCAGATGTTGCTTAATGCCTGCAGTTGCTCAATACTGATCTATGTAGGTAATGCATTTCCTTGACTTTTGCAGAAGGCCTGGAAATTACTGCTCTCATCTCTATTTCCGCTACACAATAATAAACCCTGGGGCAATAACTTTAGGTAACTTTCCACAGAGGAACTTTAAAATGACAGCTGATACAACACGTCCTTGAGGATTATTATCCTGGCATGTGACAGGAATCCACGTTATAGATAAGACGGCTAGCTGGCTTCCTGAAGTTCGAGATACTGTGTACAACAAAACCTCATTATTCTCCACTACCTCCATATTCCACCATAGTCAAAGTCCGGGAGTAGTGGCTCTAAGACCCACAATCAGTGCAAAAGTGGGCTAGAGGGCAATTTCACTATTGGTCCCCAGTTATTTTGCTGGTTTCTGTGACTTTAGTCAAATATTGTGGGTCTAAATTTGCAAAGTGTCTGCTATTATTTGCTATTACCCACTTTCAAGATTAGTGGTATCTAAGGACTGACCTATCTCACTTCTCTTTTTATCCAGGGTATACGCCGCTAATGCCGAGTTTAATTCAGGCACAATAAAATGCTTACACATGTACCGGGGTGTTAAAATCAGTGGGATATTTCAAAAAATCAAGATTTTGCTTTACAATAAAATGGGTTCTATTTAAAAGAACAGGTTGGAATGAAGACTCAGAGACCTGTTTCTTGTAACTGGCCAGTTTTGTTGTACCAACTGACTAGTAGGTGCGTTTGGTGAGTACAGAAAATGATTCATTAGGTAATTCCAGGAAGAACTAAACTAAAGCTCCTGGATTCTTTAATGCAGCTTTTACCCAGCAACCAGCTGAATGCAGTCCTTCAGATCACAGGACTCTGGTCCCTTAAGTCCCTGTGGCACTGATCAAGCCAGGATAAGGTCTGCGTGTTTGCAGCACTATAAGGGTTCAGCAAAGTCGGGGAACATGGACTTGAAGCCATATTCTATATCTAAATGTGAGAGTTGTGTTCTTCTGAGCCTTGCAGCTGCTTCTTGGCACTTCCCGCTTTTGGCTTTTCAAAGGCTGGAGTGAGAGAGGTGAATTTCAGTATCTCCGTGGTGGGATGGTTGCTCGGTGTCACTCTGGGGTATCCCCACTTGGCAGTGGGCTCCTGGCAGCCTGGTAGGAGGCTTAGCTGGCAGGACATGGAACTTCCGATGGCTTTATGAGCGCTTCCTTCCCAGCACGTCTGCACCTTGTCACGCTGCATTACTTTTTTTAGCTGTGTGGTATTTAAAACCACCAGCTCCTGTGTGCTGATTCTGCAAATACTTCCAGTTGGTGCCTCTGCATGGCAGAGAACTATGGGATTTTCCAAGCATAAGGAGTCTTTGACCAGGAAATGCTTTACAGAGACCTCATTTCATGTCCAGCTAATCTTGCACCACATCATATCCTACTTCGTAGATACAGCAGTGCTGAGAGTTGTGGTTTGCTGAGATCTGTGCCCGTGACAGCTGGAACACAATCCAAACACTGAATGTCCTGTCCCTGGGGCTGACAGGCTCTGCGGTGTTTGTGTTTCACTCCTTACACGGGTGTTGCTCTGGCTTCCTCAGGCAATAAAAGATCAGGATTTCTACTGCTGCCCTTGGGCATTCTGCTAGAGAGAACTGGGGAAAAGGGAGGCATTTGGGAGCCTCTACGTAAACGTTAGTGTACTTAATTATGTGTAAATGTTACATGGACCACATTCTGCCCTCAGCTCTCTCACACAACTGACAGAGACTAGTGGAAGTCAAAGAATCTGGTTTTTAACTTGACTTCTGATAAACCTGATGTGTTTGGCCAGAGCAGCAGTGCTACAACAGTGCCTTATTCTGAGGAATATTCCGCATAAACACCCAGTTACAGGCACTTTCTTTAACAGGCACTCTTGGGTTTAAAAGTCTGAAGATTGCTGCTCTTCTCTTGCAGATGACTCTGACAGTGGCCTTGGCCTGTGTGGATGGATCCTGGTGATCATTTCCCTCTTCTTCACTGTTATCACATTTCCTATATCTATCTGGATGTGCGTAAAGGTAAAATTGTTCACGTCTGTGTTGGGTTAAAACTTCAGCAGTGAAAATGCTTCCTAGGGGTTATTATTGCTCTCAATTTTGTTCCCCTGTTTTAAACACAAATCAATCTGTTACAGCTGACAGTGTATGACAGACCCCAACATTTCAGTGCATTAATCTTCAAACAGACAACAAAATTACTCTTGAAGGACTGATATTTCTTGTACAATATTGTCCTGATTGCTTGTATTGCTCTTTGCTTTTTGACAATAAAGTTTAGGCTAAAATTGTCAAAAGCAGCAGGTATAGAATTGTCTGTTACACTGAAATTCACAGCTGTCTGAAACTAGTGTATGCAGAGTTTGGAATCCATCATACAGCTTCTGGAAACCCTTGCATGACATCTGACTGTTTATTACAGATTATAAAGGAGTACGAGCGAGCCATCATATTCAGACTTGGACGCATCCTGAAAGGGGGAGCAAAGGGACCAGGTATGTCCTGGGAGCATTCTTAGTCTCCGTTCTCATTAAGTCACCAGCAGTAGCTGTGGGGAGCCATTGCATTGGACTGGCCAATCTTCAGGATTTTGTAACTTCCAGTGGAGGATGTGTTGCTTTATAAGGAGAAAACAGTAAACATGAGCCTTACCCAGCTCTCTTATCCATCGCCTTCAGGTAGAATCAGAGCACAGAATGTAAAGGGAGGAATAACAGCATCAAATGTGCCAGTTTAAATACGAAGTTCAGTGTGTCAGTTAAAACCCAAATGGTCTGAAAGCCTCCACAGTCTTCAAAAGAAACAAGGAAATTATGTGCTAGTTTTGCAATGTTTCCTGTGCATATGAGAAATTCTGATGTAAAGCTGAAGAGTGACAGTGATGCCCCAGAATAAAAGGAAGTTGATGGTTCAGTAACTTCTCCGTGCCAGAATTGGGCCCTGCCAATAACTATGTAGGACACATCTTCAGAGGTGGCTGTGAACAGTTCTGGGGCTTCCCCCAATGTTAAAGGTCTCTAAGACAGACCTGAATAACCTGAAGTTTCTCAGCATACTTTATCAAAAGTCATCCTGGTTTGAAAGCCACAAACCACGATGCTGCCGAGCTCAGTATGTGAGGGCTGTGCAGCTACAGTGGTGGGATTGAAGCTTACTTCAGTGGCAAATTTCACCTGCTTTAATGACCCGTTTTCATCTCCTGACTGGGTGTTTTTGTACAGGTTTGTTTTTTGTCCTGCCCTGCACAGACAGCTTCATCAAAGTTGATATGAGGACCATCTCTTTCGATATTCCCCCCCAGGAGGTGAGCCTGCACTTGCCTTTGTACCTGCTAAAGTGTCTACACTTCGTTTTCCTTTTCCCCTCTTGCTATTAGGGCATGTGTAGCTTTAATGTAGACTCTTGGGCAGGTTGAGTGCATTGTGAAGAGTACATACATCCTTGAGTAGTATCATTCAATCAGAGAGGACTGCTGAAAGAAAACCAATTATGCTGTCCTCTGAGGATCACGCAGGATAACTGCATACTGTCTGAGAGCTGGAACAGGGGGGTTTGGAATGAAGACTGCCTGCAACATTCTGTAATTGTTTCTGGGAAATCTGGAGGATTTCCAGGCACAGCACTGATCTTCCCCGTGCCAACTGATCTAGATGGATAAACCAGCTAAAATAATGGGATGAAATTATTATATGCATCAGATGCTGATAACGGCAACTCAGGGTAATGGTCTGTTCCCTTCCATGGGTTTTGTGTCCATGTTGCTTCTGTGTCCTGCTGTGCAGGACTGGTTTTCCCTGGACATCTTACTTTTCTAGCAGCGTGTCTCCACAGCTTTAGCTGAACTCAGCAATGCCAACACAATAGATAACAAAAGAATAAAAACCGGCTAGCCCTCTAAAAGCAGTTAGTGAACAATTGGGTGTTGATGACTGTAACTGCATCCCTCATGGAGCTGGTATATCTTGCAGGACACGGACGCCTGACGCAGGCTGTCTGCTGCATCTGTTTCCTGTCATATTCGTCAGTCGGTTTATTCCTCGTCATTAGTTGTAGGTTAAGACAAATGGCATCTGTCAGGGTACACGTTAAAGGGTAATTGGTAGAAACCTAATCGCTGGCAGACAAAATGTGCCTGCAGCTGCTGATGTGCCATTAGTGAAGCCAGCAGCTGGACATTTACCTTGATTGAATCATGCCCATGGATATAGGCTTGTCTGTGTTCCGTAGGTAAGAGCAGAAATACACTTTATTTGTGCAACATGATTTCTGTGCATGCTGCTTATTCTTTATCTTAGGCTGTTATGAAGAGCCTGCTAAAATAGGTAGGTTGGGGAAGGACAGAGCAGGTAAGGTTAAGTAACTCTCATGTCCTTCTCTTGTCAAATAATGTAATAGTAATTGTCTGACATGGAATTAGGACACTTCTCATGGTCATGTGGCATACTTCAGTCTCTTTAACTTAACTTTAAAGTAGAATTAATGTTTCATTCTGGTGTGTCCTCTTCTAAACCTTCAACAATATCTCTCTTTATCTTTACAAGTACCTCCTTTGCTTAACATACAAGTGTTAAATTCAGTATCTCACTTGAGCCAAGCTCCGAGGGTATTCACAAATGATTTCCTCTGCAGCTTGTCTAGAAATCACCACATACTCACGTAGCAGCACAAGGTGGCATTTCAGTCAGAAGTACCTCTGAGGACAATGAACTGCAAGGTAACAACGGGTATTTCTAATGAGATGTTGAAATCAGGCTGACACCCTTACAGCTGAAAGGCACCAGGCTGCTGCGACAGGCAAACCCCATTTTGTACGAATTGTCAAGTAAAACAAATACGTAATTAGCATAATAAATAACCATATATCAATCAATAATTATGCCTTCCCCACTGCTTTTCAGATCTTGACCAAGGACTCTGTGACAGTGAACGTGGACGGAGTGGTTTATTACAGAGTTCAGAATGCCACCCTCGCCGTGGCAAACATCACAAACGCCGACTCAGCCACACGTCTTTTAGCACAGACGACTCTGAGGAATGTTCTGGGGACCAAAAACCTCTCCCAGATTCTCTCTGATCGTGAAGAGATCGCACACAGCATGCAGGTACGAGCAGCTCTGCCCAAGTGAGCCACGAGCGATCCATAAGCAGCAGTCCCGTGGGTAACTTCCAGGGCAGGATTTATTTTGCCATCCAAGCTATAAGCCAAGTTGTGATTTGGTGTTTTAGGCAAAACCCCATCGAGAGCTATTGGGATGGCATTTAATAAAAATGAGTGACTAAGGCAATAATGGAGCAGTGGGAATGAGGGATATGGGAGAGGAGGGCTTCCCAGGGTCGTTTTGTCAATGCTTTGCTGTTGAAGGTAATTATGCTGCAGAATTCCTTTAGTATATTGATCAGGCTCTGGGTTTTGTTCTTTTCCTTTGTTAGCTGACAACAGTTATGTTTTTATAATTAGCAAATCATTGTACTGACACTAAAGCCCTTTAAGTCCAAGAATCATAAGACAGTGAATGAATTTGGTTTAGCGGACAGTCTTTGGACATTAGTCTGCAGCCAGGTCAGTGCTTAACTTCATTGTCCTGCCTTTTCAGTCCACACTTGATGAGGCAACAGATGACTGGGGCATTAAGGTGGAACGTGTGGAGATCAAGGACGTGAAATTACCTGTCCAGCTGCAGAGAGCAATGGCTGCAGAAGCTGAAGCTGCCCGTGAGGCCAGAGCCAAGGTAAGAACATCAACATCTGCATTTGCATTATTTTTCCTTCTCCATGAATAATTCAACATAGGCATGTAGAGGATGAAGATTCTCTACTGAGATTGTGTTGTAGCAAACAGGAGTGCAGGGCAGGGATTTGTGGGTTTATGTCTGGCTTTCATTGTGGCTTGTGCAGGTGAAGTGTCCTTGAAAACCACAGAATCTCAGCTCTTTACCACACTCCAAGAGCAAATCTCAAACAGAACAACCTGGAGGTTAATAGCTGGAGCCTGCAGTGAATTAGAAGCCAGATTTACTTCAGCTTACCTCCTGTGTAGCCCTGATTTTAGGGAAGGCCTTTGTTGTCTGTTTGCTACTTCATATGAGAAATAAAGCAGCTGTAGTGGCTTTGTCACGCTGAAGCTGACCAGTGGTCAGTTTGGTCATGACATCTTGTTCCCTAGTTGTCCAAACCCTCCACCTTTGTTTGTAGAGCAAGCTGATGGGAGGAGGTTTTTGATAGGTAATGGTCTGTTGAGCTGCCTGTATCCTTGCATTCTAAATAGTGAAGGCTTGTCTTGGCAAAGGGAGGTTTCCTAAAGCCCATCTAAAGCCACGAAAACCACATCTGATCTTATGAAGTTCATCATCTCATGAGTGATTTTTTTTCATGTACACATAGATGACTGATTTCCATATCTGCCATTAATGAGGAGTTTCATTAATTTTAAGCTATTTTTAGGTTCTAATTATAAAATGTGGATTTTATTTTCATGGGAAATAAATATTAAACTGAATTTCATTAGACTTCAGGGCTGGCAATTACTCAATGTGAAGCTGGTGATGCACCTCAGAAAAGCTCTTTAAGCCCACATTACTGCTCCAAGTATTAACTTCTATGTACTTTTTGAAGCTTAATTACTTTGTGATTATTTTTTTAATTACTATTTATTCTGTTGTTAAAAAAATATTGTGCCCTTGCAGCAGAACTCTGGAGGGGAATCTGCACCTCCCTGTGCTGATGTGCATTAAATTGCCTCACCAACAACTTCTCTGTTGAAACAGCAGCATCCAGCCCTCCTTTACAGACACTCAGGAAGTATTTATACTGTCTGGGTGCAGAAGGGCTTGTCAGGCAATCACTGACCACAGAGTTGTCCCTAATGAGCTCATAATTAAAGGAGAAGTAAAAGGTATTTCCCCAGTAAGAAACATAGGAAACATTCACTTGTCAAGCCCTTGTAGAGGCCAAAAAAGTACAGCTTTAAATGAAAGCTTAAAGATACATGTGGGGAGCCTTCTGCTTTTGAGAGGCAGTGCTGAAAGAAGCACAAAAGGAGCTTTTGAAAATAGAACAAATGCACCCATTGCGTTTTCAAGACACGGTGCTGGCTTTTGTGATCCGGTATCTCAGTCCTGAATGGGGGCAACAGACAATCCATGGCCTTGAAAGCAAAGCAGGAATAGCTTCTGTCTGAGCAGAAGAAAGGCAGAACCAGTGAAGGAACATGGGAAGGAGAGGTCATTTGATCAAGCAATGAGCAGTGCCTTTGGAATGTGACTTAAGGCTGGTCATCTTACACATCTCCAGGTTGTTACTGTGCCAGGAGGAATTCACCGTGGTTCATCTTGCTTCCCCAGGTCATTGCAGCTGAGGGGGAAATGAATGCTTCCAGGGCCCTGAAAGAGGCATCCATGGTTATCACAGAGTCCCCGGCTGCTCTTCAGCTTCGTTACTTGCAGACCCTGACCACCATTGCTGCGGAAAAGAACTCCACCATCGTCTTCCCATTGCCCGTAAACATGCTGCAGGGCCTCATAGGTGCCAATCGCTAGGTAGGGTGGGAGGGGAGAGGTAGGGTGGGCTTTTTGCTAAGGCATATGTTTGCAGCGCTGAATTCCGTGTGTATCATAGCTTACGGTGGTGTTACAGTGGATTTGCTGAGCAATCTGTTCTGTTGTATGAAGTCTGTTATAAAACTTACATGTAATGTTTGTGAACATGGACAGTCAGACTATCTGAAAACGTCTCAAAGTGAATAGCAAAGTGTGATCTTAAATAAGCAGGTATCCATATACTGTCTTAACCTGCAACCTCCCACTTTCAAATAGTATATGAAACCATTTGTGGTGACAATCCAACATCCAGAGAGAGAACTATTCCTCTTACCTTGATGGGTCTGTAGCCCTGCAGGGGAAGTGGAACAGCCCTCACTTCTCTTGGAGTGTAGCTGTATGCAGGAAGTTACCAGATTGCTGTGGTGTGAATTGGTTCTTCAGCTTAACACAGGAGAAGTAATGAAAGTTGGTACAGGAGTGAAAATACCGGGTGCTTCTGAAAATCAGGCCCATGCTCTCTAAAATAGTTCCCCATTCCTGAGAAATGGTGGTTAGTGGAACTTTCCATCTCTGAAATGGAATAACTATGCCGTAGTTATGGATACAACATACTTGCAGTCCCTGAGGGCTGCTCTGTTGTTACAGTGATGTGCCTATGTAGATTTACGCTGAAAAGTCATTGGGTCTGTCTTAAAGATGTTTTTAAAAGGCCAAAGTACTGATTCCTGCATTGTATCTGTGTCTGAAACCTCAGTTCTGTAGGAGGTGGGACCTCTGTGATTAGTGGGCTGTGGTGATGCTTAATTGAAGATGTTGTGCTGTTGATGTATCTGTTCTAACAAATTAGTGATTTCCCTGTTGATGCTGCTTCTGAGCAGACCTGTAGTATCTGTTGTGACACCAAGGGCTTGTACTTCACACCAAAAGCATGTAATCTTCAGTTCACATAGTCTTGAGCAGTAAGTCTGCTAAACTGTATTCATGTTGTGTGCCTGGTTAGTAGATGTAATTACAGACACAAATGAGAAGAACTAGAGCTGCAGTAGGGAGGAGGGGGCTCTGGCCTGCCATCAACACTGACTTTGGCATCTGGTCTTTAATTACTGGGATGTGACAACGAAAACAGAAAGTCAACCTCAGTGATACAAGTGCCCTTCTCACACTGGTCACCATAGAGCTCCTAACTTGGTTTTTTATCCCCTTTCTGCTACAGTCTATTCTGTATGTACGGGTATTTAAGGTGTGTTTACCTGTGCCTTGACACACTGTGCCTTTATCTGTTAGGAAAGGGGCCCAAGCGCTTGCTCAGGCTGGAGCTACTCGGTGCTGTTGCTGTTCTGCAAAGGTTTTTCCTTCCTCTGCACCACACAAACACTGTACCAGTCTGCATGTGTGTCAGTGCTTCAGTTAGTGTAAGCTGAGCTCCACTCCTTGCTGGGATGGGGGGAGAAAGACAATTAACAAAGCTGTAATGATGAATGTTTCTGTGCTCACATGTGCTTGCAGTGGGGAACAAGTAACTGCGCGGCTGGAGGCTAAGCCCTGGGGAAGGGCAGTGATGCTGTAACTCCTGCTGGTGCTGCTGTCTCTGGCCACCCCTGTGAATTGTTGTTGACACCAGCAGCACACTTTTTGCTCTCATCCTGAATAAAAAACCCATGGTGTTTACTAATGAGTGACTTCTTGATACATTAATGGTATCCTATTCTTTCAGAGTCTTAACTGCTCATGATTCTGGCGAGGGGAAAGCAAAACAATCCCCTAAATCATATCTGTGACCATTTAGTAAGGAGTGCGTGTGCAAAAGATAGCACAAAGAAGGTTTACTTCTCTAAGGTGTATTTGTTTAAACAAGTTCAAATGTGAGATCTACACGTTCTGTTTAATGTTTTCTTCTCCACTACAACCCCCACCCTTCCATTCTTCACATATTCCACACAAGCTTTATTGTATTAAATATCATCAAAGCAAGGAGGAGGGTCAGTGACTGGTCATGACTGGTTCTGGTAATTATTGCACAGCTAATCGGCTATTAACAGCATTGCCTGTTCACGTGCAGCCTGCAGGAGGACAGGGCTCTTGAAGGCACCAAACTTGCTCCATTTAAGAAAAAGAAACCTGTTACTTTAGACATCCACGTCTGCCATCGCTCTCTGGAGGGGATCCACAGCCCAGTAGTCATCATCCCAGCCCAGGAACCAGCCAGAGAAGGTTGGTGGCTCAAACCCTTGCTTCACCACGGTGACCGGGGTTCTCTTGTCCCGGCTGGCTGGGTCCGTTTCAATGTACCGCTTGGCTGGAAACACACAAGTAGCAGGAAATGTCATGGAGTAACAGCTGAAATAGCTGAATTGTGGCTAAACGGATGCCAGAGATACAATTTCACATCGTTCATTTAAACAAAAGAACCCCAAATTACAGAAGTTTTCACTCTGGTTTTATCTAAACCCATTGGGCTGGCACCTGATTGCAGAAAATGGACACTAGGACAATAAACCACCATCACAGGGGCAGCCTGCACCCGCCTGCCCAAACAAGAATCCTTTCTCAGTGCTGGGATTGAGCACAGCATGTCTGAGTACGACACCTCTTTGTGCTGATCTTAAGGACCCTCCTTGCTTGAGAGATATGATCTCTTTGATAGAGCACTGAACTTCATGCTGTGATTAAGATACATTTCTCAGTAGATTAAATTGCCTGCTTTATGATCAGACAGCAGGGAAATAAGAAACAATTCAGAGAGGATAATGTGACATTACCAGATTTCAACGCCTCAGTTTTCTCTTCTTCTTGGGCATCTTTCCCAATCCATACAAAGACCTAAAGATTAAAAAGACCCATGAATTATTTAGCAACAATCAATCTCTCTGTGAAAGAAAGGATAATTTAGATAAAGTCTCAGTGAACAGAGTATGACACAGAACAAGAACATCCTCATGCTGGTATGCCTGGATTGTTGACCTATGTGACTAAAGCTAGTGGCAGATAATGAGCAGTTTCTTGACTGTGTTCTATCCACATCAATTCTAGATACACAAATCATACACTAGCTTAACATCAGGAAAAGGGAGCAAATGTTTGAACATTTTTACATAAAACATAAAAAATTAATCTCAAATTGCCTTTTGGCTGATTTATGCACTGTTTGTTATTGAAAAATAACAGAAAATGTGTCTGCATCTTAAAGTGCTGAATCCCAATGACGGTTCACGTTGGGATTCACACTGTCCTCTCCAGCTGGGCTAAGGATGCTGCCCTTGAGAGGTTCACACTCTAGGGGAGCACATGTGACACACAAGATCCTGTTTTCTTCAGTCCTTAAGCTAACCGAAGACATGGCAGGACTCCCACTATTTCTTCACATTCAAGGGGTAAATTCTCTTCCATGTCACTAGTGAGATGATTTGTTCTCAGGCCTGAAGATGAAAGGACTCTGCACTACAACAACTCCTCCAGCTGTTGTAACTTGGGTCTCAGCCTGGAGCTGACCTGTGCATAGTGTTTGCTCCTCTCATCTTGAGGTCAGTGTGACATACCTGGTCCCATGTGTCAAGGAGCATAACATCATCTGTAGCAAGGTCATCCTGAACCAGATCTCCAGGAACTTCTTCAATCTGGAAGACAGAAGTTTATGAGAGGCACATTACTTCAAGCTCCATTTTACTTTTCCAGGAGAAACCCAGTTTCACCCCTTACTGGTGAGATGCATTAAGCCGGACATTGTATGTGACCGTGCCAGTCAGGCTATGTCACAGAAGTGCTTTTAGACCACAGAACATACAATCAGTCTCTGTCCTCCTAGAGAAACCATGTTACTCATGTACAGACTTGTAACTCTGCCTCTTTACTTGAAATATTCATGAGTCAAAATTTGAGGGGTCTGAATGTGAGTTCTTAACCAGCCTGATGCTGCAGACAGTTGCTGTGCTGAGACAACAGCACAATACAACTAGCGGGTGTCTCTGCAGCAAAATGGTGCTGATACTTTCCTTCTGGAGGCAACACCGCAATGGAAGACAAAGTAAAAGGGCCTGTTGGCTGGCTTAAAGCACACTGGGACAGATTCTCCCAGCTTTGTCAGAAGGGTGTTGAATTAACTGTCTGTCTTCTTAGATACTCACAGTGAAGCGTCCGCTCTTGTTGGAGCACGCAAAGAGGCGAGGGGGATGAGCATCCATCTTCTTGTCCTTCAGCCGGGGAGAGGTACGGTAAGGAGCTTTTCCACCCAAAGCTGCCCAGAAATTAGCTGGAAAAGAGAAAAGACATACTGCTGCTCCAGCTGCTCTTGGGAACCACAGAGCAGTGTGGTCTGGGTATGACTTGAAGCACTCTTCTATGTCAGAAAGTCCCAAAGCCCTACAAGCACGAGCATGCTGTTAAACAAAATGGAGATACTTTGGAGAAGCCCCTCTGTGCCTGTGTCCACCTCTCCTTGTTCTGGGAGACAAAGGAAAATATCCATGAAATAATTCCCGTGAACAAGCAGCTACGCAGAAACTGCCGTGGCCTCTCTTGTGCCTCCCTCACCTGGCTCTCTGCCCTCAGCAACCTGTACTGGGCGAGCTCCCAGTGTCTTCAGTAGCTCCTGTGCTCCTGATTTCTCAGCATCACTGGCTCCTTGGCCAACCCAGAGGTAAGCAGCAGAGGGAGTTTTCAGGACAAAGGCATCGTTGGAATTCAGCTGACTGGCAGCAGGATCCAGCTGGAAAGAAAGAACATTGCACGTGTTGGATGTAATTGTCCTCTATGCAGAGCCTGTTCTTTCAAGATGAAAATCAGGACCTACTGTTGAATAAACTGCAAACAGAATATTCCATACCAGCATGTAAGGCTTAAGATATGCTGTATATTTGCCTGTACCTAGGTGATAAGTTAGACTTACTCATATGAGAAGAGTAAATAAATGTGTGTTTCTATTCTACAGACACCTCTGGCCAATGTCAAGAACATTTGGATCTGTCATTTTGCCAGTCTCCATGGCTATGGCAGGAGATGTAGGAACTTGCTGGGGGGATCACTGTAGGTACCCCACTGCTGAGGCAGCTCAGTCATTAATGTCATTTCCTCAACGTCCAAAAGGATGTGCCCTCTTGAACTAGAAACCTAGCGAGTTGCTGCAGACATAAACCAGAGCTTTTGTCTCTCCTATAGCTACCAGCAAGGATTTAGACTCTCTTCTGTTGTTGTATCAAAGCAGTGGGGCTCTCAGCCTGTGCTGGCACAAACTCTATTTGCACAGAGGGTATTTAGCACTTTCTCTCTTTGGCATTGCTGTCATAGGGGATTAGAACAAGTCACAACAGACAGATCCTAATGGTTCCCAAGTGTCTGAGGAGTGTCAGAGAGTGCAGGGTACAGCATCTAGCAGAGAATTAGGAGGAAATGGCTTAAATGTATTTAGGGTGACATTGATAACTAATTAGAAAAACATGGTTAATATCCATGGGAAAAGAGGACTGTCAATAGCTTGTAAAGTGTGTTTCAGTTTACATCAGAAAGCTCAGTTTGCCCCTTGTTCCGTTCAAAAGGATCATGGTCCCATCACAGCCTACACAAACCACACCAAAGGTGACTTCACATACCTCTACTGCTCTGGTAGCCCCCGAGGTGCTGGATCGGACCTGGAAGAGCCGTGTTTCCGCAGGTGCTGTCTGGCCTCCTGCCCTTGAGGTTCCACCCTTGTACACAATCAAGGGTTTTCCACCAAACATACTCATCAGATGAGGTGGCTCTTTTCCTTGCACCACTCGTTTCTAGAGGAAAAGACACTGCTGTCAGTTTTAAGCCTCACAAGATGTACAAAAAATGGCCCTTACAACCATCTTCCCAGCTGGAATATGGCACCTAGCTTGTCACAGGAGCTGAGCTATTACCTCCTGCCCAGAAACAGAGCAGTGATTAAACCTAGCTCTCACAGTTGCCATTTCATTTTAACTGGCCAGGTATCCACTGGCACAGAGGTAACAAATAACAACTGTAAAACCCTCCTGTCTCATACAGACCACTTGCAAAGCTTCCTTGTGTAGCAGTTGGCACGTAAATTGCCTCTTTGTAACTCCTACATCATGGCTGGGTTTCTCCACTGCACATTGGTATCATGTAACTATACATACGTCTTATTTATTCCTACAGTGTGGATTTTTGGGGGTTTTGTTTGGGTTTTTACCTGCACAGGGCTCCCTCCCAGCTCCTCATCCAGCTGCACCGTGAGGAATGCAGAGGTTGCAATTTCATCTTGAGTGGAATCAGCACCTTGCCTGAGGGTGGAGGCAAAAGCTGAGTTTTACTTTCAGCCCTTCCCCACACCCTTACAGAGATCAAAAAGAGGTGAGGAAAACCCTGGTTACCAAACCTCTGACACTTCATCCAACATGAAGGAGAGATTCAGTATCCCGAATTGCAACACAGTGATTACAGAGGGAGATAAGAAGGTTTTCTAGATAACAAGCACAGATTCTTCAGTATCTTTATGCCTATCTCTCATTATCTTTCTAGCAGCTAGTTTAAAAACACTGTTGGTACTCTTATCAGGAGCTACACATCCTTCCAGTGCCTATAGGGCTGACAAGAAAGCTGGAGAGAGACTTCTTACAAGGATGTGTAGTGACAGGACAAGAGGGAATGGCTTTAACCTGCGGAGGGAGGGGAGACTGAGACGAGCTCTTAGGCACAAGTTCTTCCCAGTGAGGGTGCTGAGGCGCTGGCACAGGGTGCCCAGAGAAGCTGTGGCTGCCCCATCCCTGGCAGTGTTCAAGGCCAGGTTGGACACAGGGGTTGGAGCAAGCTGCTCCAATGGAAGGTGTCCCTGCCCATGGCAGCGGGCTGGAGCTGGATGAGCTTTAGGGTCCCTTCAACCCAAACCACCCTGAGATTCTATGCAGCCCCTACACCAGCTGCATCCTTTCTGGTTTCAGTTCGACAGATTGCCTGTGCCCTCTGCCTGCTGAAAAATTCCTCTTTAAGGGCATGGTTTGGGAGCTGTAAGTCAGAAGCCACCAGCTGAGCTGGCAGAGATCTCCAAACGTCAGTACAGTGGTCTCAAAAGATGTAGGAGCTCTGCAAAAGGAAACAGAGCTTGATCCAAAGAAGGGAGTAACTACTACTAGGAAAGAAGAAAAGAAACCACAATGCTAGCAAAAAACTCCCCCCATTGTCCCACTACAAGCAAACCATTCCAGACCTCTGGTAGTGCTTTGTTTGCAAGGGAAGAGTATCCAGGGTGAAAGTATCCCCCACAGATACTCTGTAAGTGGGAAGCAGCAGTGATCCATTTTCGAAGTGCAATCTCAGCCCCACCCAGCCCTAGTGTTTCCTGACTTGCATCAGGAAGACCTTCTTACCAAGTGTAAATGATCTGTCCCTGTTTCCCAGCGTGCTGGTAGTTGTATAGGATGATGTAGCTGTCCCCTCCATAGAACTGGCCATAGGTCGAAGGATCCACTGGCACTTTCTCTGAGCCTTCTATTCTCCAAATCTAGAACACGAGCAGAAATATTCCGAGCTCAACATGACAGCAGAATAAACAGACTTTCCTGCCAGGGCTCCAGGGCCCTTCCCAAATCCAGCCTCAGGAAGCTTGCGGTCCTGCAGCCCCATCTGCTGAGGAACGCTGCTAAAAGCCTGGAATTCCACAGCCGGCAGGCGGGGCTGGGCGCCTCAGCTCATCCCGTTTGGATCCCCCAAAACTACATAGAGAAACGCGGGTCAGAGTGCCAGCGCTGATCCCCGTTCTGTACCTGATGTGAGCATTTCTATTGTTCTGTCTATGTCAGAAACGGAGCTTTTCGGCTTTACTGGAGGCTTTTCAAGTCTAACACTGGCTCTGATCTCTCTGCGGGCTTTTGGACAGGACTCAGCCCTTTCACCCTTCACCACCGCTTCTGTGTGCAAATGCATGTGTCCAGGTACATGAGGTAGGAGTTCTGAGAGGATCACCCATCACACTTGTGATGGCAACAGCACGAATAACAAGGAGGAGGAGGAGGAATGAGGAAGTCTGGATCCATTCTTGCAGGAATGCCATCAAGCAGCAAAGAAAATTCTGGAAACCTTCCCAAAGGGATTCTGGCACTGCTCACCTGTTTCCTGCCTGAGCCATCGTCCTCCATCCCATGCTGGGCAGCCATGGCCTTGGAGGTGTGCAGAGTGGCAGCATCAAAAGGTACCTTCTCAATCCTGGCAACATGACCAGACACATAAGCCTGTCCCAGTCCTTCTGTCTGGTCCTTGTCCCGCCAGTTCTTGAAGAATTGCTTAAACAGAGGTGTCTCGCCACTCTCAGGGAGGACCTGGACCTGAAACAAATGCGCCAGACCATCAGGAGCCAGTGTTACTCAATCTTTAAGCCTCTGTATAACTACACCTGGAAGGTCCAAACTATCACAACCAGCAATACAGGTCCCAACACACTACAGAATGCAGAGTCAGAACTCAGAGTCAGTCTGAGTTCTAAGAAGGCTGAAGGGGTGTTAAGCCTTTAGAATGAGCTCCCTCAGAACAAGAAGGGCAGGTTTATCTACAGCTTCTCTTTTTCACTCTTTGGAGAGAGGTCATGGAAAAGAGGATCTTTTCCAAGAGGAAAAAGTGTTAAATAGGAGTTATATTGGAGTCAATGCTATTTCAAGGACAGTGGTTAGCCCAGGAGCAACACGGCAGCATTGCCCTGCAGAACGGCAGATCACCCAACACAGGAGCTACTTGGAAGACTGCTTGTGACATTTCACATGAGCTGTGCTCTGCAGTCAGTGGCCTGTGTGGCAGAACAATAGCCCCAATGCTGTCTGGGGATCAACCGCAGGTGGGCTGCATGTCCTACCTGGGTGTGTTTCGGATAACCCATCTTATCAATGAACTCAGAAGCTGTTTTCAGTGCTGCCTTCTTCTCTTCAGAGTTGGCACTCCTGCCTTTAATGAAAACAGAGAGAAAAGAGGTCAAAGTTCCGCATACCCAGAGAAGAAACTGTCCCAGGAACCTTTTGCAAGAGCAGACGGGCTCAGCATTCCAGCCAGATGATGCCACATAGCAAATGACAATTGTTCTATCTCTTTCATGCCTTTTGTGGTGGCTGAGAGCCCACAATTTCCTTTCTACTTATGATACTGATTTGTATTTCCTGGTTCCCAGGACCCTCACTTTAATTCTCTACACTAAAGACCCTGTACCTCAGCACCCAGCATTTCAGATGAGAGTGCTGTTCTGAGATATTTAATGCCATCCAAACTTGCCCTGAAAGCACCACCACCATCAGATGTACATTCCCCTTCCCAGCTTGAAAGAAACAGGGACTGGTAACTGGATGAAGATCCTGTGCATGGGTAACCAGCTTCACCTGCATCTCTACGGTACCTTTCCAAACGAAGATCTTTCCATCTGTGCCATGGTCCAAAATGAAGCAGTCATCTGTGTTCAGGGCTGCCTGGGAGAAGGGGTTCTCATCTGCCACCAGGGAGACTGCCATGTTCCCGGCCCCATTGGAGACCTGTGACAGCAGAGCACAGAGACCTGATAAGGCACCATCCACTCCCCTCCACTTCTATGGCCATAGTCCAGAACTTGAAGAGTAGAAGGGAAATAAATTTGAATGCATTGGCTGCTTCAGGCACTATTGTTTTGCAAACAGGATACCTTTGACACAGCAACAGTATGACAAAACCATAACACTTACTCTGAGGATTTCAAGTATTTCAAGCAAAGCAGATACTGCTGGGACCAAAGATTGATCCAAAACATTAAAGATCTTTGGTGCACAGGCCAAGAAATAGCTACTAAAGCAAACAACTGCACTCAAGAACTGGAGGGGACAGTCTTGGTAACTCTGAACAGGCCTCCCTCTATCAAGCTGGTTTAATAGTCTGAGCTCCTGCACTTACTAATGGATAAAGATCCACATTACAAACCATCTTTGCAGATACTCACCACATGAATAGACTGCTGTAGAGAAGACTTGAACACTCTTCTGCACTCATACTAGCAGATGGCAAATGTTACTTTCCAAGTCATTGCTTTATCATGCTCACTGGATGTAGAAAGGGGTAGGCCCTGGTTCTCAGGCTCACTATTTCTAGTTCTATCCTGTCATCTTCCTAACACAATGCCTGATAACACGAAGGAAAACTCCCTTGTTTCCCCGTTTGTTTCACACTCTACTTTTCCCTCAAAAAATCCTGGACAGTCCCAGCTGTCCCACTACAGTCAAAGGTGGTGATAAAGACAACAGAAATCCTGTGGGTACGCAGGGTACACAACCAGGGTTCATACATAACATCTCATAAAAAGCTAACAGTAGAGTGAGGCAGAAGTAGGACTCAGTTTAGTACAGCTCCTCTCTGCTATTCCACCTCCGCTGAATTGCACATGGACCACCCCTTCCGCACAAGGTTATTTGTGGGGTTTCTTGGTACCTTGTAGAGCTTAGCCAGCTTTCTGTTGGCTGTATCAATTTTGGCATCATCGGGAACTCCTGCTGGCAAACTGGGCTTTGGTCCCAGAACCTGTGAGAGACAGACAAACCATTACCAGCCAGTCCAAGAGGATCTCTGTATCCCAGGTACTCGAGCCACAAGAACATGTGGAAGAAACTTCTAGATCAACAACAGCAAAAATAACATCCCAGCATCTGCATTGAGTGTTTATACCACCAGCACTTCATATGACTGAGCCCATCTTCCCTTCCACACCCCACTCTTCCCCCTCCAGCACAGACAAATGGACAAGTGAATAACCTGAAGCATTTCCTCCCGCTCTGATCCTTCCTCTGAAACATAGACCTTGGCGCGACCATTCCGCTCATTGTCCCGAATCCCCTTGGCCAGCACAGTGGCCTTCAGCCGTTCCTGGCGGTTGCTGTTGGAGCCACACCACTGAAAGATGTTCTGAGGGAAAAGAGAAAGACCATGTAGCTGTCAGAGCATGAACCCCCTCTCTAGAGGAAAAGGCAGCATGGCTGGGTCTGAAAGATGTGAGACTGGCTAAACTGTTTCAGAATGCTCAACACAGTGGGGAAAAAGGTCCTCACATGAACTAACCAGGCATGTCCTGCCCCTGGAAGTCAGCTAAACCTGGCTGCTCTGTGGTACTTACACTGCCCAGGTCAAGGATGAAACAGTCCCCTGTGTTGAAGCTCTCCCAGGTCACAGGGACCTCTGTTGCTCGGACTGCTCGCCTGCCCTTGACCTGCAGGAGCCTCTGCACAGTCACTTCATTGGGAACCACGTGTCTGAAGCCAGAAGCCACACCACCAGCCTAAGAGAAAGCAAAAGAGCAACAATTCATACTGTGCTGTGGCTTCAGAAAAGATGAAAATCCTACTGATCTGGTACCAGTAAGCAGGTTTTGCCTCTCACAGGGAAGAGGGGCAGCAGCAGAGAGAGCTGGTGTGGCCAGGCTGGGCTTTTGAGTAGCATATACCTACCAATGCATCCCTACTATCCATTCCCATAGCGTGTAAGGGACACTGACACAATACAGCTGGAGGTCTCCAAATCTGAAGATCACTACAATAAGCTGAGGTATTAATAGGATTTAATAGGACTGGTGCTGCATATTATGCATATTATATGTCCTCCCTACCAGAAATTATCCCAGCCTCAGGATTCACCTTCTCTGCTGCTAAAGAGACACTTGGAATTACTCATCAATGTGGGACCCATATCAGTTATCCTCAAAAAAAGCACAACCAAATTCAAGTGAATGAAAATAACAACAAACAAGTGGCAAACACAGAAAACAAAAAGACCAGAAAAGTGTTAGACATGAGGAAATGTCGGCACTTTGCAACAGTCTGACCTGATATCACTTCCCTTGTGCCACTGGGTTCCTAACAAACCAAACTATTCTTGACTGTTTGTTTTGACTTCTTCTATCCCACTTTACTGCACTGGCATCAACAAGTAACTCCCACTACTATTCGCCTACTTCACCAAAGCATTATGTATGCTAAGGAAGTGGGCTAAGCACAGAACAAGGTTGGGAAGGTCAAACTCTCTCATACAAGTGGGAAGATACTAAATCTACTGGGTGGGTGTTTCCCAGTAACTTGGATTGCTGTTTCCTAAACTCATTCCAGACGCTGTGGGACTGTTCTTTCCTCTGCTTCTCGAAGAAAAACAAAACCTCGATTCCTAAGCTTTCCTGGGGCTTTGCTTGTGTAATATTCTTTCAGCCAAAGCTCTCCCACTGGGATCTGCTGTTCTCCGCCCTGTCAGCTCCAGCTCATTGAAAACATCTGGTTGAGAATGGCTTTTAAGCAACTGGAAAAAGGGAATTCTCATTCTCCTGAGAACTGGGCAGTGGGCAGGATGCCATTTCTTGCAAACTGGATGCAGCCTGGTTGTGTAAAGACCCCAATCACCACCTACCTTGTACTTGATGCCAGACTTGAAGTACCCCAGGAAAGTTGAGGACTCGTGACCTTGCACTTCACGGTGCTGAACAGCCTTTCCGTGAAGGTAGTCATCCATCTGGACAGTGAATATGGCAGCTGCTCCACGCTCATCTTGAGAGCTTTCATCTCCTAAGAAATTAAAAGGCAACAGCTTGGAGGGAATGCAGGGATTCTACCTCTCCATCCAGCTGTGCAAAACACCTGGGAGAAGGCAGGTTACAGGGAAGGTCAGTTTCCAGGAAGACCTGCAGAAGAGCTATTTCCAAACTTTTCTAACAATGTCCCCAAAGAGCTGTATAAACTCTGTGTTTACTGGCAGGCTTGCAATGTCATTGTAACTGCTGCAGCCCCACTGCTTCACAGCTGCCTCTTTGACAGGCATCATTCATTGTTTTTTGGCCATTTTACCGTCTTGGAAGGAAACTTCCTATGGAGCAGACAAATGAATCTGCAGGAAGACATTATCAGGTTTTATGAAGGCTGCATATACCAGCAGGATAGCAGTTCCACCAGTTCTGGAGGTCTTTGATGTGGAAAACCTATTGACAGATGGCAGATACAACAAACCACCATGCAAGTATCTTACCCAACTTCAACTGTGATATTGTCAGTCTGGTTTTGCAGGAGAAAGCCTTGCCATGTTACTCAGTGACATTTACTGCAGAGGGCCAGTTAAGGAGGTCTGAACTTCAGGGGGAAAAATCCCACTCATTGTGTCAGGAGGAAAACAGCTGATCCCCATCCTTTCCGACAGAAAGGATTTCAGCCACCCCTTCATCTGAGACCTTGTCTGCTCCATAAGCCTCTGTCATCTTGATCAGAAAAAGCTATTGCCAGGTACAGAGATGACTGTATTCACTGTTGCACAAACCACTTCAAATATTTAGGGCAAGTAGCACTATAAAACTGCATTCTCACTGTGCCGCCAGTTCTGCTTTTTATCTCCCTGGGCAACAACAGATAAGGCTGGTGTAGTGAGAGGAACAGAGCTTACTTTGGGCTCCTGGAGCAGAGGCATCCCCCCAGACCTACCTAACCAGAAGTGCAGGTCGTACTGGAGGTTCCCGCTCCGCTGTTTGATGGTGTTCAGCACCAGGTAGGAATCTCCTGTGAAGAAGTCTCCATACAGATTTTTTGGCACCGGTACCAAATCAAATTTCTCAACCCTCCAGATCTGCAGGCCGGGCTCCTTCCCAGCCTTCGCAAACTCAGCGTGTTCCACCATGCTGACAGGCTGGGGACAAGACAGAGAATGGTGCTCAATATGCATAGTATGAGGAGGCGCATGCTTGAATCATGAACTTCTGATCTCGTAAGTATTGTTCCAGACAATAAGTGCAAAGTTTGCTTTTCTCTTGCACTAAATTTTGCATAAAAAAGTAAAAGCAGCAAGGGAGGGGGATATCCCTCTCAATTCTCACTTCCAATCAAGTCTAATTCCTGGCTGATTCCCGACTTACTCTTTCCTAGACTCTTTTATCTGGTTTTTTTACCTGCCTCTTGATTTCACTCTATCTGTTTTCTTTACTAATTTATAGCTTCCCAGTATGGCACATAAGTAAAAGACTAATTCCTTTGCTGACTGTTCTTCCTATAAATGCTGCATGACATTCAAGACTGTAGGAAACAAACCCCTTTTACCTCTGCCTGTCGTCCACCTCGCACAAGCATTATTTACAGGTTTCCTAAAACCTGTGTGACCTTACCCAGCTCCTCCTGGAAGATGTTGTGAATCCCATCAGAGTTGGGTAATTCACAGTTTGCTTAATCTCTTCTGCCATGTCACTTCAGTACTTCAGTGTAACTGCTCCCTTCGAGGAACTAGGTATATACACAATACCCTGTCCTAAGGACACTGCAATTTAGGTTTAATATGTGCATACTTACACAATGTATTAACAAGATGCAATCCTATTTTTAACAAACATAATGAGCAGCTTTCTATATTACAAAATAATTCGCTCTGGTAACACTGAAAGGAAATAAAACATTTCTGTTGTATTGCAAAGGAAGTTTGTCTGTACATCACAGCATGCCTTGGAGCGTCAGACAACAGGGAATGAAAATACATTAGAAGCATCCAGGACTTTGACAAAGAAGACAGTTCACAGCAGCTGATGGACAAACGTACAATATGCTCAGGTTTCAAGGCAGAAATAAAGAGTGTTGCAAACTAGAAAGCAAAATAGCAAGTAAGCTACCAAAGTGATTCTTAAGCTGAAATCAGATATCTAAGATGGAAAGTAATGAGCTTAATGATCATGATTCCAGCCAGGCTGACTTCATTTCTCCCCAATTCCCACTATAACATTGGACAAACTCCTCACAAACAGCTAAGAGAGAGAGTGACTCTTATAAGTAACAGGAAAACAGAAGTTTTTCAATGTTTAATTGGGATGTGAATCACTTACCACAGCTGAAAGCACAACAGCTGCTGTAACAACATATCCAAGCCCTGCAACAGACATGGAGCTAACACAGCTCAGCTTCAGAGCCACTGTGCAGAAAACGGTGAGAAACATGTAACTGAAGTCCTGTTTGCCCATTTCTGACAGTAAATGGGCTTCTCCCTTCTCCCGCAGAAGCTATAGGCAGCCCCTCTCCTGCTCCCTCCTCTTGCTGCTGCGAAGATGAACCGCAGAAGCCAATCTTTTATCAGGGACGAACACACTCCCCCCTCTGCAATACAGGGGCGTAACATGTTTGTGCAAACAGTCCTCTTGGAAGTCTCAGAGACTCCTTCAGCCATTTACAGATGCTTAATCCCAGTAGGCAATAACTCCAGACAATATGCTATCCATTACAGCCAACACCGCGATTACATTTGAACAAGCCAAACATCTAGTCATAGGGCCAATGAGAGGAAGAAATTAAGAGACACCAGCAAGAAAGGCAATATTTTGTCAGCTGAAAACTGGAAAGCTGTTGGGATGCAAAGGAACAGAAAGGCTGTTCCAGATGGCAAGGGCTGCAGAGAGGTTGATTTTGGAGCTGAGATTAATAGAGCAGTACTGAAAGGATACAACTGACTAACCTGAGGGTGGAGGGAACACAGCCTCACCTCTCTGAACTTCTCAGAGCAGCAAGAGGTAAAATTTGGCATGTGTTTTGTGTATCTGCACCTGAATGCAGTCACCACACAGGCTACTGTCAGAGTAATGCACTGAGGGGTTCTGAGATGGAATGGTGTATTTCAGCTCACGTTAGCAAAAGGGCAACAGAAGTCTGGGTGGTGACAGAACAAGAGCTAATTCTGTAATTTCACAACCAAATATTTCTGAGGGTGTAGCAAGACCCCATGACAGGATTAGAACAGCTTTCAAACCTATTCAGTTCAATGTAATCACAGCACAGGACGGCTGATGGTGGCATAAAAATGATGTGCCGCTAGTAAAGAGCTTGTTCTTCCAACTGCCTCACACTTCAGCAACCAGTCTCTTACATTTCCCAAGTATCTGTAGTAAACTGTGTGATGAATTCCCACTGTAACACCCCAGGAACAGTCAGCCCTGCGCTCTTACCAAGGATGGAAGGACTCTGCGGGGTGCATCAGGGTGTCTGTGACACAGCACCCACCAAACCTTGCACAGGGGCCTCCCCAGACCTGCTTTCTGGTGTGTGGCTATGAATATGCAGGAAGGTCAAACAGGAATGATAGCAGCAACAAACTAATGCCTACAGGAGTTGTGCTGCTGGCTACTCGCTTGCTCTTAACCCTTCCAGGAATGAATTACTGACAGTCTGAGGTTCCCACTTTGAGAATCTCTCAACAGAAGCTTAAATGGGAAGCCAAATCCCCCACCTGCAGAAGTCCACAACAAAAAACTTCCATGAAAGACAGAGCAGCCCCACTTTGTGCTTTCTCCACTCTCACTGAGAATATTTCCCTTCTCCCTCACATTAGAACATTCTGCTTCTCTCCTGTCCAAACAGATGCAGTTTGTTTTGAAATGGACTTTGGCAAACTCTGATTTAGTCAATGCAGGTTTGAAAATGTGACTGGAAATTCTCAGACTGAAACAGATCACAGAAACAATGGCTTAGTCTTGCCGGTGCTTCCAAGCCTGTGAAAGAAGTTCAGCATGTCAGAGGTCTGAGAGCCAGGGAAAAAGATGTTGGAACCCTCACTCAGGGAATCCAGCTGTGAAAGACTTCTGCAGCTGCAGCACACACAAAGCAGGATGAGTGCATTGCACAACGTTGGAAAGAGACGGGTCCCTTCCAAATGGAAAAGTACTTTGGACTTTTTATTAATAAACACCTGTATAGTGCCATACTTGGGCAAACTTCGCAGACTGAGGGCAGAAAGACTGGGACAACCTTTGCTAGCATCCCCTTCTAGGATATATTGCAATCTGCAAGTATATATTTAAAAGCATATATGATATTTTGGAAAACCAATTTATTTGGTCCTCTAATTAACTTGGCATTTTCTGTATCTCGCCCTCAGTTCGAGCCTGCATTGTCAACTAGATGCAGAGTGTAAATCCAGGAAAAAAGAGGGAGTGAGGGCTACAACTGATAAATGGCATTTTGTCGTGGTCTTGGTAAAAATTAGCATGAAACATGTTTGAAGGGAGGAAGTGGAATATACGCCAGCAGCTGGGATGGTTTATTATTGCTGTCAGCAAATGGTGCATTGTTAAACCAAGCCACAGCAATCTGTGCTCTGGCTGTTTTAGTGAAGGCATATGCCAGATAGAATTGCCAGGCCCATACCAAAAAGGGTTTTCTGTTGGAGACATGGTAAAGGGCATGTTTCAAGCTGATGTTAATAAAACTGTCCAGCTTAGTCACAGAAAGGATGCTCTGCAGAGCCAACATCTTATGCAAAGGAAAAGTTATTGCAGGAAAAAAAGGATAGGGCTTGGACTACAGGATTTCAGTGCAGATGGATCAGCTAAATGACACTTGGTTGCACAATGATAAAAACAAGAACTTGAGAAAAGAAGTCCAATGATTTGAGCAAAAGTGGAAGAAAACAACTTATTATGGTATCCAGATGTGCAGTGAACAGTCACGACAGGCCCAGCTGAGAATGCCACAACACGGAGACTGGCCTATAGGAATAATTACAAGGATATACACCCTACTTACCAAACACAGAACACAGGAGGTTGTGCGTGAGGGGAGCTGACCCTGTGCCAAGGTCTGCATCTGGCACACAGAGCAGTCGCGAATTTGGAGACTGCTTCTCCAGGGAAGTGTTAAATGATTTTCCTGAGGCTGGAAGCTGCTGCCTCAGAGCAAAGGTCACAAACCTGCTCAAGTGGAAGGCGTCCCTGCCCACAGCAGGGGGCTGGAACTGGATGAGCTTAAAGGTCCCTTCCAACCCAAACCATTCCATGATTCTATGATTTTATGAAAAGCCACAGAGATCATGCAGTCTCTCTGCTCAGCAAACCTGATACGGTTGCCCCCCTGTGCATCCTCTCTGTCATGGTGCTGTTGGAAGCCCTCACAGCTGCAGCTTCCACTACCTGGATGGGCAATTGGAGAAGAAGTGGAAAACTGCTGGTAAAAATGGGGGGGGGGGGGGGGGGGAGAAGAAATAAGTGCAGTGGTACATTTAAATAGACTCAGCTGCAATGGTGTCTATGTATTATGAAGGAAAGAGGCAAATCAAGTGAGTATTTATGAAATAGAGAAACCCAGAAGTCTGATCACTGCATTAGCAGCATCCTGGTTTAAAAGCAACAGCGCTTGTAGGGGCAAGGGGCTTCTTTTTGTTTATTTCACAATGCATCAGAAAGAGAACTCCATCTCCCTCACATTCAAAATAAAGCCCAGCAGTTCACCTCCTTGCAGCTTTTATTCACTAACTGGCTGCTTACAAGAGAAAAATTAGCATAACATTCCTTATGGAGCTACAGGTGATTTATGGCAGTTCATCCATGTATATACCCACAAACAAGGGAAGGACTTACCTGCACAGGGCTGCTCAGCAAAGCTTGGCTGAACTAAAGGAGACTGAAAGAAGTGGTGGGAGTCCAGAGCACCATGTGGTTGGTCTCATTTACAGCTCCAGCGTCTAGATCATGACAGGTTCAGATAATTTGTCTAAACTCATTGCATAAACAAAGCCCACACAGGAAGGTCTGCAGCCAGCACAACATTACACCACAGAGTATCTAAACCACCTGCTGCTTGCTGCTGGAGCCACTTCTGCATTCCTAGAGGGCAAAGGCTGCTCTTTTATTTTAACAGATAATACTTACAGAGCATCAAAATAACTTGCAAATGCAGATTGAATTGCTAAAATACGGGGAGAACAGTAAATCTTAGTAGAGTCTGTATCCACACTACAGTCATGCTGCAAAAATGCTTCTTGCGCACCAATCCTTATTGTACCTCGAGGACATTCATCTGCATTTCCACCAGCTAATTCTCTCCTTCCTGCTATATACTTGCCAAAAATTGCCAGGTGAATGCAGACAGCTCCAAAGAAATGATAATATGTCTTCTCAGGAACAGAAAGACTCGCTAGCCTCCCAGCACTCCAGACCTCCTATATCAAGCACCAGAAGCAGTAAATCGCCACTGTATTTTTGCTGCAACAACAGGAAAACCGTAAGTCATTGTGTTTTGCAAGTGGTTCAGTCCTACTGGTACCATCAAGACAAATGGAACCGACAGGTTGCGACACTGCAAGAGTAAGACCTGCATTCTCCAGATCATCATCTGAAATAATGACACTGAAAAAACAAAGTTATTTGCTTGCTTCAAGTTTAGCTCTACACTGCAGCAGAATCTACCCACACAGCCATTTGATTTTAGCCTGATCCTTCACCAGACCCGTAAAAACTGAGATGAATTTACAAGGATTGGGAGAGTGAACACTACAGAATCATTCAAGTTCTGACAATAAAAAACTCAGGACATGATGCTGCATAAAGCAGAGAAGGAAGGCAATTCAGCACAGTATTAACAGCTGATGACAGCGCATAGCAAAAACTGAGATACTTGTCTGTTCCTTATAGCCTCTTGCCAAACGAGTATACAGTAAGACTAACTCCTAGTAACTCTATAGTAAACTACTGAAAATAAACCTGGCAGGACTTCAGCTTTATTGTCAAGTGGACAGGCATTGAGAAATACCTAAGATAATAGATTAGATCTGTTTTCAGTCTTTAAGCAGCCCTAAATTCATCTACACATAAACCTAAAATCAATTCTTTCCCTTCCATGCCTTGAAGAGCAAGTAAACAGAGCTTATTTGGGACAAGAAAACATGGGCATGGAGGAGCCTCCTCCTACCCTAGCCATAGTGACTCCACAAGCTATTTCAGTGCCCTGTATGAGGAGAAACACAGTTAATGGCATTCCTAGCAGCTACATCTTAACAGACACTGCCAGCCACAAATCAAAAAATGCAACCTGGCATTCTCCCTTCAGCAGCTCCATTTAAAACCCACATCTGATTCCAATAAGAACTTGGATCAACAGTCCCGGACACAAAGTACAGCATTATCTGTACAACTGGCAAGTAAGGTTTGCATTCATAAGTTAAAATTCCTCCTAAACCACTTTAGCAGATTAGAACACCCAGATGATTTACTGTTCACTTTTTCCAGCTGTTTGGTTGCAGTATGAGTCATGTCAGCTCTATTCTGGTCTCTACCTTTTGAATATGATCCGCTTTGCAAACACAGAGGGTTCAACGCACCAAGGCTCAAAACTTCAACACAAAAGCCTGAGTTTCTTCTCAGTTGCAGTGATGTATATTGGGTAGATTATTACTTACACAGGAGAAACCTTTGGAGAATATCCAGGTCTCCCATCTGAAACACACCCAGAGACAATCTGCTGATACCATCACCTGCTTAAGGGCCCTACCCTAAGAGCATACGTGAGAGCTGAATCATGCACTTAAATATACACAGCACAGATAAGTGTGGAGCAGTGGAAACCACCGACTACCTTCATTCAGCTGTGAGCAAAAATGACTCCTGAATTACACTCAGACACAAGTCGTTGTTCAGTGCTGAAAGTATGTCTTACAGGAGTGCTTATACAACCCATAAGACATAATCCAGTGCATTAAAATATGACTACCAGCCCATATTGTGTCCCATAGAGAGATCTGGTGGTGACAGCCAAGACACACTAAGGGAGGCAGTGAAGACATGCCTGCGGTCAGCTGCAGGGAAATGACACAGATGTTCTTCCTCAAGTCACCAGATCCTGACTGTGTACAGGGGAAACCATCCGCAACATTATGCAAACTGGTTTTCTCCTGATAACTAGCCAATACATTCCCCTGTAGCACAGAGGCCTGTTCCACCCATTATCCACAACCCAAAGAACAGACTAATACATTACCAAAGAAGAAGGGCTGGAAGCTGGAAGAGATGGCCTAAAATGAGTCCAGAAGAGAAGCATGAAACATGGCCTTGCACTGTAGGTGTAGCACCAGACACAGCTGACCAGAAGGGACTTACAATAAGCTATTGCTACACGTACAAGGTCAAGAGAAGTACATGCAAATATTAGGGTTGAGTACATTTGTGAGTAAAAAGCACAGATGGATTTTTGTGTTGTGCCACACTGATGCAGCACAGCATGTCCCAGTCCTACAGCAAGCCATCCATGGGCCCAGGAGCCCAGGGTGACTGCACAGAAACCCTGCCACAGTGAGCTCCTGCCTTCCAAATCAGCTCCACACAGAAGTTATCTTCTCATCTCAAAAACCTCTGAGAGACATGAAACAAGTCAGAATTAATAGAAATGAGTTCACTTACTATACATTCAATAATCAAAGTCCTGCTTCTAGGTCAGGGACAATGATCAGAACATGAGGCATGGATGAGAGTTGCAGCCACTGCAGGGGTTTGGTACCTGCATTTACCTGCTGACAGGCAAAAGAGACAGACCTGTTGCTATGATCAAAGCTTGCTCCAGTCCTGCACCCAGCACAAACAAGGGCAGGCACCTTCTGCACATCTCCACCATCCTCCTCCTCCTCAGGAGCACTCAGAGGAGACAGGACTCCCCCATTTCACAGGAAGAGGTTTTGTTCACAAACACCCACTTCTGAGTAAATTAACATGGAGACACACAGAGTTCTGAGAGTTCCTCTTTCCATCTTGCTCCCAGTTCTCCTGACACACGCAGGTGTGGCCACTGCATTGATGACTCTGGCTTGAAGAGACATCAATTCTCACGAAGGCTGTTTTCAGCTCCAAACACAGCAGCCACAATCCCTGTGCCAGTACCACAGCCTTGGCAGGAGGAGCGTCCGGCTCCCATCTCCGCTGCGCACACCACGAGGGGGCAATGCTATAAACAGACATGTCTTCTTCCTCATAGCAACAGCACTAATAGAGGAGGGTTTATTTTATTTATTTTTAGCAGGATTCAGGCTTCAGCGTTGAGGAACCACAAGCATTCTCAAACAGCCTGAAAGAAGAGAGAGTCCTCATGGCGATAGCTCTCATTGCAGCAGCCTCCATCCACCCTGAAAGATCCCGGGATGATTCATTTCCTCCAGCGTTTTAAAGATGCTGTTTTGAATTGTAGCAGTAATTTTACTGTGTGTGGAAACATTCAGTAAATAACATATGTTTAAACTTCGGGTTTGGATTGCATCCCACTGACTGACTAGCTCCTAATACAAACAGTTGTCTCTCCCAATTGTGCTGGGACATCAGCAGAGACCAGTTCCACCTCTTCAGGTTCTCAGTGGGAGGTGAATGAGGGGAAAAAGAAGAGTGGAAGGGAAAGACTAAAAACACAGCCTGTAGTCAGAAAAGAACACATAGAAATGGGTAAAAGAAGAAAAATAATCTTCAGAGTCCATATGATCCCAAATTCTGATAAAAAATCCTGACAACCTGGTTGGAATATCCTGACTGAGGATGCTGTTACTCACTAAGTCCCTGTCCAATGGGAGGTGGAAAAAACCCAAAGACAATCTAAAATAAAGGCTGTTCTCAGAGGGGAGTGTGAGCAGGCAGAAATCCCCAGAATACCAACCAAACCAACCGCTCCACCAGCAGCAGCACCGCCAGCTCCCTCAGCACAGTGTCAGTGATTCCACATGGCTATTCCACTCTGGCATTTTCAGGTTGCCAAGCACTGCAAAGCACCCCAGGAAAGAGCTTGTAGAGCTCTATTTAACTCCACTAATGCCAGAGCTCTATTAAACCTTGTAAATGCATCATCAGTGGATAATCAGGGATAAATACCTGGCAATTCTGCCAAGAGTCCAACACTTACAGTTAAAGGCTGCTGCTTCCTTTCCTAACTTTTCTGACCATACTTTCCTTCACTAAGCAGGTGAAAGTGCTGAAATTTGACATCTTATGAACACTGTCTGATCAGATTTCACCCACGATGGGATTTAACAGTGGCATATTATCAGGCAGCTCTCTTCCAGTGCCTTGGACACACACCCAGATCAGCAGACAATGTACTCTGTACCACAATGGATGTAACATGATTTGTGGTACTGCAAGAGCATTCCCTGCTACGACCAGGCAAGAGCAGCAGTGTAGCTGTACCTGGAAGGTACAAACATATCAGTATGTGTACAAAAAAGTCACCTCTTATACCTGCTAGGTTGTCATATTTCCTGCTAGGTGTAAGAGGCCTGATGAATGTTCTGTGCAATCGGTGTACTGTTGCTATCAGGAAGCTGCAGACTGGAAGTGTAAATACTGGAAATCTGCCAATGTCTGTGACTTCTTGAAGCAGAGATGAGGCAGAGGCATAGCCTCTGAAATCCAGGTGCAATAAAGTCTGTTCAGACCCTCCTACCACCAGTTCATTTACTCATATTCTCACTTTTTAAGGAAATAAAAATCTTCAACTCAAGAAATCCCTCAACACATCAGTCCTCAACTGCCAAAAATCACTAGGATGAACCTGAGGAAAACTGCCCAGGCATTTTTCCATTCTCTGCCTTTGTCTAAACATCTGCTGTGAGCTGCCCTCAGAGACAGACAAGGATGAACCAGCCCGACAGCCCCTCCTCTCCTGTGCCCCAAGGACTGCATGTGGCTGTGGTGCCTTTCACAACTGCCATTGTTTTGTGGAGCCTCCTGCAGAAACATACTTCACAAACTGACAAAACACAGTTTTAGGCTCAATAGCAGTGCACTATCCCCACCTAGGGAGTTGCCGTCTGATAGAAAAACCAGTTCCAGTGTGGCTTGCTGCTGAGAATTCCAGCAAGATTATTGCTTTTATGGGAAAAGAATTAATCATCCAGAGCATTTCTTTTGAATTCCTTTAGTCTTCTTAAGGTCTGAAGCGATTAATGATTAAGAGACTGAAAACACAAGGACTTGAGCTGATGCTGCAAGAAGCAGAACAAATGACATGACAGAAATACACAGAGATAAGCTGCACAAAAAAGAACTTGAGGTTTTCTTCTTAATGTAAAGCCTCAGTGACCTTTGAAAGAGTGGCTTTCACAAGACATCTTTTGAGTCCCGAGTTTAAGAGGATTCAAAAGAGATTACAAGTGGACATACCAAATAACAATATATACAATTTTCAGTTTAAGTTTTAAGAAGGGATATCAAAGACTTGGTTTGGAGACCCAGACAACTGTTTGTCAACAGAACTAATACCCAACTTGTCACTGACAAACTGCCTGTCTCAGAATCTTCTGCCTTTTCACAGAAAGCATTTGAAGCAACCAGGTAGAGGCATACTCAGAACTCGATTATTCACACAGCAATTCCCAAGTGCTGTGAAAGCGAACAAAAACCAAGAGCAGCTGCTTCTTCCCAGACAGTAGCTGGTTATTGTGCCTAAGCTACTTTGTAATTGTAAGCACGTTCTGCTTTACTGCAACTGATCTGCAACTTGATCACTTCAGCTCATATTGAAAAAACACGAAATGAATAAACCCTCACCCTGTTTCTTTTGGTGTTGGGATTCCAAAACAACACTGGGAAATGGTTAGCTTGTGAAGCTGCATGTTCCTGTGCAACACCCTCTTTCACACGTGCTACTCAGCAGCAACACTGATGTCTGAGACTGGAATTAAAATGGAAAGCTTGTATTTGTAAAGTGAGTTGAAAGCAGATATAAATCTGCGTAATAAAATATGTCACAGTGCTATTCTAAGAATGGTTTAGTTCCCACTGGGACTCTCTAAAGCACCCAACCTACAATAAAAAGTTACTTTATCTGAACATGGGGTGGAGGGAAGCACTGGCTCAGTCCATGTCCTGGAAAACAGCTCGCTGGTGCTGCTTGCCCTGTCAAAAGGCTCTTACCTCTCCTCCCCAGAGAAGCACTTAGTGACACCACTGACCACACTATGAACTCAGCAAGTGGCTGAAGCACTCAGAGAGCACAGAAAGCATCTACAGACCCAGCCTTTTACTGGAACACGTCAGCAGCCAGGCTTTCAGCTGGAGCTGGCAGCAATCCCCGTTGGTAACATTATCAAACCATGAGACCTGGTTGTGGATCGCTATCTCACATCCCTGCTCTGTTGATGAAAGGAACAAATTCACAAACGGGTTGGATTTGTGCCTGTAAAATCAAAGCTGAAACTAGAGGTAGTGTTTATGCTTTGTCACCCTTTAGACATTCAGAAGCAGCCAAAGATTGATGGCTGGTTCAATTTCCCCAGTGTTTTCCCCATAGAATTACAATTTCATCCAGTGGGAGAAAGCCTCCACTCTTCTGAAAGCAGGAGATGCTCTCCTGGGGACACTGCAGGTACTCAGCTCTCACTAAAACAAGTTGTTACCTAAACACTCAGGCAACCACCAGAAAATCCCGTCCCTTATTTAAACACGTAACATTGAAGTTCACCATCCACCTACATCACCGATGCAGCATCTACAATTCCTGTCCTATCTTCATGCTGAATTCCAGTGAAATCCATAGAGCTGAACTTCTCACTGCTCCAGTAAGTCAGTCCTGTGGCGGGGCCCGTCGATGGTACAGATAAACTACCACTGGCACCCCAGGTTGGTGTGTATGTACAGAGGTTGGCTTCCTCATTATTCACCCTGGAGTTCAATCCCGAGCCTGAAATCACACCCAGCACACATGGAGCGGGGTGGGCAGCAGCCGCGAAACAACACTGAGACCTGTTCCTCTCTGCGAGTGGTATGGGTTAAACTTGCATCCCTCATCTCATAGTAGGGACTATGGAACAAACTATCTCACACACAAGATGAGAGAAGCCAGTTGCAACAGCCAAGGTTGTGTGAGACCTATTCCTCAGTACTCGGATTTCGCTTCCTTTGCCCAGATGGATGTTATACGCTGAATTCTGTAAAATAGTTCAAGAAACCCGACGGATGTGTAAGGAACTCCCAACCCCACTCGGCTCCAGAGCAGGACACCCTAAGCTGAGACATGCCAGCCCCAGGAAAGGAAAACTTTTGGCTGATAAACTTGCATCATGCAGAAAGTTGGTAGTGGAAAATGGAAATTGTAATGATCAGTAAGAAAAATAAGAGACTTGAGGGGAAACAATGCCAGTATCATCCTTGTTAGCAAAGTCGGGGGTTTTTACATCCAAAAGCATTACATTCAAAGCAGTTTTATTCAGAGAGGATCTACTTACTAATGAGGCCTCCTTGAAACAAGTCATCCCCATAACTTTTTTTTTTAAACACTTTTCCTAGGAAACATTTTAAATACGTTTTAAGTGTCTACATTTTTTGAATTTCTACTCAAACATTCTTCCCCCCGGCAATGACCAACCCAAACAAACCCCTCCTGCTCCCACCACTAAGGGCCTTGCCCCTCTCACAGGCACCCTCAGGCGGAGCGCGGAGCCGCCCAGCCCCGCTCCTCGGAACGCTCCCTGGGCCCAGCCCGGCCGCTCCGCGGTACCTCGGCCCCTCCTTCGCCTGGATCAGCCACCGACACGCTCTCCGCCTCCGCCGGGCGGGCTAACGCACCGAACCAAGTTCTCCGAAGCACGGGAACTGCTACACTGAGGCACCGCGAACTTCGAGGCGTCGCGCTGTTGGAAGTCCCGGAGCCCAGCCGCCGTCCCCGCTGATCCCGCGGCAGGAAACGCGCCGAGCGGGACCCAGTCGCCCGCTCCGCTCCTGCGCCGCGCTGACAGCCTCGGGGCACCGCGCCAGCCTCCCCCCGCCGCCCTCCCTCGGCCCAACCGCGGCAGCCGGAGGGTCTCGGGAGAAACCTCCCCACAGCCCGACCCTACCTGGTGCTGGCGCTCGCGGGGCAGAAGCAGCGGCCGGGAGCGAAGCGGGGCCGGGCCGGGCGGGGCCGGGCGGGGCAGGGCAGGGCCAGGCAGCCTCGGGGGCGGGCCACGGCGCGCCCCTGCCCTGCTGCGCGCCGCCAGGGGGCGCGGCTGCCGGTAGCGGCCCGGAGCGGCCCCGGTACCGGCCGTGACCTGCCCAGGCCCCCGGCCACCATTCTGTTGTCACCCCAGCCTCCGCACGGCCCGGCCTCCCCCGGCTCCTGCGGCCTCCCCGCTGCGCCGGGGCGGATGGAGGGAAAGGTTGTTCCTTCCTTCCCTTTCTCACCCACAGTGGGCAGCTCAGACATAGCCGGGAGGGGACAAGGCGCCATCCTGGTGCTCGGATGGGGAAACATCCCGCCAGGCAAATCTGGGGTTAGTGTACTCCTCATCTCCCTCCGGGCTGGCTGCCCCGTGCCTCCCTCTGTTCCCAGAGGAACAAGGAGCGCGTTGAGCCGGCCTGACAAAGCAGCCCTTCATTGCTGTGCCCTGGGAGGCTCAGTGGCTGCCCCCGCTCCCGTGGGGCAGTGGCGCTGGTTCTCAAAACCGGGAGACAAAGCGGGCGGTAGAGGCACAGTAAGTGCTGTGAGGCCATGGCTGTCACCTCATGAGCGGCTCCCACAGGGCCACCCAAAGCCCTGGCTGCGGGATTTTGGTTGTGGGCACACACCAGGCCAATGCCTGTTTGCAGGGCTGGTGTAGGATGATGGAGGCTTATCTCTGAAATCCAGTCCATAGAACCACCAGAATGGTTTGTGTTGGAAGGGCCCTGAAAGCTCCTCCAGTTCCAATCCCCTGCCACGGGCAGGGACCCCTTCCACTATTGCAGCTTGCTCCAAGCCCTGTACAACCTGGCCTTGAACACTGCCAGGGATGGGGCAGACACAGCTTCTCTGGGCACCCTGTGCCAGCGCCTCAGCACCCTCACAAGGAAGAACTGACTGACAAGATCAGAGGTATGGGTATGTTGTCATATCAGCCAGGAAAAACCCACAACAGCCTTCAAAAGGCTGATGCTTCTATTTCACAGACACTTCTATTGCTGTAACAGTATTTTGTTTGGTGCAAAGATATAAGCTACTTGCTAAATAACAAACTTGAACACAGCATTGAGGATTAAGCTAAAGAAGTGAACCAGACATAAGAGTTGAAATGTGATCTCCAAAATAAGCCAGATAAAGCCAATACAGCTCAGCTTTATCTCCAGTCAGGATAAGAGGAGTCATGCTGAGCACTGACCCCAGCAGCTGGTGTCACAGACTTCCATTTTGTGCTTCCATTCCCTGCCATCAGTGAAATGTAACATTAACAGAGAGATCCATGCAATCTGCATCTACTTACACCCCAAATACAGTTGGCACAGATTTTCTTATTAATCAGTTTAATTTGAAGCTTTGAGATTGCATATGTGCAAGTGAAAGCATCATTTGGGATGACCTATTTGACAAGAGATGAAGACTTCAAAGGAATTATACTAAAAAAGGATAAAGGAACTAAAAAAACCCAACACAATTGGCCACAGTGACATTTCTACAGACACCACAAACTGAAATGGTGAGATATGAAAGAAGAACTTAGCCACTCAAAACACAAAGACCAATTAGTCACTTCAGACCAATCCAGCGTTACGTGATCAGCTCTCACAGGAGTATATTTCAAAACAGTTCCTGAAAAATACCATGCTTCTGCTTTCTGTGTCTGCCTGCCTGAACTGGAACAAGGCCACAAGAAGAAGTTGGGGTTCAGGGGAAGAAGACAGTCAGACAAACCAACCCTGAGCAAACATACCTTCCTTTAGCTGCCTTTTTATTGACCATGCTTCTGATGTGGAAGTTCAAGTTCTGACAGCATGGTCACCGATGCTGCTGGGTGACAGATTTTCCTTCTGTAAGTGGTTGGTTTCTGTAGCTGCACTTCAGGTGCCATTTCTGTTGTGATAAGGCTTCTGCTGCACTGTTCTATTTCCTGTAGGATAAGCAAAGTTGTGTTAGTAATGGTGATACTGAGAACCTGCACTGTGACTTCACAGCGGATGTTGTGGCTGCAGATAAGGAACTAGTGACACATTATTTGCCATTTCCTTGTTAATCACACACAGCATTCCCCAGTTTTTCATGCATACAGAACAGTGGAAGGCCTACTACTGCTGTGATTTCCAGTAGGAATATGAAATGCAAAAGTCTTGCAAAAAGAAACTAGTTGTTTAGTGTGTTTCGAAGCAGCTTGTTGCAAAGGACTCACTGAGTTTGTCTCTTAGCACAGCTATAAAGCAGATATTAGTCCCTTTCTGCTTCTAAAGCTCGTAATGTGCTTTCTTCATTCTTCATTGTCCCTTGGAGTTTGGGCTTAGTGATGCTAAAGGAGGTGTCTTGCCCAAGTTGGGAGGTTAAAGCCAGCATTCTACTGCTGTCCTCCGTAAAAAGAAAGTGTTTTGGATAAGAAGTGACTGTAACTTTCTGTACCTTTCAATCCCACTTTCTTCATGAATGCTGACATGTAATTTTATCATTATTTAAAAAGTATTTTACAAGGACACATTCTAAAACAGGGAAGCAGATATTATAGATCATGGTATGTAATTTATGCCAAAAGAACAGACTCCTCAAACCTTCTATCAACTGTATTAACTCCAAGTCTTTACTTTTCCTGGGGTTTGTGGTAAAAAAATAAATCCAAGAGCAAAGCTCACGTGACCAGAAAATCTGGCTGCTGTTCTTGCCAGAGACTTCAGAAAGAGACACGTAGAAAAGGCTTTTCAAGAGCAGGCTGATTTGACCTAGCAGAAATCCACAAGGAAGGGTGGGACGATAGGCAGTATCCCATCTCTAGTAATTTGGTATTGTTACCAATTTAGTGGGCTTTAATTACTGTTGTTAGGTTCTGTCCAGATGTTCAGAATGAATAGGCTGAAGTCAGCCTTTTCTCAATAACTGTTGTTGCAAAACTGCTGCAGGCTTTCAAGCACTCACAAGAATAAAAGAATCAAAGACGAAATACAGATGCCATTACTCAATCTTCTGTCTTTCTCACATCTTTTGTGGACTTTAAACTTTATAGGGATATTTGATAAAAGCATACAAATCATTTCAAAGCAAGACCTTTAAAGTGAAGCTGTTTGCCTCTTACCATACATATGAATGCAGTTTTGTATGCTTGGGAGTTTCAGGTTAAAGTCACCAATCTTACTCACAGTTGGGTAATGGCTTCTGAGTTCTTTGTTGCAGATAAGAAATAGCAGTAATTATATTTCAAAACTGCTTTTCATTTTTGTTCCGAATTCAAATGTTCTCCACAACCCAAATGTCAGATTAAAGTGATTTTCAGAATTGTTGAGTAAAAAAGAAGATGGATCCACCTGAAGACGGATCTGGGGCCACTGAAGGGGGGAAGCACCGCCCCATTTGTGTCACTGAGGAGATACCATGTTGTGCTTCTGTTGGGGAAGCAGTTCTGAGCAGGGTGACTAAACCCCACCGGAGAGCCAGCCACAGTGTGTGTTTGCAGAGTGAAAGGGTCAGGACTGCTTGGAATTTTCCCTGGAAAAGAAGAAATCTCCCAAATGAGGTGCTCACGTCCTTTGCAGGCTGTTGTCCTGTCTGGGGGGTCACAGGTCACAGTGATGATTACCTGTCCTGAGGTCCATCTCAGCTAAAACCAGGGGAGCTCACACCATCTGACCAATTATGCCAAGGCTGAGTCACAGAGAGGAGGAGTCAACAGATTTTTGAGTGATATTTTAACAATTTTTGGGTTTTTTTTTTAATTATTTTTTATTTTATTTAAATGTTACACTATTTGTGTTACACGAATAGTATTTAAGGAAATGGAAATACCAAGTGCTTAAAAGAACTGTATTTAAAGGCAGTGAACCAGACTGCAACTGCACCAAACCAGACCATTTTCCTTTTAAAGGCTCCCTCTTGTGGCAATCATTCTCAGTGGCTCGTTTTGACCTATTTTTCTAGTAAAAGCCACTCGTATATGACCTTGCAAAACTTGAAAATGGTTCTGTCATCTACTTTAAAGTCAGGACCTGACAGTGACTGACAGCAGTTGTACAACTGTATTCTGTAACTTCCTACAGAGTCCTTGCTATTTATTCCTCAGAGATGTATTTATTATGTTGATGGGAGAAAAGCTACCAAATTGTTTTTAATCTGTGCTTTTCACCCTGTGTCAGAGGCTTCTGCCCAGATGAGGCAGAGAGCAGCATCCAGCACCTCCCTGGTAGGGGCTGAGTAATATTTAGGGGTGGGTGACTCACAAGGCACTCACTGCAGAAAGCAGAGGATTCCCTGTGCAGGGCTACACTAAGAGAATGGAATTGGTAATGTCATAGTACTGCAGATGGAAAGATATTCCCATAGGAATGTTAATATCTTTGGTGTGCTGCCTTATGGGAAGGTGTCGTCAATCTTGGACATTGATACACACAGAATTTGATGCTTTCCATAATGTGTGAGACTGAAATAAAACACTTATTGTCCTCCATTAGCCTGTTAGGAGGGGAAGTCACATTATTTAGACTCAATGCCTGGCATGTATTTGGGCAGGAAGAGCCATTAGCTCTTTTCAGTCACACTTAAGCCCTAATCAACTGTCAATTCTCCAACAAGGAGAATTCTTCCACTTGCTTTAATTGAAGCCTTTGGCTTCTGAGGCACTCAAGCTGACTAAAGCATCCTGTTCCTCCCCAGAAGCATAAATCATCCTTGGAAACATGCTGTGTGGCTGCCCTCTAGCAGCTCCTGTGGTAATTCCTCTTTAAACAGAGATGTAATTACCTTTAACAGGTTTGTGGGCCCTAAAGCTTTCCAAAGAGACTCTCAAAGGAGTTTCAATTAAACACAGTGTAAAACTGAAAATATGAATATTAATCTGGAATACCAAGAGTCTGAATTTTGAGCGTCTGGACTCATTGTTTCTATAATTTCTGTGTTTATGTGAGGAAAGTTTGGATGTTGAGCTGAGAAGCTAGGTAAGTTTATTGAATTGGCAACAAACAGAATCCTTCCTAACGGTACTTTTATACATTTTACACTTTTTTCATCTCCTGAACCACCGTTTCACACTTTTTCCACCCATGAGCTGCGAGATTTGTGCAGCATCCTCCACTTTTAGGTCTTTAGTGTTTATGCTATTTCAAAATCACAAGTGGTTTAAAAAGCCTATTTAAAAACAAATGAAACCCAAAATTAACAAACTGGTTAAAGAATTTCACAGGGCATTGTAAAAGACATCAGATACAACACTAATTTTACTGGGATCTGGGAATAGGAAGGGTTCTCTACAGCTCCCTACAGACTTTGTGTATTGGACTATGTTGGAGCATGCATGTTCTGCGTACCTGAACTTTGCTGGGATATTCCCGCTTGTGTCTTCCTCAGACATGGTGAGATTTTGCCGTTCAGAAGATACTGTCTTTGCAGGGATTCTGAGGCAGGAGAGGAAACATGGATTACCTAGAGATTACCTAAACCCAGAAGCTGGAAGACAATTCTAACAGTTCGGAGACAGCTGCACGGGTGGTTTCCGAAGCGGGAACACCGAGGTCCGACGCGATTTTTGCCGGGTCGGATGGATCCAGGCGGATCCGGGTCACTTTCCCGTCAGCAGCAGCCGGGAATGTCTCGGGTTCCCTCAGGGCACCGGCGGGCACGGCGGGGGGCCCGCCTGAGGGAGCGCGCGCCCCGCCCCGCCCTTCACGCCGGCCCCGCCCTTCACGTCAGCCCAGCCCCTCACGCCGGCCCCGCCCCTCAAGCAGGCCCCGCCCCTCACGTCTCATAGAGGGCGGGGCGTCTCCGTGATTGGCTGCCCGGCGGCCTCTCGCGCCCACCTTTGTGCAGCCCTGGCGCCCGTCGAGAGTGGGAGGGTAAACCCCGTGCGAGGGGCGCCGCCATCTTGGGTAAGGGGGGTGATGGGGGCGCAGTGGAGCCGTGCCTGAGGGAGCCCCGGTGAGCGGCGGAGACCCGGCCCGGCCGCTGCCCAGCACGAAGCACTGAGCGCTGCAGTGCCCGCGGGCCGAACCGCGCTGCCGCCGACGGAGCCACGCTGCCCAGCCACCCGCTGCCCGAGCACAGGTACGGGGCAGCCGGGGAGGGGCACCTCTCCGCCCGGCCGGGCCTGGAGCGCTAGGCCCCGTGTCGCTCTCCGGTCACTGGCCGGCCCCACTCTGGCAGGCGGGCCGCCCATGTCGCTGGGATGGGGTAAGCTCACGGTCGCTTCCTGGCCCGGGGAGCGACGCTTCCTCCTGCTGCTGCCCGGAGCTGGGGCCTAGTCGGGACCGCGCTCCCCGTAGGTGTGCCGCTGCCCGGCGCGGAGGGCGGTGCGGGCCGGTCGCCTGCCTGGGGCCGTCTGACCGCCCTCGGTCCGCTGCCGGCGGCGGGCAGGAAGGAGAAGGGGCTGCTGGGGACAAAGCTGGCGGGTGGGAGCTAGGCCGCTGCTGCCCTGCTTGTCGCCACTGCCTTCTCTGCACTGTACACTCCCTGTGACACGCCACCCCCGAGTACTCATGTGGGGTGTATATATGGTATATGTATGCGTGCTCCTTACTGATTGTTGTAATTGCATGTAGGGTGTTTACGTATATATCGCGCTGTGTGTCTTTTGTACTTGTAATCCTTATGCTGACCAGCGCTGTCGTGAACTTGGGCAGAAAAATAACTTCCACGAGGTCCGAGGGCAGTGCCACTTGTTATTCGAGAGAGCAGCTGAGGTGTTCTAGACGTGTAGTCTGTTTTCTTTGGTCAGTGCTAATTCAGGCTAAACAGAAGACAAGTTCTGCTCTTTAACCCAGTTGTGTGTTGCCTGCTTGCAGTAGGCTGTTAAGGTTTCTGTAACGTCCGTGGATAGCTTTGGCTTGAGTGGAAATGGTGCTGAATTATCCTTGCTTAACCTTAACCCTGAAGGACTTAATAACTAAATATCACATAGTTTAATATGGATTAAAAAGGAATTTGCTAGCTTCTTGGAGGGATTTGAAAATGTTACAAATGTGACTGGAAGGAAGAAGCTCCTGTTCTCCATATTATGAATAACAAAAAAAGAGCTAATGCAAAGGACAGCAGTTTGAAAGCAGACCTGTTCTACTGGAGGTACTAGGATGTAAAATGTAAATAGGTGTTTTAAAATGACTTGTTTAATCCTGTGCATCTAATGGAACCTGCTCATGTGTGGCTTGCATCTTGCTGTATCTTTCTGAGACAAAGGACATAAACCTTATTTAATGTTGTTCTGCACTGTGTTTGTGACTTGTGCTCTCCCAGGTGAGGACTCCAGATAGTTACATCTTGTTCTGATTTGTTAGACTGACAACAGAACTCTCCTGGTTCTGTATGTACTGTCATGAAACTTACCTGGTATCTCTGGAACTTGGTTCTCTTGCTGCAAGTGCAGATGTGCTACAGGTTGGACTGTGTTATAGGAAGAGGAAAAATAGGTTAAATGAAGACATACAAAAGCATAAATGACTACGCCTCAGAGAATGGACATGGGAGAAAGTGTTCTTGCTGATGGGGACAGGTATGCAACATTTAATGAGCTGGGGTGTGGTTAGTGAGAAATGCACATCCAAATGCAGGAAGTTTAGGAAACAAAATGGAGGAACTGAATGGAGCAGGATGTGAAACCATGAAAGGCTCACCGTCACAGCATGTGGATGGCTGGATAGCTGTTGAGGGAGATCAAAAAGCGATGATAGTATGATACATAGCCTTGATCTAAAAATACATGGAGTCAAAGTTCGCATATAGGAAAGGAACTGAAGGCCTGTGAAGTCTTATAATACTTAGTAGGCCTCGGGCTGAGTTAAGATGCTTTACATGATTAAAGAACATAGCAAAACCATTTCTTCAAGAACAGCTTGAGCAGGGCTCTGCGCAGCTGAAGCTGGTTAGGCTGAGCCCGGTGGCCTGCAGACCTCATGTGCTTTCACAGAGAGAGTAGCTGGGCATGGGAATAATGAGGAAATGCAAAGTGATGTTCAGCAGTAGATCAGAAGAAGCTTGCTGGGTTGCTGCCTGATCAAAGATCAGTTCAGCCACATTTACTGTCTTGGGCTAATTGTATGCTCTAATGAAATCCAAATGGGGAAAGCAAAAGATGATGACTCTAGAACAGAAGAATGAGTAAGACACTGGCCAGCAGCAAGTAATGTTGGCAGATGTGAGAGTATTGGGCTGCTAGCAGGCTGCCTTTGTGATTCCTCAGGGGTTGGTCTCAGGAGAGGGCTTTATAAAGACAAGCCTGCAAAAGTACATAAAAAAACATATGAGGAGGCTCTGGGGCCATCCTCTTAGAGAGGTCTGAGATGTTTGTATCTTCTGGAAGACCTAAATGGTGTATGGAATCCCAGGACCACAATGAAACTTAGTTGTAGCAGACCTCATAGCTTGCTGTGGACAACGGACTTGAGGTAATCCACTGCTCTGGTGTGTTCATTGATAACAAACTTTTATTACCTTCCAGTTGGTGTGATCTTTATGGAAGACCACGACTGAAGCAATTAGATTGTACTTCTAGTAAGGTGCTAGTCAGACCACATTGTTGTGTGTGTTTGACAAAGGTCTTCGTCAGGGGAGTAGTGCAATTATGAATTGAAACAGTTCTGCCTCTCCCTCCTTCTTCCCCCCTTATTGATCTCTTCTCAGTGCTTGCTGTTCTTTAACATCTAAATAAACATGGAGGGAAGAGGAGGATCATGCCCTGGGAAGGAGGAGAGCTGCCTATTAATTGGGTGTTGAGATTTAGAAGCTGTTCTAAATAATAGTTCTTGGTTGCATACTCTTCCCCCAACACACAACTAATATTTTCTTCCAAATGCAAAAACTAACAGCTCTTTAAAAGTTGCTTCATTTTATGAAAGGAATGGTATGATGGCATTACCTTTGATAGAAGGGACCTGGCCTTCAGCTGTGGGATCCCTTCCTGTTGCATGTCCTTGAGGAATGACTGAAAGAATACCTGCCTGGCCCAATGAAATGCAGGATGCCTCAGACTGACTAAGCTGGCCTCTGCCTGCTGGGTGGGATGTTTTTAAGGGGAACCTGTAACTGTCAGGCAGTCTGAAGCCAGTAGCTGTTTCCTGAGGTGGTATCTCTGTGGCCTGGCCAGTTGATGGTGTTAACTACACAGTGCCTGATAAAACCTGTGCACACAGGTTCTGGTCTCCTCTAATAGTAGTCCTGCTTCTTGCTGGGACATTTCTCTATGCAAATGATATCCAGTGAAGACTTCAAATTGACTGTGTCCTTGAGCTGGAAAGAGCTGCCCACGAAACTGTCTCACGAAAGCAAGCTGATGTGGATGTGATATTTACAGTTATGGGGTTCTGATAAAGAGCATTACGGCAGTGTGCTGGGGACAACCTTATCTCACCTTGTACGGATGTATGCTGACACTGGAAATAAGGCTGCAGTGAGATGTCAACATACCTGTGTAGTGCTTGTCGATTAGGAGAGTGCTTAGGTGTACTAGGGGAGTAGTAGGTGTACTGAGATCTCATTGAGGTCATCTTTAACTTATTATAAATTAGAAAAGCCTCTAAGGGAGAAGTCAATACGTGGCAAATGGATTGTGGTGGCACTGTTCACTGTAACGTTTCCAGTCCAGACTGTATCACAGAAATTAACTGTACATGCTTTGAAACTGGCAGAAATCTGTGTATGGTGAAGCACGATCCTCTGGCTAGTTGCCACCCTGAAATACTGCTCTGAGCTCTGGGGAGGCATTACCTCTGTCTGAGAAGGGAGCCAGAGCTTGTTCCAAGTTGGCAGACTTTCCTGGAAGATGGCAGGTAGACCAGGCTTCCAGACTCCTGCTTTCTGTTAACAGGAATTCATGGTTGATTAACTTTGTTGTATTGTGTAATGTCAGCAGTGGCCAAAGGTAAGTTATGTATATTTATGTGCAACTCAGTCCTGCAGCTCCTGGCTCTCCCAAGCGGGAAACTCCAGCCTCCCATATTGGGATTATTCGGGTTCACACATCCTGAACAGAGGGCTGTGAAGTGGACACAGAGCTGCAGATTGTATGGATGGTGATGCTGCCAATGTATATTAGTTCCTTGCATTAACATGTAGCTAATATTTTTGTGTTTACTGAATCCTCTTGTGCACTATTCTTGTCTGACTTCCTTCTGCAGTGAATGCTGAGATTGTCAGGTTTCTGAGACTGAATTCTCACATGGCTTCTGTGTTTAGCTTGCATTTCCCCTTCAACACAGTCCTTCTGGAATATCAGTTTTATTCCAAAATCTGAGTACAGTTGGAATTCCTGCTAATCCTGATTGGAATTTTAGTGTTTAAAAGTTTGGTTTGTGGTTGAGGGGGTTTAAAGTCATCTGCTCTCCAGAAAAGATTCCTGACCTTTAGTAATAATTTATAGAGTATTTCAAAATCTTTCCTATAATGTGACCCTTGGAATAAATGTAATCCCAAAGTGTTGCTGGATTTTACAGTTTAACTCCAGACATTGTGTTAAACTGAGTGTGCTGCCACAAGCTTTCAGTGCTTGTGTCTGTCAGACCCAGTGACTAACTCAGGAGCTCTCTGGCACTTCAGAGAAGGTCTGGGCTCACATGCAGGTTAATTTCTCTGTCAGTAAGCTGTTTCTCTAAGCTATGGCCAGTGTGTGTTAGGTCTGGCTGCACACAGTGGGCTGTGTGGTATCTCTCACCTCCTTTAGGGGCCTAATGTCACTGCAAGAGTGAGGGTCAAGTTTTAGCACTGAGATGTGGCTTGAAGTTAGTCCTCCCTTCCCACCCATTTCCGTTGCCAAGCGCAGGATTTGGTTTTCTAACTCACTCTGAAGCAGAAACTGATTTTGATGCATGTGTTGCAAAGCAGTGACAGTTTCTTTTACATTGAAATAGCATAGTTAGAGTGAGAATCGACATGCCTTAGCAAGCAAAACCAGTCAAACATGTATATTTAGCAGTAAAGATTCTAGCTGAGAGACTTCAAATTCCATTTGTGATGCAGCCTGAACAGAGTTCCCAGTTTGTCCATTCTTAAAAGAGTCTTTGCCTTCCAGGGATGGTACCTGCAAGCTTGGAGGTGGTGGACGTTCCCTTCACTTGTTACATACAGCAGTCTTGTAAAGTGATGTGCTTGGGAACAGGAAGCTGAGTGTTTCTGAGTCCTCAGCATTCCTTAGCCCCCTTAGGGACTTTGTGAAGCAAGGGAGGGTCACTGGGGCTTCTGTAGCACACATTCATAGCCCCATGAGTGGTTCCCTACCTTGCTACCAAACTGAATGGAGCTGTGAACACAATCCTCCAGCTTTACTTAGAAAGTAAATGGCAAGTGAAGAACAAATGCATTGGATCACAACATGCTCAGTTTGAATGTTGCTGCTATTGGGGCATGCTGAGAAGAGGAAGAGCATAATGTGTGAAGATAGATTCAGAAAACGTGAAGTATTGGGTGTTTCCACAGTGACACGTTAATTTTGAGCTCTCTATGGAGCAGTTACTTGTCTTTATTTGCTGGTGTTGAAAATAATCAGTGCATATATTGAAGCCGATACTGTAACTCTGGAATCTTCCAGGCAATAAGGCAGGCAGGTTGCTGGCTTGCTTGGTAAAGAGCAGTGTGTTTCCAGCCATGGATGTGAATTCTTACCTGGTACAGTGTTAAGAGATGGTCTGTTCTCTCTGTGGTGGTTTGCCAGAGGCTGAGGAGGACAAAGGTGGTGTGGGGTGGCTGGGGAGATTTCCCTCTATGGCAGGAGTTTCCTCTAAAATTGGCTTGACTGACACGACTGTTCGTGCAACTTGTGCAGCACTTGGTGTGGAATTGTCTTGCCAACACATAGAATTATGGTCCAAAACTGCCTTTTGCTTACTGTCTTGGATTAAAGTTGGTTTTAAAGAACTGTGTGTATATATAGGACTGAGCGTAGATGCTTTGCATGCTGCTCAGGATAGAAGGAGTTGAGAGTTTCCATATCCTGAGCCAACCATGTCTGAGGTGCAGGTCAGCGCCTGGCACCCCGCAAACCTGCCCCAACCTCCTGCTGGTGTGGTTCCCCTTCAAGGGCTAGATAAGAGCCTTTGCTTTAAACCTCTGCTGTGCAGTGGTGGCTGCGTGCTGCCATGGGGTTCGTTGCCAGTCACCCTTCTGATGGCTGTGGTTCGCTATTGTGGATTAACTGTGGTCGTGGAAACAATAATTTGCTTTTCCAAAAGTTGGAGGCCTGTGAGCTTTCCTGGCTGCTTATTCCCTTGCAGCACTGGTTGTGTTTGTCATGTGGATGCCACATGACTGCCTGAAAATCTTGCTAGGCTAAAGCAGTGTTCTTATGAAGAACTTCCATAGCTTTCTCAGGGCTGGCCAGCTGCCACGCAGGAGCAGGGAAGGAAATGGTGAATTCCTACCAGAAATTTTCCACTTGCTTAACTGATCCCACTGTGCCTACTTTAACTTAAAACCTGGGACAAAAGGAGGCGTTTTGCATCCTCTGTGTTAACTGGCAAGATCTGGCCTGTACAGACTTGTAATCCTGGTTAACTGGCATATCAGTTGGTAAGTCAGCTATTGCTCCTTGCAGGTTTACGCCGCTGAAGACAGTTCTGATCCCTCCTACATGTAGGAAAGCATAGGAAACTCTGGCATATTGGAAGTGCTTACCCCAACCTAATTTTGACTCCCTTAAAAAAGAGAACCTACCAAGCCTTACTGTAAGCTGCGGTGCTGACAAAGCCACAGAGATGTTAACTAACTTCCTGAACATCTGATTTGTGGCTTGTAGAGCTGCTCTGACATGCGCATGTAGCAGTCAGAGCCCAGCTAAGGCTGCTGCAGCATTCTTTCCAGTAGTTCTTAGCTTTTCAATGCAAGCTGCGCTCTTTCCTTTGCTCCTTTTGCAAGCCTCAACAGTGAAGTAATAGTTCCAAACTGCTGGTTTTGTTAAACCTCTTCAGATTTTGCTTTTGGAGTCACATTTAATTGTCAGTTAATATGTGGGGTGTTTGGTGAGCGTGTTTCTACTTAGAGGCCTGACTGCAGGGGTTCAGAGCTAGTGATGTGGGAGTCTTGCTGAATGACACTAATTCAGTGGCTGTGGGGAGGTACCAAAACCTGAACTGTGAGTGAAAGTGTAGTTGTGGGGAGAGGAAGGGGAAGGGAGGGTTGGTTTGCTTATGTGAACTACAGTGGATGCATTGGGTTGAGTTTGGTGAACAAGTAGGAGTTCTGATGTGTTCTCTTTTCTGTTCTAGTGCCACAATGGCAACTGCACCTTACAACTATTCCTACATCTTTAAGTACATCATTATTGGTAAGTACCGCTGGGCTCATACCTGTTTATGTTGATGTGTACATGTATGACAGCCTTTCTACCCACCCTGGGGCTGTGCTCTTGGTGACTTCTGTTGCTACTTGCTGTATAGGAGTGGTCCTTTCAGTTGATTGTCTATCCTCAGTCCCTCACAGGTATCACCTTGCTCGCTCCAAAGCTTTAGCAGGTGACAGTATAACAGCAAATACCTTTGTATGCCACAGAGCTGGAGCTGTGTGGTGGATGGAGATGACCTGGGGGGGGGGGGGGGCAAGTACCAGTGCCTATGTTGAGTTACTGTTCAAAGTAACTGTTATTGACATAATGTACTTCAATATTCTTGAACATCTTCACTGTTAGGGCCATAACACTTATCCCTCTCCACAGCGCTACAAAAAAGCATCCTAAAAACATGTGTATGTGGTCCCTTTCAAAATACAGTTTATATTTGGAAAGAAAAATTGCTAACTTAATTTGAAATGGGGAAAAACTTGAATGGGAGTTAACGCAGCCGGGTGTTGTGGATTCAGGTTTGCTGCATAGCACCTTCCCTCTGCATCATTAGCCTCAAAGGTTTTAGAATCTGTGCTGAAGACACAAGTGCTAATTGGAATCCATGACAAGTGCTAATTGGAATCCATTGCTTCAGCCAGGCTTCAACCCTCTGTCAGGCTGCGTGTTTGTGTTTAAATGTAGCTTTTAGCTGCGCCTTCCTTGGCTGTTTACAGCCGGGGACTTGATTACATTTATTATTCTCCTGGAAGAACTGGTCTTGCTGTTCATTGTTTAATTCTTAATGCCCTTGTGTAGGTGTAAGTGATCTGCAGCCTTGTAATGGCTTGTAACTCGGGCTGCTGTGACAGCCTCAGCCTGTGGAAGCCTTGGTTCTTAACAGATCTTGCTCTTCCTCCCTGTTGGCATTGTGCAAGTGGAGAAGTGGAAGTGAAGCAATTTCTTGGTGTGTTCTGGTTGGTTGTCAGTGTTTTTGATGTCTTGACTAGCAACTGCAAGGCAGTTGGGTGCATGGTCATCACTCAAGAGGTGTATTTTACATTTCGGTTTCGTACAGGTTTGCTTCTCATAACCTTGTGAAATACAGTTGTAAAATCAGTAATTCAGGTTGAATTGTCCTCGAGTTGTCTGCTCCAGCCTTGCTTGCAACCCTGTTACCAAAACTGGTGCAGAAGTTGATGAATTTAAGGCCTGAGACCAGGTACAACCACCACCTGCTAGACCCAAGGAAGGGCCTGGCTGCCTCTGTACCATTCCTTGTGTAGGGTGAAGGAAATGTGCTTTTTTGCAACAGTGATGTGGTGTCAGCCTTACCTGTTCTTTCTGTGACAGGGGACATGGGTGTAGGAAAGTCCTGTTTGCTTCATCAGTTTACAGAAAAGAAGTGTGAGTATTTCAATTCCCCATATTTATTCTCACTGGTACGCTTCATCCCTCCTTCCTGCCTCTTTGCTTCCATCGTGCATGAGCTTCCTGTGCTGTCTGGCTTCATCTGTGTGGCTTTGCTTCGTACTTGCTTAGATTTCTGTTTTGGCTCCTGTAGATGTAGAAACAAAATGTTGATGTCTTAGAGGCAAGACCGCTGCTTCAGTCAGTCCTGCTTGTGATGAGGGGAAAGACTGTGTCTGGTTTTCCAGCTTTCTGGGGAATTCTGACCCAAGGGAAGTTTCCTGTGTGAAATGTGCATGTTTTCAGTATTGGTGTAGCTTCCACACAAGCAGTGGAGGTTTTTAGTACTGTTAATGGCTTCAGAAAGAAAAAGATTCCCTTTTTCTGACTCTTTGTTGCAGACTTAAGCAGCCCTGTCACTCTCTGGAGCTGCTGTGGCTCATGACCTGTGCTGGTGTTTAAGACTTACTGCAGTCAGACTCAACTGCAGTGTTTTTCATACAATCACAGAATAGTCGGGGTTGGAAAGGACCTTAACATCACCCAGTTCCAACCCCCTGCCATGGGCAGGGACGCCTCCCACTAAACCATGCCACCCAAGGCTCTGTCCAGCCTGGCCTTGAACACTGCCAGGGATGGAGCATTCACAGCTTCCCTGGGTAATCCATTCCAGTGCCTCACCACCCTCACAGGAAAGAACTTCTTCCTTTTTCATTCCTTCCATCTTTTCATCTATGCTGTTATCACTAATTAAGAATTCAGTTCTTCATGTCTCTTGCACCGGTGCTTCCAGTGGCTGTTACCTGTCTGGCATCCCATGTAGCTCATGCTCAGGGGCTAAGCCTATAGGTATTTATTAGTACAAAGTCAGTCTTTACCCTGTGCTACTCGATATCACAGTAAGTGGGTGGGAGCTGCAGTTTACACTGTTTCTGGTAGAAATAGAAGGTTTTAACAGTTGCCTTTAATTCAAACTCCCGATCAGTCAATTGTTCAAATGCTGTTTTGCTTATGGCCAAATTCTTGATGGCAGTGTGTCTTGTTCTTAGTCGGTCAGCATTAAGCTGAAGCAGTACCACCAAACTGACATGCCAAACGCCTCTCCTACAACGCTGTCACTAAGTGTAGATAGCTTGAATAGTTATTCATTGTGCATTTCTTCATCTTTCTTAAAGATGAGCTTATTAAGATGAGGGTATTATTTAGGAAGATGCCTTTAGAGGTTTGATTTGCTGTGGTGATGGCTACTTATGAAACCACTTTTTACCTGTGGACAGTCGTGCTACTCCCGTGTCTGGAACAACTTGGATGTTTGCGTTTGAAGCTGTCCTGCAGACTTTTAACTGTATCTTGGTCATTCCCCAAGAGTTATCTTTTCCTGCTGCACTGAAATAATGAACTTCTCCTGCACGGGTTGGCTTGACATCAGCTGACTTGATACCTTATGATAGATATGGCCAGACAGCACCAGTCTGTGCAGTCTCTTGCAGCAGAGAAGGCAAGGAATTCCATAACTGTTAAAGCTTAGTTCAGGAAATGCTTCATTTTGTTTCTGGAGTGATACAGTTTGGGTACTGCAGCTGTAAAAATGCTTTAGAGACTGAAGATCTAGTCAAGGTAACTGCAAACTGGTGATGGTACAAGGAGACCTTGTGCTAGAAACATCTGATCTTTGCTCTTTGTTTTTCGCGGCAGTTATGGCAGACTGTCCCCACACAATTGGTGTTGAATTTGGCACAAGAATAATTGAAGTTAGCGGCCAAAAAATTAAACTACAGATTTGGGATACAGCAGGACAAGAGAGATTCCGGGCTGTCACACGAAGCTACTACAGAGGAGCTGCGGGAGCTCTCATGGTCTACGACATCACCAGGTGAGGTGCTGGGACTGGCGTGTCTCGTACCACGGCTCTGTGTGCCAGAGGAGCCCTTTAGACACCGTGTCTGTCCCTTCACTGAAAGGACTCAGTCTGGATGGGTTTGTGTCCTGGTGTGTGGAGGAGGCACTTCTGAATGCTTGAAGTATTTAAAGAGCTGAAAATGAAACGTAAGGAATTGCGTGATCTGCTTTTCTTGGACAGCTTCACTGCTGACAGGCCTGAGGAGCTGGGGCCTTGACTGCATGAGCTGAAGTTGTTTAAAGAACTGGCTCTGTCCTTAAAATTTGCTCTTCAGTACATGGGTTTTCCTCTTCCTGGGAGGCAGTGGATATTGCTGCTTACCTGGCAGGAGTCTTGTTAGAGCGGGCACAGGACAGAGTGTTACCTCTGCTGCAGTGGGCTACGTAAATGTGCTTAAGAGGTTGTGTAGAGATGAGAGCTTTGCAGCAGTACAGCTTCTTGGCCTCTTCACAGTGTGAGCAAAATGAGGTGGTACGGAAGGCGTCCTGTCTTCTTTTTATAGGTGAAAATTAAAGATTCTGCTAGAAAAGTAATTAATTAGATGTGCCACATGAAATACTTCTACTTACATCTGTCTCCAGTCTTCCCCAGGGCTGCTCTTGGTATTCTTTGTATAGGTGTATTTCCTGTTTGCTTTAATCTTGAGTAAAACTTGACTTTATGCACTGTTTGTTACCGAAGTGCTGCTCACTGTATGCTGCTCTGTAAGAGCATTTGACAGGAAATCCTTGATGTGTTCTGTACTGGACAATATAAACTGTCCTTGTGAGGGCAGGACCATGGGTTGGTGTCTCAGCTGTGCTGCCAGAGTTGCTCTGGGGGTTTGAAGTCAGCATGCTCAAGTTACGATCCAGGTCCAGACAAGATGCTGCCGCTGTATTTGTCATGGGGCTGGGGGGAAGAATTGGGATGACAGACATCAGTGTGTTCAGTGGGTGCTGCCTGTGCTGTTGGCACTTAGGTGTGTTAAAAGGTACTGTGGCTAAAACTGTTCTCCTTGACTCCTTGCAGAAGAAGTACATATAATCACTTAAGCAGCTGGCTGACAGATGCAAGGAACCTCACCAATCCAAATACTGTAAGTTGGGCTTTATTTGGCTTGAAAACAGTATTGCTTCTCCCCGAGCAAGAGGTGGAGGGCTCGGGCTAAAGCATCTGCAGTGGTAGCAGGGTTCCCTGAAATAAGCTGCCTGTGTTCTCTCTGCTACTTTGGCCCCAGTCACTCTCGTGTCCCGTTTTGCCCTGTACCAGAGCAAAAGGCCAGGCCACTGTGCAGGAAGGCCCTGGTTCCTTCTACAAGGCTTGTGTTTCTCACCATGCAGGGCCCTGTTCTCAGCAGTTGGAGGCAAAACTGTGATTGAATGAGGACAAACCTTCACTTCTGTTACCACTTCTTGCTTTGTGGTAGTAATGAGGTGAATGCCATGTCCTTAGGTTGGAATAGAAATGGGATCTTTGGCAGAAGCTGGCCAGGACTTGTTCAGAAGCTGGGGGGGAGGTTCCTCTGTCTCTGGCCATACCGCAGAGCTGCTGCTCAGACAGTTGTAACTGATCACTGAGGTCGTTTTCCAAATGCTCCTAAAACACTTCAGCACCGAGCTCGGTGGAAGCCTCTGCTGTGATGAAAGAGGACTTGGAAAGATCCTGGCTGGATTAAGAGATGCTGAAACAAATAGAGGAAGTGGTTCAGAGCACAACCCGCACCAGGACCCAGCAGGACTGTAGGGCTGCTGCTTTTTAGGACCTCACCTCATGAGAACAGCCTAAAGCAGCCGGAAGTAAGGGCTGCCCTTCCAGGCTTTATGGAGTGTTCTGAAGGTGCATGGCTCCTGCTGTGAAACACTTCTGTGTGTCTCCTTTTGGGGTTGTCTGCATCGTGAGCGTGGTAGTGAAAAGCTCATCAGTTTCTTCCCAGACTAATTCTGTCTCTTCTGCACCAGGTGATAATCCTCATAGGAAACAAAGCAGATCTGGAAGCACAGAGGGATGTCACATATGAAGAAGCCAAACAATTTGCTGAAGAAAATGGTGTGTTTTCTCTTGAGCTGTTTCATTTCCTGCAGGACAGTGATGTTAAAGGGACTCCTCAGCATTGGTAGCTGCAAGCTTATGCTTCCAAAGTAATGTAATTGTATGTGCAAACTTCCACTATGGCTCAGTCTGGCTTAACTTTTAACTGTGCTTAGTTGTAGGAATCAGCTTGTGTTGATGCCTTAACTTAGTCATGAAGGACTGTTTAGTGCTAAAATAGTGGCTTGCATGTTATCTGGATGTTGCAGTGTGGCTGATTTAGGGCTCTTTGGAGTGTATTATGCACTGACTGTTGAACCTCTGTTTCTGAACAGGTTTATTGTTCCTTGAAGCAAGTGCAAAAACGTAAGTTACCTTTGTCTATAACTGTGATTCGGCTGGGATCAGTTTAAGAGGATTATATTGGTTATGACTAAGTACAGTTATAGTTCAGGTACAGCAGGGATTTACAAGTGCAAAACCAAACAGACCCTTGGCTCTGAGCTCTCTTAGAGTGGCCCCAGGAGTCGCTGCACCGGACTTGGGCAGGCTGTGTTGGCTGGGGAGCTGCTGGTGTACAGGGATGGGTCTCCAGTGACACAGTAAATGTGGCTCCAGCTGGCAGTCTTGGAATGGAGCCCTTAACAAGGATTTGATTAACAGTGGCTCCTGAGCTTGCAGCCGCACAGCTGCATGTGTGGCTCCATGCTGAGTTTTGCTGCTTAGTGTTTGGGAACGTGTTTTTTCCTCCTGGCTGGTCCCAGTAGGTTTAATGGCTAGGGAGCCCGGACAGGCTACTGAAGGCTGTCCCAGGGTGGGCTGTCAGACTCGGTGGTGCATCTGCTTTAGGTACCAAAAGCTGTTCTTGCATGCCAGGGGACGGGCATGTCCCAGCAGGGTGCTTGCAGCCAACTGCCTCCACGTCCTGCCCTGCCTGAGTAACTCCCGCTGCTCTCTTCATAGCGGAGAGAACGTTGAGGATGCCTTCCTGGAGGCCGCCAAGAAAATCTACCAGAACATCCAGGACGGAAGCCTCGATCTGAACGCTGCAGAATCGGGTGTACAGCACAAGCCATCGGCTCCGCAGGGCGGGCGGCTAACCAGTGAACCCCAGCCCCAGAGAGAAGGCTGCGGCTGCTAGTGACCTCCGTTTCCTGGCTCCATTTCTGACCCTCCACCTCTGTCTGTCGGGAGCGGTGCTTTTGACTGCTGCCCTGTCTTCTGTACATCTTACTGGGTTTAATTGAAACTCTCGAGGCAAGTTTAACACAGTACTAAACTGCTAAACAACGTTAGATGTAATCAGGTTATCAAAGGCAAGTAGAGTAATAAAACCTCTCCTGCATGGTAAATCTAGAAGTTTTTTTTTCTCCTTGATTGTCCTTGTGATAGTGTCACCGATACCTAATTTAAACCGAGCACTGATGCTGGACTCATGATTTCACACTCTCGCAGGGCTTTGTCTTGTACGGTTTAATTTGATGGTTCTTTGGCCTTTCTCCCCCACCTCTGACCGTGTAGAGCTGTCTGTAGTAAAGGATGAGTTTTTTGCTGTGAAATGACTTCTGATGGTAGCGAGGGGCTGGGTAACAATGTGCTTCTGTTGGAGGGTGTCCCTGTGGTGTGGGGGGGCTGGGGGCGGGCTGGCGCCGCAGCGGCAGCGTGCGCAGGGACACATGCTCGGAGCTCGACGTCAGTTTTTTGCCACTTTTCTCCTTTCCATTTGTTAACAGAACGTAAATATGTATAAAATTTGAAGGAACTAAGCTAACAGTTAAATACATCTGTGTATATGATTTTAATGAAGAAACGATGATTACTGGCATTAGAACAGTATGTAAGAAACCCCGTTTGTACAGTACGAGCTGTGTGTGACCACGTTCGCGCTGAGTGCCGCTCACTAACACAGGCCTCCTCCCCGGTGGCACCCGCGGCCGGGGCAGCTCGAGTCCCCACGCAGACACTAACACTGGTGGGATCTGTGTCTCATCTTTGCACTGTGGTGTTGGTTAAACCCCGTCGTGTGCAATCAGCAGCGCGCTAAAACCCGCTTCGCTCTTGGGAAAGCGTTTTGCATTGCTGGGCTGTCGCCTGCCTCGTGCCCTGTGCTGGGGCGGCTTCTCTCGCACATCCTGCGCTTCTCTGCCTGTAACTCCTCCAGTGGTCAGAGCCTGGACTGGACCGGCAACAGCGCCTGTGCTCTCGAGGGATTTGGAGCTACTGTTGTATTTTTAATAGGCCCATGTGAGGGTTTCTTTGAGACTTGGGCTTCTCGAGCCTTTGAGCCCATCCTTCACGGGGTGACACAACCTGTAATGCTGTATCAAAGGGAGATGTCAGGTGGTGACCATGCGCCTGAGGCTGTTGCTGAGCTACACGTGGGTTCGCTGTGGCTGTACACACAGCCTGCATGAAGCTGCACTTGGGAAACGCCACACGTGGTTTGAAATGGCAGGGGCCTGTGCTTAACCATGGTCACACGTCCAGTTTTAGTCATGCTGCAGGGTTTAAAATACAAAGTAGTCTTAAAATCCCTCCCTAGACACTAAAACTACAATGTTCAGACTTGTAAGTAAACCGTGGTACCAGAGTATTGTACAGTCAATGTTAAATCAAAGCCAAAACTGGAATGTGCAGACAATAGGATTTGGGTAACTTGTGCACTGTCCCTTTGTTTTGTCTGGTTAGTCCTTTTTTTAACTAATATTCTTAAGTAGATGGGTATGTTCAGGATCTACAGCTCACATCCTGCTTCAACCGAGGCTGCACCACAAAGGGTTTGCCCAGGGACCACGACCTGCTGCTGCTGTGAAGTAAATGTTAATGACTCCAGCTTGCTGAGGTGCAGTACCTGTCCTCCCACTTACAGTAGGTCTCATTGTTTCTGTCACAGAAAGGAGCTGTTGGGCTGCTGTACTCCTCATTTGATGTAACGATGCTATTAATCTAAATATTTGTAAATAAAGTACCTGTATCTAGATAAACTGCCTGTGCCTGTGTTATTTGCTCTGGCCCCCTCTGCTTAGGCTCTGACTTGAAGGGTGGTTCCTTGCTTTGGGGTATCAGCCTGAGGTGATGTCCCATGCAGGGCACATGGAGCTTGAGGACAGCAGCTCTCTCAAGGCTAGGTTGGATGGGGCTTGGAGCAACCTGCTCGAGTGGAAGGTGTCCCTGCCCATGGCAGGGGTTGGAGCTGGATGAGATTGAAGGTCCTTTCCACCCCAAACCATTACAGGATTGTATAATGTGATTCCTTTGGCTGGGGATGAGGAATGTGAGAGTTCCTTGTGGCAATGGTATGTGTTCCAAGTGGTTGAAGCTCCACAGGCTTTTCCCAAGAGGAGCATGCCTGTCTCTGCTGGAGCCCAGACTGTTCATGGTGACAGGCCAGGGCTGAGGCCAGCACGAACGCCCAGAGCAGAATTGTGCTGTTTAGTCCCCAGTGCAGTGTGATCCCTTCTTGCTGCATAGCGAAAATCCCCAGTGACCATGCGGATGAGAGGGCAGGACTGAGGAGGAGTTCTGGGCCTGCCTGGGGATGAGGGCAGGGGGAGAGGCACTGGGTAGAGGGGGACAGGATGTGCCTGGGAGAGCAGAGCCCTGTGCTTCACAGCTCCTCGTGCTGCTGCTGCAAGGCTTTACATGTGGTTCTCACTACTAACAGAGCAAGCTGCTTGGAACCCTGTGAAACCACTGACCACGGGCGCATGCTTCAGAAGTGATGCTGCAAAGCCTCCAGAGAATGAATTGTAACCAAATGCTTACCAAAGGGAGCCAGGAGCACAGTTACAGCCGCAGGAACACCGATTCTGGACAAGTTTCACTTTTCTGCAGTCCTGGGAGCATGTTCCTGCTGTTCCAAGAGCCTGTGCTGCAGCTTCAACCCATGGGAACAACAACAAACCACCACCAGGCACCCCCAGGTAACAGCGTCAGTCATTGAAGTTTATTTTAAGGAAGCACTCATTTAAAACATCCATGTGAAAACAACAGGTAAGTGACAACCCTGTCCCTGATACAAGCTTCTGAAAGGTACCTGCACCAAAATAGATGGTGTTTTGCATACTTTAAAACAGTTTAAAACCCCAACTTATATACATAAAGCTGCGTTTTTGACTCATACAAACACCTCACAGTGCAGAGAGGGCCCTGCAGCCAGCACTGGCAAACGCCTTTTCACACCAGGCTTTGCAGAGCAGTGAGGTAGAAGTGTGAAGGTGTAACCCCAGCTGCCCCACAGACCCAGCTCCTGCTCTTCTGCTGTAGGGCAGCTCTTGAAGAGAGGGGATTTTAACTCAAACCATTCCACAGGAACACTGGGGTACCAGCTCATGTCATAACTCACTGTAACAGGTTTGGGTGCTGGGCTCTATGCCTGTTAAAACCAGGAAGCACTGCTGAAAGACCAAGGGTGGCAGCAGCCTTCCACTGAAGCTGGCCAACAGCACAATGGTTCTCCATGGCCTGTCAGAGCTCACCTCTCAGCAGCTCTCACCCACAGTTGGTGAAAATACACCTCCAAGAGCCCAACCAGCATCAACCGTGAGGATCCCAACTGCAGGAATGCTCTCAGGTAAGGGCCAGCACCATGTGAGAGCCCACACCTGCCCTGGGGCTGCCACCACTTACGAGCTTCAGCCTTCAGGACACTCGTGACTGGGTGAAGTTCCCATCTCACCTCTGGGCTTCACTGGGATGCTCCTGGAGAGCAGGAATGTGTTGTCTGTACCACTGTGGGGAGTCCTGCAGCCCTCCTGGGGCCCTGGGGCAGTCCTGTCAGAGCAGCCTGGAGAAAGCAGCAAGTCAAAGAATAAACCCATGTCTGCAATTGCCAGAGAGACAATGTTTTAAAAAAGAAAATGGCTTTAAGCTGCCAGAGGGGAGACTGAGATGAGCTCTTAGGCACAAATTCTTCCCTGTGAGGGTGCTGAGGCGCTGGCACAGGGTGCCCAGAGAAGCTGTGGCTGCCCCATCCCTGGCAGTGTTCAAGGCCAGGTTGGATGGGGCTTGGAGCAAGCTGCTCCAGTGGAAGGTGTCCCTGCCCGTGGCAGGGGTTGGAGCTGGATGAGCTTCAATGTCCCTTCCCACCCAAACGTTCATGGTTCTATATAGCACTTACCCTTCTCAAACAAGCTGGCTACTCCAGAGTAAATAAAGGTACAGTACAATCACCCCCACTGTGCCTCTTAAAATCATGGACATATGGCTGCGATAGACCCAAACCCACAACTCCTGCCCAGAGCAGAGCATTACCTGAGGTTTGGTCAGGTTCCGAGCATCGTGCGGAGGTCCCAGGCTCGAGCTCTGGGCTGGGAACAGTGAATCTGAAGCAGTGCTGCTGACGAGGTCGTCCAGCACATCAACCTGGCGCTTCAAGCTGTGAAGGGTGCCCTCGGTTTGCTGCTTGCCTCTGATTAACACTTCCACTTGCTTGGACATGCACTGCCGGAGCCGAGCCTAAAGCAATCATTACTTCTGTTTATTCCCAGGCAGTGTAATTTTCAAGCCTGTATTTAAAAGGCTGATGACCTTCAAGCCAAGCCCTCAGGAAGGTGGCACCGAGAGTCCCAACCCATAAGCGGATGGCAGGGGGTTGCAAATTAAATAGTTCACCTTCTCCCAAGTGAGAAAGCAGCTCCATTTCCAGAGCCTTTGTCATTAAGTGCCCAAAGAGAGAGCAACAAGTATGTTCTAGCTGAACTGGGCCACCCCCTGTACTTACACTGATTGTGGGTGCTCCTGAACTGTCATTAGCCCCATTGCCAATAGACCACAGCATGATGTAAATGAGGGAATCTTGTTGGAATACTCAAAAATCCAATTAACTGTTAATTAAAATTATTCCTCTTGCTACAGCATGCAGGTGCCAGGCTCTCTCTTACTGCTCCCACCCAGAGGCACTCTGTAGCTAATCAGGGGCCCAGAGCTGCTCTGCTGGTGGGGGAGAAAGATCTTCAGATGGGTTATGGGGGGACCCAAGGGAGGAGTTGGTGGGACAGGGAGGAGATGGGATGAGCCACCTTCAGCCGATCTTCGTGCTGCTGCAGCTTTTCTCGAAGAGCCTCCCCACGCCACTGTTCATCCTATTGGAAACAAAAGCACCCTCAGGAATGAGCCCAGCAGCCACAGGCACCACACAGCAGCAAGAGCTGCACACGGGCAGCAGGCACTTCCTGAAAGCGTTTTACCATTAGGAAGACTTTAGAAAGGTTCAACTTCTCTTCCAGTGAGAAAAGTCTCTTGTCAGCAGCAGCAAACAGAACCTCTGAGGTGTCGGATTCAAGCTGCAGACTTCCCTCTGCTTCAGAGGATGCTTCCGAATTGTCCAATGGGTCTAGAGAAGATGGGCTTGAAGATTTAAACCCTGTCCTAATTTCATCTTCAACCTCCAGTTTAAGCAATGTTGCTGCATTCTCCATTTCTCTTTGTCTCTTTTCCAGGTCTTCGTGAGTTTTCACCTACACCACAGAACAGCATCACCGCTGTGTTTTACAAACACATTTTTAAAGGACTTAGAAACAATTTATAAAGGCTTTACTAAAGCACAGGGAGTCAGATAACACGCAGTCACCTTTCTATACTAACGTAAGTATCAAAAGAAGCAACCGCTGGCCCCGGCTGGCACTTAACAAGTTGTTAAGTGCCACTGAGTAGCTCTGACCATTGGTAACATTTAGTGATTTGCATACGTTATTATTCCAGTTATGCCAAGTTCCTATAACCAAACCTTAATGTAAACAGGAGCAGGAGTCCTAATTCCTGGCTGAAGCCAACTGCGATACAGCAGGGAGGAGATTCAAAACCAGTACAGTGTAAACTTGTGTGACAACCAGGCTCTCCCTCAAACCCACCTGTACTCGGCTACTCAGTTATACCTGGCACTGGAGATCGCTGTAGTCCCACTGGATCAGGTCAAGGTCCATCGTAAGGCACTTGGCTCGCTCACAGTTACCGTGTGCTGTTTGTTCAGCAGTTGCTACATCGCTCTGCAAACAGTTGTTTTCATGCTTTTGTTCCTGGGAAAATGCAGAAAGGTCTTTTTGCTGTGAGCATCCACCAGAGCACAACTTTAAGTCAGAAGACAGAAACAGCATTAAATAGGAGTAACCAGAAATGTTCTGCAGCACAATCTAGAAATACCAGAGATAGCTGCCCCAGGTTCTACCTAGTCATGAAGTTAATGCATCAACTTTGCTCCTCCTATGACAAAAACGGGTGTTCTATCATTTTGCTGTTTAAAACCAACCTGAATCCCCAAACATTCTCCCTCAGCCAGGACTTACCCGCAGTCTTCTTTCAAACTGCATCCTTTGCATTTGCATTGCTTCTTTCAGACTCAAGATCTTCTTCCCTGCCTTTCTCCTCTCTGATGCTACCTGATCTTGGAGACGGTTCAGCTCAGACTTGGAGACTTCCAGTTCTTTCTGCAGAGACTGTACTTCTCTATTTCTTTGTTGTAATTGAAATTCTTTGTCTGCGAGCTGATGTTCTGTAATGACATTGTTAAAAACAATCCTCATTAGCAGAAACGTTCGGTATCTTGGCATCACAGCCACGTCCGAAACACGCAATCTGCTGAGCAGTGGATGCACAAACACTGACACAAGGCGAGAGGGGACGCAACATGGCTGGCTTTAGAATGTCAGTTCTTTGAGCAAGTCAAGGATCAGGAGTCAATCCATGTGCTCCATTCGAAACCAGGGGAAATTACACAAATAGCTGTTGGTTTCATTACATTCAGAGCCCCCAGATGGTAACAATTTACTTGTGCAATGACTCTTACTGCTTTTCCTGGCAGTTTCTTCAAGTGCTGCACATCGGGACTCCTCCTTTTCCAGCAGCCCGAGGTTCTCCTCTGCCAGCCGGACTTTTGCTATTGCCTGCTCCAGTTTCACTTGTTGCTCTGTCAGCTCCTTTTCCAGCAGGATTTTCTGATCCTTCACTTTAGCAGTACATTCTTCCAGCTTTTTCCCTTCATGCTCGGAGTTTTGCTTCAGGCGATGAAGAATCTGCCAAGAAAAACAGCATCTCACTAGTACCAACTCCATGAAAACCCATACCACCACCAAAAGATGTTACAGAAGCAGAAGCAGCTTAAATTGGGAAGCACGGTAGTTGAACATTCCCTCCTGACAAGTTTCATCTGTTTTTCTTGCCTTTCTCATTTATACAGCTCCCTCAGTTCTTTTGGTTGATGCTTTGTTGAAACTTCAGTTAATTTTACTACAGGAATATATGATTACGCCCAACTTTTCATCAACAGCTGATGCGCTTTGCACAGAAATACCACAGGAGAGAAAATAAAAGCTTGTAGCCAATAGTGATCCACTCAAAACCAAAAGAAAACTTCAGGATAAAGCAGCCCTGGATATTTTCTGCCTAGTTTTGGTACTAGAGAACACAGCTGGAGTTGAGCTGGGATTAGTTTCACTTGCAGTCCATTGTATCATTGCAGGTACTGTCCATAGCCTGCTCATCTACCAAGAGAAATCAACGGCATGAGTTCTCTGAACTACATCCAGTGGCTGCATCCTGCCTGCTGACAGAAGAGAGTTATAAAACTCCATCCTAATCCAGCTCCTCACCAGCAGCCAAGACACAACACTGCAGGGCCTTCACCCTGCCCTTCCTGCACTCCACGGCCACTGCGGACTGCACAGCAGTCTTGGTATCAGTGTGACGCTGCCCAGAAGGAAGACAAAGTCCTTCCTTGGGAAACCCTAGTTTTCACTAAAACATAACTGAATGTTGAAGCTTTTGTTTGCTGCAATTCCTCTGAAAATGAGGCTTCTTGTTTCTCAAAGCACTACTCTATCATTTGTAAACTGCCTGTTTTTAGAGGTCAGGAGGAAGAGATAAGTCAGCAGGGCCATTACCGCTTCTTGTTTGGCTAGTTCTGTTTCCTTCTCTTCAATCTCTTTCTGGAGCTGCTGCAATTGAGTCTCCCTCTTTTTCTGTCTCTCTTTGCAATCCTTATGTTTCCTTACATACTGCAGGATATTTTCTTTCAGGGTTGCCTGCTCTCTAAGCAGCTCATCCTGATGCCTTGTGTTAGTTTTCAAATCCTGCAATAAAAAGACGTAAAATTAAGTGACAAAACTAGCTGGGAGAGTAACAGCTCTGGCTAAAAGGCTTGCGTTGACAGAATAGAACAGATCACCCCTAATCCCAGTGAAGATTACTGTCCATTTAAACCAGCCACTGAGAGAATTAATACAACAGGACCTACACAGAGGATGCTGCTTATATGGGGTGGGGGTTTAAGTATCTTCTCCCTCCTTCCTGCACACCAATACAAGAAAAGAAGTACATATTCACTAAAACTAACCTGTTCCACTTGTTGAAGCTGTTGCCTGCAGTCAGCCAATTCTCCTTTCAGTGTTTCTAGTTGTTCTGTTTTATCTAGAAAAGTATTTGGTGACAGATTTCAATCAGCAAAGTGCAGTGAACACCCAGCCAGAGAGATCAGCTCATCTCAGAAAGGGGGAATGAAAAAGAGAGAAGCAGTGTCTAAAAACTCTATCTTTTCAACATGTTAAGTTCTTTCTGCCTGTAGATAGCTGAGCATGTTGGATGTATTTAATATCATACAGTGTACTCCAAGTGTGTCTTTTAACACAGTTTCTCTTAAAATGTATTAAAACCAGAAGTCGATCTTTACCTTGAAGATCCTTCTGTGCAGCAGTGATGTCTCCAGTCAGTGACTTTTTCTGTTTGCTCAGCAGATCCACTTCCTGCTGCAGGTTCTTAACATCCGATTCCATTTGTTCTACATTGGACAATGCAGTCCTGCTGCTCTCTTCAGCAGCAGCCAAGTCTCTGTAAAATGTGAACACATGCTCTTGGTTTGCTGGAAGCACCTGGTGAGCACTCTAGAAGCCAGCTGCAGTTCAGTAGCTCTCTCAGCTCATGCAGACACTACCTGGTAGTCACAGCGAGACAGCTGTCCTGTTCCAAGTCTCACCATCCCGCTTTTCGTAACACTTCTCACTGCACTGCCATGGCATAACAAATGCTGTTGCATTCATCAGCTCCACAGCTGAGTATTTGCTGTAAGTCTGCTGTAGATATGCTTAAAATGAAACCTCCACAGCACACAGAACAGCACATTCTGTAAAGTTGGGCACCTCAAAGTTGTAGCTTTAGCTGTAACTATGACAGACACTCAAGGCACTTCCCATCACTTCTGATCTCTGCAGGAAAAAAGATATCCCCCCCACCTTCTGGTTTGTGACAACTTCTTTTCCAAACTGTGACAGTCTTCCTCGAGCTTGTCCTTTTCTTTACTCAGAGCCTCGATGCTATTTTGCAGAGTGCGCATTTGAGAAACCAGATGTTCATTTTCCTGACGGTCTTTCTCGAGCAGTTGTTCCTGCCAAGCTACTTCCCCTTGCTGACACTGGAATAATCTCTGCATATTCTCCAGTTTTAACTTCTCCTACAAAAGGCGGCATGGAGAACAACACATAAGGTCAAGAACTAGAACAAGTTAACATCTGTAGCTGCAGCAGTTTAAAACCTTCCATTCACGGAGATCACACATAGGCTTCAGTACCCTCTGTAACTACTGTGTTGTAACTGCTTAAGTGCCAGATTAATTTCAGTGTATTTATGATGAAGGTTATGGGGAATATGAGCATGAAGTCTTGGAGACAGGTCCAATTCTTTGTTCAGTCTTCTTTTAAACATCATTTTCCCCCACCTGTTAGAGTAGCATATCACTTTATGGCAGGGGGTTTGAAAGAATGGCTGCAAGATGCTCAGGCAATGTGGTAAGGTGACCACTGTAAAGTGGAGTAATAGTCCCTTCTCTTCCCTGTCCTTCACAGGGAGAGCACAAAGGGAAGAGATAAAGTCGTTTAGAAGTAAAAGCAGCAGGTACTATTTGCTTATGTAAGCTTATAAACGCTCTCTGAACAAGCACATTAGTCTTTCTGGAATTGCACAACTGAGTGAAGAAGGGCTATCCCTGACTGAGCTAACAATCCTGTAGCTACTGAGAGCTCTCTCCACCCACTAGTAGCAAAGCTCAATGTCAGTCTTTTAATCATCAAAAAGAGAAGAGACTAGCTGAGTTAAAATACCTTTTAATGGTAAAGAATATCATCCAGCTGAGTTAATAAACAGTCTTCCATACTTACTCCTTGCAAGTGAGGACAAAGATAGAATCCAGATGAAAAGACTCTGTAAGTTAATGCTAAAAAACAGTATTCATCATTCCACAGCCACAATAGAGCCCTCTGCCTTTTTGTCCTCTCTCCCTCATATGCACTACAAAAATCCCAGTATTTTAAAGGGCCTAAGCAGACTTAAGACTTTTCTGTGATAAGCTGAATTCAGATTAGAAACTGAGTGATTTAGAAGTGGAGGGACTCTGCTATCCAGAACAGAACCACAGAATATGCCGAACTCTTCCTCCACTGACTAGATGAGCTACATAAGAAATACTTACTTCTAGAACTGCAACCTGAGTCTTTTCTAGCTCATTGACCTTTTGGTCATGTTGTAGTTTCAGACCTTGAAGTTCGTTGTTTTCAAGCTCCAGCATTTCCAGAACATGTTTCAGTTCTAGTAAAGGTGAAAGAAATAAAAGATTATTACAAACACATCAAATGTATTCTATTTGCAAAAACAGGCACCAAGGAACCATCAAGGGATGCTGTACTGCTGTCATCCCTGTCACAACTCTGCATGCTTTCAATTGCTGTGGTAGACACACCATGCTGTCCTGCTTTTCCTGTTCCTTAGGGAGTTTGCCTGGGACAGAGTATGTGGTTGATTAACAATGAGAAAGCATTCCACAAAAACACACAAGTTGCAAACTGCTGCTGCTCATACTTCCCACAATCCAACAGGATGTAACTGCTACAAGGAGATTTCTCCACTTCCCCACACATCCCAATGTCTAATTCTTCTTCCATGAACGCAGCACTATTAGTTGATGGCTCCTGACCATGCGGTGCTCAAGTGTGAACTTCACTGATCAGTCCTGACAACAGATTTGTTCACGCTTCTCTGGCATGAACAACTCCCACCCTGAGCACAAAGCAGCACGAGGCTTGAGCAAAGGGCATTGCCAGCGCTGTGTGAACTATGAGAATCACAGTGGTTTAGAAGGAGCGAGGAACAGAAGACTGCAGTGATGTACAACCGAAAGCTCAAGAGTATTTCTTTCCAATCTGCACAAAACACTGTCTAGTACAGCCAGGGACATACCCAGCTTATGCTTGGTAACTTGCCCAATTACTCCTTGAAGATCTTCTTCCTCGTTTCCAATATCCTTTTTGATGAAGGAAAGCTGTGCTCTTTTCTCATTAAGCTGCACATCCAGTTCTTCCCTCTCAACATGAAGCTTTTCCAGAAGTAGTTTTATTTCCTGTGGAAACAGATCAGTGTCACAAGGAATACCATTATTTGCCATTTTAAATAAAGTTTTCCTTTAAGCAGAAGTTTATAAAATTAAAACAGTGTGTCAGCAGTATTCTGGTCAATTTAATCCAGAGTTTATAGTTACAGTTAATGTGTAAGCAAACAAAAGATACAGAATATTTAGGTTAAAGTCCTGCTTGTTGACAATTTAGAGTAACCTTGCAAAGGTTTTGATCTACAAGTCTGACCATAACACCATCACCTGGTGGAAAGGTTATGGGATGTTTCTGATACTTCTTTTGCTGCCCTTCAGAGATACAATGAACTGAAAACTCCTGTGGAAAAGTTACCCGTATTTGGCGTAGTTTTTCATTAGCTTCAGTCTCTCCATCTCGAAGAGCTTCTTTGAGGTCACCCTTCTTTTGAGAAATACAGTCCTGAAGGACATGGAGCTCTTCTCTTCTTTGCTTTAACTGTTCCTCCAGAAACAAGAGCTCTTGTTGCTGAGCAGTGATCTGCAATATAGAAGTTGAACAGAAGAAGCATCTGGAGGCTTTTATTTCTGAACAACTGTGGTGCACTGTTCCCTGCCAGAGGTTTACTTGAACTGCATAGTGTGTAAGGATCCCATCAATGAGCTTCATTTGCTAAACCTGTATAACAAAGCCAATACTAAAGACTAAGTTCTGATCTGGGCAGCACAGTCCTGTACCTCAGAGGGTTAATTTCCTTATTCCGAAATGCAGTGAGGATTACTGCAGAGTTAGCTTACTGTGACAATGTTTATTATGCAGAAATGCCAGTGAGATCAGCAGCATATTTATGAGACAAAACGGATAATTCAAAGTACCAACATTAAAATATATGTAAGAATTAAATTCATCAGACAAGGCAGTTCTGAACTTAAGACTCTTCTCACCTTTCTGTTACCACAAACAAAACTGAAGTCCCGAGTTAGTGAAGATGAGCCTTACCTGATCTTTCACTCTTTCCAGTTCAGTTTTCTTGCCTTGAAGAAGGCTTTCTGCTTCTGTAAGGATTTGGAGGTGATGTCCTTCGTTACCTTCTGCAACTTGAATATCTCCTTGAAGCCTCTGAAGACTGACAGGGAGAATAAAAACATGACTCAGAAGAAACAAAAAAACCTTAGGCAGCAATTTACTGGAGGAGGACATCTTTATTTTATCTAATACAGTTTATGGTAATGAAGAATGCTCACCTCTCAGTTAGCATTTCTATCTTCTGGTTTAATGACTGGAACTCAGAGTCTCTTGCAGCCACCATTTTGTTGATTTCCTTCAAAATACTTTCTTGTTCCTTCTTATGCTGTTCTAAATCTCTTGTATCTGCCTGTAATAACCTGAAGAAGCATTTATGCCTTTTTGAATTAACATTTTAACAGCTCTCCCTATCCAAAAGCATCATCTTGATATTTGAAAGAATCTTGTTCTCTTCCTCCCCATTCGACACCAGTTCACAAGAGCAGTGTAAGTGTACCTTAATTGCTGATCTGCTTTCACAAGTTTAGTGGCCATTTCCCGAGCCCTTCTCTCCAGCTCCTTTGCCTCAGCTTCAGTACAGGACAAATGCTGTTTGGCATGATTGTACTTCTGCATAGTGTCTTTAGTCTAGAGCAAAAATTGAAGATTATTGAGACAATACATTCCCATCTTATGCCTTCCACATCCATAACTTGCAGATTAGCCATCTAAAGATGACCTCCTCCTGGCCTGGACATTCCATCGGAGCTTTGTCCCTCTCCATAACACAAAGTAGGATATTTTCTCCTCTCTTGTCCAGAATAGAAAAACTTCCTCCTTTCTGGCAAAGACTGAAACCTTTTCTTTTAGCACAGATTATCCAATGACTTATTTTTATACAGGCACATTTTAAAAGGCTTCAGATTATCCAAGTGAAAATAAACTGCTTAAACAAACAAAAATCCTCTGCTTAAAACAGTCTTAACCCAACATGCAAATTCTTCTGCACTTTAGAGTTATGGCTTTACTTACTTTCCCTCGTGTGCTCTCAAGTTCCACTTCAGCTTCTGAAAGTAGCCTGTCTGCTTCTCTAAGCTCTGCTCGTCGCTTCAGAAGGGTCTTCTCTATACATTCAATTTCATCTGCAATATCTTCATGATGTTTAAGAGTCTTTTCTAACTGCAGTTCTGCAATAAGGTTGTCTGTGTACCCTTCAATAGGGTCCCTACAAGGTCAGGAAGAAAGACATGGAATTAAAATACAAAATACCACAGGCCTGGTACCTCTTGGAAGTCTCAGTCAATTTATGTTGACTGTATATGAATCAAAACTGACTTTTATTAGGAAAAAAGGTATTTCCATGTGGCTACTTGAAATGCATTCTAGGGCAATGTTCTTACTTGCGTTTATTATGTTTCTGAGCTGCTCGTTGCAGCTCTGGTACTTCGCGTTCCAACTCTTCCCTTTCATGCAGCAGTTTCTCAACATTTTGAAGCAATCTTTCCATCTCTTTACTGTACTTATGTTCTGCTGCTTCTGACCATTTGTCTTTGTATTTCCGAGACTTTAAGTAATACACGGTGTCTTCTAGCCTTGAGACTTCACTCTCCTACATGCAGGAGACAGAGCAACAAAATGAAGACCTATTTTCTAATTCAGTCCTCAGACACAGGAGCAGCAAAGACCAGACTATTAGCAAGGAAGGCAGAGAATTCTCATCAGCAAATTCACTCAGATCCAGAACCTTCCCAGCAGGGACTTTTTAATTATAAACTGGACTAATGGAACTTGTGAAAATGAGGGGTTTGGGTTTTGCACTTCTATTTTTTTGAGAAAGTGTATGTTAAAAGATGTTCCTCATCTATTTATAAGTCTGTTGCCTGTGGTTAATCCTGCAGCTCACAGCTCTGTATCTTACCAAATCGTGGTGTTCAGGCACATTGCAGTGAAGCACTCCAACAGGAATGAGTGGGACAGTGAAGTTTGAAGGAAGAGGGCCATAAACAACCTGAGCTCCCACAGGAGGTGGGCCATAGATAACAGATCCAGGAGCGACTGAGCCTCCGCTTGCTGCTGCAGGAGGAGGGCCATAGACCACAGTTCCCTGAGGTACAGGGGCACCATCTGGAAGGACTGTGTAAATAACTGTACCAGGGGGTGGTACAAAGTGGGGGTCTTTGGGAACACGAGTTTCTTCCATTCCTTCACTTTCTTCTTTTGCTCTTTTACCTTTTAAAAAAGAAAAAAAAAAAATCCATTTTCCAGTATAATATATTCTTCAAATGCACATTTAAAATTCTATGTAATGTACAAAGAAGCAATCAATTTGCTTGAACTGAATAATCAGTTCAATGGTAATAAACATTTATAATTCACACATGCACATATAAGAATTCACCATGAACTCTGAGCAAACGCACCTTTAGTTTGTTCCTAAACATTATGAGCCATGAGGCTTGACTTACCTTGACCTGAATTTGTTTTGTGCAACCTGCTTCTGAGTGGTGAATAAACCCAACATCCTCCTTGGTTGGGCAAGTCTTCCTTCCTGCAGTGCCTGTCCTCACCACACCCTCTCCTGGGTGGGGATGTGCCACAACACAGTAAACAAACTCCAGAGTCTTTTGTGCTGTGGGAAGCAGGAGTTGAAGCCTAAAGAAGAACCCAGGATGTGTTAATCCAGAAATAACAAATCATGTGAAATTAACCGTTGTACATATTTAAAGCTGATTTTTCAGGAAGAGGCTAAACATGCTCTGCTTTCTTTCACTTCCAAGCATAATGCTACTTTAAAAGAAAGCACTAAATAGAGATTAACAAGATTTCTCTTGAATTCAGACAAATGCTGTTTTGCAAGAAATTTTTGTCTGTAATATACCCTTTCAACTTTTACCTAAATGAATTTACACTACTGCATTTTGAATGGTTTGATGTGCACTAGATCCCTACCACTACACAGTAATAGGCTTTATCAGGGAACCTTGTGCTGTGTTGTTTCAGTATTTCTTTTATATGCCAGACTGTTTTTTTTCTGAACTTTCTCCTATATCTATCAAGTTTATAATGGACTTTCTTATATCAAATGGCTTTCCACATCATAGGATTTTTCTGACCTGTGATGATGGCATGTAATACCAGTATCCCCTTCTTCTCAGTGGATCTGCCATGCTGGTGATGTAATCATTCTGGTATGAAAGCACATTTTTGAGTGCTGCAATTTCATCTTGTAAATTGTCAACCTCTTCTTTGTTACCTGTAAATTAATCACAGTTTTACAGGCATCTAAAGCAAAAACTGAGTCAGAAATACTGCATTCAGCTTTTCCCTCTTTGTTATCCTGTTAATCTGAAACAATATTTAAAAACTGAATTGCCAGGGCAAACAAACCAAACGCTGTTATGAAGTGATGTAGCTACACACTGCCCCTTGCAAGTTTGTCATTTTAAGGCTGTAGGAATACAAGTTCATAGACAGGTAACCGATGCTCATCTTTTCCTTACATACAGATCTCTGACAACGTTCTAGAGCAGTATAAACTGAACGCAGAGTTAAATTAGTGTTTTCTAAATAGCTGGAAAAAGCATTGTTAATACAAACTAATGAAAACTAACACACTGTCGTTCCGATTTTCAAACTGAGGAAAAACCTCACTCTATTTCCAAAGGTGACATGGCAGGTCAAGCGGCAAAGCTAGAAACCTGGGACTGCTAGTGCCACTGCTGGTCCTCAACCATCCCTTTCCTGCATTCTTCATATCTGAAGAAGTAAAAGACCCACACGCTTCACGTAACTGCACTTTGCTGTTTGCTTCATACACAGAGAATCCACTGAATCACAGTGACTTCATGACTGCACATATCCTGTACACAGGAAGGCATTCTGAACAGTATGTTCTAGAATAAACTTCCAGAGCTCTCAACATCTGCTCAGACCAAACAGTGAGAAATATAGAGAAGAAGGTGAAGGTTTCTCCATTCATGCTTATCCACAAGAAGTGGAGAGAAAAGAGAGATTACCTGTGCCAATACTATCCAACACCCATCTTAAACGGTCAATTTCTGCTCTCTGTTGCTCCATAGCTTCATTTAATTTATCAATCTCAAACTTCTGAGTCCTTGATGTGACACTGTTCTCACCAGCTTTCTCCATTTCATGCTGAAACTATTTAAAGTGTAAGTTTAAATCAAAGCACAAAGTTTGAACCAGACTGTGCTAAAGCTTTTTTAAACACACCCATCCATCCCTACAAAAAATGCTCATTCCGCAAAATGCATGTATTTTATCCTCCTCATATAATACAGAGCAAACATCACTGCAACCTACTTGTTCTTCCTTCTCTTTGAGGAGCTGCTGTAACAATTCTATTTCAGCTTCTGCCCTTGCAAGGTCCTGGGCTGCACGAGCTGCCTCCGCACGGAACTCTTTGGCTTCCTCAATCTCCTGGAATCGAAATGTTAGTTTGAGCTTTAGTTTGCAAGAATCCTTCACAAGCTTGCAGGTGTCTCATGCAGTGTTGGGAGAAGCTGACTAATACGAAGCATCAGCACCTATGTGTTCTGGAATGCCAGAAACTGGCAAAGCATACATAAAATAATGTTTCTTCTGTAACTTCACAGTATTTCTACAGAGGTGTTTGTATGTAGCCAAAAATGGTTCCCAGTTTAGGAACTTGGAGTGTAAGCACAAACTTCTGTAGTCCTTTCTTTTGCTCTTCTGCCTTACCTAACTGCATTTATCTATTGTCTTTCAGTTAGGAAGATTCATCTTGCCTCTCCTTCAGCTTCTTACACACAGTGAGAATGCCTGTCCATACACTTTACATACACTGACATTTACTCAGGTGTTCATCTACTATGTTTCAAGATGAGACTGTGTTGAAAGCAAGAGCTCCTGTGCAGCAAGACAATTCAGACCAAAGTCTTGAAGCTCAATTTAGAAGACAACAGCAGGACTGCTCCCATTATGATGGCATTAGAAAGCACGTCTCACATACAAGCAATTAATAATCAGTGTTGATTTACCTCAGCTCGCTCCTGATTAATTCTGCGCGCAGTCCCATGAAGAGCCTTTAGCTGATTTTTAGCACTGGAGAGCTCTGTGGCTGCCAGTTTATCTGAAGTGATTATTGCTCTCTTCAATTCCTTCAGTTCCTTATCCAGACTGACAAGCTGCATTTGTGCCCTGGCATCTTCTAGCTTTTTCTGAAACCAGGAAAACAAAAGGATTTGTAAGTTTTAAGTGAAAAGCAGCATGGAAGAAAAGCTTTCTATTGGGATGACATTTCACCACCACCACGTATCCCATTTTGTACTATATGCATATAAGTAACAGAAAAAACCCTAAAGCATGGACAACCAATAATATTTAAGGAAAAGAAAGCTCTTATATTTAACCTCTGTGTTCCTTCCTGTATTTGATCTTAGAAAGCAAAATAATTCTGAAGGTTTTGAATCTGTTTCATCCTGAGCAGTCAGACACGGTGCATGGACTTGTCCTTATTCATTCTTACCCTTTTCTCCAGGTCTTCCAGTTGAGCAAGAATAGTCTCTTTTTCTTCATCTGCCTCTTGGAGCTGCTGATCAGCAAGGCCCTGAATTTCTTCCATGCTCTTTATTTTTTCCTGCAAATGCTGAATTTCATTCTCTAACTGATGGACCTTGTTCTTATTCTGCCTGTTTTCAGCTTTAACCTACAAATGAAACAAGTTAGAATGGGTAGCCAAAAAGATTTCTTTCCCCCCTCCTATCAAAAGCCACCCTATTTTAATGATTTAAAGAAACAACTTTGGGAAATGCAGTTACCAGCATACTTTGTACCAAAAGAGAAAGGAAAAAGAAGTGCTTTGCCACTGTAAGTATTACATTTTAAGAGTGCTCAAGTTGTTTTGGTAGTGGTAGGTATAGAGATGTTTCAAGAAGGTTAATAGCTGTATCTTTCTACCTATAATTAAACTCTTTGTTGCCTCTGAAATGTATCACCGAGTCTAAATTCTAATTAATCAAGTAATTAGGCAAAAAATCATAAAGACTATTAATAAAACATAAAATCAAGATTCAGCTGTTACATCAACACCAAAAAGGAGGTCTCTCCTTGTATCATACAGCTACAATTAGAGACTGCTCATGCAAGTTTTAGTGTACATTAAACCCTTCTCCTCACAACAGTTTTGCAAGCTTTATGTAACAAAAGTCAATCAGAGGTTGCAAAGGAGCATGTGTCCTGTCAAATAACCTGATTTAAAACAGTTCTAAGTATAAGCAAGCATTTTAGGGTTTTTTTTTGTTTTAAAAGAAGACTCTGGTGACACTTGTAAAAAGAAAGCAGGAACAGCCAATGCATTTCACTAACCAGAATTTCACAGTACACACCGCATGGAAGTGGTCAATTATTTGTTTTCCCTCCTCAGAAGCTTTTGTCTGCTTATACATTTTCTTTACAATGAAAATTTCTATGTGATATACAGTTATGCACAATAGGAAAATCAAAACTATTAATGGTTAATGTTCCTGTTTCCAATCATCAGTAGCAGCATCCTGCTCTGATGTGAGTTGTCAGATTTGTTTCCGACAAGTAAAATTACACTTCTCTGGAAGAAGGAGGTAGCAAAGCTTCATCTGTGCCAAACTTGATCCTTCAGCTGCAAGTTACATTTTTTAGACAAAGCTGAAACTGTCTTATTCTGCTTTGTTGTTTTGACACGTGCCTGTCTGTATTTCTGCTGTACTTCTTCTAGTTTTTCCTGCTGGGATGACATCTCTTCCTGCAGTTCTCTCTGTCTAGCCCATGCTTTCTCTTTTTCCCTCTGAGCATCAGCAAGGATGTCATTAAATTTGTTCTGCAGATTTGCAAGGCTCTTCCCTAAAACATCAGATGAATTCTGACATCTGAAAGAGAAACAATCCAAGTTCCAAGACAGAAAATAGCAATTTTAAACTGTGATACCAGATACCGAAATAATAAAGCCTACTACAATAGTGCAAGTTTAAGACATCCAGTACATTAACTCAGGTGCAGCACTGCTCCTCATCAGGTTTGTGCTCCACTTTCACATGCGCAAATCTAACACTGTTTGTACTTTTATTTTACTCACTTAATCTCTCCATCTCCTGTCTGAAGTTTTTGCTTGAGTTCGTTTATACGAGCTAAGACCTCCTCAGGATGAATTAAGTTCGCAACCTCTTGGTTGAGCTGATTCTGAACATCCTCAAGCTGTTGTTTCAGGAGATTATTGTCTCCCTGACAAAAAAAAAAAGCCAAAATATTGTTTTCAGTGTGACCTGAACCAGTACAAACAACAAACAAGAACACAGAGGCAATAAAATCTGCCTTAGGTATCAGTTCAGTTTTTTAGCTCTTCATCCAAATAGTTTTCTTACTGACATGGACTGGATGAAGCCTGTGGGAATTAAGACACATATAACAATTAGTCAATCCCTCTGCAATGTGACTGAGCAGTTCTGAAATGATTTCAAAGGTCAATCTAAATATCCTATTATTAATATTTAAATATTTATATTTAAATATAAATAGATAGGTGTAGGGTCTGTGGACAAGAAAATTAAAATCAGGAAAAGTTATAATACTACTCAAGATGATAAAATTCATACAGAATCCTTTAAAATCCTTATCACTTTCCCCTTGGGGGAGTAGGGAACCATACTGTGTATCAGGTAACCTTTTAAAGGCAACAAATACTTCACCTGCAATTGTTTGAACTGAGAAAGGAGCTTATAATTTTGCTGTTCCTTTTCCTCTGCTAGTTGTGCTTTGGTCAGAGCATCGTTCAACACTTGCCTTTCTTTTTCAAGTTCAGCTTGCAGGGCTGACAGTTCCATCTACAAACACAGAAACCCTGCAGATTAATATCCCCGCTCCCAACCCAACCTGTCACCCAAGTAGACAGCTGTATTTCTTAAAACAATATGAACACATCCCTAAAAAAAGAAATCAACAAAACCCCAACCATCCCAGCTTAGCCCATCACCATATATACACTATAGATGTGCTTCCTAAAAATCATCATCATGGCTGGTACTGTAAATCTTAATCCATACCTAAGTGTGAGCACGTCCTACCCACCAGGTAACTGACAGATTTACATTTATCAGTGTTCTGTAGAAACCTTCCAAGTTTTTTCTGAAACCTGGGGACACAACACCACACTTCGTTGTTTTGCATTTTCATTTCTGGCTGCAGTCTGGAACGTGCAGTTGGAATACCTCTTGCAAAAAAACTATCGCACTGATTTCCGACAAATGGAAACTGGAGCAGGGTAGCAGTTATTGTACATCATCATACATGAAACCAAATTAAGATCTCCAACAGCAAGATAAATGAGACTATACATATTAAAGCATACGTTGTTCTTCCCCAGCAGAAAGCTGTTACTTTATAATACATCACACAATAAAAATATTTGCTATAAAATTCAATTTCTACTACAAAGAAAAAAGGCAAACTGTCTTTCACCTGCTCCTTTCACAGGATCACTTTAGAGTCACTTCTCTGATGTAAGCAGAGTTATCTCTTTCCGAAACAATGAGGACTATTATTTTCCTTTTAACTATGGTGAATATTCTCTACACCCAAATGACCTGTATCTTACTTCAATGCAAAGCTATAAATCCTAGCAAACTGGTATTGCCTTCCATTTGGGGGTATACCTAAACCAACAATTACTTGCAAGTCCACACTAGAGATGTGATATGGAGGAAGGTTTGGTTGTCTCTTATCCTGAAGCAGATTATCCCTTTGGCAGCACTAGAGTTCTGTTCTTACCTGGCTACGTCGTTTCAGTCTTTCATATTCTTCTTTTTGCTGATTGGCTTCAGCATCTTTATCTCTTAGCTGCGCTTCCAGTTCAGCCTCATAGGCACTGATGTCCCCTTGTGCCTCTCTAAGCGACTCATTTATTTCCTGCTGCTCTCTGAGTGCACTCTCTAGCACTGCAATTTCCTGGAATGTTACATTCATTTTAGAAGTATAGACACAGGAGAGGCAGGATTTCTTAAAGAGTACATTGCCTCATGAACTCGTCATCAATGTGACAGCAGATAGATCAAAATGGACACACTATCCCTCATCTCTGAACATTAAAGCTTAAAGCTAGGTGGCACCACAACATACAAAGGTCAGGTCAATGACACAGCTGTGACAGACTGTACTAACATCTGTGCTCAAGTTGAAAGGTGTAGCTTAAAGCAATACACATTTGTCCCTGTATTAAGGTTTACATAAAACTTATCAGGATGCTAAGACAGCTCTTTAAGTTTCCGTATCAAAAACTTATTTTGTCCAAGAGCTGTGCTTTCCTATTTGCAATTTGATAATTTGCTTCTTTCTTTCAGGTTTATTCCCAGGTATCTGAATGTGGGAAGAAACACAACATTAAGCCTTACTTTTCTCATATTTTCTGCATCCATGGCAACTATTTCCAGGTTGTTTCTTTCCTCCTCTAGATCTGCCAGTCTTTCTAGCAAAGATTCTTTGTCCTTCTGCAACTCCTTACATTCATCATTGGCCTGTTTTGCCTGACGCTTAACACTTTCCAGGTATTCCTGTAATCCAATGATAATACTTTCTAAATCCCTTTTCAGCGCTTCATTTGTTGCTATTTGACCTGCAGAAATGCAAAACAAATTTGAGACACTTAAGAAACCACACTTATTTAAAAAACAAACAAAACCCCCTTTATTCCTCTTAAGATGTTATTACATATTGCAGTAGGCAAGTAAGTAACTGGAACTCAAACACAAAAGGCCTGTATTTAAAGCTCTAAACTGCAAACTGCCTTTCCCAAACATGTACAAATGAACGTATTAATAAGTAAACATTCACATAAAGTCTCCTTTTAGATCAGTTAAGAATCACTTTTCAACTCCTTCCTACATGTTCTGTATTTCATTTAAACAAAGACAAATGAAACTGAATCCTCAATTTAACCCTCATGTTGTCCTAAATACCAGAAATACTGTCAGACAAAAAGAAAAACCAACCATCAGTGAGCTGCTGCTCCAAGTCCTTGATTTCCTCAGTTTCTTTTGCAATCCTAGACAGCATTTCATCCAGGCGACTCTCAAGCTGTTGATAATGTTTGTTCATTACATCAAACTGCTGTTCTTTACTTGCTTTTTGAGCTTTCAGGTAAGCCTGGTAATTAACAGTTGGAAAGTAAAGCAGGACAACATCAACACAGATTTAAAGTGTTAAATCAGTATTTAATCTCAGTTCTGCAATGTCTTATTACTAGTAGTAAAAGTCACAAGTGTATCTTATGTTGTGGTGTTTGCGGTTGGGTTTTTTGGTTTGTTATTTTTCCTTGTTACTGCCCCACACAGAATCCCAGATAGGCAGTCTCTGAATAACAGCATTGTTACCAGACTCTCCCTTGTCCAGGCATGAAGAATAAGGCCTGCATTTATAAACTATTACTCATGCTACTATCTTTCTTCCTGCCTTTACTTTTTGTTATAACCAGTTCCTCTTTCAGTCAAGAATAAACATGATTTCCTCCAGAAGCTTTAATCCTGTCATCCTGCATTGCCTTCACAGCAGATGATGCTTCAGAACACATCAAGTCACCACCTGAAGAAAAATACTCCAAACATCCAGCAAATCAGGCCAAGTTTACAACTAAGATTTACTTAAAGCAGTGTGTGTGTGTGTGTGTGTGTGTGTGTGTGTTCTGTTTTGGTCTTGTTTTGCGGGTGTGTGTTTGTTGTGTTTTAGTATTTCTGGGAAATACCCCACAGCCACAGCTCACACAAGCTTTGGTCAGGAATTTGCGCATTTAGTATGAATTCAGGTGATTGTTTTAGCTGTCTACAAAAGCTGGTTATGCACACAACACACTAAGTGCTGTTTCTCACTGCTGTGAAATCACTCACAGACTCAAATGCCAGAAAACCTGGAAAATACAGAATTAAGCTGTCATGACAAACAGCACCTTTTTCTTACACCTCAAGAAATAAATTGAGCTAGCAGTAGAAATGTGAAATACAAGGTGTGATAATAAAATCATTTGTAAACTTGCTTCTCAAAGAGAAGTAATGGCTAAAACATCACTTTCTGCACTTTGAGCGCATTAAACCGGAAGTTATTTCAAACATTCACATTAGTACAATTCAACTTGCCGCCCTGCTAAAGACAAACTGCCGCTTTCAAAAAGTGAAATTCCACAAGGAAAACCCAAGTAGAGCATTGCTGCTGAGTCATTTTGCTGCAGCTGCCGCATGTCACAAGAAAACCCCAGTCACTTACAGCTTTGCCTTTGTCTTTTCTTCTTTCGAGACCATTTGCAAAACGCCCCACCCCTGATCTCGAAGTCATTTGAATGGAGAAACGGTATCTTCAGCGTAGAAAGCGATTAAGCGGGGTCTCCCATGCGCTCCGAAGGCTCCCGCGGCAGCCCGCCCGTGGCGAGCTTCCCCGCGGGTGCGGGGGGGCCGCGGCTCCGCTCCCCGCTCCGCGCGCGGTTGGCCCCGGTCAGCGCTTCCTGTGTTGTGATTTGAAGCGAGGGGCGGCCTGCGGGAAGGGCCGGGCCGGTTCCTGCGGGATCCCTCCCGCAGCCTCCAGGACGAACAGCCCGGGGAAAGTGCATTAAATATATACGTATGCATTTTGTAAAGTGTTTGCTCTGTTGAAAACGGCATCAAAATTCTTTCTTTGCATACTTCAGTGCATCAAGCTGGCCTGAAAAGCTCTTATTTAAAAAAAAACAGCTTTTCAAAGCACTATTCAAAAAGTAATCCCATTTCATTCAATTTAAAGTTTATCTAAGTGTTTGCTGTACCCAAACACAGTTAACTCAGAAATCTGAAGTCTTGCTTCCCTGGAGATCCAAAACATGAGATTATCAAAGCAGAGTTCTTGGTGCATCATCCAGCTTTGCCCCAAACCTGTAATACGTCCCCTGAGCCCTTGCTGAGTTGATCAGTACTGACAGGACTGTGACAGCATCAAAAAGGCAATATAAGGCCTTCCAGAATTAGAACTATTTATTGAAAATTGATTCTACTTTCAGGATGCTGGACTACAGTCTAAAGCCAAAACTGCTGCTGCCTTCAGCTGTCTGCATCTCACTGGCTGGAATATTAGTATCAGATCTCACACCTTCAGTCAGGTCCACTGCATCAGCTACTCCAGATGTTTTTTCTAAGCTGAGCTCCTGCAAAGAGACTTGTGGGGCAATGCGAGAGCTCTCTGACAAAGCAGGATGTCAGCTATAGCCCTGCAGCAGTTACAATGAACTTTATAAATCTTTAAAGCCAGATTCTACAAAAAGATGCATTAAGGATTTCTGACACAGAAACTGTCTCCATGGATCCGCAGAACATGTTTTTAAGAGCATAAGGATCTAGTTCTTAACATGCTGTAAGCAACTGAACTCAAAATGAGCTAATCCAAGTATTTCACCAAAGTTGGGGTTTTTTTTATTTATTTTCTTTTTAAATTGGAGGAGCTGTTTTTCAAACAATAACAGCTAAAAAATGAGTAAATAGCAAACCAATATATAATTCATTAAATAAGCACAACAAATGAATGTTAATCTGTTAAGCAGTCTTTACCACCTTTCTCGGTACATGAATATATGCAGTACCTAAAAGAATAAGATACCTGTTTTACTTACATGTCTTGGATCTTCAGGATTTAGAGAAGCAAGAGCCCTCTGCAAGTCTTCGAGCTCTTTCTCTTTTTTCCCTATTTCTCTTTTTTGTTTCTCCAATTGTTTTTCCAGTTCTAAAGCTTCCTCGCGTAGCTGATGCACAATTCCTATCTTTTCACTCAGTTGCTGTTCAAGACCTTCCTTGTTGGCTTGTAATGTCTGGAGGTAGCATGATAAGAGAGTTTATTTGATATACAGCTGATCAGGAACATTTTTAAATCAGGCTGATGGTTTAGCCCAACAGTTGCCTAAAAATGATCTATTATTGAATTCAAATGAATCTATTCATAGAATCACAGAATATCAGACTGGTTTGGATAGGATGGGACCTTAAAGCCCATGCAGTTCCAACCCCGTGCCACAGGCAGGGACACCTTCCACTAGAGCAGGTTGCTCCAAGCCTCATCCACCCTGACCTTGAACAGTGCCAGGGATGGGGCAGCCACAGCGTCTTTAGATACAGCTAACTGCACTACAACTCTGACAGCTTATTTATAAACAAGCTATCAAAAACCCTTAAGATTTTCCTGATGCACGACAAATGGATTTACATATATATAATGCCCCCTATAAAAAAGAATGGGAGAAAAACCAGTTATATTTTCTCCATCAACACTGCTTTCCCTTGCTATTCACCTTGCAACTTCTTTACATACCTTTTTCTGAGCCAGAGCATCCTCCAGTTGTTGCAGCTCCCCTGTTACTTTCAAAACTTGTTGCTCTGCATTTCTTATTGCACTTTGCAGTTCTTCTAATCTTCTTTGTGCTGCAGACAAAAAATAAACAACCAAAACTCACAACCCCCAAAATACATTATAATATTCTGTATAGTATTGATACATGTTTTCTGCTAAAATGTTAATCAGATGTTCAGAAATTACAGCACTTGTGGCCTTTGACACCCTTTTGCTGTTCTTCTGTTAAACATGTCAAGCATTCAATTGGTGGAATAAGCTACACTGAATAACATATTTCAGTTAAGATTTTACCTGAATCAATCTTTTTTTCTTTACCCTCTAGTAGTTCATCTAGAGTTTGAAGCTGGGGTTTCCTACAAAAGTCCTCTTCATCTGGCTGTATTTTTCCAGTCTCCAGCTGCTGAGCTTTGTGAGCAATGTAGCCTTCTCTTATAAACATATTCCTTTTATACCTGGCCTTACCAATGTATGGGCTTTCACCAGGTACATTATCAAGTTCAACATCCTGCAATGTATGAAGCAGTACATCTTTTATCCGACAGGCATGGCTGCAGTCAACTTGCAATATCATTTAAATCTCTCAATCATTGAAAGGAAAACCAATTAGAATAATTAGAAGAAAACAGACTGCAACTGACCTGTTTGGCCTTGAATATTGTTGTCATTTTATAATGGAATTAAAAACAAACAACCCCAGTTGGTGCATGACCAGATTGTTGCACATGGGTAATGCAAGTGGACATTTAACTGGAGGAACTTTTCCTTAATATTTTAGACTTAACAGTAATATAGATTATGTTTAGTCCATTACATTGTTGCACTTAAACTTTATTCAAACAGAACTTTAAAAACTCATTCATAGTTAATGATCACTGATCTTTACATTCCTTGTGCAGACTCTGAGATCTCTTCATTTTTTTGCAAGTACGACAGAGGTTAGCTCTACTAGGAGAAAAAGCCAACAGAGAAAGGACAGGAAATCTAACATCATCCAACTCAAGAACATTCTGGCTTGTGGAATTTCTCCAAATGAAAGGGTATCCGCAATTAAGCCAGAAGAAAGGACTATCATTTGTTCGGTTAATAATAAGAATGAAATGATTGTTCACTGACTCTACTTGGCTAAAACACATGCATATGTATACTAATATTCAATACATTGAATGTGACTCAGATTCAGTTTAGTTCAAATCTTATAACATACACTTTTAAAATTATTTTATTTCATAACTCATAATAAAGCAGCCTGTTATAATTACAAAACTATCGAGTTTTCTGTTTTCCCAGCTGAAAATCAAGAGAAATAGCCATGAAAAAGATACATTACTTTTGAATTATTACCTCTGGTGGAAAATAATTTAATGGCTCAAATTTTGCATCAATCTTATAAAACGCCAGCTCCTGCTCCAGCTCATACTGCTTCTGGCAAGCTCGGGTGAGCTCCACCGTCTTCTGCTTTAACTATAAGCCAGCAAACAAGGGAGGTTGCATTCAAGTGTCATCATCATCACATACATTTCAATTTAGTAGAGAGCAGCAAAAACATGAACTTTGAATCAAGGCTTGCATCAAAAAAGGTTAAGATGATGTATTTTGGATCTAGAATATCACAAGGTGCAACTTTATTACAAATTACAATTTGATGACTAAGAGTACACAAGAACCCCACAATTAACATAACACGAGTGATCACATGAAAGGCCTTTTAAGTTTACATGCATCAAAGGTTTGAAGATAATTTCATTAACTTAGGATAAAAAATAATTTGGGTACAATCCCTTAGCAAAATCTGTGACAAATAATTAATGTATTTACTGCTGCTAATGAGGAGCAAGAACTATTAACGCTCCTTAAGTGTACAGAGGCTTTGCTGCTTAGGTTTTGAGTTTCTTTTTGTAAATAAAAGGTCCATCATGTGATTTCTTTTTAAATTAACTTTTCACTCTGAATACCTGAGGAAGAACATGCAGCAAAACTCCAACAGACAGGGGAAAGCAAGACTAGTGGAGGATAAGAAATAGAACAGAATGGAATAAAGGAAAGGATTAAAGAAAAATTTTAAAAGACGATATATATCGTGCAAAAATGATCTGTGCATCCAAAAACCACAGTGAATATAAAGTCTCGAACACTTAATGCAAATGTTCTTACTTCAGTAAACATGCAAATAAATCCTAGAAATAACATAATCATGCAACCCAGGAGCACAGTGGGGCTACCTTAGTGAGGAATAAAGGCTCTGTGGAAAGGGAACTGACAAACCAACACACCAGCTAAAGGAAAAAAGAAGTAGGCAAAGTCTGTCATTCAAAAGGATAAGAGGGGTTAAGTTGTGAAATATTTGCTGCTAAATCTAACTATACTGAAAACTACATTGTAGAAATAGGCTTTTGGTTAGCTGAGTGTTTACAGAAGAAACAGCTATAGAAGTATTAGCTATAGAGAATCTGAAGGACTAAATTTTAGAGTACAAGTTTAACACCTAAGAGAAAAGCCATCTATTAAATTCCCATCAGATTATTCACAACCAAGCACTCTCAAGGCAAGAGGGCTTCTCTTGCATTTCAGGACTGTAGTGATAGGACAAGGGGTAATGGGTTCAAACTTAAACAGGGGAAGTTTAGATTGGATATAAGGAAGAAATTCTTTACTGTTAGGGTGATGAGGCACTGGAATGGGCTGCCCAGGGAAGCTGTGAATGCTCCATTCCTGGCGCTGTTCAAGGCCAGGTTGGACAGAGCCTTGGGTGGCCGAGTTTAGTGGGAGGTGTCCCTGCCCATGGGGGGGGAGTAGAACTAGATGATCTTAAGGTCCTGTCCAACCCTAACTACTCTATGATTCTATGATTTTATAACTACCAATGAAAGACACTTCTCAGACACAGGTTTTTAGGATGATGTGAATAAAGTACAAGTAATCTAATGGACATTACTCAACATAATAATCAAGGGCTATTACTGACATACAATGGGTATGCACACCTTGTTTTGTCTCTCAATTTTAAACACAAATCTCCAGCCATTTGAATTCTCACATTGAGAACTTGGTTTCTGACAACAAAACTATTCCACATAATTAGTTAGTACAAGTCATTGTCTTACCAATTCATTTTTGGTGCCCAGGTCCCTTTGTAGGTCTTCGTAGCTTTGTTTCTGTTGCAAAGTCTTTTCTTTTAATGATTTGTTGACCTCCTCTTGGTGGCGGAGCTGCTCAAGAATTTTGGACTGGTTAAGTTTAAGGGTCTCCATCTCCTTCACTGTGTTTTCCAACTCTCCTTCTAATTTTTCTATCTCTTCTAAAAAAAAAAAAAATAGAAACATTTAAATAGAAAATCTTTTCCTTCTAAACTTAAATTTTATGTCATTCGCTTAAGTTCTAACATATTACCTAAATTAAACCTCTCTAGAGCTTTCTGCCTGTCATGATTTGTCACTGGCTGTCCATCCAAGTTTTCCAGTGCTCGCAAATGGAATATGGTGTACAAGCAGTAGTGAGGCAGACTTACAACTGGATTATCAGCAAGAAATAGAGAGGTGAGATCTTGCAGAGGCTTTAGTTTAGCTATATCATGGAGCTATATCAAAGACAAATGGAACAATGATTAGACATCCCGCCAAGAACAATTAAACCCCCATTAGTGAATTTCTGATGATACAGACAGAATGTTTGATGTTAGGTCCATGCGAAAGCATAATCTCTAAAAACATACCAAAATACACAGTACCACGAGTAAAGTAACTTCCTAAAGTAAAATACCACCAGAAAGAGGGCAAATTTCATCAAGCTTGACCTTGGAAATTGTAAGCTAACAAGGCCTGTGGATATATATAACCTTCCACTCCCCCAGACTTATTCACAAGTTTTTTTTTCATGAGAAGTACTCAAACAAAGCTGGTTCATCTCTCCTCCTCCTCAGAAGCATGACTCCTTCAGGAACTGTATTAATTGACTTCATTCATAGACATCCTTCCGTAGCTACAAACACAGAAGTTAACCTAGATGACAGAACTAAATCTAGTCATGTCCTAAATACAAAATATAAGCAAATAGATTATTTCCAAGTCTCCATATAACTAATTTACCATAGGGGACACCAGCAATAACATGGAAAAGCCTTCAAATATTCACCAAGTTTCCAAACACTTTCCTGAACAATGTTATACAGGTTTATGCCTTGACTATCTGGCACAAAAGGAGTGTTTCTGATAAACAATTTTGCTAGGCTCACAACAGCTGTATTTCACTATAGACTTTATGGAAAGACACTCAGCAATTACTCAGAGTAAATCAGTCAATGTAAATGTACCAGTTCACTTCATGAAACACATCTGAACAATTATTGTTCCTAACTACGATCACTTACCGATGATACTTTATTCTGTTTCAAATTGAGGATGCGCAGAGATCTCAGTTTCTTCCCTACCCACACAGGAATATGCTCAATCTCATTCCCTGCAAGGTTCAGCTTTTGTAGATTCTGCATATGTTCTATACCTTCAATTTTACTGAAAATTAAGAAGAAAAACATAACATTTTCATGAACCATAGCAAATTTACAATGTAACTGAGGCACTATGGATAAATGACAACAAAATCTGCCTCAATTCCCATCCAAGAGATCAGCAAAAGCAGCTGTTTTCTGCCATGGACTCATAATTCAAATTGAATTACACCAGCTTACTTCCAAGACAAGAAAAATAAATAATTTACAGCAAGACTTTCTTGCTCTGTGGCAAAACTTTAATTTTTACACATCTTCATGTCAATATTGAAATTCTATTAATATATGGTAATTCCATTTTAATATGCAAAATGGGTTCTTTTTGAACCAAAAAAAAGATAGTTTGGTTTTTTTTTTCCACACGAAGGAAAGGATCAACTGTAAACTGACAGCGTGCAGAACTACATTTTTTAGTGTTATTAAGCATACAAATATTACAACAAATATGTAACTATATATACAACACTACATAACTGAAGTCTGAAAACATACAGCAGCAGCTAAGAGCTACTCTGGTTTTTTCAGTTCCTGTTGAGAGAGGAAGTTGTGTGAATGCAGTGTGTAGAAATGCTAGCATCTTGCTTACTTCCTGTTGTTAACCTCTCTACTGAAACTGAAGTTTCTCTACTGCAGTCTGACGTAAAGATCATAATTCACTAACAGAAAAAGGAAACCAAAAATTTTGTTACCATCTGAACCATTACCCTTCAACATTTTTATACCAGACAAGACAAGATATCAGACTCTCAAAACAGTGAGAATAAAAAAGCAATTGAGTGAGTTCATGGCCTGCCTGATCAAGCCCATTCAGCTTCCTCTTCTAAAAGAAAACTTCTTGTATTGCCTGTATTAACATGCAGTAAAAGTTGAGTTAAATTTTTAATGCATTTAATTGGGTTATTGCACATTCTTCATTAGGGTAGCTGGAAACTTGTGTTTCTGGCTTGGTTTCCTAGGATAACAAGTTTGACTGCAGCCATGTACTCTCACATCACTTCCCAGAACTACTTATCTTTCTAAATATCTAAGAACTTGTGCTTTTTAAGAAGATGTCACCAAAGCCTGTTAGTCTTGGTGGGAAATTCACCTTAACTGTTCCTACCTGTGACAGAACCCACTTGATCAGCAAGTTTTATTTATATGGCTTGTCAAAACGACGAGTGTTTCTGCTTACCTGATTTTGTTCCAAGACAAATTGAGTTCACGCAACTTCATCAGTTTATCCAACTTCTCAATTTTCTCTATTTGGTTGTTACTAAGATTCAGTGTCTCCAGTCTAGAGCACTTCTCCAAATTTTCTATGTACTAAAGAACAGAAAATTAATCCCTTGGCATTAAAGCTTTTTTTTTTTTTTTTTTGGTAAGAAAAAGGCAGATTTCTATTTTTTAACAACCACCTATTCATTAAAAAATACAGAGTATTCTAACAGTTTATTAATCACAGTTTCACTGTTGCATTCTAAACCCCTGCTTTAGGTAATCTTCAGTAGGGTTTTTTCAACAGAAGCTGCTTTAGACCTAGGCTAACATAACTAAAATATAGCTGTTTACATGCAATTAAAAATAGACCTTTGCTAAAAAATAAACCAAAATGATTTTTTAACTTTGTTTAATTAGCAGTTATTTTCAACAGCTTACCTTAAACCTCTTGTCCCCATCCTTTGGGGAAGACAGATTCAGTGAGCTTATATAGGCCAAATTTTCCTGTTTTGACAGACTTTTTATGAGGGGTTCTGTAATGTACTTAACTCCTGGACTAAGACCATTTTTGGCTGAAATAAAACAGAGAAACTACATTTAGTAGTGAAAAAATTGGTGACTTTAATATTAGTCTTTTACTTCACTCTGGATCCTGGGAAAACATTTAAAATTATTCCCTCCCTCCCCCAGGGGATGAGAAGAAAGAGCACACCAGAAGCATTTACAGGAAATGACACGTCAAGAATAAGCGGGTCTAGCCCTTTGACAGGCAGTGTGCATCTCTCTTCCAGTCCTCTCCCCGACACAGAATGTAAGGGGTAAGAGTCTCATTATTCTACACAGCTTTCACTACTATTATTTCCACATTTGAATACCGGAAGACAAAGGCAAAATTAACAGGGTTCTTTCCAAAAGATCATACATCTTTAATCATACAGTTCACAGAACATTGGCTTTTTATGTTTTTAGTATGTTTTTATGTTTTTAGTACTTTTCTACAAGCAGTTATTTATACCTTTGTGAAACTTACAGTTAAAAGCAGCTTCTACGTTTTCTTCTGTAATATCAAGTTGTTGGTGCCTCTGCTCCATGCTTTTGCAAGCAGATGGAGATGCCTGTTGGCTAAGAGGAGATGGTGATCTGGTACTAGGACTGACAGGAGACATTGGACTAGGTGTCCGAGAAGCTGGTGTCTGTAGTTTTCTACCAAATGCTTTTCTTTCTGAGCCTTTCTTCATCACCAGAAATACAGAGTATCATATGATCAACATCTGGAACAACAGAAAAAAAACCATCAGTCTGTATGTCTAAATCTTAATGGTTTACATGCCAACAAAGGTGCTACAGAAGTATGCTTTTTAAGGATATTAGGTGCTTGTTGTCTCAGTGTCTATGCTCTTAACACAATTTATCACTTCAGATAATACAGTTTGGGACACCACAGAGGTGGTATTTGAGAAAAGTTGTCTTTTTGGCATAAGGAAGTATTTCTAGCAGTGATTTGGTGCCAAACTCTCTCTCTACCCCCCCCAAGATCTAAGCCAATTCTCTAGTGGGTGACAGCTTCCAGTTTTCACAGTCAAACACACACTCAAATTGGTGTAGTTTTTTACTTATACCATTGTACAGCACAACACCTGGAACTGGCTGAATGCAGTTTGTGGTTTACACAAAGCCTGCCAGGTCCCGAGACACTCTCAACTCAGACTAACGCGGTTGACAGAGGACAGAAAGAGTTGACCAGGACATCAGTTGTTTTTACCGCAGCTAGAAGTTACCCATTTCACAGCTAGAAGAGCAAAACAAGTGAAGAAACGCAACAGAGGTGAAAAAAAAAACTAAAATCAGACTAGCACTGGCCTTCCTTCAGTGTTCCCCTTTCTGCAAACAAGTTATTCCGTGACTGCCTGGCAAATTCCAGTGAATGTTAACACAAAATTCCCCCCAGTGATGAATATATTTCCCTCAGGGTAAGCGTAGGAACAGCCATGTATGTGTTGTGTGTCAAAGCCCTTGTAGTAACCATCTTCAAGGGCCAGATTTTTACTAAACCTAGACCCAGTAAATTAAAAGCTCATTTTAAGACATTCTTTAAGACAGAAATGTATGGGGGTTTTATTATTATTGCTATTTATGAGCTATACGAATGATTATGTTTTGTCTTTGAGATTTTGTTAATTTTTTTCTTGAATCTTCAGGAAGAACAAAAGAGGCCCTCTCTTCTACCCAACACTTGGAGGCACAACTCATTGAGGGACAAGCGAGACTGGACGCAGCAAGAGAGGGAGACAGATGATGGTGAGCTAGTGGAAAACTACTTTAGGAAGTTTCTTCATGTTTTAAGGACAACAGACATTTTAGCGCGATTTCTTGATAATAGATGGTGGCTTCGCAATGAAAACCATGCCAGCACCTTCACGTTAGAGCAGTCAGGGAAAGGGAAGCGCTGAGCGGACCTGGCCGCGGATGTGTGCCCTGAGTGCCTCCATGCTCCACCGGGAGGAGACGGGACCTCGATGCCTCCCCCGCTCCCACGTAACAGCTGCTCCCCCCGCCGGCGCCTCAGCCGAGCCCCCGGCCCTTCCCCGCCCTCCCGCCGCGGCCCGCACCTGACAGGACAGCGATCCCCCAGCGCGGAGCGGTACTCCCGGCCGGGCCCGGGCGGAGCTCCCCTCCGCGGGGCCGAGCTGCAGGGCAGCGCCCGCGGTGAGGCGAGCGGCGATGCTCGCTGGAGGGGGATCCCGGTTCTCGCGGAGGGTGGTTCCCTTCAGGCCTCCGCCTTGATTACCTGCGTTGACATGGTAACGTCGTTCCGCCGCTTCCCGCCCGGGGCAGTGGCGGGCAGGACAGCCTCCGGGCAACTCCGGGTGAAAATAGCGACTCTGAACGCACCTCTCTTCCCCCTCCCTTTCAACGCCGAACGACCATTATCTCCACCGTTCAGCAGACCCGGGGTGCTGCAGCTCCTTTAAGAGCCCGGCATGAGGAGACGAACCGACGCCATTTTGTCTGGTTGTTGGCTGGCGACGGGTGACCGGACCCGGGGGCAAGGCGGGGCGAAGCTGCGCGCCTCCCACAGCCGCTTTCCCGCCAATGGCGGCCTGTAAGGAGGTTGCGCTTTACCTCAGAGCTGGGAGGCGGCGGTGATCGTTATCTCCCTGCCCGAGGGTTGATTGTGAGGGGGTTTGTACTAATTAAAGCCCTAATCCTGTATCAGTAGCAAAATCTGCTCTGGTGGTAGTTATTTTTTTGTGTTTGTGTTTTATTTGTATGTATGTATCACATATATCAGTGTGAGGTTGTATGTAGGTTGGGTTTAGTGAGGAACGTTGTGTGTAGCGTTAGAAATACATACTACATTTGACCATGATAATGCAGTAAGCCTAAATTGCGACCATTTTCACAGAGGTCCTTAAATATATCTCTTCTAACGGTTTTGGGCTGTGTTAGTTTGGAATCTAAGCAACTAGCTGAAATGTAGGCTTGTAATTCTGTATCCTGTGTCTAAAAAGTAGGGAAAGAGCATAATTATAATTTAAAACTATCTCAGAATATTGTTAGACTTTTTAAGTATTTCCAGTGTTGCTCGTTGTTTGCTTATTATTGCTTCCATACCAGCTGTGTAAACTTGCTGTTTGAATTCTCTTTAGTGTTCAGGAATAGCTGTTTGCACTATTTTTAATCATATGAAGCGCCATACATCTTACAAGAGTTTATTCCATCTATTGTTGCTTCCTTTCTAGTTTATTCTATCTATTGAGAAGCCCAAATTGGCCTTTCTGGAATTAATATTGATCAGAACTACTTTTGTAAATGTCCTTCCCGTAAAGGTTGGCTGCAGTATTTGTTTAAGCCTCAGAAGTCTTGCACAACTTTAGTTTAACTTTACCTGAACTTACATATTGAGGACCTGTGGTTGGATATCATCCATGTAAAGGTTTTGTCACCAATGGGTTCTTTTGCAAATGTTGTTGAAATTAGTAGATGTAGATGTATTGTGCCCTCATTTTTTCATATTGGGGGTTTATCTGTTTACTTATGGAAGTAGGAAGTCGGAGTAATGAGGACTACAAATGGCTAAAAGAAATTGGCAAGTGAAGATTACTTCATGACCAAAAAATTGAATCTTATGGTATAAACGTAACAGCACGTTGTGTTTGATACAATTAAAATGCCATTTTGTTTCCTTCAGATGCAAATTTTAAATCACTTTGATTTAAATAAAATTGTTTCCTAAAGGACTAACAAAATCTAACATTTTGTTTGTTGCCTTTTGGGGGTTTTTTTGATACCTCTGAAAATTATTTCTTTTAACTTGTGTATCAAACAGAGAAAGATAGGGTTGACATAGGATTGCTCTGGACAGATTCTTTACCTCTTCTGGCTTCCTTGGGAGAAGGCAATGACATTCGGTAAACCATGATCTGTAATTAATTATTAACTGCGAGTGACATGCATTGGTGGCATTTCTGCTTTTCTGCATCAGAAGCCAAAAGCAGTTCAATCCAGAATCATTACCATCTATGGTTTGCTGTTTGCTGTCATAGACACTATGATTGCCTTAATATATTTTTTTGTTTTGCTATTTTCTGGAACAACTTTAAGCCAAGAGAAAACGTAAGTAAAGCAAATACAGAACTTACTGGGAAATGTTACTTGGTTGTTGTCTGCTATTTTAGGTAAATGGATACAGAATTTAAGTACAGCCAATACCAAAGGCACTTTCCAAATTGATGCATTTTCACAAGCAAAGTTCTCACTAGTGTGCGTGGGACTAATGGTAGAAAAAGCTCTGATGCTTCTGGAATTACTGTATTTGCTGCTGAAGAAAGAGGTAGAGTCATTTCATGCCACAGGATAAACATGCAAAAAAGTTAAGAAATAAAGCTGGTGCTTTTAAGCTTTTCTGTAGTGCCTGAAGACACTTTGCTACAGGTTTGGTGAAAGCTCTCAACTAAATGTATAGTTTACAATTGAACTTAGCAGTGGGTTTTTGATTCTTGTCTGCTAACAGTGGTATATAGAAAGCAGCCAACCCAAGTGCTTTTGGCATTTCAGAAAAAGAAGCAGCACCTATAAATGCTTTCTTCAGCAGCACTTCATATTATTTTAGGTGAGTTCTGTGTTCAGGTACTTAAGCCTGGCTTGTACTTTTGTGGAATGATGCACATTTCAGTTTATAAAGCACTGAGGAAATTAAAGCAATCCAGAAAATATTTAGTCACATTTATCTTTACTGTAAGTTCCCCATTCATTTCAGTCAGAACTTTACTAATGGGAAAACTACACAAGTGTACTATTTGGAAGATTAGTGCTTCAGGGTTTAATTTGGCAAAAAGAATAATTATTTCCATGAGAATAGCTTTTAGCAGACATGCTTTTCTGCATTCGCAGAATCAAATCCATAAATATTATTCTAGCTAAGCTGTTCTTTGGTAATGTTACATTACAGTTTTCATAACAATTATTTTGGCTGGGGCTCTACTGTTTTAAGTAATGTCTTAGAATAACTTAACCTGATTGTTTGCTTTGCCAATGTGTACATAAGTGAATTACAAACAGAAGTAAGAAATCCATTAGTCTTTTTTTATTGTTTTATATTCCATATGCAGATATGTCCTTACAGCACCAAAGATTTTCCGAGCTGGAGCATCTGAGAAAGTTGTAGTTCAAGCTTTTGGTTATGAAAAAGAATTTCCGGTCAATATTGCCATAAAAAGCTTTCCAGATAAACTTGCTGTGTATTCTTCTGGCCATGTTTCTTTAACTCCAGCCAACAAATTCCAAGATGCTGTAACTTTAACAGTAAGGAATTCAGACTTTTCTTGCAGTGTTCTTATTGTCACAGTTAGAAGTGTTAAAAATTATTCTGGTGAGTTTTCAGTTGTTCAGTCTTCAAAGGGGAGCCCAGCGCCCCAATATCTCAGTTTGCCGTATGTAGATAATTTCATTTTAGTTTGCCTGAAATTGAAATTACATTGGATAAAACTAGTGTAAAGGAATGTCACCAAAGTTAAACATATAATCAAACTATTTTAGAAATGTTATCATAGTCACATTAAAGTAAAAAGGGTGAGAATGGAGAAGTGTTGAGTGTTTACAAGGTACATCAACTGAATGTTCAGAGTAAGCCACAATGGTGACTAAACCCAGGTTCAAGACTTGTGTGTCAGTAAAAAGCTCCAAAGGGGCCCAGATTTTAACATAATGCATAGCCTTAGATGGCATGGTTTAGTGGGAGGTGTCCCTGCCCATGGCGGGGGGGTTGGAACTTGATGATCTTGAGGTCCTTTCCAGCCCTTACTATTCTATGATTCTGTGATTCTATGATTTAACAAATCTGTTTGAAGCTGAGAGTGCACAAAGCTTGAAAGCTGATGATCAAGAAGGTTTTTCTTGGGGTGATGCCTCCCAGGAGGTGCTTCTCACCCAATTTTCAGCCAAAATAGGTATTTCACCAAACTGACCACCATAACCGTATTGTGGCTGAGATTCATCATGTGTGCAAGTCTGATAATTTGTAATCTCATAACTTCATATCTGGGCTCCACTTTGCTATTTTAGTTCTGGACATAAATAAAATGTTAAATTTCAAAATACCTGTTTGTACTTCAGTACTTCAGATCATCATCTGTGATATAACCAAGAATAAACCCTGTGAATGCTGATGGGTTTATTTAATGATAACCAACAGCAAAATAGTAACCGCTATTCAGATACTCTTCTCAACAAGAAATACTGCAGGAAAAAATACTTGAAAAATATTTGAATATTCTTTTAAAATCTTTATTTCATCTCCCCCAGCTTCAACCAACAGATTTGCCAAGAACAGAGAATTCAGTCAATTATATGTATTTGGAAGCTGTTTCTCCACATTTTACAAGATTAAAAAAGATTCCTGTTTCCTATGAGAATGGATTTCTTTTTATTCATACAGACAAACCAGTTTATACTCCTGATCAGTCAGGTAAATAATGCTTATTTCTCTTGGCTGTTATTTCATTTCTTAAAGTCTGTTGACTTTGCCAAGGAATTAGAATTTAAATGTCCTTTAGGCTCTTGGTTATGTTGTGTTGCCATCAGCTACTATTTAATTCTTTTGGCAGCAGAGGAATATTTTAAACCATTTGATCATACTGTAGAAATGGCCCACTTCTCCCAAAATCCTCTTAGTCCTTGCCCTCTGCACTATAAATGACTAATCAATGGCACAAAGTTTGAAAGATATTCCTGGGAATATGTTAAAAATATTTATGAAAAAATGATGACAGAATCGTTTGTTTCATATAGATTGAGCTCTTTTCCTACCAAAGCGCTGTGCTAAGATTGTGATGGTAAAAGATTATATTGCACTGCAGTGATTAAATGTGAAAGAGAAGTGGTGCAGGGTCTCCTGTTGCTAGCATGAACAGAGACCGTTTGGACACCATATTGACAAAAGGTCAAGAGCATTCTATAAATATTAAAAACTTAATTAGTATGGACAAAAGATTGGGGTTTGAAGGTTTTGTTTCTTTTTTTATCTCTATGATAATACGACTTTGTAATTTATTATAATAATTCTTACAGTGAAAGTCAGGGTTTACTCTCTGAATGAAGAACTGCAGCCAGCTCTGCGACAAACTGTCCTAACTTTTGTGGTAAGTTGTAATTGAATTTAATATCAATATTCAGAAGGTGCAGTTAGATGGCAAACCAGTATTGCAATCAATACTTAATATAACTATTAGATGGTTTTGCAGGTAGCCAGTTTTATTTTAAAAGAGTTGAAACTGACTGCACAGTTGGATAGAAGTTTTCAAGTCCCAGATCTGAGGTTATTACAGAATAGGAAAAGAAGAAAAATAAAAGAAAAAATATTAATTCTCTGGGGAAAAGATTTTTGAGGGAATTTTAATGATATACGGTTTTCATACTGTGCTTTATTTCATTTAAAATTGAAAAATATTCAGTATACTGTATTTTTTAGCCTTTAACAATAGGCTTCTTATTACACTAACTTTCTAGCAATTTTAAGCATTTTTTAGTAACAACTTTTAATTGTTGGAACCACAGTAAAATGTTCTATCAGAGTTTCAGTCTGAGTTCTTTCTGAGAACATTTGTGTTTTCGTGCTGTGAAGTGGGCAAAACTCTTAGAAAAATTACAGCTTTTTCAGGCTCTCCCTGAAATCACAGAATGAAGATTTTTTTCCCTTTGGTAAGCATGATCTATAATTGCTGATTCTTTCCTGTTACTCTTGAAAGGACCCTGAAGGAGTAAAAGTGGATATTATAGAAGAAGAAGATTTTACTGGAATAGTTTCTTTTCCTGACTTCAAGATTCCTCCTAATCCTAAGTACATTTACTTAATGCTCTTGGAGAATTGTTAACAGCCTTTTCTTAAAGGCTGTCAGTGTCTTTTGCTTGATACAGAGTGTGCATGACTTGAAACTTGGATATTTCGAACATTTCACATAGTGTGTGACCATGGTATAAATAAGGAAGCAAATATGACCAAGTATTCTTCTTTCCAGTTGATTTCCAAAGCCAAGTGGGAAGCTTACTCTCTGCCTTTTCAAATATATATATACATAACCAAAGAACTGATAATTGGTAATACCCTCTAGCCTTGATTTTATTATCAGGGGAAAAGGCAGCATTTTTCACTTACATTGAGCAAGCTTAGCTATGGGTACAAAACTGGCAGAGATTAGATGGATGTAGTATGTAAATTAAGGCAAACAGAATCAGGTTTCTTTGAATGGTAAGTTAGGAAGATAAACACATTGAGATGTACTCTGCACGCAGAAGTTCTGTGGGTTTAAGTAAAGCAATTTGAAATGAAGCAAATGCCTCTCGAGTGCTTCTAGAAGCAAAGAATTATCATCCAAATTATGATACATCAGGTACGTGATACGTACTAATCCTGCTCACTGCATCAAAACAGACTTGTAGCCACAAGCAGGCATTTGTTTGGTCTCAAGGGTGGTAACTGGCAAGTGAAAGAAGCTAGCAAATAATGTCTCAATAACCCTGGTTATATTTGTAGTCTTCAAAATGTGTCTCTGCTTGTAACCCAAAAGTTCTGATGATAGTCGTAAATAATGGCATATTCTTTTCCAATTTCTTTCAATGCTTAAAAATAAATTTCAAAGAATTATGAAAAAAGCAGGGCAGAATTTTCTCAAAGTAGGCATTGAACATGTGCAAAAACTTGGTGTAGAATTTTCATGTCTAAATAACTATTAACATGAAATATTGTTAAGTAGTAATATTATTTTTGTCTTAGACATTAATTTTAATCTCAAAAAAATGTTTATTTCCATTTTATAGGTATGGAATTTGGAAGATTGAAGCCAAATATAAGAAGGATTTTGCAACCTCTGCTGTTGCTAAATTTGAGGTTAAGGAATATGGTAAGGTGTGCCCACATCAAGTGTCAGCGTCAGTTCAAGCTAAGCAGTCATATTGGTGTAAGGCTGTATTAATACAACCCGTCTCTAAATAGAGATATTCTTTAGCGTGCTGTAGCATCTCAACGTATTTGCACTGATGTAGAATGTAGACCAGGGCAACTGCAGGTAACTTAGGCCTTTAGAACTTGTGCTTCTCTGTGGATAAGCTCACAGCTGTATTTTCAGTCTGTATTACTATAATTAAAATCACTTTGACATGATTTTTTGATGGCTGTACAAAAATGTCTTTCTGAGTACTTCTGGCTTTATGTATAAAACCACAGCTAAGTGGCTTTCTTTTCTACTCAATTTTCAGCAATGCCAAGCTTTTCCATCGTCATAGAGCCAGAAAGTAACTTCATTAGCTCTGATAAATTTGAGAACTTCAGGATTGCTGTGAAAGCCAGGTAAGGAAATTGGGCTTTGATTTCTAAATGTTTGTATGTCTCTTTCTTTTACCTGAAGAATGATTCTCCTGTGTCCAGAAGTCTCCTCTTTTACTTACTCAAGAAGCTCTGTCATCACAATCCTTTCTGCTTGTCAAAGAACTAAGGGACCCCTTCTAAAATTCTTAGAGCGATTATTTTTCAACAGACACATTTAAAGCTAAGCAGACGTTTGTTTTCTGTCTCTTGCCTAGAGAATTACTCTTCTTCAAAAACAAATGCTTTGTTGCAGCTATTAGAGTAATCTAAAAGCATTTCTATTGTTTTGTTCTCAGCTATTTTTATAATAAAAAGCTTACAAGTGCTGATGTTTTTCTTCGTTTTGGAATAATTGAAGAAACTGGAAAAAGGATGATGCCTCGTGCGATGCATATAACTAGGGTAAGAAGAAGAAAGTCTGGTTTGCATAGATTTTATGTGCTTAGTTTGGGACTGATATAATTCCACTGAAGTTTTCCCATTAAATTTTATGAGAATGGCTCCAGCTCCTGGTTTGCATCAACAGCTATTCAGTGTGAACTTTATGTAATGCTGTTGTTGGAGTCACTCAAATGCACTTCAGAATGAACCCAGAGGCAGAGACAGTGTAATTTCAGTCTGGTTTAATTACTCACTTGGGCAAGCTGTGTGGTTGAACTGTCTATGAAATCGCTTTTATGCTCTCAGAATATTTTGTAGGAAAAATTCCATATTTCTTTCAGAATAAATGAAAGCTAATGGAGCCAAACAAATCAAAATTATATTGATATATTATGGAGACTTCACCACAAGTTATCCCTCCCTCATTCAGTCTGGCCTTTTTGATTTAGTCGTTGAAGAATGACAAAATGCATTATTGTTCCTCATGTAGTGAAGCTTTCTCTGTGTTACTCCAACCTCTTGTTGGGTCTGCATGCAGACTTTGTAGTACATGCCAAATGGTTGATTAATTATCAGTCATTTTAGGGAATAAAGAATTCTTCTTCATTGAAACATCTCCACCTTTGATTTTCTCTGAAAATAGTCAATGAACAGAAATATGTTGAAGTTAGGATTTGCATATTCTGTTTCTGTGTTATTTCTAAATTACTGGCTAAAAAGTAATGAATTATTTAATTTCCAGATTGAAAATGGCGTTGCTGAGATCAATTTTGACTGTAAGAAAGCAGTGAGTTTTATAGGGATTCACAGTCTAGAAGAATTGGATGGCTCGTATTTATATATTGTGGCATCAGTGTTGGAGACTGCAGGTAAGATGCTTTTTAACTGATTTTTGTCTTGATAACATCTCTGCAGATGGAAACAGAGCTAGAAAAGAAAACAATATGGGTAACTTTCATAGGGTCAGACTTTCCTTGGTGTTCAGAATTCCTTCTTCCAAAAGCTTACCAGGAAGAGCAGCCCATCTGTCACTGTAACTATGTTAGGGATTAAACGTTACCGTTTTTCTGCTGTTAGTTTCATAGCAGTGTGAGAGGCTCACTCTTTAGGTGAAAGGACTTCACTGTAACAGACAGGTTGTGCTGACCTCTGAAGGCAACTGGAGAAAACACAGGCTGTGGTTACTGAAAAGGGCATAATATTTTGTTAGGTGGCCTCAGCGGTGAAGCAGAATTTGCTGGAGTCAGATTTGCTGTATCTCCTTACAAACTGAGTTTGGTTGCTACTCCTCTCTTTGTGAAGCCTGGACTTCCATTCTTCATTAAGGTTAGTTAACATAAGCAGAATTGTTGCACATTACGACATAAACCCCATAATGCAGAAGCCTTATTCTTTTTTATTTTGTGTATGTTTCTGTAGTTCTTAACATGCTTTTCATTTCCATTAATCTTTTACATCTTTTTAACTTGCTATTGTAGAAGCTTAACATCTTGAAAGTTTTCTCCTTGCAAAATGCCACCACTGATATAAGGAATGTTCTCTTTTCTGGTGAACAGGTGCAGGTGAAAGACACAGTAGATGCCTTTGTTGGGAAAATGCCTGTAACTGTCACTGCAAAATCCTTTAGTGAGCAAATGGGTGAGACTGAGTTGATACCAGAGGGCTCAGAATCTGGGAGAAGGAGAACAAGCTTGACTGATGGAACTGCTTTGTTTGTTGTTAATATCCCATCTGATAGCAAAGTACTGGAGTTTCAAGTGAGTTAAATCATTAATTCATTTGTTTGAGGGTTTAATTCTGTACTTTTGTGAATGTGCAACACTAGTGGGGAGATTTTACAGTAACAAGAATTTATAAACTTAGAGACTATTATGAATAATCAGTTATGAAATGCAAGTGCTATAATGCAGCATTACTTACCTATTGGAGTATTTATTAAATTATTCTGAAAGAAAATACCCTAATTTGTTGCGTCTATTTCATAATAATTATTAAGTGATTATCTAATATTTCAACTTAGATTTGTTGTGCAAAAAGAAATCTCACAGAATGCTTCCCTCACTATGTAGGGAGACATATCATTAACCTTTTCTGCTCTATTTATGTATGTATGTGCTTCTAAGCTAACACTTTATATTGAACTTGATATTTATGGATTATTTTATTAATGAAAACATGAATCTTGAGTTGTTTTTTATTAGTTGCTCTAAATAATATGTTGGAGAATGCTTTTAATATTGTAACTATTTGTTAAGTATAATTCTGTACTTAAGCTATTCAGAAGTCAGGACATATGGGGGTTTTTATACTAAAAACATTTTCAGACATCTTATTACTTTTTCAGGTAAAAACTGCAGATCCACATCTTTCAGATGAAAACCAAGCAAGTAAAACCTACGAAGCAAAAGCTTATTCATCATTAAGTCAGAGTTATCTATATATTGACTGGGCTTCCAACCACAAAATACTAGAAGTAGGGGATGTAATAAATATTAATGTATATCCACATAGTCAGTATAGTCATAAAATACAACACTACAGCTATTTGGTAAGTAACATGTTTCCACATGAAATGTTGAATTGTGATTTAATATGTGGTGGTGGATGAAGAACCTCAGCAGTCAAGAAGTATCCTCATCATAGAATATATATGCAGCTCAGACAACTTCTCCTTCCCTATACAGTCTGCCAGTCTTAGAGCAAAAACTTAAGTCTCATGTTTAAATTTACATGAGAATTCAAAGCAATGGAGATTTCATCTGGCATATAGTGGGATTGAGAACAAGTAGGGCCAACATCAAGAGCTGATTCAGGAGCTGAAATACAGAGGAAGAGAAAGATGTGCAGAGGCAGTACTTCTTTGGGGCTGAGGGAGAGCTACCTTCCCTTGAACTAGGCCCACTGGTCCCAAATGCATTTTTATGTCTGTTGTATTATATCTAAATGCAAATTGTTGTTACATGTAAGAAACATTTTAAATATAAAATTTGACTTTTTTATTCTCCATAATTTTTCTATTACAGATCACATCAAAAGGGAAGATTGTAAGCTTTGGAACTCAGAAGAGAATTAAGGATTTGGAATATGAACATCTGACTTTTCAGATAACCCAAGAAATGGTTCCTTCAGCACGTCTTATTGTTTACTACATAGTCGTGGGAGAACAAACTGCTGAGTTAGTAGCTGATTCAGTTTGGCTGAATGTGGAACAGAAGTGTGGGAATAGTCTTGATGTGAGTAGCTAAATAGGTACTAAAACTTGTGTGTGTGCATTCATTTTATGGTCTGATTTGAACTTGGATTTACAAAAGTTCTGTAACAATTCCTTGATTTATTAAAGTGTCTGCCTTCAGATTGATTTATTTTTGGAGCAATGCTTTTAAATTACTGGTATTTGTTTTCAACTTCTAGATTAAGCTGCAGTCAAGCAAAGAGATCCTGAATCCAGCAGAAGTTGTGTCACTTAATGTGAAAACACAGTTCAATTCCTTTGTTGCTTTGTCATCTGTTGATAAGGCAATATATGGAGTCACGGGAAGAGGAAAGAGAGCAATGGAAAAAGTTAAGTAGCAGCTGAAAAAGAAAAGTTCTTTGTTTCATGCTTTCTGATAGCTATTATGTCATGCATTCATGCCTGAAAATAGGCGGAAGAGCAATTCAATCCAGAATAAAAGTTGTTGGTTTAAATCTGACAGTTCAAAGTTATAAACAGAATTAACTTACAATATTTTGATTCCTATTAAAAGTAAATTATAGTTTTAAAGACAGATCTGACCCGTCTCATTGGAACGCTGCAAACCTGGCCAAAAACAGGTTGCAGTGTTCATGCGAGCTCCTTGTTCAAGGAGGCCTGGAGACTACATTCTCCTTAGTTCTTCGTATAGTCTCTTCAGGTTGTATTTTTAAGGCATGCTGGTAGAATGGTAAGGAAAATGCTATTACGTTCAGTGGGTTAATGAGTTTTTCAGTGCTTGAGTTAGCCCAAATACGGCTAAGTAGTATTCTCCAGTGTTTTGAGGGGAGGTCTGCCAGACTGAAGTGGCCTTTCTGCAAGTCTAACTCATTCATCATACAATATATTCCATGTTTTAGTTAGCTGCTGATGTGTTTTTCCCTCAGATAATACTACAGTTGGAGAAGAGTGACCTTGGGTGTGGTGCTGGAGGAGGACGGAACAATGTTGATGTCTTCCGAATGGCTGGGCTTACGTTTTTAACCAATACAAATGCTGAAGATTCAAATGAAGCAGGTATATCACTTTGTTTTAAGCATTAAATTGTGGAGTCCTGTTCTGAAATACTGTATTGTGACTCTCAGTTATCATGTTGAAACTTAATTAAATTAATAGGGAATGCATATGCTGATGATTCTTGAGAGAGGAAAACATTACAACTTGTGAATCATTTGCTTTAACTGGAATGAAAGTACTTTTATTTAATTAAAATAGTAACCAGAAAGTCTCCCAAATTTGGTATGTGATTTTATGGAATTATTTTGAAGTGGACTCTGCTATTACAAAAAAAGATGATGTCTTGTACATGTTTACTGATTTTTTGAACAGATGATGCTTGCAATGAAGTTTTAAGAACCAAACGGTCCGACTTCAAGGAGAAGATACTCAAAGAAGGTGTTGGAAAAAACTTTGTAAAGTATATTATTATGAATAAAAAATCACGTCCATTAAAAATCAAGAATCTGAGTGTTTGCTTATGACTTGTAATTGTTACTATTAAGGTAATGTAGTTGAGAGGGACTAACAAATATGGAAGGTGACTTTAGAGAGGACCCTGCTTATTAAGCCTCTTACCCATATGCTGAATTTGAAGTCAGCAAGATTTAAGTTCACATAGAAAACACAGCGTATGTTAAGGTCTTCTTTTCCTAAAGAGACATAGCCTGAGAGCTCACAGTACTACATGTAGCAGCCTTTCCCAGTGACCACCTGCCAGGGACCAACTCTGTCAGAAGAAACTTTGACTGTTCAATCTCAAAATGTAATACAACTCCTCTTATCTACTTTATATTTTAAATTCAGAATAGTAGTGGTTAAAAACTAGTGACATACATTTGAAAAATGGCAAGCTTAAGCTCATCCTCAAATCTGGCTTCACTGAAATTCTGCAGTTTTTAAAAATACCTTTAGTATAATGAGTTAAGATATGTTTGGAAATAAAGACTTCATCTCACAGAGGAGACTTATTTTATTCTTATTTCAGTATCCAAATACAGACATCCAGAAATCCGAAAGTGCTGCATGGCTGGAGTCAAAGCCTATCCAGTCACTGAGACCTGCAGTGACAGAGCTCAGCGAATTCGGAGTAACCAGAAGTGCATTTCTGCGTTCAAAGATTGCTGTGAATTTGCAAACAGGCTGCGGGAGGAAGAGCCTAATAAGCTTCTGATATTGGCCAGAATGCGTAAGTACAAGAGCTTTAACTCTCCTGTGGACATGTAGTGAAATACTTTGAGCAGACATGGGTAAATACAGAGTTGACAGTTCTGTTAATTATGAACCCCTCACTATTATCTGTCAGAGTTATTCCAGAAGGCATATTACCAGTCTCCAAAGAACTTGCTTATATACTTCTGAAGAGGACTTGGAGTGCAGTTCTGTGTTCTGTTAAGAGCTATATTCTATTCATCCTTCTTTAGAACAAGCAGAAGTGTTGTAAGAAAGCATCCTTGCCTGTGAAGGCAACTTTCATACTAAATTTTTGCCCATGCCCAAACCAGCCAATGGGTAACACCTCAGGAAAGATCAGTGGAAGTGTGAAATTTCTTGTCTCCCGTTGTCTCCCCGTAATTGCTTGATAACAAGTTAATCTGTCTGGACAGGTATCCGTGCCTGTAAATAGATGAGGTGCAATTAACGCACACTCTGAGGGTATTCGGATATGTTTTTTTCTTGTATCAGGAGTAACCTAAGGCAAATAAGTTATACAGTAACTTATTTCTTGTTGCCACAGGAGAAAAATATAATTATTTTGAAGCTTTTAGTCATTGGCAGCTGGTTTGCTTGGGTTTTTTTACTTGCTTTACTTATGTTCTTCAGATTTTGAGACTTTCTTGGAACTGGATGAGGCAGAAGTTCGTAGCTACTTCCCTGAAAGCTGGTTATGGGAAGTCCACCAAGTTTCCCCAAGGTACTACTCTTCTCAAATCTATTATCAACACTTGACTTAATAATCATTTTAATAGAAAGTAAATGCTAAACTTGAGGTAAGATGAGGAGCCTTAGTTTTACCTAAGATGAGTGCTAAAATGAAGTTTTACATAAACTCTTCCTGCCAGTTTCCCTCCATGCAGGATGTGCTGCCTGGTGCCCAGATTTAATCCCTTTTCCTTTCACTTTAGACCTTGCTAAACCCCAGCTCCTGTCAAGTCAGCTAAAACCAAGTTTATTCAATGAAAAATCCACAAGTCCTGTTTTCTACATATGCCCTGGTATCTTGTCTGGCCTAAGTGTCTCTTAGTTGCAGGAGTTGCTGTGGGTGTACTATATGCATTAGTTAGGTGTCAACACGTGTCTTTTGGTATAGTGAAAATGTGCTAATACTTCTAAACACAGGTCAAAGACTCTGTCTGTCACCTTGCCTGATTCACTGACTACCTGGGAAGTGCAAGGTGTTGGCATTTCTGATAAAGGTAAGTACTGCACCAAATTAGACTGTAGCTGAGAAATTAGGGAGCTTTTCCATTTGGAGTTTGCAGAACATCTCACTGTAGTTGACATGTATGTTCTAAAACGTTCATTTTCTGGTTGATAAACAGGAAAGGAAAGAATCAAAATATGTATTTTAGAAAAAGGAAATGACTTAATTTCTTGTTATGCATGTAAGTGGCTGGGAAAACAAAACCTCTCTTGTGCTCAACAGTCACCCATAATAAATGACAGAGGAATATGAGAACAAATAGTGAGTGACTGGCACAACTTTAGTGTCCTGCTCTCAATAGCTCAGGGACTTGAGGAGAAGAAGAAACAAATTTTCCAGCATATATGTTAGTACAAACAGTGAATTTTTCACTTTGAGTAAAAGGAGAAGAAGCCCAAAGAACTGGAATGTCAGCCAGTATGTATGAGGAGTGGGAGGCAGCAACTTGGAGCAGGAAGCAAGAGCCTGGTCACTTCTTAAAAGCTTGGACAATTTCATAGTACATATTGAAAAGTAAGTCACCAGTAAAGGTGACAAGTATGTGAAGACCTTTTCAGACTTGTTTATCACAAGGGTGGGTAACATAACTTGCTTTTATGTTTTTAATATTCTTAGGTATATGTGTTGCTGCACCCCTGGAAGTGCAAGTGGTAAAAGATATCTTCCTGAGCGTTTATGTTCCTTATTCTGTGGTGCGAGGAGAACAAATTGAGTTAAAAGGATCAGTTTATAACCACAGAGCTTCTGCAATTAAGGTAATTTGTGGTCTTAATGAGTTCTACAAAAAGAGTAACATAGTAAACTAAAGCCTCATTTCCCCTGGGAGTATTCAGTATAAACAGATACTTGGATTGGATTTCTCTGCTCCTTCAGTTCGTGTTACCTGTGCTTTATGTAACTGTGTAACAGTGAAACCCTATCATTAGTAGTTTTATTTCCAGCTACTTCACAGATTACAATTTTGTCATGCTCCTGCCTTGCAGCTTTGCCTCAGGAATGTTAGAATACTTTTTTTTTTTCTCTTCCAGTTGTTTGGACACAGTGTCAAAGAATGATGGTTTTTTGAATAACCTGCTCCAGAGCTTGTAGATTACATTGGCTGGGGGTTTAATGTAAAAAGGACTATTTTAAAGGAAATACATGAAATAGAAGTGCAAAAATAATACTGAAAAAATATGAGAAAGGTGTGCAAAGGTGTCTGCATGAAGTAGGCGTGTGCCTTGAGGCCTTGTGTAAGGGTTCCCTGGTGTTGCTAATGAGCATTTGTTAGGGTGTCTCTAGTGCAAGTAATAGTAATTCTAAAGGTAGCAACACTTGTTCACTGTGAACAGAAAAGTACTGATAGAAGGCTCATTATAGTATTTAGTGGCTTTAATATTTCTATGGTGCTGTACCTGTCACGGAGGTGAAACATTTAAAATCTTTAAACATTTCAGTTCTGTGTTAAAATATCAGCTGGAAATGGAATCTGCTCCTTTGGGGATTCTGCACCTACTGGATTGAGAATGCACGGTTGTAACCTTAAGAGTCTAGATGGTGGTTCTTCATCCCCAGTTACATTCAGAATACTTCCTTTGGAATTAGGTCTTCACACTATCAACTTTACGTTGCTGACACCCAGGAACAGTGAAACTGTGGTTAAAACTTTACGTGTAATGGTAAGGAAAAAAACAATATTTGTAGTGGTTTTGAATTTCATATTGATTTAGTCACAAGAAATAAAAATGTTTTACATCAGTATGTAAATATTGATTTATTTTAATATTATCAGAATCAAAAATATCATATTGAATTTGCTGAGATGTATGGAGTGGAAAAATGCATGACAGTATTTGAGTATACACATTTTTAAACCTTGACTATAAGAATTGTCAGATTATATATGTATATAAATAGATTATAACTTAGTAAGCAGGGAAAATACTGTATTCTAAATGATTTGCTTTGGATTTTCGAGTGCTTAAGCATGATTCATTGAAAGACACATTTTTGTAATGTTATACTTTCCTAAGCTTTTATTTATATCTTTTGCTTAATTTTCTCAATAATTCTGGGAGATGGAACATGAGCTTAAATGTACATAGAATAGACACAGAACAGTAACATGAAACTCAACTACAAAGGAGTTTTAAACAGTTGTTTCAGCTAACATATTTAATTAAGCAAAAGTGTTTTCACTTTCTACTTCTTTCCCCTTAATGATTTCAGCCAGAAGGCGTTAAGAAAGAACTTCATTCAGGTTTCACTTTGGACCCACAGGGTGTTTATGGTAAGAGAATTGATCGCATATGTCTTTACTTTGTGTATCTTTTAATGGATTTTGATTCATGATGATGTTTTCTGTAATGTGAAAAAATGGGCATTTCTCCATCCTGAAATCTTCTTCATATGTCCCTTCTAAGGATTTCCTGTCCTTTTATTGACTAACAAATCCATCTCAAAACAGCCAGTCTTGCAAAAACATACTTGATTCATCTCTTAAAGGAACCTTTAAATGTATCTTTCACTGTGACAGACCATTAAGCTTTTCTCATTGTGCTTGAAAACCAGTTAGCAGGTGCTTTCTTAATGGAAATAGACTATGTCCTCATTAACCAGAGATGAATCTGAAACCACGAAGTTTAGGTCCAGATTAGTTGTTTTTTTGGTTTGGTTTGTTGCTTGTTTTTTAACTAACAAAAAAGGCGAAAGAAAGATTGAAGTGTTTGCACTCAGTCATAACCTTAAAATCTGGCCATTATGTCTGCATCTTCTATTGGTTTAGACTGTGCAGTTTGACGTACCTACATTTTCAATTCTAGGCTCAATCAAGAGACGACAAGAATTTCGATACAAAATCCCACTAAACCTGGTCCCTAAAACAAAAATTGATAGAAGTGTCAGTGTAAAAGGTAAATAGAATTGAAACTTGTATCCTGCTGCATATGTGCTTCCTGTGTGTAGGTTCTTTTTCTCCTATTTATATTCCTGTGTTTAATTTTATCTGAATTTATTCCTAGGTTCTTCTTTTGAGAACATGCTTGACAAAGCACCTTTTGTGTAGAATTTTGAATACTTCCTGTAGAAAAATTGCTTATAAGTGTCAGTCAGATTCTGTCCTTAGATTCCCTTTCATGGTCTGTCATTTAAATAAACCTTGTTTTTTTTAATTTCCACAGGGCATTTCATGGGTGAAGCAATTGCCACAGTCCTCAGTCCTAGTGGTCTTAGTGTTCTTGCTAATCTGCCAAAGGGCAGTGCAGAGGCAGAGTTGATGAGTTTTGCCCCAGTATTTTATGTGTTCCGGTACTTGGAAGAGTCAAATAACTGGCATTTACTGGGTCCTGAGACCTTAACTTCAAGAACTCAAATGAGGAGGAAGATGAAAGAAGGTAGAAAAATATAGCTACTTCTCTTGCTTCAGAGTTGTAGAGGTGCACAAACTTTGCTGAATGAGAAAGATAGTATGTCTGAGTGAGCAAATATGATTTTGGTGTAAACCTCATAACTTACTTTCTGCCTAATATATCCCTTAGGAATTGTGAGCATATTGTCATTCAGGAATTCTGACTTCTCATATAGCATGTGGAAGAATGGGCAAGCTAGCACGTGGTGAGTTAAAAAGGTCTTTTGATTAGAAAAGGCTTGTTTCACTCCTTTGCTTTCCTACTATCACTATTTTTTAAAGAGTGATATATCTAGTAAGCAAGAGAGGTGAGCTTGATCTAAATGGTGCTTCAATAGTATCTGTGTATTCTATCCTGAACTTGCTACATCTTTTGTTTATGTCCATAATTCACACCATTACAACCAAGCTGGGACAATAGTTAGGAGGAGACATACCCTAGATAATTTGTAGGATTTTGCTCAGTTCTAAAACTTCTTTGGGCTTGGACTTCTACAAAACACCTTAGTTCCCTGCAGAAGTCAAGCTCAGGTAAAGTTTGTGCCCCATGTTTGAAGAAGGAAAGCAAAGAACAGGGATGTGAGCAAGGGCAAGATAAACATTCCTCTTGTTCACACAAACAGGATCTTTAAAGGCTATCAAAGAAAGGGAAAGTATTGTTTGGAGAAAACAGAATCTGCCATTGAAAATTAGGCAAATACATGGTCACTGTCTTGCCTTTCAGAGTGGCAAATGCAGTTGGCTTGTGGAAAGGAACACTCTTCAAAGGCATCTTCCTTAAGTTCTGTGTGTATGGAAAAAGTAATCTTTTGGTGACGTCATGAGTTCAGAGCCTGAAACATACATACACATTGATCCTACTTTGAAATTGATTATTAGTGATTATTGCTTGTTTATTAAGTTGAATTTAAGATTCATCTGCAATATTTCTTTGAACTGTGGCAGTGTGTAACAGCTAAATCATAACCCGTGCAAACGTGTGCCTAACCTCTAGCAGTGTGGTAGGATCTGCTAATCACAACAAATATGGTCTGTTTGATTTCCTTGGCAGGTTGACAGCTTTTGCTTTAAGGATTCTCGGACAAGTTAATCAATACGTAAATCTTGATCAGATTTCTGTTTGTAATTCCCTTCTGTGGTTGATTGATAACTGTCAAATGCCAGATGGGTCATTCAGTGAATTTTCAAATTACCAACCAGTGAAACTCCAGGTATGAAACCCAAACATTTTTTGTGTGCATGCAGTCCCCAAGAGGTAATGTGTGTTTTAGCAATGCAAGATGTTTTAGGGTGCGCTTCACCAGAACACCAATTCCAGACAATCTTGCAAACCTTTGTTTTCCCACTAAAAGTTGCTGCTTGCCACTTGTTAATATTAAAAAACCATAAATTGTTGATTTTACAATATAACAGTCCTGACTTGCAGTAACTTTATATATGTTGGGTTTTTGGTTTGTTTTTACAAATAAGCTATTACCTGCAGAAAAGCCAATATATTTTCAGGCTAAACCAAACTGATGTTTCTTGCAGGAATTTCTATTTGTCTCCTTACCTGAACTGGAAGCAGTTCTATTTATTGAAATTAACTGTTGTTTCTATTTAATTATATTTCCATATTTGATTTTGTAGGGTACCTTACCTAGAGAAGCGAAAGAAAAATCTTTGTATCTCACAGCATTTTCTGTTATTGGAATTGAGAAGTCAATTCAAATATGTCCTACTCAGGTCAGTAAGACTTTTATTTCTGCCAGTGGTCATGTTCTGGGATTCCAGTTTCTTCATTTTCTCTTTAACACTTGTTCAAAGTCCGATACCTGTAAGCTGTGGCCTGTTCGTCTTTTCAGAAAATCCATGATGCCAAAAATAAAGCAGGAGATTATTTGCTGAAGAACGTGCAGTCTGCTCAGAGCCCCTTCACTATGGCAATAACCTCATACGCTTTAGCTCTTGTGGATTTGAACCACCATGCTGCACGAGCGGCATTCTCTGCACTGAAGAAGGAAGCATATGTCATAGGTACTATGAAATTCTCTCAGGCTATGCTGTAGTTGGCTCTCAAGCTGTTCTTTTAGTGTTGTTAAATGCTGTAATGTGATGGCACTACTTGGAGAGTGAATTTCAGTGGCACTTGCTTTGGCATAAGTGACATTTCAGTCTTTTGTGGCCTAGTATTTTTGCCAGATTCAATCCTGCTTTCAGCTTTTCAACAGTGTTATTTCACCCGCTGTCATATCACACTTGTTCTATCTATAGCCTTTCCTTGTATGCGAGTGTCCATAGTGGATTACTTTTGTGTGCCTCCTCATCCTTCTGAGAGTCCCCTCTTGTCCTTGGCTGAGAGTGGAATTTTATTCTCTTGTGAATGGAACTTGAACTGTTCTCTGCCAAGCAATGATTCCTACTGGAATAGAAAGGCTTTGAAAGTTGGAAGTGGCTAAAAAAAGACAATCTGTGTTCCATTTGTTTGGCCTCTCTATCACTGGTCAGGATGAGCAATATTTGGGTGTTTTGCATCAGGTCTGCTTATCATCAGTTTCTAGTATAAATGTCAGACTTACTAGTGTAGGAGAAGCATATCTTCATCTCCTGTTAAAGGCAGAGTGAGCTCCTCCTTTTCTCCTTAGCCTAAGTAAGCAGAACTTCAGCTTGTGTAGTGTGGAGAGAGCTGTAGCTGTGTTTCAGTCTGAAAATTCCCTGTTATACTGTTGTAGGCGACCCTCCTATTCACCGGTTTTGGAAGGATACTCTCAAATCAGTAGACCAGCACACTCCCAGCTCTGTTACTGCACAAATGGTTGAAACCACAGCATATGCCTTGCTCACTACTTTGCTAAGAGGGGACAAGAACTATGCTGATCCAATCATCAAATGGTTGTCTGAAGAACAAAGGTATGGTGGAGGATTCTATTCAACTCAGGTGAGCTTTTAAATATTTTGGTTTTGTTCTTCAAGTTCCCAAATCCAACATGTCTTAGGAGGGTAATATTAAATGACCATGTTCATAACCTAAGTGTCCTCTGTATGGGACACTGACACTGTTACGTTGATAGTCTTTGGGAAATATGACTTCTTTTCATGAAGTCTGTTGTAAATAGTAATTTCCAAGCTGATTCCACTGACTTCAGATCTGTTGAATGAAAAGAATCACAGGAGGAAAACTTCTCCTGAGGTTTTTATAAAACAGAATATTTCATTTCATGACATAATTGTTCTTGTGTTCCACAAAAATGCAACACAGTGTAAGAAAGTATGATTTTTTTATTGTAAAAACTGTGTTAGTGTGCACGAATAGACTAAAGTTCAAGCGAGAGCTGCCTGATCTCCAATGCCCTATCAACTAGTGGTATTCTCTAGAATATTCCAATTCATGTAACCTCCCTTTCTTACAACTATTAAAAATATGTGAAGAAAATGATGAGTGCTGTGTTCTGTTGCTCTCTGCTTGCTGCCTTTTTAGTTCTTGTTTGCATTACTTTAAATTGCACAAATGTGTGTAACTATGGTGTTAAACATGTTACCCCCATATTAAAGGTACTGCTGAGACACTGCTAAGCTGTTGGTTACCATTGTTTGGGATCATTTAAATGCCAGAAAATAAATTGCTTTAATACATTTTTACTTCTTTTTAATTTCTGGAATTAATTCTTTATAACTGATTTCTGGCAGGACACAATTAATGCCCTTGAGGCCTTGACTGAATATTCACTTCTCATCAAACGGCTTAATTTGGACATGAATGTTAAGGTAGCATACAAAAACCATGGAGAACTCAATATGTTTAAACTGACAGAAGATAACTTTGTGGGAAGAACTATGACAGTGAGTAAATGGTATCACTTGAAAAATGAAAGCATAATTCTTAAGAACTTCTTAAATAATTATTTGAATGTTGAAATTGCTACTAAATTAGCTTTTTCTTTTAATAAACTAGTAGCAATTTGGTATAACAAATGTTTAAGGACTCATCTGTTGAGTGTAATGCATTTTGAATATTCATTTACATTATCTCTGCTTATTCCTCTGTATTGTTTTTCTAAAATCTCTTTGTAGCATGAAGCCCTAATATGTATTTAAAATGTAGAAAAGACAAGCAGATTATCTGACTTGAATTGTTGCTAATGCTGCTATCTTTATTCTTAACTTACAGCTCTGTGTTTAACATCTATCCTTTAGGTACCTCTGGATGATGACATATATGTAAGCACTGGCAGCAGCACTGGTGTAGCTACAGTAAATGTGAGCATGCAACCAAACTTCTTAAATGGAATCTCTGCTTTGTTAATATCAGCATTGAATAAGAAACTGAGCATTCTCCTAAACTCTTCCATGCGTTGTCTTTACCCTTAGACTGAAGCGATGGATGTGATTATAGCTATATTTTAGATCAGTTATGAGCCATGTATGACTTGTGGCTAATGGGAGAGAAGTTGTGAAGTTTCTTCCTTTTCATTGTAAGGTTCCTGTTCCATAAAGATCAACTTAGTTTTAATGCTTATCAGTTGTTACTGTCCTGCTTGCACAGCCAAACAGGGAAGACCTAAATTAGTGATCAGCTTTGAGAAATTGCTCTATTCTCTGTTATTCTGGTGTTTACTCTTAGTTCATTGAGCAATGTCACTGAAAACCTGTTTTCTTGCAATATTTAAAGGAATACTTTTTGTGTGCCTAAATATTAAGCTCTTGTCATGATATATTTTCTTCGAAGCTTTCATAGCCGCTTCTAACATCGAACTTACTAACATCTGTACAGAACATATTCTGTGAACTAGTGTTTATATTCATAAATACCAGGAGTCATTTGCATAATATTTTTAGTCCTTTAAACAAGACCGCATGAGTGGTGTGGTTTTGCTCAAGAATTCCTCATTTCTTTCTGTGCTGGTAATTTGTTTACTGTGCTTTGCATCCGTCAGAGCTCCTCATGCTGCACAAACTTGTTTTTACTGGCGTCATGTTCTCCATATTGTAAGTGTTCACAGCTTTATGCCAGTTTTGAGGATTGTTTCCTGCTTCTGTTTTGTCTAATTTATTTGTATGTCTGTAGGTGAGGACAGTATATAACACAATCGGGACTTCTGAAGAGTCATGTAACTTTGAATTGAAGATTGTTCCAAAGAGAGATGATGGTAAAGGATTAATATGGTTTTAAATATTACTGCTCAGGTCAGTGCAAGGGAGGAAGTAAAAAGCCTCTCACTTTCTTGAACAAAGTGTTTCTGATGAAGAATGAAACTAATTAATTCTGCCACTTTCTAAATGCAAAACTGGAAAAGAAATTGCCAGGAACCTTTTTAGCCCTTCTTGAAAGTATTGACTTTCTGTGAATAGAATCTATTTTTAATATGTTTGTTAGGTGCATTTTTATTCATTTATGGAAGAGTTCTTGCACTTGGGGCAGTGAGGAATACAAATTTTTAGCAGAGGAAAGAAATACAATTGGGGATGAAGGAGTTTACAGTGAATTCTACAAAGCACTGAGAGTTTTAGTCCAGTTACAACAGGGTGTGTAATCACATTCTGAGCTTTTGCCATGAAATAGTTTAATAAGGTAAACACACATTAAATTACATTAAGCCTTAAAGCTGTCTTTTCACCTGAATTATAAAAGAAGTGTGATGTTACTTGTTTGTGGCTAGGCAATGAGTTCCTATAAGAACAGCCAACAAAACAATTTAAATCATTATCTTTCAATTATGACAATGCTTTATGAGAATTTTGGAATGCTGCTTCTGAAGAGTTATAAAATTACTTATTTAACTCTACTTGCTATGAAAAGGTTACAGAAGAGAAGAAGGTGAGCCACTGGGGCGCTTAGAGGCTTGTGCAAAGTAAGTACAGTTGATGGGATGGGTAGGTGGTTGGGATTTTTCCTTTCCTCAGTGATTGAGCAAAAACTGTGGTCTAAATATTGATAGAATTTTCCTTAGGTTTTTCTGGGATCACATTTGAAGTTTTCTTTTTTATTTCAGTTTTGTTTAATATCAGTTTTAATCTATTTTAGGTACAGGCCTGGTGTGAGAGAGCCACAGTCAGGATCTGCTCACGCTGTGATGGACATAGGTTTGGTTAGTGGATTGGAAGCGAATACAGATGACTTAAATACTGTAAGTATTAGAGAACATTTTTCTTTTACTGACTTCTTTTGACAGAAGTAATATATTTGCTGTTCATGTTTTTTCTGTTAGCATAGTAGTGCAGATGGATGCCATTATATCTTCATTGCTTCTAAACACTTCTAATACTAATGAGAATAATCTACTGAAGTCTAGATGGTGTATTTTTGATTGAGTCAGAAGCTAGGCCTCTAGTTAAAGTTTGACATCTGGGCTACTTCTGTTGTTAGAAAGATGAGCAGATAGAGAATGGTCATTGCCTCTGTTAGGGCAGTGTGGCAACCACTGGAGGTGCTGTACCTGCTAACTGTAAAGGGAACACTGTTGATATACACGCCTAAGTGTAAGCTGGCTAAACTTTAACTGAATCTTCACTGTAATGCTGGTGTTCATCCGGCTCCTATTGACAAGCATGGAAGTTTTGGTTAAAGGCAGTTAGAGTTACACTTACAGGATTTAAATAGGATGCTATACATGTGCTCAAGTATTCTTTTAAGGACAATTAGCTCTTTAATCTTTTATTATCTTCATGTAATGAATGAAAGGATAATTTCCTTAAAAGAAAACAAAGAAACCAAGTGAGAGTATGAGCATTATAAAGAGAGAACTCTAAAATAAGGGTTTTTTTTACACCTCAGAATTATGTTAAAGCTACTGATTGTGAAACCTTTGAGATAATCTAAAAAAGTTAAACTTGTTATAAAAGACTTTTCTCTGTTTTCCTCCCCTACAGCTTGCAAGTGGCGTTGATCAGTTGATAGCAGATTATGAGATAAAAGATGGGCATGTTATTCTGCAGATAGACTCTGTATGTTACCCTTTTTATAACTGTAAGCACTTCCTTAACTCTTTGGAATAATTTTGTTTCCTTTAGAACTCCTTCATTTGTGTCTTTCAAATAGGTACCAGCTAATAATTTTCTCTGTGTTGGGTTCCGAATAAGGGAGCTTTTCCAGGTTGGAATGCTAAATCCTGCCACGTTCACTGTGTATGAATATCATGCACCAGGTATGTGTACCATGCCTTCAAATCAGGTTTGTCTTCTAACTCTTTATTCCTCCTTGAAGACTACATTTTTCCTCCTTCAACAGCTTTTGAATCTTTGTTATTTTAAGCTTGGGTAACTTTTGGCTCGTGAAGTTTCAGTTCTGATTCTTGGACTTTGATTTTCTGTAGATATTTACTGTTTCTTTTCGGATCTTCTAGATAAAAGGTGCACTATATTTTATAACCCCTATGGAAATGAAAAACTTGTGAGACTCTGTGAAGGAGATGAATGCAGGTGCATGGAAGGTAAACTTTTTTAAGGTGTTTTCCCATTTCACTTGGTAAGAAAATGCAGTGTAGTGCTTTGGACAAAACCACACTAAACACAAGTTAAAAAACCCTAACAAGCTCATAAGCTGTTGTCCTTTACAAATCTTACATTAGCAAAAAACCTAAGAAGTGTGCAGTGTGATCATGGATGTCTGACTGGATTGAGGGGGCTATTTGGATTTTAAATACTAATTTTCCAGCATGCAATCCCATAATTTTGGTGTTTCTGTTACAGTAGATTATCCCAAACAGGTAGAGAGATTTGTGCTGTTTTATGTGCGGACATGTGGTGACATTGTCTTAACACTGGCTTTTTTCTTTCTCAATGTAGCTGAGTGTAGTAAAGTACAGGGGAGACTAGATCAGTCAATAACTGCTGATACCAGGAGAGAAGCTGCGTGCCAGAAGGATATTGCATATGGTAATATTTGAATTGTCATTACTTATTTCACATGCTCGACTGAAATGTTTACTTGTTTACTACTGCTGCAGAAGATTTTGTTTCAGTTAGATCTTTAGTGATTAAAATTCAGTAGCTTAGACTGTGGTGTAGAGTATATGAAGGTGACATAGGAGCAGAGAAGAACGTGTTGCCCATGCCCTCTGCTGAATGAGTCACATAAACCAGGGTTAGCACAACAGTGAGCCTGATCCAATGAGTTCTGCTAATAAGCACCATGTTTCTCTTTCTCGGTACTGTTCTAAGTTGAGCATCTGGCTTTGGGGTCAGAGGAAGTTTGGGCATCAGATGAGAGCCTGGGTAGAGCTTCCATCAGATTAAAGCATGGGTAGAACTTATTAACGTTTCTTAGCCTACAGTGTATAGCTATAGCCACTGTTTTCGTAGAAATTAGTATTTCTGTAAAGGGACATTATATTCTCCGTCTGAGCATGTATAAGACATTTAGTGTGTGTTGCAAGAACAAGAAATAACAAAGTTTATTTCATGTTGTCCTGCAGTTTATAAAGTGAACATTTTATCTCGCAGTGAAGAAGGTTATTTTGTAAAGTATTCTGCAACTCTGCTGGATCTCTATAAAAGAGGTGAGTGTCCTGTTCTTAATCCATTTAACAATTTATTTAGAGTAAAAGCTGTATGGTTGAGACCACTGAAGCAGCTGACAAAAATCAGCAGTCAAACGTGGTTGTTTCATGAGAGGAGAAAACTGCAGTCTTAAATACAGCCTTTGAGAATTCTTTTGTGCCCTGAGGAGTTCAAGTCTTTGGTGGTTTTAAACAGCTTTTCTATATTGCAGCTGTTGTTAACAGTCCCAAACTGTAATTAGTGAAATGTCTTTTAAGTGACAAAACAAGGTGAACATATTCCATAATTAATAAGGTCGTGAGCTATTGTGTAAATCTCATTCATTTCACAGAATGCCCTCCCTTTCTGTATATACAATGATCAAAGTGGGGTAGTGTGCAAGGGTATGCCATATCTTAATGTCTCTCAGGTTTTTGTAGGTTGGGCATGTTTCCGCTTCTGGGAGAAAGGACTTGAGAATGTTCTTGGGCACTCACTGTCTCACCCTTGGGAGAAGTGGCTGCTCGTAGGTCCATGGAACTAAAGCTGATATTCACTCAGTTTCCTTCTGAGTTTAAGCACCCAACATGTACTTATAATTAACATAAAACCATTTAATGTGCATGAAGCTTTTTTACCATTCAGATTTAATTTTACAAAGCTTTCACAAGAAACATGTTTTATAACATCAGATTTTGCTGTTATACAACTAGTGGCAAATAGATCCCTTGGCTGTGCTGTACTGTAGAACATTCTGATGTTTTCTGGCTAATTTACGAGTCAGTGGAAATTCTCTCTGTGATATTTTTCAATTCTTGCCATTCTACTCCAGGGCAGGCTTTTGCTCAGAAAAATAATGAAATAACCTTTGTTAAAAAGAAGACCTGTGCAGATGTTGAGTTGAGCCCAGGAGAGCAGTATTTGATCATGGGAAAAGAAGCCTTGAAGATAAGTGTTGGTTACAATTTCAAGTAAGTAATTTACCACCAGAATACACAGAGATTTAATCTTTAAGTGTGCTGTGAAGTGGCAAGTGTTTGTGTGTAATAATTCTTATATAATACAGGATTGATTTAGTTTTTTACATGTTAGTTCAACCAATAGTTGCACAATGTATTTTCAGATGTGTACATTGAAAACAGGATTATGAACACAAAGCAAGTAATTTCCTATTGTAATTTTTCCTGCTTGATATTTTCCTCCCCAAATCTTAGCAGTAAATGATCTTTTCCTGCTCTTCTTAGATTCCAGTACCCTTTGGACTCCAGCACTTGGATTGAGTGGTGGCCTTCAACTGCAGCATGTACATTTTGTCAGGAGTTTTTGAATACAATGGAAGATTTTGCTGAAGATCTCATGATCACTGGCTGCTGATTTACTGGTGGACTTTTGTATTGAAAGATCAAATCTCATACATACATATACATATAAAATAAATCCTCATCTCTTCAGTAATTCTGTCCCAAACTTAACATTCATTAACAGTTCATCTTGAAAAATGGTCTTTGCTTGTGTATTTCATATCCATGTTCTTGTAATGTTTAAAGTATGATTTTTAGGCTTGGATGGGAAGATAACACAGAATACTGCAAAGACACTTGAGGTCAATTGAAGTGGATCAGCTGTAAAAACAAATGCAAGTTACTGTCCTGTGCCAGAGTAACACTCAGAAACGTTGAGATTTGATGTCTTATTAAAACATAACCCTTCTTTCATTAAAAAAAAGAGGGGGGAAAAATAAAATTGTTTATCAGATCATTTTGTTACAACTTTAATTTCCAAGCAAATTAAAAAATCTTTCTAAGCTTCTACAATAGGATCCACATATTTAGGACAAAAACCTTCCTGCAGCCCCAGTTCCTTTATAATGACTATTTGAAATGTTCACATCCCAACTCCATCAAAGTACTGTAGTGCAAGAGTGATGGATGACAACTCTTAGAGCTGTGTTAGATTAGGTGAAGAGCTGTGCTGAATCCAGGTACTTGTGACCTCATTGTGCCTCTTTAGTTCCCTTAGACCCACAGATGACACAATCTTGCTCTCTTTACCCAAGCTCACATCCAGGCCTTTATCTTAACATGCTGAGTGGCATTTTTCATTCAACACATGGTTGGAGTAATGGATTTTTAAATTGAGTTTTAATAAATTAGTTTCTTCCAGCCCATGTATGAAATGCAAAACATCCCTTTATCAGTGTCCTGGAACATGACAATGTGTCTCAAACACCCATCCTTCAGCCCCTGCAATGGAATTGAAATGTGTTGGAAGTCTCAGGTCAAAAGAAAGCAGTGTTAAACCGAATATCAAAAAGAAAATAGTGACTGCAATGAGAAAACAAGCATGAGATACAGGTGCATCCCACTCTGAGAGAGATTAAATCCAGTGTGTCTGCTTGCTGGTGCTACACTAAGAATTTCAGTCATTAACGAGCTTGGTAAGTTCTCTTTCCAGACATTGTTAATTACTTGTTTTATGAGACATGTCAACAATTTTAAATACTGATGATGTTCTTGCATTAGTATTTCTTCTGATAGACAGTGTTGGTATGTCATCCATCTGGGTAGAGAAAATAGGCTATTTTAAAACTAGTAGTTTCTTTCTCACTGCTTGTAGTTTAGAAAGACCATAGTTTGGATAATAACCCTGCAGTCCTGGTAGAGCAGTTGTGACAGTAAATAACAATAGCATACCTTAAATTACAGTAGTATTCAGTACATGTGGAATTACATTTTGTTAGTTTTCTTAACAGAACAGACTTCAGCGTTAGTTTAAAGAAAGCCTGGGTATGTCCACACCACTGCATCATGCCTAAAAGCTTCATTTCCAGGTAGATAATGCTTTTGAGCCTTCATTTTTACACCATGCTGCTTTATTTTTTTTTTTGAAAATTCTTTTGTCAGGAGAAATTATTCCCCTTTTTATTTAGGCATGAGTATTTCTGACTGTATGTGAAGGAACAGACGCAGCAAACACTCCCAGTTCTTCGCTGTGACAGGAACAGCAGAGGGAGCACAAGAACATCATTTTCATACAGCTCCATTTTCATATATAGTAAAACATTGTTGGAGGGGCTCAAACCCTATGGCTTGTGGCAACTCTGGTGCGCAGTGGCCACCTCATGCTCAGTCCTGGTAAAGATACTGGAGGTTAATCCAGTGTTACCAAAGTTTTTCTGCTAGTCTGATAATCTCTGCCTGCTGGTATAATATTGTACAGCTTTGTAAATACATGCAGCACTTCATATGCTGTCTGTGAAAGAAACTATCCCCTATGGTTTCCTTTTGTGCTCTTTTTGTGAATTCCTGTCTTCATTCCTGGCACTAACTGCTGCTATTTTTGTGCTTTGCTTTCTTGTTTTAGGGAAAAAAAAGTTCCTAAACAATACACGTGCCATTCATTATTTGTATTTTCAAACACAATAGACTGAATCAACATCTATTGTAACTTAGGGAGATTTACAACAAATGTCATTTTGGCACTTGATGACTGAGTTTGACAGTTAAAAGCTTGCCTTGCCTCCAGGAAAGTGGCAGATGAAGGGATAAGTTTCCTTCTCACAGCTCCAGGCACAGTTCAGCTTGGTTCAGCAGGACTGAGAAAGAGTCTGATACAAAGTCCAGTTGCGTGCATCTTTATTTTTATTGAATAGCTGCCCAAAAGCAGCATGTCCAAGAACTTTAAATTACTGTTTTCCCTCTCTCTTAGGAATATCCTTGATCCAGAGGGTTGAATATGTGGAAAGAAGATAGTCACACATGATGCAATTTTTAGTCTTGGCTCTGTACTTTTTTTTTAATCCTCCAAACTCTTCTGAGAAGCATAAGAAGATACTACTGATTCCAATAATAACTGGATATGAACTCAAATTGCAGAGGGAAGTATACTTAAGTGCTCAGTGAGGTTGTCCAGGCAGCTCGCCTGTAAACATTTCTACTCTTGAACTGGACAATACTGTTGTGCGGGTGATTGTGTATTACGAGACCTAATTGTGTCTCAGGAATGATTCATCTCATAAACTCTTGTTTCTTGCTTCTGTGTACAGAGATACTGACTCGCCTATCCCTGCTAAGGTGAAACTGAAGATTTCTTTAAAGCACAGTGATGTTGTTATATCAAAAAGGTCAAATGATATTCAGATGTTCCATGGGTCACACTACTTAGATACCAGTTAGTTAAAATAATTCCCATTCTTATTGCATAGAGTAGCTAAGATGGCCTTTGAGAGCTTTAATTTAAACTCTGCCTACATCATTAATATACCTTTGCTCTGCTGTTTTCCAGTATTCACTGTATTCCAGTTCACACAGTATTCACTGTGTGCTAGATAAAACCAGATGAAAGCAGGAGCAAAGAGACTGAAAGAATTATGGCCAATGGCATGAACAAGAATTTTCTTAATTCAAGTGAGTCAGATCCATGTACGGTAAGTCATAGTTAATATGTAGGACAGTGTATGAAATCGCATTCAATGTGTATAGGTTATAAGTAAGTAATTTTAAGGGAAATAAGTTATATCTGTATCCTTTAACTTCAGTCAACGTGTAAGTATAGCAGGGCCCATTGTGCAGTGCATAATTTCCTGAGACCAGTGGGACTAAATTGTCCCACAAGGCTGTTGATGGTTTGTGTTGCAACTTTAAAGGGTTCAAGGATTTTCTGTGCCTTCTCCAGCTGACACTGGAATATCATCTATGTACCCGTGTATCCTATATGCTAAATATCAAACTGGTACACAGTATAACACTGCGTAAAAGGAGAGTGTTTTGTCTCTGTCTTTTACACAGAAGGGCTGGATTTTTGTTGTTGTTTGTTAAAATATTCCAGTATAGGAATGTCTGGTAAGCATCTGTAAATCTGACTTTGCAACAGCTAAAAACGAATTGCCAGCAGTATGATGCAGGTAGTACTTAGAAATACAAAACTAGAACAAAAAGTAATACTAAAAAGAACTTGCAGTGAGTTATGGATGACAAAACTGTATTACCAAGAGCAGCCAAATGACTTTCTCAATGCTACAGACAAGGCCAGTTGCAGAACTGTAACACTGGCTGAAATATCCTCGCATTCAATGTGAGTTTATCAAACTGCAGTGACTCCAGAGCAAAAAGACAGCGCAACACAAGCCAAACAAACATGTTCTGCTGTTCCCTCTCTGTGGCTCAAATTGAGTGTCAAGTAATATTTTAAGACCAGGCACCAAAATACATTTTCCTATTGACTGCTAATGGCAAAACAAAGACATCTGACAAAATGTTGACTATATCAAGTAGTCTTAAAATAGATGAAATCACAAAGACGTGGAGGTGTGTATAAATACCAGTGTAGGAAGATTTACCTTCCTCACGTGGCATGGCATGACTTCCATATGAAAACTATGTGTGGGAAAGGTTTATCTGTGCTTTCATCTGTTTCACACTTGCAAATTATGTTGGCAGATTTCCACTGGATCTAGTTAGTAAGACAAGAGATGATCAAATGACATGGGATTGATTTTAGACTATTACCATGCTAACCTTCGTGACTTGTAGCTGGGAAAGTCAGAGGTACTAAGCAACTCACAGGGTTAATCCCAGCCAAAATAGAAATTCTTGGAATAATCACTGCTTAGATGACTCATCTGTATTATGAAATGGAAATTATATCAAAACACATTCTGTATTTCCATGCTTACTGGGGATTCTGGACATCAGAAAGATCCTTTTCTATCTGAATTGTACACAGTGTTTTTCTATTCCTTGGTCGTTTATATGCATGGTGTGCAAGTCTCTAAATGTTCCAGCCTTTGAATTACCAGCTAATAGCTTCAGTGGCTCCGGAAAAACATGCCTTCAACTGCTACACTTCTGCAGCCTCCCGAAGGCCAGCCAGCCCATGTATGTGGGATTGCTGCTCTGCCTACACAGTCAGGCACTTGCCCAGAAAGCTCTATGCTTTAGTCCAAATTCATTCTCACATCTCCTAGAATAGAGATGATTGATGTAGTCTGTCAGTTGTGGCAGGATGCCAAGGGCCATGTCTAAACAGGATTTTTATTGTCATTTATTGGTATAAGAGTACATCACAGCCAACCTAGCCTCCAAAGGGAACTTCAGAGTTGCTCCTAGTGATACACACAGGCAATCTCAGAAAGCGGGACCCACTAAATGAGTTTGGTCATTACACTTTTATTCCTTTTTGATGTATTTCCCTCATCAGCTATTGAATAAGAAAATTCACCAGATGCCGTTCTGATGTGCCTCTCTCTGAATACTCTTGGCAGATATGAGACCTGAGTCGGTTGAATTCCTGAGATAACTCTAAGGGTTAATACTATGCAAGTCTTTTAGTTATTTTTAAAAATACTTATTTCTGTCCATTTCCATTTGTATTTTACTGATTTTTAGGTAGTTAAGTGTCACAAAACGAACTGGTTTCTCTCTTCATTGCAATCAAAAATTAATCTAATTGGTGCAAGCTAGTAAGTGGCTTAAATAGAAATTCCACTCTATTATGCACCGTGACACATGAAACTTGCGCTCTTTTGGTCTGACCATGAGAGCTGCTGGGCTGCATCTAACTACTGTGACTAATTTAGGAAGAGAGCCAAACGGTGCCATTCTCTGGCCATTGCTTTACTAGCAGTGCAGAAATGATTTTGTGTAGTTAATCTTTCAGGATATGCCACAAGCTCCAAGTAGCCTTAGCCAGAGGAGTGCTCTGTCAAAGGTGTTACTGAATTAGCAATGCCCTCCAGTTTTAGAACAGGAAAGCTAAATCCCTGGAACAGGTTAATACTCTAACTTTGTAATAACTTGAAGTGACTGTAATAATTCTTCCTCAGCTGACCTGAAAATATATATTAAATACTAGGTGAAAGAGAAAATTGCTTACGCGAGCTAGTAGATGCAAGTTCAAGTTACCACATGATTGTTGTTATGATGGTTCACTCAGAATCTGAAATCATCTGGAAGAAGAGGAATACTGAGTTCTTTGTTCAGTCTATTTGGGCAACGTAAAACCAGAATATCACACCAGAGTTATTTTCTGTCATTGCATAGCAATGAAAATGTTCAAGATAGGCACAGCCTCTCTTCTGAGTCAGCAGGAGGGATGCTGCTGCAGTGGGTAGAACTATCCCAAATCCCAGCATTGAATCCTTGGTAAGATTTTTTTCTAGTTCAGAAATCTTGGGCTTTTATAAATAATCTCAAACCCCCACTTCCACAAACAGAGAGTTGTGGAATGCACTGACAGAGGTCAGGAGATTCATTTATAGTCGGGGTGTGGAAGGGATGAGTGAAAACACACCGAGGAAATCCATCTTTTCTTTTGAGGGAATATCATTTTGAATTTAAAACAAAATCAGTGAGAGCTGCCAGTTTGGTGTTCATCCATCACGAGTTGTCTCACTTGACCCTACCTACAGAGGCTTATTTTCAGTCTGTGTAAATGTTAATGTTTATGCATGTCTCCAAGCAAAATGTGTTCTTAATCTCCTGCTGAATTCTTACATCAGAACAAGCTGAAATTTGGCATGGCCACCAGTTATTTTCCAGTGAAAAAACCTACCTTATAGGAGTTCCATATGCTTTCAATTTTTAAGATATTTAATAATGTTTTCACCTCTAATTAGGAGGAATATCTGGGTTTGGCTCTTCCACTCTCCTGGGAACTTAAAGTACGGTTTTGCCAGTTTCTGGGTCATTACAAAGTTCCATTCCTCGTGTTAAATTTTGCTTTTCAAGTTCTGAATGAACTCAGAATTTGGACACATGTTGAAGCAGCAACTGATTTCCTGGAAAATCCTAAACTAAATTGAATGCCACAACTGTCATAAACAGAACATTTAAGTTTAGAAAACAATAGCAGAGAAATCTTGAGTAACAATCACTATATTCAACCCTTTGTTTTCTATCCTAGGAATTACTTGTTTCACACAGGTAGTTATTTATAAAATCATTATATTTACCCATATTCATAGCTAGAAGTCATGAAATACAGATTATTCCTAAGGTGCTGTGGTTCAGACTGTATTTCCTTTATTTATTTGCTACTTTATGACTAAAATGGCAATTTCTTTGTCAAGTCAAGCAAACAAAAAGTTCTGTTTGATGCACTTTGAATCAGCTGAGATAGTAAGCCACAAAAACTGGGGTTCACAGTGGAAAATCAATTGTCTCTTAATGACAGCAGCCCCTCTGGTGCTGGTTAAATGTACTCCAAACTAAACAGCAGCAGTTCACAGTCTGGGATTAGAACACTGCAAGCTGGTTTCAAGGAACCCTGTCATGGACTCGCATTGTCTAATTTGGCTTTACATGAGTAACCTCAACTCTGCATTCTTTCCATCAGTGATTAGATGTTCTCTGCAGTTTGTACTGTGAGGCCACGGAGCACATCCTCAGCTACTGCAACCCACTGGTGGTGCAATTGGTTTTGGAGGAGCTATACTTCTTACACATCTAGATCTGGAGATACAGTGTTTCTTTCACTGAATCACAAAACGCAAATGTGAAAATTCGTTTTCAAAGAGAAAATACTATATCACCATCCCACATGTCCACACACAAGGAGATTCATGTTTCATTGTGCCAGTTTATACCTGCTGAAATGTGATTTACAATACGTAGATGTAAATGCTAGTGTTGGCGACACACTGGGCATAAACTGCAGCTGTAACTGAAGACTCACGCATGCTGCGTGTCTGTCCCTGCCAGAGTCTGATTAGCCAGTTTTCCTTCATTATTAGGAAAAGCAATATGCCATAAAAACATCATTTCACTGCCCAAATCATAAAATTTTCCATAAAAGCCTGCGGCCGTCAGGTCCTAGAGGTGTTCATTTCCAGGCTCTGCAGCCAGGTAGAAAGAGCTATTAGTGTCCACCATCTGTGTAATTCCACAGGTTTGGAGTCATGAGTCTATGCAATATTAAAAACTGGTTTATTTCTAGCGCAGATTGATTAGGACATATTAGTATAGCATGTATTGAATAATTGTTTTAAGTAAAGTTTGCAGTTGCTTTTGGTGTGTGTGGAGGGTGATGCAGAGATACAGTTATAAACAGAGCTGGAAGCCTGTTTTGGTCCCAATTTTCATTAAACTTTCATCACACCCTTCATGCCATCTTCAACAATGGTTTGGGGGGAACTATTCTGGGTGATAACCACAGCATTGATCCCCAGAGCTCAATGTTGGCTGTCAGATAAGAGCTTTCAAAGCAGCCAATAAAAAGCATTAGCTTGGTGAAATTTAGAGGAGGGTGCAAGGACTCTGTACTCCCATTGACAAGAGAAGTCTGGAGATAATTTGTGGCAGAGATTTTGATTCCTGAGATGAATCTTTTTGTACATAGCGAATGAAAAGACAGCATATGAGGGGGTTTTCTGCACCAAGTAATCAAGAGATGTCTTTTCATACTAGAACTTTAAACTCCATGAAACTTTCCCGGATTGTGGTTATGCACAGTTACTCAATCCAGGCTGATGGGGGAATCTTCTTCATGTCCCTGGTGTCACTTGTGGCTTCCTATCAAAGCGGAATAACTTCACCATTTCACAGTTTCCAAATGACACTGAAGAAGTGTGGCATGATCAGCTAAGCTTCTGTTTTGGTCAGGAATCTCCAAACAAGCTAGGATCAAAAACTTCCCATGGAAACAGGAGGGGGCAAATTAATCTGCAACATAATTTAATAGAATTCCATGGATTTATTAGCAGAAACTGGGGGAATGTATCTAAACCCACATGTGTTCAAACCAGATTCTTAGAAAACCATGCTCCTGTGTATTGGTCTGTGTCCACTGGTTCTGCTGGTCTCTTCTAGCTGCTGCCCAGGTCTGAACAGCTCCGAGGTGAGTCCCAGCAGAGAGTAGCCCAGCCCAGAAACACTTCCTAGGGCCCTGCCTGCCAGTCCCTCAGCTTTGAAGCAAAATATTCCTGATAAGAAAAAGTGTTAGATGTGATGTTTCAATAACCAGATTAAAAACCGCTGAATTTCCTTCCTGCATATCTCTTGCCACAAAGAAAATACAACCTTAGCTTGTGAAAACTTGCCACAATTCTGCACTGTTGCACTAGGAAGCCAGTCTGTATTTTGATTTCTTCCAGAGTGACCCATTGTTACTGAGCCTGGACAGATGGGAGCATTCATTTCCTGAGCACTCCGTGCCCCATTCATTGGCTTTGGGGCTTCAATATCCAATTTATGATGCAGATGTTCGACATGGGAGATACAAGTTTTGTTTTCTTGGCTGAATTCCAAGGACACTGCTGGGAATTTGTATGTGATGATGTGCTTTTGGAGTCCTATCACTGCCAAAGCTGCCAAGATACTTGGCCTCATGAGAGGACTCTTTCTATTCAGGAATTTAAGCACTACGCCTGCTTGCCTCTGTTCAGAATATAGACCTGTCTTTCTCTTTGCCTGTTCTCTTCCACTTCCAACTTTTTCAGGCAGGCTTCTCCTATGCTAAAAGTGTATTTTCCTTTCTTCTTCAGATTCCTACATCTTGGTTGGTGAGCACTCAGGAGTTTGCTTGCTGTAGTGATGTTTTGATGGAGGCTTTAGTTTTCCTTACAATGCCATTTTCTTCCTGTGAAACCTTGGCTAATACCTGGAACTTCTGTGCTCCCTGAGTTTGTTGCCCATAAGAAGCAGGTACAAATAGACGCTGTCAGTGGTGGTGTGGAAATTATGCAGGTTTATGAGCCATGCTGAAAAATACTATTGGAAAGATAAGCCCAGTGCTATTAGTCACTCTACAGTAGCAAAGTGAATTACGATCTCAGTGGTAGAGAGATGCAGGTTAGTGTGTAGTCAGTCTCTTGGTGCTTCTATCACAGGTAAAAGAACATTTTCTAAACATATCTTCTTTCTCTTAGCAGCAAAATGAGTAACTTCTGAAAGGGTTAGTGGAGACTTACCAGAGCCTGCACTCTCCCCTCAATTCTTGTCAGTAACGTGGATTAATGAAGATATTATTAAAGAAACCTGTTGTTTCCTTTCTCTGTTTCCACTAATCAGTTCTAGTCAAATATTCCCAATGACAATTGCCTTGGTTTCTGGTGCACAGTGTACAAGTGACCTGAGCAATCGACAGAATATCCGCATTTTGCCAGCTGTTTTATAGTCCAAAGAGGTTGAATCTGAACTTGTTTTTTCACGTTACATCCAGAGCTTTGGGAGAGTGTTTTGGCAGGCTTCCTGATGGGCACAGCTCCCGTTCCCAGAGTTCTCTCCAAAGCATTAAGAATGGAAATAAGCAGCTAAGAATTTTCCAGTTTAGGTCAGGCTCTGTGTACATTAAGAGAAACAGAAGCACAACCGCAAGTACCAGTGTAAAGCCCTTAATGTAGCCAGGCTGCAGCAGAAAGCAGAGCTTAACCTGGTGAAACTCTCATAAACTGGTCAGTATTGGCTTCACATATTTGCACCCCGTGTTTGTCTTGATATGGGGATGTAGTGACTACATGGGTATACCGCCAAGAAGCTTTTTAATGTAAAGATCTGCCTAGCTAGGTTGCCTAAAATCAGAGGCAGGCTCAGTGATCTCTTAATGATGTTTTACTCTGAAATAGGATTGCTTATAGGAAACTATCAAGGCCACTGTGACAGAGAGAAACATTTTATACTTTGCTCTCTTCTCTTCAGGGTGATTCCTTGGTTTGTGTCATGGAAATTGCTTTAATGAGTGACAAAAATAAGATAAATGGTACGTAGCATCCATTTTATGGTTGCTTTTTCTCCGGCAAATGCTGGAGAAGTGCTCCAGACACACCAGTACTAGGAATCTGAGGATAATACTATGTTATAGAGAGCATGAGCTGGAAAAAACTTGAGGCAGAGTGGGGATGAAGGGAAAAAAATTGATTCCTTATTTCTCTTTGAGGATTACAGTCCAAATCTTGTGGAAGTTAGTGGGAAACTTTCCATCTCCTCTAATAGGAGTTGAGCTAGATCCTCAGGATGTCACTTTAGCAAAGCAGGGCTACAACTGGTAGTAGGCACAGGCAGATAGAACAAAAACAATTTAAAGGAATTTATTGTAGACAAAAGATTGAATTGTGGCGAAGCTGTCAAGTCTGCTGAGGACAACAATGTATCCAGTGTCATGATCTTCATGCTCTTTGGTTTTTAATCTTGAAGATGAATTGATAGAATCTCACAGCTACTCTGTTGTACTCCTGTTTTATGGGTAGCTTAAGTCAGGAATGAAGTAATAGCATAGTCAGTAAAGAACTACTTAGTATCTGAGCTACGAGCAGGCAGGAATCCTGACTTGGAGCACTTAGCTCCAGTTCCTAGAAGTTCTGCGTCTCACAGGGACTGGATCTTTCACTACCAAGTTTTCCTTGCTGTGTTTTACCCATTTCTCAGGGTTTCCTAGAACATGTGCTCATTTCCAGATAATTTATACTCACTGAAAATTATGTTTTCATAGAATGAGACATCCCTATCTCAAGCATCTCTCCAAAATGAGATTCTCAGCCCTGGAAATACTGTTTGTACCTCAGCTACTATTTTTAAAACACTTAGCATCTGAGCCTAAATACCACTTTAAAATGTACTGAGAAATTGATTCTCTTAAGCCCTTGGATTATTTTAAAAAGACAATACTCAAATATATTCCCTTACAAACTTTTTTTCTTGGGTGTAAGAATGATCATTCACCTTAAATAGTAGCACAGTGCCCTGCAATGCCAAGCATTGGTGGAATGGCTCTGCAATAAAGTCAAGCTTCACATTTTAATCTCTCTCTGCGCCACATCCTGTTTTCGGTTAACTGATCTCAGAGGGGGGGAATTCACCAGAGGAAATATCTCTACCTTGGAAAGTACCAAAAACTTATCTTTAGTTTCACTGTGTAATTCAGCACCTTTTAAGACAGAGGTGTCACACTTTTGAAAAGCCTCAAAGCAAAAGCAAAGGAGCGAGCTCCCAGCAGAGAAAGGAGGGGGATAGCTGCCCCTTCATCCTGAAACAAAAACTGACCTGCTGGGGTAACACTGATCTTCCTGAAATCAGCAACTTGCACCTCTCGATGTTCTGAAAGCTTCAAAAGCCACATCCAGAAATGTTTTAAGAACTTTTTCAGAAGCCAAGTCACATCTGGGCAGAAACTGCCTGTGCCAGGTTAACTTGCCATGAGCTGTAACAGCCCTAATCACTAAACAACGCAAGCAAATGTTTCAGACCAAAGATTGCTAAGACTGTATCACACCTCCCCATAGACACTGAACTTCAGTTTAATATGTGGCCCTGATGACTCTGCACTTGGAGCACCTACAAATACATTTACACACAAAGAAGTAGAGAGAAGGAAGCGGAAATGAAGAGACATTACATGCGATTCTGCAGGTATTTAATAGGGAAAGTCTTCTCTGTTCCAGAGGTGGATGTTGACATTTAAATTGGAAGCCTTAATAAAACAGACATCCTTTTCCTCTGTGACAATTTCATTGCCAAATCTTATTAACATCCTAGCTCTTGGTAAAGGTCACGCAGGCAGGAGCCATGGCTACATTTGATCAGATAATTGCACACCCACATTGCTAAATTAGTGTTTTCTTGTGCTGTGACACTATTCTTGAACTGCACATGATCCTTTTTGTCTGGTGAGATCTAAGGTTTTCACAAAAGGAAGCAAATGGGATTGCCTCTTTACAGAGGAAGGTGGAAGCATCGACTAGGCTCAGATTTTTCTCACAATGTAAGGCTCAGATCCTTTTGGAAAGTCTTGTATACTAGTCCCTTTTGGAAAGGGACTACAGGGTGAAACTGAAAAGAGTATTTGGTCCATAGGTGTATTTTTAATAAAACAAAGAAATTGTGGATATAAACGTAGGATAAACTGCAGGCAAAAACGGGACTTTTATTATTAAAAACCCACCAGGATATGGTCCTTCTTTGTTTCCAGGGCCCACGAATGAACCAGTCTACAGCTGTGAAATGACACTGTCCGTGCAGCAGACGAGCCAAGTTATGTTCTGCTACAGGCAGCAGAGCTTGGAAGGGCAAAGACAACCGAGCAGCGACCTGCCTCAGACAGACAGGTACAGTCTGACCGTGTTGTGTGGATATTTTTCATACTTCAGTTATTTTCAGTTTACCATGAAGAAGATGATTGAAAATTTCAGTCTCAATTATTTTATATGAACATTTTTCATACTGGGTTTTGGTATTGTTATGGGTATCTTTAGCCTCTATTCTGCAAACAGGGTCAGGCTTGGTGCTTGTAGTATCCTCACAGTACTGTATGCCTGCAAAATCAATTTTCCCTGTGTGTACACAGGCTTCCAGTCTATTTGCTCTATAAAGGATAAATGCATATCCTACCCATGGACCTGGCTACCTTTTGAGAGGTTTTTTCCTTAGGTGTATTTGGTTTTAAGCCAAACTGCCCTTTGGAAGTCTAGAAAAATGTTTTCTTTATTCTCTCTTTGTTTGACATCGTCCTTCTGAGACAAAAAGGTAGAAGTTTAATGGAATTTTTTCCTGGAGAATCTTCCGTAAACACAGTATGTGTGTAGCAAAGGAATGCATGAAAAAGAATGATGTTCTATCATACAGAGCTGAGTCACACAAAGCCGTGTGAGCAGGGTTTCGGATGTTCTTAGCTTCTGCATAAAAACACAGGAACACAGCTGTTCATAACAGCTAGAGGAGAAGAAAGTTCTGGAGTTGGTTCTGGTATTTCTTGTAGCAGTGCAAGAACACACTACAGTATATACTTCACTTATTTGAAGAAGGGATATGTCTTGACCTCAGAAGCTGCTCTCCTTCCCCTCTGTTATTCAACATAGCTGTTTGGTACTGTATTTGATAACCTGTAATGTCAGGGGCAGTCACCCAGGTCAGCTGTTCCAGATGTGGAACTACTCTATGTGCACACACAACACAGGAAGGTGTCCACTGACGGATAATAACCTCATCACAAGGTACCTGGATGTGAGCAGTGTTGTAAACGCAGCTTCACAAGCCAAGTGAAGCATCTAGAGAACCACCTCTGCTTTCCATTTTTAATTTTCAGCTAGGACCCACCCCCTGTGGTATTCTCCAAGTTCCCTGCACAAGGAAGAGCCAACAGATTTGCATCTGCAACTTTCTTCTGACTGAATCCTACCAGGTCGGTAATTTCACAGTGAACTTTGTCAGGGGGAAGGAGAATCTTCTCCCCTACAGCAGTGTGATAGTGACGATTTCTTTTGTAGATATCTTTACTGCACTGTGAGCATCCTCAAAGGATTTGCATCCGTTGTTTCACTTTTCCTTGTGTTAGGCTTGGTGGTGGAAACACTATCTGTACCAGAGTGCAGCTGGCGGTGAGGCACTGCACGGCTTGCTTGAGGCTTCCCAGCAGGGTTCAGAATTCGAGTCAAGCCTCCCACTCCCCTACTGAGGGCAGCGGGTTTCTCCCAGCAAGCAGAGGAGTGGAGAGGGCGTTTTGCACCACAACTTCGCCGTGGGGAGGCAGGACTCTGTCACAGGCCGGGCTCCCCTGTCCGATGGCCACAACCACACCAGTTTCAGGAACTAGCTACTCACATTCAGCAACCCTGGGGGAATCTGCTCCCTTGGGGCTTTCTTCGCTCCGTTCCCCATCCCCGAAGCCGGGGGCAAGGCCGGCTTCTCCCCGGCCCCCGAGGCGCGCTGGGGTCTCCCCGCTCCTCCCGGCCTCGGCGAGGCAGCAGTGGCCGAAATTCAGAGGAGCCGCTCGGCTGCGCTTCCTCTGCCCACGCCACGAGCTCCCCGACCGCGCCGAGCACCGGCCTCTGGGCCCGGCACCGCCCCGCCGGCCGGCCCCTTCCCCGGCCACCCGCCCCACCCGCGGCCTGGGCCGCGTTTGGGGCGCCGGGCTCAGGTAAGCGGAGCGGGCGGGAGCAAAGGGGGGGCCCCCCGCCGAGGGGCCTCCCTGGGAGAAGGGGCCTGGTCCCTGCGGCGCGCTTCGGGGAGCAGCCGCAAGGCAGCCGCAGGGCGGGCGGGGACTGCCCGGCTCCATCCGCCCTGCGGAGCCGGCGTTGGGGAGGGAGGGTGCCCGCCGAGCCTGGGCTGCTTTATCCACTCCCTGCCCTCTGATGCCGTTCTACCGGGCGGTATCGGCATGATCCGCCCGTGGGTGCGCTCCAGGGGCGGCCCGTCTGCCCCATCCTCACTGGGTACCAAACCACGACAGCTTCCTTAGCCCGCAGGTGCACGTTTGGTGTTGCTGGTTTTATGGTTCTTGGCACACTGGGAAGCTCCCTGTCAAATTCCTGGAGAGCCCAAGGGAATTGCCTAAGCTAGGCTGCAGAAAGTGCTGTTTGCTCAGAAAAGAGTGTTTTAAATGCAGGGTATGTCCTACCCACCTCTGCAGCTCTGCCTGGGCCTGTGCAGGCTGGCTTGCTTCTTTTTGTAAAGACCTGTCAGTCAGTATTACTTTCGGTAATACTGAGGCAGGTTATTGTGTGTCAGTACTGTTGTAGGAAAGAAACAGATCTATAAAGGCATTATTATGATCAGACTGCACCAGGTCCCCGGGTGAAAACCATTCCTGGACTTCCCAAGCAGCTGTGAAGACACCAGGATCAATTCTGGTTCCATTTCCAAAAATATTCAACCACACAGCTCTTGTAACCAGAACCAATACTGAACATATGTGACATGTGCCTCAGGGTATATTTGGTAAGAGCACAAGCGTTGAGCTTTTTGTGGACTGAAGAGCTCTTTCATTTCACCACTAGTTATACGACTTCAGAAAAGTCACTGTGAACTCATTTGCTCAGTTCCTGCATCTATGAAGTGTGATCACAAATTTGGGCTGCTGGGAATTGAAGGTGGTTGGGGATTTACTTTGCAGGAAACACCTCTGCGTGACTTGGACTGATGGGATTGTAGCTCTGAGGTGACGGCTATATTTACTTCATCTTTCTGTGAGCTAAAAAACCCTGGAAAGAAAACCCCAACCCTTCGTTTTAATGCACTGTCAATTTTCATGTAGTGTCTGAGGGAAATTTTAAGTCTGTACAGTAATTTCCTGCTGGTACCTATTCAAACCCTACTGTGACATTTAGTCACGCATGTCAGCTACAGGCTCAATTAACCAGGTCACTAGATTGCAGCACAGGTTTGGAGCTGTTGTTGTATTCTCTCACATCAAAGTGAGCTTGTGTCTGCTTGTTTGAACACCAATTTTTTTCCTTCCCTCTGACAGTAGTGTACTTCAGATGGCTGAGAAAACAAGCAGAGGCTCGCAGGATGGCCCTGGCTCGTCTCCTGATGAAAATGAATTTCCTTTTGGATACCCCACTAACATTTGTGAAGATGTGCCTGAGCAGAAGTACCTGTGCAGCAACTGCAACAACATTCTGAAGAAGGCCCTGCAGACGCTCTGTGGGCACAGGTACTGCTCCGCCTGCCTCACCTGGATTGCACGGTAGGTCCTTGGGGCACTGCCATGGCTGAAAGCACTCCTGAGAGCTGTGCTGGGCTGGGTGGATGACTCTGTGGCTACCTGGCCCCCAGTCATTTCACTGTCTGGAAGTACTACCTGCAGGCGACTGCAGGGTATTCTCTACCTCCTTCTTTCCAGTATGGAAGTGTGGGGAAGGCTGGATTTCTGACCTTGCAGATGTCAGTTTTTCTGTCGGTAAGTGTGAGAGAATGGTTCTGATTTAACCCTGAAGAACTCATACAAGGATGAGTTACTACTTCCATGGGACTTTACAGTCCTTTGATAAATGATGTTATAGGATTTTAATAAGCGTTATCTTGGAGTTTTATTTGTAGTAACTCAGCTGGGTCAGTACATGTTAAGATGCTGCTGCCATTAGTGACAAACAATGACAGCCAATGTTCAGGACAACCTAACAACCAGGAGCTGGGGGGGATTTGCTTTGTTCGATTAGTTGCTTCTATCCTGCCTTTTCTTGCACAATTACACTTTGATCCAAATCCTGTGGAAAAGGGTATGTCTGCCTGAAATTGTAGTACAATTCCATGAATCTGAACTGACTTCAGCTTTGATGTATTGGAAAACAGCAGCTGTCAAGATTCAATGACTGGCTAAGTACGTGTAAGGCCTGTTACTGTGCTTCCTCAGGGGTTGGTTAGTAGGCTGTTTGCCAATTCATGCAGTCCCGGCTCTGGTCACAGTGTGGGGCACCTGAAAAGCTGAGTCAATGCACTGGCCACGTTGTGATTTGAAGATCAGTGTGTAGTAATGTAAAAATGTGTTGAAATTAATGTATTTGAGCAACTTTTGTAAATCCATTACTGTAAATCTAGAGCAAAGCTCCTTAATAAAGTAACATAACCCATACATTCCAAAAACTGTCAGCAGAACAGAACTAGAATTGTTCAATCTTCCCACTAGTCTTACAGCACAAATGGGAAACTGCCTCAAAGAATCTGATTAGTGCAGTTTGAAAGCAGTTGTGCTCTGTTCAGATGGATGCTTTTCTTGGTCTGTGTTAGTTCATTATTAGCTGGTTGCTAAACAGCACTGGCAGTGAACTACATCTCTAGTAAAGTTGTATTTTTGCTTTTCCTATATGAAACTCTGTGGTAAATATTTTGAGAGGAGATTGAAACCTTTTTAGCTGCAGTGGGATGTTAACTGCCTAGAACTCAATTCTGCACTGGTTTTATGATCCCTTTGTAATGTGAAGTCTATACATCTGTCTGGGGAAAATGTGTTTTCTGTGTTTTAAAAGACTTTAGTTTTCATGTTACCTTTTCTACATGGTGTTTTTGCATAATTCATGAGATAAATAGGTTTGCGTCCTTATTTATTTTTTCTGATCCAGGCTGCTCTTATTTTGCTGAAATACAGATAAGATTTATGGGCCTAGTCATGAGGAATAGAAAAGGAGGGTGGTTTTGACATCACAATATTAATCAAGGACTATGGATTTTGAGTGGAGATTACAATTTCCATGGCTTTATTTGTGTCAGTGTCTATACAAAGACCTCCTAAACCACAGCACGCCGACTGATTGTTATTTCATTCTTCTTTCTTTGTGCCAGAAACAATAAAAATGCAATTTGCCAGAAATGTAAAGAGGAAGATCCCAGCACTTTCAGTGAGGGAAGCCTGTTGGCAGAAGAAAGGGTAAGTTGTAGTTCACTAATTTATCATTAAACATTCTCTAGTCTACTCTGTAGTCATCATTGGCCCACACTTCAGGAGGGAATAATAGAAAATGTGATAGCAACTGATGGTTACGCATTTTAATTTATGCTTTAGTCATTTGGATTTACCAGGTTTTGATTTAAGAAAGTATAATGGCAGCCTTAGGACTTCCAAAGTCTGCCAGGTTCTGCAATATAAAATCCCACACACTTCCGTAGGATTGATTTTTTATTGTCTCAAAGTAACCAGTGCTTTCCTACTTGTAATAGTACATCTTAGCTGTTACTTACTATCCTTAGTGGATTTTCCAATCTCATGGTTCTCTGTACCCTTCAAACATACTACCAAACTTACAGGTGGAGCATCCCTAAGGAGAGAAGAGTATCAGATAGCTGGCTGAACTGCCTAAGAAGTATTTGACAGCCAGAGTATCTGGAGGAAATAGTGGCAAACACAGGGCTGAACATAATGTTTGATCAAAACTAGGCACAGGCAGATGTTTCACCTGCAATTTCACTGTGCAGATCTCTTCTGCTATTGTGTGATTTTCCAGACAGACTGCTGCACTATTTTGTATCCTGAATACAAACTGGGCCATAATACTCAGTCTCAGCTGATCTTTTTTCCTCCTTTCTAATTATGTGCAAGAATAGGAAGAGACACACGTTCTGTCTAAATGTTTTAGGGAAAAATGGAAGCAAATAGGCAGTGAGGCGAAAGATGAAGTTTAGGAAGTGGCTGCAGCAAAATAATGAAGCTGGAGTTAATAGTGAATAGCTCAGAAAAAATCCTCAATTCTGCAATAAATTTCCCAGTGACAAAATTTAATGCATCATGTAACCAAAAATAAGTACAGTTAAACCCTTATGAACTTCTTATTCTATGTTGACTCTCAGTTCTCTTATAACTCTAGGATTTCTCTGCTGTGGGATTCTCACAGGGTCTGCTGGGACTTTCTGCACAGTCTGTGGGTGGGTGGTTGTAAACAGGGCCCCACTCTTGCAAGCTGATCTGCCTGATCAGATTCTTGTGCCTCCTGAGTGTCCAGATGAAGTCAATCATCACAAAGGCATGAGGATGTGCCTGTGTAGATCAACTTACAGCAAGTTGTCTGAGTTTGTAAACAACACGAATAATAGCAGCTTTATTCTTAATATCTGACAATCTCTGCTTTACCTTTGCTGGGGGTTTGTTTAATGTTTATTTCCCATGCTGTTTATGTGTTTATATTTAAAAGATGACACCTACACAAGGAAAATAAAGGCTTTATCAGGATGTGTGTTTGCCATAGTTTATCCCATGATCTGTTTCTGTAGTCTGTTCCATCCCTCCATCTCACACTTGATTTATAATCCCTTCCTGTGCAACATTACTTCAAGTCTTGTCATGGTGCTGTTCATCAGTATCAGCTATTGAGCGTCTACATCTGTCAGTGCAATCACTTAGAGGAGTAGGGCATCCCACCCCGGCTGCTGACATTCATGGGCCTGGCTTAGAGGTCAGTGCCGTAGTCTGAGCTGGACACGTGTCACTTTGTGGCTCTCCCCTCTCTGTCTGTGGTTAGAGCAGCCATAGGTCCTGGTTCAGCTGCAGAGGGCCAACTTTAACTGGAGAGAAAAAACCCACTGGATTTATCCTGGGAAGCTTTTGGTCAGATTGATCTGTTTGTTAACTTGTTCCTGCCTGATGGTCCTGACCACATGAGCTGTAAACCAGAGTCCTGCCTTAGCTAGAAGCCATAATACCCACACTGTGTGGGTCAGAGTGCCAAGGAGAAGTATATATGGTAGTGGATTTTGGATGGGACATGGCAGGGGACCTCCACTTGTGTGACAGGCAGGTCTGGACAGGTATGCGTGCCATGACAGCCGCCCTTGGTCAACATCAGCAGCACCTGCACCAACATCTTCCTTTGAAACAGAGAAAATGAAAAAGGGGAGATGTGCAACTACAATACATCAAATCGGATACGTTTTCTGTTTCCTTCTGTTTGACCCAGAGCACTTTTATGTCCCCAAGAGTCATCTCAGTTACTGTATGAAGGTCTGAGTCAGGTCTCTAAAGGAGTTCTGTGCAGACTTGGGTTCCCAGAGGTTTGGGTGAATATTTCAAAGCAGTCACCTGTGCAGATGAAAGAAGGGATGAGGATTTCCTTCCTTGTTTTCCGCCTGAGTAGTGTTCATAATGATTTAACAGCTACAAGCATGAACCAAGAAGCACAGGGAATGTATGTGGCAGCAAGAGACACATGCATTGTTAAATGTATTTTAAATTACCTATTTTGTAATGTCAGGAAATTCCTGGAGTTTTTCTCTTATGACACGGGGAAAAGCCACCATGTGCCTGGTCACTTGAATTGCTTTTCTTTGGTTTTGCTCATAACTGAGGCTAGACTATTTCAGAGGCTGGGGCTGGCCTGCTTTCACTAATTGTACATGGATTATTAGCTTATGACAGCTACTCTTCCATGTATGCAGATGGAGCCATACATGGCTGCGTACAACATACATGATTATATGCGTACAACATGCATGTGTACAACCTACATGATTATTTTGTAATTCCCTGTTTGCAATTTTTCTGCAGTTCTGGACTTTATTTGCAGGTTGAGATTAGAAAATGACTTTCTGTGAGACCCTGCATATAGAAATGTATCTTCCTACCTCTCGTAGCATTGGCCACGCTTCTTTTTTGTGATTTAGTAATAGATGTAGGAAACACCATGTGTACAAACGTGTTGTATCTAGGTGAAACCAAACTCCAGCCAACCAGGAATGTTGAAGCTGATGATTTTATTTACTTGTTTCAGCTCACTTGGTGGAATTTCAGTCACTTGATGTAAATGGGGGATCAATTTGTAAATCCTTTCCTCCCTCTATTTGCAAAGGTTCCCTCTGCCCAGTTCTTGCCTTCTCTGTGTTGGGAAATCTGCAGTCCTCTCTGTTGTGTATTACCAAGAGAGCATCTAAAACCATGCCATTAACTTTAGCAGTGCTTGTTCTTGTGTCAGTGTGCCTATTTTCTTCAGCCTATTTGTGCCTGTTTGAAGTGTGTAGTGTTTCATAATTTACATGAGAATTGTACATTTTTTCATGGTTAACATAGCAAAAACAATCTACGTCATGCAAAAAACCCCACTCACATATGGTTTACATTTCTTTAGTGCACAGTGCCATAGTAAATGGAAACAGCCATGGCCTGAGCAATGTATTCTCACTGCAGAACAGTCTCAAGTCTTCTGTGCAGCACGTTTAGGAGGTGTTAATGACCCCAATAATGAAATGCATTCATTAAGAATGGCACATGGCAGCACCCTACAGTTAGGTTTCTGTCAGCACATTCATTGCATGTGATATATTTCAGGCTTCTATGAAAAGGAACTTAAAATAATGTCTGTAGTTGGCTAGGGGTATTTTCAGTAAATTTATATTGCATCAAACAGTTTAATTTTGAACCATAAGAAAGAAATTATTTAGCAACTATTTGGGCTTCTGCTGCACTAAGATGGACTTGCTGGGTTAGAGAGCCTTATGGCAGTACAGCAAATGTAAAAGAAATAAGGGATTTATCAAGATCTAAGATTTTGACACAGTCAACTCATTCCTATGTCAGAAATGCATTCTGGAGCACCTTCTGACCAATGCTTTTTTCGTTACTGTGTTTCCTTTCCAGGCATTTGGTGATGCTGCTATTAATAAAGAGATTTCTGAACTGAGAGTACACTGTGTGACCCTGGGATGCAGCTGGTCTGGTATCATGAAAGACTTCGAAGTATGTTTAAAGGCAGTTTGTTTAAATGCATTCTGACTTGAATGGGGACAGGACAACAATGAAACCAGGTTCTCGGCAAACACATATCAATGCCACATCAGTAGAATCAAGCAAAGCATCAGGATTTATACCAGCAGAGTACCTAAAAATGTGCCATTAACTTTAGTAGGGCTTAGACCAAATCGAGAACTGACTGATGTGAAATGCCCCAGGTAAAATAGGTGTGGGAACAAAGGGTCTTTCTGCATTTTAACAGGTAGTCTGCTATGTACCTGGTATAACTCTGTATCTGAGAAGCATCTGAGATGCTGCTGCCTTTTCTTTGCTAATTATGCACAAATTTTCTATGTGAATGTAGACATCTTTAAGGAAAAATCTACTCACTTTGCTTAGCTTCATAGTTCTGAAAATTGGAGCCCCTCTCAGCATGAATGCATGGCAAAATAGTTGGGTGTGATTGAAATTGGCATTTCTGAGCCAGGTCTATAGGGGACAGCCATCTTCCTGTAAAGACAAAATCAGTTGTGACACGGTGCCTACAGAAGCGCCAGTAACAGAGGTCAGAGTAAATAGTTCTTATTGAAAGACTGTGTAGACCTATTGGATATAGTTATGAAAGAAGTAATGCTGAATTTTTTCCTTGTCGGGACGAGATGATGCGAATAGTGTAAAGGAAATGTTTTAAGAGTTATTTTGAGTATAGTTATATACAACAATAACAATTGTTGCATAGAAGGTGTCAGATGCTATGCAGAGGTGTCAGCAGACTAACCACATCCATTCTATCAGCCAGAGCATGATGGTCTCAGTGGTCAAAAAAGCCACTCAAAACCCCTCCAAAACCACCTTAGAAGAAACCCTGGCTAAAAGTTAGGGATCCTCTAATATACGAATTAACAAGAAAGCCCCAGTAAAATAGGTGATTTTTCCATCAGTAATCTCAGTAACATTGTGGAGTGGGACTTTACCCAAGCTTAGAAGAAACACAAAGCAAAGATCTAGGCTGACAGAATGGAGACTCTTTAAAGGTGAATGCCTATCTGCAGTTTACATTTTGGTTTATGACATTTTATTTCCAGGAGCATCAGAGCTTATGTGAATATGCTTTAATCCCTTGTCACACTGGTTGTGGACACATGGTGATGAGAAAGAAACTTGCAGATCATTTGGAAAATGGATGTGTTAATAACGTGACAACGTGTCAGAGATGTAAGAAGAGCTTATCCAGTAGTGAATACCAAGTAAGAACATTTCTCCGCTTCAAATGAGGGCTTTGTATTAATGGCTTAAATAATCTATTATGACATTTTTCATCCCCTGCTACTGCACTTGGAGGATATTTAGTTTTCCTGAGTTTGCTGGTTTTTCCATGCATGTGCTCGAGGGAAACATGAGCTGTATTTGATAGTCTGCTTGTGATGTTGCAAGAGAGATGGAAATACCTGTGTGCCCATCCTGGGCTTGGGCAGCCCATGTTCTAGCTCCTGTCTCGAAGCATGTTTCCCGCTATGAGGTAGGTAAGAAGCAGAACACAAGTGATGGGAAGCGATCTTGCAAATGGCTGGAGTTTTATTTGAACTAAACCTGCCCACGGATTTGTAAGGCAGGCTTTTGTCAGATAGTATTTCTATGAGATATGGTCAGGTGTAACTCACCAGATGAGGAGCAGTGTCCATTACAGATCAGGAAGAGCACACTCTGGACCTGCTGCTTCAGATCAGTGACTGTTTGAACATATTTAGCTTGTATTTTTTATGTTTAAGTTGTGTTTTCCACTGTTGTCACAGGGACCTGCAAAATGAATTTGCATATACCCTGTATGTATACAGCCTGAAGTTAATAGTAGTGGGTAGCTTTGCGTGTCATAACTGTCACCAATTTATGCCTTTTCAAATACAGAGCTGTGAGATTTACTCAACATGGAGGTAACAGTTCTTCTGGGACAGGAATAAAGCACTCTTGCTAAAACATGCTTCTTGGGAAGCTTTTGCATGTGCCCTTCATAGCTTATTAATCCTTACAGAAAGAGAAGAATATCTGGATCCCAGCACATTTTACCAGTGCTAAATCCAGTGTATGTTTCAGAGAGACAGTAAATACCAGGAGGTGGCAACCCTTAATCCCTTAGTTCTGTGAGTGCCGTGGCAGGCTGGAGAAGGAAACCTGAGCCGCCTGATGTTCCCTGAGCACCCTGGCTTTTCAGAGGTCTGTGATACCCAGATCCACCTCAGCGGGCTTCATTTTCCTGCTATGAGGAACTGTTTTCCTCCCACTCATTCAGTTAGCTAACATCTAATTAATTTGTTGGCTGGGAAACCTTGGCAACCAAGCAGGGGATTGGCCTTGAGATGCTGATTTTTCTCTGCCTCCCTTAGTATTTGTGAAACTGGGATTTTGCTGGCTACATGACCTGCATTATTGAATTTGTAGTTACATGACATAAGAATTTTGATTATTTGTGTGTATTCCGTGTAGCCACAATCTTCTGGGAGCACACAGTAAGTTTTGGGCACTGCTCTCACTCTCTCCACCTTCACCAATCAGTTATTGATCTGTGATTTCTAGATTTCCATATTTTAAAGGAATGTCTCACCAGCCCCTTTCCCCTCAAGGAATCAGTGATCGGAAGGAATCAAATAGTAGAAAGGAAGAAAATAAAGGCTTACTTTGTGCAATAGCTAAGACAGAGTATTAAAAATGAGTTGGAGTGACAGAAACCTGTGGCTGCATTTCTGAGGATTGAAAGAGAAACCTCAGCACTCTTTCGCAAGGGAGGCTTGAAGGTTGTCTGAATGGCTTTATCAAAAACTTCTAAACTGCTATAGGAAATGTACTGGCGCGCAAAGGCATTTATGAAGATTAAAGACAGCCTCCCCTGAACACTATGAATTGAAAGCCTACAGTTGCTGTGTTCAATACATATATTACACTTGTGTGAACCCATGGCAGGAGGATTATTTTACCCTTCTTGGAGCCAGAAATGGCAGGAAGTCTTGTTTTAGAGGTAATGCATTTTGCATTAGCACACCGTGATGGAAAATTTGGATTCCGGCCTTCAAAATGGTAAAAAGCAGGATGCAGGAAGGGTCTGCACATTAAACAAACTGAAGTCAATGCAAGAAGAGTTTATGTTTGGGTTTCCTTTATATTTGCTTTCTGTTCTGTAATCCACCTACATGTCATTGCATATATGGGTATGTGTGTGTGTGCGTGCACATAACTACTGGGCAAGACTTGTACATTGCCAGTCTTGTATCAAATTCCCCAGAGTGACCTTGCAAAGCATCTGTAAGTAGTTTCCAAGAGCTCTGGGGCCCATGAGCAAAAGATCACACTTGGTACTTCCACTTAGCAGTTATTGCATCTGGAGACCCGTCACTGAGCACGCCTGTGGGGCTGAAAAGAAAATGAATCAGCTTAGAGGCTTAGCTTGAGAAACCTCTGAGCCTGCAGTTTGTTGTGCAGGGGACAGCAGCACCCCCTCTAAGCAAATGTGCTTTAGTCCCAGATTTCTGAACGTTATTTCCTTTAAAATGAAGGCAGAGAACTCTGCAACTATGGCACAGTGAGGCCCCAGGCAGGCACTGTCTGGACAGGGATTTTGCACCTTGTGGTGTGGAGCTCACAGTGCTCCTGGGGAAGTTATCCTTCCTTTCTTTCCTCTTCCTGAAACCCACACCTTCCAGGAAGAAAGCAAGAAACTTATTGTAAGCTTTTGCTTCCATAAGACAAAGTTCCTGTAGAAAAACCTCCCAAATCCCCAGGTTTCTGTAAAATAGGAACAGCATTCCAAAGCACAAGCTTTGTTTCAGAGACTCCTAAAGACGCTCAAGGATTTTAATAATATACTGAATTCTTTTCTTCTTGTTTTAATGACAGGAACATTCATGTGAAGGCAGTTTATGTAAGGAACAAACCCCTGTGCACACAGAAACACCATCAAGAGAAAAGGTAGGTAAAAGATGAGTGAATTTTCAAAGCTGGTTGGGTGCTGTAAGCTGCGGTAATGCCTTGACTTGATTTAACTTGATTTATAGCTGCTGGGATTGCGGCCTAGTTGTTTGTAAGTAAATAAACAAATCCCTTTAAACTGGTATTTGATTGTTTTCTTTTCTCTTTCAACAGAACTGCTCTACACCCTCAGTCAACAAGGATGGCTGTCGCTTTTCTGAGGTCGGCTGTTCATTTAGGGTGAGTGACGCGGCTGCCTTCAGAAAGGTCTCCAGTGGTGCACAACAGCACTGTGCCTTTGGTCTGACCAGCTTTTGTGTTCTGGGTAGTAGGTATATAAATTGATTTAAATAGATCTTTAAGAAAAGAGGGAAAGTCTACCCACTTTTAGTAGAACAGGAGAGGAGAGACTGGAACTGCCATGTTTACACGGTTCAGCCAGTGAAACTCTGTATCCTGCACTGTGCATTCACTTCAGCTAAAGACGGATGTCTATTGCAATTCTGCTGGTTTATCATATACGTTTGGGATATTCCTTCCAGGGTAACATCTCTCAAAAGAGCAAAGAGTCTTTTGCATTTTAGTTGGCATCTGTTGCCTTGACTCATCTTTTGTGGTCAGTATATGTATTAAATACTGGTTTATTTAAGAATCTTGCTGGGACTCTGCCTGGAATCCTCTTTAATCCAGAAACTGTAGGTAATTGTTTTCTTTTTATGTAGCATGTGTACACATGTGAACACGTAGCCTAAATGAGAGGGCTTCTCTCACCATGTCTCCTCTGAGAATTGACTGAAATGTAGCTGGACCTGTACCTTGCAGTTCTTCCATTTCTGTCTCTCCCAAGAAACTGAAGTGGACATTGCTTGATTTGGCTGCAGGCCAGTTATGGTGGTTGTACAGAGTGTACTGACAGTGTCATCTTCTCACAGGGAAGCAAAGAGAAGGTAAAGGATCATGAGAGAACTGCAGTTGGGGCCCACATGCTGCTTCTGCTGCAGCACATAAAGCAACTGAAGGCAAGCTTGTGCACTGCTGCCAAAGCTGCAAATGGTTTCATCCCACAGACGGAGCCGAGTGTGAATGGTACAGGAAAAAGCATCCCTGATCTGCAGATCTTAGCAGGGCTGGAAATCCGTGGGGATCTGGAAGAAGATTGTTTTCCTGAATCTTCCATTTCTGAAGAGGAATCTGCTCTGCAGCAACTTGTGAGGGAGAAAGTGATTTCTGAGCTAGAAAATAAGCTACAAGTGTTTGAGAATATTGTGGCAGTGCTCAACAAAGAGGTGGAGATCTCTAGCTTGGAAATCATGGCCTTTCGGAGGCAGAGTGAGCTTGATCAAAACATAATACGAGGCCTTGAACTGAAGGTAAATAGTTATGATAAGCATTGTTTGTGCGCTTGTTCTATAGATAACAAGTATTTACACATATCAGTGAGAGGTGGTGGAGAGATCAGGACAGGGATGAACACAGGAATTTGAGCTGTGAAGTGTTAAGTTCTGAACACATCTGAACAGGATCCTTTTGGAGCTTTGGATACATTTTCAAATGGAGATCTCTAATATTTGTTATCCAGATCCATGTTTAGGTACCTAGATTCTCCTGAGAGTTTCGAACATTCAGAGTTCGCTGTGATCAGATTGTGAGCAAGCAAGACAGTTGTTTGATCCTCTTAAGGCTGCATTGTTCCTGAGGACCAACCAACCATCTGTCCAATGTGCTCTCATTTTGACACGTAACTGTTGCTTCAAAAGAAATCAGAGGAGACCCTTCAGAACATGAGGGCTCCAGAAAGATTCTGCTACTTCTGCAGCACAACAACCTGGAGAGAAGAATTGACTGCAAACTGATTTGTTTCTTGTAGATTGCAGAGTTGCACCGGTGCCTGACGCAGAAGGACGCAGGCCTGAGCAGCCTTCATAAGAGTCTTCTGTTCTCTGAGCAAGCTTCCTATGATGGAGTCTTTCTGTGGAAAATAACAGATGTTGGCAGGAAGTTACAAGACTCTGTGACTGGAAGAACAGTCAGTTTGTATTCACCAGGTAAAACACATGATGGGTATGTGTGTTAGCAAAAACCAGTCCTTTAGAAAACCTACTTCTTTCTCTAGAATGGTGCTGCTTTCTGCTCGTGTGGACAGGAAGTTCTTTAACTCCTAAAACTAAGACGCTGTCTATGTTAAGACCTCATGCTTTCCTGCCTGTAGTTCAGGGCAGTTGCGATGTGCTCTTCCAGAGTGTTGTGTTCTGTTCTGAGCTTTCACACTGGGATTTGCCCACCCTGCAGCCTCTTGCAGTGACATCTGCTGGATCCCTCTCGTGTAGCCCTCAGCCTGGTGCCAGATGGTACCCAGTGGCTTTCTGCTGCAGTTCTCTCCCATGTGAGAAGTAATTTGATTAGATAAAATATGCTTGGAGTGGCTAATAACAGGTAATTTTCACCGAGGCACTAAAAGCACTCCAGCCACTGGATTTTCATTGCTTATAATCTCCAGGGTGTACTGATTTGTCTGTTCTCATCTCTGTGATAGCAAAACACATCATAGACCATCTTTTCCTATAAGCCAGAACACTCGTTATGTCCTTTTCTTTCCCCAAAGGACACTTTACTAATGAAGGGTTCTGATTTTCAGCTTTCTACACTGCAAAGTATGGCTACAAGGTCTGTCTGAGGGTGTATCTGAATGGGGATGGGACGGGAAAAGGAACCCACATGTCCCTGTTCTTTGTTGTCATGAAAGGAGACTACGATGCTTTGCTCCCTTGGCCTTTCAGGAACAAGGTAAGAGGGGCAACCTTTTATATCACACTAACTGAATGTAATGACTGTAACCAAACCTGGGGTTTGTTAAAGTTGTCAGGAGAGAGATGAAGAAAGTCTCTGGACTGTGCAGTTCTCTACCAAGAAATAATTCCTTTATGTAATTTAATGTAATTTTATGGGTGGCAGAGTTTCAGATCCCTCACCTGGGAGCTGTTACAATTTCCCCTGTTGAGAGTAACTGACCTTGCAGGTTGTGAAACATTCATTATCGTTTGTGTTTAATTATCGATAGAGCATCCAGCTGCTCTTGCAGTGTGTTTGCACTTCTGTCTCTGCTGTTTTCTTGCTTATTTTTCAGTTCAATAACTCATCATTTCCACATTCTGTTTTTCAGGTTACATTCATGTTGCTTGACCAGAACAACAGGGAACACGTTATTGATGCATTTCGCCCAGACTTGGCTTCTGCTTCATTTCAGAGACCAGTGAATGATATGAATATTGCAAGTGGCTGTCCCATGTTTCTCCCTTTGTTCAAATTACAGTCGCCTAAATATGCCTATGTGAAGGAAGACACACTTTTCCTTAAATGCATTGTAGAAACAAATTATTAAGTCTTGAAACATCTGGTAAAACACCCACCGAATTTCATTAGTTTACAAGAAAACCAAACATCAGCTTGAGACCTTGTATTAGTTTCATGTGCACACAAAATCCAGAGAGCCCAAGCCTGAATCCCTGAATCCATTCGCATCAGCTGAACATCTGCCTGCTAGAGTTAGCTACAGCTGAGTATGTGCAGTACTTTGCCCATGGATATTGGAAATGAGAACTGTGATTATTTCATCAAAACAGCCAGTACTCCCGGTGTAGAAGTAGGTTACAGTCACACACACCCCTGCAATGCGCTTGTGGAAAGAAGCACTGTTCTTTCTCACACCTGGCTCAGACATGGGTGTCATTCTGCTGGTAGGGAGAGCAGCCAGAGCTCCCTTCTAGCACCCGAGGGTTAGGAGGTTTCAGAAGCTGAACTTTCCCCATCCTCCCCCAGCTGTGCAGCTCCATTCCCAGGAGGCACGGTGCTGGCTGGCAGCCCTGGTGTGGGATTCTGGCTCTTCCTCCACCAGAGACATGGGCAGATTCCGTCCCCTGAGGCACTGATTGGGTGTCTCCATGCTTACTGGTGACCTTGAAAGCAGTGAGTTGTGGATAGCATTTGTAACTGGAGTTGATACCAGATGATTTATGCCTTGCTATTTATTTTAGATCTCTATTTATGTGCTCTGTAAAGAGATGTCCTATTGCATCAGCAGTCGGTGACCACATTGCACTGTGCCTTGGGGAAATCACCTCTTGTATTTCCAAAGGAGTCGTTTGACTTTCCCATTTCAGTCTTGGAGCTCTGAGGGCTGGTAACCCCTGGGAAGTTCAGAGCCAGTCCAAGCAGTGTAAGGACCCCTCAGTAGCTCCATTTTCAAGTGTTCAGTCACTTTGTGAACCTTCAAGGCAAGTGACTTAGTAGAAAATACTGATTTTATTTTTACTGCTTAATTATTTTTGTGTCTAATTCTTATGACATGCTAAAACAGAGCTATTAGACATGGGTTTGTCTTCTTTTATTATTATTATCTTAAAATAGAGGTAAGGAATGAATTATTTTTTTATGAGCAAATTAAACTTGGAAATCATGCTTGGACTGCATCAAAAGGAGTGTGTCCAGCAGGTCAAGGGAGGGGATTCTCCCCCTCTGCTCCACTCTGGTGAGACCTTCCTGCAGTCCTGCGTCCAGCTCTAGAGCCAGGCTGAGAGAGCTGGGCTTGCTCAGCCTGCAGAAGAGAAAGGCTCCTTCAAGGGCAGACCTTAGAGCAGCTCCAGTGCCTAAAGGGGCTAAAAGAAATCTGGAGAGGGGCTTTTGACAAGGGCCTGTAGGGACAGGATGAGGGGAATGGCTTCAACCTGCCAGAGGGGAGATTGAGATGAGCTCTTAGGCAGAAGCTCTTCCCTGTGAGGATGCTGAGGCGCTGGCACAGGGTGCCCAGAGAAGCTGTGGCTGCCCCATCCCTGGCAGTGTTCAAGGCCAGGTTGGATGGGGCTTGAAGCAAGCTGCTCCAGTGGAAGGTGTCCCTGCCTGTGGCAGGGGTTGGAGCTGGATGAGCTTTAAGGTCCTTTCCAACCCAAACCATTCCATGATTCGAGACCCAAGTCTCTCTCTGTTTCTTTCTCTCTTCCATGTTTAAACTGTTCTTTCAGGGACAGAAAGTTATTTTTCCAGTATGTGCCAATCCCCGTAACCACACTGGAGTAACATGCCTGAAAATGTTATGCTTTTCATGGCTGTGTAATTTTGACAAGTGCTGTATTTATTACAACCATTCCAATTTTCTTACAATTATATTTATTTCCTAAATAAAGCTTAGTAACTTAAAAAATAAGTTTTTGTGTTATTTTCACTGTAAAACAGGGAATTTAGCAACTTGGAAATAGGACAACAGCGATTTACTGTCGGAAGAGCTGCACGGAGCTCCAACACTCACTTATTTCTACTGCAGGAGCAGATTTATGCAGTGCATGGGGCTGAGCACTGCCCAATGCTCCAGAAACAACCAGTCCCATGGGATTTTGACCTGGAAAGTTGACGTAAGGGTTGGACAACACCGACTCCCACAGCACTACTCACTCACCAGCCAGGCTCAGCACATAGAGGGACCTGCTCGTCTATGAGGGAGGTGAGTGTAGGTGAGGGCAGCAGGATCTGCCACAGAGTTTATTCCAGAGCCTCTTGTGGCTCCTAAAGCTGGAGCCAAGCGGGAGGGAGGCAGCAGCTCATCTCCCAGGAATTACTACAGATTAAGACAGTGGTCAGCTCAGCCTGGTTGCCTTGGAATCAGAGCTGCTCTGTATGTGTCAAAGCTTCTGTGGTCCCCCCTGCCCTGAGCTGCTTTTCCACTAGGGTTTTTTATTAGCTGCTTTTATCATAGTGGGCATTGGGTTCCCAGGGCCGCCTCTCTGCTCCACGGTTACTTTTTTGTGCAAAATCCTTTTCCATGTAGAGCTGTTGTTTCTTAAAAATAATCAGGAGGGTTTTCCTTGTGTGAGACACAGTGAGAGGAGGTGGGGGGGAAATGAGTAAAACTGCGTGTGGGTGAGAGCTGGGGAAAGAGAGAAAGTGTGGGGGAGAGAAGATGTGAATGTGTGTGTGCAAGAGAATATTGATGTGTATGTGTCTGCCTTGAGGGAAGCAGAAACGTCTGTGTGTGCATGTGCAGGTTGAGGGACACATCCAGCAGACTGACTGACCTGATGCCTCCATGCTCGCCTCCTGTGTGATCCTACCAGGAACAATTACACTGATTTTGTTCTTCCTGTGTGCAGACAGGATTTCACTGATGGCAGGAGCCTGGTGTCGCTGCAGACAGGAGGTCACATCACACAGGGGCACCACAAGCTTCAGGGAGGCAGAAGCATCAATGCTGGATGAATAAATACCCTGAAGAAAGGACACAACTGTGCCCACCCTACCTGGTAAAATCAATTTTAAATGTTTATTGGAAGCCCTGTAGTTCCAGTTTTCCTTCCAGCCAGACATTCCCAGTGGGGAAATCCATGAAGTAAAATGGGAGGAAAGCTGCAAGGATGCAGTTCGCAGGACCCTGTGCTCAGCATCCTGTAGCGGAGGTGCCTCTGCTTCAGTACAGCATCACTGTGAGCATGACCCAGAGCCAAGTTTTGGGATGACTTAGGCCTGGATGGCCTGAGTCTGCAGAGGGAGGAAATTCGTTACTTGCTGCACATGTGGGGTGGGACAGCCCATTGGTGTGAAACCATCTGAGGGGAGGGAGGCGGATGAAGCCTTGCTCATTTGCAGCGGGTAAGAGCCAGCTCAAGCAGAGGCAATCGGAGCTGTCGCCCAGCTTGTGAAAGTGGCATGTTCGTGTGGGCTCTGTGCAACCGATGGCAAGGTCTTGAGGTGACTCAAGGCCTGAAAAGCAGTGGGGGCACCCAGAGCCACAGGCTTGAAGCCGGGATGGAGCTCATGAAGGAGCATCATGGGCTGGAGGAGCAAGACCGGCAGCGGGGCTCACCCCAGCTCCTGAAAGGCAAAAGCAGAGTTGGAGTCTGTTGTTTCCATGCTGCAGGCTGGGGTGCAGGAGGAAAGGCAGAGCAAAATCCCCAGGCAAGTGAGGGGCTACCAGAGACACCCATGGTGCCATGCCCTGGACCCAGGGGTGGCACCAGGGGATCCCCATCTACACAGCATTGCACCCCACAGACACCACCCATGTTCTTCCGGAGCAGTAATTCCAGTTGCACTAATGGGCCTACTGCCTACTGCAGTTTTTGTAGCTAGCGAAGCAGCACAAATATCACCTGGAAATTCAGATCTTCCCTCCCCATTTTTCATTCTTCCTCAGGAACAAAATGGGCTCTTTCTCTTTTCTTGGGGTGGATATCTTTTCTGATTCTTTCTTTCTTTCTTTTCTGGGGGATGTCTTTTCTAAGCCATACTCAGGCACCGCAGACGTGTACATAACATATCTATGTCAAAATTATGTAAAGGCTCCATTAATATAAAGCTTGCACAGCTGTAAGAACACTTACAAGCTCTTTGCATCTTATGCAATTGCATAGAAGCACGCAAAGAAGGTTAAGTTTAAGAAAACAGGGATATGGATTAAATTCATGCTAAATAAACAATGAAAGGACATGAAACCCAATGCCTGAATGCTCTTCCTTTTAAAGGCAGGGTTGGCATAAGCCAGCTGAATGTCAGATTTAACTGCTCTGATTCTAATTACAACCATACCTTTGTTCCAATATGCCCTTTGGAATATCACTTTTCTCTGAAAGAGCTTGAACAACAGCGAACTCCCCCATGCACGAGGCACCGCTGGAGCATTACCGTGTCCATGTGGAATGCATCGAGCCGCGGCGCTTTGCAAACACGGGGCTCTGCTCCAGGCTCTGGTGTTCCTGGAACAAGCTCCTGATTTTCATCTCCAAGACCTTCCGCCACAAAAACGTCTTGATAAGGAAATGGATGACACTTAACTGGGAATGAAGCTGGGATTGGAGCGGTATCGGGAGTTCTTTAATCCAGCGAAGTGCTTCTGTGGTGGAAGTGAGCAGCCAAAACGATTTTTTCCTTGGTCTGGACCAGATCAAACAATGCAGAAAAATCAAAGAGAGTTTTAGTGAGTGGAATCAGGACTGGTTGCTCTGCCTTTAATGGCCAGGTTGGCAAAGAGTCATCGTGCTTCTGTAGCTCCCATGGTCTCCAGTAGTCAAGGACAAGGCTTGTAGGGAAAGATACTGTATTTTTTAATTGGCTAATAAAGCTGGAAAATGTCCTGGCAAACTTTTAGGCTTTAGCTTCCTTCAGGACAGGAAAGGAACTCACAGCCTTGCTCACAGTTGCTTTGAGCTTGACTTGGTTGTGTTGGTAAATCAGGTGGTTTCAGCTAAAAGGTGGTTGAGACTTTGGAGCAGACGGAAGCACTGGCCAGGAGAGAGACAATTCTGCCAATAATCTCAAGGTACTTAGGCTGCAGCTACTTTTGTCATCACGGATGTGTCCTATTTTGCCAGCTGCATCTCCAGATGGGAATGGCACTTGTGAACTGTTTTGAGCAGCATATGAGAGCTGTGCTGAGTCTCTCCTGCACTGCTTTGCTGCAGGAGGCTCCGGAGCCAGTGCCAGTCATCCATGCAGATCCATCTCCACACCAGCCCTGTAGTTCAGAGGCAGCTTCATGTTTGGGTTTCCATTCAATAGTCCTGGGCTTCGGTCTCCAAGACTACAAGCCAACATCCAACCCTCCTCCCACTCCTGTTTTCAAAGAAAGAAAAACACTGTGAAAAGGACCTACCCAATTTCTGGGCAGTTTTCAAAGCAGAAGGAAAGGCTCTGCTCTGGCCGGGCCTCCTGATGGCTCCCGGCTGGGCTCAGCCATAGTTCTCCGGGTGCTCAATCCTTGTGCCAGCTGGAAAGCACCTTCCCCACTTTTGCAAGTGTGAAGAAGCAATGAAAAGCTTCTAAGGATAAAACGGGGGTGTTGGAGTAATAAAAAACCTCTGGGGCTTCATTCAAATCTTTTTGCAAACGCTGGTTTTGGTTGGAAATATAATAGCAGGGAAGGAGTCAGGGAACTTGTGCTGGAGGTTCACCAGCGCCTGGCTTTGCACCATCGCTTGGGGTCTCATTATTTCTGCTCATTTGCTTACAGGATATTCTGCTTCCAACAACGGGATTTAACCAGGGGCTTCCCTGCTTCTGTGGCATGGAGAGCAGGTCAGCATCTTCTGACAGCTCTGCACGATGGGCACCGAGGTCTCTTCAGCTGGGGATGTGAGAGCAGCACGGAGATGTTCATGTCAGCATGGGCGCAGGTGGGTGCTCTGTCCCCAGCACAGCATGTCAGGCATCATTCTGCCAAGGTCCCTGGAGCCCACTGGTGCAAAGCCAGTCACTCAGCTGTGTCCTACCACTGCTACCACACCAGTGTCTGTCAGGGGCCATGAGCCTTCACGTGGTGCCAAAGAAAAGGGGTCTCCAGCAGCTTCCCTGACTCCACAAAGGTGTGTGGGAAAAGCTGGGTGTGCAAAGAAAGAAAAGGAGGAGAAAAAGGATGAGGAAGAGGAGGGCAGCATCCGTTAGTTCTTGGCAGTGGGAGCTGAGGCTAGGCTCGATGGGGATGGCATGGCAGGAACACTCACAAAGAAACCAGAGTTAAATGATTGTGTAGCTTCATTCACGTTAGGAAAGAGAGGATGCATCTCAAATTCCTGGTGTTTCTTTCTTTTTGTTTGGGACTTCAGTTCCAGGGCAATGTCACTGGGCTCTTTCCATTGGTAGGTGCCAGGTTTGGGGTGCCCTCTCCATGCCAGAGAGAGGTTATAACCCTGCTTACACATGGTGAACTCAATCCAGTGTTTGATTTACATGTCACATCATCCGCATTCCCATGGCAAACCACCAAGATGCTGCAAACACAACCCATGGTGATGGGGAGGAGAGTGTAGGAACAGCCCCACGCGCGGCTCCACCAGCACCACAAGGGGATGGGATGGGGCAAACCAGCACCACCGGCTGCAGGCAAGTGAACGGCGGTGTTTGTCCAAGGGGAGAGCGATGGTGCAAGAGCTATTTTAATCTGCGGTGACTCACGGCGAGCACATCGTGACTCACCGCAGAGTTTGGTGGTTTGGCTGTTTCGGAGATGTGTCAGGTTCCCTGTGCAGGAGAAGGACGGTGCTAAACACCGGGCAATGAGCTGCTGTTTCTTTCAGCTGCCCAAACATGGGCCCAGCCGTAGGGTGTAGCCAGAGCATGGCATTGCTTGGCACAGCACGGCATGGCTTAGCATGGCATGGCACAGCATGTCGAGCCCCCAGCCGCCACCCCCCTCATGTTTCACTGGGCTTTGTCTCACTCACACAGGGCTGCAAAGCAAAGAGAACAGCCTTAGGGCACCCATCACTGGGGAAGCCAAAGCATCACGGGTGCAGCATCGCCTGTACGCTGCCAGGGGCCAGTGACGGTGTGAGGAGTGCTCAGACACTGCTTTACGGGACAGTTTGATAAAAAGAAATCATTCCTAAGGTGTTTAAAGGTGTTTCAGCCCTCACTCGCAGAGCTGCTCACTTCCAGGGCAGGCTCTTTTGCAGGTGCTCTGGCCCCCCATGCAGGGAGCCCACCCCACGCTGCTGCGCAGAGCTCGTCCCTTACAGGCAATAAAATCTGTGTCGACACTGCTTGGGCTTGGCCCAGACCCTGCACCAGGAATCAGCTTCTCTGCTGCCTGAGCAGGCCTGGAAGCGTTTCTTTTTCGGCAGCGCTTTCCAACAAACAGCAAATCCATACAATTTCTTCTTGGCACCGACAGGAGCATTTTTTCAGTGATTGATTTTCTCTGTTGCGATTCAGAGAAAGGCTCCCCCCGTTTCTAGGAATCTCGGCAAGCACAGGTTGTTCCCTCACGCAGGACAATGCTCTGCAAGGCAGCACACCCCTGCCCGCACCCCATCCAGGGGCCCCGGGGGTGCCCTCCCTGGCTGCAGCTCCCAGTTCAAGAAGGGACACATACGCACAGAGTCAGGGAGGTCCCTTGTGTGTGTCACAGGGTGAAGGTACCCACTTCAAGAACTGTGTGCATGGCTGGCCCTGGGTGCCCTCAGAGACCCCCCAGATGCCCCAGGGATCCCTAGGTTGTGGGTGCAGAGGGCATGCGGGGGTGATGGCGCATGTGGAGATGTGGGGTGCCTCGATGGGGCTTTGGGTGCGATGGTACCAAACTGGGGCAGTGGCAGGTACCCCATGGATGGGAGGAGCAGGTACCCCAATGGGGGCAGCAGCAGGCACCCCAGTGGGGGGGTGCAGGTACCCCAGTGGAGGGGTGCAGGTACCCCAGTAGGGGGTGCAGGTACCCCAGTGGGGGGGTGCAGGTACCCCAGTGGGGGCGTGCAGATACCCCAGTGGAGGGGTGCAGGTACCCCAGTAGGGGGTGCAGGTACCCCAGTGGGGGGGTGCAGGTACCCCAGTGGAGGGGTGCAGGTACCCCAGTGGGGGGGTGCAGGTACCCCAGTGGGAGGTGCAGGTACCCCAGTGGAGGGGTGCAGGTACCCCAGTGGGGGGGTGCAGGTACCCCAGTCCTTGCGCGTTCTCCGCCCTCGCACCAGGGGCTCCGCGCTCGCAGCCCGGGCCCGGGGCCGCGCCGTGCCCGTCCGATGCGCTCGGGGCGGCGGGAGGCGGCGGGGGCGGCCCCGCGCTAATTGCATAAGCGGGACGTCAATGGGGGAAGCGCGGGAAGATGGCGCCCCCGCCGCGCGCCGCCGCTCCCCGCCGCGGGCCCCGGGCGGGCGGGCGGGCGCTGACCCGGAGCGGGCGGCGGTAACGGCGGCGGAGCGGGCAGCGCTGAGGGCAGCGCTCAGGGCACCGGTAAGGGCAGCGCTGCGGGGGCACGGGGTAGGCGTGGGCGCAGCCCGGCGGGAAGCGCCCGGGGCGGCGGGGCCGGGCGGGACGGACGGACGGACGGATGGATGGATGGATGGATGGACGGATGGACGGATGGACGGACGGCGCCGCAGCGCCTTTGAATGAGCCAATGGCGGCGGGGCCCGCGGCCGCCGCTCCCGGGGCTGCCCCCGGCGCTCCCGCCCGGCAGGTGCCGCCGGACCCGCCGCTCTCCCGCTCATCCAGGGGCTGGCGGCGGGGACAAGGGGCCGGCTCGGAGCCCCCCCCTCCCTCTCCGCTGCCTCTTCCCGCTGGGTCCCGCTGCCCGGCGCGGCGGCGGCGGGGGAGCCCCCACCCGTGTGCGCGGGACCGGGATAGGGGGGGAGCGGCGGGAGCTGAGCCCCCGCCACCGGGCTGGGGTCTGGGGGGCCCGCGGAGCTGCCGCCGGTTTCGTAACCGCGAGATGCCGCGCTGCCGGTGACATGTCGCAGCTCGCTCCCGCCAGCCCCGCGCCCGCCGCTCTACCGTGAGCAACATCGCTCCTGCCCAGCCCGTGCTCGGGCAACGGGAGCGCCGTGACCCGCAGGGTCCGGGCAAGAGGCAGCTCGTGTCGCGCACGGCGCGGTCCGGCTTCGTGGTGAGATCCGCGGCGCGGGGCCACGCGTGAGAGGGAGCACAGAGAGGAACAAAGTAACTTCTAAGTTGTTTCACTGATGTCTATCGGGGATTTGCTGGTGTCTGATGGGGATTTAGCGATGTCTGTTAGGGCTTTGCTGGTCTCTGTTGGGGATTTGCTGGTGCCTGTCGGGGATCGCAGCTGCAGGGTCGGTGCTGCCGGCCGGGGACGGCTTCTGCGCCTTCCACACTTCAAACCTTTCCGTAGTGAAACTCGGCTGCTCGCTTGCACTCGCTGTGTGTGGTGCTGCCACTTCCCTGCGCAGGCAGTGTGCCTGTCACTATTGAGCCTGTGGGACTGCTGGGAGAGTGTGACTTAAAAACCACATTACATTTAAAGCCATTATTCCTCATGTGCCCCTGCCCAAGGCTGAGCTGATGCAGGCCTGTGGCATGTCCCTGTGTCACACAGAGCGGCTCTGTGCTGCAGGAGCTAAGGCACGCAGGGGGTTAACTCATTCGTGTTCAATATTAGCAGAGATTTTAGCTGCTGCCTTTGATTTCACACGAATTAACCTGTCTCATCAGCACTTATCTTGTGGGTCCTGAGCCCCACTGGTGGGGCTGAGCCAGCCCCAGCTCAATGCTCCTGGTAAAACCCTCCATCACACCGTGCTCAGCGATGGGTGCGTGGTGTCACAGTGCAAGGGCCGGGTGATGACCATGCGTGTCCTCTCCAGGCTCTGCTGATGGAGACCGCCAAACTCAACCCCATCATCCGGGATGTCTATGCTGCTGCGGGCCGTGTCCAGCAAGCACCGGCTGCGGCGCGGAGGGGCAGTGGCTGCAGAGAGCTCATGGTCAAGCTGACGGAGGGGCAGTACGTGCTGTGCCGCTGGACCGACGGGCTCTATTACCTTGGGAAGATCAAAAGGGTAACGTGGGCACTCCAAGTGTAGGTAGCACCACTGCGGGGTCGCCTTGTGGCTCAGAGGGTTGCTGGCCTGGACTGCAATATGTCCTTTGGTCACTGGGGCATTTTGGGTTGATGTCCTGCCTCTGGGTGTCATATTCAGAACCCAACTTCCCACAGCTCCAGGAGGCAGGGCTGGTCCTGGTCACCGGGGATAATAGGGAAGCACTGGGAATGGGAGCTGATGCCTGACAGTTCTTTGCACTCCCTCCCTGCAGGTGAGTGGCTCCAAGCAAAGCTGCCTTGTCACGTTTGAGGACAACTCCAAGTACTGGGTCCTCTGGAAGGACATCCAGCATGGTAAGTGCTTCCCTGTGTTCCCTTCCCACTGTTGTGCCGGTGAGTCATGCCCAGCACCACAGAGACGGTGGGGCTGTGCCCTACACATCCCCAACTCTGCCATCTCCATCCTGCAGCCGGTGTCCCCGGAGAGGAGCCCAAGTGCAACATCTGCCTGGGAAACACATCGGGTCCCATGAATGAAATCCTCATCTGCGGGAAGTGCGGGCTGGGTGAGTGTGGACCTGTACCTCATGATCTGCTGTGTCCCACCGTGGGGTGAGGGTCCAGCCCCCCCAGCAGTGCTCATGCTGAGCCTTCCCACAGGTTATCACCAGCAGTGCCATGTCCCGGTGGCAAGTGGCAGCGAGAGCCCGCTGGGGACACCGTGGTTCTGCCGCCGCTGCATATTTGCCCTGGCTGTGAGGGTGAGTGGGGCTGCCCAGGGTTCCCAGCTCCTTGTGCTGCCCACCCTTGGTGCAGGATGCGGCCCCCAAGTGGCTGTGCTGACCCGTATCCTGCTCACCTCTGCAGAAAGGGGGTGCCCTGAAGAAGGGGGCCATTGCCAAGACGCTGCAAGCCGTCAAGATGGTGCTGTCCTACAACCCCGACCTGCTCGAGTGGGACTCCCCACACCGGACCAACCAGCAGCAGTGCTACTGCTACTGCGGCGGCCCTGGCGAGTAAGCCCCTGCCTGCCGGGAGGGTGGTTGTGTCTGGTTTGGTGGGGAAAAGCATTCACAAAGGAAGGTGGGATCAGCATCGGGATTTTATCCCTTCCGGGAGAGAAGTCCCCAGCTTGCAGGGCACTGTCCTGGCTTTGCCATCGGGATCTCCGCTCATTCCTGGAGACACCGTTTGCACCCACCTCTGTGGCTGCATTAAATACAAGATGGGGCCAGATTTTCTTTTGCTGGTTGGGGTCTCTGTGCTTGGGAGCAGGCCAGGGCAGGGGCTGCCACACGCTGCCCTCACTGGCACCCTCCTCTCCCTCCCCAGGTGGTACCTGAAGATGCTGCAGTGCTACCGCTGCCGGCAGTGGTTCCATGAAGCCTGCACCCAGTGCCTCAACGACCCCATGATGTTCGGGGACCGGTACGTGCCTTCCAGACTCTGCTGGGCTGGTGCTGGGTGTCAGAACTGGCTTCCCAGGAGGGCTCATGCATGGACACATCCCCAGTCCATGTCTCTCTGACCCAGCTGCCCTGGTGCAAGTGGGTGGCCTCATCCCCCGGAGCTCAGCTCCTCCTGCCCATGCTGTCACTGTCAGCAACTGGAGCACTGTCCTCACCCCAACCTTCCCTGGGCCCTGCATGGCTGTGGGGTGACCCCCACCCCACCCCTCTTCCTCCCTGCTGTTTTCCAGGTTCTATGTGTTTTTCTGCTCTGTGTGCAACCAGGGACCTGAATACATCAAGCGCCTGCCCCTGAGATGGTAAGAAACAGACCCAGCTCCTTTGTACCTTCAAGTGTGCCTTGATGGTCTGCAAGCACTGTGTAAAGTGTATTAACAGTGCTGGCAGCCCAGCTTCTCCCTGCTGCTCCTCTTGTGCTTGGCCATGTTACTGGTGCTGATGGGCTGTTGGGTATGTTTTGGGTTGGAAGGGACCTTAAAGCTCATCCAGCTCCAACCCCTGCCATGGGCAGGGACACCTTCCACTAGAGCAGCTTGCTCCAAGCCCTTGTGTCCAACCTGGCCTTGAACACTGCCAGGGATGGGGCAGCCACAGCTTCCAGAGCTTGCTATCTAGCTACAATTCACATGAATAAGATGTACCTAACAGCAGCAAGAGCACATGGCAGAGGCTTGTTAACAAGCTGGAAAACTGGGCTGGAACCATCCTGCTGGGGAGAGGGTGGGCTGTTGACCCTCCCAACCCCATCGCTCCTGCAGGGTGGATGTCGTCCATCTCGCCCTCTACAACCTGGGTGTACAGAGCAAGAAGAAATACTTTGACTTCGAGGAGATCTTGGCCTTTGTGAACCACCACTGGGACCTGCTGCAGCTCGGGAAGGTAAAATTGTGCAGCTTGGGATGGGGCTGGAGAGCAGTCTTTGCATCACAGCCCTGCCAGACCACTGCCATCTCCCACAGCTGACGGGTACCCCCATCTCCGAGCGTGGCCCCCACCTCCTCAATGCACTCAACAGCTACAAAAGCAGGTGAGACCCGGTGATGGGGATGCGATGGGGTGCAGGATGCTCCCGTGTTCCCGCCGGCTGAGGGCTGCTTCCTCCCCTGCACCTCCCAGGTTTCTGTGTGGGAAGGAAATCAAAAAGAAGAAGTGCATCTTCCGTCTGCGGATCCGCGTCCCACCAAACCCCCCCAGCAAAGTGCTGCCAGAGAAAGCCCCCGGCATGGGAGAGAGCGGCTCCTGCGACCTGAAGAAGAGGGGAAAAAGCAAATATGTCCATAAAGAGGGGTGAGAGACCAAAGTGGCCCAGGCACCCCTTGCTTCTACACCCCTGGGGTGGTCTCCCCCCCCTCACCTCCGCTTGCTCTGCAGCCTGCTGCCACGGCAGCTCCAGCAGCAGAAGCGGCGAGCAGCACGGCGCAAGAGGGCCAAGTTTCTGCTGGAGGATGCCATTCCCAGCGTGAGTCCATTGCCCCCTCCTCTGCACAACCACCCCGGGCTTAGCAGCAGAGTGGGACCCCCATTCCCATCCCTGAGGCTCCCCACAAGGTTCCCCCGCTCCTGCGGGCAGGGAGAGCCCCTGTCCCTCGCCCTGGGGTTTGCAATCGTTCTGTGCCAAGCCCGCTTCCCAGGGGAAGGAGCGCGGTGGCTCCCGGGCAGAGGGGGACGATGCCGGGGCCGCGGGCAGCACCGCTCCGCTCGGCAGTGACGACTGAGCTTGTTTTCGCGGCGCAGAGTGACTTCACGTCGGCCTGGAGCACCAACCACCACCTGGCCAGCATCTTCGACTTCACACTGGATGAAATTCAGAGCCTGAAAAGGTCCGTGCAGCCAGGGCAGGGCTGTGGGTGCCCAGGGGGTGGTTAAACACCCAAGCGTGAAGGCAGGGCTGCGGATGGAATGGGCCGCAGTGACCCTCGCGCCAGGCTGGGGCTGATGCTGCATCTTGTCTCCAGTGCCAGCTCGGGACAGACTTTCCTATCAGATGTGGACTCCACGGATGCTGCCAGCACCTCGGGCTCAGCCACCACGAGCCTCTCCTATGAGTCCAGGTGAGGCCTGTGCCCCTTGGCCCTTCCACTGGGGACCCAGTGGCATGGCCGGGGAGGTAAGGGGCTGCCCCTTTCCCACCACAGCACCCTCATGTCCTGGTATGGGGATGTCCCACATCGGAGAGCCTTTCCTCTCTGGTCCCAAAGCCTCGCTGGGTGTGCAGGGTCAGAGCTGTTGGTCCTTCCTGGGCTCACCCTAATTCTCAGCCTGATCCCCCCATGGTCACAGCGTGGGTACAGCAAGCGCAGTGCAGGGGGGACCTTTTGGGTGCTGCCCTCACCCCTCCTCTGTCCCCTCTCGCAGCCGGAGGACCGTGGGCAGCCGCAAGCGCAAGCTGTCATCACCAGCGTACGCCTCAGCAGGGGCCAAGAGGAGAAGTGGGGAGATGGGCGGGCGCCCGGCCACGGGCACCCCCGAGGGCAGCGAGGCAGCCTGCGGCCCGGAGCGCGCCGACGATGGCATCGACAGCCACACCTTCGAGAGCATCAGCGAGGACGATTCCTCCCTCTCCCACCTCAAGTCCTCCATCAGCAGCTACTTCGGGGCAGCAGGCAGGCTGGTGTGCGGGGAGAAGTACCAGGTGCTGGCGCGAAGGGTGACGCTGGAGGGGAAGGTGCAGTACCTGGTGGAGTGGGAAGGCACAACCCCATACTGAGCCCCGCCAGCCCCAGAACCTCTCCCAGAGCCAAACCAGAGGAGATGGGGATGATGGGAACCCCTCGCTATGAATCGGAGGAGCTCGTCTGCAGCAGGGCTGGGACCTCTCCATGCTGCCGGTCCTGGCTGGGGCCGGCTCTTCGGGAACCACCATGGATGGAGGCAGCGCTGGAGCTGGTGCCTTCAGTGGTGCTGCCCAGGGTGAAACCCGCAGCCTTGCTGTTTTAATAACTCTTACTTTAACGGCCATGTATATGCAAAGAGTGTGGCCCAGCTCCACTTTCTTGATGGAGCCTTTGTCCGAGCCCAAGGCACCACCGCGGTGGCGGTAAGAGCAGTGAATGGGTCTGGCCTTTCCAGAAGGGTCCCCCAGCATGGCTGGGTGCCCCCTGGGGAAGCCTCTTTGGGGGGTACCCCACAACCTGCTCACAGACAGATGTCACATCCCAGCCTTAGAGTGCAGACTTGAGGGGGTCCTGCTGCTAAAGCAGAAAGCACCTCCCTCACCTGAGCTTTCACTGCCTGTCCCTGTGCCTATAGGAAACTGTGGGTGACTCTCACCAGAGTGTGGGGGGTTTTCCTCCTCCTCCTAAATCCATTCATTGAAGGAATGTGGTTTGTTTTAAATGAGGGGGAAATGCCCTGTCAACAGCCCTGTGGCCAGCTTTCGTGGCTGCGGGGCAGATGTACGTGGTTGCTCTGGTCCCCTGGCCTGGACTGTGTGTGGTGACGCACCAGCTTCATATCCCTGTTCTTCTGACAATCATGGTCATGGAAGACATCAGCCAAAAGATACACCCTTGCCTTAAAACCACCACGGGCATTTCACAGACTGGAGCCTGAGGCCTTTATTCCCTTGGGAATTTTTGTCCTGAATGTGCCAAACAAGCAGACAAACCAAAAAGGCTGAAGAGGACAGCAGGGGCATGGGCAGGGGTTGTACCAGGTCCTCACGATCATCCTGGTGGCCTCATGGCTGTGCCTTGCTGTGCTTTCTGCTACCAGCGTGGTGTGGATGTTTGTGAGCATGTGAGGTTGATTTGTCTGCAGAAGGGAAGGAGCAGCCCCTTCTCTAACTGAAGCAATAGAGCCAGGCTGTTCAGGAGCAAAGCGGTTGTCTTTTTTAAAGGAATTCTAATAGCATCAGATGTATTTGTTAGATTTCTTTTGTTCTAAAAGAGAAAGAGAGATTTTTAATGTTGTCCTCGTCTCTTCCCTATCACCACTGGGGCTGTCCCATGGGGCTGGAAGGTGTCATTCTTTTGGGAGATGGGACCCCGCATCCCTACAGGGAGAGGTGCAGCTCCTGCAGCCAGCCTGGTCACTGCCCGTCCTGCCTTGGCTTTGTCACCAAAGGGTCACTTAAAGTATTCCCCTTTCACGAGTGCCTGTGAAGCCCTTGTTACTGTCCAAGTTGCTGCCTGGGAGTCCAGGGGCTGCCAAGAGCTGTGCCAGGGCCACGGAGGGGGGTTATTCCCATAGGATGGCCAATGGACACTGCATGGGTGGGAGCACCCAACATGTGGCCTTGGTTCCTCACCTCTCCCTCTGTTCCCTTTCTTCTCCTCCTGGCCTCTTGCAGAGAATTGAATGTGGAGCCTTAAAAACTATTTCTGTTGCAGAGTATATTTTGTGTTAGCTGTAATAGATAATTATAATGACTCTGTGCACCTTCTAAAGATTGATGAGTTCAGGTTGCTGCTTGTAATAACCAACCCTTGTTATACCCAAGTTGTAATTAATATGTCTGATGTACAATTAAAAAGTCGAGGTTTTTTCTAACATCACTGGTTCTTTGGAGCATCAGGATTATTGAGTTTGGGCACTGGGGGTCAGTGTGCGCTCCCAGGCAGATGTCCGTTGCTGAGCCATGCTCTGCCAGGGTGAGATGTGCCCTCAGCTGGAGAGATGCTGCTGTGAAGCACAAGAACAGCAGAAGGATGCAAAGGGGAGGCTGTGGGCAGTTTCTTTGGATTTAGCACTGTTTCCTGCTCTCAGAGCTCAGACCATTTTCCTTCTTGTCTCTTCTTCCCTGCACCTCCTCTGAGAGCTGATGGGGCCACACAAGCCTGCTTGAATGCGTGCAAAATGCCCTGTACCACTTCATTATGAGCCCAAAATGGGCAGGTGGGAGCCAGCGCAGCATCAGTCAACACTGGGCCACGGAGAGTCACTGCAAACGCATGATGAGCCCTTCCTCTTGCCCAGCTCACTGTACCAGCAAACTGCATCAACACTGACCCTGCCCAGGTAAGAAACACTGCTGTTTATTCCCTTCCCAGTCACATAAATAACTTGATCCTGTTCCACAAGTTATAGCCCATTAAACTATTAATGCGACTGTCTTTTTGCAAGGTTAAACATGGCCTGGGTAGAAAGCCACTGTTGAGGCGTGGGTAGGGGATGCAGGGCTGGTGATGTCCTGGTCCTGCACTTGCTGTCCCTGAACGGGCCATGGATGTTGCTCATCCCAGCCTAGCTCAGCCCAGCTCAGCGAGTAGGGTCAGTGTGTGTGCTGCTTGCAGCTCCTGCTAAATCCTTGCAGCATCTGCTTAAGTTTGCTCTTTCCTTGGATTCTGTAGGACTCGAACCAGCACATCGCATGGCAGCAACAGAGGGTGTGAGCCGGCGCATCGCAGGGTGCCCGGCCACATCCTGCTGCCTCCGGGTTGCGCAGTGCATCCTGGAGCACAGGGTCGGGCCAAGGAGGGGATGTTTCCAGTGCAAATGATATTCCCAATCCCAAGTTTCTGTGTTATAAGCAAACCCTTGAAGATACAAACTGCTTCCTTAAGGCAGCCTGCCCAGGGAGACCAGCAGGGCTCAGCACGTTTTACCTGGTGCTTTCTGTACTTCTCAGTTAGTCCTGTGGGATACTTTCCTCCAGCCATTTGAGGTAGAGAGGGTTTCCTTGGTCTATAGGCAGGCTGATGGTTTCGGGAATTTCAAAGGGATGGATGGATCTAAAGTGGAAACAGACGCAGAGGAGCAGTGTCACCAGCAGCCCCGCTCGCAGGCGCAGGAAGCAGAAGTCTCTGCTCCCAGCCGTGCGCTGACTTCAAAGCACCCGCATCTTCTTTCTGCCATCTGAGAATGTTGCTTTGGGGTTTACCGCAGCCAGCAGCTGACTGCCAGGGGCCCTGGCCCAAAGCTGGCTCTGCTCACCACCCAGGGCTTGGGAAACACAGGAAATCCTGCCTGGAGGCAGCCAGGGAATGACCTGTGTTTGGGGGAGAATCCCTCCCTGTACCCAGTACCGAGGGACTGGCTGAAGCCCAAGAGCTGATATCCCACCACCCTTTTCTGCTGATGCCATCTTTGGGTTTTTCCAGCTCCCAAGGTACATCAGGACCACTTAACCCTCGCCCTTACTACATGGGAAGGGGCTCAAGGGACCTGACTCCCACAGCCTGAGCAGATGGCAGCCTACCTTGGACTGGAAACCCAGAGCCAGAGCCTCACCTGACGTAGTTGGACAATTCGCCTATTTTCGATGTCCTGGTCTTCACTAACTGTGGAGAGCAAAAACACCCAAACTGAAACAAACCCCAAGGGAGAAGTAAAGGGGATGGAGCAATCCTGCATGCACAGTCCCACTGCACCCAGCCAGCATGCCAGCCCCAGTCACCACTGCCATGCCCTCAGGCAGGTGCTCAGGGTCCATGGGTACTGTCCCAGATCTTGGGCTGGGACGGGGATTTTGTGACGCAGGAATTGTCACTTACCAGCAGTATTTCAGTGGATTCTTCCAGTTCCCCTTCCCAGAAATACCTGGATTTAAAAGAAAAGAAGGATCAGCAAATACAGCTCTGGCTGCAGCCCTGCTGATACCCCAGGGAGGAGGTTAATTTCCCTGCTTGGTGCTTTCTGCACATGGCCGTTCCTTTACAAAGTGGTGCTCAAGAAGCATCACTGGCCCAAAATGCTGCTGTGCGTGTGACTGATTTACAGACTAGAGCCTTCTTGGCTGTGCCAATCCAGAGAGAGCTGCCCCAGGGGACAGCGGGGCACAGGAGCTGGGACTGGGGTGGCCATGGGGAGCTGTGAGGTGGTGGCGCTGCTCCAAGCCTGGGAACAGTGCCCGCAGGGACTGTAGCACGGCTGCAGCTGAGACGCTGAGTATAGCAGCAGCTTGCTTTTCTCCTCTTTCCCTGCAGGAGAGGAGATGCACTTCTCCTGAGTCAGCAATGACCTCTCAGAACATTCATGTTGACAAAAGGCCATGGGGATTTCATCTGTGTGCTGGGTTCTGTGCGAGGAGGCAATCGGAGGCGTCGCGGTGTCTCTCGAGCGGGGCTTGGAGGAGAAACCAGCTGAAGCAGGCAAGGCTGTGTGAGAGCAACTCGGCTCTGGCCATTGTGGCACAAGGGGGGAATGATTTTACTGGGTTTGCCCCACTTCAGCAGCCTCAGCTGTGCTATGGGAGAGTCTGGGGGTGCAGGGGTAGGCTAGGGTGCTTCTAAGAGCACCCTGGTTTAGGGCTTTGTTCTTCGACCCCTTTAACAAGTGCAATCCCTTTGCATGGATGGCGGAGGATCCCTGCAGAACATGGCTGGTTGTATTTCAAGGCCAAAGATGCTGTTTTTCCTTCCTGAAAGTGCTGCTTAATTCTGTAAAGGCCAATTTTCTGCTCCCTGTCTTAGCTGCTTTTTAGACCCTCTAAAAATAGGCGCCACGTCCTCAGGCCCATCAATCACCTTCCTCTTTGCTGGATCTCTATGTAGCCAAGTAACCAATAAATAAGTGGTCCCCATGGGCAGCTGGAGCATCTGCACTCCTTAATAAGCTGAGAGCACTTTGCACGGGTGAGGATCATCTTTACCATCTGCAACAACCAACAGACCCAGCAGCCTTCTGGAAACTGCCTCCTCTCGCCAGGGCTCGGGGTGTCCATCTCCTCCCCGTGGGGAGCCTGGGTTTGCCTCCTCCATTGGGGAATATTGAGCCCAACTTACAAGGCTGAGCTCTTGGGCAGGATGTTCACGTAGGCAGCCAGCTTCTTATCCATGATGGCCCTGGGTGAGACAGGAGGAGGAGTTAGTGCCTGTCCCAGCTTGCTGTGGCTCAGCACCCACTCCCAGGCACAGGGACATCCCCTTGTGCTGCCCCTGCCAGCAGCAGCTTTGATGCTGGACACCTGGGATTTGGGGTTAATTATTACCCTGAGGAAGCAGATGCAGAGGTGCCCTATAGCTGGAGCTACTTCAGCTCAGGTCCTCGTGGTGTGGTTCTGGGGCACTCCCTGCTGAGCAGGAGGGTTGGGTGTTGCTGCTGGCCTGCAGCAGCACACAGGACCTGTGCCTCATACGCTGCAAGGACCCTGCCTGGCATCAGCCCAGTGCGCATCTCCCCATGGGGACACCAGGGCATGGCCACAAGAACTGGGTCTGGGATAGATAAGAAGGGGGTTGTCTCCCGGACATGTATTTATGCTGTCAAACCGTGCCCCTTCCTCACATAACAGATCAAATGTGGAGCTTGTTAAACTAACAACAGCAAGGGTTTTCTACCCAAAATGTCCTAGAAATCCGAAGCCCAAATTAAATTCCTTCCCTCCGGCTGCTTCTTTTAGCTGTGGGCTGATGTGTTATTGCAGAGCTGCTTGGGCCTACCAGCAGAGCTGATATTGAAGTGATTAAAGAGTCCTGAAGCAATCTCGGGGTGGATTTTGAGAAGAACTAGGTCAGATGTTGTGTTTTCTGACCACAGCAGTGTCTGGGCCCTTCTCACAGCGATGGCAGCCCTGTTAAAGCACGCCACCAGTGCCTTCTCCTTTGGTTTTCCTTAACCCTGGCCTCACCGGGCACTACTTTGTACCAAGGGCTATGACAGTGCAAACATTTAACTTCTAGTTGACTTTGAGCTGCGGAGAAGACCGGAGTGATGAGATACTGGAAGGCTTGATTCAACAACCTGCAAAAGTTAACTCCTGAAGAGGAGCAGGAGCTTCCCCACTGCACCGCACCTTGCAATCAGCCCCTGCCCCACAGGGCTCTCATTTGAATGTGCATAAGCTCCTTTGCATCTGTCTTCATTACCAGCCCTGCTTTCCCCATAGAGGTTTGTACCTTGCAACTATGAGCACAAGGCAAAAGTGCCCTCATGGGGCTGCTCGGGATCTGCTGCAGGTCAGGGAGGATTTGGGAGCTGCCAGAGCATGGGGAGGAAAGCAGCCCTTCCCGACCATGCTGTATCATCTTGCCACCACAGCACTGCGCTGGATGGAGAACCAGTGCCTGCACCCAGCTAACGGGAGGAATTGGGTTCAATGTCTGAGCACAGCAAGGTGATGGAGATGGGCTTCTCCCTGCCCATGGCTCGGAGACGACAGCCATCGAGGAGGCTCTGGGTTGTTTGCTCTCACCACGTGTAGCCAGTTGTAGGCATTTAATGCTTGTAGAGCATCTTGAGTTAATCTGCAGACCAACAAACTGCAGCAGCAGGAGCGGAGATATCCCCCACTGCGTTTGTCATGTCGAACACATGGCACAAGTCCTTTTGTTTTTGCTGCCTGCATCCCCCAAGTCACTTTAGTGCAGGAACCCTTTGATTTGAGTGAGTAGCTTCTAATTGCTTCTGCTCTGTTCCAATACGCTGTGATCCTGACCGAGATCCTGAACTTTGTTCTAGCACACTCAGAGGAAACAAGTGGCCGCCATGGGAACGGGAAACATCATAAAAAGCTGAATGTGATCAGTGGAAAACGTCTGCATAATACATGATATCTGTGGGCTGGGCACTTGGTGTGTGTCCCTGCCTCGCAGCAGGCTCTGAACTGACACAGATGAAATATTCATAAGCAGAGAAGCAAGGAAAATGATCTGCACAAGCCTAAGGCAGAACCCGAGGCTGCTCGGCTGTTATGTGAGGTGCAGTGGCCACATCACCCAGCCCAAAGGGGTCAGCTTCTCACAGCAGGCACAGAGGAGAGGACAGACCTGTGTGGACTCAGGGCTTTCTTCTGAAGCTTTAAAGTTAGCAGTAATCCAGATAAACTGGGTCAGAACGGACACAACAAACAAGCTGGGTACTGGATTCTGCCTGCAGTTAATCCGCTTTCCCAAACATTGAAGCCTTTTTCCTTAAATCCAGTGGAAATTTCCTTGCAGACTGATCTATCAGTGAGTGCTCCTCTGAGCAATGTAAAGGAAGAATAAGCAACAGCACAGGAAAAAGGTGTGTAGGAAAATGAGTGTAGAGTCATCCTCTACAACCATGGCTCATTCATCCAAATCCCAGAACAAAGGAATAATGACTCCACCAGTAAAAACAACCAAAGTACATGTAACTCAGCAATGGGAGTGATTTATTTCCCCTCCCTTCCCTGCTAGATAAGGAACAAAGAGTGCAAAACATTTGCAAAGGTGCTGAGATGGAGCATTTTGAGGAACTGAGGCTCTTTCACCAGCCGTGTACAGTTACTCCTTTTTGCAGAAGACATCATCAGTGCAGACCTCATTCTATTTGAATCTCCTCGTACAGTTGCAGTATTTAAGGTGACACAAAATCCCTTTCAGAAGCCTCTCAGTTCCTGAATGACTTTTTTGGGAATGCTTTACAGAAGACAGAGAGGTTTTGGCAAGCAGCGAGGTAGCAGGGAAAACAGCACAGGAGGTGTTGCAGGAAACTTCATGGTCCATCATAAACATTGCCCCAGTCAACACAGTTACAGTGCTTTGAACAAACCATCTATTGAGGCAGGGACTGACAGATGCGTGAAAAACAACCTGCATGCAAAACAGCATGCAAAGTATCTCGTGTGTTAAAAGAGAGGGGGAAAAATCAAGGCAAACCCCTTACTCCCTGAAGTTTGGTTAGCAGAGTGCAGGCTTCAGGGGGTGCCTCAGAAGTGCCTGTTCTCTTTGCTGTGGACCACTTCTGTCTCACTTATTCTCATGGCAGTGTGCTGTGCTTTATCCCTCTCCATAAACACCTCTCCTGCAATTTGTTATCTGTATTGTTCTAGAGAAGAAGAAAGACTCTGTTAGATGAGAGAACATGGAACTGGGGCTTAATCGACCTGAGGACCTGGAGATTTAGGGCCATGGCTTTAAAATGAAAGGCAATGGAATAACTGAGAATTGGCTTGGTGTTACTGCAGCACTGACTTCAGAGACAATTGCCAGCTTTCTTTGAGAAAGCACAGCTCTTGGTAAGAGGATACGTGGTACAGAGAGACAAGGAGAGCGCAGGAGAAAAGGAACACCATTTGGGTAGAAGTACAAAGCGCAGGGAAGCACAGATGCTCTCGAGAGACACGGGGAAGCTTTATGCCACAAGAATAAAGCTTGCTTCTCCATTTCAAACAATTCAAGCAGCCATCAGAGCAAGTGTCTCTGTACCTTGCAATGTCCTTGGCAATCTGCTCGTTGAGGCAGTTGATGAAGGCAATGGAGTAAGTCCCAGAGATGTAGCTGCCGGTGATGGCAGAGTGCAGCTGAAGAGTGAGACTCCTCAGCACCGGGTACATCAGCAACGACAGAGTCACCACCTAAAATGCAAGACGTGTGAGTGATGATGCCAGGTGAAAATACTGCCCTTTGTAAAAGCAGGCACTTATCTGTGGCTCAAGGGGAGTCTCTGGTCTTCTTTCAACATTACAGTAATGCTACTTGTAACTTCAGTGAAAACATCCTCACAGGGAGATCCATCCTCCTTCCGTGGGGCAGGAAAGGGCCAGGTTTTGAGGCTGCATCAGCCCAGAAGTGCCCAGAGCTCTGGGTTACAGACCCTACCACACAGGCTCCGCAGCCACGACTGGTTTTCCAAAGAAGAATAAGGAAGTAAGTCACTGGTGGTCTCTGTTAGAACACACCTTTCCTGCTTTAGCTGCAGGGTGAGGCATGTCAGCCCTCTGGGAATCGGTGGGGATGGGACCCTCTGCCTCCCCACAGATGTGTAAAGGAGGAGAACAGTACATCAAGTAGGGGTAGGGATCTGCCCATAGAAAAGAGAGTTGGGCTGGACCCTGATGTGGGAGCAGAGCCCTGGGGTAATACAGTCTGTGCAGAGACAATCACTCTTTCCTGCTGGTGGATGTTGTACAGCCCCCCCAGGCTATGATAGAGACTCACTAGCCAGCAAGGGAGAGAAGACTTTAGCACAGGTTTTAAGTGCGTTTGTTCCTAATTCTCTCATACTAACAGGACAGTGAAATTGCATCCTTTGGGGCACAAACCCCCTAATGGACACAGCCCAGGTCTCTGTCCGATGGGCTGCAGGAAACAATAACACCCTCTCCGTCAGCTGGCAGCGCAGTGGCAACAGGTTGGTTTTGTGTCCATCATTGCTGCCAAGCCCCTTCACTGCCCTTTGTACCCACATGCCATAAACATACATACCCATGTTCAAACATGAACGTACACGACCAGCTCAGCAGGATGCTGCAGGAACAGCAACGGGAAGGTTAATTGGGTGTGCTGAGTAATGGCTGCAGGACGGTGCCATGCCTGGGGCTGCAGCACTCACCCTCTCTGCACAGCTGCTCTCTCTTTGTCTTTTGTCTTGTTTTGGAATAAACAGCATCTGGCCCTTATTCAGCCACAGTGATAGAAAGGGTGCTTATAACACTCAGAATATATTCCTTATTTCCTCCCTCCTTTGTCCTCTGAAAATTCCATGGGCCAATGCCATAGATTGGGTTCCATTAAGATTGAATGAAGGAAAATCTCTTGTCACCGCAGGAGCTCATTCCCATTTGGAACATGACGGATGGGCTGTATTGGTTGTCTCCTCTTTTCCAATCCATTTGAGGAAATATTCTTTGTTTTCACAAGGGCTCTCATAAGAATTTTTAGAGCTTCTTTTGGGCCTTTTTCCCCCACTAAACCATTTAACAAATACAATGCAGCAAACCCCAGAAGCTACTCAAGATAGTTAAAACAAACAGAAATATGCTGGTGTATGTGTTTTTCCAGATTAGAATGTAATCATGCTCCCTGCTTAGCAAAGAAAACATAATCTGACCTGTTCGGCACAGCAATCATTACTCTCCTTGGAAAATGTAAGTGCATGGCATGAGGAAACCCTCATGACCATTTGCGGTGAAGAGTGACCACTCTCTTGGGGTTTTTGGGTGGTTTCCCCCCCTTGTTTTCTGTGCAGAAAGACAAAAGCTGCTTTTTTGCCCCTCCCAATGATTGTATTTGCCAAAGGATGGTGCAAGAGTGAAGGAGTGAAACAACCTGATCAACCCCATGAACTCTGCCAGAACGCTGAACAAAAGAGAATGCTGCTGTCAGATGTGAGCATTTCATTGAACAGCACCGAGCAGCAGAATCCCGGTTGAGTTTACTAAAACTTGTGCAGGATTTGTTTTGGCTTCGGTGCCCTAAAACCAGCGCCAGGGTTTAAAGTTGCCATGCTGGGGCTTCTTTTGCCCGGTTTCGATGAGGTTCTGTCAAAAAGAAACACAAGCCCCAAACACAACGTGTGGCAATCCCAAGTGCGCTGTGAGCTTCCTGGTGCAAGTGGGAAAATCTCCCAGGAAATTCCCTGCGCTCCCTGCAGAGATTGAGTACATTCGGCCTGCACCATCTCTTCCATCTATGAGGTTCCGTGTTCCACGGTTCCTTGGGCTGGCGCTCCCCGTGCCCCCCACCGCATCACCCGCACCCCCCGCTCCCAAGCACGCCGCCGGTGGAGGGACCCCACTTACCAGCAGCAGCGCCCCGCGGCCCGCGCGGGGGCAGCCCTGGGCAGCGGGCAGCAGCGGGCAGCGCGGGCTCAGCCACTCCATCTCCTCGGCTGCCGAGGCTGCCATCGCTCCACCTGCTCTGCCCCGAGCCGGGAGCGCTGCCCGCAGCGAGCACTGACTCCTCCTCCTCTTCCTCCCCTGCAGGCTGGCACCCGCCTGCCTGCCCCAGCGTGGGGCTGAGCCGTGGCCCATGCAGCAGCACCGGGTCCCCGTGGCCCTCCTGGAGCCCCGTGGGCTCTTCCCTGCCAGCCCCAGCCCTCGCACCAGGCTCCCTGCCTGCCCCTTGCTATTCCTCGCCCGCAGAGCTGGGGTCCCCCGGAAATGGGGTCCAACCACAGCAGGGATAAATGAACACCCGAGTATGGGTGCTGTTACCAAAACCATCGGCTGGAGGAATCCCTCCCTCCAGCCTCAGCACGGGGGTCCTCCCAATGCCATTTTGTGCTGTCAGGCACTTGTTGATGCCACTTTTGCTTCAATTTTCCCACCATTTCCCAGTCTTTTCCCAGATTTAATACCTTTGAACAGAAACCATGAAGAAGCTGCCGATCGTTGCTGTATTGTTTGGGCCCAGAACGCTCCTGTGAGCAGCCCAGCACAGAGGCCCACACAGCTCCATCCTGTCACCCTGTAACCTTACTGCGTTATCTCAGCTCCCACAAGCTGTTAGGGAAACACCTGCATTGTACAGCCCTTGGGCAGCAGCCTGAGCCTGGGCTCCCGTGAGTCTGAGGGCGCTTAAGAAGCCTTGGGGAGGCATCAGAGACCCCCGAGCTTTGCAGTATGGTAACAGCCACGTATTTGCCACACTCAATTGTCCCTCCTCTTGTCCATGGGCTGAAAGTGACGTTTTCCTCTGCTGTTGTGAAGCAAACCCTCTATTTTCTTGCAGCACGTCCAGCCGCGAAGTGGCTGAGCTGTCCCCATCGCTGTGAGAGGGGGGCCCAGCACTGCGGTACCCGTTCCACAGCGTGACACCGCTCTGGCCCTCGTGTGCACCCCTGACGGGTGCTATTCCCCACAGCCCCGCCGTGCCCCCGCCCGCCCGCCTGCCTCGGGCACACCCCGGGACGGCCCCGGTCTCTCCCCTTGGGGCCGCCTCCCCCCCAGCCGCCATCACCGCCCCTCAGCCTTGGCCCCGCCCCTCCCGCTCCTGCCCAATCAGCGCGCGAGGCGCTGCGCGCCCGCCATTTTGTTCACAGCTATCGGACGCGAAAGAAGCCCTTGGCGACGGCGCGGCGGTTGCTAGGGGCGGCGCGCTCTCGCGATGCTTGGCGGGCGCGCCAAGATGGCGGAGGCGGTGTGGGAGCTGCTGGAGCGGGCGGCGCGGCGGGCGGCGCCGCTGGAGGAGCTGCAGGCCCTGCGCCTCGCCGTGCCCGCCGTGCCGCCCGCCGCGCTGCGCGCCCGCCTCAGCGCCGAACACCTCACAGCGCTCTTCGGCCTGCTCGGCGTCAATGACCGGTGAGCGCCGGACCGGCCCCGCGGGCCTCACCCGGCCCCGCACCTCCCTGTCCACCCTGCGGCTGCCCCGTTTGCTTCCCCGCCATGCTTCAGGCCGGCGGCTGTGTGCGGCTGAGGAGCCCCTGGCGGCGTCCCGTGCCTGAAAGGCTGCTTTTGTCTCTCTGTCCCGCCTAGGGAGCAGGTGGCTGCGTGTGTTTCCATTCTGGAGAGGCTCCTGCAGGCCCTGGACCCGGTCTATGTGATCCAGAACCTCAGGGAGGAGCTTCAGAAAGGGCTGTTCCACCCCGATGACTCCGTGAAAATCCTCTCCATAGCTCAGGTACAGGGGTTTCCTCCACAAGGAGGGGACAGGGCTGTGTTTTGAGCCAGGCTGGATTAGTCCTAATCTGTTACTGTTGTTTCATGCCCTAATCAGTGGCAGAAGTGCTACGGCAGGTGTTATATGCAGGAGTTGTGCCCTTATACAGTTATGGAGTTTTGGATAAATGCTGTGCAATGTGTTGGTATAGAATGCTTTATGATGTTTCTGTTAAATGTGACATATGAAACTGTGTCTTGACAGCAGTAACTTGTAAATGAATCATCTGTCACATGTCCTGGATAAAGCTTTCTAAGCCAGCACTAGCAGTGGGTGCTGTAAGAATTAAGTGCATCAACGTTTTGATAGTCAGGATGCTTTGAGTGTGGAAACACTGGAGAATGGGATGTGGTAACTTGACACTTGTTGCGTTAATTTAAAAGAATGGAATCATGGAACGTTGTAGTTTGGAACGGGCTTCTTGAGGCTTCACATTCATCCCCTCTGAAAGCAGGGCCAGCTTGCAGCAGGCTGCTCAAGCTATTGTCCAGTGGAGTTTTGAGGGTCTTCAGAAGTGATTCTGCCTATCGGTAGCTGTTCCAGTGCTTGAATGTCCTTGCAGTAGAAAAAGTTGGTGTAATGTGTTTAGTTTTGCTTTTTCCTATATTTAATCATGTGTTTAGGTCGGGAGGATTGTTGAAAATTCAGATGCTGTCACAGAAATTCTCAACAGCCCTGAACTATTAAGGCAAATAATAAATTGCATTGGTGGAGAGAGAATAGCAGTGGCTAAAGAGGTAAGTGCTGCTTGCTTGCTTTCTTCTACAAATGGGTGTAGACACCACACAAAACACCTTTTCTGCTGTGTCTGAGATGATGGCCTCTGCTGTTCTTTGAAGAAAAGACAGCTTATGCTGCTTTAAAGATTATATAAACAGGCAGGTGCCTTAAGCCCCGAAATTACTTAGATGTGATAGAAAACTCACATAGAACTGTTATCTCTCAGTAGCTCTGTATGCCAAAGTGAACTCACAGATCTGATTTTGAAGACAGAGATTTAAATCTCAGTAGCCATAACTGACTCCCCTTAATGAAAAGTGAATCACAATTGAAATTTTAGGTGTAGAACTTGATTTAATAAGTTAATTAAGAACATTGAAACTTAAATCTGACTGACTTGTGGCTTTGTTTTTAATACGAAGTTCCTGTTTTTGCTTCCAGGCCATCAAATCTCTCTCCAGGATAGCACAGACACAAGATGGTTTAGAGGCTTTATTTGTGAGCAGTTTGTTGAGTGACTTGAAAAATGTCATGGCAACGAATGATGTTGTTCGATACCGAGTGTATGAGGTAGGGATGTGATCAAGGTCAGCAGTTGGCTGCCATGATACCGTGGTCCTCTTGCACTGTAGCACTGCATTGCTGTCTGCGTTTTATGGCTTTTATATTAGTATTCATCACTGGTTTACAAACTTTCCTTCATGTCTACATTTTGTCAAGACTAGAAGGGAGTAGGAAGAGTTCAGCAGTGTTGGCCCTCAAATAATGACATAGCTCTGTTTACTTCACACTTCCATAGCATACTGTTTACATCTTCCATTCTGTAACTTGTGTTGCCCAGGGCATTGGAGGCCTACACAGAGCTAATAAAGACACAGTAAAATGTTCGCTTCTCTGAAAGCAAAGTAGCTGCTGTAGTCTCTTCAGCTTTGGATATGAAGTGCTGTTGAAACTTGTAGAAGGGCAAAGAGACTGAGAAGAGAGATGCCGTATGTGTCAGTCTAAATATGTATTGCAAAGGAGAAGTAATAGAGTTTAGCCAGCTTAATGAGGATAACATCTGAATAAGAGAGAACTTTGATCAGAAACCAAATGTCTGTGCTGTAAATTTTAACTCCCTACCAGCTTGTCTCAGGCAGACATCTAAGTTAACTATGAAAACATGAAATTCTGTATTTAATATGTATAGTCAGCATTAGAAGACTCATTTGGCTGTTACTGTGAATTGTTCTCTCTATAATGTTTTTAGAATCCATCCCTTTTTTTGTTTACTTTTAGTTAATTGTTGAGATTTCTTCAGTGTCAGCAGAGTCCCTGAATTACTGTGCAAGCAGTGGATTAATATCGGAGTTAATTGGAGAGCTGACTGGAGATGACATGCTGGTCAGGTATGTCGCTAGTGAGTTTGCCAAGGAGATTTCCCCTATTTTTGTTTGCATTTTGCCCTAAGAGTAGAAAACCAGTTTGTTCTTAATGAAAGAATGCTTCAAAACCCCACTGAAATAGGCCAAAATATGTGTCTGTTACAGGGCTACGTGCATAGAGATGGTGACCTCGCTGGCCCGTACCCCGCATGGGCGTCAGTATCTTGCTCAACAAGGAGTTATCGATAAAATTTCCAACATCATTGTTGGAGCAGAGTCTGATCCTTTCTCAGGCTTCTATTTACCAGGTGACATTGTGTATTTCTTGCTTCCAGTATTTACTGCTTGCTTTTACTCATGAGTTAGACTGAGAGGACTACCAAGCCTCTGAAAGCTCATGTGAACACTTGAGTATAAATACATATGTGGGATATATGTGCAAACTGCTGAAGGACAGTCTAACACATGAATATTGCTCATTAACAGTGGTAATCCAGGCAAGACCTGGAAAGACTGTGCTAAAGCTTTGAAATTTGTGTTATTGTAGTCTTTTTTTATTCGTGCTATAGCAGCTCTCTTGAATTCATTGAGTAACTTCCAAAATACTTTCTTGTTCTGCCCTTACTCTGATGGCTTTCACAGGGTGTTCAGTTTCACTAGCACTAGTTTAGCTGTGAAGCAATCTTAATGTATGTTTAATTTTGCCATTGCCAAAGTTACTGTTCCCTCACTCTGAATGCTTCCTTTTTCTCTTGTTCTTTCAGGATTTGTGAAGTTTTTTGGGAATCTGGCTGTTGTAGACAGTCCCCAGCAGATCTGTGAGCGATACCCAGTCTTCATAGAGAAAGTCTTTGAAATGGCAGAAAGTCACGATCCGACCATGATTGGAGTGGCTGTGGACACACTAGAAATCCTGGGATCAAACGTGGAAGGCAAACAGGTTTTACAGAAGACCAGTTAGTATCTGAAACTTGCTAGTAGTTGTGTTGTTTTGGATGCTTCTCTTTCTACTGAGGTCGTCAGCCTCTTGCCAGGGTTAGAAAAACATGAGTGCTCACATAATGATACTTTCTGGAATGCTTTGTTGTTTCCTTTAATACAGAACTGTTTAGAAGATTGAAAGTAGATGCTGCACTACTTGCTGCAAGTCCAGTCCTTGATTCTTAAGTGAAAATCTATATTAGCAGGTAGCTATTGGAGTGTTGTAAGTGGGACTGAAGATTTCTGATTACAAGTGTGCTAGGGTCTGTACTTCCCAAGATAGCTCAGTTGTGACACACGGCTTCCTTTCTGGGAATGTTTGGATAGTCTGAAGAATTAACATAAAAGGTTTTGGATCTGTCTACCTTCGATTCTTATGAAACAAAGAGAACCTTGCACTGCTTTTGTGATAGTAGATCAAGAAGTTGCTGTTCTCAGGTGTAATGTGTAACACTCTACCAGTTGATGTAGTGTAATGTGCCTGACAGATAACTGTATTCCTGTAGAGGTCTATCTGAATTAATTATAATCACTTTGTTTTTATGTTCCAAGGAAGTAGATTTCAGAGTCTGTTGAGCAAAATAGGGCACCAGGCAAAGAATGCCCCCACAGAGTTACGACTTCGATGCTTGGATGCAATTTCATCTCTTCTTTATTTGCCTGTAAGTTTGTGGTTTGGTTTGATGTCTTTTTAAATCTACAAGAGTGAAATCATTGTGTATCTGACTGTGCGAAGACCTTTTGCAGCATCAAGCTTAGGTAGAGGTGGGAGCTTTCTAATGTTCCAAGTCATTAACTTTACTGGTTTGAATTTCCCCTATGTATTTGTTTGCAAGAAGCCAGGTGCTCTGAAATCTGTATAAAACATGAAGTCAAAACATCCTTGGCAGGGGAATGAGAGTCAACAGTTTAATATGATATGGTTTTAATAGTATAGCTCTAAATGAGCAAATAAGCCATTTCCATTTGTCTGGCAGGGCTGCTCTCCAGCACAGCACTTCTCTTGTGTATCAAGATCAATTTATTTCAATGTCTCCTCCAAGCTAAATGAAATAGAGAAAGCCATTTCTTCATTCGGGGAAATACGTTGAAAATTTAAACTATTTCAGTTTAATCTGCTGGTGTCCTATTTTAATTAACTTCCTTAGCTATTGAATGTACACTCAAGATGTGAAAGCTTTTCAGAATCCTAATGAAACTCTTTCTGTATGTGATGCATGTAGCCAGAGCAGCAGACAGAAGACCTTTTAAGAATGACTGAATCCTGGTTCACATCCCTGTCTAGCCAGCCACTGGAACTCTTCAGGAGCATCAGTACTCAGCCGTTCCCTGATCTCCACTGTGGGGCTTTACGGGTGTTTACTGTAAGTGCTTTTTGTTTGTAAAGGTAGTGAGTTGTAATCCATTCAGTCTCAGATGTTTGAGGTTTTCTAAGTGAATGCCATAGACCCCTCTTGAAGCCCACAAGGGGTCAAAAATAAGTCCTTTTTCATTATGCCCCACTTGTGTTCACCATTTATATAATGCATCAGACATCTCGTGTCTGTAATGCTTATTTCTGTATGAATTGAAGCGCGGGGAAGCATCAGCCATGCTCTAGGGTGCTGCTTCGATATCAGAGGCACTGCTGTGATAATTCACTTAACTTTAAAGATAAGCACTGAGGTGTGCTTATTTTCCAGTACAGTTAAACCCTGCTGCTTGATTTGAGTGGTGGTTGTGTAACTACTGTTTAGAATGAATAGCCCATTTAATTTTTCCTGTTCCTTGGCTATTGCATAAGTGTACTGCGTAACTGGGTTTTGGGGTTTTAAAATGTTTCCCTCTTCCCCCCTCTTTTCATGTTTAGGCTATTGCAAATCAACCGTGGGCCCAGAAGTTGATGCTTGACAGTCCAGGCTTTGTGGAGTACATTGTAGACAGATCTGTGGAGCCTGACAAAGCCTCGAAGGATGCCAAATACGAACTGGTCAAGGCCCTTGTAAACTCTAAAACAATTGCAGAAATCTTTGGGAACCAGTATTACTTGAGGCTTAGAGCTTACTTGCATGAAGGTCCTTATTATGTTAAGGCAGTTGCTACTACAGCTGTGGAAGGAGCAGAGTAATGTCACTGATGTCTTGGTTCCCCTTGCAAACCGTGTTACTGAAATAGGTGTAAAGACTCCCCATGCTGGAGTCTCTTTAGATTGTCTCTTTAAAGGAACATGAAGCACTTCAACTCTGAAATGAAAGTCATGAGAGCAAATCAAAACCTATAGGGCACAATGTATTTTCCCATAGAATGTCGTGGCAGAAGTTCTCTGTGTACTGCTGTGAGACAGGTAACCAGGGTGGGCACTCTGTCAACTGCTGGCTGGTTTACTTTGCAGAAATGAGCAGTGTTTGGTTAAGCTCTTGTTGGGTTTGGAGTTCCTGTCGTGTTTTCTCAGTCGATCACAGTTCAATTAAAACCAAACAAACACCAAAACACTTCGAGGTTTGGAACCTCAGCTGCTGCCACAGTTTCCTCTATCTTTTCTTATCTTTTATACCTACCAAACTTGGCACTTGCGTGGAGCACGCTCTTCCAGCCAGGCATATTCTGGCTGGTAAGAATGAGCTAGTAGCATTCTGTCCACAGGAGGGAGTACGAACTGGATTCCCTTCTATTTTCGATTTGCTGAGTGTGCGTCGTGCTTGAAGAAATAATCCTATATATTGTTTACATGTTATGCTGAGGATGTGGGGTAGGAAAAAGCTTTTAACCCTTTTAAAAATAAAGGAATACACACTCTAGTGTGTAATAACCAAATTGGGAGCTTTGGCTTCCTGGTTGACAGCGACTTTGTATGGCAGCTCAATTTACTTGCTCGAACGGAGCATGAGCTCTAGCACTGCAGGTCTGCTTCAGAACCAAATCTGAAATTGTTTACACTATTTTTTATCTAATTTTTTAATTTTAAGGGTTATTTTTAAAAGTACTATTTTAGTTGCCTGAGTTAGAATAAAAGTGCTAAGAACATAAAGCTTTCATGGTTAAGGGCATGAACTGAATTAGTAGTACGAAATGTAGTAGCTTACCATGTTGTAATCATCTTTTGAAGATGGTCAACTAGCTGCTGCTGAGGTGCAAGCTGGACACTAGTGACATGTGATGTATCTTTATTCATAAACAGAGACCATGATATACTTTATACAGGAGGCTTACGTTGTTTTTTGTTGAGGACATACAAAATCTGAGGAATGGCTCAAGGGAGGGGGGAGCATAATAAAACATGAAATTACTGCTTTTTTGCTTATTTTAGTAGTGTGTCAGGTATACCTCTGTGGAAAGTACTTGCCCTGTGTCCCTGCCAAGTGAAGCAGGATGAGCTAGTCATGTAGTAACTCTCTTCTTGCTTGTGGTAACTTTGACCTGCAGCAGAGGTGATGTTATTGCCTGCCAAAATTTGCTGGCAAGGAGTCAAAGTGGGCTCGGAAGGGCAGGGTAGGTAGGTGAGGAAGTTCCCTGAAGGTTAAATATGCTGCTGGAATGGAAGTGATCTGCCTTGTTGCTTCTGATCTAAGATGTACAAAAGTTGTCATCCAACGTTATCCTGCTGCCGACTCTTTCATCCTAGATGTGCATAATAAACATCTGCTAGTGAGAAACGTGGTACATCTTGTCTCATTTGTGAACAGAGAGAGCTCAGAACCTTCCCGCATCCAGCAAAATATGAAAGCACTAAAAAGGATATGAAAAAGAGTATTGAAGTCTTTAGCTTGTGCTTGCACTGGACAACTTAGCTTTGTTGGTTTAGGTGGCTTTGCATGCTGGTAGCTCTGAGCTGTGTGCTTGAATCTCAGTAAAAGAAATTGATCTAGAAACCTTTTCTGCAATTCATGAATCTCTTCCATGTGTGTTTTCAGCTGTTGCTTTTGAAGGCTACTCTGTGTGCTAAGTCTTTAGCATCTGCTTTGCATGGTACGTTTGCCAAATACAATATTTTAGAATACACAGAGATGCCAAACCAGGGGATTTTTATATGTGCACATATGCTTTATTGTGCTGAGCTTTGAGCTCAACATTCCTATTAATTGGTCAGGTGCTTACTCCTTACCACATGTAATTCCCCACCCATTGTGTGTGCTGCCATATGGCTTTTGTGTTGCTGTATCTTGTATGTAATGGAAACATTTAAGTGTGTTGTCCCTGTCTTCCCCTCTGTAAAGTAACAAGTGGAGAGAATTGAGATAAAAGCAGAACTGGAATGATGGAGAATGAGACTTGAGGTGACATGCTGAACCTGGATGAACTTAGTTTAAGAACACCAAACCCACAGCCCAAACCCCCTCATTTGACCCTTTATAGCAAGCAGCATAACTTGGTCCTTCAGAATCGTGGATCCTTTAAAGCACACCTCCAATTCCTTCAGAGTAGGTGAGGCCCTCAGAGGTACATGTGTGTCTCATCCCACATGTGGCTGTCACAGCTGTAGAGCAGATCTGCCCGGCTGGTCTTTCTGCTGCTGACATTGCTGATGCAGAAGAGTTAACATGGAGGTTGTCGGCACCGGTGGGCTTTGTGTTTTGTTCCTAATGGGGGATTTTTACACTTCAGATAGTATTGTTAGCACTGTGTTGGTGAATGTGTTCTGGCTTCAGTGCCAGTACTCTTCTCCAGCACAACTGTAGCATTGAGCTGCTTGGGTCAGTGTTCCTCTGATGCCATTGCTGACAGACATACACGATTCTCTAGCAGGTAAGTTTTTGATTTCTTGCCTACAATCTCCCCGGGCTGCTCCCCTGAGCAGTTCTTATGATAGTTTGATGTCTGTTCCCACTCTAAGCTGTTCTCTAGTTTCAGTGGTGCTGTAAAATGGGCTGCTCAGAAGTAGCTCCCTTTTGTGGACAGAAAGATTCCCCTTTGGTGCAAAGGATTTTGGGGTAGATGATGCCTCAGATGCAGGAGGAGCGTTGACATAAGGTGGAGAACTTCAAAAGCCTGAAAACGCTGGACACAGACAAAGTTTCTTGAAGTATTCTGTTCCACTTGTATTCGTGCACTTGTAGGTACTTTAGTTAACAGTACCTCCAGTTCTGCTGCTCTAACACACTGTAGCATTGGGAATTCATCTGCTATGGAAGGAAAGGGACCTAACCTTGAGAGGACATTGTTATTCCTGATGTGAAAGGATAAACAGCTGGTAAAAGGAAATTCAGACTTTCTTCACAAACATTGAATCTCAATTGACGAAATGAAGCACCTCATTTTTTATTCCATCCAAGTTAAACTGTTTGAACTTATCAATATAGGTCAAAACCTTGCAGGACACCAGACTGTAGTAAGTTTCCAGTAAAAAGCAATCTTTCCCATCACTTGTTTCTTTCCAGGCTTTAAATAACTCGTCCTCTTCCATGTTGGAAGAGGTGAAAATGAATTTATAGCAGCATCGATTGTAGCTGATGTGCTTCTCCCCAGAAAACCGGGAGCTGTGAATGGGAGTGATGCCAGCTTTTTTAGCACAGATCCCGACAAAGACATCGGGGGGCACTGACCCTGCCACCTCCTTGGAGGCCACAAACACCTTGCGAGCAACATCCTGTGACATGATGAAGGCGCTCCCATCACAGTAATCGGGGTAAAACTCCTCTGGGTATTGATGAATGGGAACAAAGCCCGGGCTTTCAGGGTCTCTGTTGGGCACTCCTTGATGAATGACCCTTCCAATGTAGATGTCCTGCAGTTGCGTTAAGCTAAGCAAGTATTCAGCCAGACTGGGAATACCAACAAACATGTCTTCATCTGCTTTAAGGATATACTGTGCATGGGAGCAGAAAGTCACTGTCCACTCCACACTCATCAACATCTTCTGCGTCTGTGTCTCAGGAGAATCGATGAAACTGCCTTCAATAATGTCTCTGTGCTCTTGCGACTCCTCATTGATCTCCAGCTGGGTGGTTATTGAAGCTGGCTTTCCTAAAGCAAACACAGTAAGGACAGCATAACCTCTGGTGTCTGTCGTGTTGCCCCATGTCTGCCTGATCACGTTGCGTCTTGTCCTGTTTTCTGGGCTGCTGGAGACAAGAATGAGCAGAAATATCTCTTGCTCGGAGCATGTCTCTGCACTGCTGATGGTGTAAGAGAGATTGGCCTTCAGAGGCTCCGGATCGAGCTGCCTGGCCCGCTCCCTGATTTCCAGAGTCTTTGCATCGGTGTAAGAAAGGGGCAATGACCGCAGGAAGTATTCCTCCAGTAAATCTGCTCCGAAAAGCAGCACGTGGAAAAGCAAGACATTAAAGAGGATGAAGCACCACTGGTGAGTCCGCAGCCTGCAGAGTGTCAGCTGGGGAGGAGAAGACACAGACGTTGGATTCTCTTGCTACTACAATACATTCTCTTCATTTAGAATATAGCAATGCAAAACAATCACAACTTTTAGACCATGGTCTCTGTATCATTAGTGCAACGCTCTCTTCCTCCTAGAAACCAAAGCCCCTCTGCTTCTTGTGGTGCAGCAAGATCCCAAGCTCAGAAGGACATTGCTCTAGTTTAGGAGGCTTTTTGTGCACCCATGTGTAGAAATACTGAGGAGCAACTCGCTGTTAACATTTGCTGACTGTTTTAATCAGCTACCGATGGCCTGAGATGCTAACAAAGACCTGTAATGTTACAACGTGTCCTCAAAGGTGAGCCTTTGGTACCCGGCCTGAGCTCTTGGCACAGTAAGGATCATAGAAGCCTCATGCTAGCCCCCTGAGTAACGATCCAAATCACTTACCTGCATGGTGGTGGGAGTTCTCCCTGCAGCAGGGTCTGTGTCAACACCAGAGGCAGTTTCTCCCTGGCAGAGGCTTTTGGGGCAGTGTCTGTATCTGGGTCTGCAGGATCCAGTTACTGCCCAGAGACTGTGGCTTCCCCCTTACCCGCGTGTGGGAGGAAAGATGATCCCAGGCAATGATCGTGTTGCAGCTGCATAGAACACAACACAAAGAAAACTCGGGCCTTTTCCTCTATTAATTTCTGGCACTTGGGGTTGGGTGTCTCAGGAATGCAGAAGGGAAGCAGCTGCTCCAGCTCACTGGTGGAAGGGGTCCTCTGGTACCCCTGTGAATCGGTGCTGGGTCTGCCAGGTTGCTGCTGTTTCTTATGGTTGTGCCGTTGGGTTGGTTCCCTGGTCCATGGCAGTTGACCCCTTCACTGAGCACTCTCTGTCTCCCAAGGTGGAGGTTTGGTGTGTGAACCTGTGGGCTTGTCTTGTGTGGGTTCCCAATGGATGTGCAGAACACCCTAAGGCCATGGGCACCGCTGGGCCAGGCTGTCTCTGGTGGAAACAGAGGTGTGCTTTCAATGAGCCCCTGGGAGCAAGGCAGGAAGAAGGGGCTGTGCAGTGGGAGCCGATGGTGCTCAGCCATTAGGCTTATGGCCACGAGGCTGGGGATGTTCTGATGTGTCCCACCACCTCTTGCCCCTTCCAGCAAGGCTGTAACAAGCTGCATTGAATGTTCCTTTGCTTTCTCTCTGTGCAATGGTTTTAAATGACCCTGTGTATTTATGCTTTTGTGGTGCCTGCATGTCCTGGTTCAGAGCTGCAGTGATCTACCCCTGGCCATGCTCCTGCCTTTGGCGGTGGCCTCGGCTGCTCCAGCATCCCTATGTTAATGTTGGCACAGCCACCGCTGTGCTGGAGCGGACTGGGCTGGGGAGCCACGGGGGGCTGGAAGTGCTGGAGGGGGGAGTGCCAAAGACACCACAAACAGGATGGAGGTGTCAGCGGGGGGGAGGGCTGGGTTTGGCAGCGGGTCTGTGAGCTGTGCGGAACACTGAGGGGGAAAATGGGGTTTGAGGGTCCCCAGCAGCCCCTTGGAGGGGGCAGGTGATGGGGACGGTGTTGTTTGATGGGCAAATTGCGGCAGGAGGTGTCAGTGTGCATCAGCACAAGGATGGGAGCTCCATGCAGGAGCACAGAGGTCATGATGGGTTTATCCAGTTTGAAGAGGTTTCTCATTGCAGTTCTGTTACTGCACCTTCAGGTGAAAGGGTGTGAGGGGAACGCAGCACTGCTGCGGTTTGCTTTGGCTGTGTGCCTTGCAAGGGTGCCATGCTCTGACCATTGCAATCCTCCCTGAAGCATCCTTGGGGGAGATGGAGAAGGGCTTTAATTTCTGGTGTGACCAAGGGTTAATTCCCCAGCTATGGCTGAGCCCCTCAGCTCTTCCCGAGCCTGCCCCTGGGGCTGTGGCACTGTGGGACATGCTGGGAAATCTCATTGATTACAGAAGGAACCCGGTCCCCACAGTGTGCTCACAGCTCGCAAAGCCAGCCTGAACTCATGCGGTGGGCAAGTGCCAACGTGGGCCTCAGCTTTGGACTCTCCAAAACAGGGGAAGAAGCCCTTTCCCAGAGCTCGTGTGTCAGCTGGGCTGCAGCTTCATCTGGACTGGCCCCACAGGCACTGGAAGCTGTGCTTTGAAGCTTGGCGAGCTGTCAGCAAGGGAAGCATCAGCTAAATGTGTTCTCTGAAATGCACGGCTAACAGGGACAGATTTGTCACGTACAATAATGCAGCCCCAGACACCCCTTCTGGGAAAAAGTGCCCCCTTTGAAGATGCTCCATCCCCACCTAAACCATTCAATAAGCAAACAAATACAAGCATTTGAAACCCCCTACGTTAAAAAGTGTGTTTTTAGAACACCAATAGAATAATGAAAGCCACATGTGCCTCGTCCCTGTCCCAGTTGTGCCCAGCGTGGTGCTTGCAGTGCTTGGGAAGTCATTTCTTTAGCACGGCTTTGTGGTGGCAGCAGGAACTTCAAGCGGTTGCTGATATCGTGTGCACGAGATGAGCGATATCCCACTGCAGGCAGGGCACGATCAGCTCATGGGTGAGGGGTTTTGTTCATCTGAGGAGCCCGGCTGAGTCCCACTGGGAGAAGGCTGAGGGTCCAAAATGGAAACGCTGCTGAAGGGTGAAATAACTCCCCTGGGAATGCCACAAACCCCTCGGCTGCAGGGAGTTGCCTGGGGATGATCCCTCCATTGCCTCTAAAACCCCAGCTTCAGTCCAACGTCACGGGCAGCAGCTTCTGTCTGACCTTATCTCGCTTTTTAGATGGGTACAGTCAAACCATTCAGGGAAAACCTCATTCCCAGTGAGACTGAAGGGTTTCCAGAGGAAGAGTGAATTCAGGACCCTGGAGTGGCTGAAGTCGGATCAGTCCGGGGCAAGGAGTGATGTTCCTACAGCTCACTTAAACCCCAAAAGATCTTGTGGGTGTAAATTAGGGAAACAACCAGGACAACAGCTTTTCCTGAGCCCCAGGGCTATAGTTTGCTTTATGTAAGATGTTTTCCTGTTTCCTTTAAATTTATGTCCAAGCAAACCTCATTATGGAAGCAGGGATGTACCATAAAGCTGCAGACAACCTGACCTACCATATGAACAGTGAGTGCTCAGACTGGAGGATGCTTGGGGTGGATTTCTTGGAGAGGACAGGTTCTTAAAGTCTCCTGGCTTCCCTGCCAATGCTGTGAACGTTTGGAAGAGGGAAGCAGAGCCCCGCTTGTCTTGGCTCTGCTCTGCTCCACGTCATGAAGATGCGAAGGCTTTGGATGCCGCAGTGTTCCCTGGTGATGGCAGATGTATTTACTGGGAAAACCAGTGAAAATTGGCTTTTCTAACATAAATATACCCCATTATGAAAGCTGGACCTCTGCCTGCCCCACATGCCCATGTGGTTGCTCCACGTCACCCTCTGTCCCTCCCTGCAGGGTGGATACCCCTCTCTGTCCGCTGCTCACAGGCTCTTCCCTAAAGCTGGGTTGATTCCCTCAGGCAGGCTTTCAGCTCCTCACTCCCGCTCCAGGGCCATGCCAGATCCTGCCTGTGTAGCTCGCCCATTGACAGGCACCACAGATTCTCTCCATGAGACATTCCCTGTGCCCTTGTGTAGCCACTTCCCTTGTTTTAAGGGTTGGAGGTATCCCTTGTCACAAAGCATCCCTCTGGATAGAAAGCCCGTGGGATGCTCCTGGGAGTGCAGCGCATTCACAGGTACCCACAGTGTTTCAGACCCGTCCTAACGGGTCCCCCCCTATTGCACCCTGCCTTTTACAGTGCTTCACCTGCACATGCAGACTGATAGCGCGCGGGCTGGGAAGGATTTGTCTGGTCTCCAACAAGAGCAGCGGTTGTGATAAATAAATGGAGACAATTGTCTTGGTCTTAGTCACCTAACAGCAATGTTTCTGCTGAGAGAGATGATTCAGCTCTTGCAGGCGATTCGTCACCTTAAGTTCTCCATCAGGCTCGGGAGGTGATGGAAGATAAAGCTTTATAGGAGTTACACAGTGTGTGCTTCATTTATTCTTTGGTATTAAACATCCCTTTGGGTGTTCAACATAAGGAGAAAAGTTAAAAACAAGCCGACAAGGCGGCCTGCTGGCACACAGATTAGCTGCTCCTGGTGCACAAATGAGGGTGCCTTTTCTTCCTATTTAATGGCTCCATTGACTAGGTTAAAATGGTGTTTTTATAGCCAAGTTCCTAGAATTCATTTTTGCTTTGCGTACATCAGTCTCGGAGCTATAGAGATCTATCTTTTTGTATGGGTATGTTTGATTATTACTGCTTGAGTATAATGACAGCTTTGACAACTAACTACCACTATATTCCCTGACAAAGACAGCTTAAACCCTCTGTGCATTCTGGAAGCGCTGCGTTCAGCCTCAGAAATACCAAACTAAATAGAAGCTGATTGGGGAGCGCATGAGCTTGTGCTGGGCCGAGGTAATGGGAACGCAGCCCTTGGGCTGAGCTGGTTCCTGAGCAGTGATCTCCCTGCCAAGGTGTCACCCCGACTGCAAAGTGCCCTGTTTTGCAGTGAACCAGGCGCTTTCCCCTGTGACTCGTCTTCACAGCGGCCGTGCAGGTTACTTTGCCTTGCCCTTCCGTTCCCTGGCACTAGAGACAGGCTGTGTTTGTGCTTGGCAAGTCTACATGGCACGTGAAACTCATCTGACACAGACACCCCCCAGAGCATTGGAGCCTTGACTCAAGCCCTGCCCTGATTGATTCAGCCCGTGCTCTGACAGTGTTTGCGACTGGGAGCAGGTTCTGCGCCTGACTCCATGGGCACTGAGCACCAGACTGGGCTGTTTCTTCCGGGGTTGATGGGGGTGTATGTGAGGGGCACCCCAAAATGCAAAGCTTGCCCAAGGCTGTGAGGGAAACAGGTCCTGGGGCTCATGCAGTGCCCCAGCCCATGCTCTTTGGGAAACTGCTGGATGCATCCAGCCACGTTCCCGTTGCATGGAGCTGGGTGTGCCAAAGGGGTGGGGAGGGAGCCGCAGCCCCCCAGCCCATTGCCCTCCTGTTGGGTTATTGGGGAGCTGGAGCAGGATGAGGACCCGCTCCAACACGGATCCTCACGGCTCCAATGCACCGCGCTGGACGCGGGCGAGGGGCTCCCCCAGGGATGACTTTCTCTGCCTCTTGCCTCTGACTCATCCACCGCTGCCTCCCACAGGTTTATTTGTTGCGCTCCCAGGCAGAGCCCGCAGCCTTCACTCTCTGCTGCCCGGTGCCGGGCCCCTCCTCGGGCACCCGGGGCCGTGGTGGTGGTGGCTGTGCCTTCCCCTGTGCTCAGCCTTTGGGGGGGCTCTGACTGGGGGTTTGCCTTTCCCAGGATACCCTCCTTGCTTCCCCAGCCTGGCTCTGCTATGGAGAACACGTGCACGCACTCACAGCGCGCAGCCACGCAAACAGCACCCGACAGCCCTGGATGCGCCCATTCCCTGGGGTGCTGCCCGCTCCCTGCCCAGCCCCATGGGACACGTGTGCTCCTGCTCTGGGGTGCAGCGGGGGATGCTGGATGCTGAAGGGGCTCCCCACAGAGCCGTTGTGCTGAGGATGTCGGGAGGTTGAGGTTTGGTGTCGCAGTGAAGCCCTGGTTAATGTTATGCTTTGTTGATAAGACGGCTGTTGGGAAATGAAGACTTGCAGCGTCGATGGCATATTGGGGAGCGCTGCAGCTGGAGGTGGGGAGGGCTCAGCCAGACCTGGGCCCCTGAATGGGGCCTTTGCTGAGAGCGCTGCCCTGCCCTCCCCTGCCTCGAGTTCAGGGCAAAATCTGACTGTGCAGGGGAGGAAGAAGCAACCTCAGCCGGGAGCTGACACTGCTCCACGACAGTCAGTATCAAACCGTAAATCACTCCCGTCCCCTGCTTGTTCTCTGTTTCATGACGCACACTGTGCCCTGCAGTACTTTCTGGAGTTGAATACCTGGGCAAGAAAACAACAACCAATGGGGAAGAAAGGAAGGAAATACTTTGCTTTTCATCTGTTACCTACAGGTAGCAAAGCGATGCTCTGTACCTGCTCAGCGGGGCAGGGAGCAAAGGCCTCGCGTTCTGTGGAGCTCTGGAAGTGCCCCGTGCTGGAGCTGGGAGCAGCTCCCAGGACATGGGCTCTCCTTCCTCAGGTAGGACCCCACTGGGGCAGCTTCTCCCTGCGCCCAAGCGGCCTCAGCATCCCCCCGTCTCCCCTGGGCAGGCAGCAGCGCCCCTCCGGGCGCTCCACCTGCAGCGCTAGGATGTGGATGCTCCCTTCTGGCTCTTTCTCTTTCATTTCTCATTTCTCGTTTCTCAGCATCACCACCCCCCCCTCCCGTAGCCATTCTAAATAATTCCTCCCCCACGCCTGTGTTGTCACCTCGCATGTCAATACGCTGCTGTGCCACCCACCCCTCTCCTCACTGAGCTGCACGGTAACGTTTCACACCCGATAATGTGAGGCAATTAGTGAATGAAGAATAACTTGCCTACTTAGAAGCATGATGGGTCGGGAAGCATCACACGGGTGGATTGCACAGGGAGGATTAATTGCTTTTCTCTCAAATGACTTCTGGTGTAGGAGAATCCATATGGAGAGAGAGGAGGAGGAAGAGATGCTGCGGGAGAAACAAAGCCTCTGGTCCTAGTGAGAAGCGTAAAGCCCAGTGCAGCTGAGTGGGAGCTTCCTGCTGCAGCTGGAGCCTGCGGCAGCCAACGGGTACCATGTGTGGATGCATCACACGAGGGCTGGGGCTCACAGGAGAGCAAGGAGAGGGTGGCACGGGGAGAGGGGGGGCCAGGAGCTCCTGGAGAGAAGCATGGAGCCAGGCTGAGAGAGCCGGGGGTGTTCAGCCTGGAGAAGGCGCCGAGGAGACCTCAGAGCAGCTCCAGTGCCTAAAGGGGCTACAGGAAACCTGGAGAGGGGCTTTGGACAAGGGATGGAGGGACAGGCCAAGGGGAATGGCTTTAACCTGCCAGAGGGGAGGCTGAGATGAGCTCTTAGGCAGAAGCTCTTCCCTGTGAGGGTGCTGAGGCGCTGGCACAGGGTGCCCAGAGAAGCTGTGGCTGCCCCATCCCTGCAGTGCTCAAGGCCAGGTTGGACACAGGGGCTTGGAGCACCCTGCTCTAGTGGAAGGTGTCCCTGCCTCTGGCAGGGGTTGGACATGGATGAGCTTTAAGATCCCTTCCAACCCAAACCATTTATGAGTCTATGGAAGCACCTCTCAGGCAGCAGTGAGCTGCTGGCCTGGATGTTGTCACCCTCCCCTGGGGTCTGACCGAAGTGGCTTTGGTGCTTTGGGTGGCTGAGGTGGCAGAGGAGCGTTGCACAAGGCACAGGGCTGGCTGTGTGTGAGAGCGTTTCCTTCACACTAAGTGGTTCTCATGGGGCATTTCTGCTCTCTCCAAGCCTGGGGTCCCAGGAACCTGCACCATGAGCTCCCGAGTGCCTGCGCAGCAGCGTGGGCTAGGAAGAGGAATGAAGGAAGAAGCAATAGAGGTGAGGAGTGGGCCAGAGCTGGGGTGGGTGGAGGGTGCTGTGCGAGGAGGCTGCTGTGGTTGCATTGGGCTCCTCATGTGGTGGGACACAGCTTTGGAGCACTTTGGACTTGGTCACACCGTTATGGATGGCCACCTCCCCGCACCCATGGGACTGAACTTGGGCTCCATCCCCTTAACCCTTTCCCAGAGGCAGCCGGCTCATTTCCAGCCTGTCCCTGCTGTCCCACGGTGGGGCTGTGTTATTGCAGCGGTGTCCCCCCGGGAGGATCAATGCCTCCCGGCCCCAGCCGCGCAGCACGGCACAGGAATTCCCCAGCAGGCGGGGGCTTGGCTGCTCTGTTTGCTTTGGGTACAGCCCCGGGGCACAGCAGAGCTCAACGCAAATATTTGTACGGCGGGCAGAGAAGGAAATAACAACAGCACTGAAGAGGATCAATAGCAGTGAACAGAAGGACACCAGGTCCCCCCCGGGGCGGGCAGAGGCCGGCGGGGCGGGATGCGCTCCGGGGACCGAGGCCCGATCCAGGGCTGGTTCGTGGCTGTTGCCCGGGGGACGCGGGGGGCGGCGGGAGGTGCCGGCACGGTCGCCAGGGGGCGCCGTGGCTCAGAGGCGGTGCGGGGGGTGCGGAGCCGCCGCTCCGCGCCATGGGCAGCCCCGTTGGGCAGCGCCGCGGGCGGGGGGCGGAGGAGGGCAGCGAGGACGGCGCCGCTCCGCCTCCGGCCCCGCGAAGCCCCGGCACCTGTTGCTGCCCGCGCTCCCGCCTCGTCCCCGGCATGCGGAGCGCCCGGCCTGGCCGCGGGCTGCGGCGGGGCGCGCCGTGATGGGCGGCCGGGAGCGGGAGCGGGACGGCGGCGGCGGTGGTGGTGGCTCTGCCCGCAGCCGGCAGCCCCCGGCCGGCGCCCTCGGCAGCGCGGGGTGCTCTGCTCCGCCTCGGCTCTCCGGGCACCGGCGCCGCTTCGCTGATGCCGTTCTCGGGCGAAGAGCGGAGCCTGCAGGGGATCTACAAGCCGGCGAGGCCGGCGGAGGGCAGGGCGGCCGGCGGGGCTGCCGTCTGTACCGAGTGCTACACCAACCGCTCCTTCGTCTACGACGATGGCAGCGCTCACAGGTACCCCCCGGCGGGGCTCGGACCGTGGGGGGTCGCGGTGGGGTGTGAGTGGGGGGGTCGAGGGCTCCATGTGCCGCCGTCGTGGGGAGCTGCGGGGCTGAGGGATCGCAGAGCTCCCCGGGCAGGGCCGCGGGGAGCCCCTTTCCCCCGCCGCCTGCTCCCGGAAGGGCCGGGACCCGCCGGCAGGACCCTGCCCCCGCTCCCCCCGCTGTAACCGTGCTCAGACCGGGCAGAAAGTTTCCGCTCCGCTCGCAGTCCCGGCGGGGTCCGCGCCAAAGCCCCTCCGGGCACCGCAGCCCTGGGAACGGAGCGGTTGGAGGCTGCCTGGGCACGGGGGATGCTCGGAGATCCCGGGCTGTTCCCAGTCAAATCCTCCTAGGAAAAGGGCAGGCGCAGCCCCTCTGCCATGCTGAGGCCCGTGGGTCGGGCAGGGTTTTGGAGGAGCCCTGGAGCCACCCCAAAGCCGGAGGACTAAAACGCACAGAGGTGAAGGAGCCGCATTTCCACAGGTACATGGCAGCTTTGGGCTTGTTTTGTGCCAAACTCATAGTGTCCTGTACAAGGGAGGGGCTGTAGAGGTGAAGAGCTGCCCAAAAGGGACCTCAAGGACTTGGTGCCACTGTCCTCTCGTGCTTACATGTCTCACAAGGGGATGAATGCTTGTTGCTGAAGTATCCCAGCTTTTCCTGGTGACTCCTTTATATTACCATTAATGTGGTTATGTTTACTAGTGTGGCTCTTCTGTCTGTCACACTCATCAAACGTCAGCTTAAACAGGGCAGTGAAGTGCGTATATCAGTTTCTTCTTGGCACATAAGGACCTTGACTGCGTTTGTGCCCTGGGTTGGTCAACTGGAGTGCTCCATGTTGAAATCTTGCTGTCATTTAGGGACACCATCTTTTGTTTCTAAAAGACCAGATGGAAAAAGAAGGAGCAGTGTATTCGGCGAACTCTGTAACTTCCAATACATTGCCCCTGATGGGGTAATTGATAAAATCAATTGGTTCTTGGGATTAAATCCCTCGTTGTTTCCCTGCAGTCCTCTGCCAGAGAACAGTGCCTCGGGAGCCAGGACCACCTCACTCCTGAGAGCACCGCTTGGTTGCCTTGGTCATGGTGAGGTGGTTGCAGAGCCCCAATGCCCTCAGCAGACCCAGTTTTGCGGCTGTACTTGGTGTGTTTGCAGAAATGGTGTCCTTGAACGTCATTGAACATGTGGGGGGGTCAGAGACAGGCTGGAGACGGCAGTTGTGGGGGGCTCGGACTCCAGCATTGTGGGCAAAGGAGGAGTTGCTCAGCTCCGGCAGCAGTTATTGCTCCTCATTACTTGTACTGCAGAGCTACTCAGGGTCATTTAACCTCATCTAATGCACAACAACAAAATCCTTGTCCAAAGGTCTTCCCTCCTGTCTCTTTTGATCTGGATAGAGCAGCTTTGGTTTCTAGTTGTTATTATACAGCTCAATGTGTTTCTAACCCCCTCTGGCTCCAGAGAGGTTGAAATGCCGTTGTTTTCTGTGGCTTGTCTTGCCTTCCTCTGTGTTCAGCCCCTTCGGTGCCCTTCCAGAGATGTTAAACAAGCTGGTTGGAGCCATCAGGACTCTGCAGCTTTGCCCGTGGCTGCTGTCACCCGAGGCGTGTGAAGGGTGTGAGAGCCAGGGCGTATCTGAGGAGCAAGGATGTGTAGCACATCCAATGTACATTTGCTACATGCTCAAGGGGACTTCAGCTGGGTTGGCCCCCTTCAAAGAAGTGGAAGCCTCGATTATCCTCGTGCTTAACAAATCTAGAGATGGCTCAGAAGCTGCTGAAAAGAAATTCCACCTTCTCGGTTGCCCGAGTGTGGAGGGGAGGTGCGGATGTCTGTGTGCTTTCTTCTGTCTTTGTAAGGGGACAACGGTCCCGAAAGTCCCTTCCAGTCGGAAAGAAAGGGGTTAACAGTAAAAGCAGTTGAAAGCCTGTTTGGAGAGCAAATACAAATGAGGGTACAAATAACCTCAACTTTACTTTCCTGCCTCGTGGGAAATCAGTCACTGTTTGTACAAGGAGCTGGTCCGTCACTTAGGGAATACAGGATTTCCTCTGGCCAGCAGCACCTCTTCCCCTGCCTTGCCCATGTAAGGGCACTCTGGAATGAAGCAGTGATGGATGAGTGGCCATATGGAAGAGCTCATGCAAAAATACCCTGCACAAGGAAGGGGCCTGCGGGAGAAGCAGGGACGTGTGAGAGGAGACTTGGATTTTCCATCCGCTATCTCCCGTTACTATGGCTTACTTAAGAAGAAGATGAAAGAAGGTGGCATGCACGAGGATACCTGGAGAAGCTGCTTGGGAAGATCCCATCTTTGTATTAGACGTACGTGGCTTTCCTCACATCTGTTTAATGCCTATGATGGGAGATCTGTCTTCAGTCTGTTCGGCTGCGCCTCTCTGCTTGGGTTCAGTGCTGCTGTTTTACTTGGAGCAAGCAGTAGATGTCCTGTGCTGAGCAGGGTGGCTTTGGGTGTCTTGCCAGGGGTTTGGGATGTGGAGGGGAGGTGGGTCCCAGCTGGAGCATCTGCTCCAGTGTTTGAGAAGCCGAGGATGGGGAGAGCAGCAACCAGAGGGAGCTGTGAGTGCTGCAGGCAGGGAAGCTCTGACTGTGGTTCTCCACATCCAGGTAGGTTTGAGAGGGGATGTCTCGGTCTGGGCAGCCAGGGCCGGTTGTGCTTTCTGGTGTAATAATCCCAGCCAGATGTGAAGCAATGGCAGCAAGATGAAAAGACAATGAAAGGTAAGAGAAAAAGCATTGGTTAAACTGGATTCTTGCTCAGTGTGAGCACAACAGCGCCAGGATGCCATCTCCCATCGCTTCTCCTGCTACTCATTAGATGTATCAGAAGGACGGTCTCAGTTCAGCACAGGGACAGTCCCTGCCGCTGAGAACCTGTTGTTGTCTCTTAAGTTTTCCGTTCTCTGGAAATGAATGGGAAGATGCTTCTCTGGCAGAGCTTGCACTGAACTCGAGTCTGTAGCTGGTTAATAACCAGTTCATCCAGGCAACGTTACAGACCTTTATGAGCTTCCCAAAAGTCGGCCTTGTGGATTGCAGCTGTTGCTCTGGCTGCCCATGGGGATCCTGGCCTCGCTGTTCCGGGAGAAGCTGCGATAGGGAACCATAAAACTCCAGGGACAAACACCCTGGATCTCAGAGTGCAGCAGAGGTAAGGAATTCTGCTCTAGTTTTGCTCGGTTGATGAGGAGAGGGAAGCATGCGGCTGTGAGCCAGGGCTCGGTGGGGCTGTCATCAGGTTGTGCTGCTAAAACTGCCTGGGAAAGCACCCACCAGCACACCTGGGGCAGGGGGAACAGGTTTTGGGACCCCCCCCGCTATTCTGTGGCCCAGTGTCCTCCTTGGAAGCTGCTTTGGGCTCTGGCTGTGTCGGCCTTTGCTGTAGAACAGCGCAGTGGGTCCGTGCCTGTGCTCAGGGCCCTTTCTGCTCTGCAGAAATATTTACAGCATCTGTTTGAGCCCTCCGAGTCCCCCATCGGAGCCCTCGTCCTGACCTCGGAGCCTGGTTCCCAAGTGCTGCATGCAGTTTGTTTTGGAGCCCGTTAGCGTTTCTGTTGCCTCCGTGCCAAGCTGTGCCGGAGCGTGGAACATCTCAGTCATTCTTCTTGTGAATAAACACAGGCCAGGAGCCGCACTAGGGCTGAGCACAGGTTCCTCTGGTGTCCCTGGTGACAGGGACAGAGGGTGCAGAGCAGCCCATCCCACGGCTGCCCCTCTGCAGCCTGTCAGATCCGGATCCTGGCGTTGTGCTTCGAACATGTGGATGGATGCTTCCCCTGGGATTTGCCTGGTCCCTCTAGAATGCATTGGTACTTTCCGCCTCCATAAGGGGATGTGAGTTCTCTGATGCAGGTGCTGCTTTTCCTTTGAGCCTGCTGCCCTGTGATTTCCCTGGGCTCCCACAGCTCTTGTGATGTACTCGCTCCCTGGTTCTCCGCTCTGATTTTGCCTGCTTTTCATCTTATCTCTTTCCAGGCTAAAGGCTCCTCCTGATCTGTTTGGTCTCTCCGTGTACAAAACACTTTATAACCCCACAGTTATCTCCGCTGCCCTTCTCTGTGCCGCATCATCTCTGAAGAGGGGAACCAGAGTGTGTGTGGCTCTGCGGTGGGTTTATCTGTACTATCACAGCCTCTCCTGATGCTTTGAGTTTTGGCCACCACTGACAGTCAGCTGCTGGCTTTGTAGTATTGTCTGCTGTGGCTTCGGCTCTTTTCTGAGTGCTGATTCACAGAGCTTCTGGAGCCTGTGCAGGAAGGAGATTTCCCTTCCCTTTGGATTAGTTGGCATTTACTGATGCTAATTTTCACCTGACATTTCGTCGCCGGGTCAGTCAGTGCCGCACGGTCCTCCTGCAGCGGTTTGCAGTCAGGTTTAGGTCTGACTTTACTGCCTCATTTGCAGTCACCACCGTCCCTTCTGAATCCATGGAGGAGCAGAGAGCCCGGTGGGAGCCCACAGAAGGTGTTTGTTCCCCTTCTGTTTGCCTCCTGTCTTTTAACCCAGGAGACATCCCGCTCGTTGTCCTGCCGCATCCTGGTCTGGCAGTGGGGTGAAGAAACCTCTTGGGGGTTATTTCTGTCTTCGTGCTCTTGAGCAGTGTGAAGAGGCTTTTCCTCCTCCCACCTCTGTTATGTTCTGCTTTCAGTAGAGGTGAGCGTTCTGCAGGGGCCTGGAGCACATGGAAGTTTCTTCTCCCGACTTCATCCCAGCTGCCCGCAGCAGCCCGGGGCTGTGCCGAGGGAGGGGTTTGCCAGCAGCTCTTCAGGCAGAGTTAGAGCCTTTTTGATGTGAGCCTGAGAAATACGGGCACTGACCGAGGTGGTTGAGGGTTATAGCAGCTTGGGGTGAGGGGCTGGGACACAGCAGGATCACGTGCTGCGGGATACCAGCATCCTCCTGTGAATAATGATTCTGGGGAGTAACGAGCTCTGCCTTGAGAGCATCTCCTCGCTCATCCTGACGGGAGCTGGGAGCAGGTAGCATTGTCCTGATAACAACTGCCAAGATGAGGGTTTTGGCTGGTTCCCAAGGGTTACAGGGTGACTTTGGTCCCACGTAACTCCATGTGGGAGGAGAAGCCCCGGGAAAAAGAAACAGATTGAGCAACAGCAAGAGGACAAAGGACTTTTAAGCCTTGCTTTAGCTGGAGATGAGCTTTCCTGTCCCCTGGGCTGGAGGAAGGAGGGCTGCTGCTGCCTGCAGGAGGGTGCACTGGCAGGGCCGAGGCTGTGATGGAGCATTAGGATTCATAGAGACTAAGAAGAGTCCTCGTGGTAGAGCTAGAGCTGGCCAAGACCCACGTGGCTTTCTGGCCTCCCTCATGATGCCAATTGCTGAAACTGGGACCCAAGGGACAGCTGAGGGGTAAGTCTGGGCACTGAGTGTGGCTGCAGGGATAAGCGGTACCTAATGGCTGTGAATAGAGGAGTAGCTAAGGTACGGAGACCTGCTCTGGTGTCAGAAGGAATTATACTTCCCTTCTAAAGCAGGTGACAGCAGAGGGTTGGCTTTTGGCTCCATGAACAGATCCTGAGGCTGTGACAAGTGAATTGCTCTCTTTTTGCTTTAGTGATCTGTTCAGGTTTAAGCTTTTTGCGCTGTTGGCTAGCACTAATCATGAGCCTGGTGTTATCCCTGTGTGCAGCAGCACCCTGCCATTAAAAGCTGTGCGATTCCCAGGGAATTCTGGTGCGCACAGCCTCCGAAATCCCCAGCGGGACCGATGAGACCTCACAGTGAGGGATTGTTTCTCACTTCCAGCAGTGCGAGTCCCAATTGCACTGGGGATGATTCTGCTTTTAAGGGAACTGCGTGTGCTCCCCAGCTGCCTCACAAGCCCAACACCGCGATAAGGAAAGGAAGGGTCATGTCCTTGCTGGGGAAGGGCTGCGTGCCCTGGGAAACCTGCTCCTCAGCATATAGCTCCTTCAAGGAAGATATAGTTTAATGTTGTAATCCATAAATAGCCCTGGAGATAGCTGGGTCAGGAATTTCCCGGCAGGGTTGGTGACCTTGGCTCTGCAGGCTGTGTTTTGGATTAGCCCCTCCTTCCGAGGGTGTTCATGGCTGAGATGCTGGGAAGACCACTGGGTGCTCCTGAGCCTGTCCCTGGTGGGAAGGGTCAGGCTGGATGGGGGCTGCAGGCAGAGCTTGGCCCGAGTGTTGTGCCCTGCCTGTCCTTTGGTGCAGGTCACTGGTGTAATTGGTTTGCTTCCAGTGGGGAGTTGAATCTTCACCTCTGGAGGAAGGGAACTGAGTGAGGTCCTGCTGGTCCCTGGGAGACCCTTGACCAAGGACATGGGGATGGGGAGCAAAGCTGTGGCCTTAGGAGAGATGGGGTTGGTATGTTATGCTGCAAGTGACCATGTGAGCTAATTTGCCTTCTGATTGCACATGTGCTCCATAGACTAAACCCATTGCAGATGGATGGTTGTGCCTTGTTCTGGCTCAGATGGGGAGCAGGAAGCCTGGCTGGTGCTGTCCTTCCCCTTGCTGTGGGGATGTGGCTCTGCTGTGAGCCAGGTTAGGATGTGTCTGGCCCAGCGGGTCCTGCCCTGCCCCAGGCAGCAATCAAGAGCCCGCTCTGCTCCTGTGCTCCTTGAATTCCTCTTTCTGGTCTTGTTGCTGCCTCTCCCCATCAGATGCTGTGCTCATATCCCTGGTGCTTGGCACCCCGAGTTCCTGTGTGTGCCAGGCACAGTGCTCATGAAACCAACCCCCTGAGGATTCAGCATCACTGGGGAGCTGGAGCCCAGGCTGGCTCCGGCACGAGTCACCGCAAACGCTTTCTTCAGCTTCTTTTGGCCCCACTGGGGCTGGAGGAGCCGAGCTGCCTGCGCCGCTCCTGTGCTCCGTGTGCTGCTGTGGGATGAAAGAAGAGTGAAAAGACTCTCAGCGGGGCTCTGCCTTGCCCGAGTTTTACCCTGTTGTACAGAGTGAATGTGTGCGCCAAGCCAGAAGGAAATGGGGAGACGTGGGGTTGAATTGCTAATATGGGGTTGTCTAACAAGAAAAAGCGGCTCTGGACCTGGAAGGAACAATTTCTACTTTTATCTTCCAGCAAATAGCATTGCCAGCGGGGGGAAGGCTCGCGGAGCTTTGCACTGACTCACGCTTCCTGTTCGTTTTCAATGTGAAATACACTAAATGCTAATTTTTCCGTGAGGCCTGTGGTGCTAAATTGCCTGCACTTTTTGAAAGCAAAGCCATGGATGGATTTGTCACGGGGCTCTGCGGCTCCGTGCAAGTTTTGAGCAGCAGCAGCCCGTGATGTGGACGCTCTTCATGTGGACCGATCCGGATTTGGATGCGGGAGTTTGATGTGGGAGGCTGAGCGCTTCATATACTGCCTATAAATATGTGTGTGTGTGTGTTCTGCAGCTGTTGTACGCACAGAACTTGGGCTAAGGCTGCTCAGAGGACCTGGAAATCACGGCTTGGATGTTATGATGAGCCTGGTCACGTCCCTTGGAGCACTTGAAGCTCTTTGAATCAAAAAGTAATAGATCCACAGCCATCATCCAGGTAACAAGAAGCTGATAAAGCAATTAAGTGGAATGGAGATGGTTGCTTGTGGACACAGAGGCGTTTATGAAGTAGATACAATGATTTTATTAATGGAAATAGACTCCCTCCATCTCTCCCTGATTCCGGTTGCAGTGATTTCTCACTTGGTTGTGGGACTTATGCTCAGGAAATAGAAGTTGTTAACGTTGTATTTTTGGGGTAAAGAACCCTACCACTTGGCCTGCGCGTGTGCTCCTCCCTGTTGGGCCACACCGTGGTGTACGAGACCCTCTTGTGGCTCTGGACACATCATCTGGGTTCCAGGGCTGTGATCTCTATGAATGGCATCAGGGTCATCGTGTGACCTCTGGGGAGGGAAAGGTGATGGTGGGATAAGCATCTGGGGCTCTCCCTCTGACAAGCTGAGGTGTAGGTTACCTGCTTTCCTCCCCTCCGTGGTCTTTGCTCTCTCCTGTGGCTGGGCTGTGTTGTGCTGCTGTGCCGAGAGTGATGCCAATGCCGCAGCAGTTGTGTGTTGCATGCACAGGAGGGGTTTCTGCCTTCCAGCCCAGCTCTGGAGACCGAGCATGCGTCTCCACATGTGCTCGGGCCATTAAGGGACCCCACAGGGATGTCACTCAGAAGAGAAAAGGCAAAAAGAGAGGGGGGAACTACTGTAACCCGGTAACCAGAAGAGCTGCGGGAGGAGAAACAAATAGGAGATGATTGTGTATGTTTAAATAAATACAGAGCAAGCAAAGGCAGAATTTCCTCTATGACTTTGCTCACCCGAGAGGCTCTGAGAGCCTGGCAGAGCTCACCTTTACTGATAGACCAGGGATGCAGGGCCAGACTCTGCTGGGTACCAAAGCTTGAGGAATAGTGGCTTTGCTTGGGATGGGGATGTCGAGATTGGACACGAGGTACTTGCTTTCCTTCCTGCACATCTGGACTCTCTGGACATCCTCCTGGGGAAAGGATGGAGTTGGGACGGACAGCTGCCAGCAGGACCTCGTACTTCTGGCTCCTTTTTACAGCATGGGACAGTGGGAGAGGAGAGATTTAGGCTGTAAATCCCTAAAATCTGGGGCAAGAGCTTGCCCCAAATGTAGGTTCAATTGGTTTTTCTATTTGCACACTCCAGCCTCTAGAAGAACAAGAGGAAGAGCATTTTGGGAGGGTCTTTTTGGTGCCAACAGAGCAGGGAGTGTCACTGAGAGCTTTGGAGCTGCTGATGGTGCCTTGCAGGTTTGGGCTGTTACATCACAAGGATACCATAATATCGGATTATGGATCTGTTGATGCCCCCAGGCGGTTTGGGACTGGTTTGTGGTGGGAAGCAGGAGGATGCTCTGTGGTTTCTGTGGTGCATAGCATGCAAGGAAGCAGAAGGGGAGCTTGGGTTGCGTCCTTCCTCTTCTTTGAGATGTATTAGTCAATAAACATCATAAAACCCCTAAACCGCATTGCAACACTTCCAGCCGCGGGGTTTCCTCTGAGCAAAGCTGCCTCTCGAGTGCTGGGGACCTGCCCAGGCTCTGATGAGCGGCACAGGGCCTGCGCGCTGCAGAGCCGCCATGGCCAGGCGCAGCCCCAGCCGGCACAGGCACACGTGTGGGCTGCCGCTGGTCTCCTGCCTGCGTTTCCAGCCTCAGGGGATGGTGCCATCAGCAGCGTAGCTTTCCCGCGTGCCCCGGGTGGGAATACAGCAAGGGAAGAATGCACTTGCGACAGCCCACGCATGAGAAAGCGCATTGGAGGAACCCAACGTTGGTGCAGCTCCGAGGCTCCTGCTAGAACACGCTCCATGGGGCTAACTGCTATGGTGACTGTCTAGCTGCAGTTTAAAGGTAGGAGAGATCGAAGGGGAGATCTGGTTTGGGTCACGCTCGCCCTGGTCCCAGTTCCCAAGAGGCTGAGCAGTAGGGTGTCCCCCTCCTGGCATGCCGGTTGCTGCTGGGGAGCTGGCCAAGCTGGGGGAGAGACGGTGTCGTAGTGAGAAAGTGGAATAGTGTTGAGGTTTCCATATGCTGATTACAGCGTGCAGCTTTAATGGTGCATGGTTCTGAGGAAGGAAGGAAAGAGAAGATAAAAATAAAGCTGCAGTCCTCTATTTAGCTATAAATCACTTTGGGGTATTTTTTTTCCAGTAGTATTTGAAGACTCTGCAATAACCAAACTTGTTCATGAATGTTCTATTTTATACCACTACTGTTTTGAAGAAGTGGCCGGGTTGCTGTGGCCCTTCTGTAGCTCCGGATCCCTGTGTTTGGGCGGAGAGGAGGGGTGCGAACTCTCTGTGTCAGGAGATCGCTGCGCAGTGCAGGAGCACTTTTTTCTAAGACACTGATTGGAAACCCATTTTAAAGTCCCTGTGTAATTGATAAAGATCCTTAATCAAAGAGCGCATGCAATATTTGTCTTACTGAGCCTTCATTCTGAATGATTTCTTAGGTGAGGGTAAGAGAATGTATTCAGGATGTAGCTGCTACTGCGGATAGGAGAAGAAAGTCAGATGCAAATACACAGCAGAAATTGTGTTTCCAGAGGTAGCGATAGAATTGGCTTTTTCTACAATTTCTGAACACTAATAAAGGCCAGTGGTAAAAATTTGCTTCCTTTCATGAATCGGACACATGATCCGATGCCAAGAGAGGTGGATTAATTGGGTTTGAAAACAACCATACCCAAAGCCCAAGAGACAAGTGTTTGACAAGAGGACGGGTAGATATGAGCCTCCTTAGCTTTTGGATGGTGCAGGGTAATGATGGACCTGCCTGGACCTCAGCCATGGGAGCTGTGGGGAGTGCAAGCCGGGGTGATAGCTGTGTGTAAAGGTGCCCTTTCCACATGGCAGTTCGTGTGGCCGTGGCTGTGCAGCCATAGCTTTCCTCTGGGAAAGGAAACAAAACGCTCCTTTAAACAGGCGCTTCATAATCAATGGAGATTGCTGTGTGTGACAGCCTCCTTCAAACGCAATTATAATCACCCACATTCGGAGTGAGGCACCTGGCTCCCCACTTTGAAGTATGCATTATAATAAGAGAGTGGATGATTTCTGAAGTTTCTCTTTTGTCTCTCTGAAAGTCCGGTTTTGGGATGCTCTCTTGGCCTCACAACCATGAGATGTCTCAGCTGGGCTAGAACGTTGCTGGAGGTGGCCTGGAGAAAGTACACGTTTGGCGTAATTCATCATAGTTAAGCTCTAAGTTAATCGTGGCTTTTTTAGGGGAGATTAGATTAATGTTAGGTCCTCCTTTGCAACGTGAGCTAGAGATGCTCTGCTAACTTCTGTGCTTCTATCGTTTAATCCAGAGGGAGTCCTTGAGTTGACAGGAGTTTGGCTTGATTTCCCTTAAAGACCAAGTTTTGGATCGATGGATGTCATAGAATAACTTCCCTGATACCCAAAGCCCTGCACAGATGCGTTACTCAGTGCAGAGCTGCAGTGGCTGCAGCGTGCATATGGCAGCTAAGAGGAATTGAAAAGCTCTGGGGGTGTAGAATTAAGTGGCAAATAACATCAGTGAAAATCATGTCAAGTGCTGCTAGTGAGCTGTCTTGTCTTCTGGGGCTGTGTTCAGCAACATGCTGGTTGCTCTTCCAGAAACTTGGGAGTGATAGCTGATCAGGTCCTTGGAACCTGGTCAGCTGGGAACTCACTCACTGAGGTTTGAGTTGTTGAAGGTAGAAGACAGTCTGTGGAGCTTCAGATCCCATCTCTGCAGCCAGCAGCAAACCCCCTTGATGTCTGCTTATTGCCAATTTAGCATTCAGCTGTTTGAAGTTCTTTTGCCTGTATATAGCTTATGCGGTATGTACTGGAGGCAAAGCTGTGGGAAGGTGGTATGAGTGGGTTGGAGCGGCTCTGGGTGAGACCCTTGGAATGCTGCTGACAGGAGTTGGAGCCTTTCGTCTATTTGCCTGCCTCACACTCCAAAGTTCTATGTAAGGGACTAGGAATCAGCTCGCTGCAGAGGTGCCATGTCTCATCTTCCAAGTTCTCCCTGTCCTTCCCACTTCTGAAATTGGAGTTCCTGGCATGGCATGGATAAATGTCACTGGTGAAGGATCAGGACCTGTGATCTTGCCTTGTGTGTGTGCACTCTGGCTTTCCAGCAGCGAATGGCTGCTTTGCCTTGGGAAGTTTCAGCTTAACCCTGATCTGCTGTAATTAGTTGCTCTAGCTGACATGGGGAGCAGTGTTGTACCCATGTTCTGGTTGGTAAATGTGGTTTGAAAAGGAGACCAAAGACAAGTTGATAATCCTCTGAAATGATAGTTTGCGAGCTGATGGAGTTCCATTTCTTTCCTGTGTGGCAGGGCAGGTTGCATGTAGCTGGCCATATGCAGTTTTCCATGCCTGAGCAATTGCCTTGCGTCTCTCCCAGGCACTGCGATCCCCCCATCCCTTGATCAGACACATTGGCACACCAAGGGATGGGTGACATATCCTCCTGGCCACGACACTTGGCAGCTGGACATGACTGACTCATCAGCGTTAGCAGTTTCTCATCTAATACTGGGGCTGTTTGGATGATTTAAGCGCCGGCAGTCCGGAGAGGAGGTTGTGCTGCTTCTTCCAGCACAGTTGTGGAGCCGTCACCTTGGCTGCCTCCCATCCATACTTTTCTGTGCGGGGGGAGGCTGGGGGTGGATCTGGGCTTGGCTGTCAGCTGTACATCTCTCTTGCGAGCAGTTTTATTTCCTCCTGCCGATTGGGCTTTTCCGTTGGCTCCTCTTGCTCGCTCTCTGTTGTTCGCCTGCTGAGGAGCGAATGTCCTGTGCTCGGTGCTGCCCTGCGCGGCGCCGGCCCCTCGCCTGAGGCCGGCAGAGCCCCTCGTCACCCATGCCCCCGGGGGAAGCGATCTGCAGAGGGGGCACCGCCGCCTGCCCCGCAATGTAACTGCAGCCGGCGGGCGGGCAGCCCCTCCCGGCGCTGGCTGCGCGGGGCCGGCCCCGGAGGAGGTGCCGGAGCGGGCGGAGGGCGCGGGCAGGGCACGGTGCCCCCCCATTGCCGCTGTCCCCTTCTCTCCCGCAGGCTCTCGTCGCCCGGCGGCTGCGGCGGCGGGGACGGCGGCGGGAGCCGCAAGAGCGGGGTCATTCTGGACATCGCCGCCCTGAAGATGACGGAGCTGGAGTCCGAGGTGCTGCCGCTGCCGCCCCGGTACCGCTTCCGCGATCTGCTGCTGGGGGACCAGTCCTTCCAGAGCGACGACAGGTTCGGGGTGTACCGGGGGACAGCGGGGCGGGGGGCACCCACCCACCGGGCGGGGAGGAGGGAAGGGGACAGACACGCACATGCCTGGGGCTGGGGACGCATTCCCGGGACGCGGCGGACCCCGCTCCGGGGCGGAGGACGCGGGGCGGCCGCGGAGCTCTCCGCGGTGCTGTACCTCGCCCGGAGCGGAGCTCTCCGCGGTGCTGCCGGCCGGTTCCCGTCGTGGCGGGCGCGGTGGATGCGGACACCGGCGTGCGGGAGTGTCCGGAGTCTGCGGGCATTGGGGGGTGTTGGCAGGAAGCAGTGGGCATGCCCGGGCGAAGTGGGCTGGGGATGGAGGTCACAGGGGTGAGCGTGGGTATGCCTTGGACAGTAGGCACCAGGAATATGTGGGTGTTCATGGACATGCTGAAGCTGCTGGGCACTGGGAGTCGTGGGTCTAATGAGCCAGCAGACGTTGAGATATGTGGATATTCTGGGCAGTTTGTTGTGTCTGTGAGTCCTGTCAGGGGTTGACAAGGAGGGAAAGGGATCATTGTCTAGGAGATGCATGGGATATAATTGGAGGGGTGAGAAGCTGGTGGAACTCCCTGTGAAGCCATATGCAGAGTTTGGGCTGAGCGCATACATTTATTTAGGAGGCAAGGCTCATCCAGGCTGTTCTCAGAGGCTGTCTTTGCAGCAGGGGATGCTGATGGGAGCGGAGTAACTCTAAAGAGCTCCTGTGAATATGGCACAACTCTCCCTTCCCTGGGATGCCTAAAGAAATGGCCTTTATGGGTTGCTATTCCTGGCTGACTGGCAGGGATTTATTACCAGGTTGAGTGAGCTAAAGCAAAAGCAGAAATGCCATGAGTGGCAAGTGGATTCCATGAGCAGAGCAGTTAAATGCAGAGGAAGAAGAGCAACCCTGCCTTCAACTCTGTTCTTATCATAAAAATCGAGGAGCTACAGTGCTAATGGGGAGTCAGTAGGATTGTCATCTCTTCCTACCAATTAATTGCATGATGTAAGCAGGGAGCTGTAACTCATGTGGAAAAAACCCTTCAGTTGCTGGTGTGTTAGCCTTTGAGTGGCTGCTGTGTATTTGGTGCACCCGCATCAGGGCTCCTGTGCATGTGTGATAAAAGGTAATTCACTGTTTTATGTGTGCACTTGTCATGCAAAACCAAACAAAAAAAGAGGTGGACTTTGGTACTGTGGGATTACGAATGTTCTACAGTGTTCCTGACTTCCATAGCTGTGTCAGAATTGGTCTGCCTTGAAAACGAGTCTGTGATCCTCAGGATTTTAAATCCCGGATTTCCTTACCAGGCACTTAAGCATTAATATAGTTTTATGGCATAATGTGAGAGGTTAATAGGAAACTCCTGCTGCAGAAAACGTCTGGGTTTGAGTGGTTATGATATGGCTCAATTGGATAAGTCTGAAGTTTTGAGTGTTAATAGTTTTCATATGTAAGTATTTTAATGGATCTGAAATACAGAAGATTGCGATTGCAGATTGTGGTTTTCCTGCGTTTCACCAGAATCCCCCTTAACCTTCATTTTCATCTCGATCTGAGTGTTTCTGATTCAGAACCTCTCTCTGGTTTTAGTGTGGAGATACTCCGGATTATTTCATTAAATTCATTAGCCCTGTTTCCCAAGATATCTTTGTTCCTCTGGCTCTGTGTGCTGCTATCTTTAGTTGCTTGACTCCCCTTCACCTAGAAAATACTTAAACTTCACAGTGTGTTTGGGAATGCAAATCTATGAGCACACGTTTGCTATTCGCACGAAGTCCTCTCGACTTCACTGGCAATTGGGGTAAGCCACCACTGCAGGCTTTTGGAGATGTTGCTGTTAGGCCTCAGTTTCAGTCCAGTCATTAATGATGCTGGGACCTTATAGATAAAGCAAGCTCGCGGGTGTAATTAAGACCAGTAGGTTAGTCTGTTCCAAACCAACTGAATGAGGAGCTGATTCAGGCTAGCAGAAGAAAAGCAGGAAGCCTTTTGGCTTTGCTGTGCTTATAAATACTAAGTAGCTGAGAGATGTGCTTTGAAGTTACAGCACTGACAGGAATGCACTGAGGAAAATTCCCCCATGTAAGCAGTATGGGGAACTGTGGATGGTAAATTAGATCTCATTGGACTTACAGACGTAACACCGGGGGAAAACACCCAGGGCACTAAATATCTCGTTTATTTGCAAAAGCAATGCTAAATACATTAGCGTCTCAAATGTCTGCTTCTGAAAACCTCCCCTAGAATGATAGCGTGCTGATGAAAGCGAGGAGGTTCCGGGGTCAGCAGGAGACTGAAAGAATGGAGGCTGTGGGGGAATCCAAGTTTCACTGCTTCTGAGGATTTAGAACCACTTCTGTTAGAGATGTATTAATCCATCCTCATCACAGAGGATGCTGAGGAGTCGCCAGCACTGGTCTGAAGTAAGAGAATGAGGTATTGCTGGAGCCTGAGGAGACAAGAGATTGGTGGAACAATTTGATAATTAGAGAGCTGTGGTACAGCAGGAGGAGAGAAAACGTCCAGACAGCCCACAGAACTGAAAGAATTAATCAGTGAATATGAGGTGGAACATGTGAAATAGGCTGCTTCTAATTTACGTCTAGAATGTGAAAGGTGAAGACAGTCAGTCTAACTAAGTAGGGTCTCTGGCAGGTAGACTGACATGAGAATTACAATAATGCTTTGAATGTTCTGTGGAGGGTGGTAATAAATCAGCCAGGAAGCAAATGGGGAAAGACCGACTAGGAGAGGGATGGGGGAGGTAAATGGGTTTGTGCAACAGAGAGAAAAGCCTAATGACAAGAAAATCTAGAGTTGTCAAATGAAGTGCTCCTTCCAAGGTCTTATTCATCTTTGGAACTCACTACCACGAGGCATGTGGAGGGCTTTGGGCTCAGCTGTATTTCAGTGCCATACAACTGTACTTACATACTATGCTTGACATTTTTGCAAGGCAGGTCTTTAGTTCTAGATAGGATTAACTGTCGTTCAGATCTACATCTCCAGAGGGTGCAGACTGCTGTCACAGGGCATAACGCTGACTGATAGGGACTGAGAGGGTCATTTCTCCTTTGGGAAGGACAGGTTCTCTTTGGGAACCTTGCAGTTGCCTCAGTGGTTTGGCTTAAGTCATGTCTGGTTCTAGAAGTTTCCCTCTTTTTGGAAGGTTCTGTCAATGTCAATACTGGGATAAAAAGAGACGTGTTCTGCTTTCCTATGGCAGTATTGCATTTCTTATCTCACTGATGTTCTGTTGTTGTGGAAGTATTCATAGCCACTGGAATATAACAGTGAAGGCAGAGTTTAAGATATTGAGCCTGTAATTAAACGAAAGCGAGGAACCAGGGACATGAATACTGCTGGTGCCTGGCTGCCCTGCCACACGCTTGGCACATGATGACTCCAGGAACAGGAATCCTCTGTGTGATGGTGCCTGTTTTGTAAGAGCAATGCCAGGGGCTGCTGGTGGAAGGGAGAAGGAGCTCAATGCTGCATCCCATCGGGGCCGCAAGTCTGGGCTCTCTGGAAGGCTTCTGTTCTAAAGCGATGCTGGCGTTCGCTGATTCAAGGCAGCTGAGAAAGCACATCTGCTGAATTGATAAATATTGTTTTGTACCACAAGCTGTGGCATCCCTTTGATCTCTGCTGTCCTGACTACGGCAGTTTTTGATCTCCTGAGTCGTCTTTTCTTGGATGGTGCTGACAACTGGGCTGGGGCATGTATAAAAAAAGGCCACAAATGAAATTAAACCGTATTCTCAGAGACGTGCCATGAAGAGCTAATTCGTTGCCTCATTTAAATAGTCTGAATACTTCCCAGAAAATCATTGTCAGAAGCCACAGTCCTATTTACAGTAGCAAGAAGTAATGGATGTCACTTTGATTAATTTCTGAGGCTAATTATGGGGAAAGAATCGTTTTGATGGGGAAGGATGTTTGGAAAAGCTGCTTGAGCAGAAGAATTCGGCAACAGCTCGGTAAAAAATTACATCTCTTTCAAATCAAAGATTTGTCAGATGCTGCATAACCCAGAAAAGAGGCTCTTAACAACTGGGGCAAGTTCTGCTTCCAGGTCAGACAGGTTTTGGAAGCTTCTTAGTCTGTTAACTGATATCTGGTCTTGGTCTCTTGAACTTGTCACTCAGCATGGCTCTGAATCATAGGTTGGATTATAGTTGGCACAAACAATCCAGAGTGCTGAAGTATCAGGCTTGTAGGAGCTTACCCTTGCAGTTTTCATGCTAACGTGCCCCAAGTGACTTCCTCATCAAATGCATCATTACATTAATGGATCTGGGCAGTTTTGTGTCCCTGTGTTAGGTTCTTTGACTATGTCTGCGGCTGAATCCCTGCTTCATTGCCATTTGATTTAATGGGCAATAGTTCTCATTTTATTTGGAAGATGCAGATGCTAATTTGGCAATTCCAGTTTGTGTCCAGAAGTTAGAGCCATTTATTTCTGTGATGGTGAGGTAGCGGCCAATATTTTAGGCTCTGACTGCAGTATCTCTCCAGGCTGTACCATCTGTGCTTGTGAAGGTTTGTGCCTGGATTTAGGAGATCCAGCTCTGATGCCTGTGTGCCACAAAGTCCCTCTGGTGAAGGCTTTTCATCTCCCAGCAGTCTGATCCCTTGCCTGTGGCAGCAGGATGGAGGTATCTATTGTCTAACAGCCGTTCCCTCAATACGAGTGTTAAGACCCAGTCTCCCACCAGCCCTGTGTGCAGAACCTCTTGAGGGCTGACTGAGTTGGGATGCCTGAGGCCAGCTCCAAACCAAGTAATAAATAACACTGGTGAAGACGGATCTGAAAGTTATGTATGATCACTTGAACAGAATTGCTTCTCCTCAGCTTTTGCCACCTGGCAAAGCAAAGCCAGGACATTTAGTAATTGGATTAGGCTCTTTTCCTGAGTCAACACTTAGCCAGAATGTTTCCATCTATCTGACAGTACAGAAGCAAGAGCTTGCTCTGATCAGGAAGCCTGTGGCACTGACCCTGCTCCCAATTAGGTGCTATCTGAGTTGTTGGAGAAGCTACCATCCAGGAGTGTCAGAGCTTATGGGGTGGCCAGGTCCTCCCCGGTGAGGGGGGCTGCAGCAGGTCCTCTGCCTTAGGAGGCATTTGCGTTTTCTCCTGTTTGTAGGCTTTTTCTTTTCATCTCAGCTAGCATTCCTAATTGCAGTTTGCTTTCCAGTTGTTCTGAAAGGCTGCAGTGGTCATTCCTAACGTGGTGTCTTAAATAAAGTGCCGCTTGGAGCTTTTTAAATGGATGTTTTCTTGTAGCTGCTGGTGTGCCTTTGAGTATTTATCTTAAGGCAGGAACCCCTGGACATCAGCAGAAATATTAGGAAAGTTATGAAAGTGATGGAGTAAGAGAAGAAATGCATTTCTCTTATAATTATCTATATTATTTTATTAGAAAAGAGTCATTATTCTTCTCGGGGATATTGCTTTTGCTGTCAGGAGTGGACCTTGGCTAGCAATAAAAGTGAGCGCACGTAGCAGTCTGGTGGAATGAGTGGAGGTGTCCCTGGAGTGCTGCAGTATGTGCAGCTGTGCCCTGATGAAAAGGAAGAACAACATTGATTTTCAGTTATTTAGCGCAATTTAACACTGTGGGCTCAAGTTTCCATCCCTCCCTGGTGTATTTTCTCTGTTTATTTACTTTAGTTTGCATTCAATCTATGGGGAGGATGGACTTGAAAGTGAAAATGTAGTGGTTTAAGTTACCTGAGAGTGCCTGTTCGAGTGAAGGGGAAAACATGAGCAAGGGGAGCATGTCCCTGCTGAGAGCAGGGGGGATAGTCCTAAGAGGGACTTAGAGCAGTGAAGGAGCTGTCTTTGGCTCATATTATGTGAAAGAGCAAAGGGGAAGGGAAGCAGGGACAGCTCTTGCAAGCCAGGAGTGAGGGCTCGGTCTAGGTGGGCACAGTGTCACAGAGCACCTCGTGTGGCTGACACTGGCCCTCTGGGAAGAGAATTCATCATAGTGGCATCTTTCAGCCCTGCACCAGTTGTACAGGACACGCAGGATGTCCAACCTGAAGAAACGGAGTGCACAGTGGCATGAAAACTGTGCTTCCATGGTTAACTAGGGCAAATCTCCTTCCATGTGTTCTTGAGACCAAAGCCCGGTGAGGACACTGCCGGTTGCTCCAGCTGTGCTCATGCCTTGGGACACTTTTCTGCCTGGAGCTCCTGTGCTCCGATGGATGGCTGCTTACACTTGCCAGTACAGAGCAGAGAACAGAAATCCTGTGCAAGCCAGTGGCAGCAGCTTGGTTGCATTGAAGATCTTGCCACAGATCTACCTTTTGTAAGGGACTTGGGTCCGTTTTGCACCAGAGAAGTGCCATGGATGTGAGTCTGTCCACAGATACGGTGGAGAAATAGTGTTTGTCATCACAGCAAACCACTGGGTCTGCAGAACTCAATGGGAGTGCTGCTGTTGGCTTGGGTGAGGGCGGAAGGTCAGGCTGAGACTGAAGCTGTCACTGCTGCTGTAGTGGCAGTGTGAGAAACAGCCTGGCAGCTGTAGCTGTAATGGCAGAGAACGCATTACATTTCCCTGCTATGTTTTCCCACCGCTTTATCTCATCACAGTTGCATCTTTGTTCTCAGGGGAAATAATTTATTGCCATTCTGAAGGTGGTGCTCATTCCTTTTCCTCTGCACAACCTGTTCATGGCTGAGTGCGGGTAGGGAGCGTTGGAGCTCAGGCATCCCCCGCTTGCAGCCCTGGGGGAGATGGGGCTCAGCTCCTGCTGCGCCATCACAGCCTCCTGCAGCCAGCCCGGGCCTCATGCAGCTCTGCTTGGGTGTGAGCTGCTCTCTCGTAGATCCCTCTGTGATCATGGTAAAAGAGATCACCAGCAGACCCTAAATACATGGCTTAGTAAATCTGCCCCATGCATTACCCTGTAAGGCACAGCGTCTCAGAAACTTCATGTTGTGGTGGACTGTGCAGCAGATGGGTTAAAGCGGCGTAAGAAGTGTGAAATTTGAATCAAAACATCTCTGTTTCTAGGAAGCTCCACCAATAGAGAGGATTAATTACTGTCTCCTATTTTCAGCTCTCATCAAAAGCGGTGCCTGCTGCAGCCCTGCAGCTAGCGCAGATTTCCTTGCCACGCTGCATTTGCCTCGGCTCCACTGGCACTTGCTTGGATCTGTAGCAAAGATGTAGAGCTTCCCAGTGTCTGACCCTCGCTCTGTGCTCCGCCATCGTCAGTTTACTGAGCCACATTTCATGTCTACTGTTGTCTATAGTTTCTTTGTCAGAGACGACTTTTGCTGCTGCTCTTTAACAATACTGTGGCAGAGCCCTCTTGAGGACAACACAGACATGACTCCAACCAACATCCATGGCAGCATGCGACCAAACTCCCCAAACCCAGGGTAAAATGGTGATTTTGTTATTCTCACCGGGACAGTTTGCAGTCACCTATCTTGTAGCGTTTGGGGTTCTGTATGTATGTTTTTTATGTGGCTTTGCATAGAGCTGACTGGTGTGGTGTGTAATGTAAGACGTTGGATACACTGTCTGTGGGGTGCAGGGGTTGTGGATGGGGTATGTCTGTGTCTCCTGTTTGGCATCAATCGTGCTGCCCATGCAACAGCAGCTTAGCTGAGGCTGGAGGCTGACATCCTCCACCTAGCCTGATCCTGCCTTGGGATGTGTGAGGGTCCTGAGGAAGGTGCTGTCATCCTCCCGTCTGCAGGTCCCGAAACTCTTGGTGTTAAGCATGGATCTGCAGGTTGTATCCCCCCTTCCTCAGATGATTCCTGCTCTTCTTCACACCCTGGCTGTTTCTTGGTTCTGCTTTGCAGAGGGCTGTGGCAAGTTCCTCGCTCTGTGCTGGCGCTTGTTCCTCTCCTGTAACACCGGGAATGAACACGGATGCTGTCTGTCTGCTCTGCTATCTGCTGCGACAGCAGGGTTGAAGTTTCACTTTCAGGTGGTGTGAAACCCACCAGGTCTTCTGTGGCTGATCTGAACTGAGATCTGCTGGATTTTGTCACGTTTCGGCCGCAGTTGCTGCATGATGAGCACTCGGTCTCCTCTTTAACGGCTGCAGCTCCGATGGGGCATTTGCTGCTTGTCCAGGCTCGGAGCTTCTCGGACCCAGGCTCCAACCCACGGGCTCCTGCAGGCTCCATCCTCCAGGGCTGCAGATCACACGGCGCCTTTGGGGAGGAACCGTGGGGGAGTGCGGCGGGGAGGCTGCGGAGCCCGCGCCGGCACTACGGCGGCTGTGTTTGGATTAGTGACTGTGCCGTGCTTCCTGCAGCCCACGCAGGCTCCCGCAGGAGCGGCAGCGTTGCCTCGCAAATTTAGCAGCTACCTTGAGGCGGGAGCAATTGCTTTTTGGGCTGTGGGTAGAGTCATCGAGCCTCGCCGTGCCTCTCGGATCTGCTCGCGCTGTGCCGGTGCCGACTGTTGGCGCAGCCGTTGCTCTGGTTCAGTTTTGCTGCAGTCGTTTCCTGCCTTCAGATCGATACAGGCAGGTTTATTTTGGAATTGGGCCTTCCAAACGCCGTGCTGCTGCTTTGGCCTGGCCAGCGCTCTGAGAGCTTCGGCTGTGGGTCAGCACCCCTGTGACTCCAGCGCCCATCGCTGGGGTGCCAAGCAGTAGCTGGAGCATGAAGCACAAACGCCGCGGCTCAGTGGCAGAGGACGTGCTTGCTCCCTGATGGCAGGAGCTGTCAAGAACAACGTCTCCTCTGTCTGGGAGAGGGGAATGTTTCTGGGGAGCAGGTGGTGAAGATGTTCAGCAAATGTCAGCTTGAGACCTTGCCATCCTGTGGGCAGAAGTGACACTGCTGAGAAGCGTGTAATCCTGTCAGAAAGCAGCAAGAAGAATCCACCAGCTCTGTGTTTACGAGCAAGGAAGGCCTTTGCCAAAAGTGGGTGGTTTTCCACCCCTGAGACTTGGGGAAAGAGAGCTCCTCGGAGCAGTGGGAATCCTGCTCCAGCACATGTGAAACCTGAAGGCAGGGGCCATTGGCACGGGGCAGGGCATCACCAATCCCCCTGGGCAAAGGCTGCCCGCCTCTGCTGACCCCGCACCATGGCTCCTGCCTTCTCTTCTGGGTTTCTTTTGCTCCCTTGGCTCCTCTCTGGGCTTTAGGAAGGAGCAGCCTCCGAGCTTCCCCCTTCCTTTGCTCGGGAGCCTGGAGCCTCGCTCTGCAGGGGCGGTGGGAGGATCTCACCTCCTCCACATGGAGCGGGGACCAGGCAGGGGTGATGCCAGCCGAGCAGCTCTGGCGCGATGCAGATACCTCCATCTGATGAGCAAGGCTTGGCCTTGCACCTCGTGTAATTTGGGTTTTGACAGGGCTGGGGTAGCTGGGGCTCTGCCAGCGCTGCCGCTTATCGCTGCGCCTGACGTGAGATGTCTGTTTTAACCAGAGACCAGGCAGCTTCTGCCCCGCTGCAGGCAGAGAGGAAGCGAATGTGCTCAGTTTATGGATTGTCTCAACTCTTCTGCTGGTTCAGCTGAGTTCGTCTTGTAACTATTGCCATTAGGCCATAAGCATCTGGCCAAGCCATGCTGTATTATTTCTGAATGCTTTAATCGACCCCCTAGAGCTATTTAATTTGAAAGTGGCCTTCTTACTGCGCACAGCGTGCGATCCTGTGTATGAGCAAAAAGGCTTCAGCAGAAAGGTTTCCTGCAGATGGGTGCTCAATGCAGTTCTTCAAAGCTGAAACACTCAAACTTTTCCTTTCAGACCAACTAGGGATGTGATTGCATGGCTGGGAGTGGGGAGGGCTGTGGAGACCCAAAGAAACTCATTTGCCCAGTGTCCACATGTCAATGTGTGCAGCACATTATTACATCTGAGCTGGTAGCTCCATATGGGAGTATTGTTTGGACAAAAAGATCTCATTTAATACAATGGGGCGTAATTGGTTATTAGAAGAGACTTTAATTGAAATAATTGGCATGGCCACTCGTGCGCTAATTTGATTTGTTATTTGTAATGCACAGTCACGGTGTTTGTTCAAGGACTGAGAAATGGGTATTCGGTGGTGCTCGTATTTCTAGCATGGCGTTACAGCTGGTCTCTGGAAAGACATTTATTTGAGCAAGCTATTTAGTCACTGTTCCTGAACTCGGATTCTGAAGATGTATTTGCTTCATTATAGTTTGATGCAATTACACCCACGCTGCTGAGAGTGAAGGCCTCCTCTGACACTTCAGTTCTCACTTCAGACGATGTGAGTGGTCTTTCTAGTCATGTGGAGCAGCTCCACCTCTCTGGCACAGGGACATACCCTTGCTGAGGAGCTCACACACATATGTGCATGAGTGTGCTCACCCACATGCTGGCACACAGGCAAGAAAGGGGACATTCATCTTTCTGGGCACCCTTTCCTCCCTGCTTGTCTGAGGTTCCTCAAGGCCTGTGCACATGGCAACAGTTCCGGCTCGGTAAATCAGCGCCGTGAGGTTTTCCCATGTGGAGAAAAGCGTTATAGTCTCATTCCAGAGTGGAGATCTCTCCTGTTGCCACCTCAGAGCTGTTGACAGGGGTTGCCATGAGCTGGATGGCTCTGCTGCAGGAGCTACTCACCTGTTGGGTCACTGGAAGTGGTACATGGTGGCAGGCTGGTGACACAAAGAGCCATTAAATCTCATCAGCCTCTTCCAGAGCTGACATTCAACAATTGTTCCTTTTCATCTTCATCCAAAATGCTTTTAAAGCGCAATATTGTCGTCTTGTTTGGCTTCTTCCCACACTGTATCTGCACTTAGAACTGCCCAGTGCTGATGGAGAGGTTTATTGCCAGCAGCTATTGTGCTAAAATTGTGAGGAAAACCAATTTCTAGTCAGCTTTTGTCACTGTCTCTAATGGGAGATATTTCTTTCTTGCTAAGAACTTGTAAGTGTGGTTTAGTGCCAGATGCAGTGCTCTGTGGCTGAGAAATATTCGTCCTTCCAGGGTTCAGCAGCATAAACGTTTCTGCTTACAGACATGTGTGCAGGTATGAAGGACGGATGCTTTCCCAATGGTGTGGGTTAACCCCCCCAGGCAAACAACTATGAAAAAGAGCAAAGCCCATTGGAGCTCCGACCTTGCTCTCTGATGCCTGGGAGCGTGCCCTGTACAGCCTGGTGCAGGAGTCCTGGCTGGCAGAGCCATGCAGCATGTCCAGGTTGAGCCCAAAGGTTAATTAAGTCAATCCAAAGCCATCGTTGGCTGTGCTGCTGGAGGAAGCCCTGTGCTGGTGTGCAGAAGAGGGAGAGTGTCTTCTGCTGTGTCCGTCACGTGCAGGTTCTCCAAGAGCAGCTGGTGATGCTCTTTGGAAGTGCATCCAGCTTTGGAAGTAAGCTTTGCTCATCCTGTAAGCGTGCTGCAGAGGGCACTATGCCAGGCATGGCTGTGCCCTGCTGAATGAAGCTGGCATTCGCACCCCAGCAATGGCTTTGCCAAGTGAGCTCCCAAGGGACTGCACGACTTCAGAGGGAGCAAGTTTGGAGAGCCTGGATTGGGCTTTTAGTGGGAGGGAGAAGGCAGAGGAGGAATGTTCATCTCTGCTGCAGGGAACTATGAAAGACTGAGGTGAAGTGCATGTCTAGATGAGCCCCATGCCCTTCGCCAGCACTGCGGGTGCCTTTTTATGTGTTGGCGTGATCCCCCATTCCCTTTTGAAGTGAATCCTCCTTTTGAAGGAGGATGATTTCCAAGAGGCACAGTGGATGCTGCTGATCCGGTGTGTATCGGTGAGCACAGAGGGCACTGAGATTTGCTTTGGGGCCTGATGGGTGCTTTTCTTGAGCAACTTCTGAGATCTGGAACAATTATTCCACCTTTTAAGGCCCTTTTTCTGCTCTAAGCTGCCCTGTTTCCTAATAGCAGATCTTAGGGAGAGAAAGGAGCGCAGCTGAACCTGCTAGTGCAGATATTAATACAGTCATGTTATAATTTAATCTTGGTCCCATTAAACACACTTAATGATCCGACAGTTCTTCACTTAGTTTAATGGATGCTTTTCCAGATGATGGGGCTGCATGATCAGACACTTGTTATAAATGTCTGTTTATTAAACTTTCTTCCTAAAAGCTTCTGCCTGGTCAGAATGAATATAAATGGAGGGGATGGTGTTGGCAGCTCAGTCTTTAAGGAAACACTGAGTAAAACACTGGAGCCTATTCCTTTCTATTTTAGTGTGTCTTTATATAAGAGATGAGAACAGGCCAAGACAGGTTATTTAAGGTGTGCTTTTTACTGTAGGTGTATGAGACAGTCAAGCCCTGATGTCTGTGAAATAGATCTGCTCTCAGACCGGCTCCTGGAGCGGCTGCTTCCTTCCCAACAGATGATTTGGTCATGGCGCTGAACCAGAAGCTGATGAGCAGATAAGACCAATGGTGTATAACAACCTGACTTACAATGCTTTTCTATGGCTTTGGTTCAACTTCTGCTCCTGACCGGCTGTGCTTTTTCATGTGTATGGCAGTGTGTGTCTCCTCTGGGGGGGAGTTTTAGGGGTATTTATGTAGAAGAGGCCCCTGCAGCCTCTTTCATCAGGAGGACAGTGCTTAATGCAGTCATCTGCACACCTTACTCTGTATTTCAGAGTACACAAAGTGGGTAGGCGCCTGACACTGTAAAAGACCTTTGCCATCGCATAACTGCTGTGTTTAAGGCGCTTAGGAACACGGTGCCTGGTCATGGTGGTGCTTTGGATGATCCAAGCACTACACCTTCCTGTTCCTTTTAATGCCTTGGTGCTGAGCCCTGCTTTTGGCTGAATGCGTAAACAGGGAGACCCTGTTTGTCACGTCCATGACAGCGTCTGGGCACAGCGTGAGCCTTGACTTGGGCACTGCGCATCACCTGGGCGCCAGGGGCTCCTGTTTCCTGGCAGAACTTCCAGCTGCAGCGCACTGGGGATGGGTAAGCAAGTTTTCCTCATTGAAGTTAAAATAAGAAACGTACTTGAAGATCAATGGTCTGGTACAACCCCTTGTTCCCGTCCTTCCCACACACCATGATGAGGCTGTCACAGACTCCATGGAGTTCATGCCTGATTTCTGCAGCGCATTGTGAATTTCCTTTTGTACGGACTTGCCATTTTCTCTGTCTTATGTAATGTATTACAAAATGAAGACAGACAGGAACGGAGAATGGATGGCAAACGATACCTCGCATGATCCCACGGCCCTGGGGAGGGAAGAGTGTTATTACTGTGAGACATAACCAGCGGAGCTGATGGAGAGCCCCAAAGCCCAAGTTTCTGGTTTGAAGATTCATCTTTTCTAAAAACAATCAAAAGAAATATATATATATAAATGTTTTAAGAAGGTTTTTAGCTGATAGAATCATAGAATAGTTTGGGTTGGAAGGGACCTTAAAGATCATCCAGTCCCAACCCTGCCATGCGCAGGGACACCTTCCACTAGGCCTGGTTGCTCCAAGCCCCATCCAGCCTGGCTCAGTGCTGAAATTCTCCACATTTTAAGCAGAAACTGAGCCATTTAATAAGTAAGCACTGCTTTGCAGTGTGGCTGATCATTTCATTAGGATGTTAGTACTTTAGTGACAGAGTTACTGCAGAAATGTCGCACGGAAAAGGCTCTGAGTCCTTTAAAACTGCAGAGTAGGAATCACTTTGGCATTTTGAAAGTTTCTGTGAAATTGCTTCCTGGAGAGCTCTGCCAGGGAACCCGGGGAGGTGTTTTGCAGCAGCGAGGGAGCTGCCTGTACCTCCCGGCTCATTAAACGCCGTAGTTTGCCTCCATCAGGATTGTCCCCAGCTCCTGAAGGCACTTTGCTGCTGGGCTGGAAATAGCGTGTGCTGGAAGGGCTCAGGAGAGGCTGTGTGGGGAGGCACGAGGCACCTTTCCAGCTTTTCCTGCCCTTCAATCCCTTGGGAAAAGCTGAGGTACATCCTGGCAGAGCAGGGTGTTCCCCAGAGCAGAGTGGTGTTGGGTGATGGGCCAGAGGAGCTGGGGGTGAGTGCGCTGCTGATGTCTGTCCTGCCCTCAGCCACCGGGTGAGGATGCGCAGAGCATCCCTCTTCTTTCTCTGGGTCTTGGCTCAGCCCCCTGCAGAAGGAGGGCAGCAAGAGAAAGGTCTTGGCCTGGGAGGCGACCTGTAGGAGTCGGGCCCTTGGGAAGGCTGGAAGGAAGAACTGCCATGGTATTACACCACACGGCATGGAATTACTGCCTCCTCCTGCCCAACAGCCTGAGCACAGGGACGGCTCCTGTGGGTTTTGTGAGCAATACCCAGGGATGCTCACAAGGTGTTTTCTGATTCCCATGGGAAAAATACTGCACAAGTGCTTAAAGTACTAAACATTCTATAGTGCAAAGATGATTGTGGCTGGGAGGCAGCAAATAGCAGCTGCTGACAGTGGAGGGCAATCACATTGCTCTGCCAACCCGTGCTCAGGACCCCCTGTTCCTCCTGGCCGGGTTTGGGTCCTGCCCTGGCGTCTCCTCTGAGCTTCACTGCCTTCCTCCCTGCTCCCCACATTGCTCTCCTCCCTGTGCAAAGCCAAGGCTGACTCATGCTCTGGAAGGCGCTGCCCGTCCCTGCCGGCACCGGCTGCCAGCTCTGCCTGGGTGAGGGCTCTGGCGCTGCTCTCATTAAACCTTGGGAAGCAGATAGTGACCCCATTGTGCACTCACCTGGAAAAGCGGCTCGGCCGTGCCTGGTTACTGTGCTCTGCCCGGGGACTTTTCATGCTTCCCTTGCAGATATATATTTAGATTTTACCCAAGGGCTTTTAATTTCCTCCCTGGTTTGAGCAGCGTGAGAGGTATACAGATACCTTCCCTTTCTCCTCCAGCTATTTTATCCTGTCATCAGCTTTGTTAAGGTATGGGAGGAGATTACGAGTCGCTGTAAAGCTTCAGGGGCTCATTGCTGTGCTTGTAAGCATGTGAAATGCACCACAGAAATAGGAAATGTGTCAGAAGTATCGTGGTTTCATAGGGATATCTGTTCAGCATCTGCTCGGGTCTGCTCTACTTCTGCTTCTCCCCGTATGCGCTCCCAAGTTAACACGCTGGGTTTGCAGCTTTCGTGTTCGTTGCTGACGAGCCACACTTAGAGAGGTAAAAATGGGTTTGCAAAGGCTGCGATGACAGTTCTGGGATTTGGCGTGCGAGGCTTTTGCATTGCCTTTATATAATGGCTCTTGCCAACGCTCCAGGGAATTGGGGAGTTCCTTGGCAAAGGGGGCCTGGTGTCCCTCCTCTGGGCTAGCCAAGAGGAGAACTGACTGCGAATCCCCCACATCCATCCAGGGCCTGCCCATGGGGAAGCTGGCTGAGCCCCAGGCGGTCAGAGCAGTGGGTGCTGGGGCTGGTGCGGGTGCTGTTCGTCGCCCTGGGCAGGAGGGAAGCTGCAAAGCACGGATGTCTATTGCTGCGTGATTTCTGAATTCCTGAGCCCTCTGTTCCAAATGCTATGAAATTGTTGGAATTTGGAATGTTAATACAGAGACCTCGGGGAAGAGGCAGAAATCAAAGGTTCTTTTGGTACCAGACACACCGTTTCCCTCGGGGCTTGCAGCCTGCCTGCAAGCTCCGTATGTATTTTCTTACTTTACATAATCTTTCCATCTCTCTCCATCAGCCCAGCTCTTCAAAGGCTTCCTTCTGTTTCCAGCTCTCTTGCTGCAGCTAAATATGCCCTCCTCTCTGCTTTCTAAAACGCTGCTCTTCCCTGGAGCGCCAGTGCTCCAGTTTGTTAGAGGAGTCTCCCAAACTGCTGAGGAGATGCTGGGTGAGGAGGCAGGGAGCTGCTGCCAGGCGCTGTTCAGTGGCACTGCCAAGAGTAAATAGGGGAAGCAAGGGGATAGAATGCAGCCAGTTAATTCCTGCCTGTGTCGTGCAAGTCTTTTTAGTGCCTTCCAGTGCCTGGTGTCTGCTGCGGCACCGGTGGCTGCGTGATGGTGTCAGGGAATATTGGTGTTCCCCTGCTCTGGGCTCTCTCCTGTGGGTTTCCTCCGTTTGCCATGGTGCTGAGCACCCTCCAGAAGCGCAGTGGGGCTGGAGCATCTCCCCAAGCCCACCCTGGTGGGAGATGCAGCAGGGGGGTCTTTGGAGGTGGCTCCATAGAGGTGGATGTGGCTGCAGTGGGGGCACTGCCTGCAGCAAACGTGTTCCAGTGGAGACTCCCAAATAGAGAAGGGCTTTGGATGGGGTTTTGGCAGTAACCTCTGAGCCCAATTACCATTCCAGCCAGCTGCTGTGACGACAGAAACCCCTGCACTTCGTGAACTCTGCCTGAAATGCTTTTAATGACAGTTTAATAACAACACTTAGCGCTTGGTACAGAGCTTCTCACCCCTGGAACTGAAACGCTTTACCGCAAAGGGTAATGGCCATTATCCCCCGCGTTCGCCGGGGGGGGGGGGGGAATAGCTGGATTTTATTTGTGCGAATAATTATAACAAGTGGAGTTAATCAACTTTTCATATGAATAGTGTTGCTTTTTAAAGACAAGCATCAGGAAAGAGCCCTAGATACAAAGGCGAACTCACAGTGGTGTCGATCCATCTGACGGCTTCTCGGGGAACTCGTCAGTGCCTGTGGTGCAAAGGCATCAACCCTGCCAAGGCAGTGTGCAGAGGGGAGGGAAAGCAGTGAAAGTAAACGCAAGACAGCACAGTATTGACTTACTGGTGCCCTAGATTGTGGCGAGCAAGCACTGCAGGGAGCTGCTGCTTCCCAGACCTCAGTGTGTGTTGCTCCCTTTGCATTTGCCTTTCCAGCTGCTCAAAGCCCCGTTGCTTAGGAAGATCGTCCCTGTTCCTAAATGTCCTCTGGGTCCTGGTGTGTTCCATGTAGAAATGGAGAAATTCACTGAAATAATTATCATTTCCATATGTAATACTTACAGTTCCTTAGCTGGAGGACTAAAAGAGGCCATGTCTTTTTAGGAGCTCTGGCTAAATCACTGCGGGTTGGGCTTTTTCCCCCCTCCTTCTCTGTCCTGCTCTGCATCCCCTGTTGCTTCTTGGCCCTCTTCAGACTGCAGGCTTGCAGGGGAAAAAGGGCTATGTTCTGGTGCTGAGCCCAGGGAAACAGAGGCTTGCTGGTAATGCACATGGTGAATAATGATGCCTCTCTGCACTGTGACTGCAGGTGGGAAAGTCACTGAGATGCTTTCTTGTGTTGCTGCCCTGCTGCTTACAGCCCCTCATGGGTTCTGTTTGTGGAGATGCCAAGACACGGGTTCACCTGGAAGAAAACTGAAGGTCTAGGAAATCCTCCCGTTATCTTTGGCAATTGCTGCTGAGGGCCCCTGCTCGCAGGCACTGCAGGGGAGGGGAAGGCAGGGGCCAGGATCCGTCAGATACAGAGCACTACAAGAGCTTAAATGCCGGCCACATGTGCAAGTACTTGGAATTGCAAAGTGCCGCTGCAGACTTGCCTGGCCCTCATGTGGTGTGGAGCAGTGTGCAGGCAGCACCGGGCCGGCTGCTCCGAGGGATCCACGTCTCTTTCATGGGGAGCAGCCTCTGGGAAGCCCCAGGTCATCTGGATGCCCGTCTCTGTGGACAGCAGGTAGGAGTCTCCATCCATCCATCCCTGCATTTCCCCAGCCTCTTCAGGAAGGGGCTGATCATCTGTGTCTTTTAAACCCTGATTTTCATGGCACACTCATCTCTGAGGAAGATCTGTTGGCTCTCAGCAGCAGCTGAGTGCTGAGGTCCCGCTGCCATGCTGGTGGCCATGGGCCAGAGAAGACCTTCCCCTTCAGGCTAATGGAAGGAAAATGGAGATAAGGTTTTTAAATTGACTCTGGATCAATACGAACAGTATTTTCTATGCACTTTTATTAATAAGTGCACACATCCTTGCTGCCCAGAGAGGATTCCCAAGCATCTCCTGCATATTCTAATAACCTCCACAATCTGAAGTAATCAATGTATTGGTATTGTATTTTTGACTGTAAAAGGAACTGAACTTCTTTGGATTCAACCCTCTCATTAACTGCAACTCCACCTGCTGATCAGTAGTCAAAAATATGGGCAGAAGGCCTTGTCTTGTGTAAGAAAGAGTAACCTGGGCTGCTCTTGTGCACTGGGAGCGGGCAAGGGGCCTCTGCTCCCACCGCATCCCTACGTGGAGGAGCAGCACTGCACCCACAGGGATGGAAGGGCCAAGTCCTGCACAAAAACAGAGGGTGGATCATCGATGTTATTTTCTTTATGCATTTTTTTTCTTCTTGGCAGATCTGTTATTTTAACTGAAACAAATGTCAGAGGAAAAAATATTCTATTGAGGAAGCAGGAGCTCTGCCTTCTGCGATTTTAACGTCGCATTGGAAAAGAGAACAATTATTGAACAGAAATAGAATGAAATCATTGCATTTCCCCAAAAACACTGCTGTTCCCAGCCAGCTCTGCTGAAGAGGGTGCTTCTAATGATGCTTGAACAGCAGTGCTTTATGCAGCTCGGTGCTAGCCTGCTTGCAGAAGCCCTGCGGAGGGGCGTGGAGCTGGTTTTGCAGGGCTGTGCATGAGCCTTGGCACCCTCAAAAGCCTTGGCAGCTTCTGAAAAGCCATTTAGCAGAATGCGTGGTGACAACGTAGGGCATTCCGCAGGCAGCAAAGGGCAAACTTCTTGAAAAGCACTTCAGCAAATGGCTGGGCAAAGAGGTTTGTGGCATTTGTCAAGGTATGGGTAGTGCTTGAGGGTTCATAAAGCTATCAACGTCGTGCTATTAGTCGTTGGGGTCTTGACGTATAAGAAGTGACTGTGGTGGTAATTGCGTGGGACCTCGCTTGTCCTTGGAGTTATTAAATGAAGGGAGGTCAGGATTGCCCTGTAAAGGCAGCGCAAGCACAAACCAGCCTGATGAGGAGCAGTGGAGGGTGCTGATCCCCGGAGCTCGGTGTCAGTCCGGATGGAAAGGTCATTTTCTTAGAGCTGCTCAATGGGTCCATAGAATCCGGGGGTTCGCTAGAGAGGGAATAATGAGCCTTAATGGCTTTTGAGATCAGAGTCCCTTAAATTATCACTGTATTTGTACGACTGTACCTCCTGTAGAGCAACAGCTCTGCTGTGGCTGGGGAATTGTCTTGAGGGATGCTGATGTGGTTGGGTACCGATATTTTCTAGCAAAACGTGCTCTCCTATTCGAGTTACCTTTTGTGGTGTTGGAAGGATCTTACTTATGTGGTTGATGCCTTTCAGGTGCCTTTTGAAGGTTTCGACATTTTAACTGTCTGTTCTTACAGAAGGCTTTGCACACTAATGCTTTCGGGTTGTGTCTCAACGGAACAGGCTGGTTTGCCAGAATAATAGGGAAAATCCCAGCCCCTTCCTGTTTCATCAACTAGTTATACTGGACGAGGTCGTGCTTTATTAATAATGAGCTGAATAGGTGCTTAAAGGAGTGTTGGTCTGAAAGGTACCTGGATAAAAGCAGAATATTCAACAACGCAGTTGCAGTGGATTCAATTGAGACTAATGAAAAATCTGCCTGTTTCTAACTCTTATTTTCAGGCCAATGATTACCACTGCAATTGCTGCTCAGCAATTCCCAGCCACCTCCAGCCCCCAGCACGGCAGTGGTCTCTGCATCATGCAGACGCTGAAATGAGACATCAGCACTTTGTAATGGGCTCCGCAACTAAAATTAAACAGTGATTTCCCAGCTTACGGTTGGCATCCAGTGAGCTGGGTGAATGCTTCTGGACCAGAGGAGTTCTTATTTGGTCTTTGGTGTTACACTGATTGTGATTTGTTAATTTTCACTCCTGGATTCCCTTGGAGAACACACTGAATGAACAAGGTGTTTGATGTGGAGCAGCCCCTCCTGTACCATTGGGTAACACAGGAAGAGTGTCCCTGCAGAGCAGGCCCACTGAGCTGTGCTTCAGGTTGCCTTTACAGCCAGGGCTCTTTCTAGGAACAGTCTGTTTCCCAGCAATGAACGTTCTGGATGTGCTGAGTGACACGTTGTGCCTGGTGTGGTACTTGAATGTAGGGTAAGCATGTAGCAGCCATGAGCAGGCATCACCAGCACAGGGGACCTGCATTAGTCATAGATGTCTTTTCAAACAGAACAGCCCTTTGCTTTCTGAGTTGCAGGAAAGCATCTTTATCCGTCAGTGTGATCTTTCCCTTTGACATCAGTGCCCCGGCTTTCCTTCTCCCAGCCAAGAGGACCGGGGAGCTTCTCCCGCCCTGCTGATGGCTCAGTGACCCAGGCAGCTCCAGGTTGCCTTTGCTCCGCGTTCCTGCTTTACTCCTTCTCCTTCACCTGCTTTTAGTGGCACAGCAGCGCTTGGTCACTGCCTGGGAGGTGGCTTGGGAAGGGAGATGCTGCTGGGGCTCTGGGTCTCTAGGTGACCCTGCGTCGGATCATTCCCTCTCCTGGTTTTCCTGTCTTGGTTTGTGTTTAAAGGCTTTACAGAAAAGGCTTCTTCACGTAGAGGTTCCCACAGGTGAGAACTGTGTTTCTCGAGGGGTTCTTTGATATGGCTTTTGTCACCTCCTATACAGCTAAAGTGTGACAGAGGAGTATTAATTTTCTCTTCAAATTCCCCGGGTGTTTCCCTAAAAGCGCTGCTGTTTGATGGCCTTAATGCCGAGAGTATGATTTTCATACCTCATCTTTTCAGATCTGATGTCAATCCTGAAATTAATATTCTTCTGGAATGAGGAATACCATGCAGTGTAGAATTTGGGAATAGATCCCTAAAAGAGAGACCTGATGGCCCCAGTCTCAGCGGCTCCTGTTTGCAGAGGATTTGTCAGGCCCTGAGCTGGGCACAGTCCAATCCAGAGGGCTAATGACAGCAGGAATCACATTTGGGGATTGAGAGCAACACCCTGAACAGATATAGAGCAATAGGTTAAAGATGAAGCTGAAGCAAACCGTGAAGCAGAAAGGAATGACCGTCTTAGTAAATGAATGCATTGAGCTAATGAATCATTTTGAGGCAAAAGGAGAAATTAAATGTATGCTGAAAGCTGGCACATTAGTAAATGGGCTGTGGGGTTTTATCCATTTTACATTTCAAAATGCTGAAATAAAGTATATCTTACGGTGGAATCCCATTAAGAAATAATGCTCTGAGTAGGGAAACAAGGATTTTGTTAACAGGAAACAGGGACTTGGTTTCTCTTCCCAGAGCAGCCAGGGATTGATTGCCTTTGTGCCAAGGGGCAAGTCATGGTTAGGTACTGATCTTAGGAGGAAGAACAGCATTGGCATGTCATGGGGTGCTCTGCACGCTGCAGCAGCCCTCATGACCCCCTTGAAGATGCTCGTTGTTGAAGGCTGCCACCAAGCACGAGCAGGAGCAGGTATAGACTAGTGGCATCCCCAAAAGAGGGCACACTGGGGCCCTCACAGGTCTGTCCCTTGTGCAGGATGCCCCTGGCCACCGTGAATTCTCTTTTCCGCCTGACACCTTAAGGAATCAATGCCGAGCACGCTCAAGGAGCAGCAGTTTTGTTCTCACCTGAAGAGGGAACACCAGGCTGCTCGGGGACGTGGTGTGCGCACCTCTCTGGGCACCGTTTGGCCCGGCCAGGGGGGCAGTGATTGAGCCCCTGGGGCCGCTCAGAGGGAGGCAGCAGCAAGTTGTTCTTTGCTCGGTTCACAGCGGGTGCGTTGAGGAGGGGACCTTGCACTGCTGCTTTGTGTCTGCGAGCCAAGCGTGCTGAGTCTGTTCCCTGGCATGCAGTCCACGCACCGCTCTTTACACAGAGGAATAAGATAAAATAGCTTCCTCCCCCTCACGTTGCGACTGAAAACCAGGGATGGGGAAAAAATAATCCCTCAGCCCCTGCCCTGCTTGTGGTGATAAGAGCAATGCGATCATTCTTCAAAGGAGGCAGCCAAGGCAATTACGTTATTCAATCAACAGCCATTTCAGGGCTTTCTGCATTGTGGATGTCTTCGCAGTCGTTCTGCACCAAATCCGTTGCAGCAGCAAGGCCGGAGAGTTTGCCTCGACTCCCCTCACTACCAAAATAAATGCACAGGGCAGGATTGTTCCACTGAGCAGCTGTGACTGGGGAGAGAGAAGAAGGAAGGAGATGGTACGTGCCGACAGCTCTAAACTGATTGCGGTGAGGATTGCTATGTATGAGAGAGTTCAGGGGGGAAAGAGGAGGAAGTCACAGAGGCAGCCAAAGCTCACAGGATGGCAAGAGCCAAGCTGAAGAATTCGCCCTCTGAGAGCAATTCCCATGTGAAAACTGTCCCACCAGCGACGACAGAGGATGTCCATGGGGTGAGCCCCTTGTTGCCGGCTCGAAGGATGGGATCCATGGGGAGTGATGTCGGACAAAGGTATTGCAGGACTGCAGTGGTGCGTGGGGCTTTGTGGGTGGGGGAGGCAGCACCTTTTATCTTTTAAATGAGAGGGAAAGGATTAGTGCCACCACGGGCTGGAGGGGTGGTGGATCACATCCTCCTGGTAGCAGTGTTAAAGAGCCACACCAGCTCCAAAGTTGTATTATGAAATAGGTAGCTGGAGCAGGAGAAAGCCAGTCCCTTTAAATTGTTTGTAGGGGCTTCTTGGCTTTTTATATGCCCAAAGCATGTCTGAATGGCAGCCCTGAGGCTGTGGGGCTGCCACACCACACTGTTAACTTGCATTGCACCTTATCTGTGCAGGATGACTGAGGCTTATTTACACTGCTAACGCCACAGCGTGCGCTGTACATAAGCACCATGTCTGCATGGCAGAAGAGATGCCTGCTCCCTCCTCTGAGGAATTATTTATTTGTAACTGCAAAAGAGATAGAAGCTGCCACACGGAATGGTGCAGCCTCTTCCTGCAAGCACACGCTGATGTGTATGGAAAGAAACGAGCTGGTTTTCAGGAGGATAAAAATGCTGTACATTGCACTTGAATTGCAGTGTTTCAGAAGATGACAAATCCCCTAGTTATGATGGGGATGTATATATGTCAGTAATTCAGTTCTTGTTCTGTTCATTCCATTTTCTGTTTTCTTTCCCCCCTCCATCTATTCCGCCTTTCCACCCTTCTGTGCTGTCTTCCTTCTTGGCAAAACCTGCCTCCCCTGTGATTGTGTACTGTATATCTTCTAGGATGTAATTTGGAGCTGTTTCTAGCTCTGGTTTCCAGTGCAAATGAGCACTGTAGGAAAGCTTCTGCTCCTGGTGAATTCTACTCATTTGGCTTTAGATTGGAAGGAATTAACGCCCCAGCTTCACTGTCTTGGTGTCATTTCACTGGTGGGATGGGGGGAAGATGGCAATAAGCCAGGATTAGTGGTGTGGTCCCCACTGGGGAAGCCAAGGAAGGAGCTGTGTGTTGTGCGAGCATGGCAGGAGCATTGGTGTGGTGACCACCCCTGTGCCAGGTACGTGCTTTAGTCTCCAGGTCTGGGAGGCAGAGTCCTGGTGTACTTGCAGAAGAGGAGTGATGATGTCTTGGTCTGATGTGTGGGGTGTCAGCTCTCCAGATGGCACTGATGCCGGTTCTCCGGTGAGCAGACACTTGGATCTGTGTGTCATTGCCTTCTGACTTCGTGAGGCAAAGGCTCACACATGTGGAAAGCCACAAATGGGCATCGTGTGGGTGCGTTGGAACTAAATCCCTGAAGCCTGTGTGGTCTTTGCATGTTTTGACAAGGAATCTGGGTCTTCCCCCGGTGTTGATCAGGCTGGTCGTGCACTGGTTTTGTGCCTTGCTTTCATTGCTTCAGAAAGACATCAAAGATGGGCTTGTCCTGGGGGTACCTTTGTGTCAGAAGGCGTGTCCTAAATACCACTGTTGGCAAAGCCTTTGGAGTGAGCTTGCTTCTCCTCTGTGCCCGTTCAGGTACTGTTGGTGTACCCCTCATAACAGTGCCAGTGTTCAAATACAGATACACTGGGGCTGGAAAAAGGCTCATACTTGCAGCTGGGAGACTCTTACAAACTCATCCCAGTCACCACTAATCAGCTGTGATTAAACACAGAAGAGGGGCTGAGTGGGTTCCTGCCCAGGGAGCCAGACCTTCATCCCAGGGAGCCAGACCTTCATCCCAGGGCTGACTCTCCTTACCTCTTGGTGGAGAGCATGGCACAAAGGAGGGATGCTGCAAGGCATCATTGGATCGGGGAGGGCAGGGGACAGCAGTTCCAAGAAGCACATAGCTGCAGTGTTTTAGTGGACTCTTGTCAGCATGCCAAGCGTGCAGAGCACACCAGGATGCCTCAGGGCTTTATAAAACAGCCCAATTCCCTGGGTTTCACTGGAATCTCAAGTGTTCTGCTGCCGTCTGAGAGGTAGAGGAGTTGATGAAACGCTTCTACACTGCTCTGGCAGTGGGCAGCGGCACTGGCAGTGTCTGAATTCCCGACTGCCAGGCTTTCCTCCTGCTCCATGTGCTGCTTCCCAACAATTGACTTGGCAATTAGGATCAAGATTTGTGCACTTCTCTTTCGCTGCATATGCAAGCAACAAAGGCAGGAAGATTGCTTAGGAAATGATGAATAGTGCTTGAGATGCTTCGTCTCCTCCAAAGCCAGACAGAAGTGACGTTATCAAGTTAGCAGCAACAATTGTCACTGGGAGATGGGAGTGAAATTGCCAGGTGATGGTGGAAGAAGATGCTGTGATACAGGATGTTCTCAGAGATGCAAATGAATTCTCTTGATGACTGAAGCCAGTGGAGTTTATTCACGCTTACTTTATTTATCTCCCTACTCTGCCTCTTAGTCATTGCAGCATCTCAAAGTTTTTAGGGGTTCTCAGTCAAAACAGAAGGAAAGGATTTGAATTCTCTGAAGAGAACCCACTTCACAGCCATGTATCATTCCACTTTTGGAGGCAAAAAAGGGGAGTTCAGGGCTGACCCTGGGGCCCTTTACTGTGGGTAGAGAGCTGCTGGCAGGGTGGGACCAGCCCTGGCTGCTCATGTAGAATTGGCTCCCATTGAAGATGCTTGGAGCTACTTCTGTACATCAGGAGCTGCTCTGAGAAGGGGACACAACCAGAGCAGCATCCCAGGGAGGGCAGGCTCTACCATGGAACCTCCTACCTGGGTACCAAAACTCCCCTGGTACACAGCAATCATGTGGCTGGAGCAAGACATGAAAGGTTGAGTCTTTCCCTATGGGTTCTTCCTGAAGCAGGTTGGTCCCATTTGGCTTGTGCTGGGGGGGAATTTGATAGGGAACAGACTCACAGAACAGCCAAGTGCTGCACTGTGCTCTCCATCGAGCAGCTCTGTGTTTGAGAGGAAGCTGCTGGCAGGTATGAGCACATGTAAATATGCGTTTGGATCCCGTTTCTTGGGGGGATGATCTCTGTGTAATGCAGGAGATGAGGGTTTAAAAACACAAACAAACATTTTTACAAGATAATCGTGTCCTGTTTATGCAGCTCTGCTGGAAGTGGAGGAAACCGTATCCAGTGCCTGTCCTGGGGCACGCTGATACGCTGAAGGGACTGCAAACATGCCCTTAAGGTGCTTGGGTTTGAAGCAATGCCCTAGACCCGGGGAGGGCCAGGGGCTGGCAGTGCTGTGTGTCCCCTTTCTACCCCATGTTTCACCCTTGTCTCTTTGAGCCGCGTTTGCTGAGTTCAGATGGCCAAAACCTGAACTGTGAGGTTTGGGGAAGGAAATGAGCATTGCAGAAGAGCTGAGGTTGAGAGGACCTCGGGAGGGCTCTGATCCAACCCCAAAGCTGGACTGACTTTGGAGTTGGCTCAGCTGGCTCAGGAGCAGCCCTTCTGAGGTTTGAGCATCTCCCAGCCTGGAGATGCTGCAGCTTCTCTGGGTGCCTGCTTCAGGGCTTGATCACTGCCAGGGTGAGTGATTGCTCCCTTCGTCTTGTACCTGTTTTCCTTTTACTGTTCCCTCTTGTCCTTTTCCTGCATGCATCCGAGAGGAGACTGACTACACCTCACCTGTCAGGTAGCCAAGGGCAGCAATTAATCCCTTCCTTCCTCTCCTTCAGGCTGCACATTCCCACCTCCCGCAGCCTTGCCTCGTCTCTTGGGTTGAGGTAATTCTTGGCAGGAATAAATGGGACTTTGCTTCAGCCGTGTTACAGCCAAACAAGGTGCCTGGAGCCTCTCAGTGACAAACAGCAGCACTCTGCTGGGGCGAGTTTAAAGCGATGTTTCTTGGAAGTAAAACACCTGAGGGAGTGAGGAATTCACCCGAATGCGTCTGAAAATCCAGTTTCTGGTGATGATTGCTGCCCCAGAAGGCAGCCAGGTCTTGCTAAATGTGCTCTCATCACCCGACACCCCCACACGAGCAGTGGAAAGGTCCAGTCTGGCCATTGGAGCCATTATAACCTGTCTGGCCTTGCAGCCAGGTTTCCCAGTGATGGTCTTCATAGCAGGTTACAGCAGCAAGTGCCTGGGTGCGATTCCTCTTGCTGTTGAGCCATTGCTATGCTGTGCTGCTGAATCCTCACCGGGGGGGGGACAATCAGCAGCTGACTTATTTTCTCTTCTTATCATTTCTTTAGCAGAGGCTTTCTCCAGCAAAGAGCTTTAGGAGATGCCTTTGTCTTCAGTGAGCAGCATAAGCTGCTTTGCCACTTCAGCTTTCGGTGAGGCGCTTCTGTGCAGGAGGAGCGCTGTGGCAGGGACTTCCCCTGCGCCTGCCAACGCACGCGGTCCAGCCTCGATTCTTGTGCTGCGGCTCTTGGCTGCTTGTGGAGGGTTTATAGCAGCGGTGCTGATACTTGGGATTATTGGTTTGGTTATGGGAGGATCTCTGTCTGTGCCGGACCTCGCTCCTGCACCTCTCTATGCTGGGACTGTCTGTGTCAGGGTGTGAAGGCAGCGCTGCCGTGTGTCCCTGGGGCGGACAGGAAAGAGCATCACCATGAAGGCAGGGTCCCTGCCTAAGCCTTCATGGAGAGGACTTGAAAGAGAGCCCAGAGGGTTTCACTTACAAAGTGCTTTGGCTTTGACCCACTTCTCTTAGGCTGGGCTGGGAGCCCCTCGCAGGGATGTGTTCCTAGTGATGGGAATCTCTGTATGGAGAGCGTTGAATCCACATCAGGTTCACTGTGCGACTGTTTGCTGACAGGGTGTTGATGCTCTGTGGTGGTTGCCCAGGCTGGAGCATGGCATCTCTGAGCCTTTCACCAGCAGTAACTGAACTGTGGGCTGCTCTTAGAGCTGGGATCCGGCCACCCAGCCTGCTGCAGGTCCATGCCCAGCATCCCCATTGGAAGGTGCCCGCTGAGCATTGCCTCTTCTTGCAGTTTGGGGTATAATTTCCTTGGGTTGTTCTTCCAGGCACCATTGTACAGCTCAAAGAGAAGGAGGTATCACTGCTCACACACCTTTTAACATGGGTATTTCTTTCCCAAGTAGCAGTGAGTGCTGCTGTGTGATGCTGAGCATGTTTCCAGTGTAGGACCACTGCAGAAACCAGGCAGAGTGCTCAACTGCTGCATCCGTTATAAGGGCAATATGCAAGCGCCCTGCTTGATCCTGATGAACAGGAAATGATCCCAGATGCCGGCTGCCAGCACAGCAAGCTGACAGCAGGAGTCCTTTGCACTAAACAGAACCCTTCATAAACACAGCCAATGATTCCATCCCAGGCTGCAGCATGGGGGCTTGAGCCTGGCTGTCTCTTGTGCTTGTCCTGGATCTGTGCTGGACCCCCGAGCTCTGCTCATCCTCCCTGTTTTGTACCCATTCTTCTGCACAGGGACATGACCCACATCCCCCTGTCCCACCCGGGGCTCAGCTCTGAGCTCCCTCCTGCAGGTTTTGGATGCATTTCAGTGGCTGATCCTGTATGTGTGATCCCCATCCCTCAAATCCCTGTCCCCAGGCACCCTTTGGCGGAACGTGGTTGCATCCCCAAACTGGCAGCACCGTAGCAGCCTGCTGAGGGGAACAGGCTGAGTTTTGGAAGCCTGAAGGCTCCTCCCACGGCTGCTGGTGAGATGCCAGCACCGCTGAACATCTCAGTGCCCTATATAGGTGCTGATACGCAGACTAGGCACCTAAGCTAAGGATTCCTGCACTCAAACCGCACAATTTGGGCTTTTGCTCTATTTTAAGTTGCTCATTTCCATCAGGTCCCTTTAGGCCATGGGGATTAGCCCCTTCCTCCTCCTCTTGTGAAGGCTTTCCTGTTGTGGTAAGAGCAGGATGCTGCCACCAGCCATTGGGTGATGTGGGACTGTGGCACAGGGGGGTCTTGCAGCCCTATCGCCAAGCTCATGCTTCCTCTGCAAGGCTCAGGACCGCAGGGACTCATTTAGCTCGTTAGGAAAGGCAGGGAGATGTGCCTTAGAGCATCCTCAGCATCTGCAGGGCCTTTCTGCCCAGGAGCCCTGTGCCCAGGAGCCTTGGCAGCACCTGCTCCTCTGGGAGAGCCAAAACTTGCTGGAGGGTAATTGCAGGCAGTGTCGGGAGCTGCCGGGCATTGGGCTGCGCGCCCGCTGCAGCGGGAAGCGCTGGGGTTTGGCACCGTGCCGTGTTTGTTTCTAAACTTTATATCCGTTGTGATGTAGATTTTGCAGAGGAATGCCAAGGAAAACCGCCTCTGTGATTCACATCACCTTGATGTGCTGCCTGCTGGGGAGGAGGCAGCGGCGCTCCCGCTGCCTGCACGCTGCCTGCCTGAGCGGCATCTCCGGGGCCAGTGATGGCAGGGTTTGTTCCTGCGGCAGTTCTTCAGCTTCAGTGTGTGCTGGAGCAGCCGATGGCTTCTATGGGCTTCCTCCAGACTGGGGGTGCTTGGAGCTGGAGTCCCATCCCTGGGGTCATCCCTACCCCATGCAGGGAGATGGGCAGCCTCATGTTTGCGAGCAGGATGCGTGCATCTTCATCTCCCTTTCCCCTGTCTCTTGCTCGTTCCTCCTCTCCCCCTCTTTGCTTTCTTTTTTCATCTCCTCCCATCTGTCCTTCTCACATCAGGCTATTTTGGGGGGATGAGTTTCTCACTGTCAATATGGTAGGAACCGTGGTGCATCTCCTGTCTTAGAGGATGAACACTGCTTTGGGTAGCCTTCCCAGGCGATTACATTGCTAGGTTCACTTTAAACCCCTGCCCTGCCCCTCTCTTGGAGGCTGAAGGGCACTTAATTTGAGGGCTTTATCCTCTGGGATGCAGGAGAGAGCCATCAGGTTTAGTGCTCTTTAGCCCCAGGTCTCAAAATGCCTCCGAGCCATGCAGGTGGTTCTTAAGCAGCCTGAAGCCAAGAGTGGTGTTGGCAGGTCATTACTTGTGTCTTTGTAACTCCCATGGGCTTTTAGTGAAGGGTTATTTCTTTTCTTGGCTTGGAAGTGATGGCTGTAAATTGAATGGGAAATGCACGGCCAGATGTGAATGTTCAATACCTTCCATTTGCCAAAATACCTCCCAGAAAAATCAGGGGAGAGCAGTGAGGGCGCAGAGCTGCAGGGAGTTCACTGGGAGGGAGCAGATCTCGGCGAGCTCACCTCATGCTGCTGCTGTGCTTTGCTGCTCTCTTCTCCATCTGAGCATCTTGGAGCACTTGAAACGTCCAGAGAAGCTGTGGCTGCCCCATCCCTGGCAGTGTTCAAGGCCAGGTTGGATGGGGCTTGGAGCAAGCTGCTCTAGTGGAAGATGGGCAGGGGTTGGAACTGGATGAGCTTTAAGGTCCTTCCAACCCAAACCATTCTGTGAAACACAGGGACAGTGTTTAACCTCGAATCCAGATAAATGGCACCCAGATCCCGCAGCACCCTGGCAGATGTGGGGTGCCAGCCAGGAGCTCGGTGTCATGGTTTAATGGTTAGAGGTCCAGGTACCGCGCTTCTCTCCCAGACCATGGAATCTGGAGGGGAGCAAAGGTCGGGCTCGCTGCCTGTGATGTAGTTGTCTTCCATGGGAGGAATGAAATGAGTTGAGGTTTGTCTGCACAGGGATGCTCAGGGAGGCAGATCTGGATGAAATAAGAAAGTGAATTTAAAGTGGATTATCTCAAACACATTAAAAGCCAGCGTAACCTTTGTGGCTCGGTGAAATAGCTTTAATTCTGTGTGTTGTAAATCTACTCTTTCCTTCCAAGGGAGACTGTGCACAAAAGGGTTCGTGCCATTGTGCTAATCCTCTCTAGCAGGAAACCTGGAGTAACTGTCAGGTAAGTGACACTGCAGACAAGTGCACAAAGGCTGGGGTGGAGCTGATGAGGAGCAGTGAAGGGAGGATGCTTGTGCAGTCCCTGTGGAGCTGGGTTGGCAGCTCCGCTCCGGCTTGCACTTCTATGAAGTTTCTGTTACCAGGGAAGCAGCTCTTTTTCGGATGAGATTTGGGGTGATTTTTAGTTTTCTTCAAAAAAAATGTCTTATTTTCTCAGCAATTAGACTGTTTGTGAGAATTTGGGTGCCTGGGGGGGAGAAGGAGACGTTTCAGTGCAGCATCTCAGGGTTGCTTCTTCCCCCTCTGATCAGTTCACCCATTTGGAAGCCAAGAGCACCTTTTTATCCCATGTGCTTTAGCCATGGCACAGAATGCCCAAAGCCACTGTTGGTGAGGTTTGTGGTCTGTCTGTCACTTTGGAGTTCCTTTTATTCATGGTGCCTTTTTGTGAGTGAGCCGTTTGCTCCCATTGCGAATGTGTGATTAAATAAATGTGCCATTGCTGTTTGGGTTTCAGGAGCGTTCTTCTACCTTGGGGAGCTGCAGCCAAAATAAGCCCTTGTTTGTGCAGCGTTCCTGGTTGCCAGCTGGCAGTGTATTAGGAGAAAATCAGATAATTTGCTGTTTCTTTCCCATAAACACCTCTGCAAGGCACAAAAAGCTCCTGTGCAAAATGAAACATGAGTGGAGGGGCTTGAGCAGCCCCTGCTGCTAATGCGCGATAATCCAATTTGGCAGGAGGGAGGCTGAGCTGGCGCGCTCCTTCCAGGGCTGCGCTTGTCTCTGGTTTGCAGCTGGAGAAAGCCTGGGTTGTTTGTCATTAATAAGTGCCAGGGCTGCTCTGAGGGGTGATAGACCCACCCGGGGCTTGTTGTGACTGGGGTGGTGGCACGGAGACCGCTGGGGTGTGAACTGACTTACTGCTCCGTAATGGGTGCACAGGCAAGGTAACGGTCGGCAGGGCAGGGGGGAAGTGATTGGAGGACTCAACCTCCTTAATAAAAACTAGGCTTTATTAATAAACCTAGTCTGAGCTTTTTTCCCATACATTAAGGCCAGGTTGGACAGGGCTTGGAGCAACCTCCTCTAGTGGAAGGTGTTCCTGCCTGTGGCAGGGGGTTGAACTAGATGATATTTAGATTCCCTTCCAACCCGAACCGTTCCATGGTTCTGTGAAGAGGGGAGGTCAAGGGCTTTCTTTTTGCAAGCAGGTTATTTGTGGGCAAGGCTGGGTGAGCAGCACCACGGGTGCTGGGCTGCTTGAGGGAGCACTTTGGCTCCTTGGTGGCAGAGAAGCCTCTAGGGCTGCCTTGGAGCCTCTTGTCTAGACAGAAGCACCTCCTCATCCCGCACTGGCTCCCTCAGCTCCCTCCCTCAAGGCCCCAGCATCTCTCCCATATTGAGCATCATCTCCCATGGGTCTCCTGGCTCTGATGCTGAGGGGAACTTGCTGACGGTGTCCCCTGGGATGGCGGCTCCATAGGCACAGCCTGTGCTCTCTGCAGGCGTTTCAGCTCTGGGGTGATGAGCTCCTACCTGCAGCCTTCTCAGATAATAAAAGAAGAGTAGTAGCGGAGTAAATCATGTCATGGGGAGGCTGCTGTGTGTGCCTTGCAGCTGAGGGATGAATTAGCTTTCCTTTGGACTCGTGTTTTAATTGAAATGTGAATTTATTGCTTTTATTTAGCTTGAGCTGTGCTGGAGTGCTGTGGACTCATAAAACACAAAGCAAAATAAGAGAGAAAGCCTTCCTGTGCTGCAGCTGACCCCTTTGCTTTGATTATATGTCTCATTTACCCTGACTCATGTTAAATAAGGACAGGAGAGAGCGTGGCACTGCTGGGCACTGGGAGACAGGGATGGGCTCAGGACTTGGGCAGTCCCAGCTAACACCAGTGGTGATGGGGACCATGGTCATCGATGGGGGTGGATGTGTCTTGAAGAGAGCATCATTTGTGCAAACAGGTATTTTTCCTTTACAGCTGCAATTGCTTTGTTTCATAGCACTGTGCTGCTGTGTGTCTGTGTGCCCGTGGGATGTACAGTACACGAGCACAGCCCCTTCCCCTCCCACTGCTCTTGTACATCTGTGTTCTTCTTCCTCCCCCTGCTGTGACCCCCATGTTACCCTCATCATTCCTTTCTATTCTCTTGTTTTGTTATCCCTTCTCTGGTGATCACCTGTGTCTGTAGAACCAGCTCTGTGAAGGTGTGCGTAGGAGAAACACAATGTTAGGTTCCTAAGAACACCCCAACCAGCATCTTTCAAAATCTAATTTCTCTGCACAAAGTGTGACACTGATTTGAGACAGAGCAGCGATGCAGAGTGTGAGGCTCATTAAAAGGAATATAGAAAGGGAAAAAGGCATAAAAAGTGTTTTTATCCATGGAGCTGAGTCCTTAAAGAGGCAAAGCCACCAGAGCATCACTGAGACCTCAGTGAGGACATATCCCAGGCACGGATCGACCCCTGGCTGAGCACTCGGGCGGTCGCTTGTCCCTTCGGCGCTGGCGTTCCCTGTGTTCCTGCCTGGCAGCTGCACGTTCCCTCACCTCCTGTGATGCTCTCGCTCTGTAGGCCTCACGCCGAGGACTTCAGCGTGGATTCCTCCTTCTCACAGTAAGTGGACCGCACGCGTTGCCCTGCGCCGGCGCTGTGGGGAGGGGATGGGGGCTGCTGCGGCACCACCAGCGCTCTTCCATCAGGGAAAAGCCAACTGTGTTCTCCAGAGAGTGAAAACCTCTTCCAGCGTGGGGTGTTCGTGTGGTGCGGGTGTGCATGGTGTCCGGTGAGCCAAGTGTTGGTAGATGCGCCATCCCTGGAGACATTCCAGGCCAGGCTGCATGTGGCTCGGAGCAACCTGGTGCAGTTGAAGATGTCCCCATCAGGGTTGGACTAGATGACCTTTGACGGTCCCTTCCAACCCAAACGATTCTGTGGTTCTATTGTGGGCAGTAGCTGCTGCCAAGACTAGTGGTTGGCCTTCACTTTAAATAGGTGATGGATTGCTCTGCTTTTCAGGGAGCTGATAAGCATGAGATTCATCCTTCACTGGTCTTGGCACCAAGGAGTTGTGTATGGGACCACCAAACCCTTCTGAGAGAGCCTCCCACCATGGGGAGGGCTGTGCACTCGGAGACACACAGGTTTCTTGGGGCAGAAGTGATATCCTTGGCAGCAAATTGGTGATTACCCATTAACGATGAGCTCCATGCACAGACCCTAATTAAACAATCGCGGTTCATCAGCAGAAGCAATTACAGGAGCAGACTCATGAGTTCCAATCTCCAGTGTTGCAGAACAAATAAGCCAAACAAAACCGTGTATTACACCACTGCTTCTTCTCTTCCCGGGTTGTAATCTTCTTTACTAAAGCCCTGAGCCAGGGCTCCCAGCCTGGGGCAGCCTGGGATGGAGCAGCGTGTCCTGCTTCATCCCAGAGCCAAACCTGTGGTTTTGGGAGCGCAGGGTGCTGCTGGCTCATTGCTGTGCTGCTGGCCCTGCTGTGCATCTCCACCACTTGCTCTTAGGTATTGAGGGCATTTGCATAGAGAGATCTTCAGCTCCTGGAACCTCTACTGCTTTGTTTGGTGCCTGAAAATGAGCTCTGTACACACTGCATGCGGTTGAGAGGGATTATCGCTGCCTCCAGGGAATAAGGAATTGATAAAAATCCCATTTCCATTGCAATATCCTCCCTAATAAAATAGGGAAAAGAAGTCCAGCAGCAGATTTCTATCATTACAGTTTCATGAAGCCTTTCCTGCAGTGTGTGTCTGCATTGGCCACTGCCTGGGTCCCGCTCAGCAGAGCCCTTGTGTGAAGCCATGCGTGGTCTTGGGCAGACTGTTTCCAGAAGTGGCTGCTTGGAGCTTGCTTTTCATCCCCAAAACAAAACTGTGGTGTTAGTGCTGGAGCCAGGATGACATTACCTGCATCCCTGCTGCACAGTGGTTATCGCTCCTTTCTTTGGGCAAGAATCACGCTCCATAATAAAGCAGGAGAGGCTTTTTTCCCACAGTAAAAGAAACAAGTTTCTGAGCTGGCCCTGGGGCAACATGTGCCACAGCAGCCTGGTTCCCACTGCAGGGTACCCATCCGTGTGGGTCTCAATTTGCTAATCGTTTGTGCCTCAGCATGTGCCCTGCCCAGAGCCCGAGCAGCTCAGCGAGCATCCCTGGCTCTGTGGGAGATGTGGCTTGAGCGCTCCATCCGTCTGGATGGGTCACCCAGGCAGCCTGGCCGGGAGGCTGGATCCTGCGGGGCTGCAATGGTGCCTGTGAGAGGCCAACGAGGGACCTGCTGAGCGCCTCGGACCTCGATGCTTCCACGATCTATGGGGGTTGTCAGAGCCCCTGTTGTGGCTGGTCCTGCATGGGTGCATGGGGGGATGCAGGGACGGTGGGGCTGTGGCAGGAGATGTGCCCCTGGAGCTGCGCAGCCTTGTGTGGCTCTGAAGCGGTTTGTTGCACGCTCACCAGCGCCGAGCCAGTAGAGCCTTGCTGAAACCCACAACCCTCCTCCTTTGAGTAATTGTTCAATTACTGCCTATTGAGCGTGGGGGCAGCCTGTTCCCTGTTTTCACTGTGGCAGGCACCTGGGTTCTCTGTACGCTCGCAGCTGTACAGCTATTCCCACTTTCCATCTCAAAGCATGCACTTGGAGCAGCTCATCACACCGGTGAGCTGGGAGCTCTGCTGGGAAGAGCTGTAGCTGTCCCCGGTCCTCTGGACAGGTTGAGGATGGCAAATGCATGGATCCTGGAGGTGGTGTTCAGTACACAAAGCTCACTCGGTGTCATCCTTCTCGCTGTAGCTTCAGTACCCAAATGCTTGGTACCGTCAGAAAAGGTAGAAAATTGCCATTAAGAAAAGGTGGAGAAAAGGAAAGAGCATCTCTGAATGAGGTCAGGAGGGTTGGCAGCTGCTGGAGATCTGCCTGGGTAGTTTGTGTGGCTGCTGTCCGCCGGTATCTGAGCCTCAAGCTGCATCTGGTACCCACAGCCCATCACTGATGATGCTCCCAGGCCATCTCTTTAATTCCAAACTTGGACACAGCCTCATTCCTTATGTACTTGATCTGTGTGTTTTGCATGGAGCATGCAGAGCTATCCTCTGGGCTGAGCTGGAGCGGTGGGATGAAGCGGGATCTCACTTGAGACTGTGCTGCCTTGGCAGAGGTGGGTGATGGCACCCACCAGATTGCAGAGATTTCTAGGGTTATTTTTGGGTATTTTTGGGTTTTTTTGGGTGTTTTTTCCCCCCCAAAAAAAATCTCAGAAGAGTCTTTTTTACATCTCACTACATGATGAAGTTTCCTGAGAAATTTCCTGGGACAAGAACAGCATTTCCCACCCAGCCAGAGTGTGAGAACAAGGATTGGAGCTGCAGAGAGATGCCAAGATTTTTCTTGTCTTGTACTCATCCTGGTCTTGCGTCCTGCACTTTTCCAAGCAAACTATCCTGTCTTTTTTTGGATCTCATCATCTTACAACAAATTGCCCCTAATCTTCAATTAAAAAAGTACAATAAATAACCGAGCAAAGATGAAATCGCTCAGGTGTTATGAAGCGCATAATAGTGGTAATTACACTTCCAAGCAGAGGGCTTGTAGCTAGACTTGTACTGTGATGATTATCTGCGTGGGCTGGGGGGTCAGCCAGTGTGAAGCAGGGGGAGTGGGGTGATACCTGCTCCCTTCCTGCAGAGCCTGCTGCTGCCTGTGCCCCTTGGTGCTGCCTGTGCTGGGCTGGCTCCACACTGCACGGTTGTCAGAAGGGATGCTCAGCCATTGAGAGGGATGCTCTGCTGTCAGGAGGGATGCTCAGCCCTGGCAGCAGGGAGGGGACAGCTTGAATGGACCAGCTAGTCTGAGCTGCTCTGAAGGCAGAGCCTGTGGGGGGGTATGCTTTAGGGTGATAACACAGTCGGAGTTTAGCTTGATTTTCGTTTGAAGTTAATTTCTTGACAACGAAATTAAAGGGTATGTTTTAGATGATATCATCTCCTTCCCTCAGCTGGAAATAGAGCAGCTTTGATACTTCTGGGTGGTTGCTGCTGCCTGGTAAAAGCCATCACTCATTCAGCTCTGGGGTGTTGGCTTAACCTGGTGCCTGCAGAGCAGGTGCCAGTGATGGACCATAGCAGCTCCCCAGTCCCCATCATGCTGAGCCCTTGCTCTGCGCTCCCTCCTCCTGCAGACAGAAGCCCTATGGGACAGTCACCATCAGCAGGGCATTGGTGGAGCCATGGCTGTGGACCCCCATTCAGCTCCAGGGGCTCAACCCACTTAGCAGCGAGGGCAGGTTGTGTGCACAGGAGCATGTTCTTTCTACTTTCTCTTGTTCCTTCGTCTCTTTGCATTGATAAACACCCGCTTCCCCCTCCCCATGACCTGCTTCAGTTGCGTTCCAAATGTTTCTTCTTCCTGCAGCCATTAAGATGGATGAATCTGTGGGCTCCTTTGTCATAAAAAGTTAGATCTCTCTAATCATTCGGTTCTTTTATCCATCAGTGTTTATATCCAGACTCAAGGTGGGCTGCGGCGCTCTAGATCAGCAAACCATCTGTCTGGCGACAGAGATTTATATTGCTGTTTGTTTCGTTGATACGGAGGCGAATGTCTGGGAGCGGAACCATGCTCCCTCAAGTCTCCCTCTCCTCAATGCACTTAATCCTCAGGGACTCTGATGAATGGGGTGCCCAGCGCTCATGACGGAGCCGAAGGCCAGTTCTTAGCATTTCTGGGCATTTTTAATAAGGAGAAGGAGCAATGAGCTTGTGTGTGCGGTGTTGTGAGAAGCTGGGGCCGCTGATTTATGCCCTGGCTCAGATAAATCATTTGCCAAGCCTGGCTTTGGAAATTATTCATTTTACTGTGTTAAAGCTGTGCTTATGGAGCTCTGCAGTTATGGCCGCTTGCTCCTAAGGCATCGTGCTGGCTGAGCCAGCGCTCATAAATCCTCCTACTTCACTCCTCAGTGCTTGTGGTCCCTGTGGCAGGGCCTGTGGTTGCTCACCCGCCTCCCTGCTCCCTTCTTGAGCCAGCAAGACTGGCTGGTGAGCAGGCGCTGGGTTCCATGCGAAGACCCCTTGTGCTGTCTGGTCCCCATGAGCATCAGGGCTCCAGGGGAGATGCAGGCTCAGTTCCCGTCTGTGCTGCTGCCAGGGATGTTTGGGGTGAGGTATGTTCTTGGGGAAGCCCCACAGCTGCTGCCACGGGCGCATTTGTGTGGAGCGTTTTCTTCACTGGATGCTGTGCAGTGTCCTGCTGGGGGTTTGCTGAGCGCTGCCAGCTCTACCTGGGCATCCTTCCCCTTGGCGTCGTAACCAGCGCAGATGCCAGATGTCTTAACAGAGGTTGGTGAGTGCCCCACTGAGGCTGTTGGTTATTGTCACCTGTGTTACAGAGCTGCTTGGTGGGTGACATCCTGCCAAGGGTCCCAGGCAGGGCACAGGGTCTGTGGAGGACATGCAGTGTTTGCTTCCCTGATAAGGCTCCTGCTTTCTTTCCTCTCCAGCACTGTCAATGGGGACAAGGTGACCGTACAGCATAGAGCCCCTGGGCTCTGCCCGCAGCAGCTCCAGAGCCAGAGATGGGTGCGCATCACCCACCCCTCAGGCTGTACCTGGTCCAGGCTGGGCTGCCCCAGCAGCATTAGGGAGATGCTGAAGTCCAGGCTCTTCAGATCAAGAGTGTGACTTTTCCACCTGATAAGTGACTCCACAAGAAGCTCTGAGGAGCTCCTGTGTGCCGTGCTTCTCACACACCAGTCAGTGTCCCCATGAGCTGTCAGCTTGGCTGTGAAATACCGGTGGGCACTGATGGGTACCCGGACCTGAGGCTCCGGAGCAATGAGGGTGTCATAAAACCCCTTCCCAGTCTGCAGCTCATCATGAATACACAGTAAATACCTGCTCATCCCTCTGTTGTCAGAGCGAGTGGCAGCTGCTTTCCAATAAATCCCGATCCGGTGGCGTGTGCCAGGCAGCACGCTTGGCTGGAGCCAGCCCCATGTGTGCATGGGGGTTGCACAAGAGAAATGAAAGGGGGTGGTAGGTTTAATGACTGTCACTGTGAATTTGCTCACACTGGTCTATGCCTTGGCTTGGTGATAGGCCGGATTAATGAGATCTTGATGACCTCTTCCAAGCAGTTAAAAACATAGTAATAATAGTAGCACTTACTTAAGAGACTTCTTGAATACAGTGAAATAGGGGAAATAATGGCTGATTTATATTGCACTTAGCTCCATTATCAGCTGTAACAGTAATGAGCAGACTTTGTCTTGCTCAGAGTCTAAAGCTGAGACATCAGGAAACAATCCTTTTCTGCCTGCACTTAGCAGACACGAGTGTAATTTATAACCCTGCCTAGGATGAGCAAGTGAGTTTGCAAAGGGCTATCGGCATTTGTAAAGTAATAGGAGAGGAGGTGACAGAGGAGCTGAGCAGGACCAGGTTGGCCTGCACACCATTAATGCTTGATCCCAGACCCTGCTGAGATCCATGTGGAGGAGCCTCCAGCCTTGGTGAGGCTTTCCCCATGCACGAGCATCCACCCGGCATGTGGGGACCAGCAGGAAGGAAGCGGATGGGTGTCAGTGATGGAGGCTGGAGCAGCCGAAGATGAAGAAGGTCACAGTGGTGGACGAGCCATGTTCAGCTTCACCTGTGCTCCTCTGTGCTGGTTTCTGTGCAGTGCCTCAGTGTCTGGCCCTCACCACGGTGTCTTGTCTCTGTGCCATAAGTCACCAGCAGCTCCCAATGCCAAGTGATGTTTGGAGTTGGTTGTCAGCTCCTGGGTTTTTCTGGAATGGCCAAATGTGGTTTCTTAGCAACAAAGGGATTTTTTTTTTTCTCCTTTTAGATCAGATTTGTTGTTTAACAGCTTCAGTGCTGAATGCTGCTCCTACCTGGGCAGAGCCAGGGCATGGGTGTACCAGGGACATCACCCTCCCTGATTCCTGGTCTAGTGCAGCCACAGGGGCTTGGAGCAGATTGGACGTTGCTGGGGAGACTGCTCCAAGGCCACGACTTTCCTGAGAGGCTTTGAATGCTGTGAAGCACTTGGGAAAGGAGAAGTTTGCAAGTCTGATGTCAGCTGGTTGCATGCCAAGCCCTCAACCCAAAGCAGACCTGGCCCCATGGGTCACATCTGCATCTTTGGTAGTCATTGATGCACCACGTCTTGGTGCTCATAGCTGGTGGTGATGGTGATTTGGTATTGTGGAGCCTGGGAACTGCTCGGGGGGGGGTCACTCAGCTGGGATGGGGAGATGGGGCTCCTGGGGGGCTCCGGGTCCAACCTGCCCACCCCACTGACATGCTCCTCTGGTGCTTTCCCCACAGGGTGCAGGTCGAGTTCTATGTGAATGAAAACACCTTCAAGGAGCGGCTGAAGCTCTTCTTCATCAAAAACCAGCGATCCAGTGAGTGCTCCATCTGTGCCGTGAGCATCTGCTGGGAGAAACCAAGCCCTGCCCCAGCTGCAGACCCAGGCCCATCCCTGTGGGATGAGAAGCCATTGCCGCCTGCTGGTGGCTGTTAACCCGGGTGTCCTCAGCGCCTCTTGGCCTTTCTGTTGGGTGCTGGCCAACTTGGTCCGGGGGGATGCGGTTGCATGGGGGTGCTGATTCCCGCCTTTGCGCACTGCAGACAACCACAGCATGGAATCCAGTTGGGATAAATTGCCAGGAGCAGGATGGGTGGTGAGAGCTACCTGGGAGGGGGTCAGGGAGCAAACGTCCCCATCGTGATGTCAATGATGTCCTCCCACCGCAGGGAGGTCAGTGGCTATGGGGCAGCCGAGGCAGGCTGTGAGTTACCCACTTGCTCCAGATTAGCCTCCACTTGACTAATGGTGTTGTTATTGCCTTTCTCCGAGCTGTCATTAGCTGTCTGGAGGGAGTCTGCTCCTTAATTTATGAATTCCCATTTTCCTTTCCGCCCTGCATCCCATCGCCTTGTTAAAGAGCTGGAGCGCAGCACAACGGGGTGCCCACGGGGAAGTTTTTAATGAAAATGTGATGAATTTCTCACTTGTAATTTGAATAACGTCCCAATGAACTGGCTGGAGATGGATTGCGGATAAAGCGGCAGCTTTTGCTCGCCATCCCTCATGCAAGCTGGGAGCAGAGTGGGGGCCTGGCCCTGCTGTCTGATGCTTTTTAATGGATGCTTGCTAATGAGGGGGATACACTCCAGCAGCTCCTCATTTGTGTCTCACATCTATTGGGGTCAGCAAGGAGCTGACTCATGGTTATTTATGGCTGTGTTGGTCTCCTGTCTGACACTGCGTATGATGTAAAGTGTGAGCAATGTTTGTGTGCTGCCGTGGGGCTCCTGCAGCTCCCCTGGGGCTCAGTGGGGTGCTGTGGTGCGTGGGGCTGTGCTGTGGGGTGCCTGGGTTGTGCTGCCTGGCCCATGCTGCGCTCTGCCTGCCACAGGTCTGAGGATCCGGCTCTTCAACTTCTCCCTGAAGCTGCTCACCTGCCTCCTGTACATCGTCCGTGTCCTGCTCGACAACCCGGAGGAGGGCATAGGCTGGTGAGTGCCAGTGATGCGGCTCGGCTCCCCAGTGCATGCAGTGGTGAGAGTGGATGCAGTGCTTACCGCGGGTGTGAAGATGCACAATGGGGGCTTTCCTCACTCTGTTTCAGTTGGTACTTTCACAAACTTGCTGGTCTGGAGGGCTTTGCTCCCTGCCCGGACCCTGTGGATGGGGGTGTCCCCTGACCCTGCACAGCAAAGAGAGGGTGGGGAAGTTCAGGGTGATGTTCATTTCCAGGGCTGTCTGGTTCTGATGATCAGGGCTGCACCGCGGCCTTCAGACACAGGCAATGCTCATGACTTCAGTGCATCGCCATGCAAGTGTTTTCTGAATGCTGATGCTCTTGAAGACGCTTCTGCTAAATCCCATTTAAGTGTTTGGGAAAGGAATACATTGTGCCATTTAAATCCCTGAGGTGGCAAATGATTACATACACCAGCTTTGCTCTGGGTTTCAGTGTAAGCCTATTTTTAATATGTCCTTGCTTTGTTTAGCTCACATACAAAGTGGGTTTTTCTAAGAGCGAGGAGAATGAGCAAGTTAACCTTCTTCTCTTTGCAATGGTGGCAGAACTACCAAGTACATCTGCGTGCTCCAAAAGTGGTTTCAAACCTGTGAGATTTAAGCATGACACAGATGCACATCCCTGAACAATTGAGCATGGCGGCTGTTTGGGAAAGATCCCTTTCCTGAGGGTGCGTGGCAAAATAGAGGCTGGCCAGAGGGAATGCCATAGCCCCAGCTATAGGGACCAGTGTGTGTTTGGATCCATGGGGGTGTTCTTTGGGGTCTCCCCCAGCAGCCAAGGTGCCCCATGAGCCTGGGGATTCAACACCAGCACCCTTGCTCCTTCCTCCCCCTCACTGACTGCTTTCCCTTGCTTTGTCTCCTTTCCTCTTATAGCTGGGAATGCGAAAAACAGAATTACACCGCTTTCAACCAGTCCACAAAGATAAACTGGTGAGTCGAGAGCTGTTCCAGTGCTGGCGTCCGGCTCTGCCAGGGTGCAGGAATGCAGTGATGGATGCGGCTGGTGCTGGCAGCTGCCCGAGGCCATTTCTTGGTCTCAGGGCTGCCCCAGGCAGGCAAAGCAGCATCCCAGGATTGAAGCAATTGACAGTGCTTGTGGCTGTATCCCTGGGAATGGTTTGTTCCCTGTGCAGCCATTACTGCTGCACTTATGCATGAACTAAAATGTTCCTTACTGCTTGAACAAACTGCGGTAAGGAACAAACACCAGTTCCAGCCCTTTGCTGGATCCTGCATCGATGATGGCCTCATATTAGTGTTTGGTGGGGGATGAAAGCACTGCTATTTGTGCTACAAGTCAGATCTGTTTTGATTTTTCCTTGCAGGTCACACATCTTCTGGGTGGATAGGAAAACACCGCTGTGGGCTGTGCAGGTGAGTGCCCACCCCTCGGGCACGGATGTGTGGTCTCTGTGCATCCAGTGCTGAAACAAGGGGCAATGGGTTATCTTCAGTGAGCACAAAACGAGCTGGGGCTTCTGCTGGGCCCTGGGTGAAAGTCACAGGGATGGATAGGAGAGGAAAAGCTGTAGAAGATAAAACCATGAGGCCGGCTCAGCTCCTCCCCAGCCTGGATGCAGCTGTACCCACAATGGGCTGTTTCCAGGCTGGGCACTGCCTGGGGAATGGCTTGTGGGAGGGCTGAGCACCCGTCAGCTCCTGCTCAGGGCTGCCTGGAGCTCACACGTCCAACCTGAACAAACAGGTCCTCATCTACGATACCCGTGGGCTCCTCATCACACAGGGCAGGGTGGGTTTGGGGAGCTCTGATTGACTGATGCTGCATCGCAGGAGCCCTCAGCAGCCTTTGCCTGTCTGTCTCTGCAGGTCAGCATAGCTTTAATCAGCTTTCTGGAGACCATGCTGCTCACCTATCTCAGCTACAAGGTACGTGCCCTGCCGGGGCAGTGGACAGTGATGCGCTGCCTGGGTCAGATCCCCCCGCCGTGTGAATTCATTTCGCCTCTTTTTTGCTGTCTGAAGCCTGAGGCATCCTGAGAGGACGTTTGTGTCAGTGATGTCTCTGCCGGCTGTGGCTGTTTTCCTCCCTCATTCCCCTCAGGCTGCTGGATGAGTGTTGTGCAGAGCAGAGTGGGGGATCTTTTTCCTTTAATGCAGCCCAGTTTACCACAACTTGCTGGTTTTATGGAGGGACAGATTGACGCATGCTGAGCTTCCTAAGGCTGAGGACCTGGAGCTGAGCTTGGCACCACAACTGCTTGTGCTGAGGTCTGCTGCCACCGGAGGTAGCAGGCACTGCTCCAAGGCAGACAGGGAGAGGCTCAAGCTGACTCCATTGGACCAAAGCCCCTTAAAATGGCCAAGAAAAGTGACCTTAACAAATGGCATCTTCTCAGATTCAACTGGGACAGTTGGCAGCAGAGGCTCAGACCCTGCGTCACCAGCGATCTGTATCACTCTCATTCTCTGTCCCGCATGCAGCATTGCATTATGCACTATATTGCATGCAGCATCCCCAGCTTTGGGAGCAGCAGTGATGGACAGAGGGATGTCATGGCTGCAGAAAGGACTGAGCGGCTTGAGGAGGTTTTACTGCCTGTGTGCCTGCTGCCAGCACTGCATCCCTCTCCCCCATGCAAACTGGAGCATCTTTCTGGCTCCTCTGGCATCCTTCCCCCATCTAGCAGGGCCTGTGGCAGAGTGGGAGCTTTTTAATTGTCCTTTGGCAGATTTTGAAGCTTCCTTAATTATTATTTGCCTTGAATTCCTCAGGGGAACATCTGGGAACAGATTTTCCGCATTTCATTCATCCTGGAGATGATCAACACGGTGCCATTTATTATCACGGTGAGTGTTCCCGGTGGCATTTTAAAGCAGCTTTAACTTAAGTTTAACGAGTGCTGTAGTTTTGGTGGTGAAATAAAGAGAAACGGGTATGTGACCAAGTAGTGTTTAAAGCTGGCGGGATATTTTTTCTTCAATATTTCTCAATATAATGACTTTCTCTGGAGTGTTACCCCAAAAACCATCTTCCCTTTTCAGCTGCTTCACTGCAGCCGGGGCTGCTTTCAGTGGCAGCCTCTGGAAAGGCCAGTGCTGAGTTTGGAGATGGATCCTTCCCAACAGGGCTCAAGTTGGCTGTTTATAGGGGTTATCTTTGTAAAAAGCACGGGTTTTTCTGTGATAAACTCTTGCTTTTGTAGATATTCTGGCCTCCTTTGCGGAATTTGTTTATTCCCGTGTTCCTGAACTGCTGGCTTGCCAAATACGCCCTGGAGAACATGATTGTGAGTGATCGGACGCATCCCACCCCTTTCACCTGCCCTGGGGCTGGTGGGAGGTGAGACTCTGCAGTGAGTGATACTGTGCACTAACCTGCTGTGGAACAGGAGAGCCCTTTGGTGTCAGAGCCACACCGATTCTGTTGGGTGCACAGTGAGAGGGACGGCCTCTGGCTGTCCCCAGGATATGATATTACGTCAAGACGAGATGCTCCAGCCATTGCCGTGTGCCCATTTGAGTTGTCTCTCCTGGCAGCAGAGCCCAGACCCGCTCACAGAACTGCACATCCCTTTTCAAGGGCCAGATTCTGGCCTGATCTTCCTCTGGGTGGGCACTGCTGAAGGCAGTGAGGCAGCAGTTGGTGCGTGGAGGGGTTCTTCCCCCTCAGCCTCTCTGAGCTGCTGAGAGCCCTCTCCCCTCTTAACAGAACGACCTGCACCGAGCCATACAAAGGACCCAGTCTGCGATGTTTAACCAAGTGCTCATTCTGATCTGCACCCTCCTGTGTCTCGTTTTCACGGGGTAAGCGTTGCTCTTCCTTTCACTAAACCACCTTTTTCACCCAGGGAAATCAGCTTTGCATGTCCTGGGGTGATTGATGGAACCAGGCTCTGACAGGGCTTACAGGAGAGGGAGATGGGGTGAGATCTTGTCCGGGGTGGCGTGGCATTGCCGGGACATGAAGTGGTGATTTGGGAAGCCAGAGGAGGTTCTCCTTAAGTCTTCTAGCCTGATTTTGCAGTCTGAGAGGTTTGTGCACACTGAGGAAAGCATAACAGGGTGCCCAGAGAAGCTGTGGCTGCCCCGTCCCTGGCGTTAAGGCCAGGTTGGACAGGGCTTGGAGCAACCTGCTCTAGTGGAAGATGTATTGTAGGAACTGATCATCTTCCCTAATTGTATGACTTCAACAGAAACCTTTTAATGGCGTGCTTGAGGGTGTTGGAGGGAGATGGGCGCTGCATGCACAGCAGGGCTGTGAGTGCTGCAGGGGCAGGGGCAGGGACAGCAGCTTCCTGCGGGGACAGGCTCGGACGTGTGTGATGCCTCATTCACCAGGACCCATTGCACTGGTTGGTTCTGGCCATGCTCTTCTCCCCACCACGATGCCACTTGAGATACCTATTACACAAAGAGCTCATTTGTGTAATAGGCCACTGGGGCTTCTGCTAATTAACTGGCCCTTTTACCCTGCGCGTTGCCAACAACAAGGGCAACTCTTTATAAAGGAGTTAGTTCTCACTGCTGGGTACTTAGCTTTAAATTAGGCTTTTTGAAGCTTCCTCTGGCTCCCTTGGTCTGGATTTGAAACATATCATACCACTGAGCTGCTGAATGGTCAGGAAATGAAGCTTTTAGGCTCATGAGTCTTTGGCAATAAAGACAATCTTCTCTTATGAATGACTAATGCAACTGCAGAGCTCATCAGTGCTCCCTGCCCATGGCACCTCCTGCCTGCTGTGGCCGTGGTCGTGTGTCTTGGTGGATGTGACAGGGCTACAATTTGGGTATGGGATGACTTGGGTCATGCTTGTGTTTAGGAAGGTAACTTTAAAATGCTGGTAGCGAGGTGGCTCTGTGATACAGCTTTCCAAGAGCAGTGGCATAGGAATGGGATCTGCCTCCTGCCTGCTGGAGCACGTCTCACTCATGAGCACCCTTCCCGTGGGATGAGTCTCTCCAGAGCCTTACTGGGAAAGCTGTTTGCTTCCATGTTTTGGGGCTGTTTGCAATGCAAGGGCAGCTCCCAGGTGATGTTCAGCATGTTTTCCATGGCACGGACTTACTGTGACCCATCAGCCATGTCCTACACTTCCCAATGCTGCCTTGGTGAGCAGCCACGTCAAAATAAATCCTTCGTCTGTAAGTGTCAGGAGTGGAATCATTTCTGCTGGTGACATAAATCCACTGCTGATGCTGACAACGTTAGAGACAGATTTCCTCCTTGGACATGGGTTTAAGTTGTGTTCTAGGGTCCCTTACTGACCTCAACAGGCGCTACAGGCGCTGCCTGTCTCCTGGGCAGGGCAGCACTCGCTGTGATGTGCGCTTTCTCCCTTCAGGACCTGTGGCATCCAGCATTTAGAAAGAGCAGGTGAGAAGCTCTCCCTCTTCAAGTCCTTCTATTTCTGCATCGTCACCTTTTCCACTGTGGGCTACGGAGACGTGACACCAAAGATCTGGCCTTCCCAGCTCCTCGTCGTGATCATGATCTGCGTCGCCCTTGTCGTGCTGCCACTCCAGGTTAGCGCTGCACAAGGATGGAGAGGGATGCAGAGCCTGCGCCCGGGCAGCCCTGCCGATGGGGACAGCAGCTCTCTGCCTTCGCTTGCAGTTCGAGGAGCTCGTCTACCTGTGGATGGAGCGGCAGAAGTCGGGAGGCAATTACAGCCGTCACCGTGCCCAGACGGAGAAGCACGTCGTGCTTTGTGTCAGCTCCCTCAAGATCGATCTCCTCATGGACTTCCTCAATGAGTTTTACGCGCACCCACGTCTGCAGGTGAGGACTAGGCATGGTGGTGGGTGCTCTGCCCAGCTACAGTGGCTGTGGCAGCGTGTGCTGAACTGGCCAAGGAGAGGTGAAAGTGGTACCCTAGGGCCACCTCACTTTGCTGTCTTCATAGTAGGGCTCTCTCTGCCTGATCCCCCCTGTGTTCTGGCCAGGCCTGTTGCAGCTCTGTGTAAGCACTTGGAGAGGGACCAGAGGGACTTTTCTAAATGTAAAAGATGTATTTGCTGAATGAAGAATCTCAGACAGAAACAGAACATGTAATTGCTAAACCTCTGTGGGATTTGGCCGGCTTTTACTGGAGTATCCCCACATAATGAGTGATCTTCTCACAAATGGCTGTGCCCTTCCTGTTTCCCAGGATGAAAGCATCACAGATGTGGTTTAGATTTGCATTTCATTCACATACATTTCATTACCATCACCCAGCCTTGACTCCAGCGTGACATTCAAGGTGTAAAATCCTGCTCCTTGCAGTAACTGCAAGAGGCTTCGCTTTGCTGTGAGCATGCAGCTCTCTCCTAGTTCCATAGTCAGATGTGCCTCCGTTGGCTTTATTATGCAGAACAGGGTGGAGATGATGCTGATGTGTTTCCCAAGCCCATTGTAGGACCCTGGAGCAGGGGGTGTCACACACCAGCAGCAAGTATCAGAAGCCCCAGAGCAGCAAAGCCCCACGTGCAGGACCTCCATCCTGCCGACCCACGTGAGCCTCTGTCTTTCAGGACTACTACGTGGTGATACTTTGCCCAACAGAGATGGACATCCAGGTGCGGCGGGTCCTGCAGATCCCTCTGTGGTCACAGCGAGTGATCTACCTGCAGGGCTCTGCGCTGAAGGACCAGGACCTCATGAGAGCCAAGTGAGCTGAGGGACACGCTGCACGTCTACGGCGAGGCCGGTTCTGCCGTGCAGACCTTGGAGCCACAGAGCGGGTCCCCAGTAATGTCAGCCCAGATGCATGATGATGGGCGTCCCTGCATGCCTTCGCTGGGGTCTCAGAGGGGGCTGGCAGTGCCCTGGCTGGCACAGGCAGATGCAATTGGCCGTTGCAGTTCATGGAATCATTGCTGTCTGTTTGCAGGATGGACAATGGAGAAGCCTGTTTCATCCTCAGCAGCCGGAACGAGGTGGACCGCACCGCAGCGGTGAGCCAGGATTGGGGGCGGCATGGTCAGAGGTCATTCATGTCTCAGCCGTAAGGGACCGGGGTGATGGCAGCATCTCGCCTCTGCCCAGCACAGGAGGGCATCCGGAGGCAGTTGGAGTGAGAGCATGGGGTTGAGAGCTGAGCCCCTGCAGGTTCATCTTCCTTCTGCTGCCCCAGTTTCCCATCAGTGCTGGGTTTTGGGGAGCAGGAGAGGGCAGTTTTGCCCCATTGGGATGTTGGAGGACCCTTTGCCATACGTCTCCATGGTGGCCGGGTGCTTTGCATTTCATCCTTGGTGCAGAAGCATTGGGGAACATAAGGCATCAGATGAGCAGATTTTGTTCCTTTCCTTGGTAGGATCACCAGACCATCCTGAGAGCCTGGGCTGTGAAAGACTTTGCTCCAAACTGTCCCCTCTACGTTCAGATTTTAAAGCCTGAAAACAAGTTTCACGTCAAGTTTGCCGGTGAGTTGAGGGGCTGTGCGGGAAGAGAATTGGCTCAGGACAGACTTCAGCCTGCTGCAAGGGGCTGTCAGCCCCTTTATCATGATGCACACTAAAGCCTGCGGCAATGTGTGGATCCCCACACGCTGCAGCAGTGTGGCCTCAGTGGGCTGGTGTCTACCATTCCTATAGTGTCTCCCCATCCCTGTTTTCCTGTCTGCATCAACCCCATTCATGGTGTTGCTCATGGGCTGTTGGTCAGCTGAAAGCCCCCCTTGAGCAGCAGGAGCAGGGAGCACCCATCCCCAAACACCACCCCAATATCACCGCATCCCCTGGCACTGCCAGCGGGGAACCCATCCGTCCCCCTCCCTGCTGTGACAGTGACAGCCCCCTCTGCCTTTCAGATCACGTTGTCTGTGAAGAGGAGTGCAAATATGCCATGCTGGCGCTGAACTGCGTCTGCCCCGCCACCTCCACCCTCATCACCCTGCTGGTGCACACCTCCCGCGGCCAGTGAGTGCTGCCTGCCCTGCCTGCCCCTGCCTGCCCCTGTCTGACCCCGTTATTTCTCCTGCCTGCCCCTGCCTGCCTATGCTTTGGGCTTAGGGGGAGAGGGTGAGGGTCTGGCCATGGGTCTAGGGGAGCCCAGTGGGGACCCGGGACCCTGAGCCAGGTCGGGAGCAGAAGCCCATATTGCAGAGGGAGCATAGCAGTGCAGGTGGGCTGCCAACACCAGCTTTCCAGGGGCTGGGAATTGCAATATCTTCTTTATACTGGCATGGTCCTGCTGGTGGGAGGGTGAATTCACAGCTCGTGCAACCCCAGCCCCTGCAGGCTGTTTGGCAGGTCCATACACAGCAGAGCTGTGGGTCCTGAGCTCCTCGGCCAGTCACAAATGTCTGCATTTTGGGTAAGGTGCCATCAAAAGAGTTACGAAACATCGTTGCCAGACGACTCCTTCCCTGTGCTCGGAGCTGTTTGCCAACAGGGGCTCTGAACCCTGCCTCTGCACCCCCCAGGAGCCCTCACTGAATAAAAAGGCGCTTAAAATCAGCAATGAAAATGAGTCGCAAGCACCGACAGCTCATGGTGGCACATCCCTGCGATCTCACTGCTGCGGGGCTAAATACGCTTCAGTGCTCATTAGCACTCCCGCTGTCGGGAGATGGATGGTGTAATGGGGTCTGTGCCAGCACCAGCGGGTCCCATCCTGGCACCATGGGGGGGTCCGTCCCCCACGCTGCTGCTGCTGTCATTGCAGGGAGGGCCAGGAGTCCCCGGAGCAGTGGCAGCGGATGTACGGGCGCTGCTCGGGCAATGAGGTCTACCACATCCGGATGGGAGACAGCAAGTTCTTCATGGAGTACGAAGGGAAGAGTTTCACCTACGCCGCTTTCCACGCACACAAGAAGTGAGAGCAAGGGGCGGATGTGGCGTATCTGCCAGTCTGCATCTCTGGGGGTCAGGGCTGGGGCTGGAGGGCGCTGTGAGGTCTTTTGTGCAGGGACAAAGCCTCAAAGGGGCTATTCTCCAGCTGTGAATGCCCACATTGTGCTCCTGGAACAGGTACGGAGTCTGCCTGATCGGCATCCGGAGGGAGGAGAACAAGAGCATCCTGCTGAACCCCGGCCCGCGACACATCATGGCAGCATCCGACACCTGCTTCTACATCAACATCACCAAGGAGGAGAACTCCGCCTTCATCTTCAAGCAGGAGGAGAAGCAGAAGAAGAAGGGCTTTGCTGGGAGAGGCACCTATGACGGTCCATCCCGCCTGCCTGTGCACAGCATCATCGCCAGCATGGGTGAGTCGGTGGGGCCTCGGTGAGGCAGGGGGGTAGTGAGGGTCCCCAGAATGGGGCAGGAGCCTGCACGCTCCATCTCCTTCCACAGTCACCTCCGCACTAAAATACAGCCTGCTCTTTGCTCCCTGGCTGCTCTCAGCAAGCTCAGATATCATTATTAAGGATTGATGCCCGTTATTATTAACAATATTTGCATACATCCCCCAAGCCCTGGCTGGAAGAAGAAACGCTGATGGCCACATCCTAAATCACATCCGTGATTCACAGCCCGACGAGGAGCGCAGTTCGCTCTGCAGCGAGTGGTGCATTTCCTCACATAAAATATACCATGAGTCACTGCCTCCAGCTTGTATCTGGGGAGAGCACTTTTGGGGAGGCTGAGCTGCACCAGCAGATTGTATTTCAGGCAAATAAGTTATGCGTTTGTACTCATGAGCAGCAATTTGCATAGATTATCCCCAGCAAGGCGCAGAGAGCTTTGCTCAACAGCCTTTGCCAGTGTTCTCCTTACATGGGTCATTTGCAGAGGGACCTTTGAGTGGGAGGGTGCCTGGAGAGCTCAGTGTTCGCTAAAGCTCCATAAATATGTTTTGGAAGGAGGACAGGATGGGGAGGCCTCTCCTGTCCTGTGTGAAGATCTAGAGCTCATCAGGAGGGATGCAGGAAGTGGAGGAGGGTGTTGTGCTGTGCTGGAGGCTGCCTGCCTGCCTCCCCTAGGGAGCTTGAGGATGATGGGGGCAAGGGGGTGTCCATGGGGAGGGCAGCTTCCCAGCAAGGGCAGGCACAGTGGCATCAGCTTGTTCCCAACATGGCTGGGGTCTCCCAGAGCCTGCAAAGTGGGGTCAGGCTGGATGGTCGTCATCCCTGAGATACATCTGAATAATAAACTGCTATAAAGCCAGGTTTTGCAATAGGTGGGCAAGCGGTTCAGCCAGCCCAATGGAGGTGGCTGCAGTGCAGGGACAGAGGAGGTGACAGACCCCAGGGCCAGCAGCCTGCACCCACCATAGGAGCTGTGCCCCAGGGCGATGCTCCACACAGCGATGCCCAAGCAGAGGTCACTGGTGGGTGCTTTACCTTCACTCCCTATGCCAATGGATGGTTTAGCTTCATCCGAGCAGTACTTAACAGGCACAATGCACAGCCCCGAGTGCAGGGCTCAAGGGCGCCATGCTTTGCTGACTCAGCACTCTTCACCACCTTATAGCACGTTTGCTGTGCCTCCCTCCCCACCGTGTCCAGGTACAGTAGCCATGGACCTGCAGAACACAGAGTGCCGCCCCGCTAACAGCAGCAAGCTGGCGCTGCCGGCGGAGAATGGCTCCGGGAACCGCCGGCCCAGCATCGCGCCCGTCCTGGAGCTGGCCGACTCCTCCTCCCTGCTGCCCTGCGACCTGCTCAGCGACCAGTCGGAGGATGAGATGACGCAGTCGGACGAGGAGGGGTCGGCGGTTGCGGAGTGAGTCACCCGCCTGCGGTCGAGCTGTGCCGCACTTCATCCCTGTGGGGATGCTGAGGCGCTGGCACAGGGTGCCCAGAGAAGCTGTGGCTGCCCCATCCCTGGCAGTGTTCAAGGCCAGGTTGGACACAGGGGCTTGGAGCAAGCTGCTCCGGTGGAAGGGGTCCCTGCCCGTGGTAGGGGATTGGGACTGTGTGAGCTTTAAGGTCCCTTCCAACTCAAACCATTCTAAGACTCTGTTATTCATTTCAGAGAGATGGGGGCCAATGTAAATGATGGGTGTTCGATAGTGCCTTAGGGGTGCTGGCGCTCGTTCCCTCTTAGCTTTTGCACGAGTACATGAACATGTGCAACATGGGCAATCACTGCTTTTGGGGTGCTTTGGAAACACCTCCTCTGGGTACCACTGAAGTTGCACCAAGGCAGACGCTGCTGGGGATGGGCAGGTTGTTCCCTCAGTCCTCTCACCTCCCTTCACTCACCGACATGAAAGGGATTCTATTCGCCATGGCATATAAATAAAACCTCACAAAATGAACATTTAAAGCTGTTAGCTTATGGCAGCCAGATAAGCAGTTGCTTTACTGGTTACCTGTTTGGTGCTGTCACAGCCATATGGGGAGTTTACTGCAAACTCTCACAAATTGGCTTTTAATTCAGGTCCACTTTTAGCTGTTCTTTAAATGAAGATTTCTGCTTCTGGTTCCATCAGAAATGCAAATGGTGATTTTTTAAATATCCGCTCACCAAAATGAGCTCTAAAAATGGGCCATGAGCTTGGTTTGTATCTTTATGTGGCTCAGCATTACCCTCCTCTCCTGGAGCTCACTGCTCGGCTTCCCTTAAAGGATGCTTAATGGTGCTTAATCTGCCGCCTTCTCCCCTGTGCTGGGAACACTGCATACTTACAATCTCATGACCCTTTGTATGGCAAAAATCATTCCTAAACACGTGCATTGTGGAAAACCTCCAACTGCTGCAGGGGAGTTTTGTGAAGCATTTGCCAGTGCTGAATCCTGGGCTGCAGTTCCTGAACGTTATTCCCAGCATCTGAGTGTTGTGCGTATGGAAAGCTCTCCCCATGTCCTCATGCTGCTGGTTTTCATCTCTGCTGCAGGTACGTGAAAGGTTACCCCCCGAACTCCCCCTACATCGGGAGCTCCCCAACTCTGTGCCACCTTTTACCCGAGAAAGCCCCATTCTGCTGCCTGAGGCTGGACAAGGTACAGTGGGGCTGCAGCCCCCCCGGGACGGGATGGCTCTGTGCGTGGTGGGTGGGTGAGAGCCCCACGCTGAGCCCCTGCGCTGCCTTCCACCGCACAGGGCTGCAAGCACAACAGCTTTGAAGATGCCAAAGCCTATGGGTTTAAGAACAAACTGATTATCGTTTCGGCAGAGACGGCTGGGAACGGGCTCTATAACTTCATTGTCCCCCTTCGCGCGTACTATCGGTCCCGCAAAGAGCTGAACCCGATTGTGTTGCTGCTGGACAACAAGCAAGTACTTTTCCATGGATGTTTTCCGTCGCACTGAGCCCTCCCCTGTCACTTCACGAGCATCTCACACTGTGGGGATGGATGCGTGGGGGAATGGCAGTGCCACTGTTGGGTATCTTGGCTTATGTTGGCCCTGGGAACTCCCGTGTGGGTTTTTATGTCTATCTTTACCCCATGGACTTGATGAAGCACCTTGCTCTCTGTTGCTCTTCCTCCAGGCCTGAGCACCACTTTCTGGAAGCCATCTGTTGTTTCCCCATGGTTTACTACATGGAGGGCACGATCGACAAGTAAGTATTTCCTCATATGGCTCTTGTTACTTATGGCACTGCCTAAATGTGTTGAATTTACCCCAACCCAGACTTTTGGGTCATCCCGTGAGAAGCCCCAGGGTTGGTACCATAGAGCTGAGCCCACCCTTGGCTTCGTGGGCTGTCGAGCCCCCTTGTAGATGGGAGCAAGCGAAGAGCCGGTGGTTGGGAGCAGCCTGGGCTTGCTGTGGCGCTGCACGTCGCAGCGTGCTGCTTCCCTGTGTCCTTTCCAAGGGCTGACCCTGCGCTCTTCTCTTTGGGAACTGCCCAGCCTGGACAGCTTGCTGCAGTGCGGCATCATCTATGCCGACAACCTGGTGGTTGTGGACAAGGAGAGCACGATGAGCGCCGAGGAGGACTACATGGCAGATGCGAAGACCATTGTCAATGTCCAGACCATGTTCAGGTGAGGGGTGAGCACCGCCCTGGCTCCTTCATGGCCGCTTACCTCTGCTGCAGGCCAGACTGGGAAGGGTGCTGGTGGCTGGGGTGGTGGCTATGGGCAGCGGGATACATCTGTGGTTGGACTTGCTCAAGGAAACAGCATCAAATCAGCTCTTTGTGACCTCAGACAGGTACAGGGATGATTTTGGTCTTCCTCCGGCTTTAAATACGTGGAATGCTCTCACTTCTGAGTAAGCTGCAGGAAAACAGGAAAACAGGTCTCTTTCCATTGCAGGCTCTTCCCCAGCCTCAGCATTATCACGGAGCTGACCCACCCCTCCAACATGAGGTTCATGCAGTTCAGAGCAAAGGACAGTTACTCTCTTGCCCTTTCCAAGCTAGAAAAGGTAAGAGAAAGTCTTCCCTTGCACATGGGGCCTGGGAACTCAGTGCTGGCAGTGACTACGGTTTTGTTCCTCAAAGTCCTGTACTCTTCTGCACGCTGCAGCTGCCATAGTCAGTGGGCATCTACCTGAGATAACCTGCAGAAAATGAGTGAGCACTCGGTCTTTGAAGTGGTTAACTCTTTCTATGTATTTATGTGTTTATTCAGTGGTGGGGGTCTGTACTACTGCAGTGCTGGGCCTCTGCATCAGGTTTAATGCTGTGACTGCAGTGAGGGGAGGCAGTGAAGTCACTTTGCTGAGGCAGATCTTCCAACAAGGGAGAAAACACGCCTGATGCAGACACTGGGACATTGAGCCCATGTCAGCAAACCCCAACCCATTGCTGATGCCCTGGAGGATGTGAACAAGCCCCTGTGAGTGCTCACGTCCCCGTTCCTCTTCCAGAAAGAGCGAGAGAATGGCTCCAACCTGGCCTTCATGTTCCGGCTGCCCTTTGCAGCCGGGAGGGTCTTCAGCATCAGCATGCTGGACACGCTGCTCTACCAGGTAAGAACCCAGCGGGCTCTGTGTACTGCACCCTGCAGCTGTGGCCACCCCTTTGCATCCCCCAGTGCGTAACTGAGCAAGCCTTTTCTCTGGTCTCCTGCCCAATGTCTCCCCGCAGTCGTTCGTGAAGGACTACATGATCACCATCACTCGGCTGCTGCTGGGCCTCGACACCACGCCGGGCTCTGGCTACCTCTGTGCGGTAGGCGCCAAGTCCTCGGGGTTGAAACTATCAGGTCGAGTCATCGTGGATCTGATGGGATCTGTCACCCTGTGTATGGGGGTGCAGAGTTTCCCTCTTCCACCCTGGAAGATAGGGGGTAGGAAACATTGCCAGGTCATTGCTCCCCTTACATTGCGTACGGGGACCCTCAGTGCTACCATAAGTATAAAAGCCCAAGAGCTGCCAAGGACCAAAGTCCCTGTTTCGAAGGTTGGAAATTGCCCCTGGTCTTTCTGTGGACCTTCACTTTTGGGATTGACAGGGATGAGCTGGGGTGAAGCTCAGGAGCAGCCCCAAGCTGCTCCTCAGGTGGCTTTGCATGGCACAGGGTGGTTGATGATTGTCTTCTGTTGCTCAGATGAAGATCACTGAAGATGACCTGTGGATCCGGACCTACGGCCGCCTCTTCCAGAAGCTCTGCTCGTCCAGTGCTGAGATTCCAATTGGGATTTACAGGACGGAGTCACACATGTTTGCAACCTCTGAGGTAGGGGCATGGCAGTGGTGTGTGCCCAGAAGGGGCTGCTGGTGGTCCCAGCTGAGCATCACCACACAGCAGAGATGTGGTCCATGAAGCTGGACGGGTCCATGGGGCCCTTGGACCTGGGTGCAGCATCAGTGGCAAGGAATGAGGGGAGGGGAAGCTCTGCCATAGTTCCACGAGTGGCTCTGTGTCTGCGTGGTGGTGGTGGTGTCCTGATTCCCAATTGGATAAGCTGGTCCCTGTGAGTGCCAGTTCTCCAGGCAGCAGCGCTGCGGGTGGACGGGGGGATTTTCTTGGCACAGCTCTGCCATGCTGCATGGCACTGAGTCCCCGGGGAGCAGGGGGGATGTGGCACAGTGGGGCTGCCCCTTTCGTGAGCTCACTTTGGTTTTCCTCCCTTTTCCCTGCTGCAGCCTCACGACATCCGAACGCAGGTGAGTGCCGTCTGCATCCGGGTGCTTGGCTGGTGTTGGGCATTATCCTGGCTGCCAGCACTGCATCCTTGTCCCCCCGGACCTGGAGGCTGGCCTGTGGGCAAGCAATGGTCTGGCTCGTGCCAGCGGCTCCTCTGGCCACTGACAGCCACCGCAGTGCTTGTGCCCATGGAAGGGTGATGCCAGCTGAGCATCAGCAGTCTGGGAATGCCAAAGTCCTTGATGCCCTGAAGTATAATTAACTGGGATAAGGAGGAGAGGAGTGAGCCAGGCTCTGTTGTAAATTCTTCCAGTTTTCAGCTTTGTGAAAAGTAGCTACAGGGAGCCAAAAGTTGACATTCAATTAAATGCCATCCACCTCTTCCTTAGAGATGCTTTAAACCACTTTATTGATAAATTCCTGCTCTCCGGTGGGATTGCTGTGTTGGAGATGCAGCAGCACGTCTGCTGTAAGATGAAGGAGAGGAAGACTAGGGCAGACATAATGGTGTAAAGGGTACCAGGTGCCTGTCAGACTCCACTTATCCCATGATGCCCAGGTCTAGCAGCACAGAGATGATGTGCTGAGAGAGTGCGTGTGTGTCAGAGGGAGGATCCCAACCCGGGGGGAGACATCCCCCCCCATCAGACACAGGACGGGGTCTTCCTAGCCTTCCCCCTTGCCCTCCGTGACCTGCTGGGCTTCCAGTCACAGATCTCAATCAACGTGGAGGACTGCGAGGACACAAAGGACGTCAAGGAGCACTGGAGCATCAAGACCGGCCACCACCGGAACTCGTGCTCCAGCGACCAGTCGGAGCACCCGCTGCTGCGCCGCAAGAGCATGCAGTGGGCACGGCGGCTGAGCAGGAAGGGCAACAAGCACTCCAGCAAGACGGCCGAGTGGATCAGCCAGCAGCGCCTCAGCCTGTACCGGCGCTCCGAGCGCCAGGAGCTCTCCGAGCTCGTCAAAAACCGTATGAAGCACCTGGGCTTGCCCACCACCGGGTACGGTAAGTGCCGTGCGGGCGCGCTTCTCTGCGCTGCTGCGTCCCACTCGTGGGCTCCTCAGGTAACCCTGTGCCGAGCCTGACCCCGAGCTGAACCTATCCCCATACCGAGCCTAACCCCAAGCCAAGCCTAATCCCCAAGCCTAACCCTGCAGGCGCTGCCGGCCTTGGCTCAAGCAGTGCCTCATTCCCCAGCTTGCTTGTGCTTCTGCTCGAGGCTGGGGTCCCGCAGCGCAGAGCCCCCCTCGCCTGCCACCCCCATGGGGGGCTCTGGGATGGGTCCAGGCAGGAGTTTGCAGCGGCAGAGTGACTCTGGCCCCTGTGCCTGCGGCGGGACCAGGTGCCCCTGCGCAGCCTCGGGGCGCGATGCCCCCCTTGCCCCCCGCTTCCTGGCGGCTCAGGACATGCTGCCTGCAGGTCAGCTAACCCCTCCTGCCCGAGAAACCCCTAACGCAGCAGGGAGAAGTGAAGCCCCATCAGCTGGCGCAGACCCCCCTTTGTAGTGGGTATTGATCCTTCCTAAAACTCTTCCATGGAAAACCTTTCGGTAGCTGCAGGGATGAGTGGTTTGCTTCATTGTGTGCGAAACCGATGTCTGGCTGCGACGAGCCTGCATGGCCCCGGGGCATCTGCAGCCCTCAGGGTCCCTCTGTACAGCTGCATTTCTCGTGAAGCTTCTCACCCGCTCAGCGCTGGTGTCTGTGTCCCCCCCCCCCCGATGATTCCCCACTCCTTGGTTACAACACTCTGTAGCCTGCAGCTTCCTTGGTTTGGTTTTGGTTTGGTTTTTCCTTTCTTTTAAGCCATCCTGTGCTGCCGCCTGTTTGCTCCATTCTCGAGGACTGTCCGTCTGTCCCGTGCCAGCCCCTGCCCACTTGCAGGCTGGCACCATGCCCTGGCTGGGATGGGAGCTGATCTGGGAGGTTGGGGGGGGATATTCCTCCTCTCCCCATTCTCGCTTCTCCTTTACAGCCCCTGAGGTGGAGAAAGAGGGGAGGAAATGTAAAGAAACGCAGCACGAGGGGGTTTGGAGTGGAGGGCACATGGCCAGTGCCATAGGGAGCAAGGCTGGAGGGCTGGCTTGCAGCAGGGCAGAGGGGCTCAGGGCTCTCCGGGCAAGGGCTCGCAGTGGTTTATCCACCTCCTCTCTGTTTTTCCTACATTGAGTCCCAGAAGCTTCTGCTGCTTTTGTAGGGAGCTTCCAGCTCCCTGCAGCTCTGTTGCAGAGCCTGGAGCGCGGCTGATGCCATTCGCCGCCTTAAGGGAGCTGTTTCACACAATGTGGGAAGCCGGGGACAGGGAGCACTTGAAGCGCAGCCTATGCGCCTGAAGCAAGAGCTGCTGGGCACCAAACACAGGCAGAGGTGAAGGCAGAGGCAGCTTCCCTGCCTGAATGACTTCAACTGAGGATCCCGCGGGGCCGCCTGCAGCCAGCCCGGCCGGGATGCTCTGGCGCTGTTGGCTGGGTCAGTGTTTGAAGCTGCATCCTTCTCCTGACCTGTTTTGGTTGGAGCAACCCAGGGAAGCTCCAGCAGTCGAGGAGGCAGCAGGGCCGGGGGGGGGGGGGGATGCAGGACCCGCCTCCCGTCGGGATGGGAGGGCAGTGCCTGGCCGGGATCGGGGCGCTGGGCGCAGCGGGGGGGACCAGCATCTCCATAACCCCCGCGGCACAGCTCGTCTGCGGCCGGCTGTGCGGGGATGTGCGTTGTCACCGTGTGTCACCGTCAGTGTCTGGACACCCGTGGCGTTCATGGACGACCCCGTTGCTCTGCCTTCTGCTCCTTTCCGTTTTCTTTTGCTCATTTGATTGCTGCAGTGCAGGAGCTCGTCTCTGATATTTGCCGAACCATGGCTTGCTGACCTCTCTCTCTCTCTCTGTTTATGTCTGTGCCTTTCCCTGTATGTTCTGTAGAGGATGTAGCAAATTTAACAGCCAGTGATGTGATGAATCGGGTAAACCTGGGATATTTGCAAGGTAATTCCCTCTCCCTGGGAGTCCCGCGTGACTCACGGCGTGCAGCGTACAACAAGATCATGCCAGCTAAGCCCAAACCACACACCCCTGCCGGTTTTCACCTTAGATTCCAGAGCCTTTCGAGCACTGATTTGTTTGGAAAACGAAAGACCGAAGGGAGGTGCAAACGGGGCTCCACGAAGCCATGGAGATAAAAGCCTCAGAGACCCTTTTCTAGCTGAGTTCTTACAGGGAAATCACAGCCCTAGGCTGTCATCAAAAGAAACCCTCCCTCCATCGCCCTGCGAGTTGGTCTTGGGCTGTAAAGCAGGGGCAGGTTGAGGAGGGGGTTTGTGGGGGGCTGAGCACAGTGGAGCTGCTGCTGTGGGCTGCGATGCTGGAGATGCTGCACCAGCCCCTTCTCTTGACCCCACATGGGGCAGGCACAGCTCAGGGGGCAGGCAGCTCTTGGAAAGCCCTTCACAATCCTCGCCTTGTGTTCTTTAGCATTAGCAAACCCTGTTTTCTAACCCAGGCAGCAGCTCCCACAGGCACTGCCCATGCTGCAGCCAACCCCAAGCACCTTGTTGGTGTCTGCAGCCGTTGTTGCATCATTTACACCTTTACACAGTGTAAAGGCACTTAAAGTGGTGTAAGGTGCCCTGGAAAGGCCCCATTTTACTGCAGCAGTTAAAGGTTAGCAATAGCCCTTTCTTGCTGGGTTTTAGGCTTCACTATCCCGTGCTTAAGGTGAAAAGTTGGCATTTTCCTATGAACTGCCCTCCATCAGAGCAGCAGCCCCAGCTGGGGCTCATGGAAGCCCCATGCCAGCACAGTATATTGCCAGCAGGGTGGTGGGTGCTGGGCAGAGCTCGGACCCCGCTGGCATCTCCCCATCCTGCAGAAGAGCTGGGGCTGAGTGAGCACCACAGAGGGTCCAACACCGTCAATTCACCCCAAACCAGGAGCCCCCATGGGTGAACGTCCGGCGTTGTGGCATCACTCCCGGTGCAGGAGCTGGAGCTCAGCGCTGGCTCCCCCCCCAAAATAAACCCAGTGATTGCTGGAGGGCGCTGCTGGGCTGAGCCCCGCCGCTGTGCCGCAGGGGACCACATGGCAATATACTTGGTGGGTTGAGCAGTGCCTGGCTTGGCTGCATGGGGGTCAGGAAAAGGTGCTTCCATGGAGCAGGGAAACCTGCCGCGAGCCAGGGCCCTTCCCACTTCCCTCCTCATGTCAAACCCCGTGTGTCCCGCTGGGTCCCAGGGTCTGTGTGTGCCACCCGCACCCCAGCATTGCCACCCCCTGTCCCCGCCTCGCTGTAAGGATGAGCACTGGGATGGACAAAGCTCGAGGGACCGGCTGGTACCCAGGGCTGGACCAGCCCCCTGGTACAGCATCTCCCTGCGGTGGTCCCACCCACCATCAGGCGCCTTCTGTGGGCTCAGGGATGCTGGGAGGTGTCTGAGCAGCAAAACAAGGGTCTCGTGTCCCTCTGCAAACTCAGTCCAGCTGCAGGGATGCCCTGGGACCCATCTGGACATGCACTGGCCAAATGCATGTGGGGGCCTGTTTGCATCCGTTTGCAGGGTGCCAGGCCTCATGGCTGCAGTGGCTTGAGCTCATTGCACAGCTATAGAAGAGCCCCATTTCAGAGGGTCCACCCCAGTCCCGAGGCTGAAGAGCAGCTGGCTTGGCCACTACCTTGTGCCTGGGGTGATCGTGCACCCATGGGTGCCGTTAAGGCTGCAGACTCATCCTGTGTCCTGCTGTGTGGTGGGCAGGGGGAGAGCAGGGATGGGGTGGTGGGAGCAGCCCTTCTTCCCGTGGCCATTTCCTGGTCCTGCTGCCACCAAAGTGAGCTCCAGTTGCCTGAGGCCAGCAACCATCGGGTGTGCACTGATGCTGCTCAAGAGGGACCCTTCTGACAGCCCCAGAGGCGTCCCGGTGACAGCCTTGCAGCGAGCTGGCGTCCCACCGTGCTGCTCCTGCTGCCCCTGGCGTCCGTCTGTCCACCCCCTCTCCATCCTGTCCATCCACATCCATCTGTAAATGGTGTTATCTGTCGCAGCTCCCCCCGTCCCCGGCCGCCCGCAGCCTTGCACCCCCATTCATTTCACCTATGATCTTGTTCTCAGCTATTTTGGAAAGCACCCCCCCGCCCCGGGGCCACCCCTTTGCCCCTGCAGCACCCATGGGTGGCCCTGAGCCCTTCCCCGGGTGGTCACTGTAGTTTGGAGCCATCCCTGACTGGCGTGGATGGCTCTGGAAGTCCACGGAGGTGGTTTCCCTTGGGCAGGAGAAAGCAGCAGTGATTGAACTAAAGCCTGTTGCTGGATGATGCTATATTAAGTAATGCAAGAAGGGGAGAAGCGGGCAGAGCGGCCCGGGGGGGGTTTGGCGGCCCTGAGCCAGAGGTTGGACTCGTTGTGCTAGAGCTAACGTGGCAAGACTAACCTGTTCCCTTTTTTGCACTAAACCAAGGTAAGAAAACTTACTTTCTTATGGGGGAAAATGGGGACTTTGAAGAGTTACATCTGCCAGCCATGCAGCTGGGGGGAGTGGTTGGGGGGGCACAGAGGGAGGTGGCAGCAATGCTCTTGGTGCTCTTCCGGTGGCAGTGCCGTGTGTTGGGAATGAGCTGCGATCCCTCACAGCCCGGTGCTCGGGGATGCTGCAGTGGGGCTGTGGGACCGAGGCCATGGGGTGTCCGTCCGGGCATCCCTCACCAGCCCTTCCCCCTTCTCTCGCAGATGAGATGAACGACCACCAGAACACGTTGTCCTACGTCCTGATCAATCCCCCTCCGGACACGCGGCTGGAGCTCAATGACATCGTGTAGGTGTTGCCCCCATCCCCTCTTGGCCTCTCCCTGTGCCCCCAGACCTGCCTCAGCACCGTGGCCTGCCCCCATTGCATTGCTTTCATCCTTTCTCATAACGATCAGTGGGTTTTTGCCTCCTTTCCAGGCTGTCCCCATTCCATGTGTTCCCAAGCGGTGCCCAAACCACCTCAGCTTTACTCATCACGGTTCTGACTCTTGGTGCAAAGGTTTTCCCTTGGCTTTCGCTGCTGTGCAGCAAAAGGAAAAATAACTCTTTACTGTTAAGCACAGCGCCATGGGGCATCCCCACGTTTCCCAGCCTCGAGCATGGGCCAGACCCCAGTTTGGTGGCTGCACAGCTCCCTGGTGCTGGTGGGGAAGTGGGGGGGTTCCCATCGGTGTAACCAAGCTGCGCCCCGCAGGTACCTGATCCGCTCCGACCCCCTGGCCCACGTGGCCAACGACGGCCACAGCCGCAAGAGCAGCTACAGCAACAAGGTGGGTCCCTGCAACCCCGAGACGCGCGACGAGACCCAGCTCTGAGCGGCCCCTGCCCGGGACAGGGTGAGGATGAGGACGGCGGCCGAGGGGAAGGCGGCCGCTGCTGCTGCTGCCCGTGGGTGCCCTGGGGACGGTGATGCCCAGCCTGGCTGCGTGCCCTGCGAGGAGTGCCCGGGCCCCCGGAGGGACGGCGCAGACGGACGGACACCCGCAGGCACCCCGTGGCTTTTAACTTTTTCTACCAATACCGCAACTAGTGAGAAAGTCTTCGCTGGTGCTGGTGGGACGTGGCTGAGACCCGGTGACAAATGGCCCTGTGAGAGCAGGAGGACTGTGTTGAACATTACCCCCCAATGATGCAGGTTGTTTGCATTTGATGGGGTTTGTCAATACAAGAGCAAAACTGCACCAAAACCTTCCTCCGTCACCGGGTATCCCCTCGGGGTACCCAAACTTCTCTTTAACCCAACTCATCTTCTTCACCCTCTGTTGGTTTTCTGTTATGGCATCGATGTGAGGAGCACTTGGAGCTGTGCCGGGAGGCAGGGAAGGATGTGCTGGCGGCTGTGGGATGGCTGGAATAGGATGGGCCATGCAGCTCCTTCTGGTGCCATGGCAGGGCTGCACTGCCTCCAGTGCACCTTAACCTCTCACAAACCAAACCCCACCAAAACCAGGTGACTAAACGCCACTTGCCATCCCTATGGCAATGCCTCTTGCCATACGTGCCCTGCTCTAAGCCCAAGCCCTGGCTGTGGGCACGGTGCCCCTGGGTTTGTGTCCCCCATCGAGCTCATCCCCCATTGCTGCTGCTGTTGGAGCTGGGCTGCCTGGGGGTCCCTGTGCTGGGGTGCACGGGACAGACTGGCCAGGAACGTGCACTGATGGGGTCGGTGTCTCAGCTCGGCCCCTTCCCCCCGTTCCAGGGGCAGTTTGGGGCCTGACACTCGCTTGGCTGCACAGCCTGGATCTGAATGTCCCTCCTTCCCTTCCCATGGGGCATGACCAGCGCCACCATCAAGGCAGCGGGTTCTGCCTGCGCCCCCCCGCCCGCTGCAGCTCCATCCGTCCTTGCTCAACTTTATAACCCGGCGCCAGCACGTGTCTGCAGCAGAGGTGCATGAATGTACAGAGCAACACCAACCCGAGCCCCAGAGCACTGCCGATGCTGGCCAACCGCTTCCAGCTGCACCCGCAGAGCCCTCCCCAGAGCAGACGCCAGATGCGTTTTCCATCTGTTTCTGCACACCTGCAAAGGTTTTCTTTGGCTGCCAAGCGAATAACCGACTTGTTACCTTTCTATACCGTTACTCGCATAGGTTGAAACTCCAATGTGCTTTCTTTATTTTAATGAGAAGCCTGTAAAGCACAACGTTGCCATGAAATCCCATCAGCCATCCCGGACCTGCTGCCGGCTGCACGGTTTGGTGCCATGAACGTTTGACTTCTGTTCCCCCATGACACTCCCAATAAAAGCTGTTTACAAAAGCAAACCAAAAGCAAACCGCAAATACCTGTTTAGAGTTGCAGTTTCAAGCAGTTGTGAGATGGGCTCGAGGGGATCCTATTCAGTTCTAATTGTTGTTTGTTCCTGATGTGTTGGTCATGAGGCCCTGCGTGACCTGCACTGGGGACCATCAGCTGATGGTACATCGTGGCCTTGGAGAGGCACTGCAGGTGAAAGCAATGAGCCCAGCTCTATCCTACTGCTCCGCTTAGGTGTGGGCACAACCCCCACTGCCTCGGACGGGGGTTTTTGGGTTGTTTTGGGGTTTTTTCAGTTATTGAGGTTTTTAATGTAGATGATGTTTATTTCCATTTGTAACGCAGCATGCCAAATACATCATTTGAAATAAAGAAGTTGTTGTAGGCTGAGGAGGAGAGCGAAGTTGAAGGACGAAAGCACACGCTGGGTCTGTGTTAGAGCCCCAAGGGGCCCAGATAACCCCAGACAGGCCTCATCACCTATCAGTGTATTTAATCATCCAGATCACAGCCGATCATTTCCCAGTCCCCACTTTGCTTTCAAGGGAGTGTGGAACAAATAGGAAGGGTTTAGAAAACGCCAACCAACCAAGCACCAAAGCCCCAGGCACAGCGGGTGCTGTGGTTACCTGCTTGTGCTGGACTGCTCAGGGCAGCACAGGTTTTAGTATGCCCCATCCCCGGCAGTGTTCAAGGCCGGGTCTGACACAGGGGCTTGGAGCAAGCTGCTCCAGTGAAAGGTGTCCCTGCCCATGGCAGGGGTTGGAGCTGGAGGAGCTTTAAGGTCCCCTCAACCCAAAGCGTGCTGATTCTATGATGTTTCTCTCTCTGTTTGACCGGCTGCTGATGGGACGAGCTCCATAAGTGCTGTGTTCTGCAGCTAAACCCAGCCCCGAAATGGCCCAGCCCCGAGCATCCAGGTCAGCCACACACACTGCTGGGTAAGTGGTCCCCATTCCAGAGCCCCCCCCAGCTGCACAGACATCGGTGCCACACAGGAGCTCAGCTTTAGGCGCCTCCTTCTCCATGGGCGCTCTGAATTCTTACCCTTAATACATGGAAATAACCCAAGAGGAAACCCACGTACAAAAGCAGTTTAAACGCTCTCTGGTTTGTGATGCTATTAAACAACAGCCCTCAATATGACCATAGTTTGACAATGCTTCTGGTTTCGGTCAAGGTATAAATAGCTGTATTTAAACAGAAAGCTACGTGTACAAACCATCGGCGTTGTGCAGACGTTCTTTCTACGGTGTACATTTATAGCAGACATTCTCTGGGATGTCGAACTCAATGCTGTAGATACTTGCCTGTGGCCAACGCAAGTCTGAGAACAAACATTTCATTTTCTAGTTCTTTGGACAGCTCCAATACCAATGTAAAAACAGAAGTACTTTATTTTTGTATGGGCCTGGGAATGCTGATGCATCAAGAAGAGCCGTTCCTGCTTGTAAAGGGCTGCCTTGGAGGGGGCCAGCCCCCATCCTGCCCTTCCCACAGGGACAGTGAGCTGGGAAACATAGGGTTTGCTGGAGGGAACGGTTGTGTTCCACTGTGGAGATGTGACAGGCCCTGGGGGAAGGCAGAAAGGAGGATGACCGCAGTAGCTTCAAGAGTAGCAGCGAACGGCTCCATAGCATGTTACGTGTCCACTAACGGTTTCCTGCACTAAATATGGACTAAATCCATATATCCTGCATTAAAATTGAATATCAAAACAAATGTTAGAGTATATTTATTTCCTGTTATACCCCTTTTTACCTCAATCCATACAGAACGTGACATCTTTATTTCCCCTGGGAGAGCGCTCATCTCTCCGGGTCAGCTCACACAGGGATATTTATCAGCAACAGCTCATGAAGCTCCTGAGCCCTGGTCCTGTGACACACTCTTCTGGGAGGCACTGCAGGAGAGGGTTTTGTACTGTGAAGATGCTTCACGTTCCTGTAAAGGCAATGAAAATAAAAGAGCTGCATGCAGCAACCATGGAGACTGCGTCTCGTTTTGGTCTCGGGGTGAGCTTCAACTTGAAACCCACAGCAAGATGTGGCTCCAGAGTGCCACTGACACGTATGAGCCCGTGTTTCGGGTCCTCTTTTCCAGACCTTTTCAACCTCAGCCTTCAAATCTGTTTCTCCATTCATGCCCAGGAGCCACGTTGGATTTGCTTCCTGTTGGGTTACAGTAACAGCACGGCATCAGAGCCACAAAACCCACTGCAGAAATCATACCTGCTACTGGTCGAGCCCTGCCACCCTCAGCCACCCCAGAGGCTGCATCTCCCTGAGCTGCTGGACTTAAACCTAAACCCCTTATTAACTGAGAGCTGTTGGACACCCCATCCCTGGCAGCGTTCAAGGCCAGGCTGGATGGGGCTTGGAGCACCCTGCTCTAGTGGAAGGTGTCCCTGCCGGTGGCAGGGGGATGGCACTGAATGAGCTTTAAGGTTCCTTCCAACCCAGTTCTATGATTCTCTTACTTTTCGCTGCAGCCCCAAACCATTGAAAACTCCAAAGAGATGACCAGTTTCCATGCTGCTAACTCTCCAGTGTAGCACAGAGAAACTGAGCTTATTGTGTTTGCACACTCAACGTTCTAGCAGCCCAGTGTTGAACTGTATGGGGGTTTACAGAATAAGTACTTTCAACTCAGACTGTTCTTGAACCCTGCCGCAGACCATGATGGGAACGTGACAGACATCGACTACAGATGCAAACAGCACGTGCAAATACGCATGTAGAGATGATGCATGGAGAGTTGGAGAAAAAGGGATCACATTGAAGGGCACTTTAAAGATGTACACTTTTGTGCTTAGTAAGTGTCAGAAATCAACAGGTATTACTCTATATAGGAACTAATTCTCTAGCTCAGAGCAAACACAGGGAGAGCACTGTGGTCCATTTGCAGCGAGCTCTATGGAAGGCTTACAGGGGGTTTGGCTCAGGCACTTCTTTAGACAATGCAGTGGAGTAAAAAAATACCCTTTGCTTTCAGACAGCAATTGCAGTTTATTCCTCTTCTACAGTCATAGGAAGAGCTGATGCCGCAGCTGTACCTCAAGCTCCCCCTCTCCTGCCCAAACTCCCAGGAAACACAGACCCTTGAGAAGCTGGAAGAGGTTTTTAGCCAAAGCCGGTTGTTTTACACAGCTAAGGGGGCAGGACCCTGGCTCCAATCAATCCTGGTGAATCACAAACTAAGCAGCTTAAGCTATAGATCGACAAGTTACTTCTCTTTCTCTAGAGAAGGCACCCAGATGTAGCATAGCACCAGCAACTGCCCAGGCCTTTCACTTGGGAGGGTATTTGCATGAAGCTCAAGTGGTTGTGGAAGGCAAAATGTCATTTTCTAAGCAGTGATTTCTAGAAGAAGAGACATCAGCAAGTGAGATGCTGGCACCGTTCTTCCATGGCAGCGGCCAGGCACGGGTCACCCACCTGCTCCTGCACGCGATGATTTTCAGTCATTGACAGTGTCACTGTCCCACAACCACGTTTTACCCTGGGCTGACACCAGGCAGTGAACACACTGAGGTTGACATTTGGACTATACAAAACCTATGTAAGAAAAGAAATCATTCTCCTTGCTACAAAACACTGCATTTGCCTACACACAGCTCCAGGTTTCCCCACATTCCCCTGTACATTCATGCCCAAATTCTATGTTATCTTCTTACAAGCAGCTTTCTCTCTCTTCCTGTTTCCAGACTAAATTAATAGACCATATTCCATGCCAAGGTCTTTGAGATTAATGTTCTTTTGATAGTTAAAACTCAAGACTATTAGTTTTCCAGAGAATGTAATCCCTTAGAAGGTGACTTACTCCTCTATGATCCTCAGCTCAGCACTTGGGACTATGCACTGCCTACAGATGAACTCCTCTCCCTGTCCAAATGGATGTCACATCCTATTGCTTCCAGTATTAAACAAAGCCACACTGCAGCAGGAAAACTCAGGACCTGATCTAGCACAATGACATCCAGGAGGATGCCTTCTATTCCACTCCTTTCTACGGGCAGTGAGACCTCAGCCTGAATGAAACACAGGAAAGTAAAAAGCACGGGGACCACTGATTTCTTCTTTTTTCAATCTACACACAAGGATTGGCTGAGTGGAAAAGATTATGGTACAGTCAGAGAAAATTATTCCTGCACTAAAAAAGTCTACAGCCTTGAGAATGCAAATTTCACGTCTATGCAACTCATACGGACGTGTTGTGGAGCTTCACCAACCAGCTCATTTACAGATTCCAGAGGCAACTTGTCTTTACAACTCACACACAAGCTAATAGTGAAAAGCCCAACAAAAGACCTTCTCTTAATGCTTCCAAACCTCTGTCACTGACTACACAGATCAAAGCAAACCCACCAGCCAGATTCTAGAGTCTGAACTGATGAAACAAACCCTTAATGAGACTGTTACATCACTTTCCAGTTGTCTGAAAGCCTTCTGGTCAAGTTGTTGCACACTGCAATCAGGGTTAGGAGAATGAAGCCCTTGTCATGAAGTTATTTCAGCTACTTACAGGTGAAGCTTCCTAAAAGCACAACCGAACAAAGACTAGCACATCTTTAAAGCATATTAGTTCTTTGAGGGGATGAGGTGTCACAACAACAGAAGTACACATGAAATAAAAAGGAAATCAGTTAATGGTTTTTATTAAATTTCAGTGTTTCATAAAATAAATATGGTATATAATATCAAACAGTGAGAAATAAAGCACAAGCATGAAAAGCATGGTAACAAAAGCTACACTCATGACTGTGTTTAATACTTACTTAGCACTTCAGAAACCATAAAGCCTTTAATTATTTACAAGCAGCAAACTATCTAACATCATTTACAAAGTTGCAGCAGCCTAGTCAAGGAGTACTGGAAGGGGAAAAGTAAAATGGAGAGACCGCAATGGAAGACCTTCACTTTGCTCTATCTAGTCAGCACTTTATTACGTACCCTATTTTCCCCTTATGTACATAACTCTTTGTAACTTCCATTATTCTCAGAGCTTAATAATTACACTATAACGTCTCGTAGAGCTCACTTCATCTCTAGGATGGTGCAGTGCCTTCTGCACTGAAGAGATACGGATTCAAGTAACACTTCAAATTAAAGTAAACATGTGCAAACCAAAGTTATAAGCCTACATGACCCTCGGGTAGTCGTGTCAAACCGGATGGCGCAGGCGCATGTTAGCAGATTAACCTAGGTAACAGCTACAGAAACCTACTCTGGAGTCTGGATGGCCACAAATTAGAAATGGGAGTATTAAAAGAATGGAACTGAACTGCAAATATACCCTGGTACCACAGACAAAATTTAATCTGCTGAAACACAAAGACTTTCAAGGTTATAACTCAAGGTTTAATATTTCAACATGAAAAGAAATCCAAAGCCATTCGACTTATTTGGGCTTCTGAAACAAATGCAAATGTCTCTGTTTAAAAATTGCTTTTAAATGAGAAAAACAAATCAATATATATTAATATCTCACCCAAAATAAAAAACATTACACACTCTTCATCTTTGAGCATGCTGCTCAGTCAGAATAAAGACAGGACAAAGAAAGTAGAATTACATTTCAGGATGTAATAAAAACATTAAAATCTGTGATCATTAAGTGCACCATCGTACAGGAGTAGCGTGCTCAGAGTGGAAATGTTCTATACCTACCAGATTCCATCTTTATTAAAGCAAACACATCTTAGGACACTACCTGAAACTGAAATCAGTAACGACTGTGCTCTGTTCAGCTCGCCTTAGGTTTCAGTCAGGCATGTTGCAGCTAGTAGCACCTGTAGTACGCCTCTTCATGATTGTATTCCAGAGATCATTACATTTGTGAACAACTTGGTTCTTTACAAAAGACTGGCTTTAGCAATCCTTGCAATGCTTCTCCTAAAGAGATGCTGCGAGTAAACTCTGTTCTGAGCAGCACAAGTTGGGGGCTTTGTTCAGAAATCTGAGCTGGACTTAACGTTGGCAGTAGATACAGTACAACAAGTTGATGTATTAAACAGTTCCTCAAAAAAGTCCGAAAGGAAGGTTTCCCTAAAGACTGTTTAAAAAACCAAACCAAACCCAAAGCACTTCACCCAAGATCTGTTCAATCCTACTGAAGTTCAGAGCTCGCCAACTTTAAGAGTGACAGGAGAAAGGAGGGAATGAGGTGGAGAGGAAACAGAACTAAATTATTCCCAATTTGTACCGATGAAAAGCTTCAAGTAAAAGGAAATCCACTTGTTCAAGATCTTGCTACATGCACAGTCCCTCATCAGTTGAAAGCCACAGTAGTTAGCATTGGGTGTAACAGCAGATATATTTATTATTCATAAAAAACACTGGCAATGTTCCTTCATTCTTCATAACTTGCATCCACGGGTTCTGTTTAGAAGCTTCTTAAAAAATGTCTGTGGTTCTGCACATTTCATACCAAACTGGAGGAAAATGGTAAACATGTCTTCTTTCGATGCCATCCCATTCAGCAATCCTCTCCCCAAGAACTCAGTGTCATTTACGAGTCTGAGTCTTCTTTGGCACTGCAGGTCGCTTGGCTTGCCACAAGTGGTTATGAATAGTAAGAGCATCCACACTGACAGACATGGTTTTGGCTGGAATCACGTTAAACTGTTTTCTGTCCGAACTGTACTTATAAAGTTTGTCAATCATTTTCTTGGTGATGCTCTTTGGCCCTGTTCCAGTCAGCTTGTAGATTTCTTCAGTGTCAGGATAGTAGCAATAAAGTGCTCTGAACTGGCAGCCAGCATCACGGAACAAAATGATGTAGTGGTTGGCATCACATTTTTCTAGTTCCTGCATTAAAACCCAAACATATACATAGATTAATACAGGTGTTGTCACCGTGAACATGTCAAGCTTTAAGTTTTCACATATAGCTGAATAAGTGTTATAACTGTGCTTTTCAGTCCTTTTATGAGCTTATGAGTTCAACTCTTTACACAGGATCATGCTTTACACAAGTCCATACAGTCAAGAGAAATAAAGGACCCTCAAATGCATGCACGTTTTAGGAAATGGCATTTGCTACAGCATACCAGTGGGGTTATGAAATAAGCATTACAGATATATTTTGTTGAGTGCATAATAATACTGTATTGTACCTCCAATATTGAATTCTTATGTGGTTCATTCACTTTTCCAGCAAGACAGCAATGAGAGATTGCATTGTGAATAATATGTTTGTTTGATTTGCTGCTGGGTTCCTTAAATAATTTTGGACCTACGGAAGATAAAGAAGTAAAAATTATTTGCTTGACATTTATGAGCATTAAGATTTTCATTCAAAGTGAAAACCAGAAAACCCTCCACAATAGAGATATTAAACAGAACAAAATACACCTCAACTTCCCAAAAATAAAAGTGTGTCACACCAAATACATCACAGCTTTTCAAGACCTGCTATTCATCACAAATGCTCAAACTGAAGCAGTCACCTGTGTATTCTGCCACTGAAGCAATAGAAGATGCAGTTGAAGCATTCTCCCAATCTCTTTCTGTGTTCCTGCTGGGGTTTCTGCTCAGTATTGGTAAGGACTCCATTGATTCAACTCTGGGGAGGTGGAATATAAAAAGTTACAGACATGATTTTGACTTGAAAAATGAACCCTCTTAAATGAATTCACCAGTTGCTGGCTCTGAATGGAAGAGGCTATAGTCCCTTTTCCTCCCCCAAACAGCCAGATTCTCCCTGCTCAGTCACATCAAAGTGAAATTCTATTCTTCCATTGGGAGAAAACAAAACAAATAGCAAGTTTGTACAGAACATGGGAGCTGGCAGCCACATAAAACAGAAGATGAATTCGCTGTTTACTACTGGGCCTTTATGCCAGCAAACTGAAGCCAACAACACTGAATCCCAACACTACTTAACATATACTAAAGTTAAGCTTATTTTTCTACCTCTGAGATGGCGTGCCGCCGGAGTGCACACTTTCAGGTTCGGTTGTTGCTGCTGAGGCCAATGACAGGCTGGAACCAGACTGAGCACTGCTCAGATTGTCAGCTACAAAATAAAAGAGAGTGTGTGAAACACCTTTTGTTAACGTGGGTTCGCGGACTCAGCGAGAGCAAACAAATCACAACTCTTACGTGTGGAAGAACACTTTGTCCCTGAATCACTGTAAGATTCTTCACGATGGACTGACTTGGGCCTGGGTTTTTTGGGCTTGGATTTGGGTTTGCCAAGCCCTTGCTCCTCCAAAATTTGCTGCTGTTTTTTCCTTAGATATTCTTGCTTGATGAGCTCTCTTCGAGCTTTCTCCTCTTCTTTCCGTATTCGGTCCTCCTCAGCTTTGCGACTAAAAAGCAAACACAACGTTATATTCAACATGTAACCTCTTTCCTCCCCTTAAAGATAAAAAGGGGTATTCCTTTCCAGATGTTATTACCGAGCTTCATCTCTTTTCTGTTCAACTTCAGCCTCCAACTGCTGTTTCCGAATCCGAGCCTCCTCAGCCTTGCGCTGCTGCTTCAAGAGGAACGCTGCACGTTTCTTTGCGAGCTCATCTTCTGCTTTCTGTTCATCCTGTAAAATTCAGAGCATTTTAAAGACTAGAAGAGAATGTCCTACACTGGACATGGCAACGCTGCTGAGGATACCAGCAAGATTTTAGGAAAACACAAGCTGTTACTTTGGGAAATCTCATTCTGATGATTGCTGACTGTAAATCAGAACCGTATTGAACTGTTTGTGGCTCAAGAATAATTTAAGAGACAATGTCACTGTTCCCTTAAGTTTGTGAGGAGAAAAATAAGAGTGTCACCTTACTCTGACTTGCTTTGAAGCATGCTTCATCGCCACAAAAACTTCAAGAACTGCAAATTACAATGCAACTACCACGTGGGCTAGGATGGACGGCACAAACCACCCCAGCATAATGATAACCTCCGAGTCAGTCAGTATATAATCACACTGTATAAAACAAGAAGTTAAATTCAGGAGGACTGAGACATCCCAGCTTGACTTTCTTGAAGGAGAAATTAAAACAGTATCACCATGTCAGCACATTTCAGGCATTTACAATAATCACTGCTAAGCACAAATTAAGGTATTAAATATTCTGTCAGCAGTTCTGAACTTCAATAGGAGAATGCACACTACCTAAATATATCCAACCCAACAAGAAGAAATAGCACTGTCCCAAAAGCCCATCAGCTTAACGAGAAGCCTTTCTCCAAGCCAGTTACATGTGAAATGAGAAAAATTACTTGAATATATTTTCACTGTGAGCCCTGTACACTACCACTGTAAGACAAAACCAAAAGCTGTAGAGAAAACCGTCATTTCCTCCAACAGTGCACTGAAGCATCTAATTTTTCACTTGCATCTACAGCCATACAACCAAATTCTCTGTTAGAGCCCTTGAATATTCAGCTGCTTAAAATCTGAGAAATCTGGGTGCAAACGCCAAAAAACCCCAGTTCAGACTCCAGCAGCTTTTCCTAGATCCCTGTGTTCTGTCAGAACTCCTTCTTTCAGTTGACACAGGTTCACAGCAGTAAATTCTGCCCTTGCATTCTGTGATTCTTTTGTACTATATCTCAGGAAAATCTATGGGACAGAAGAAAAGCAAGGTTAATCCTCGATCCTAGTAAAGTTAGCACCGATTTCATACATTAAGTCAAACCCTTTTTTTCTCCACAAGCAGTTCTTTCCCAATGCAGTTTTTTACATCCTAATATTGCAACCAAGATGTACTGTGTTCCATCAGAAGCCTGAAGAACAAGGTGGACTAAACCAGTTTCAGTGCTAGGCAAATGTGTAACAATGACCAAATATAGAAAGATAACACATTTACCTTGAAGAAAAAACCCACACCGGACTTCTGATCACCTTCACTAATCACATCTGCAGAGCTATCCGGGTTTTCAAGCTCTCCTTCATCTGGAGCTTTTAAGTCAGACAGGTCTACTTCAATGAGGTTAGCCTTGCTTCTCAGTGGCTCGTCCACTGGGACATTTTCTTTCCCTGAGCCATCAGAAGAATTCAACCCTGTTTCCTTGAAGCTGTTATTCACCTCCTTGCTCATTTCAGAAATAATATTTGCATCTTTGGAGGTGGAGAGAACAAGTGCCCTTTGATTGCTCTCATCATGAAGTCTATATGTATCAAAGAAACACTTCTCTTGAGAGCCACTCCCATGATCAGGGCTACTTTCCAAGCCAATTTCTGTTGGCGTCTTTAACAAGCTATTGGATGGAAATGGTCTTAAATGCGGTAGGGCGTCTAGGCTTTGTGTTGGGGTTTTAACACGTGTTGAATTTTGCTGTCTGTCTTTACTGATTTTCAAATCAGATGGTCTCCCTGACCGAGGGCTCCTTCCTTGACCAAATCGAGGGGGTTTACGAAGACTGTTCATTCCAGTTGGAGAGAGGGGCTCAACAAAGTGAATTGATGGTTTTACTTTTTGGTCCTGAGAGTTACTTCTGGTTCCTGGTGATGGCACTGTTGGAGATTTCATAAGTAGCTCCTGTTGCTGAGAAATCTTCAATATAGCCTGCTGAAGTGTACTGATAGTCTCATTTAGTTTCTCAATAGAAAGATCACATTCATTTATATCCACTTCAGTAACATTGTCTTCTAGGAGGGCAACAGAAATGAGTTTGCTTTTCTCCAAGTCATGTATAGCAGCAGAGTCTTTTGCTTTATGTTGCTCAGCAAAAGCGAGGCTTTCTTGCATTTTCACTTTCGTTACTTCTGGAGAATCGTTGAGCATTTCATCTCTCTCGTCCTCTTTCACAAGAAACTCCTCAGATTTGGAACCCAAAGAAACTTCATCTAAGTCTTCACCATTGTGCCGAGAATATTCCTTTGCAAAGTGTTCTGGTTTAAGAGGTTGGGGAACATCAGGAGATTTCCCTTTTTTAACAACATGCAGGAAAGCCGCCTTGCCTAATTTTAGTCGCTGCCTTGCTGATAAGGCTTCCATCTTCTTCTTCTGAGCTTCTATTGCCCTTCTTTTCTCTTCCAACTGCATATGAAGCTGCACCAATTCAGAAGCTAAAAGATTAACGTTATCTTTATTTTGCCTGCTGGGGCTTTGCTCCCGCTTTTGTTTCCATGTGGTCAGTGGTGCTGGGCAGCTTTCTGATCCATCTGGTGTGGTCTTCTGTGAACTACTTGTGCTGGACTTTGTTTCATAGCTATTAAGTCTCTGAAGCTTTCGTTCAGCAAAGTTGGTCATTCGGACACTCCCGCTAGTCATGGACACACTGCTAACTTGAGATATTGTACTCAAGCATGGGCTGGAACGCCCACTGGCATCATCCTTGTCTTCATGTTCTTTCACCTTCATATCTTCTTGCAGTTTTGCAGATTCTTCCTCACCAATGTATTTAGCAACTATAGGATGGTCATCTATGACTACCAAATCCTGTTCAGCGTCTTCTATGTCTAAGAGATCTGAATCAGAGTCCTGTCTCACCATAGTCCATGTAGTATCCGCAATATGCGAATTGAGACTTTTCACATAACTTACATTGACTTTACTTGCTATGTCATCATCAGATTTAGCAGCATGAAGAAAAAATCCTCCAGTGGATAGTTCCTGAGGGGAAGGATCTAGACTGCTACTAGCCAAAGGTCTGGAAGCTTCTAAACCTCCCTCCACCAGTGCCACTGAATCTGCAGTTGTAGGGTCTGCAACTGGAGTGAAATCAGAACTAGAAATTGGAGTAAAAGTCCTGTTGAGGTCATGCTCACCATGACTGCTATTTATTTTCTTGCGGATCAAAGACAAGTGTCCTTCATTTAATCTTTTTGTTGTAAAACTCCTTTGTTTCCCTTCCCCACATTCATCCTCTTTGTTGATGATCTGTTTTTCCTTTGCTGGTTTTAGAACAGCAGGCATTAGAGGCTCCAAGTAAAAACTGTCCGGTTTGCTTTCTGAAGTCTCACTATTTGTTTTTGGAGACCATGCAGATGTAACTATGCTGGGCACCCTGGCTGATGCATTCTGCAATTCCACATCAGCACGGTTTGGCCTTTCTTCAGATCTGATTATTGCAATAAGCTCTTCATCTTCATCCTCAATTTCAACATTGTTCAGCAAGCTCTTCCCATTAGTCTTCATGGATGGAGGATGGGGCTGATTTTTTGGAGTTACATTAACGATGTTTGAAGCAAGGCTGTCTTTGCTGATTGATCTAGCCAGACTAATGCTATCACCAGACCCAGGGTCCACGTCAGTACTGGCAGAATGATGAAGAGCAAATGGTGTTGGCTGAGACAGAGGCCTAGAAAAGATAAGAACATTCTACTGATGCTTAAGCACAGAAAGTTATAATTTGTTAAACTAAGGCCCTTGATAAAAACAGTGACAATTTTTGCTTCGTTGTATCCTTTATCAAAAGTGACCAGCAATACTAAATAGCAACTTAAGATGTAAGTCTAAAGTCTTTGCAATTGCAAGCTCAAAACCACTCATCTCTGAAAATGTACCTTTATAGAAAACTAAATTAAAGTGACTCTCAGTGCAGTTCTAAGGAAGTGATACCACATCGCTGCACTGGCTGTCACAGTATCCTTTCATTAAGCAGTACTGGAATAGTTAAATGCATCTCTTACCTGGGTTTCCTATCTGGCCATGCAAGAATTGAACCTCGTGGTTGCCCATCAACACGGGTCAAAGAATTAGAACGATGCCGATGACCTGAAATACATATTTTAAGTTGTTAACAGTTTAGAAATGTTCTTTAAATAAGCACTTTTACTTAAGAGCAAACATAATAAACCCTTTCACCAAGAGATGGCAGCAGCAAACAGATTTGCTGAAATAATAACCAAAGACAAAGCCTGAAAAAAACATAGGGAAAAGTAATGGCATCCACACATCTGACTGTTGGCTTTTCAAAGATCAAACTGTTCAATTTGCTTTCCCTGTCATGCCCCCAACCTTTAAAAAGCCCTCACGGCCTGTTGTCAGAGCTTAAGAAGTTGGAATGTTTGGTTGGTACCTTAGCTGAGCATCCCTGGATAAGTATAGGCCCTAGGTTTTCAGTACTACAAAATGTTTAGTGAAAACATGTCAATTCCTAGAGTGAATTGTCATTCTGGATGACAATTGTACTTCCTAAGACTTGGCAAGGGGATTTCTCCTTTCTTTTCACAGAATTTACATTATTAGTGTTCATTTCTTGCACTTGAGATTCTGAGTAGCTCACTTGTTTGAGAATACCTCATAATGCAAAGATGATTTACTCAAACTCAACATGCTTACCACCTGGCTGACTGCAGTTTATTTCCACTTTAGCTCATTCAAATATATTAACTTATATTTTTATTCATTACTCTATTGACACTGATGGTCATTGCTGGTTGAAATGCAAATTCAAGGTAGACTTACCAGGGCTGTCTTCTCCCTGTAAAGACTTTTGTTGCTTCTGTCTCAAAGGGAGCAGTGGATGGGAAGGGCTAAAAGCAGGGCTTCCTCCTTTGCCACTAAGAAAAGGAAATTTTCATTACTACTCACATGGCTAGTAAAGATGAGCTGCTTGAATAGTTTTCATGTTTTAACGGCCTTTTTCAAAGCAGAAGTTAGACCAACTTCTGTCATGCAATGGTGACATTAACTGATGGGTCTTATTGGCATTTGACAAATGAAGATCAAAACAGCACAAAGTGCTGCTCTGAACTTGAGACTTGAGAATGTTTTAGGGACTCACTGCACACAACTCAAATTCACTCAGTTTGTAGTGAATGTTTAAGCAGCAGAAATTATAGGTTATCCAAATGGAAGCGTAAGTTGAAGATTAGTCTAAAGAACATGAAACCAGACTTACAGATAGTCAGGCTCCTCAGGGTGCAGGTAGTATCTGCTGCAAGCTTCAGAGCCTGCCTGAGCTGCAGGCTGCAAGTCTGCAGGACTTGTAGTAGCAGGGCTGGCCATGAAACTGCGCTTGGTTGCATTGGAAATGGGAACAGGCGGACGACTGCTCTTCTGCTGCAACACTGCTTTAACTGTGCATATATTTACAACATTAACACAACTTACACTGGTCATCAAAATAACAAAACAGAACCTTTACGCATTAGAATGAAAATTTTATGACACAATTCTAAAATGAAACTTTAGGCACTACTCTTTATCTAATGTATCTTGTGGTGAAGTTAGTGGAAAGTTACAAGTAAGTAATAGTGGGCTTAGGGAAAACCTTATCTGTCTACCTCATGCAAAGAACTAGAACTCAAGTGGATCTGGAACTAACTTTCCTTCTGTTTTTACTGCTTTTGAAGATCTCCAGCAAGCAAAAACAAAACTCCAAAGGAAACATCGCTGTGCAACAGTTCCACTGAAATGCAAGGATCTTTTAAACAACATGCTAACATCCACAAGGAGTTAAAAACTTACCATCTTTTATTTCCTGAATATCTCTTGGTTGTACAAAGTCTGGTTTGACATTCTCAAACCACCAGAAGAGTTCCGCAATGAATACCATGACGTTAGGCTAGAAGAGAAACAAAGGAAAAACACAACTCACAGTCACAAAGCTTTTGTGATTTACCTACATTTTAGTTTAAAACGTATTCTTCATTATGTTTCTTACCTTTAAAACCAAAGGAGCATATAACATGTCCTCCAATGTGAGGTAAAAGCATTTGTTTAGATATTCATTTGAGAATTCTCTCAGAAGTTGAATATTATAGAGGCTGTCTGCAATTGATGTTACCTCCTTCAAACAAATGTCTAGAAAAGTGAAAAAGGTAAGTTACAACACTACAATGTTTTTTAGCAAAGACAACTCATGTTTTCAATGCTGACGACTGACAATTGCTGAAGAATGGAGAAAGTACTTAAAAATCTAGATTTTATAATGCCAAATTCCTACAGAAGAACGTGAGGATGATCAGCTAACAGAGTAGTGGACAGGTACTCCTTTTTAGTGTCTACTGAAACCAAGCTTAGTTGAACAAAGAAAGGCATATCACCTAGACATATTAAAGGATTATTTTGTAGCTTGTAATATATAGAGCAGAGCCTTCTAAATGTAAAAAACCAAAATTAGAGGTTACATCTTAAAATACACTGAGGCAGATTCCATGTGACCCAACTCTAACTTGCTGTGCTCCACTACTTATTAGATGCGTTGTGTTTTCACTTCATAATGTATTTCTAGCTCAACTTTCAAAGATTAAAGAATATTTATCTGTATATTTAAGCCTTTATTACATACCATCCAGTTTCATTTGCTCTGGACAATAATAGTGTATGACAGCCAGAAGAGCAGCACCATCGCTACCATCCTTCATCAAATCTTCAAGCAAAGGGAAGTAAGGGAGTTGCCTGCTTGAAAGATGGTCTCTCCGGTAACGCACCTACCAAAAGAAAACAAGTGATCATGTGATGCTAACAAACAGAAAAGAAGACTGGAAAAAAAAGGAACTGAGCATTGAAAACTCTTTACGGTGGATCCTTTACAGCATTCTGCTCTAAGTCAAAAGCAATTTACAAGCTTACTTTTCCCTCAATGGAAGCCAATTCTGCAGAATACACTGCTTCCCTTTTAATCACTCTCTTGCATCTGGCAGCAATCCATGCTGCTGGATTCCTAGCTTCATTCTCACATTTTAACTTACTGCAAGCAATTTAAGTCAAAATCCTTCTGCAGAGATGCATGAATGCAGCAGATCCAAAGAAAGAGACACGGATAACTACATGAAAACACTTAAAGCTTGGGAAAACCAAAACAAAAACACAGCAAAAGATAATTCAGGTGGGCTAGTGATTTCTCATACATTACCTACATCCACAGACTTGTCAGTCCACAGACAGCAAAGCTATCCCAGAGATATTCAAAACATGGTATGTCTGGCAAGCCAGCACACAATATGAATACCGTGCAAAGGAAAAGAACATGGCCTTTTCCAAAAAGCAAGAGGAGCAAGCAGAGCCTTTAAATCAGCGGCAAAACTCTCCTTGATTTCACCATAGATCAGAATCAAACTCTTGTGCAAACCATCCCCCAGCCCTCACAGAATTTGGAGCACAGCTGAAGAACAGCTAATGCCAGTCAAGTAAAGAACAAATCTTGGCATTGCTTCTTGCCATTTGTGCAAGAGAAGCTTTAATGTTGATGTTCACTAAGCACCCACATGCTGGTAGGCTGGAAGGTTGTGTCTAAGCTCAAGCAGCAAAGCAGTTGGGCAAGCAAAAGAACTACAGACTACAGAGGTTAGCAGAAATACCTTAAAGTGTTGGGAAAAGACTCCTTTTACACGTTAGTGCATTAATATCACTTAGCATTTAACAAAGTATCTTGACTGATGTGCTGATATACAGAGACTGTATTCAGCTGTCAGAGGCAAGCTGGATTTTATCAATGGGATCATAGACTTCCCAGGACAACCTGGGAAAGCTCTACACAAACACACACATACTCATATGTGTCAATGTGGGATAGCACAGGCTGAGAAAAAAATCCATTCAAAGGAACAAAAGTCACAGAGCATTAAGCAGCAGTTGATTTATTTTGCACAACTATAAAGATGTTATGTTAAGCTTCCCTGGCAAAGGCAAGAAAGTCTAAAAGCTACCTCTGTATGTTAATGCTATTTTCCTGTCCTTTTACCAGGTGCAAGCTACTTTTTTTTCCCCAGCCTGAAGCACTCCACAAATATGCAATGGAATGTGAATCATACTGTACCACACGAGCATATTCCACTGGTTCCAGCATGCAGTGCGATAGGGCATGCATCAGATCGGGCTTACACAAAAAGAAACGGTGAGACACACGACGGTGGTTATTCAAACAAGAAACAAATCAACTGCATTAGCAACATCCATTATGCACTGGAAATGTGGTCATTAAGTCTGATAAAATAAGTATGCACACTAAGGTGAACTGGTTAGCTTAAAAGGTTCAGCACTTCTGCACTTAGATGAAGGAAGCATATTAAAGACCAACCTCAAAAACTTTAATTCCTCCTGTATTTAAAGTAGATACAAAGAACTCCTTTCCAATAGGCTTAAATGGAATTTAAACTAACTACAGTCAATACTGAGAACTAGAATTCCTTGTTTATTTCAGCTTTGGTGAAAAAAAGCATGCATTTATCATCAGAGTTTTTGCACAGACTTACATTAATTCCTTATTCTTCTCTCAATTATTCTTCTCTTAATTATTCTTCTCTTAATCATCCAGTCTTTTACACTGAAAATGCTGAATTCTTTCCTGCATTCTAAGCTGAGTTTTGTGGTTTGTTCCCTCCCTTCCACCCACACAGACAATGTATGCCATTTGTATGCATTAAAGTGCAGAAGTGGGGGCCTCTGAACTAGAGACAACTTTATCTTTAATAAATAAATAGATCACAAAAGAAAAACTATGGAAGTGATAGCCTGACAGCTGCTATGGAGACTGCTAAATCTGTCAGTAAACCAGTATAAACCCACTGGTAGTGGACTAGCAGTGAGATAACCTCTATTTACTCCTTCCTTTACCACCAACTTGGTCAATGACACCCTTGCAAGTCACTTCCATTCCTGTAGCTTCTTCTGCTCTCACCCAGTTGTCTCTAAACAAAACATAAACCTGCTCAGCTTCCTCGAAAGGCTATCAAGTATCTGCCTCAAATACAGATGTGGCCTTTAAGCACACTAGAATGTAAGTGATAAGCACTAGGTCAATACTTCACTACACACAGGTCATTAAAGGAGGCCGGAAGACAGGTTTTATTAGCCTGCAGATCTCCACTTGCAATTCCTTTATTTCAGATATTTCAAGTGTTTTCACTGCAGTCCATACATTTGGTTCAAGCAAATAAAGGAGTAAAAGGCAGAGGAGTCGGACTGAGCAGAAACTGTGCCCGATCACACCTGCCTTTTCCAAGCACACTGCTCTTTGGAATTCTCAAAGAGACAACAGCTCTCACCTTCCCAGGGAGAAAAGGAAAACACCAAGTGCAGGGAAAGGGCAGCGAGGCTAAGGAAAGCAAAGGAACAAAGAAAAATCTCGGCAAGTTGGTATAAAACCAAGAAACTCTGCCAAAAGGAAGCAGGCTTGTGCATTACAATTTGGTTGTTTTTCTCTGTGCTATCTGGTGGAATTGATATTCCATGTCACATGTCATCATAAAGAAAATACGTATTTTCTTCTGATATGTACACTGCCTTTCCTCCTCCCGTTATGGCAGCATTTGTTTAGCAAACAACTCCAGCAACTATTGTAATGGATCCAAACTGGTTTGTCAAATCTTCAACCCCCATCTCAAGTGTTCTGGATTTGATAGATTTACAAACCTGTGCAAGAGCCTTATTTCATGAGCTACTGCAAAGATCTGAGTATCTGAACTATGGATTCGAAGATTAAATAACCATTTAAACCGACCAGCTTCTGTATCACCTTAGTGCTATGATCAATCGCCTACTTACAACAACAGTAAATGCAACCATTTCAACTGTCACCTTTCTAGCTTTTTGCTGCTACTCCATGTCCCTCACTCCTGCACTGTGCGAACAATTTTGAAGTGAAGTGATTATGCTGTATGCTGTACAGTATGCAAAAATCATGTCATGGAAACTAAGCCTGATGATCCAAAAGCTTACAGGTGTTTTCTCAAAGACCATCTAAGAAGCATTGTAATGGAAGCAAACACTCTGAAGAAATTTAAAAAGCCATGATTTTGTGGATGACAACTGGTGTAAAAGTAGTTCACTTACAGGTACTAATTTCCAATACCATTTGGAAGGAGACTGCTCAGGAAGCAAGGAAAGGAATGTAGGAATAGGAAAGGAACATCAGCAATGCAAGTTAAAAGCAGTAATACTTAAATGCACTTTAGCAATAAACACTTTCATGTTTTAGAGGGGGTGTAGCCTAGAAATTTAGATTTAAAAATACTGAAATGAGACCCAAAAGTCAATAGAATCAAATAATTAAAGGGATCCTCAGACCGTGCATTAACTTGTAAATGAAACAGCCCTTTAGTCCCTTATTGTTGAAGAATATTTTACATGAAAAAGCACAGGAAAAACCTTTGCCACTGACACAAAAGTTAAATCACTTGTGCCTTGTTCATGTGTCACACTTTCATCCCCTCTACAAAGCAATGCCAATTTGAGGAAAGAACATAGCAGCCTTTTTTAAGGCTTCATTAAATCATAAATTGGGAGCTCAGTTATCACACAGTATATTTGAGAAAGATCTGGTTTACGTTCTCCAGAAATGAAAGTGTTCTTATTTTGCAATGTTAGTGCATTGTGATATAATTTCTAGGGAAAAGGGTGGAAAAAACTACAAACACATATAACATTTGAATGCCAAGAGTGCGCTTACGAGATAGAACTTGAATAAGCCTCTGAATACACATTAGACAATTAACCCATGCAAAATGAATATGTCCCAAGAGCTTTCAAAATATAAAATATATATTTTGTGCTGTGAAAGCTGAGTCATATTTATTACCCATGTAAAGTTGATACAAGTTATTTTAAGTTGAAGCAAGTTGGTTTTGTCCAACTGAAACTTAAAAGAAAGTCAGAAGGTACCAGTGGGCTTGAGAAGTAAGGAAGGGCACTGATGATAGACAGAGAACAAACTGCATGCACAAAACCTTAGGAGTATTGAGGACTGGACACCTCCTGTTTCTCTAACAAAAAAAACTATTATTTATATTCAAATCCACTATCCATCAAAAAAACCCAAAAGTCACAACTGAAGACAAATCTGGGTTACCTTTTGGTGTCCTGGACTTTCCATTAGCTGCTGTTTTAATTTAATCTCTTTCTCTGTGATCTCCCTCATTTTAAGGTTCACCTAGAAGGGCAGTGAATAGGAAAGATATTAAAATACATCTGAACACGTTTCAAGAAGTTTTCTTCTTCCCTTTACTTAACAGTCAATCCATTCTACAAACATAAAAAGTTCATAGAATAATGTGTTACAACAGTTTTCAAGACCAACTCATTTATTAGCAGTAGCTATAATCACAAGGGAATCCTGGGGTTGCAAAGGAGACATTCTCTTTGGAATGCGATCTGCTGTCACCCAAAAGGGTTTCAGTAACAACCTCTCCGCTTTGAAAAGTTTCAGTATTTCTGTTAAATGTATTCAAGTTCGTGAGAATTAAGTCTATCCTGTTATTTAACATGAAACAATGCTTCACCTCAAAAAATCCCAAACCTCACAGCAGCTTGTCTAAAAATAAAGAACCCAATTTCTTCACATTCCTAATTTAGTTATTATCTTCTATATTGTAAAATTTGCCCTGAAAAATTAACCAGCTTGATTACAGCATCCCTAAGAAAAAGAAATTGCCTTTCCCTGCTAGTCTGATTCTCTTTCCCAATGCTTACAGAAACCTTGGGAAGTCAAGCCTGAAGATGAAATTAGAATATGTTGCAGTAATAAGGGAATCAAGTACCATTAATAATAATCTGTATTAGGAGAATACTATACCCAGCTACCATTGGACTTGAGGTAACAGGTAACAATGCAGTAATTAAAGCAGTTCTCTTCACCTGAAGTGGAAAAGGTGATAAAACTGCCCAGGTAAGGAAGATGGAAGGAAGACACTCAGCTGAACCTTTCTAGAAATCTTAAAAGTAACAAGAAGAAACAGACACGTTTCTCAAAGCAAACTTACCTTGTTAATCCAGAAAACCATTGCATCCTCCAAATCATAGGGCAGTTCTTTTGAGGCACTGAATGTAGAGAAACGCTTGACACTAGCAACCACCTTTTCAATGCTGATCATTTCTACAGTATACGCCATCATCAGAGCATCAATCATTGCCATATGAGAACTCTAAAAGAAGAAAACAATAAGCATTTAAATGGAAAAATCCTTTAAAAATATAATATATTCTAACAGTATTTAAAATGAAAGATTCCTGAGGTTAGTGACCTAGAAATGAAGAGCTCTTCGTTCCATTAACTATTTTAGAGAGTGTTAAATAAAAAGAAGATGATTAGGTGGATTTAATTAAGCTAACCATTTTGATTGGTGCACAGCCCAGATCAGATTCAGACACAGGTGTATCATCACTCTCCATGACGTAAATCCCTTTCCGAGACAGAGCCTGGATCACCGACTGGTGTCCCTGCAGAGCAGCCACCTGATCGCCCTTCAGGATGAGGCTGCAGACGCGGCAGTACAGCTCGCTGGACAGCAGCAGCTTGATGACGGGTGGTTTAATGTGTTCTTGCTCATATTGATCGATGTAAAACGGGTCCTTCAGCTCCTCTGGGACGTTATCTGGAACAACAAAGACAAGTTTCAACAAGCGGCACCAACTATAAACAGAAGTAAATGTTTTTACTTTAATTCAAAGGCAGTGTATGAACAGAAAAAATACAAGCACCAAAAACCCCAGACATAGGCGAGTCCAGAGTTTCATATTGCAAATGGTTTTCAACAGACCTTTGTGCTTAACCTTTAGTTAAGTGAAGCACACAGAATTGGCTCCTGACATATACATTCTTCAGTACAAATCCTATACATCACCAATTTGCTTTCTCAAGGGACTGGAGTCCTTTTCAAGCAAGCACTTCAACATGGACACAAACTCCTCTACATATCTCTTGTGGTCTCCTAGAATAAGACCCAGCTTACTCAGCATGATACACTATCACTTCAACTCCTGACTGCAGAGTATTTTAATTGTTGTTTGGAATTATAAATCATTTACTTAACTCACAGGCTAAAATGCTCTGTGTATCAGAGGCAAAGTTTATACATTGCCAAAGCAAAATGTACAGCTACTTCAAGCAATATCCTAAAGCATCAGGGCACAGCAGTTAAACAACTGCAAGGCTCAGCCACCAACTCTCAAACTGGAAAAGAAAATTAAGCCACCCATTTCTTGGTTCTAAACTTCTCCACCAGTTTCCAACCCTCACGAAGACACTTCGGCTGCTCATCAGCACAGCTTCACAGCTGGCAGGAAAGGGAGGCACCACCAACAACTAATATTCTGATCACTCTAAACACATCCAAGGCATTCTGAATCACTCTAAACACATTCAAGACATTCTGAATCCACACATTGCTAGCTGATGCGCTGCCAACATTAAAGGTTGTGACACTACAGCACAAGGCAAATGTCAACTGATCACAACAGCTGAAGGTAGAAGAAATGCTGTTGTGAGCAATAGTTTCTTGGTATTATTGAAGAGACATAAACCAAGTTAAAAAAAGATACAGCCCAAAATAAATGTTTCTACTCATCCTCAGTAATCAGACTAGAAGCTATTGATCTTTATAATAGCCTGGCAGTAGTAATGAGTGTCTTCAGCTCCGGGAAGAACACTTTCTAGCCTCAAGTATGTTGTCTTAACAGCAGCCCAACATTTCATCATTTGCAAACATCAGATTCTATCTTATGCTACCCAGTCACTGTGAAGATCTTCCCCTGAAGTCACTTCAACCGTTCATTTAAATACGTACATCCCCAGTTAAAAGAATTATTAATTTGGAAGCGTGTTTACTTTTCATTCAGCTCATTTGCTGAATAATTAAATCTCCCCATTCAAAAAACCCTCCCACCCATGGCCTATCTTTGAACTGCAAAATGAGCCACACAGGATTTGTGTAGTGTAGAGCACTTCATGCTCATGGAGAAACAGAGACAGTGTTACCAGTTACACAAGCCAGAATACATCTTAGATAAAAACATGCAATAAACCAGTGTTGGTGCAACAGCTCTGACTGCCACTCGGACATACAGCACCACCACCACTGCTTTTCAAAATGGTATGCTCTTTGAAGTTCTTTAAAACTAAGATCACTATTTTTCCTTTATGTGACATTGACTGCTGTGATGCACACACCATACACCAAAGATGGCTAGAAGAGACACACTAAAATCCCCGTGGCACCACAGAAGTAGCATTTGTTAATGTGGGTGTCCATTTCTAGTAAAATAGAGAATAAATTCAAATATTTTTAATCTTCTTAACATTAGTCAACCTGACCTAAAATCAAAGGCTGCTGAAAGCTAATTCCATTTAATGGTCATTGTCATTTCCAGGAGAACTAGAGCTTCCATTTCAAAAGAGTGAGGAAAGATCCAAAAATCAAAACATAAAGCAGCTCACAGAATTCAACATTTTAGCTTCCTTACAAGCAGCTGAACCTTTAACAGTCAAAGATACATTGCTTTTGACTAAAATGATTTGCGAGAGGGAATAATAGGATAGTAGCTCATGAAATATCCATGAAGTAGTACACTTCCGGCAAGAGCATTAGCACCATTCCAAGTTTTAAAGGCTTCAAGACAAAATGAAAAACGCAAATTCAAACTGTCTGGAATCTGAAGTACTCGGATGCAGGTTTAGTGGGAACATCTGCCCTCCACCAGCTCCACAGACCCCTGCTGAGCAGGGTAACCGAGGTGACTGTCTGAAACTGCACTGCGAGGCTGGACAAAGAACCCTGAAGGTCCACCAAGGCGCGCGCTGTCCACACAGCCCACTGCACCAGCAGACACCTCACTCTGCATTTTCTTCAGGTCCCTCTTCCACAAGGTAGACTGATTATTTTACAGCCTGTAACTACAAAAAGCTTTCTCTCCAACACTAACACACCCCCGAGGATATAATCTATTGGACTGGGTTCTTTACACACGCTATTGAAACAGAAGAGGCGACTGGAAGATGAAGCTCAGCTCCCTGTGTGACAGGGGCAGTAAGACCTCAAACATGAATTTTCATTTAAACTAGCAATATTTTAATGATTTTAAAAGCATTTTCTAGCAATAAATGGATCTAGGTCTTAATGATGAGATTCCATGTCACAGAAATCCATTTATTTTTTTAAACATAAATAATACATCTTGTATCTTGGCTGCTGGTCTTTAGTCTGAGTGTCCAGCCAATAGATCTTGAGATCTTTTTCTTCTATAACTAAAGAACTCATGTTTCTGACCTCCATATAATAGCTTAAAGACCGAATGGATTTAGACTGACCAGGATTAAAGACGGGTGAGGATAACTTCTAGTACCAGGATAATTTGACTACTATCATAAGAAGTTATTCATAAACATTAATCCTCCCATAATAGCAACTTAATTCACTGTGAATACTTGCCCATTTTTATATTCTACCTTAGCGTACTCAACACTTCCACCTGCTAAATTTGCCTACCCAAGACAGAAAGGAACACTTTTGTAACTAATCTGATGTCCTGACTAAAGGCCCACAGAAATTTTAAGGTATATAAAACACAATTCACGTATTCACTTTATTTAAATAATATTCCAATTTACTTCATATTGGACATAATCACACTATCCATTGCTCGTTTCAACAATCCACTATGGAAACACAAGCAGTCACCAGCATCAGGGAGGGCTTTTTTCCATGTTTTTTATGGATCAGACAGACTCCAACCGTGACATATGCTTTTTGCTTGCCCCACTACAGAACGCGTCAATGCTCTTATTGAGAACAATGCTCCTGTCTTTCCAAGCCCCAGTTTCCATAAACATCTTTTTCAACACCTTACTTTCATGTCCTATAATTGAACATATAGGTTAGAAAAATTCCATTGATTAATGGAATACATCTTTATGCTTTGGAATCTGAAAAAAATCACCAAAAAACCCCCAACTTCTGAGCAATTAACTTCCAAGCTGTAGCTACACACACTTCTGCTGCAGCAGTTTAACAGCAAACCAAAACCAATTAAACCATATAAAAAGGTCTTTTATGTTACTATTCCATCTAATCAGAAAGCTTGCAAACACCTTCTGTTTTTCCTTACGTGCTTTCCGAGTTATTATCCCAGGAAAAACATTTACATCAACTTCAACGCAAGCTTTAGAGTTGCCAGTTTTAGACAAACTGAGGTGCTCAAAGCTTAAGGACGACCAGTGGTTTTACACCTGACAATCAGATCTGTGAAGGCATACGTCACTAATTCAGTTTGTCTAAGCTTCTGTTGAAGAATTTACCATGCTACGCTCTGTATCCCAGCTTTCACACATGGGCTTTATGTAAATTTCATTACCCAGTTGTATCCAGTCAGCTTCTTATAGAGCAAAACGCTCATTTTTGCTGTTTCCCACACTTATAAAAGCAAAATAATAACACAGTTTCCCAAGTTTTAGCAGAACTCTCATGGGTTCTTGCCCCACTGGAGAGACATCTCTACCAGCCATTTTTATGAGATGAGGACTCAAAGCTAAGCCATCATGATTCCTCATGAAGCGATTCTTTTGGTCAGTTCTGTCTCATCAACGAGTTCTAGTCTCTCCAAACAGTGTCAGTTTCAAGCATAAATCATTGTGTACAACAGAGTTTAGAGGATCACAAAACCAACTTCACTTGTAACTATCAGAGGCAATTATTGCCAAATCCTCTTCTCCTTGCCTTAGGGTATCATCTCACTGACACAAACCTGTTCAAAGACAACCACCTGACTGTGATTTGGTAAAGAAAAACACGGCAATCGGAACAAATTTGACTTATGCCTTGAACTGGAGAAGTGGATACACCCCAGATCTTATTTTACCTCCAGAAGCACGAAGAACTGGTTTCACATGGAAAGAGAGCCAAAGCATCCTGGTAAACAGAACGGAGCTTGTTTAAATTCTGAACAGGATTTCATTAGTATCAGTATCTGTTCACAGAATAATTTAGTACTGCATAGATGTCCTCTAGCTGCAGATCACGAGCAGGAGCTCCATATTCTCTGCAACTAAGACCATCTGCATTATACTAAAACCATTCTATGTTGGCTCTCATTGCAGAACTGTACTACACTGCTATAATACTACACGTGAACATGTACATACAACAGGCAGGACAAACATGCTAAAGACTTTGTATACCGCTGGTGAGGGTGACCGCACTCTCATTATCATATCTTTTGATCAAGCATAAAGCCACAAACCTGGATGAAGCACAAGAGACAGAGTAATAATTACGGAATTCTTCACCCCTGTAAACTTCACACAAGTAATATTCAGTGTTCATGAAATGGTATTATTAAAGAAACTAATGTTTAACTGTCAAACATCTGCAAATTGTAACAGCTTGCTTAAATGTATTTTTACCATAGACCTGAAGAAGCAGGGATCCCAGGAATTCAGGCAATTTAGCCCAGGAAACATGCTCACCCTCTACCAACTGGTAAATGTGGGTAGCTATTACAGTACTGTAAAACCTACTTTAACAGGTAAGTATTAAGTACTTCAAAGACCAAAAAAAGCCACAAGTTGCATTTCCCTTACAATGTACTACATTAGTCCTTGGCTTTACTGCCTGTATCTTGCCAAAGGTCTTGGGCTAATGCATTAAGTCTGGAAACAATGTAAAGCTCCATGGAGTAATAAGTAAGTAAAACCCACCAAATCCATTTTGAAGAATCCGAATTTTAGACAGATTTAAAGAAGCAACAACATTTGTTATTGAAAGGGTATCAAACAGCCCACTTGCTCCCAGCAACTGCAACACAAAAACTCCCATATACCCTTCTATATCTAAATTTTAATATTATAACCATGATGATGGGAAATGATTTCCATGCATAAATTAATGCTGTACTAACTAAATCTGCTGAGAGAACAATTTTCTCACTGCCATTAACTATTTTTCCATGTTGCACCAAATGAAAACACACCGGTTTTGTTCACCCTGACTGCTGCTGCTCAGAGCCCAAGGGGACAGCGGCACCGAAGGACCAGGTCTGCTCCCCCCAGCTCAGCTCTGTGCCACGCACGGTCCTGTTACCACTTGGCAATCTGGTTCATTCCACCAACTGTGAAAGAGTGCTCTCTCCCACGGACAGCTTGCCAAGCCTAAGCCTCCCACACTCACCTCCTGTGAACTGAAGTTCCACAAACTCAGTGGCACCCTTGCTCCTCGGACACTTGAACGCAATGAATTGCATTTTCACACTGCTGTAGAATTCCTAAAAGTGCATGTTTGTTCTAATCGAGGTTTGCTGATGAAAAAGATCATTCTGTTCTAATTAAACTCTGTTCCCTCAAACTACTGCCTCAGCTAACTGGACTTTACAATCTTTCAAGAGCTTAGAAGGTTTCCAGATCCATGTACTCCCAGGTTTATCTGGGGAGATGGATGACACTTGACTGGGGAAACACCTTCCTCACAGCATCCTTCCCTGCTGTCCTCTGGAACTCAGACAAACAGTTGTAAGACCTCCCTCTGGAATCCATCTGTAACAACGAGGCATCCATCACATACAGAAGGAGCTATGGGCTTCCAGAAACAAAGCATCCAGCCCGATTCCTGTGCAAGAAGAGGGGTTGCCTCACTAGCACGATTTGTGTTGAAAAGAGAAGGTAGCTGTGCTCAGTTGTTTGGCTACCAACATTCTCTCTTTTCATGGCCAGAAGGGGAAAAAAAGAGGAATGCATCATCAAATGAAGCACAGCCCAAACTAGGACTTCAACTCCAAATTACTTGTCATGCGTGCTCTCAGTAATTTGTCCTTGAGAAAACAAAGAAAGGATAAACAATTTTCCTGGTTAAGTGCCAGCTTAGATGTGGAGAATTCAAATATCCTTCCACGTAAACAGAAAATCAGTTTCAGGTAAAACCTGCAGCGATGAATGACTTCCAGTAACAGTCTACACTAGAATCCAATTCCTGGTTTTGACTATTCCCACACTTCACCATGAATTTAGCCTTACTCAGATGAAAGTGAAATCCAGGACATGCACCAGCATTTGAAAGATTCAGGCACAAAATTATGCCAATTCGTACATGCTAATTCCAAATCTAACATTTCAGACAAACACTCTTTACTTGGCCATTTGAAAGCAGTTATGGAAACCCTATCAGATAAGAACTACTCCAGAACATGAGAGTGGTTTAAGATTATAAACAAAGAAGCATTTTTTTCCATCAAATTGAATGGCTTGGTAGCTGCCCAAGACTCACTGAGCAACATCCAGTACGTTAAAACAAAAACATAACCCTAAGAGATAAGTAAAGTATTAAGTTCAAATATTAGCCAAAATTATAACCACATATGAAACCTTTTTAAACCCATTTCTTTATGAATTAAAGAGGCTTATAAATGTCTAAAGATTTTGCAATGCTATTCCAGAAGTAACGGTCAAGTGCCTACACAGACTTGCTGTTAACTGGTCCAAGAGGTACAGACACAATCTTGAGTTCTGGAGCCCCAGAAGACAGCACCAAGAAGCACAAGGCCATGAAGCTTTCTCTGCAGCACAGGATCCGTGCCAGTCTATTCTAATTTAGGATTAGCTTTCTTTCAGAGCAAAGTCATAATACAGTGTGACTCCATGGCTGGAATATCCATTTTATCTCTGATCACTAAAAAAGTCTTCAGGAAACGTTACAAACAATTCCAGCCACTGAAAAATATTTACATGAGGAAATGCCCGCTAAGTTCTTTGAAGTTATCAGTGTTTTACTAACACCCTCACAAAATTCCCACATTTTTTAAATGTAATCTGATAAATGTTTGGTGGTTTCTTTGGTCACTTGTTGCTTGTAATGAAATACCTCCGCTAATACTAAACATTATAACCCCATGATTTTCTGCTTTCTCCACAACCAACATGACGAGAACATTGTCAGAGCTGGAAATATTAAAAAAGAAAAGAATTCAGAAAAATATCTCAACAAGGCTTAATGTTTCACTGCAAGAACGGGCTGCTTTAGCCTTGTCACAAAGTAAGCTAGTGCTAAGCCATTAAGCATATTATGAGTTTGGCGAATTAGACTTAGATTAACAGGGCTACCTCATTTTCCAAAACAAGATTCTGCGCGGTTTTATTATCTATCTTCTGCTGGATAAACAAAACCCATTAGTATTCCATCTTATTTCTTCATACTGAAGCTACTTAAACTCAAGAAGCATCTAGTAACAATAATCCAGAATACAGACAGATCTAGTGCAAAACAAAAAAGCAGATTTCAGTAGATGCCAGGAAAATACAAATGGTACTCCAAAAATCTTATTTTTCCAGGTTCGAGACTGTAAAGGCTTATGGCAACAGAAGGGAAAGATGAACTCCTCTATCACCTACACCTTGCTGTTTAATGTCACAGAACATAAACTGCACCTGCTCATTCAACATTTCTTTTACATAAAAGAACACTGCTGATCATAAATAGATTTTAGCTCATTTTGAAATCAAAACCACAATCTGATCAAAATCAAAAGTCCTAACTGAGCACACCAAGGGTGTCAATGTCCTAGCATCCACTGGCCAAGATGACTAGCCAAGGAAGCACACTAAAGCTTTCACAGCTTGGAGGCTTGGGGCCTGCAAGCAGCAACATACAGCTTTGTGGAAGAAAGCCTATGTGGCTAAAATGAGGATTTAAACAATTTGAGGTCTGAACTCTTCACAAGGGCAATCTGTGAGCGTTCACCATTACGTTTGCTGATTCAGGGCATCTTGCATAGTGCCATTATTCCTGTCAAAGATGACGGGAAACACACGATGTTACAAGAGAACTAACTGTCATATTATTGTTATTTGAAACAAAGGTGATTCAAGCCCAATTTAATCACTTCTGGAATGGCAGCAAAGGCAGAATAAACAAGAACAAAACCAAGAATGACTTTCTGATAGAAGTGATCTTACCTATTCCGTAGGCTTTAGCACAGATCCATTGTAGATTAGCAGCTATTTTTGCTCTGGCTGAATCATAGAGCTCCAAAGGGACAATCTCAACTGCACTATCTGCCAGGGCATCCATTTTTCTTCTGGTACTATCTCCACCCACACGAACATCAACATCCACCATCTAAAACAAAACAAAAGACACTGGACTTTTACATGAGCCATTTCTCTCACTGCATTTCCAAAACCACAGAGAGGAGCTGGCTGGATGGGATCGCGGGCAAGCGTTGTGCCAGGCACAATACGGTGGGATGAACACCAAAGGCCCGACATCCTTCAGGGATATTCACCGAAAGGGCTTATTTCGCGACTACATCCGAGCCCGGAGCAAGCATCCCTGCCTGTGGAAGGTAGGGATTTGCGCACAGCGAGCCCTGGCCAAGGCTACGACCTAGCGAAAGAAGAAAGGAGCGGCCCCGTCACCTGCCCGACCGCTGCAATAAAGACAAGCCGGGGCGCTGCCGCCCCCCCACCGCTCCCGCAGGCCCCGCTCCGCCGCCCCCCGCCGCCGAACAATGTGGGCAGGTACCGCGGCCCCCGCCCGCCCTCGGGGCCGCGGCAGGCCCGGGGCAGCACCTGGGGCTCCTTCCCTCGCCTCGGCCGGACGAAGCAGCAGAGGTTCCTCGCCCGCACCCCCATCCCCGCGCCGCTCGCCCCGCCGGAGGAGGGCAGGGGGCCGGCGGCTTCCCCCTCCCCGCCGCGGCCCAGCCCGCATCCCCGCCCCCACCCGGGAGGAGGAGGAGAGAGAGGAGGAGGGAGAGGGGCGCAGCCCACCCGGCGCCGGGAGCCCGCTCCGCGCACGGGAGCCGCCGAGCCCCCGCCGCCGCTCCCCCCTCACGCCCGCCCGCCGCGGCCTACAGGCCCCGCCGCCTCACCTTGCCGCGCTACCGCTGCCTCATCCCCGCGGCGGGGGGGGGGGCACTAGGGAGGGGCGGGGGTACCGCCGCGGCGCCCCGGCAGCGCGCTGAGGGGCGGGGGGGGGAGAGGCTCGGCGGGACGGGGACGGGACCGGAGCCGGTGCAGGAGGGAGGAGGAGGGACGGAGCCGCCGGGCCGGGGCTGCCACCGCCGCCGCTCGGGACCGCGCGCGCGCGCATGCGCCCGCCTCGCGCGCGCTCCTTCCCCGTCTCCCTCCTCCTCGCCCTCAGCCCGGCCGGGGCCGCGCGCGCTCGGCGGGGAAAGGAGGCGGGGCCCCGCTACCGCGCGCGCCGGGCTGCGCGCGTGCGCGTGAGCGCGTATGTCAGCACTGCGCAGGCGCGGGGGTCGGCCGCCCGCTGCCGTCGCTAGGCAACGGTTGCCGAGGGAACGGGGACCGGCGCGCAGAGCCCTCCCGCCCCTCACGGCACCGGGGCTGGGCCTGGCGCGGCCCCGGACAGGCACAGGCTGTCCAGCCCCCCGGGAGGGAGCCCAGCGGCCTGCCCCTGTGTCGACTCCGTGCTGTGGCTTCCTTGCCTGAGGACAGTTTCACCGGGGTCCGCCACGAAGGGCTGAGGGTCCTGGAGGGTCCAGTCTGGAGAAGAGAAGGCTCAGGGAGGACCTGATCGCCCCCTACAACTGCCTGAGAGGAGGATGGAGCCAGGAGGGGCTGGGCTCTGCTCCCGAGGAACAAGGGATGGGACAAGAGGAAACGGCCTCAAGCTGCACCAGGGCAGGTTTAGATGGAGCTGAGGAACAATTCCTTCCCCAGAGGGTGCTCAGCACTGGAACAGGCTGCCCAGGGCAGTGCTGGAGCCACCGTCCCTGCAAGGGTTCACACACTGTGGAGACGAGGCCTCAGTGCCATGGGTCAGTGGTGGCCTTGGCAGTGCAGGGGTAAGGGTTGGATGTGATGAGCTTAAAGGGCTCTTCCAACACAATTGATTCGATGATGATGGAGAAGGAGCCTTCCTGGCTAAAGCAGGGTGAACAATGAGATGGGCTGGAGCTGCTTCCCCCACCGCCTTGCACAGCCCATCTGCCAGCCATGCTGACAAGACATGGGCTGACAATCAGCAGTATCATGAATAATTCCCCTCAAGACTTGATGGGCTCACAGCTGGTCGTGATCAAAGGATGTCAAAGGTGGTTTCCAGGCAGAAGTCTGGCTCCAGCATTGTGTGTGTTTCTAAGCAAACAGAGAATTTCTGCGCCTGGTTTGTGTTACAATCAATAGAAAACAGCAAGAAACGTGACAGGTTGGTGGTTGGCCACTGCAGGGTGAAGTTAGACTATCAAAACCACCTTGGGGCCAGCCAAGGTGCCCTTAGCTCCCATTGTGTTCCAGCCGCTGTCCAGTGTTCTGCTGCCCATATGGGAGCCCCAGGCTCATCATGATCCAAGCTGGATCCTGCAGATTAACTCACTTGACAAGTGAGTTTCAGGGCTCATCGGAAAAGTGAAGCTGCACGATTAAGAGAGCAGAGGCTTGAGCCTTTAAATGCCTGTGATGGAGAGATGAATTATCTTCATATCCATCTGCTGAAAATGTGATTGTAAGTTTAGCTGCACAACAGTGAGAGCAGACTGACCTGATTCTACCTAATTTTGTCACGAGTCTCATAAATTCTATTTTCTGCGTGTAACATTTACATGAAACATGGAAGTGTTTCAAATCATCAAAGATGAATTTGGGTCTGTCTTAAGGTTCAGCGTTTATTTCCTTATGTCTTCTCAGAGTGCAAGTGGAGGGCATTCTGCTGCGTGTCATCAGGAAGTACAACCTGGTGTTCAAAGGTTATCCCAGCCTCTATCACTCCTCTCTAGGGCAAGACTGTACACAACTAAAGTCAATGTCCTCTGCAAACAACTTGCTGGTTGTTTTGAAATCTCTGTTCTGAGAGTTAGGTTTACACGAGAGCATTTGCAGGGTACTGTTTTGTGACGTTGCCATTAGAACAAGCTGCTCTTGTTTTTAGATGAAGCATTAAGGCCCAATCCAAATCCCCTTAATTTCAGGAAGAATGGTTTCATTTGTGTGGTGGATTGGGCACTAAGTGGGCTGCAGAAACAGAATGGCCCTGTGGCTCTTAGGGCAGGTGACCTGTATGCGAGGGAGAAGGTGCAACAGAGAAAACTGACCTACTTCTTCCTCTGACATATTTTTCCTGGAGGTAAAGAATGGATCCAGTTGTTAAACCGATCAGCATCCCTTAGGAACAAAATACATTTAAGAGGGTGCGAGGCTACTGGTGCAAAACCAGGTCAGTGGTACCTGCACCCCTGAAACTCTCAGAATACAAGCTCAAGAAAATGGACATTGGGAAGAAAAAGCATGCATGGAGTCCAGTGGTAAGGAGAATGCTCTCCTTTTACAACCCTCTGCTGCACTTGGGATCCTGACCTTAGCATTGCTCTCCCCCTGTCATTCATATGGTGCTATCCTCCAGATCCAAGTTTCGGTATCACCGTCTTCCAGTCTGATGTGCAATGTGCTGCCACTTCTTCATGGTAATGCCCTGAAAATGCTGCTTAGGGCATTTGCTTGTCCCTAAGTGGAAGCTAAAATTGATGCTTTGGGAAACTTTGTAGATGATGATGAAGTGGTTTGTCAAGAACTCGGCACCATCCCACACCAGCGTCCTCAAAATTGTCCTGGAGATAAAAAGCCTGCACTTAAATGGGAGGGTCCTCAGTGGATTGCTAAATGTGTTTGCCTTTTCCACAAGAAAATGACTCTCCCATATTCAGTAGCAGCCAATTCATCTTTAATTTGCCTGCTCCTTGTTTCTTTCCTGTGCTCCCCTACTAAACCTGCTTCAAGGCTTTTCTTCTGGAAAATGTTAATCCATTGCTTTTCTATAGGAACTAATTTTCCTATTAACCATTCAGAGTGGGTGTACCTGCGAGCTGACAAACACTGCGCAACTTGTCTTCCAGCAGAACTCGGAGTAATTACAAGGAGGCAATACCTGTGACAAATTACCATACTTGAGCACGACACCTATGGCAGGTAAGGGAGCTAAACCTGTGTGCTTGTTCCCTGGAAGACTGCCTGCAGTTTCGGTTTCTCCCACTGTGTTTCATTTATCACTATGGAAGAGCACATGTGGAATAAGAATATCAGTCCCTTGGCATCCCAAGGACGTCAGGTCTAAGTTTATGTTGTAACAAATGTGTAGTCTGTGGCAATATAAGCGTGCTGTGCACTGGGATGATGTGGGGTGGAGATAGTGCCTGGGTATGCAGAGAAAGAAAGAGCTGACCCACCAGCGGCACCTTCCAGTTAGGAAGGCCAGCAGGGAACTGGAATTCTCCCTCAGCATTACAAAAAAGCACCTTGAGATGAAGGAAAACGCCTACCTGCCACAGCCTGCATGAAGCCCATGCTTCACTGACACCTGCAGCTACTTATGTAGAGCGAGGTCTCCATATGGTGTCTCTGCCCATCACGTAATGCCCCTAGTGCTAAAACCAGTGAAGAAAAGAACCAGGGCTTGGGAATTTCAGCATGCTGGGCAGCCTGATTTCTGCTTCACTGACTTTCCTCAGTACGACTTCCCACTTTCCAAAGCAGTCATTTCCCATCCTTCATCTCCTTCCTTTCCGCAGGCAAAGAGCAGTCATCAGCAGGACAGTGAGCCCTTCCCTCCACTGCCTCCTCAGACACTACCTGGCAAGGTTCACCATACCAAGCTCCGCGGCACAAACACTGTGCAGGTGGGTTTGCACCAGGCAGCACCACCACAGAGCAAACAAGAAGAAACCACTCTGGTGTGGTTTGTGCTGTGCTCCTTATTCCCTCTGGATGGTTTATAACCCACATCCTTCAGGACCGAGCTGCCTGCTCATTATCGCTGCTGGGGGAGCACTTGCTAATTCATCCCTCCTCTTCATCAGTGTGCAAAGCCCAACAGCTCTATCTGGGAAGAGGTTCTTTGCCTTTAGTCTTGCTCAACAGCTCCTGCCTGTGCTCTCAGGGGCAGCCAGAGCAGAGAGTCAAATGAATCAGCAGGATTTTGTCCTCTTATCCTTGCAAAACAGCCAACAGCGTGAGGACAGCCGGGGCAGAGCAGTGCAGAGCAGCTTGTGTGCACTTGCCACCGAAGCTGCCTGCAGCCCTCTCCTCATGGCTCTATTTTCAGTCCCGGACTAATTTTGAACACCGCTGTATCTGCTTCCGTCTGCTTAGTTCTGCAGGGCCTCGTTTGCCCTTAATATCCCCAGCTGAGATTGTCTTAGAGCCTTGGCTCTTCCAGAGGTCGCCGCACAGGGTGAACACTGGTACCACCATGTGGGCTACCTGGGAGGCAGATAGGTCCATCTCCTCTGTGCCAATGGGCTTTTGCATCCCCCAGCACATACTACAAAGCTCAAAAAAAGTTATATCTGGCTGGAAATTCACTAAGGAAAAACAGTTGTGGCCAAAACCCTGTTTAAATTATCACTTGGATGAGTGGAGCCAGGGTACTGTAACACAGCGGCCTGCAGACCCCCCCATTCAATTGTGCTCTGACATCTCTTTTTCTCCCCTGTACAAAGAGTTTCCTCTGACAGTTCATCACGTTGCCAGCCTTAAGGAGAAGAGAGCAGAATATTATTCTTAGTAATAGAACAGTCACTTCAGCACGATTACCAACACCACGGGAACAGTTCCTAAGGCATGATGCCGCTGTCAGTCATTACTTATATCCAGTTCTGTAACTCATGAGGAGTATGCAGTGGCATGGCCTTGTGCAGCAGGAACAACATGCAACAAGCCATATTTTTCATGTAAATACAGAAAACAAATTAAGCACAGATAGCAGGGCTCCATTCATTCATGTGTTCGCATTATTGTGCAGGTAATGTGCATGCAGCCCAGCTATTTATGCTGATGTTATTCAGCAAGTTATTCACATTTATTTCTTTTCCCCTTGCCTAATGTGTTTGATGTGTATCCAATGGTGCCAGGGGAAGAACCGCTTCACACCTCTGCCTGACATTTGGGCCTTGCCTGGGTTTCCCTGGTAGTCCATGGGGATGCTTGGGTGGCTCTCATATCCCTCTGACCCCAGGGAGAAAACAGCCAGGCAGGGAGTGCTGGCAGCTCTGCTCCTCACAAAGCAGCTGCCCCTCTGATAGGTGTTAAATTAATAGTATTAAAATCGTATTAAATACTGCTGCTGTTCAGCTCTTCTCTCCAGAGCACTGTACAAACATGAATTAATGACTCTTATGGCCGGGGGAAGTGTTATCAGAGCAAAGGGTGGCAGCTCCTGGGAGCCAGACCTTCCCTTGCTGCCTGTGGGGAGCGGGATCTCCCTCACTGGGCCTGTGGTTATCCACAGCAATTACAGCTCCCGGCGCACTGGTGATGGGATTTAAGTGCCTGCATTAATAACAGGAGGGGGTTTAAGATGTAAGATACATTTATCTCCAAGGTTATTTATGTTTAAAGTCCCTGGACTATGTTTAGGAGGACGGCGGATCAATAGCATTTACCAAGTTTTCCAAGAGAGATTTTCACACCAAGAGGTTTGATCCCAGTGTGCCTTCCCTATGCCTTGTCCTTTCTTGAGCACGCCCAGCCAGGGACTAGCTGGGTAAGTGCTGAAAGGCTGTTGTCATCATCTAATTAATGAGTAAATTTCTCTGTATCTTTATATGCATTAAACCCTTTTCAGCAGTCAGAGTTGCGCAGCATTCAGACAGAGGTCATTTCCGATGGGAACCGTTGATTTGCTTTACCCAGATGATTTCTCTTTAAATCACCTTTTTCCTACGGGCACTTTGGAAAGTAAAACTCTATTTACCACAAATATATAACTATGCAAAGACAGAATAACTCGCCTCCGACTTTTTCACCACTATTTAACTGTTATTGGAAAGCAGTGAACAGTTGAAAGGCAGAAGAAATGAATAAGAAAAAAGCCCTAATTGAACCCCAAAATGCCAGCGTTGCCGCTGCTCCTGGCTGTGCTTTGGGAGGTGCAGTAGCTGAGAGCAAGGTTGGATGTACCCAGCATCTCCATAGAACGATGGAATGGTTTGTGTTGGAAGGGACCTTAAAGCCCATCCAGTTCCAACCGCTGCCACAGGCAGGGACACCTTACACTAGAGCAGTGTGCTCCAAGCCCCATCCAACATGGCCTTGAACACTGCCAGGGATGGGGCAGCCACAGCTTCTCTGTCACCCCAATAAATGCCATTGGGTTTGTGGCTGGAGCAGTACAAAGCTCTGGCAGACCAATAAGTGGACTTCCAACCAAACAGCACAGCAATCCTCTCTCCACAGGAGCTGGTGTGTGACTGATCTCAAACCCAACATCCTGAACCATCGGGAAGTGTTACCTTTGGGAATTCACAGCAGGCTCCAATCTTTGTCCCGGAACATCTTTCAACATCTTTATTTCACTGAAGCATTTTGCATTCGTTACGCAGAGGGAGGTGTTTGCATGGGAACCAAACGAGGGCCGCCCTGTTCCAGGTCCCCCAGGGGATGCACATAGATGGAAGCTGCCTTCCAGGTCTTGCAATATCACCTCTGACACAGGAGGGATGAGCCTGACCCAGGCATTTCCCTCCCCTCTGGCAGGTTTGTGTTATGGTCTGGAGATGCAGGGGGATCTTGAGGAAAGGAATGGCATTCCTGGATCTTAAGGCTTCTCCCTCCACAAACAAACCACACGGCCCTGGAGGACAGCACTGCAACTCGCTCGGGGTGATTTTGGTGTGCAAGGCTCCAGCCCAGAGCGCTTCTAAAAGCAAACAAACTGCCTCAAAAGCCACTTAAAGCACCACCAATTCACCAGAGCAGGGTCTGGCGGGGGGGGTGGTGACCTCCCACTGCATTTCACTCATTCCCGGTCAGTATTTTTAGCTCCTGTCATTCCCGGGGGACACAGCTCCCGGTTCACCTTGGTGCCAGCCCCGTGCCGCAGCCGAGCCCTTCACCTGGCAGCCTTGTCCCCTCTAAAGAGGTGCCAAACCAAACACGGCCTTCCTCACCCCCTTGGGTCCCTGCCAGCCTGCACATGCCGCACTTGAACACTTCAATCTGCAGCCGGAGAAGTGTGTTAATGCACAAATTAGTCAGACTAATTGAAGCATCTCAATCCTGCTTTTCTGGGTCCTATTTACAGCGAGAACTTGATGACTGTAAAACTCACACTGAGCAGGAGCAACCAAACCACGCCAGCAGCTCCAGGCCACTGCGAGCAAACTGCAGCTGAGGACCTCAGAGCAGAGGTCATGCCATGCACCCCAGGGATTAACATCCCAGCCACGAGTGGGGGGACCCAGCTAACCCCTGCCTGTTCCTGCCCCGGGGTGCATGGCATATCCCTTGTGCTGCAGAGCTTGGCGCACCATTTGCTCCCTGCACCCCCCGAGAGAGAGGCCGTGCCACTGTGAGCAGCACCCGGAGCTGAAATGCAATGTGGATGGTGGTGGCCCCATCCTGCTGTGACAGGGGTGAACCCTGCTGTCCCCATCAAAGCAGGCATTGCGCTGGTGACCTGGGCCACCAGGTATGGATGCTACCCACATGCGTGGGGCTGTATGGACCTGGCCCATATGTGCAGTGTCATCCTGGTCCCCAGGCGTACTGAGGGTGATGCTCCAGGCTCCCCCTGCTCCCAGGGTTCAGAGGGGGCTGAGAGCAGTCCATATCCCCAGGCTGGCCCTAGGCACTGGGCTGACAGGACCCCTGGGGCTGTCAGGAGCACACAGAGAAGGGGATGCTGCACAGGACACCCCTATCCATAGGGCTGGGCCATTGGGTGCTGATCAGACACAGAGATGCTACAGGACCCCCACTGAACCCCCCCGACAACGCTGACTTACCTGTGGCAGCCATCGGCGTCCTCGCAGCCTCCGGTGTCGTGGGGGGCTGTGGGCAGCAGCCTGTGGCATTGGAGCCCATGGCAAGTCCCGGGTCTCAGCACTGGGGGGCTCGGTCCCCTCTGCTCCCCAGGAAGGGCTGGGGGCAGCGGGGCAGCGCTGTGCTCCACAGCATCCCCGCCGTTGCCACGGCAACTGCTGAATGACTCACGCTCATTGTGAGTGACATCAGAGATGCAGAGGAGGGGGCCGGGAGCAGATATTCCTAGTTTGGTTTTCCTGTTGAAGATGGAAGGTTTTGGCTGGGAAAACATCCGGATCCACCCCCGTGGGCAGGATCTCAACGGGGTCTTGGAGACCCCTGGAATTAGGAGGCAGGAGATGCTGGAGCCCCTCCATGGGGTCCGCTGGGCATGAAAGGGGCCAAGGCAGAACAAGGGGGACACCCCAGGCAGAAGAGGCCCTGCTCCCCTGAGCTGCACTTGGGCCTCAGTTCTGTACAAAACACAACCAGATTGAGGAAAATGGTCAGAAATTGCTTATTTTGTCTGGCTTCATCTTCACACCAGGCACGAGAACAGGGGAAGGCCACCTTTAGAGGCTCCTTATCTTGAGCCATGCTGCTCTTGCCCATCATCCCAATGGGATCCTGCCCATCATCCCAACAGGACCAGAGCTGTATCTGAGAGGCACTCACAGCTCCCAGTGCCAGCAGCCTGGCATGGTCATGCAATGGGAGCCAAAAAAGGGCTTTGCTTGGAAACTGGTCAAGAGCAGGGAGGAGCATTGCAGTGCACACGGACAGGGCATCAGGGATGACCGCAAACGCTCCACACGCAGACATCTCTCAGCACTTTGGTAGCACGCTTGCTCATAGCCACGCAGGGATTCCTTACCCACAGCCAGAGACACTGATGCCCCATCCCCTCTCACTCTCAGGCTCCGTTAGATTGAGCCCGATGAGACAGGAGGGAATACTTTCAGTGGGATGAGTCCCGCTCGTGGCTCTGTGCTGAGCAGGGGCAGCGCTGGGTCACAGCGACAGCAGCTCCACAAGCACAAGACATGAGCTGTTCTCAGCCCTCCATGGGAGCAGCCCTGAGGGCATCGCTCAACCCCACCAGGCACCGTTTCGGGGCTCCTGAGCATCCCTCCTGGCTGAGGCTGGGATCAGGGAACCCCACACTTGGGCTTTTATCCTTAGCCCAGCAAACTACAAATAGAGCCCACGGTAACCCATGGAAATGAGTGACTTCAATGACAGCACAAGGAAGCCCGCAGCAACCAGGGCTGCACCCCTGGGTCCAGTGGGAAAGGCATCGTCCTGCTTCCAGACACCCGCATGAGTGAAAACAGGGAGAACTTCACACCACTGATGGCTGGGCCTCAGTGGGCACCATGCTCCTGCAAGGGGAACGCAGGATGGGAGAGGAGGAATGGGGAAGGATCACTCATTTCATGGGGAATTGGGTGCTTGCTCTTGGTGTGGGAGCAGGGAGGAAGGCACGCACAGGGTGGGAAGCAGAGAGCGCCCCGTGATTCATCGCACGCAGCCTGGCAACGAGCTCCTGTGTTGGGGAGCACACAGATGGAAGCGGGCTGCCACAGCACAGGGATAGCCGCTGGAGTCCTCCTAAGGATGATTTACCAGGGTCTATCTTCCTTTTATTGCACACTTCCCATAGGAGCCATGCAGGATGTGGGGGTCCAGCAGCCCACAGAGCCCGGCGCACCCCTACTGGGGCCGTGCTGCAGCTGCAGGGACCACGTGGAACAGAGCAGATCTAACCCCATGGACCAAGAAATCCAGAGAGATGTCCCAGATCCCACCACAGCCCTCACGCAATGGGAAGGGGTTGAGGTGGGGGCATGGCTGGAGGCAGCAGGTTTGGCACCGGGGCCTGCGCTATTCCAAGGGCTAAATGAATACTCAATAAATATTAACTGAGCCCAACTCCCGGCACTGGGAGAGGCTGCAGCACAGGGCTCCCAGGCACAGATTCCCTCCGGAGCAGCCCTTCCACAGAGGACAAACAGAGGTTTACTCCAACACAAACGTGGTTTATGCCCAAGCTCCAGCTCATAAAAGCCAAGTAACCACATCATGCATAAGCGCTACCAGTCTCCCATCAATTACTGTTTTGAGAGCGCACCTGTGGCTGCTCACACTGCACAGCACAGGGGTGGCTCAGGCAGCTCTTGCCCTGATATAAGCGCGAAGCCACCGCAGGCATCGGCTGCTCCATGCACGCAGAGCCCTGGCTCTGCCCCAGCTCCCTGCTCCATGCACACAGAGCCCTGGCTCTGCCGCAGCTCCCTGCCCCAGCTCCCTGCTCCACGCACACAGAGCTTTGCTCTGCCCCAGCTCCCTGCTCCACGCACACAGAGCTTTGCTCTGCCCCAGCTCCCTGCTCCATGCACGCAGAGCCCTGGCTCTGCCCCAGCTCCCTGCTCCATGCACGCAGAGCCCTGGCTCTGCCCCAGCTCCCTGCTCCACGCACACAGAGCTTTGCTCTGCCCCAGCTCCCTGCTCCATGCACACAGAGCTTTGCTCTGCCCCAGCTCCCTGCCCCATGCACACAGAGCCCTGGCTCTGCCCCAGCTCCCTGCTCCACGCACACAGAGCCCTGGCTCTGCCCCAGCTCCCTGCTCCATGCACACAGAGCCCTGGCTCTGCCCCAGCTCCCTGCTCCATGCACACAGAGCCCTGGCTCTGCCCCAGCTCCCTGCTCCATGCACACAGAGCTTTGCTCTGCCCCAGCTCCCTGCTCCATGCACACAGAGCCCTGGCTCTGCCCCAGCTCCCTGCTCCATGCACACAGAGCCCTGGCTCTGCCTCAGCTCCCTGCTCCATGCACACATGCTGCTTCCCAGAGTGGGAGAGCTCGTTATGCAACCGCTGATGGCATCGCTCATGAAACCTGTTTGAGAGCTCAACCCTTCCCTGGCACAGCAGAGGGGAAGTGGCAGAACAGCATTCTGGGGTGCAGGAGATGGGCAGGACCCCAAGACGTGGGGTCTGCATCCCATCAGCTGCTGCATTGACCACCTACAACTGTATTAACCCCATACAACTGCATTGACCGCCTGCATCCCAGTGCCCAGAGCCACCGGTGACCCCTTGGGAGCCCCCGGCACCCGCAGGCTCTGAGCTCAGGCTGTGTATCTGGGCACTGACCCTGATCCAGGCACCCAACTGACTCCCTTATGGAGCCGGTCACCTCTCCAGGGTTATTTTGGTCAGCGTGGCCTGGTCCAGCACATCTCCAGTTACTGATGTCCCTCCCCCAGTTCCGTCGGTGACCGGATTCCTGCTGACACTGGATACGCAGGGCTCGGGCGCTGCTGTCCCTGCTCAGGTCGCACTCCCTGGCAGTTGTACCAACACTGCTCCCACGTGTACCCCACAGACCTCCCTGTTTCCAAGCCAATTTCCAGGACCAAGCCACCAGAGCAACCACCCAGCTCACAACTGCACCTCCTGCCTTTGAAGTGAAGGCTTCTGAATAGCAAGGGGAAAGAACTTACTCTATTAATCCTGCTCCAAACCCATATCTCCTGTAGCAAAGCATCCCCAGAGCTGCTGCTCCCTTTGGCCAATTCCTCTCTTATGAGAAAGTCACCATTAAACAAAGAGCACAGTTAAGCACAGAGCAAAGATTTGGGCTGTCACAGAGGAACGGTGCCTTGGTCTGGGTGCTGCTGGCGTGCAGGAGCCCCCTTGTTCTGTCCCTACAGGCCCCTATCAAAACCCACTCTCCATATTTCCTATAGGTCCCCTGAAGCTATTGGATGCGCTGCTCCTTTTTCTGGGCTCCTGTGACCACTGATTCATGGGGACGGGTGAGGGCACGAGAGGACAAAGCCTGAGCACTGCACAGCGTGCTGGGAGCGGCTCCGTAAACCACCCATGGAAGGGATGGGGATGACTCCCTTGCCACACCGTTTGTGCTGTTAGCGATGTCTCACCGTGCCAACACCAAGATGCGTTTCCACAGTCAAGTGCAACCTGTACTTACCTTCCCCACCCTGCGCAGCCTGGGCCTGGCTGGAGGCTGCTCTTGGGTGAAGCAGCAGCAAGCCTCTGTCCTTGTCCCTGCTGGAGGACACCAGCAACGCATCCCCATGTGCTTCTGGCCCCGAGAGCCAGCGCGCACCTCAACCACCACCCATCCTGTCACTCAGATAGCAGCACTTCGTGTTTAAGGCGTGGGTTTCTGCCCAGACCTGCTGCACCAGTTCAGGTTCAGAAGCACCATTCTCTAATGATACGCCACGAGCGGCTTTAAGGGGTTTTGGGGTTAAATGAGTGGAGAGCTGGACCTTTGAACTGTCCTGCAGCCTCCTGCTCATCAGTGCACTAAAGGAAGTCTTAGTTAGGGGCCACCGGGCGCCACAGTACCCGCATTCACCACCACCACAGCAATGAACCTGTGCTGAGCAAGCAGCATTTCGATGCCTCATGCACTAATCCTCCATCTTTCATGGGCCACAATGAACATTTAACTCCTTAGCAGCTGCTGCACACGCGCTAGGCAAACCGGCTGCTGTCAGTGCTCTCCTTGCCCTGAACCTGGTGTGAAAACGCTGATAACCCCTCCTCTTCCTTTGAGGAACCACCTCACACATTCACACTCATCAGTTGCCTCCAAGGCAACCACACACAGCTCATCCCCACAGGGCCGGCACCACTGGCACCACAAGAGCGATTTGGTTTCATCACACCCGAGTTCCTGCCTCCCACCACACCACCAGATGCCATTTGCTATTGATCTGCTTTCCTTCATGAGGGCTCTTCGTTATGGAAGAAAAGGCTTCCAATTTATCAGTCGACCACCACGAGGATAAATCCCTCTTAAACGGCACTGGTCCATCCCAGGGAGTAACCAAATCCCGTTCCACGCAGCCCTTGCAATGAATCTCACCACGGTGACCTGGAAAATGGAGAAATAACTCCCAGGTGTAAAACCAGCCACTGACCCCGGAATTTCTGCACAGGTTCTGCTCCAGGTTTCTTGACCAGCTACCGAAATACCTCGTCTCCTGACAAACAACTCCACAGTGGCAGGTACAAGGAACACTGAACGATGCGGATCCATAAAGCTCTGCTGCTCCTGGAATGATGCTCCACCACACCTTGTAATAAATCAAAAACCTTTATTTTAAGATATATTATAAATTTACAGCACACACAACATCAGTGTCTTCAGTGTGTACGTGTGAGCGGGTTTAAAGACTCAGCATTCATTCTGGCCTTGTCTGTGGGTACGACCTCTCCACACGTTCAAGGGATGGAACTGTTTCAGGCTGGGCTTTGATAACAACCCCAGTAGCTTCCAGGAATAGGTTTCAGTGCAGATGAGCAGCATCTGCTGCTCGTTGCCTGAGGGCTGCAGCCCAGGAGCAAGCCCTGCTGGTTTTCCCACTGGAGGTCAGGTCAGTGACCCACAGGAGCCCATCCAGAATGAACCCTGAATTCCACAGACCTGGGGACATCCGCCCTAGTGAAGTTTCCTAAACGTAATGTTACATCTTGGAAAGAGCTGTGCATGCCACACGTCAGTGCCAGGGTGTACAAAGAGTCTCGGATGCTGTACCTAAGGATGTGATACGCAGGTGAAGGGACACATACGGAGTCAGTACCTCGCAAGATAATCTTCCTGGTGCTGCCTTGCGGTAAGCACTGGATGGCAAATCACTGTCTTGTGCATTCGTTATGATAAGACCACGCAAACTAAGAAGCTCTACAGGCTTCTGTTACCTGCTGCAAAGACACGTGGGTTTGTGGGGCTTTGTTCAAACTGTGCTCCAGTTTCTCCCCTGTTCCCAGAGACTGATACAAAACTAGACCCAAATTCAGTAAGAATTTAATCCCTTTACATTTATTGAAGTTCGCACGCTGCAAACAGGACCTGGAGATCTTCAAATATAGGGTGAGAGGTCCTTAAAAACCCCTTTTGTTATACCCACATGGGAGAGCCACCATCATGACCACACATTCACCTCGATACTGTGCACCACGTGTGGGAACATGGGGATCACTGCCCTGGCCACAGTCACCAACTGTCCGACCCAACAACAGCACCACAAACCCTTCCGATGGATAATGAGCCAGACAGGAAGATACAATCAGTGGTTTGCTTATGCCTTAAAGCACAAGGACTTATGATCAGATGGAAACACCCAGCTGCAAGGGCCACTATCCTGCTAGCTAATAAAAATGCTCTGTATTAAAGTAGAAAGCCAGGGCATTCACTGTGGATGAACCACTCACCATCCTGTGCAAGGGACTTGGAGAAACCTGCCACTGAAGTCGAGGTCACTGCTCACCTCTCTCATTCCCCAGGCAGCATTTGCCAACAGCTCTACTATACATTCATTTGGTTAAACAGCTTTCAAAATACAGTAAAAGATCCTCAGCCCATGAATCACGAATCAAATAACCTTAGCAGGCCTAACTACAAAGGACTTCAATAACCACTCAAGTGTTCCTTGGGTGTCAACATCAATTCCCACAAGACAAGTTTGGCTCCAGGAGGGTGAGAAAAGAAACGGGGGTCAAGGTTGTGGGACTCCTCTGTGCCAGATGCTGTGAGCAGCCAGGAAGCAGAGATCCGCTGGAGGTTTCAGGCTTCTGGCAGGAGGGACCCTCACACCTTCCCATAGGAGCGCACTGAAAACCAGGTTAGAAACCACACAAGTTAATCTTCCAGCCCATGGAGAAGCGTCCTTGAAAAGGAGGAAAGATCAGCGACCTGTGAGGTACAGGGAGAACTTGTGTGACCATTGCCAACGGGATGCAGCCATCAAAGACTCAAATCACTGCTCCCAGGGAGAAAAAGAGTGGAGGATGCTTTGGCCTGGCCCAGACACTGGAGGTTTGTTCCAAGGGTGATGCTAGCTCAGGCTCACAGGGACAGACAATCCAGATCCAAGTTGTAAAGCAGCCACTGGCATTTTTCCCGAAATACATCCCTTAAATGCACCCCTATAAAGAGTATAAATACGAAGCCCTGAGAACAAACTTCCATTTAGCACATATCTATTAAAAATATCAGTGCTTTGATGACAGAACTACAAGTTACATGTATTTAAATAAATAGCTAGCTTTCAAGAGTCACACGACATCAAAAGTAGATTGTCTGCATCAACTGATGGGGTGAAGAGCTAGAACTGTAAGACACATGGGATTAGCCACCTACCTCCCTGCTTGATTTCACAGGCTCCCAAACGTTCCCTTGACCATGCTATGAGACACATAAACACGTCTTTGCTAGTTAGAACCTGAACACCAGAGCTGCAAGCATGGGACCTGAGCCTGTAAATCCTTACTCCTGTGGGTCGTTCTTCCTCACAAAAAGAGAGTGTTTCACTCCTTAAAGCAAAAACTTCCACCCCCCCGTGCTCAGGGACCTCTCGCTGGCTCACAGACCAGATCCACCAGCCCTCTGCCCCTCAGCCTGTGACAGGGCGGTTCATCACCAGGCACAGCTCTTACCACACATGCTCCTTGTGCCTGGAGACCTGTCTGCGTGTTCTGACTCAATAGCAGGGATCTCGCTGGGGTTTCTGCAGGTTTTGTAATAATGAGGGTAACCAACACCTCTGCAGGCACCATGTGCTCAACGTCCCACTCTGTTCACTGGGATGAAGCAGCACTACAGTGCGGTGGGACAGGGCACACGGCTCCCTTGTCTGCTACTAGTTCATACCCTAACACCACCACCATGCCTTGACCAATTCAAGTGTTCATTTAACTCAAGTGCATTTTTGTTTTATAGAACCATAGAATAGTCCGTGTTGGAAAGGACCTTAGCTCATCCAGTTCCAACCCCCCGGCCACGGGCAGCAACACCTCTCACTAAACCATGCCACCCAAGGCTCTGTCCAACCTGGCCTTGAAATCAACTCCTATGACTTCTATGCTTATCACCTCCTAAATTCTGGCCTCTTTCAGCCACTGGCAATGTGAGTTCTCAGAAGACAAGCTGGACTATCTATGTTAAAGCTGTACCAAACCAGATGACCGTTTGGCAGCTCAGGAAGAACACATTCCCCAACACTTTGGCTACGTAAATGTGGAGCTCTGGAATAATGAATTCCAGAAATAATCACATATTCCTGAGCCTTCAGGCATCTTAAAGACACAGTACTCCTCAGGTCTCTAACTGCTGCTGCAACTCCCGGTTATGTTGTTGAACCTGTACACTCTTACCCTCCTCTATTTCATAAGCATGATGTGTGTTACCAATGCTTTTTTTCCCCACACCTTGTAAAGGTTCACCAGCACTGACTGTTCTGGCACACTGAGGGAGCAGCTCTGGCAACCTTTAGCACCCCGATCAAACCGGCACTGAAGAACATGCACAGTTCATCAGCAGGTCCTGGCAGCATCATCCTCTCTCTGATCTCATTGCTGTGGGGTTGATGCAGAGATACACAAGCAGCAGAACCTGTACCCTTACAAGCGAGCCACCTGCTCCTCAGACACTGAGTACCAGGAAAGCCCCAGCTTCAACCCCTAAGAGCTGGGGGGCTGGTTCAAGTTCACCATCCACACTGCCCTGGTAGTAGCCACAGACAGTCCTGGGGCAGCTCCTCCCACGGCAGTTGGGGTTGCTCACTTGCCACATAGCAAATCCCCAAGGTTCTGCCTGCAAACCAGATGCCGAACTTGTAGAAGACTCTGAAGGTGACAGATGACCCTTGCCTGCTCTGCCTGGAAGCTCCACAGCCCCTCCAGAGTCTGGTCATGTACTGAAATCAAAAGCAGCATTTCATCAACAAGGCTTTACATTCCTCAAAGACCAAGACTGCTACCAAAGTGTCTGTTTGTTATGTCTGAACCTGTCCTTACTCATTCAGAAGCCAAAGAGCCCCCAAACTACAGGGTAGTTTTCCTCAGCTGTCTTCTACAAACACTCATTAGAAGGAATATTTACAAGAAACCCAACTGGTAGAGAAGGCCATGAGCCTCTAACATTGAGAGCTTCAAGTAACAGTGTCTTCTGGTAGTATTACAGGCAAAAAGCTTCAGGGAGCAAGAGCAAAAATGGACAAAACAATCAAAACCTCTCATAACTCTACAACATTCAGTCCCAACTACTCAGGAGTAGCTGTGCTGTACCCACTGGGCTGCAGGACTTGGTTCCTAGCTGTTATAAAACAGATTACAGTGTCATGTCATGCTGTCAATCTGTTCTTAGTGAGAGCCCGGTCTGAACAGAAGCACCATCCCTATAAAGCTTGGCATTTCTGAATGTAGAAGTAAATATTTCAGCAGTCATGAACTGTAAAGCTTAATATGAAATAAAGTCCTGGGATAGTCAGTCAAGACAAAATCTCATGCTGTTCTGATTTCCCCACCCTTCATATTAATGATGTGAAATTGGCAACTCTGGTGCCTTGACTGCACAACAGCAGAGACTGGATGCCAAGTTCAGGCCAAAACTTGTTGCACGGTTTCGGGTTGCATCTTGCTGCATTTTTGCTTAAGCAAAGCCCCACACTTAGCAAGGTGACTTGCACTGCTCCTCAGGATCCCTCAACTTGACAGGGCACCTTCGGGCTAGCTAAGGAGGGGGTCCCCAGGTGGTTTCTCTGCATCTGGCAGAGGCAGGGCTTGCCTAGCCTGGCTTTCCAGAAAAAGGGCTGTGAAGTGCAAGACAGGGCAGGGATCAGGACAGATGTGCAGCACGTTCCACTAATCTGGAAAGAAAACCTGTGTTTGTTCCGACTCACACCTGCAGCGCCCAGCTGAAAGCTGGCAGGAGAATCACAGCAACTTCCGTCCTTGAAGGCTCCCAGCTCCTGTCTGAAATCCCAGTCAGGCTTCTGGCAAAATGGGAAGGCTCCAGCCTGGCATTCTTGGTATTCCCAAGGTAAAAACCAGTGGTCAAGAAAAGCCACTTCTATCTCAAAGATGGCGATTTCAAGCTTGCTTTTAAACACGTTAAACAAGGCAAAAACCTAAACTGTTCTGCTGCTTTAGAGCTCACCAATGAAAAAACCATGCAGACCTTTGTAAACAGTTTGAAACAAAGTCAAAACCTACAAGTCTCCTTTCCCAAACTGCGCACATAAAAATGGAAAACACCCCACTATGTGAATATATCCCTCCTTGCACTAGGATACGGCAGAGTATGACCTATGAACAGCAGCCTACTTGAGATTCCAAGCCTTGGTGTAGCAAGTTCTGCTGTGAAAGAGATACTACGTCCTTAACAGAGCTGACAGAGAACCCCCTACAAGTACTGCAACAACACTAACGCAGCAAATAAATAGGAAAAAGTAATGCTATTTATTAAAACAATTCCATCTCTGAGTTATTCTCACTTCAGTTAAAATGCACGATTGACAGCTCTGGATAGAAATGGGCTTCCTCTCCCAATAGAGTTGAGCTTTTAAAAAACATTTCCTAAGAATCAATTTAAAAAAGCTTTTTAGAATTTGATAGAGCCATAAATTAATACTGTACGGAGATGATTTAATATCCTATGCTAGTGGTCAGTGACCTTTTGTAAACACTAGCCAGATGCTAGCAAAACTGGCTAGAAAACTACTGTCACAGGCCTTTTTAACAAGAATGATTGGATTTCTTCCCAACAGTCAGATTCTTGGTTATTTTCACAAAACCTTTTCCTATTTTTTGATATATTTCATTTTAAAATCTAATACCTGAAAACAAGTCTTCAAACCTCTTCCACTAACACTAAATCCACAAGGCAATTAACTTCAGTTGGCCATAACTACGTAAGCTCTCATGTGAGACCCCCTGTTCAGACAGGATCAACCCCTCTCCCCTTCCATCCACCTCCTCCCCAGCACTCCATGCACTCTCCCATTGGGGTGAAGGTGAAGTGAGGGGCAGTAGGAAGCGGCACAGTGGACTGGCATCCCCCTCTACGTGCGATTCAGCGTCTGGAAGATTCGAGAGATCTGTAGCATAACAGGCCCCGTTTCCGGATCATTCATCCACTGAGTGCTGTTCAAGGGGTTTTCAAGCATATCCTCGAAGGCTGCCAAGAGATGGAAATTGCAACACTCAGTTAGTCCCTTAGTCAGCAAAGGCTTCAATGTTTGGGATGCTCCAACAAGGGGACAGTTAGAAATAGCTACAATCCAGAGGTAGGAGCAAGCATCACCCCAAAATAGTGGGAACACACATTGTGCACTGCACTCTGCTTCCCCCATTCCCCAGCACTAAATTCACTGCACACAGCAGAGACGGAAGTATAGTGCCTTAAGCCCCCACATCTAGAGCTCTATCTTTTCAGAGGGCCCAGGAGCCAGAAGGGAAGCAGCATCTTCCCTCTGAGGAGCTCATGCTTTCTCCTTCCTGGTGTCTGGAAAGCAAAGGATGTCAGGGAGGCGGCCAGTTCCACCTGCCTACACATAGGCAGAGGGGGAAAGGTTGTGCACAACAACTGCCTCCAATTCTGAACACTGACAGCCATCCAAATACTTAAGAGCAGTTTTTGCTTTCTTTACACAGCTGTCTTTACAATAAGCTTTGTTGTTTTCCTTTGCTTCTTTAAATGTGCCAGTTTTCACTCTCCTACTTATGCTTGAGGACCCAGACAGCTACTGCAAGAGTTAAGGTGCAAATCTGGCAGAAGAATGGTCCAGGCAATAATTTATCAGCCTTGCGACAGACACTGAGCTGGACTAGGGACGTTTGGAGCAGTCACTACGGAACAGGACAAAAAGGCAGTTGCACATCTGACCTATTCAGAAGCCACCAAAATGTCAGTGTTGTAAGAGTCTGGCAGAGGGGCACAGAGCTCAGTGTCTTAATGTTCCCTAGGGGCATTAGTGTACAAAGCTCCAACTGACATTAGTGGGAGCTATAAGCACCCAGCACCTCTGAAAGGCTCATCACTAATACCCTGCTCAAGGTCATGCAGCATGCCTACAGAAAAGTGCAGATCTCACCTTTCATCACTTCAACTGTATTCTTTCACACAGACTCAAAAAGCTTAAAACTAAAGATTTATCAACATTCTGCACGTATCTCATTAAATTCATTATTAAAATTTGTGACATAAGCAATTTGCAGATGTATCATTAGGAATATATTTTCTCCGATGTTCATCCAAGCTTCGCAAGCACATATAATGGCATTTCATTTTCTATTTATATTCTGAGCTGCAGTGTGGAACCCTTGCTGGAAATGAAGAGACCATTTGTTCAGAAAGCAGAGTGGGAAGGTTCTGCTCTTGAATTATTTAAAGGCTTGCAAACTCTCCTAATTACATTTAAAATAGTATTTTTAGAAGCTCTCTGGAAAGTGCTGCTTTCTTTAAAAGCACTGCTTCAAATACATTTTGAAGCCATAAAGACTAAATGCAAAACTTTTTATACACATCACAGAGCCAATGGCATTCTTTTGTATCACCCTCCAGCATCAGAGGCCAATTCATCAGAGACTGATGTTTTACTGCCAGGCTCATCAGTTGGGTACTTGCTGTGCTCACAGTCTGACCACCAGCACGCAGACTTCACCAAGGAGCAGAAACCCAAGCAAAGGGAAGTGTATTGTCACATATCTCAACTTTGATAGGCAAGGCCTTAGTTCAGACTTGTTTGGTTACTCTTCCACAAGGTATCTTCCCTCACAATGATCAGGCCTCACCAAGCAGTAAGCTGCACAGCAGAAGACAGCCTTGTTTTTAATGCTAAATAATCAGAGTTCTAGTCAGACATTCCAGATTTTTCCCCTCGTGGCCAAAGGGAGCACACAATAGGTCTCCTAAATCCACAAAAGCATTGCAGCCAGCAGCTATTAAAGTTCCGAGTTCAGCAAGTGTAATCCAGCAGCCTGGGGCATGAGTAGCATTTCTGGGACAGCCCCAAGTCCTGGTCTGGGTTTAGCTGAGTTGCAGCATGAAGCAAACAAACAAAACAGCTGCTGGGTGAGAAAAAGGGTACAGAGCTGCACCTATCCCACAAAGTGGGCTCTCATCATCCAGCCTCTACTCTGTCTCTGTAGTTGCCAGCAGTGTTTATACATCAGGAACCCACACAGGACTTACCTAGTAGAGTTTTAGGGTTGGTTAGCCCTAACTGTACCACTGGGTTTTCTAAGATGGCTTGAAAGAGAGGGCTGTTGGTGTCAATGCCCTTATCTAAGTCCTCTGGAGAAGGCTTTCTGTCTCCCAGCAGCCATTCACACTGAAAGAAATCAGCAGGCACAACAGACTTCATGGGTGGATGCACCGGAATGAAAGCATCTCAAAAGTTTTGACAATCACAGACTCACAGAATAGTTTGGGCTGGAAAGGACCTTCAGATCATCAAGTTCCAACCCTCTGCCATGGGCAGGGACACCTCCCACTAAACCATGCCATCCAAGGCTGTGTCCAACCTGGCCTTGAACACCACCAGGGATGGAGCATTCACAACTTCCCTGGGCAACCCATTCCAGTGCCTCACCACCCTTACAGTAAAGAATTTCTTCCTTATATCCAATCTAAACTTCCCCTGTTTAAGTTTGAACCCGTTACCTCTTGTCCTATCACTACAGCCCCTAATGAAGAATACCTTTCCCTTTCTCATGATAGCATAATCTCTTTGGCAGACTCCACTGAGGGAGTTTCTCAAAAGCTCTTTGAAAACCCACATATGCTATCCCAGCCAGAGCAGCCTCAACCTCACACATGCTGAGTTCCTCTAAGAAGTCTAAAACCTTTGTATTCCACTCGTGTATCTAATTTGAAAGAGGCACAGAATATATAGTGCTCGTTTAATCTCCAGGATCAGCTGGGCTTTATGATAGATCAAAACATCAACCAATTCCATGACGAAAAGAATCAGTTAACAGACTATTAGAGCAATAAAGAAGTGACAGTGTACTCACGGCTGCGTTCTGCTGGTTGTTGTTTACTCTGAGTGCATCTACCACTTCTTTTTCATCAAATCCCATCTCCATCAGGGCAATGACAGCCTAGATCAGATTTGCACAGCTTAATACATGTAACACTTAAAACAGAAATGAGAACATTCACATCTTCATTTGCGATGAACATTTGTGGGGTAAAAATCCCACTGCTTCCATTTGTAGACCACTAAGTAATCTTATCTACAAGGTTTTCAAATACCCTATATCAAAAGTGTCTTTATTATGGAAGAAAAATAAATCTCAAGAGTGAAGGTAGTTCCTATCCTCAACACTGAAAGCTGAACGCAAGGCAAAGAGCACGTGTACCTGGGGCAGAAAGGAGAAGAGCAGGACAGAAACATCTTATTTTAGGACTTCTCATGTCACAAAGCTTTTGTTCATTTCTCACTGGTAGACCAAACTTCACATGCACTTGTAGTTCTATTCACTTGATTTAATGTCACCTCCCAGATTTACTATATTGCTAGTCAGTGTTCTGTGTTTAGACAAACATACCTACATATTGTTAGAAGAATGTTTAAGCATTTAGAATTTGTACCCGGGTCAAATACATTTACAGCTTTTAACTTAAATCACAAGAAACAATTGTAAAAACCAAGCACTAGACTCTAAAGAGCACCTCCTGGTGAGTTTACAGTGCGATGACAACATATTTTCAGCTGATACTGATAAAAAGGCTAACTTCTTTAAGTCTTCAGCAGACTTAAATCTGATGATGAGACTTTTCATTGCTCCCTTAAAATACAATAATGCATTTCCATCCTTTTCTATAGCAAAAGGACCTATTGCCATCCTGCAACCCCTCCTCCTTCCTAGACAGCAGTTACAAAAAGCAATGCCAGCTCAGCAGCTCATTTTAGTCCCATCAGATGGTTTTCAGGTGCAGAACAGTGTCAGTAGTTTAGATACTGCTATCTGAGACAGCAGTGTATTAATTAGGTAATATCCCTTTGAGCAGCCTGGATTTAAACTGTCCCTAAAGACTTCCACTAAATACTGTCAAGCCAGCATAATATACATCTAGCCAGATGTCCCATTTCATTTATTAATTGAATGATCACTTGGATTCCATGGGGCCCGCACAGGCCCTTCCAATCCCAACAGCTACACAGCAAGACAAACAGCACGTACTCGTGGGTCTGGACGGAACTCTCTTTTCCTCCGGATCTTCTTGAATATCTCCGTCAGCTCATCCTTGGCCTCTTCCTCACCTGCTTCTGAACTAGGACCCGGGGTAGCTTCAGCAGAAGATGCACCAGCTTCATCCGTAGCTTCTGATGGAGTCTGACCTGGAAGTGGAGCATCCACTGTAGGGTCATCTGCGTGTTCTATCAACCACTCCATGGCCTGTGTCACTGACATACTGAAAAGCAAATCAAATCACAGAGGTGAGAAACACTCCAGATGTACAGTAGCATTCCACAGACATTTGCCTTTGCATTTACTCCCATGGTATACTGACTTGCAGGTTAATTAGTATCTGAAAAGTCATAAAGTTTTGGAGCAAATCTCAGAGCACCTTAATTCTCTGTGCATTCAGGGCACCACAATCTTCTCTGAAGCCAGGAAGACACAGGAATGAAATCCAACCTGGACAGCTGCAACCCAGATTTTAAGAGGCATCTCTGAGGGAGTCACCTTATTCTCCACATCAGCTGCTTTATTTCACAACAGAGAAAACACTGACTATGCGCAACTGTTGACAAAGCTGCAAGCAAAGCATGTTCCAAATTCACACGGAACCACATCTCAGATTCAAGCTGCTTTGTTGCTTAAAAAGATCTCCCTCAGACATCTATCCAGTCATCAAGGAATGCCATTATAGCAAAACAAGAAATAAAGAGGGTGAAAAATGTTACATGTACACAATATGCCTTGAGCAAGATTCAACACAGGCAATTGCACTTGGACGTGTACCACTTCGTTGTTCTTCCACTCTGACTTAAGCAGAAATCTGTTATCCCTCAAAGGAGGGGCCAGCCCAAGGGAACAGAACATCATGATCAGAACACAATCACTTGCTATGCAGTGCAAGTGCTCAAGCTAAGGGATCAGTATGAGAGGCCCAACATATCTCTTCCCAGTGAATACTGAGGAAGAAACACAGGTCAACTGAAACAGAAACAGAGGGCAACTGAACATGTAATTTCACTTGACACATGGGAATTACTACATGTTCATAGAAAAGAAAGCCTTTGCCTATTTGACTTTTCAGTTCCAACATGAATGATGGAGAACACTGGGGGAGAAAGTCTTTCTGAGTCACAAGGGAGTGGAAAAGAGTGACTGGAATATGTTGTGGATTCTCTATCATTACAAGTTTCTGAGAATGGCCTAACAAACCCATCTCAGGAGTGAGTCAGTACAGCTGATCCTTCTTAGGGGTAAGAACTACATTACCTGCTATTTGCCTACAGTTGCTATCTGAACTTCACGTGTTTTAGAAGATCAGCACAAAGTATTTTATCTCAGCTGTAAGACCAGTGCAGACGGAATAGGTTTGCTTTTTTCTCTGCAAAATCTGAATTCTAAAGTGGAATAAAATGTGAGTTCAATGCTTGGAAACAGTGCCAGTGAACCACAGACCAGCAGTTCTTTCCAGAGCAAGCACAGTATTGCTTCCCTTCCCAGTGCCATCCGCACCTGCTGCCTGAGGCAGCGCTCTTCTTTGAGTTAATGCTTTCTCCAACCTAGTTTTAGGTGACCCACATAAGGAGACTTTAGAGAAAAGGTTCATTTTGTTGTTTTAACCATATCAAGTAGTTCGGAGGCAGCATGCTGAGTACACTTACTGATTTAATCGAAGGGCTTTGACAGCTCTGCTTTCTGGAAACCCCATTTCTGTAAGCTGTCGCAGAGCTATCTCATCCACTCTGTCTTCCTCATCCTCATCCAGCATGGCTACACATACACAAACAAAACAATGTTCAGATTGACTTCAAGCTGAAATAAACCCCTTCCTTAATGGAATGGCATGCGTTAAGTTCAGACTCCATTCTTCCCTTCCAACCTTTCTTTTGTTTCTGCCCTGAATTTGCTATCTCATCATGTAGTATGCTGCACTCAGCTTGGTTTGGCTCAGATATTCTTCCAAGACAAAGACTTTGTCCAGATATGAGTTATTTATTTGTCTTTTATGTGAGATCTTGAACACATGACCATGGCATTTCCATGTAAGTAAATACACATAAGATCCATTGAAGATCTATTTATCATTTATCTGGAAAGTAAATTGGATCTGGTCATAGCAGATCTCAAAGGCAAACATTTCCCACAAACTGAACCAACAGCTACACCTTCTCCTCCTTTTACTATCTCCTTGTGCATTTTCAACTATTCTTTACCATCCCTAAAGCACACCTTGAAGTTTTCCAACTTTTTCACTACTAAAGATTTTATTTTTAAATGGAACTTCTCATTCATCCCAAAAGGACTTCAGAAACTCAGTTTTATACAAGCTATACCCACAAGGTGAAAATCTTGGCCGCAAGGTTTGTAGTAGCTTTGCTATTACATCAAGGTCTGGACTTTACTCAGCCTGCTCCTCTGCTACGGAAGTAAACAAGTTCCCAAGATTGAATTAGCAACTATAAAGATATGTCCATACCATTTGCCTTCTTAAACAGCTCAACTGCATCTGGGTTCAGTGCTAGCAGTTTCTGTGCAACTTCTATGAGAGACACCAAGATCTTCCGGAGCTCTGTCTGGAACTGCAAGAAAGGAAGCTGTCAGAACATTTAGACAAGAAGTTACCAGCCATCACTGAAACTTAACATACCTATCGTTAGTACCTCAGCAGTGGTCTGGCCCCCTGTACAGATAATTGCTTTATTAAGGCTTCCTTTGCATTATTTAGTCTCTCAAGAGGCACTGGCCTTTCCTGTGAAGTGCTACATGTAAACAGGATGGGCAGAAAGTTCTTTATTCTACCACAGTCACCCAGTTCCACCACAGGATGCACAGTGATCCAGAAGACTCACTGCTTCATGGAAACACTTTAACACATTGCAGATGTGTTATAAGAGACAGTCATAGTACCTCTGTAGCAGCAGTACCTGCTTCTCTGAACCAACCAGCTTTCCTGGTCTACTCTTTGCTTTCCAGTAATCTAAATTTGAACAACACAGATCAAAGCTATTTGCTAAACTGAAGCATCACAAATTCCTTTCAGCTGGACACTTGTTTTTAAATAAGCTGTGCTCAGAGGGTCATTTGGCCATTAAACAGCTTAAATGCCAACCGTCCCCTTTAGGTTACTAGGGCACACTGACAGCCTGCAATACGTGGGTAGATTCTCTGCTTCATATCCTACTAGTACAGGAGGGTAGAAGTGGTCCCCACACTGCTGAAGACAGTTATTTATTATCACCAAACAGTATGACCTGTATCCAATCTTAAGCTATCTACTTTAATACACATTACACACATCTGTATTTCTCTTACAGAGAAACAAGAATCACATTTATGTGTAAAACGAAAGATTCTAGAAGATAAAGGCCTATTTGGATGTTAGTGTGTGAGTTAAGGCCAAGTCTAATACTTACGTCCCTCATGTTGTGATGGGCCACAGTGCGATCTACATTGCGAGAGGGCAGATTTGCAGTCGCTTTGAGAATAGCATCTTTATCAGGAGCTTTTTGCTCTTGTTTCCTCTGCAGGACAGGAAACATGATCAGGTTTCATAACCCATTACCCACAGAACAGAGAACACAGCACAGCAGAGAACAGTTTCATATTCTTCACCAAGGCATCAAGCAGAGCTCTGCAACTCGCAACTAAGAGAAACAGCAGTCTAGCAATACAATGGATTAACAGCACCAGTACCATTTTGCAATTATAGAGCAAAACTGGACCTGTTGGGTTGCCCCACTTTCAGTCCTTACACCTACTTCTGTTATCTAATCACACAGAGAAATTCCAGCATAGAGGGAAAGTGATGTATCAAACAGAGAGAACTCAGAGGCCTCAGTGCTCAAGGACCCTATTCTGCTCCACGTGGTCTGCTCATATCGTGCTCTCTTCAAACCCAGAAGTCTGTCAGGCTTCTGGGTTTGAAGACCAGATAGACTAATGCTGTGCACAGACTAACAATTGCTTCACAGTGGAAGTGCTTTGCTGCTTGCAAGTACCATGCAGAGATATAGGGTGCCTTGGATTTTCAGTACATGCTCATAGGCCAGGACAAAACGTATCAGGGTACAAACTATAAATATTTCCAGTCTTATAACTTAGGCTTTTACAGTGACATTCAGCTCAGCAAGACCATACTGAAGAGAGACATATACCAATACCTACAGGAAGGGCTACAGAGACATACACCAATACCTACAGGAAGCAAGAAGAAACAAAGCTGTGCAAGGACAAAGTAAAGAGACACAGGAACACACATCAAGCACAAACATCGCTCAGGGTGTTTATGCAGTAACATCAAATGCAGTAGCACTGGTGCATAAGCAGCATCCTGGGCACCACAGACCCTCAGTAACAATCACATTCCAATAAAGTTTAAATAAAAAAATACTAAGGGGGCAACACTCCAGCTCTAGAGAGCAGGTTAGAGGGTGACAAGCAACATACAGCTAAAGATAGGAGACAGCCTGACAGCAAGGCAACGCATTTCTATTGGGCTTTCAAACAGAGACAAAGTGAGACACTTGCTGAACTATACTTACATAGTTATTAGACATTGTTCAAGGATCAAATCTATACCACTTCCACAGAGTGGATCTGCATGTCTTATTCTAAGGCAAATGATCTCACAATCAAAGTTACAAAGCACACCACTGTAATTCTTCCACATATCATCAACAAAGCAGTTAAGCAAGCTGAGAAGTCTTCCAAACTCACTTTCTCCTCTGCTGACACATCTGCCATTTTGGGGAGTGGTGGTGGCGCACGCTTCTTTATCAACAGCAAGACATCTAGAAAGAGAATAACACCAAAATACATCAGAAAGTTATATGAAAACAGCTCTTGTGAGGTACTTCACAAATCCCATTTTCCTCAAGATTAATTTTGTATTAATTCCCCTGTAGCATCAGACCTTTCTTCATACTTCAAAGCCTCCACAGCTTTACACACTCCTTCAGTGCCCACAGTTCCTGAGTCAATTCAAAACATGGTCCATTAGTAATGACACTTCGACTGTTACTGGTTTCTTCTCTTCACACAAAGGGTATTAGAGGCTCCAGTCGTCTTCTATGTTAACAGTACAAGAACTGGCTCATAATAATTAGAAAGCATCAAGTCTTTAAGTGCTTCCACTAAGGAAGCAATAGAGACAGGTCACAGATGGGTCTGGGTCTACGCTGGGGCCATCCAACTACAGCAAGAAAAGCACCAGCCTTCAACAAGAACTTCCAGTACCAGGCTGAAGCTCACCTTTGCGTGTGAATGGCAGTAGAGAGATTCATGGTCTACAGCAGGATGCATCCCTGGGAAGCCACCAGGGCAAGTCTCGAGGGCAAAAAAGTCTGCAGTACCAAATATCCCACATCATCGGGCAAGGGCCTGATTTGTGCTTTTAAGACTAATACTTACTAATACATCCTTACAAGATGCCCTCTTTCTAGAGATACAGAAACTTGGTTTCTAGAAATGCTAGATGCTTTCCAAGTTTCTAACATCTCAGTTACCACCACCTACATTCTGAGGGTGGAAAGATGCAGACAGACTGCAGAGCCCAAAACAGGCCTGCGCAGCACCTGCAGTCCTTCACCCAGATACGCCTGCCACACAGTTTTCAGTCCACTGCATTAAGCAGGTACAAAGCACGCTTTGCACAACAAGTTTCCTTGATCTGGCTCAGCACATAACAGCCAAGAGCAACAGCTGGTGAAGGCTGTTAACCCTCATTTGCCCAGCTGATCAGAATGTGAAAGGATCCACATGCTGACTCCTGGCTGCCCTGTGCAGTCAGCTGTTGGCTGCGATCTTGTCTCCGTGACAAGCAAGCCACATGCTGCAGAGGGAGGAGTGAGGAGGCATGCCAGCTCACTGTGACTACACAGTTAACACTGCATAGCTGCTGCAAATGCAATTCAAAACTCCAAGAGCCAGCACCTCGCCTAGAAATAATACACCACGAATCAGCAAAAACGGTGCCTGTCGCCTCTTCCTAAGAGGACACCTCTTAGCTCTAAAGGTGATAGGTGACGCTGCCTGGGAACAGACACCAAAATGCTCATGGTCATGGCACAAGCTCTGCAGCCTGAATGAACTCAGGCAAAACCCCAGGAACAATATTCTTGCTGAGTTTCTGGTTCAGACAGTATTTCAGTCTATAGCAATCCTGCTTCTCCCTGCACCACTGCCCTTTATCTCCAGAAGGGGCCATTAGCTTGAGCTGTCTAGTAAAAACTGACTCCAGCTCTCATCTTTAGGTCTTCTTTTGTTTCACATTAATCCTTTACACCTTTAAAGTTCAGGAGCAAATACACACCTCTCATACTCTACTGTAGTCAGTGATACTATAGCATGATGGGTTCTGACCTGTGACTGCAGAGGACAGAATGAGGCCTGAACTGCAGACACTCAGATACAGCAACCACCCTTCTACTTGACTGGGAAACTTCAAGAAAACCCCCCCTCCCAAAAGCATTGGGTTGTCAGGCTTGGACTACTCAGCCGTAATTGAATGCTTTTTGAATCATTCTGAAGGATAAATGCTGCCCTGGAGATTTGGAAAAATTCCTTTAGAAGGAGACAAAAATCACTGTTTAATTTTACAACATAATGGACACACTTAATTCCTTTCCAACTCTCAAAAGGGAGAGTGAAGAAAAGCAAACTGCACAAGGTGCTTTCTCTAGGGGAAAAAGTCTCTTTTCCTCTTCCTTTTTTGCCATCTCATCAGCTTCCTATGTCAAAGCAGAGTACATATTAGGAAGCTACCACCTGGCACTCGCCAAACAGTTACACACAATCTCATGTTTCCAGGCTGATAGGATTAAAACCCAGACGACCTCACCTCCGTCTTGAATGTTTTCCTCCAACACTGTTTTTGTATCTGTCAGCACCTTCTCAGAAGTAGCATGGATCAACTTATGATGCGTCACGGTTTTTGGATCCTCCAAGCTCCCAGGTACACACTGCAGAAGATAATAAATATTAAAGCTCAGAGGACAGAAATAAGCCTCCTGCATGAATCACTGCACCTTGCACGTAAGATTCTCCACATACAAGCTGTGCCATCGTTTACTAGCTTCTTAATAGCTTAAGCTAGAGGCCAGTGCACAGAATATGTTTTACTAAAGAAACTGAGGTTTCTACCTGCACATCCAGGCTCCTGGCTGGGAAGAATGATCAACAAAAGGCAGGATTTTAACTTCCTTTCCTCAATGCAGTTAAATTAATAGCTACTTCGGGGAGTTGGACTTGATCCTCAAGGGTCCCTTCCAACTTGACATGTTCTATGATTCTATGATTTAAGTTTCAATTGATTATGACAGTCTAAAAAACTTCTTTAGACAATTTCAAAGCATTAACATTACAGCTCAATCACCACAAGTGAGCTCTTCAGGGGCACCAGCCTACGTGAGTGGATTTATACTTTCACATTATGTCTCCATCACACAATTCTAGGTACTTGGTCCTATATTCAGGCCTGCAGAGATCTGCAGCAAAGCACGGATGCTGCAGGACCCACAGCTGTGTTAGTTCTGCAACAGATCACTAAGGTCACTCCTCTTGGTGAAAAATCTGGGGGTAGCAATTAGTATCATGAACTAAGAATGCAAATCTAGAGAGCACCCAGTGTTTTTACAGAAGGGCTGTAATAACACAGCATGTTTCTCATTTGTAACCAGTGTCAAAACAGAGAGACTCCGCTTCATCCAGTAATTATTATTTACACACACCATCAGACGAAACAAGCAAACAAGCAACTGCCAGCAGTGATTTTGGTATACTTGACCTTAAACTGGGAAGGAAACAGCAGTTTCTGCACCTTGTTTCAGAGTGAAATCAACAGATTTGGCTGCTGGAGCCCTAACCTGGGCTCCTGCTCAAAGTGCTGAACCAAAGTCAGAGTCACAACTTTTCTTACCAACCATAAATAATCAGCATACAGTAACTTGTTTTCATATAGGAGCATTGTTACATGTTCATATATCCTTATTACAATTATAAACTGTATGTCAATTAATTCACTAGGAAATCCAGTTCAAATCCTGACAAAAGAGCACGTGCACACACAGAAGCCTTGAACTGACTCCACACCACAGTGACTTCCAGATCCAGTGACAGACCAAGAACATTACATCAGTGCATCTAGAGACTTCTAATTTGTTTGAGCAGAAAAAAGGAGCACAGTGGTTGCAATTCCAGAAAGGCTAAATTAAAAATAACAACCTACCAAACCCATGGAACTGACCTTGCTGCTCTCACCACAACAGGACACTTAACACTGACCTCACCTGCTCTGCTTATGGAAACAGCTTTTAATGACACTTCTTTCAAGATGCTTTTACCATGTTTGCAGAAGAATGTGCTCACCCTTCAGGTAAGAGCCATTTCCAGAAATCCCACTGAAATCACTGCTTCACTTTGATGTAGACCTGTCCATCATAATACGGATCACCAGCCTCCTTCAAAGGAATCCTTTTAGCTCATCACCACCTTTCCTGTTGTGACTGCAGCTGATGGAAGGCTCAGCTACCTGCTCCTTTCAAACACCATGCATTTGTTTTCAACACTGACCTTCCATTCCTCATATGAGCTTCTATACAGCTCTGATGCCTCAGTGAGATTGAGGTGAGAATGTTTGAGCTCTGTTCTGTATCACAGTAGCTTCTTACTAATCCTTCAGCATATTAACTGCTGAACCAGAGCCAAAGAACACATTAAAGCCCAGAAGCAGCTGGGAGCACCTCCTGTAATTGATCTGATCAAGTTACCCAAAATGCATAAGAGTACATCAGTGGAACATCTCTCTGAACAAGCTCAATATATTAGTTACAGATCCTGAGAGTTCCACCCCAAAAGGAAGAACTTGAAAATGGGAGCTGGGAGGTGTATGTTTGGGGCAGCACAGGAACTATTATCCATTTTTCCCCTGGCACAGATGAAGGGGAGGGGGGTGTGTGTGCGTGCAATCATACTAAGGTGAAAGTGCATGTGATAAAATGAACGTTGCTGTTTTAAAAGAGAAGTCCTGTGGACACCCATTCTAACTGCCAGATCCCCATACCACTTCACTGACAACCGCATAGAATAAGGAGGTAAATATGGAGAGTACATATATCAAAGAGACTGCTTAGTGAAATACTTAACATTTTAACATGCCCTGGAAGTAGAAAAGCCATCTTAGGCAATGCTTCTACTAGCACTTAACAGAGCACCAGGAACTATGAGCACCAATCATCAGATCTCCCTGTGGAATCTCCCTTCATGAGAACCATTCTGCCAAAACACAGGATTTTTGTATTAAATGTGATGTTTTAAAGTGCAACTAAAGCCACTTTCCTGCCCAGAGACAAAACAGCACTGGAAATCCAGAGGAAGAGCAGGGAAGAAGAGAGGAACTCTGGCAGAGCACAGAGGAAGCAAGGGAAATCGCAGTGTGTACCCTGCTGCCCCGGGGCATGGCAGGGCTAAGGAGCACTGCTCCCCACAATCAGAGGCACAGTGCATGGGGATGATGAGCTCTCATCTTTTTGTACAAAAGGACTGCAAGGAGAGGATCTGCTGTTTCATCCTTTCACTTCCGGCATAAATATTTGCATTTCTTTTTAACACTGGAGATCAGGCTGCTTCACCAGGCAGGTGAGAGAAACCTTTGTTCACAGGTGCCTGAGCAACTGCTGAACTAGTAAACCCTGCTGATGCCAAATGCTATTTGTGAAGCTTGGAATGCTGATAAACCACAGGGCTGTTTGGCTGGTTTTAAAATAAGAAAAAGCTTTTATTTTGTTTGCTTTTATTAACAGAAACATTTGAAAATAGCACTGACACTCCCTACTGCTAAGCTTGGGTGGCTTAAACCATTTGCATCCCTCGCATAGCACCCAAACCATGCCCAGGGGCATGAACCTACCTTATCTTTGTACTCTGAAAACTAGCACCTTGCATCTCTATTCCACAGATACTCCTTATCATACCTTAAAAGCCAGGCAAGTATCACAGAGACTACTTAAGGGGAACAGAAGCACAGAGCATTAAAAGCTTGTCCCACAGTGCCAGAAAAGCTACAGGTAGAGCTCACACACACGTACAGCCCATGTTTGCATGTCCCAAGTACATGACCTCAATTTTACATCAGGATTTCAGAAACACTGTGAGCCTCAGCAAGAAGCAAGGGTCTTGTGATTAGAGTATCAGAACCAGGACATAGCTGGACATACAAGGTATGTAAGTGTGAGTTTGTGTTAAGTTGACCCTTCTCAAGCCTGGCTCTGAAACGAAGAGTTGCATCTTAAGGAAGCCACAGGAGAGATCAGGGTCTGCTCCTGCTGAGGCACTGAGGCCTTGTGCTGTAGTGACTGTTCCAAGAGAACACTTTGATGGTGAAACATGAGTTAAAAAAATCACTAGGAAGGGAAACAACGTATTAAAGACAGCTTTACTAAAGGCAGGAACCATAGTCACCACTAAATGGTTCAAAACTGTTCCAAATACCAACTTCCTTTGCTTCCCAAAAGAATGATTTCAAAGACTTTAGGGAACATAATAACCAGCATCTCACAAGAGATGGCTGCATAAATAATCTCGAGGTGCTATCAAGATTCATTGCAATATACCCATGATCAGGAGTGATGATTTTTCCATTTCTATTTTCTCCCCCTCCATAAAACTATATATTATCCATAATGGTTATGCAAATTCACACCATTAGCACAAAGCAGCAGAGAGAATGAAATCAAACATCATGCCAAGTTATCAATTGTCTTCTGCCCTGACTCGCACTGCAATGCAAGCAGCTATTCAATTAAGCTTCCTGATAATTAAAGGCCTTTCAGCACTGCACCCATGCATGTAATTGTTACCCCACCCTGTTTTGGCAGGTTTTGCACCACTTAATTACTCAGCTGTGCTGAAGAGGGACAGGAGGGAAGCACAAGCCTTATCCCAGGAATGTAACAGCGGGGGGGGGGGGCTGAACTCGACAATTTGCAGCAAGGCACCCCTATTTTCCCTCAGGATGTCGCTCTTCTCATCCCTACATCAAAAAGCACTTGAAAAGACTAAAAGACAAGAAATACAGCGTGTGCTGTGAGCTGTTGTAGCCAGGGGTTCCAGCCAGAAGCAATGAGCTGACCCAAGGCAGAGGGCTCCTGGCACCCTTCCTTCACAGAGTGCTCTATCAGAAACTAAAACCTTTTACCCTTCAAATGGGGGTCAAGGAATTAAACATTACACATATGTGCTCCTACTGCAAGCGTGGTTTATGAAACAAAGCCTTTGCAAGACTTTACAGACAAACCGAACCTCACTATTAAATGCAGTTCAGTAAGCTGCACTCCCAAAGGCAGGAGCAGAGGCTCTTGCTTTCGCCACTCTAAAGTTACATTCCCGCAGCAATGCTCGCAAGCTCCCAGATCAGGCTGCACTGGTTCCAGAATGGCAGACTTTAGGACTGCCCTGGTGACAGGTCACAATCCTACGCCCTGTTGTTGTAAATCCTGGGTTTGATTTAAAGTAAAACACCGTCACGGCAGAGCTTCAAAAACCAGTCCAATAGTTTTCGAGCCACAGGGTTTCACACTTACACCCACAAAGACACCAGTTGTGAGCACATGGGTACAGAGAGCCTGTGTTTTCCACCTCAACTTCCACAGGCTTTGCCAGCGCAGTTTTGTTTTCTCTTCCAGACAGTGGTAATTTACCCATTGGACATGTCCATTAAGACCTTACTGCTTAGAGCTCAGGGAGAGCTTTACGAGCCCATTATCTCCCCACCAAACATCCCACTGTGCCAACACAGGGTACGACTGGGCTAAGACTTTCTCAAACAAGGGAAGTTCTCCTTTACAGTCACTTTCCTTGCCTGTTCTTCAATAGAAACAAGAAACAAACCAAACTAAACTCTGAGGGGAAATCATGAGGACCCACTTCTGACTCTTGCAATGCAGAGCCACCAGGTCACAAGAGGCACGCAGGAGCGGGCAATCTCTAACACTGCACAAAGCACACGCCAAATTCTGTAACTACAGGTCGCAAAGTATTTTCTCCCCTAAATCCTCCTTCCCAACACACAAAACTCTCGAAACAGGCATTTTCTTTCTATGTGGAACAGCTTCACACAACTCGGGGGAGCGGCGGACACGGTAAACATGGAAACAGAACACAAGCACTCGCTTACGTGAGCCAATTCTTTGTCTTATCTCTTTTAAAGCCATTTACAGGGCGTTGGAAAAATCAGTTTTCTTCACAATGGGGATTTACCCGACCGTGATTTCCACCCCCAGCCCGGCACTACCCATGGCTCGCACCGACCCAGGCTCGCAGCTCCCTCCCAGCGCACCGGGAGGGGACACAGCTCCTTACGTGCTTGAGGCACCGCTCCTTCAGCTTCTCCACCGTGGTGTCCTCGGGGACCTCCTCCAGCCACTCCGCGCCCTCCATGGTGCACACATGGAGCCTCAGCACCTTGCCCGTGAAGATCTTCTCTTCCTGCACGAACATCGCCCCGGGACCCGCCGCCGCCTCCGGCCCCCGCTCCGCCGCCGACTCCTCACCAGGCCCCGGGCACCGCCGGGCTCCGCGCTACCGCCCTCCCATGAAGGTGACCCCGCCAGGCCCGAGGGAGGTGGCGAGCCCGGCCGGGCCGCGCTGGGAGGAGGAGCGCTCGCAGCCCGCTGCCGGCGCTGCCCCGGCCCCGCCACTCCCGGCCCCGCCGCCGCCCGCGCCTGGGCCCGCCGGTCCCTCCGGGGGGACGGGGGCGCTCCCGCGACAACCGGAACAGGAAGAGCGCGGGAGCGAGGCGCATACTGGGAGCTGTAGTTTTGGCGGCGGGGCGCTGCACCGGAAGTGAGGGCTGAGGCGGACCCGGGCGGGGAGAGACCCCGGGAGCGCGGGGGAGTTCATTAACGTTTATTAACGTTCATTAACATTTATTAGCGATTATTAACGGCTCCGCGGAGGGTGACGCGGAATAACAATAATAGTGATAATATTAATAATTATAATAATATAATAATAATGATTATGTAATAATAATAATAGTTTTCAAGTGGAAACTGCCCCGCTCCGGAGCACTGTGGGAAGCGTAGTCCCCGCGGTGCACGCTGGGAGTTGTAGTCCTCAGCGCTGGAGCGTCCCCCGCCAGCCTGGCCCGGGCAGCGGCCGCCCCGCGGACACCGCCCCCCGCTGCCCCGGGGGGGCCCGGCCCGAGCCCGTGCCCCGGAGCCCGAGCGGGACGGGGCCGCCGAGGGAACGCGGCGTTCTCCCAGCCGCCGGTAGAGGGGGACCGCGAGCTGCTTGCTCGGAGGAGCAGCCGGTGGCAGCCGAGGCGCGGGTGACCGCTGCGCCGGGGCCTGTCTGTCCGTCCGGGGCCTGACTGCCCGTCCGTACCCGGCCGAGGTTGAGGCCTCTTCACGTTCCCCTCATCCATAATGAAACACCGGCCGCACACTGCCCACACCCGATGTGCTTTGGGTTGTTCTCCCTTCCCAGGCCGTTGCCTGCAGCCTGTGGGGTTTTTGGGTGTTAAATCACTGTTAAAGGGAACGTGAAATGAAACAAAAGGATGCTGCCACTGTGGAATGTTATGTATGTATTAAACGGAGCTGGGCTTGTCTAGGAAATACAAGGAATGTGCCATTGTTTCACCTCAGAATGGGCGCTGTAATGTTCATGTTAACACAGCCTGGAGCCGGTTGAACGGCAGCTAAAGCTCTCTGGAAGGAATAAATCCAGGCAGAATTAGCAGGCCCAGAGACAATAAAGGCAATAAAGTGTTATGTGAGAAGGAGCTGGGAGCCCCGCGGAGCCAAACTCCATCCCGTCAAAAGGCAGATTGAGTGTCGGGTCTGCAGACGCCGCAGGTCCTGCTGGGGGGGTCTTTACCCTGGTCCCATACTCGCAGTGGTAGCTCCTGGGGTCAAACGGGAGGTTTGCTTTCCTGTTCCCCAGGCGCGAAGGAATCCCATTGCTTTGTGCGGCCGTTGCTGGAGAGCTCAGGCACCAACTCCCAGAACCCACGAGAGGGAGCAAATTCCCGCTCAGTGAATTCCCTGCCAGCAGCAGCTCCCTTTGGGAACAGCTTGTGTGAGCTCCCCCCCCACAACCCAAGTGTGGCCCTGGATCCATGGAGTGCCCGTTGAGGCAGTGCGGTGACCCCAGACCCTGCCTTTGCGAAGAGCCAAGCTCTGACTCCAGGCAGGCGCCGTTTGAGACCAAGCACCAATACACGTCCCGGTTGGCAAAGCCACTTTCATGGGCGCCGGCACAGGGAGAACTGCTCTTTTCACCTGGTTGCCACCGTTATTCACTCACCAAACTTTTCCTGCTTCACGAAGGGAGCTGGATGTCTGGACACCGACTCGGGAAGGGGGTGCTCAGTGACCCCTGCAGCGGCTCTGTCTGTGGGGAGAGCAATGATAACGTTTTGCTGTGAGCTACCTTAAACCAGTAAAGAAACGCTGGGTGATTTCACACCCAGCTAAATACAGTGGTGATGTGGATGTGTGGATGCTACCAGCCATAAAGGGGGCTCGTAGCAGTCACTACTGCAAGTAGAAGTGGTGTTCGGAGATGAACCTGGAGGTGAGGCAGAAAAAAGGGGAGATTTCTGCTTTCTGGCCTTACTTTGCATTGAAACAGTGCTTGCCTAACACAAGTGGAGTACTTTATTTTCATGCTTTGAATGCAGCTCCCATGTGCTTGATAAAATGTACCCATAAGATTGCAAATATGAGGCAATTTGACTACTGATGGCTAATGCATCATACCGGCGACGGAAACGCGAGCATTTAAAGATACCCCTTTTAAACCCTGGGCTCTACCTCCTTTACTTGCACTACAGCCGAATAAATAAACAATATGTGTGTATTATGTTAATATTGTCCAAAGCCAAAAGAATGAGTGCACAATGTGTGACTTGCTTTTTATGACTGATTCCTTATGCCCAGACCAGTGTGCGAATGAGGGGAAATCAACGGCCCTTTTCCTTTGAGAAATGGCTCTTTTTGGTTTATGTCTCCAAGTGAATTATTTTCCCTGATTGCATCTTGCAGCAGGAACCTCCTGCCTTACTCAGAGTAATGCAGTGGTGGCCTGGGGCTATCCCTATGGAGAATGGTGAGTCCCCTGTGTAGGAGAACAGTGAGTACCCCGTGGAGCATGGGGTTGTACCTGGGGAGCACCAGAACGTTAGGATTGACTCCTGCAGGAGCTACAGAGGAAGGGATGGAAACAGGCGCTGCTGCCCAGGGTCTCCTTTGGTGCAAATTGGAGCAGTTTTGGGACTGCTCTACTACCTGCAAGTTGTCTGTGGCTTTCTAGGCAGGACACAGGGCCCTTTAGTACACAAGGGTGTTGGCTTGGCTGATTTCCTCTCTTTGCAAGGAACTCCAAGGGGCTCATTCCGCACCAAGCAGTGCTGGTGGAGCAGGGAAGTCCAGCCCAGGGAAATCCACACCAGCAAACCCAGAATCTCTTTTAAATTGTCTGAGAGTGGGAGGAATAAAAAGAGAGTGAAAATTCCACCCCCCACAACCTTTTCCTGGGCAATCTGAGGATTTATTGAGATGACTCCAGTGGGATGCTACATCATGTCATCCAAGACTTGTGTATCGACTCCCTTTTCCTGCTGCTGCTGAGTGAAGAATTATGATAGCGGGAGGGATAATGAAGCAGACATGTTTTCTTCAAATCAAACCCATTCTCTCTTAAGCTGGGATAAAAGGGTAAAGAACTTTCCATTTGTGATATTTCTCTCAGTAATGTGTTTTGACAATTTAATTTAGAAGTCATAGAGTAGCGAAGACAAAGTCACCCGGTGGGTGGACATCGGAGAGTTCACTTGCCTTTGTGATGAATTGGTGATAGTACAGAGATGACAAAACCACACAGGGGGACAAGAAGGAGGCTGGCAGCACTGTCGGCAGCATGCACAGGATAAATTGAACACTACGCTTCATCCAGGATCTTCAATAGTCCCAGGCATCCCGATATAATTTATGAATTGCAATTAGCATTTTATTATGGCTCGTGCTCGAGCTGCGGACCTGTCACTTGGGTTTGGGTTTTGCAAGAGTCACGAAGCGAAGTTTTCCTAAGTTGTAAGTACCTATTTATTTAAATCACAGCAATAAATATGCTCAAAGGGGTTGTTTTCAAGCTGCAGAGGTTGAGAGGGTGGATTTCTTGCGGAGGTTTTGGCTTGCATGGCTCTCCTTGCCCGGGATTCAGCAGCACATGCGTGTATCCTGCTTGTGTCTGACAGCCTGTCCTGGGAATGCTGCAGGATCACCAGCAAAGCAGCCAAGAGAAGCACCAGGATCCATCTGTGCCCACAACCCCTGTATGGGATCCTGGCTGTGTTCATCACACTGTACCATAAGGACCCCCAATCTCACCCAGTCTCTGAACCCCACAGCATCCCCATCCTCATGCTTCGAGGCTGATAGGTTCCAGATTTCTCTTTTCCTGAGACATGGAAACTTCCATCTTGTGCCCCTGAGCAGCTTCCCCATCACACAGTGGAGGAGCAATCACTGCTCCTGCTCCCCTCTCCATCCCAGCTGCAGGAACAGCCACCTTCTGCTTCTCCTTCCCTGCAAACCGAGGATCATCTTAAAAACCGTACTAAAAAGAGTGTTTTAAATTGGAAACTGGGAAAATTTGTGGACAATATCCATTGGCTGTCATTTCCAGCACTGGGTCAGGACCCACAGCACCACAGGGCTGCCTCAGACCTCCCTGCAGCACCCCAGGACCTCTCCGCCCCATCCAGCTCTGCCATCAGCGCTGCTGCTGCTACCCCAGCGCAGACACACACAGATTTGCTGTACAATTTAACTCCAGAATCACTCTGAAAGGCCCCTGACTGTGCTCCAAACGACTCTGTAGGTTGTTATAAATATACAAAGCTTTTCGTGGGGATATTCATGAAATTCTATCACCGCTTACCCTGGCTGGTAATGGCCTTGTTTATGTATGGGCTCTATACCTGGCTTTGCAGCCTCTCCAAACACAATTCTATTACCGTGTTTAACTGCTCTATCAGTGTAGTACTTAGCGCGCTCTGCTCTCCAGCACAGCTCCTTAATGGCCAGGGAAGGTATTAGGCACTGCAGTGTCTGAGTATTCAAAAGAAAGTTCAAATCTTACCATGTCTTTATTTTAAAATTCATGGAATTTCTAAGTACCAACTTCTAAGCCATGACCAAACCGTCATCTCTTTCTTAAACAGCCTTCTGTTTTCCTCTCTTTCTCCCCACCAGTTAACCTGCTCTCACCAGCTTCGAAGCATCTGCAGCTCTTTGGGTGCCAGTCTCAATCACGGGGTATGTAAAGGGATGTGGCAGTACCTGTGTGAGAAGGGCAGAAGAATCAGGCCACTGGCAGTGCTGGGGGTGGCAGTGATGGAAATCGTCCTTTGAGTCCTTCCTTATGATCAGCTACGGTGGGCTGACCTCCGCCCCTCCTCCTGCACTGACCCCGGGGTCTGCAGAGCTGCTCCTCTCACATGTTCTCACTCCTGTCTCCTGCTGCCATGTGCAGTCTTTTCCCCCTTCTTAAATACATTAGCCCAGAGGTGCTACCACCATCACTGATGGACTCGGTCTTGGCCAGCAGTGGGTCCGTCTTGGCTGGCACTGGCTCTGTTGGACACAGCTGCTTCCAACAGCTTCTCACAAGCCACCCTTATAGTGCCTCACTACCAAACCCCTGGCACACACCCCCAATACATCAGTGTTCTGCTTTCTGGTCCTGCAGGGACCCAGTTCACACATGTCTTTCCTAAATGGAGAAGAAAACCCCTTCAGCTTCAAACCCCTTCCCCTGCATGCCAGCAGAGAACGATGCATACCCACATCTGTTACCTCACCCATCAGGGGTGACCATCACCATGTGTCTGGGGGGCAGCAGGCAGCCGGCAGGATTTGCCTTCCCTTTCCAGCTGATCCAGAGCGGTTTCTTGTTTCCTCGTACATTTTGGCACAATGACACAGTTTAATTGTTGGAAACAAGCGCAGGAAATATTAGCAGCACCGGCACAATAGGATTTTAATTTAGCTTCAGGACAGAAATGGGTCTCTAGCAGAGTGCCGGGCTCCAGCACTGCCTGCGAGTACGAGGAGCCTGGAGTTTGCCTAATAGTTTGCACAACTGGGGTAATTCTGTAGGGATGCGAGGGACTTAATTGGGCTCATGCTTAAACATCCTCGTAATGTGAGGCACACTGCGTGCTCGGAGCATTATTATTAAACAGCCCATTTCACATTTTAATGATCATCTTGGATCACTGTAACAGCGATCAGCAAACAATCCTGGGCAAACAAGCATCTGTCTTTAGTGTTCCCATAGCTGGGGCTGCTGCTGGGCTCTGAGCCCGGCCAAGGTGGGGGGAACACCCATGCCCCCAGCCCCATGGAGCCCCACATGTCCCCCTCTGCACAGCACCCTTCATCAGACCGGGGGGCTCAGAGCTGGGGGTGGGTCCTCAACACCACGTACGCCATTGGGACACCAATGTCTGCCCCAAAAGCCACGTGTGTCACCGCCCGCCGCGACACTGAGGTAAAATATGGGGCATCACTGAATAATTCAGCGGTGAGAGGGGCTCTCGGGCCGGTGCGTTGCCCGTCTGCAGTGTAATTAATAGTCTTTAGATTAAATATGAAATCATTCCTCGTCATTAATAATTTAGCCGCAGCGTGGCGATCTTTAGAGAGCAGCAGCACTTCATATTCTTCTCAAGTATGTTGCCTGGAACGCTTAGGGGAAGCTGGACGCCCTTTCATCCATCTCAATTACAAGTGCTGGCTGCTCGTTTCCTTCCTCAACATTGTTTTGCGAAGGTGTAAAGCTCGTCTGCTCCTGCTTTTCCTAAGCCGGTGTTTAACAGCACCTGCGTGTCCTGGGAATGAGGAGCCGCTGCTCTGCATCAGCACTGATCTGCCATAGAGGTGCAGACCTCCAGCGCTTCCTAAGGCGCCCATGCTCAAACCCTGGCTGGCACCATAAGAGCTCCTGGTTGGATTTAGCTTGAATCCAGTTTCCACCATCCTCACTGTGGCCATGGGCTCCAAGAGGGGTCTGAGTGTGCCGCTGGTCCTCGCCAGCATTGCAGGGAGGTGGAGGGATGGAGAAGAGCTTTCCATGGCCAAGGTGCCTCCACAGCCACCCTGCAATGGCTTTTGCTGCTGTGCTGATGACCTCGGTCATGGAAGGCCACCAGCAATAAACTGGTCCCTGTAATCTCCAGCAAACAGGAACTGACCCACCTCTCCTCCGTCTCTTCCAGCCCCCAGGCCCCACTGCTGTGCTTTCTGCAGGCAGGATGGAGATGATGGGTTTCGCTAATGCTGACAAGTACCATAACTTAGCTTTACACAGCACTAAAAGTGGAGAGGAAATTCATGTCCTGGGACATGTGTGACACGGTTGTGGCTGGCGGTGGATTTATGTGCAGCCCCAGCGGCCCCCAGCAAGGAAAGCTTCACCATCTGCATCCTTCTGTGGTGCTGGTGGGCTCCCACCATGTGCTGGACCAGGTGAGCGTGCACAATCCCGCCCGAGGATGCCCTGGAGGGAGCACGGATGCTCAAAAGCAGGAAGCAGCAGCAGTCTGGGCAGGAGCAGAGCTAAATCCCCCTGAATCTGGACCCCTGCTCCCCACCATGCAATCACAGCTTGGACACAAAAGGCCACCCATAGCAGGAGGAATATCCTGCTGCCCCGGGGTGCCAGGCTGGCGCTGTGCCGGCTGCAGCCCTGGAGGGACCCTGCCTTTTGCCGAGTGCCATAACTCCTGTTTCCAAACAGCAAACAAATGCTCGGCAGCTGCTGCAGTAAAATGTGAAATCAAAGCCAAGTCCCCCGGGGGTGCCAGCAGCAGCCGGGGCCAGGAGGGGCCAAGGGCAGGATGAGGCCAACTTCATAGGGCAGGGAATTACAGCCCTGGGCCCAGCGGGGTGAAGGCAGCAGCTCTGTGGGTCCCAGTGAGTCCCACAGCCCCAGCAAACACAGGCACTAAATGTCACCTCTCCCAAGAAGCCCTAAATAACCATCCAGCTGCTGTAACCTTTATAGAGCCCTCCTGATTCACACCTTAGCTGTTACAATAGGATAAACTTGTTTGCACACCTGGCTGTGTTTTAAATAGATTTAATTCCTTTGTGCCTCTCCGCAGCTTCCTCTGATGACTAAATGACTTGTCAGCATTCGGAATGAAGGCTGACTGCTGCTGCTTCAGCTTGCCCCTGCACTGGTCCTGCATCACTGGCAGCATCCCCTGGGATGGCCTGGGGCCACATGGGTCCTGAGGGGCTTGGCCAAAAGTGCTGGGGTGGGGGGATGCAGAGTGATGGAGCACAGGGACAGCGATAGGCCAGAGACACCTTAGGAGGCTGAGCAGCTTCCAGCAGAGCTGGTCCCCAAATCCCCATCAGTCCCTCTGCTGAATAATGGGATCCTCACATCCTATTGGGAGAGCTGCCGGGTGCTGCCAAAGCTGGGATGATGCTGGGGCTGGATCCACCCCCAAATCATCCCAAAGGTGCTGGTGCCCCCCCAGTGCTGAGATCCTGAGCTCCCTCCCAGCACAGGACTGGCCGGTGGCACCCAAATGACTCCTGATTAAACTGAACCCCAAACCAGGCAGGATTAAGGGTGGATCACTGAGACCTGTTTGCTTTTAGGAACCAAGTCAATGCTAAACCTTCTGGAGGTGCAGTGGGATTTGAAAACAGGACCCGCAAGGAGCATATTAATGAATATGGAAACCTTCTTTTCTGGTATTGCGCACTCATAAATGAATCCACTTTATAGAGCCATAGCAGAGAGGAAATGACTGTTGGGCGCCTGATTTATCTGCTCAAATGCTTTGTAGTACTTCAGATTAATAAAAATATTTAATAAAGAATCAAGATGGTTTATCTGTAATGCAAAGAGAATCACATCCCCTCTATTTTTATTACTGAAAAATTGGAAGCGGGAAGAAATAATGATCTAAGCTACTGTATAAATGACAAAAATACCCATTCTAGCTGTATGCATTGCTGTACAATCTTTCTCTATCCTATAAACATAATATATTCTTATGCCTATTTCAACTGATTCAGTAGTCATATGCTGCATTGTGCAGTTTAATACCAGCCCGTCCTCAACAGCTCTGGTAAGTGATTAAATAAGAAGTAAATTTTGCTGTCATTGCATTTAAAATCAAATCAAGGATCATTTGTTACCCCAAACGAACCAGTTATCCTTCTCTGCTCATAAGTAGGCTGCTGTTTGCTGAAGCATTTAGAAATGTATATATAGTAAACTCTTTGCATAATGGCTTGTACTGTAATATGATCTTTATGAGCCTGCCGCTCCGGAGACACTCAGAAGAACCAATAAACACTACATTGCTTTTTTAATTCAAAGTTATAGGTATGAGACATTTCATATTCTCCTCATATTCATCTGAGTCTCGTTGGCCGTGGCGCAGAGCTGGGGCCAGAACGTCCCTTCCCATCAGTGCCCCCCAGCCCCAGCATCGCGGGGCATCACCGCCATCATCCCCAGTGCCGGTGGTACCAGCCAACCCCTTGAGCATCCCCGCCGCGAGGCAAACAGCAGCACTGAATCCCAGCCATCCACCCGGGAATACAGCGAGGAGGGAGAGATGAACTGTCCCATTCACCAAGTACATTAAACTTTGTGTCACCACTGTGTTAATGGCCCCCTTGTGCTATAATGTGCAATATAGACTTACAAGTTAATTGCGATACCTTCTAAAGCCTCTGTAACTGCTGCTGAAACCCAGGTAAGAACCATCATTTGAGCACCCGTTCTTGCTAGAAGATCGTGTCTGACCAAATTCCTTTTGTTGGCTCATTACTGGGATTTCTCTCCCCATTTTTCAACCATGCAGCCCTCGGGATTTCCCAGGGAGCACCTGATATTCCTTATGGGGCTTCCTCACTGATGGATGAGCCAACAAAGCCCTGATGAACAATCTGCCTTGTGCTCCAGGTGTGCAAAGAGCCCGTGATGGAGCCTCTTTTCCTGGGAAGAAGAGAATAAAAGCATTTTCATGTGAAAAATCAGCATTTTAAGCAATAGGAGGTTGTTGGGGGTGCCTTGTGCCGCATTGGGCACGGCTGCTGGCTCCCATCACCGTGGCTGATGGCACCACATCAGCCCCACACCCAGCACGGACCCCACCAAACCCAGAGGGCAAAGCATTTGTTGCAAATTATTTGCTCAGCTTTAATGATCAAGTTTGGGCACCCATTAGGTAAAGCTGTTAATTCTATTAGGGAGCAAACAACAAATCCCGGGGCTGACAATGATGAGGCCGAACAGGCGTTTCATTACCCTGGCTCTAGACAGAGCAATTAGCAATTTGAAATTGCAGAAACTCATGTGAGAAGTTCGGAGGCTGCAGAATCATCCCCGGGAGCGCGATATCGCTGTGGGAGAGCCACGGTCAGGGCTTCATTGACACCGGTAAATCAAGCAAATCAACGCCTTCACCTTGCTCTTCCTCCCCGTTGTAAAGTGAAGGAATAAAAGTGATCACCTTTAGCGCTGGGGTCTTTGTTCAAAGAGGTTTGGTGACCCCAGAACAAGGCTGGGTCATCCCCCTCAATACACACCCATGGGTGCCCTGGCCCCTGGTGGCATAAATCACTGCTCACCCTGAGCATGATATCCGCAGGTGAGGATGAGGAAAGTGCGATGTCCCTGGGTATGATGTCCCCATGTTGGGATGAGGAAGATGCTCTGTACCCAGGTGGGATGGGAGCAGCGGATGGCACTTGCACTCACCAGGGCACAGCATGGAAGATCCCCATGACTTTGGGACACTCTAGTTCCCTCAGCTCTGGCTCTGAGCAGCCCAAAGTTGACCCAAGCTATAGGTAAAGAAGAGCACATCCCAACCCATCCACAAAAAAGAAGTTGGGTAAAAGGAGCCTGAAGCCTGGAGAAACAAATGAAATCTCATCATTCATCCCCAGTGGTCAGTGGCACAGATAACATTTTTCAAAGTGTAATTGCAGTCAATTGTACTTTCCCCCCAGTGCCCATCAGCTCATCTCAGCTGGCGTGATAAATGTTAGCTTTTAAGCAAGAATGGATTGATTATTAATAGCTTAGATACCAGTTACAGGAACTGCAATAAAACTGGATTTTAATTTCCCTCTCTATTAAGGAATCTCATGTTTCATTCAATGTAGAGAGAAAATAGGGGGTTTTGCAAAGATATCAGATTTACCGCCACTATAAAAGATCATTGATGCACTGAACTCGGCGTTATATTTGACCAGTTCTTCAACAAAGGGCAGCCTGGTTTCCCTGAGCCTCCCCTCGCCAGTGGGAAGGGGCCGGGAGGGGATGCTCTGACCAGCACTAAGGCATTCCCAAGGAAGTTATGAATGCTCCATCCCTGGCCAGGTTGGACGGGGCTTGGAGCAATCTGCTCAAGTGGAAGGTGTCCCTGCCCATGGCAGGGGTTGGGACTGGATGGGCTTTAAAGGTCCCTTCCAACCCAAACTGTTCTATGATTACCTTTAAGACCCCTGGTGCCCAGGGTGAGCGGTCCTTTCCCGTGCTGGGGGCTTGCTATTGGGTTGTGGGGGATGCAACCCCCTGGGGTGCCCTGTGCCCATCACCTGTCCCCGCCTGGGCAGCACTGGGTGTCCCAAACCGACCTGGCACGATGAGAGGAAGGTTTCCATGGCTCCAGTGTCTTCAGCAGCAGCAGAGCCCATTGCCAGCTCCTGATCCGCTCTCACCTCCCTCCCGTGCGCTCCTGCTCGCCACTAAACCAAAGATCCCTGCAGAAGATCACTTAATCAGGGCAGGGATGTTTGTCTGTGATTTGTGTCTGAATCAGGGGAAAAAGCATAAAAGCTGCCTTGACTGAAGAACACAGTTGTGCATTTTAATCTCTTATAACTTACTTTTATGATGTAATTCTGAATTATGTTATTGCATTTGTATTTAGAGAGCACACCAGATGGTGCATGCAGTAACACTTTAAATTAGGGTTTCCCAAATACACATTAAATTCAGATTTAATAAGACAGTTATCACATGGGAATTAAATACCAATTGATTATTTATAAAACAGCACAGCTCAGCACAGAGCAGCTCTGCTCCGCGGCTCCTCGCTCCGCAGCTGGCACAGGGGAACGTACCTGGAGGCAGCGAATGGGGACACTGGTGGGCACTGGTCGTCACTGGCCTCCCTGGCTCCTTGCACCTTGTTGGCCTCCTAGGCCTTGGACACAAAGGGACACTGACGTTGTCCCCACAGCCAGGCCAGTGCCCCCGTGTCCTCCCTATCCCAAGTGTCACCCACTCGGAGCAGTGATTCCCTACCCGGGGAGCGTTGCTCATCCAATGGCTGTTTGAGACCAGCATCACCCCTGGGCACATGAAATCACAGCCCTGTGGCACCCCAGCCACATAAACCCGTGCGCATCCCCTTCAGCCAGCACAGCCATGCCCATTGCCCGTGGCCCTGCACCTACACTGAGCCATGCACATCACTTCAGACAGACGTGGGTACCTTGTCCTCTTCCCGTGCTCCCGGGGACACAGAGCAGCTCTGCTCGGGGTGTCCTGTCCAAGGGCCTCAGCCCCATCTCCGTGCTGGGCAGTGACCACAGTTCCTGCCCGAGCAGCTCTGTTCCATGGAAACACTTAAGAGCCTTTGCTGCCACCCATTAATTTTTTGTCATTCCAATGATTATGCAGAACCAGAATCTGCTGCTCAGACTCTGCGCAATTTACTTTTCTAATCAAATTGATTTCCATTCAAACGAATTCTCTTGTCCGTCTCTATTCCAGTAATGTTATTTTAAGCATAAGCTGTGTCTTGGTACAAATGTATAATCAAACGGGTAGATGCAGAGAGCATTGTGGTACTTTATGGTGAATCAAATTGAAGTGAAATTGTAGAAGCTTTTAGGTGCAATAATTCATGTACTGTAACTTCTGGTTGGGCCCAGGGAGTGAGGTTACATCCCCCTCCTGGGCTTCGCCGTCTTCTTGGTTCGTGGCTTGGCATTTCCTCTTTTCCTTTTGTCCTTGCGTGGAATTAGACTGATCTAATTCCTCTCCTAGAGGCAGCAGAGCTCCAGAGGGCTGAGGGGGGGCTGCTGGCCCAATGGGACCCTGCCCAAACCTAGCAAGGACCAGACCCGCCACCAAGGCTTTGTGGTGCCACCCCAAGGCTGTGTCTATCACACTCCAACCTATCCCTGCCCCCCCCCCCTTCACCAACGCAGGGGCATCATCATTACAATTCCTATAACGACCCTTAAGCTACCCTACAATAACATTCCAAAGAGCCTCCCTGCAGCCCTGCTCGCTGCTGCTGACCGATGTGCCAGCAGCGATCTCAACTCAGCGCCGGAGCGCCCAACTCAGCGCCGCAGAGAGCGGCGGGCACACGGCGCGCGTCGGGAATGATGCAGTTCCTATTCCTCACCCTCTATTTGTGTTTTCCGCCCTGCACAACATAGATCAGCCCCCGCCGGGGCTCGGGAGCTGCTCCACGCTCCATTATAAAATGGCTCGGTGCAAAAGATGCATATAAATAAGAGCAGGCGTGAAGTGTTCCTCTGCCGCCGGTGCAGGGAGCGCTCGCAGCCGTGATTTATGGCATCTGCTCAGGGGGCCTCTCTGGCATAAATCTCTCACTTCATTCACGTGTGTGGAGTCAGGGAGAGGGAGCGGCAGCACCCCCAGGCACAAACCCTCCCTGCTGCACCCGTCCTGTGCCGCCCTCCGGGGCAGCAGCCTTGGGAAAGGGAGGAGAGCCGGGATGGACCCAGCAAAACCCCGTCCCGGCTCTGGCCAGGGGCAGCTCCTGGTGCTGGGCTGACACAGGAGCTTGGTGCTGGTGGAGCAGTGTGGTGCTGGGGTACCGCAGCCCCCGGTGTCTGCTGCCTGCCTACTGGCATCCCCCGGCTGCAAAGGCAAGGACCAGCACCTTCTGCAATAGCCACTGCCTCCTGCAATGGCCAACACCTTCCCCAGTGACTGATGCCTCACCTCCTCCGCTGCGGTGGGTGATGAGCTCCCCTTCACCCTCCCGGGGTGGTCACCAGGAGCCAAAGCACAGCAGGGAAACATAAACCATAAACCCATCCAAAGGCCCAGCAGGGGCTGCACCGGGCGGAACAGCGCTCACTTAACTGCGGGCTCCTTTCCTGGAGGACGAGGGAGGTGCTGGGCACTGAGACCTGGATGCGTTTTCCCCATGGTGGTGGTGCAGCGTCCCCGGGCTGGTGGTCCCTGACCCACCCAGCTGTGTCCCTGGGGCCAACCTGCACCCAGGGCAGCCCTGAACACCCTGGGGGACAAAACACAGCACAGGTTGGGGTGAAAAGCCAAATTCAGGGACTTTGAGGGCGCAGCGCTCCCCGGAGCAGACCCTGCAGCAGTGAAGACAGCTCAAGCCTTTAAACCCCAGAGCTGCCTGCAGGAACCAGCTGTGACCCAGCTCAGCATCCACAAATAGGATGTTTTAATGCCCTGGGGAAGAGCACACCCATGGGTGCACCCGGCTGCCCCCCTCTCCCAAATCACAGCCCTGTGTGGGGCAGATTGCGGCTCCTTCACAGCAATAACATCAATGCAAAGAGGAAACCTTCCTCCATCCAGCCCCTGTTCTGCGCCGGCCCCGCTCGGCTGCCGCAGTGCGAGGTCCCGTCCCCCCCCTCCCCGCCACCACACTCCTTCCCTCTGCACATTTCTACAGCAACGTCGTTTACTTGGTTAAATAACTCATTTATCTCTTTATGCTCCCTGCAGATCATAACACACCCACCCTGACAATGCCGCACACCAAAGACCTAATTTTAGACGTGGTGTTTATAAGTAATCAGTTTGAAATATTGGAGCGGTCGCGTGATGCTTCGGGTTGGGGCTTTTTCCCCCCCCCCTTCCCTGAAACCCTGACGTTTGCATAAAGCTGCTCATAAGGAAAACTCTGATTATAACAACTCATTTAGAATAAATCAGTTTGAAATGGTTTATGTAACGCGCGGTATGTGCCGTACACGAGCATCCAAGTTTCTGTGTTTTTCCTTTCAGTGAGATGAGATTAAATGAAAGCCCAAATGCAAGTGGTTTTGGGCACTTTTTTTCCCCTGCTAAGCAGAGGAAATGCAGCTTCTCAGCAATTTTATGGCCAATTGGGTTGGGAGAAAAGACAGACAAAAATGAGGGAGAGCAGCGGTGCTGTGCTCGCAGCCCATCCTGCTGCTGCCACCCCAGCACCTCCGGCCCTCCCTCCCAGCCGAGGGGTCCCTTGCATCCCACTCAACCCCTGCTAAGGCATCTCAGGCTCTTTGGATTTGCAACCCTTTTCTCCCCCTCCCCATCCCATAGACAACGCCAACACCAGCAACAACCCCATCCCTGCACACAGCCTGAGCCAGGAGCCCCCGGGCAGGGGTTGGACCTCCCGGTGCTCTCCAATGGCCTCACCGCCGGAGCATCTTCCCCATCCACATTGCTACCTCGTCCCCTGGCAGCAGGGATGGTGCAGGCAGCCACCAGCACTGCATCACATGGAGCATCCTCATCCTGCACCGGGCTCAGCCTCAAGCCACTTACTCCCCAAGGCCTGGAAACTCATCACACATGTCCAGGTGCTGATTCCCACCCTGGAAGCTGGGATGCAGTTTCTCCTACAGCAGCCATTTACCTGCCCCTATCTGGGAGCCTGGTGAAGGTTTTCCTGTGATGAACAGGCAGCAAGCGGGGTCAGGTTGATGCAGCATCCTCCGGCCTCAACCAAGCACCGATCTGGGGGCTGTGAATTCAATTTAAAGAGATAATAATAAATGAAGTGAGTGCAGGAGAGAGGGAAGAAGGGAAGGAAGAAGGAAGAGGGAAGAAGGGAAGGAAGAAGGAAGAGGGAAGAAGGGACCATGGGATGTGTCCAGGAAAGAAAGCCAAAAGATGCCCAAAGGATCTGAGCTGAGGTGTGGGGAGGGCCCAGGGCAGAGAACTCCAAAACCCCCCAAATTTGGGCAAACCCAGACAATTGGCCAAGGCTGGGGTTTGTTTCATACCTTAAAGTGGAGCAGCACAGAGACGTGGAGCCCCTTCAGCACCCATTAACTCCCGACGAACAACATCTACCCCCATGAGGAAAGAAAAACCAGAGCAAAACCCCGCTTTTAATTGTAATTTCCTTTATTATTCTGTAAATGTGAATTTTACAAAGCGCTTTACAATTAATGATCACGTCGGGTTGGCTCTTTTGGGGGGGTTTAAATGGATTTTTCATCATATGAAAACAGCTACGAGCACAGTTCCAGCTCGGGGGGGGGGGGAAGGGGGTGTCTTAATCTCGTCTCTTTGTTTTAGTTCTCGATACATGGTGTCAGCCATGGCTACAAAATAACAGTCTTAACTACACAGAGTAAGAGCACATAAATACCAGTGAATAATGCACGAGAAAACCAACATGAAGAGGAAGCAAGCATCGTTTGTGGCTGCGACAGTCGAGGAACGTAACTCAGTGGTACTGCGAGATCTCCCTACAGCACACAGGGTTTAACAGTCATGAATTACAGTACTACTTCATACCCTATGAAGACGCTTTAAAAACAACCTTGTACTTTAAGTCCTTTTCTCGTGGTTTTCCCCAAACATCCTGCCCAAAGGATTAATGTTCTGTTTGAATCAAGTGCCATCCAAATGTTCAAGTCAAAAATATTTATACATTTATACTCAGTTGGTTTATTATTTTTTATTATTTTTTTTAATCTTTTTTTTTTTTTGTCTGCTAAAAATAGTATTGCAAGTTTTGGCTCTTTACCTTGACATAAAAATCATCATTTTGTGTGCAAAACGCTTTAACAGTGGAAGAAACTCATCGGAGGAGTCGAGGGGTTCCGATGTCAGACGTGGTCCCCCCCAGCGCGCTCACAGCACGATTCAGAGAGCAGGAACACTTTGAACAGCAGTTGGAGCCTGGGGTGCCCTGGGCTGGCAATGGGGCGGTGGGGAGGCGGCGCAGGGCTCATCCCCGCTCCCCGCGGGCCCTTCTCCACTCAGGGAGCAGACTGCAGACACACAATGCTCTGAGGGACCCCCCGTGGGCAAAGGGCTGAGGGGAGGGAGGCGGCAGCTCCCTGGGATGCTCTGCCCCCCGTAAGCCGTGGGTTGTTCCAGTTCTGGGGGGCTGGGTGGGGTGACATGGGGGGAGCCCCGGTTGGTGCCACCCATGGGCAGGCTCCCACCAGCAGCCCCATGAGCCCGGGGGGATCATGGGGGTGAAACCACAGTCAGAAGGATTAAACCATCAAGGTGGCAAAACGGACCCGCTCCCACCTTGTGCCAGCATCATCCCTCCTCCCGAGCCCCTTCCATCACCCAACCAGCCCGGGGGACACCGGAGCTCACCGTGAGCCCCGACTGATGCTGAGCGGGACCGGGGTGCAGCAGAGGCCATGCAGCCCTTCTGCAAAGCAGCAGCTCTCAGGGTGGTGGTAACTGGTGCTAAGGAGGAGGAGGAGGAGGAGGAGAGGGGCTGGCTTCTACACTATATGGCAGCTGCAGGTAACTTGGATGCTTACACTCGGATTTCTTTAAAGGTGCTTGGTATAACTTTAGATATATAATATACATGTAATATTGCTAATAGTCAAGCATAAGAATAAAGGTGCAGACATACCATAAATACTGATGCTTTGATTTTACACTGCCAGACCTAGATGAATGCAGTTTCCTATTCACATTATAAAGCAGCCCCCAATTCTACAATTGAAAATAGTGTCGTAAACAAAGAGGAGGAAGGAGTCGGTTCTGATCTGATCTTCATCTGTTTTCCTTGGAAAAGAAAAGGATCACAAAATTCTAAGGCACTCAGGAAAGCCGCATACAATCGATGACTGCTCTGTTCCCACCTTACATTCAGTGTTTGAGAGGGGTTACTCTATGTTTTTGTAGGGTTTTTTTCTTGGAAGAATACAATCATTTCCATGGAACATTTGCAAACACATCAGGAATCCTCCACACACAGGAAACATTAGTGCAAAATGCTTGCCCTCATCTACCAGATAAGGAGAAACCCAACGCCCTTCACATTTGAGAAGTTTGCCTTCCTAATAATAATAATAAACCAAACCCAAATAATAATTAAAAAAAAAATGAAATGAAAGAAAATGGAAAAGAAAAAGAAAAAAGAAAGAAAAACCCCCAAAATATACAGGAAGTTGTGCTAGGTATAAAAATATATATTTTCACTGTGCAACTTGACTCTCTTCAGTCTCTCTGTCCTAAGCCATTCAAGTACTTCTGCTGCTGCCCCCGGGGTGGCCCCACTGGGCAAGGACCAACTGTCTGGGCTCGGGTTTGGTCCAGAATGAATCCCTACAGCCAACTGCAGAGCCCGGCTGCGGGGCTTGGGCTGCTCACCAGCCCCAGCAAGTGCCAAAAGGGAGGAGGAACCCTTCGCATCCTCTCTTTCAATATATATTTATATATAGGTATATATATACGCACACAGACACACACAGGACGACTTTTGATCTCCGACACCCGGCTCCACTCCCAGTTTGCCTCAAGCTTTTGGCAAACCCAAACTGTTGGGGAGGTGGTGGCAGATGAGCCCCCCCCAGCCCCACAGCCTGGCCAAGCTGCAAGAGCTGGACCCCAGCAACTGCTCCTGGGGGACAGGACCCCCCCGTGGCCAAGGACCTGGGCCGCTCCATCTCCTTGGGGATGGCTGGGGAAGAAGCGCACCCCAAGCTCAGCTCTGTGGTCCCCAGTGCACCCCTTGCTCATGTTTGTCCTCCGGCTGCATGCCCCCGGTACAGGTAAGCACCAACGGGCATCACTGTGCAGAAGGAGCCTCCTCCCATGGTGCTGCCAGGCACGGGACGAGCTGCCCCAGCTCTGGGCTTCAGCAGGAGCACGAGTTTTATTTGCTGACGTGGGTAAAGTGCAAATAGAGCCCCTGGCCCTGCCTGTCCCCCCTCCTCTGAAGCATCACACACCTCTCAGCAGCTCATCACGCTGCCACCCTCACCAGCCCTCACCACCACCAGGTCAAGTGGTCCAGGGCATCATGGTCCACCCAAGCCAAGCCATGCCAAAACCCCAAATCTGTGCCAGCCACGAGGCAGGGACCACCCCATCACCGACTTCCATTCCTGGAGACATGGACCAGGCTGAGCTCTGGACAGCTTTGTTACTACGATGCAAAAAACTGCTTCAAGTATCAAAGAAAACAAAACAAATGGCCAAAAGTTGGGTTATCCTCTCCTCCCGCCCCCTTTCCCAATGGAAATACAAAGAAGGAAGAAAACCCTGAGCAAGCGCCTTCTGGATTCAGGAACCAAAGCAGGAAAGAGAAGAGCACAGCCACAGTAGCCTTCAAAGTGACTCTTTGTGCACTTTGCACTTGTTCATAGTCCCAAACTCGCTAAAGAACAAGCTGCAAATATCATTAAAGCAGGTGTTTAGTCACAGTAAAGATAGTAATTCAAAAAGGAAAGGAAAAAGCCATACTTGGCTTCCATACCACTACCCCCATCGCTTGGGGCACCCCGGCCTCAGCATCCCCATGGATGCTCGGCATTCCCCAGCCTGGCAGGAGCACGAGGGACTCCGGGTCCTTGGGGCATTCCAAGGGTGAGCAGGCAGAGCTGATGTAGGCAGGAGGCAGCGAGGGGGTAAAGATGGGACCTGCTGCCCAGCCAGGCTCCAGGGCACCTGCAGGCCCCATCCCAGCTCCTGCACCATTGAGCTGAGGCCATCTGGGGCCACCAAAGCCAACACAGCCTGGGGACATCAGCTTTCAACATAGAAATAATAGAGGAATAACTCAACATTGGGTTTCTACCCCAGCAGGGCCTGTCTGGAGGATGAGCAAGAGGCAAAATGCGTCCTCCTCCCCCAAACCTTTCACAGAAGGCAACAAAGCCGATCTGATCTTTTATTACTTCCAACACACTCCAAGTTATTAAAAAGTGAGAGCCTGGCTGGCCTGGGGAGGAGGGAAGGGGCAGTGGATGAGCCCCGCACACCTCACTGTGCCTCCAGTGCACAGCTCCCAGCTCCATGCCCTTTGCAGCAAGAACAACGTGGTTTCCATGCTTGGATTCCTCTCCAAAGCCCTCTGGAAGTGGCTGAGGGGGGCTATTCCCCCCTGTGGGACACACCCCAGGACCCGCGCACCCTGCTGCCGTGGGTGCCATGAGCCCATTCACCCAAGTGGGTGATGTGAAGGTGCAAGGAAGGAGCAGCAACAAAAAGGAGCTGCTGGGAGGGAGGGAGGGAGCGAGAAACCAACCCCCAAACGCAGCCGTATTGAGGGAAAGAACCCGACAACAACCACAGCACCGGCCAGGGCCTCCACCTGCACCCCACACAGTCCTCCCGACACGTGCAAGCCTGATCTCCCATGGAACCATCCCTGATCCCAGGAACTGGATAACACTCCCGGAGACAACGGCACCGAGTCCCCACCAGCCTCCAGCAGCAGCCGGGTACCGCAGCACCCGGCACCGCAGCATCCTGCCCTGCAGCACCCACTGCAAGGGGCTACCTCCGATACCAGAAGCCTGTAACGACTTCCCCCACCCCGTCCCACTTGGCTAAAGCCCTCCTGCTCGAGACAACCATCGCCAGTCCCAGCGCCTGCACCCTCACACGCCTCGCTTTCCTGTTAAGTGACGGTAAAACTTGCTTTAGAGGACAAGGTTAACGATGGCTTTACTTCGGAGCTGAGTGATGGATGGGGTGGGGGTGGCTAGCTTTTCTCCTCCCCTTCTTAACATAAAACCAATAAAAAAAGAAAAAGGAAAAGAAAATAAGGAAAAAGCTACAATCTTATAGCCTAACCTCAGGAATATCAAAAAAGGAGCCCAATAGTTTGAAGTAGGTCGCCACAGACCTAGTCGTTTACAGTATAACGAATGCGATTATTTCCTTCATAAATTTTAAATACAAGCAGAATAAAAATCACATTTTTTTCAGGCAACAGTAGCAGTTCAGTAGGTAAGTGGCTTGATCACATTGTTTTGTTTTGTATTAGTAATGCATGCAAGCAGCTTTAGTATTACAGATCCCTTATAGGTCATGAAATGTTTGCGCTCTTTATAAAGTCCCTCCAAAAGTACCATCTTGTCTTCTCACAGGAGTTTCGGGCCGGCTGGAGGAGCCCGAACCTTGTTCAAAAGGTTGCGGAGTGCTTTGGGTATCCGATGCCATAGCATCCGTGGCAGCTGCCTCCTGTATCACAGAGCCAGCCCCTTCGGCATCCTCGCTCTGTTCGAAGGACTGGTTGGATCCATTGCTTAGCTCTACATTCACTGTGTTAGTTCTCAAGGCTACTATAGTTCCTGAATCGCTCCTCCTTTCTGCATAGATTCGCTGCTCAAAGACCTGAGCAGTGTTGGGCTGGAATTCAGGATCCAGGGGGACACTGTTTGTGGTGGAGCCCATGACCGTGCGGTACATCTCCATCCCTTCCGGCAGCATGGACTTAATCTTCGGCAGCCAGCGCTTGCGGACGCGGCGGGCGTTGGTGCACATATCGGCTGCTATAACATTCATCTCGCTTTCCTTAAAGCTCGGGGCAAAATTCTGACAATACACTGCAAAGACAGGGATACACAGAGCTGAGGATTCAGAGGAAGCATCGCAAAGGTGGCCCAGAGGTGAACACAGCCTCTGCGCCATCCTACAGACCTGCAGGTGCCATGGAGAGGAGGCTCACCCATGGACCAGAGCTCTCGCAAGGGAAGACTTACAGACAAGGATTCCTCAGCTTGAGATTGAGATAACCAAGAAGGGATAAACCCAGGAGGCGCACAGATCCCAGCTGGCCTGGGGAAGGGGGCTGGAGAAGGACCACTCACCCCTTGGGGATGCAGGGACCCACAGAGGACCCGGCCTCCAGCCGGAGCACGGCACCAACGCTGGGATGGCCGAAAGCAGAGATGGACACAGAAAAGGTCAACACAAACACCTCAACAGCAGATCCACTAATGGCTCTTAAAGCCACAGAGGGGCAGGCACAGCTGTGGGGCTGGGAAACACCAGAGCTGCTCTTGGCTGAGCAAAGGAGCTGCCCAAAGGACTGTCCTCTGCCTGCCCCACGCCTCATGCCAGCCACTGCAGGGCCAACCAGTGCTGCATGGATCACCAACCCTGCCAGCGTGGCTGCTCTGACATCCCTTCACCAGCACGTACTCTGCACAAGCCCAGCAAGACCTTGGCTGCAACCCTGCTCCTCCACAGGGACCAAGCACCTGATGTTATGGAACAACATCCAAGGAACTGCCACGGTGAATAATTATCAGCTAAAGCTTGTGCACAAGGTAAAACTCAGGCAGTAAGAAGTCATCTTATGCCCTGACGCATGGCAGTGCCACTGGACAGCGATGCCTTTCCAGCCTCTGAAGGTATTTGCAAACCTCAGCAAAGACCAAGCCTGGAAGGTCCAGACCCATGGCTCTGCAGCGTGAGCTGCTAACAGTGAGCCGGTCTTAGGAGAGCACCACGCACAAGCTATGGGCAAGCACCGCCAGCACAGCTTAGTGGTTGTGTCTCTGTGTATTGAACATCTGCCATCTGATCCCTTTCCTCCATGGGCTACGGATCTCAGAGGGTGGCTGGAAGGCCCCTGGAGTTCAGCAGCACAGCAACAATCAGAGAGAGGAAAGATTTATCTTCCCAATCTTAACAATAAAAAGTATTAATAAAAAACCTGCTTAGAGTTCCATTTTCCACCACAATAATGTTTATATAAAGATTTAGTATCCCGCATCCAGCACGGGTGAGAGAACACACTGCTTTCCACTGTAAATCGAGCCCATGGTAAACAGGCTTTGCTGCACCAACCCATCAGGGTCTCCTGCACCGCCCAGGTCCTCACTCACCAGCAGGCACCTTCTGTCCCACAGCATTCTCCTTGCATTCCAGAGTGACTTCAGAAGCCAAATGCTTAACATTTGTTTCTAGGGCCTGCCATAAATAACTAAACTACCTTGATGGAAGTAACCAAACTCCTTTTCTTGTATAAACACCAATGCTGGGCACAAACATGCAGGGTCCAGCCCTGGCTCAAGTTAGGGTGCTGTGTAAGCATGCAAACACGGGGGGTCTTACCTGCAGGACAGCAGAAGAGGCATTAAACAGCTGAACCTTTTGCAACCCCAGCTCTGAGACAGAGCTCAGTGGCTCTACAAAGAGAGCCACCAGCCAAGCCATGCGGCACAATGCAGAACTCTGCCTGCAGCTCCAGTGTTAAAACCAAAAGCTCCTGTTGCTTTACGCAATCCTTTAAAAGGCCGTTACCTGCAGCAGAGCTCCCACTGGAGGTACTCAGGAGAACAAAAAGGGTTTACAATACATATTCAAGGAAATAAGACTGTAAAAGCACCAGACAGGATGCCAGTGAGGTGCTGGTCACCCCACGCCAGCATTTACTGCTGAAGACCAACAGCCCCAAAAGCCCAGGACACAGCCACAGCCTGGGCACAGCGGGGCCAGCACCACCAAGGGGTGGGCAGAGGATGTGTCTGGACCATGGGCTGGAGCTGTATGTCCTGCTCCTATAAACCAGGGGATCTGATGGAGCCCTGTGCTCAGATGAGCCTGGAAACATAAAACCAGCACATGGAGACGGCCTGTTTCAGTGGCATCAAGCTCTGGATGCTGCCAAAAACGTAACTTCGGTTTCCTCCTTAGAGCACCTATCAATAAGTTAATTAACTGCAAAATCACTGCTTTAAAATATAGGAAAACAGTCAAGCAGCAATAATGTTTTATATTGAGACACTGCCAAAACGCACCAAAAAATTAACTTCAGCCCCCAAAATGGTGCCAAAAAAATGAAGAAAATTAATTTTCCTATAACCTGCTTTGACCAGAGATAGTTCCCATTGTTACACAACAGAGACGGCCTTCCCTGCTTAGGTTTTGGCTTTGCTCTTAGCCTGCTGTTCCACCAGAGCAGCAGTAAATCTCTCTCCTTACATTTGACTGCATTAAGAACCCTGCTGTCCAGGGGCTTCCTGCTGGGATCGCTCGTGGAGGACCGGATTCCAGTTCCGCAGCTGTTGGCAAGCGTGTTCCTGCAAGAAAGGCAAAGGAGGATCCTTACAATGGGGACTCCAGGTGACAGCCACTGCCTTGTCCTCTTCCCTTTAGGTTCTTATGGAGGGATCACTATGTTACACCATTTTAAGGTAAGGAATTGGAAACCCTCGTGCTCAGGTTCGTACATCACTAAGAAAAAGCACAGAAATCAGTGCAGCGCATACGAAGGATCAAGCACTCCTGACACATGATCTATTAACATGGTTAGAACAGCAGAAAATAAACCAAATCCCCTGGGTTTTGGCGAGCAAGAGGACATACCGATCAAAGAAGGTGGCCAGAAGACGTCTCAGAAGGACCTTGTGTTTGACACCGGCACATAAGTGGCAATTCATCAGCTGCCCCCGGGTGATATAAACACCTGAGCCTGGAAGGGTTGGAAAGGGAGAATTCAAAATTAAACCCTTGTCTCACTGACAGCATCGCCTCCGAGCATGAGCAAACTGCTCCTGTGCTGGTCGGCCTCCAGTGTAACACAGGAGGGAGTGTGTTCTTCACACGCTGCTATGGAAGCCCACCAAGGGCAGCAGGATCTTTGGAGAAGCCTAGCAGGGACTGTCATCGCTGGCATCATGGCAAGTCCCTGGTAAGAATAACAACTAATTTTATCTGTGTGGAAATCAAATGAAGGTATCCTTCTCTTTTTCTTGCAGATACACACAGAGCAAGGCTTTATACTGTGATTTTATACGTACAGATCAGATTATTTATTCTTCCTGAAGGAAGAGAACCCCAGTCCATTTGGCCTTTTGTTTTCTCAAGACTGTAGAATACAGAGCTAGAAAGAAAAGACAAATCCCCATCTAGCACAGAAGAGGTACAGGGGTACACTACAGATGTAACTGCTTCCAAAAACCCCAGCCCATCACCTCCTGATACTTGCGGTGTGCAGGGAATCTTCCTTCCAATGCACAGGAACTGCTGACTTTGAAACACACTGTCTCTATGAATGTTCTCCAGCAGAAAAAAGAGCCCCTGCCAAAGCAGCTGTACACGTCCAGGGCTTTGGCAGTGCTTTACAGCAGGTTTCTTATCAAACCCTTTTACTTTGCACATAGTCACACAGACCAAACTGCTCCTGCCTCAGCATCAGCTGACAGGGGGAGGTTACCCTATTTTTCAAGCACACTGTTATACGAGAGGGTTCTGGTATTTGCTCTTAATTAAGATTAAACAATGGGCTGTATCTGGACCCAGAACACAATCTGTTCTCAAGATATAAAAACATGTACTGGAGCAATAAAATTACCTCCTGGATTTCTGGGAAACCCTACAGATGATCGTCCCTGACCTTCCGGATGGAGACAGAGCTGCAGGGCAGCCCATGCCATTGGGGCAGGCACTGGCAGCTCCCTGAGCCCAACCCTCTGCCCAGGGATGGCAGCCCAGGCCACTGGTCCTGCCCCAGAAAAGAGCAATCTCCACTCGGATCTCTGAGCCATCCTGCTTCTCAGTGTGTAACTTATCATTAATCCCAGGCTGGTTTGGGTGGAAGGGACCTTAAAGCCCACCCAGTTCCAACCCCTGCTATGGGCAGGGACACCTTCCACCAGAGCAGCTTGCTCCAAGCCCCTGTGTCCAACCTGGCCTTGAGCACTGCAGGGATGGGGCAGCCACAGCTTCTCTGGGCACCCTGTGCCAGCGCCTCAGCACCCTCACAGGGAAGAGCTTCTGCCTAAGAGCTCATCTCAGTCTCCCCTCTGGCAGGTTAAAGCCATTCCCCTTGGCCTGTCCCCACAGGCCCTTGTCCAGAGCCCTTTTCCAGGTTCCACATATTCTCTTCCACGTACAGTACCTGTCCATCAGATGCACAATGACCACAAGACTTGCTGAAGACCCTCTCGGACAGAGTTGCTGAAGTTCGCAGCATCAATCATGGCACAAATAACCAGAGACAAAAGGAAAATGCTCCAAAGTGGAGAGCTGAGGAAAACTCCCGCTGCAGGCAAAAGGCTGCGCCTCAGCTCCCACCCAGTGTGAGACAGGAACTGGCTTCCTTCAGCAGCTGTATTTAAAGAGCTAATCCATCAGAGGGTAACTTCGCTTTGATAAATAAAACACAACCGAGGCCGCCACTATCACTTAGTGATATTTATCTACTTTTTTTCCCAGATTGAAAAATGTAAATCAAGCAGAGCTGCCTCAAGCCAATTTGCAGCTCTATAACCTGCACCACTTGATGGTTTTAGGAAATCTCACATACAGTGTAAATGGGCACAAAATAAGTACTTCTGGGTGTACGCTGTGCTGCGGAGGGCGCATTTTACTGCTGCCTTCCACCCAAGCCCCGTCCTCCATCAGATGGAAAACTTCCTGAAACGAGGATTCCTTCACCAGACTGAAAATGAAATCACGCTGCTCACCATGAGAGGAATGACCAGAAGGAAAGGACATCTGATTTGGACTGACTGCACTGCCACGGATCATTTTCATACCAAGGGCTTCACAGGCATTAATTAACCCTCTCCGCTGCAGCAGCAGGCACGGGCAGTTGTGCAAAGATCACTTCAACTAAACGCAGCTACATCCAGGGGGAAAAGCCTGCCAGCAGCATGGGCTATAGGCTGGAGGAGCCCTGCAGCAAAGCGAAACTGGGGGGAACTGATAAAAGCAGAATGTAGTTATTGAAAGTGGAATTTGACCTGGATACCCCGGCCCAACATCCATCCCCTGCGCAGCACTCGAGGCACCTGGGCTGCAGGCTGGCATGGACACATCTGACAGCTACTGGATGTCACTTTTTATTCAGCTCTCCACCACCAGCATCATTAAAAGCTAAACAGCACCGTCGTCCACCTCAGGTTGGCCATAAACCCTTTACAGAGAAGTAGTGAGCTCTTCCAGTATCGTAAACTCCCCCCAAAATGAAAATAAAGACGGAAGAAAGGGCCAGACCCAATTCCTTCTCTTCCTGCCTACTGCAGGGTTTGACCACCTAATAACAGCCCCAATTTTATAAGGCCTTTTACAGCTTTTCAAAGCCTCTCCACTGACACAGGCTTTATCTCCACGGCTTTGCAAATCTGATACTGTGAGAGGGTTTTGGGGTTTTCAGGAGGTTTTTTTAGATCTGCGCATCTAAATGAAACCACAATTGCGATGCAGCCTGCACCAATCAGGAAGAACACAAGCTGGAGAATTCAATTAAAATGCTGAATTAATTCAATTGAATAAATCCCGTTAATGACACATTTTTCTATCAGCAAATTAAAGGAAACTTCGAACTTTCAAAAAGATGATTGGTGATGAATAATCCAGAAAGACACAGGAAGGGCACAGAGGATGCTTCACTCCAGCAACGGTGCGGGATGAACACCACAGTTCAAGAAGGAAAACATCAATGATTCCCAGGAACTGTCAACCAAAGAAAAGTTCCCCCTTCATTACCTGCAACAAGCTCAAGCTTTTCTCCAGGATCTCCCTCCGAGTAGAGTTTTGGGTGGCAACGGTATCCGATTTGACTGATAAGACTGGCTGGAAGAGCAACAAGATCCCGTCGGATGAGGACACAGGAGCGGTTCTCCAGCGGGATCTGCTCTGGCTTCTCTTGAGCAACTTCAAAATGAAAGGGGAAAACCATTAAACCAGCTCATTATGCAGGAACAGCATTAACAGAAGGTCAGGGTTTGAATTCTTCACGTAGCTGCTGGAAATATTCCTCCCCTCCAGATGCTGTCACCAGGGCTATCGGCTGCGGGGCAGATGCCACCTGAAAGCATGGGAAGATCCCCTCGTCTCCCCCATCACCGACCACAGCAGTCTCGTATGTGCGTTCAGGTTCTGTGAGAGGGATTCTTGGAATCTAATTATGCTTTAACCTTGCCTAAGTTAATCATTTATGAAAATGGGCAACTCTGCACAGCTGGCAGCGCTCTGCAAGCGCAGCGTACGAAGCTGGCTTCCCCAAACGCTCCCAGAACAGTAGGTTACTTCACCAGGGGCTTCTACCATAGGCAATGAACTGCCCAGGTTTGTTAAACACCTGCACCAGTACCAAAACTACTTCTCCTGATGCTTTTTTCCTGCTGAAGCTAAAAGCCAGGCTCTGCAGATACCCTCTGCACTGAGAAAGGCCACCACAGCCTCTCCTGAAGAGGGCACCCACCAGCCACCTCCTACAAGCTCCAACTCACGCCCTGAAGCTCCTTCTCTTCCTCTGCCTGTTGCAGGCGACTGTTCCCTCTCAGTAACAAGAGACACCCCAACCAACAAGCCAAACAATGTTATTGAGCTGTGGCTTCAAAACCATACTGGGGTTTGCCAGGACACGGCTGTGACTTGCCCCAACACATAACTCCTGTAGCCCACCACTGCGCATTGGCAATCATTAACGCTGGAAGCACTGAACTGTCCTACCAGCACTGTGCAAGTCTGGGTCTTGTGGGCATACAGAGGATTCCTTGCTTAAAGCACATTTACAGTGCAAGTCCACAGGCTTGCCTAAAACCCCCGTTTTTGACACCAAACTGGGCTGACGTGTACACAAACTCCACCTGCATCGGGACATGGTGGGAGCAGTTACACTTCTGAATTGCAGCCCAGTTCTAAAACGATCCATCTTTTTTTAACCCAAAATGTGATAATGGTACAAGTGCCACACATAAAATCAAATTCAGCTCTGTGCTTGAGTACCTGCGAATACAGAGAGAAGGAAAACCCTGAGTAATTAGCGTCTCTGAACTCAAAATGTCTCCTGCTCAAGAGGTGCCTTTTCCTGCCATTATTTTGGTGTTCTGGGGGCCACTTTTCCTCCCTCTAGATAAAATAACAAGTTTTGCAGACTTGTTGCTGCAGTAACCAAGGGACGATGGCTCGGGTACAATGGGAGCAGTGTTCTAACTAGGACATGCCCCGCGCCGCCGTGCTGTGCCGTGGCATCCTATCACAGGCACGGGGCTGGAGGCATCACCACCCTCATCGCTCCCTCCTTCCCCAAAAAGTCGGAATACCAGGAGGATGCCCCTTGGTCGTGGAGCTGCATCGTGGCAGAGCAGCGTTTCCTTCAGTGATCAAGGACCAAACAGCAGCAGAACAACTCCCATGATGGTTTGAAACTAACTTCTCCTGCCATCACAGCCCGATTATCTATGCGAAGGGCTGTGCAGTGCTGATGTGCAGTCCCACTGGCACGCAGCATTTTCACCAACTGCCACATTTCCCTGTTTAATAGCACTTCCAAGCATCCAGACACCCTCTCCTTAGAGATGGAAGTCACCTTCGGTGCGTACAGAGGAAGCATCTCAAAGACCTCCTGTACTTCTGATGCTTTCAAAGAGTGATAAGCAGAGTATATGCAAGGAAATACTAGCATTTTCTAGCTTAAACCAACCAAAAGCAGAGGTGCAGTGGGTATAAGGGAAGCAGCACTCAGGGAGGGCCTGCTCTGCTGTCCTTCACAAGCTCTGGCAATGCATGGTCACCACAGCACACTACAGCACAAGAGCCACTGCAAAATGCAAAGCTCAAGGGGAGAAGAAGCAGGAGGAATGGACACCACCATCAGCTCCTGCCCAGAGCCCTCAGCAGGTTACACACAGGCTGAAAGAAAAGGTAAGATTATATATACCCCATGTACGAGCCGATAAATCCCCAAAACCAGACGGGGATGTGCTAAGATCCTCAGCAGCGGCAACAGAAGACAGGTGAATGATGCTGTGGGGGCTAAAAGAGAACTTGGCAATAGCTTTATGGCATTCCTCCCCACCTAAAAGCCAGCAGTCGTTAAGCTGCTGAGGGGAAGCTGCACAGACTGAGATGGATTCTCAGAAAGTTTCTTAGAGGCCTCCAGTTCATTTTTAAGCAATACAAAGGCTGTGGGTCTCCAGAGAAAGCAGCTGCAATCAATATCCCAAATGAGACAGAGGTCAGAGCAGGAGAAGGCTCCTGGCAGCTTGTGACCCAACACTGCTGTAATGGGAACAGAGGAGAACTCACACTTGAGCAGCCATCAGCCATCTCCTCCTGCCTGCTCCTTCATCAAACTGCTGTCACTGAAGAAAGCAAACACCTACAACATCCCAGCGGCAAACAGCTACAGCGGACAAGGAGAAACCCACCTGCTCTACCACCTCCATAGGCAAGCATCCAATAAAAACCAATTCTGGGGCTAAAGCGACCCTAAGGTAGCCAGAATGAGGCAGGCAAGGGAAAGACCATCACAAGCACTGTGCTCATGCTACCATCCTGGAGGAATGTTGAGGGATGTGGCGTCACACCTGAAAGAAAAGCAGCTTTTCAGGAAGACAACGCTGCTGCCCTGGTTGGTAACAATCTCACCTTGAAGGAATTCTTTGCTTTGAAGGCTTTTCACTTCCTACACATGGAGCCATTGAGAAGTTTACATTTCTTCCTGTGAAATCAAATACTTCATACACTAAAATCTGGGCTAAAATGCCCAAGTGCAACTCAATGCATGACTCTGTTTTGATTACAGCTGTCCTGCTGGCTCGCTGCCTATAAATCTCTTTAAACATGGGCACCAATCATTGTTTTTGGACTTTGTGTCCATTAAAACATCAGCACAAATTCAATGATGCTAAACAAAACCAACCGAAGATTTAGGCCTTTCAGCGCCACCTCAATTCAGCAGATAGCAATCGGTTATGTAAAGAAGCAGGATACAAGAGACACTTTGGTCCCATGTTCTCAAAGAAAGCCAGTCTGTTTGGCCTTTATGCTCTGAAGAACAGGATAGTATTCGCCTCTAATTAATTTGTATCTTCAGAGGGCAGCGGCTCCTTCCCTTTGAATGAAAGGGCAAACAATGTGAGGTATTGTTTAACACAGTTTTGTTCTCGACCAAGAAAGGAGCCTACCAGCTAGCGGAGAGGGGCCGGAAATCATTACAGAGGAAGCAATGAGAGCTGCCAGCCAAACACTGCTATATTTTATTTATCTCAGACTTACATGGATGCTGCAGCTGGCGACAACTGGTCCAGGATGGGAAACATCCTGGGGTTTGCGGCTGAAGAAGCAGCTCAGAGGAAAGCTGGAGTCACGGGTGCTTCATGGCTCCAAGCTTTGTGCGATGCTAGGGGAACAGGTCTTCCTTGTCCCTAAAATATACTGTCCAGCTCAGAGGTCCATTACACCTTGCTGAGCCCACAATGGTTTTGGTGATGCCAGGACAGTTGCATCAGAGATGCTCAGCCCACACAGCTCCTGTTGACCCTCATCAGTGATGGGCAACAAGCTGCTTGGGCGAGTACCTGGGCTGTGGCAGTGCTGGCAATTGCTGGCCACACACGTGGGGCCAATATTCACTTATTTCCTTAGTTCCTTGCAATCCAAACACCAGGGCTTCAAAATTACTCCTGAATCCCCAAGCCCCACCAGTCTGGGTTCTCCTCTTGACCATTTACTGCAGATAAACTACATGCTCCCATGGGTAGGAAACAGCTACTTCTGTTTTAGGAATGGGATTTTGAGATACAGAAAGATCAGGGTCATGGACCCCCACTCAAAAGTTAACATTTACAGAGCCCCAGCACGAAACCACAAATCATGAGCCCTGGTCCAACAGAATGGTTCCAAAACCATCACCTGCTCCACTGGCAACCACCACATATGCAATCACAGGGATAATTCTCCCTGATCTCTACATGGCAAGAAGTTTCTTTTCACATAGCTACACTTTACAAACATTTTTATCCCATTAGCCTATTTTCCACTGGCAGTGGGACGAGCCCAAAAATAGCATCCCTGCTACGGCGCCGGCATCGCCAGCATCAGCCTGCGTATGTAAACCTGTACCACAGAGGACACACGCACGCACTGCGGGATAGGGAGATGATATAGTCCCAACTGGGATAGTTTACGTTTTACAATTAGTACATTTATAACAACGGGCTGGAATGGAGAGATTTGATTTGTGACCTATTTATACAGGGAGGTAATCTGGAATTAGTATAGGAAAAATATTACTGCTTTATAAATACCCCTATCTTGCCTTCGCTTCAAATCTCAGCCAGCAGTGAAACATCTGCCAGCCTAAAATTAAACATCTGTGTTTTACGGTGAGGAAACTGGGACTGGAGGTTTAATGCCAAAAAAGGCCAGAGGCTGCAGGTCCCCGGTGTGGGGCTTGGCTGCCTCCGGCTGCTCAGCATCACCGGTCCCCGTGCTGGGACGGGCGATGCTGGTGCTGGCGGGCTCCCATCAGCACACAGTGGTGCCTCCAGCAGCAGAACTGCGTGAAAAAGCAACAAAAAGCCAAAGGAAAATCTTATAGCAGCCTTCCAGTACCCAAAAGGGATGATAACTGAAGAAATCTGGAGAGACGCTCTTCCCCGTGAGGGTGCTGAGGCGCTGGCACAGGGTGCCCAGAGAAGCTGTGGCTGCCCCATCCCTGGCAGTGTTCAAGGCCAGGTTGGACACAGGGGCTTGGAGCAGCCTGCTCCAGTGGAAGGTGTCCCTGCCCATGAGGTTGGCTGAGATTTCAGGTCCTTTCCAACCCAAGCAGGTCACTGCTCCTGCAGTTAGAATCAGCTACGTTATTCCAGCTGTAATTATCCGGCGTCACGAGCGGTGATTTACAGCGCTGCAGCATGTCATTCCCAGGCTTGGGCCGGGATGCTGCACAGGCTGTGCCGGAGCTGCTCATTACGGATTCTGGGTTGTTTCTTGCCCTCTTTCCTTACTGTCAGGAATCAAGAGGCCAGGAGAGAAAACTATTCTCTCAGCTAATTACCACAACTATTCTATCATGGCTATTTTAGATGAATTTTTAATGAAGCATGCTCTCGTCAGTTCGGGATTTCATAACTTTCAAGTCCAGCCTTTACATTCCAGCCATTTGCTGCATAAAGATTATTCCTCTCCCCTGCAAACCAGCGCAGGAGGAGCAGGGAAGGAGGATGGACCCTTGTGCAACTTCGCTTGTGCCTGTCAAAACTGAATTAACTGCATCTGCTGAGCAGAGCTGACTGACAAGAACGAGGTTCAGTGCAGAGAAACGCCGAGCATCTGCAAGTCCTGCTGAAACCCACTTCAGATCAGGCCCACAACGCTGTAATTAACCAGGATAAAAATACTTTGCCTTTGTTTAATATTTTCTGGAGTTGTGCATTCCTCAAATCAGATGCTAGAAACCTCATTCAGTCTCACCCGTGTCCTCAAGGCCCACATGTTCTCCACAACCAGACCTACTTACAGAATAAGGAGCCATTTTACCGCAATGCTCCCAGCTTGGCTCAGCAGCAGGCAGGCACGGGGATGGCAGTGGTGACACTGAGGCCACCAAACGCGGCCAGAAGCCAGTGGAGCTGAGGTACCTTATCCTACATCCCCCTGCAAGCTGCCACCCTGTCTACCAACACCTAAACCTAACACTCCTATCGGCCTGTGGGCTTATTCTCTTATCTGCTGCTCTTCTCACAGGTCCAACTCTTGATCCATCACACCAGTGCCACCGCTGCAGGAGGCACACTGCTTAACAAGACCTCCTCCTCACTCCCTCTTCTACCACCAAACCCTTGGCTAAGGTGATGATGTGCTTCTTGTCTCCCTGATCCTGGCTTTGGAGATTCAGCATGGCTCTGACTATAAAAAGGGGTGAACAAGGCAAGCGAAGAGCATCAGGCACCAGCATCCCAACCACACACTCAACCAGCATTAGCTCAGTCAGCGCTTCAGCTGGGGAATGAAGAACTGGAGAAGAAGGAGGAGAAAACCCAACAGAAAGCCTCTGAAATCCAGGGCTTCATCTGCTCTGCTCTTCTTTGGCTTTGTTTTTGTTTCTACAAACGGGGCTCTTGGAAACCTTGGCAATCACTGTTTTAAAGGGCTCCCCCCTCCCCCAGGCCTTTGTAAGGCTGTCGGGATCTACATGCCAGGAGCAGGATTAGCTGGCTTCTCTCTTCCATCTTATGGTTTTATTATTCTGCACCTTTCGAGGGTACAGTTTATCCCGAGTAATTAAAACACAGTTAGCTCTACAAGTCCAAACCATAATGGAATAGCTTAGGTTTTATTGGGTTTAATCTCTTTTTTGTGTGCCCTCTTTCCCAGGAAGCCTGCTACTATAGCTGGCTTATTTAAAACTGGAAACTCCCTTGAAACGTCCTGGTGTGGAAGAGGTATTTTAGCACAAATGTGGTATATCACAGCTTCACAGTGCGGCCGGGCAGCGCCACGCTTCCACCTGCCTCCTCCCTGTGTGACCCCTGCCTCGGCATCCTGATGTGGCTCAGGTCCTCTCCCTACAGAAACCAAGCAGGAAAAACAGGTGCCTGGCGCTGGCATCTCCAGCAGCACTCGAGAAAGCGGCTCCCATTTTCACCTTCCCAACTGGGATGATTCCCGCACCACAAGCATTAGGTACGGGAATAGCGCTGCTGCGCTGTCCCAGTCCTGCCCTCCCCTTTGGAATTTAGTTTGCTCTGTTACTGCATGAACTGGCCCCGTGACAGGGAAGGGAAAAAATGTGTCCAAGGGTATCATCCCATTGCTCTGCGGACCAACGCTGCGAGCCCCGGCGCTGAAGGCAAAGCCACGTTACTCACTGCGCGCTCTACAGCACAGGGGAAGCGCACAGCAAAACAGAAACAAAACCAGCGTGTGGGAAAGCAGCCTGATTTCTGTTTGGTCTGACTGACAGCAAGCAGGGCACGGGGCCCTGCTCCTGTCGGGTGGGAGACCACGGACCTCGTCCCCAACCCTGGTCCCACTCCTCCTCACCCACCTGGTACCAACCACTGGGACTTGAAGCACGGCAGAGAGAGCACACAGGCTTCTGAGGCTCATTTTCTACAGCTGGCTCATCCATTTGCCTCAGCAGGTATTTCTGATATTAAAATAGTAACACTGCTACCACTCTGCTTCCCTCCTTTGCACGTGGCTTGGTAAAAATGCTTGGAAAATACTGGCTATCTGCTTGATCCCCGGCAGGTGACATGCCAAGGGGAAGCTGGGCGGGATGGGACAGTGAGTGGGATGAGCCTGTTTTCAGTAGTAGGGAAAGCCTGGCTTTAGGTAACAGAAGAGGTCATACTTGTCAAATGGTCTCCCTTGCTTTGGAGCAAATTCAAGCAGCTTTAAGGAAGCACAGTCCAGCAGCTCTCCAACACACGAGCAAAATCGCTGCAAAATCAGCCCAGCACCTCCAGCGCAGAACCGTAGCAGGGAAAGCGGCTCCAGGAGAGAGGATGCTCCATGCGGCCAGAGCCAGCAGAAAGATGTCCCTCCCTGGGAATCACCCATGGATCAAAGCTGCTGCCACAAACACCTGCAGCTCCGATGGGAGGCCACTGTGCCGAGGCTGAGCCTCCACGTGGGATGCTGTGAGCATCCTCCGTGCAGGATGCAGGCACGCCAGCGACCTGACTCGGCATCTCTGGTCCTGAGCCCCCAGCTCCAGACCTCAACCTTCCCCTGCTCCTCAGCAGGGTCTGAGCCTTGCCAGATGCCCAAGGAAGCCTTCTCCTACATGGGAAGCCAGAGGGAAGGGGCCTCTTGCCCTGTGCCACCCTGGGGCTGAGCCGGTAGCTCCTGGCTGAGCCCCACCACAGTGAAGCCACCTCCTCTAAGGCACGTCCAGGGGCTTGCACTGGAACGATCTCTTAACCATATGGATCTCTCAACCATCATGGAAACCATCTCTTAACCATAGCTTCTGGAAGGGCAAGAGAGGGGTTTTGTTCAGCCCTGGGCATGGTGTTTCTAATGGGGAGCTGAAATAATATCACCCCCCCCCCTCAACTGCTTTTCCCTTTTTGACAGCGATGTGTGGGTCAAGGCTCGCAACGGAAAGGGGGGGGGTGCACTTCAAACAGTGGGGATAAAAATCCTTCGTTTGTTGTTTTTGCAGGTATTCCTAATTAACAGCATACATGGGAATGATTTATTTCCTGGTTTCTCCCTCCCTCCCAATGTCCTGCGTTCATCACTTAAAAAAACCTACTCTAAAAAGCCAGCACAGAGAGAACATTCACCTTGCTGAAGACTAACTCCCAGACTGACCTCCTAACCCCTGCTGGGCAAGGGCTGACACCTCCCATCTCATGGATGACCATCCCTCTTGATGACCCACAGCCGGTGACCCAGTCATCACCATGGGATGGGTGTCACCGCTGCATGGCTCACGTAGCCACCAGGCACCTTGATAGCAGCCTCAGCCAAAAAGGGCTAAACCCACTGTGGCAGATGACACAAAGAGCCTGGGACATAGCCCATGACTGATGGCACGGGAGAACCTGCCCATGCCATACCTGGGCACCAGCACCGAGCCCACCACGTGCATCGCTTTCTGCACAGTGCTACATAAACAAACAAACAAAGCCCCAGAGACAAAAGCCTGATGAACAAGCCCAAAACCACCCACAGTGGCTGGAGAAGAACCAAGCAACCACTGAAGGAGAGCAGAAAACCCAAGGAGAGAGACTGGCCATTACCAGAGTAGCCTCCTGAGGACTTGATGTACATCTGCCCGTACTGCTCCTCCACCATGGTGTCGTACGCCTCGTCGTCCTCCTCATCCTCCTCGTTGTGGTAGGAGGTGGGGCTGTCGGTGGTGGGAATGCTGCTGGCGCCGGGGCTCGTCCGTTCCCCCTGCGAGTACTGGACCTGCTGGACGTTGGGGATGAGGGTGGCCAGGTTGGGCATCCCATAGTAGGAGACGCGGGAGAGCTTCAGGGGACCCGTGTTGGTGCCACCCCCAGCCCCATCGCGGGTGCCGGGCTCGAGAGGCCGCTTGCCGGGCAGGCCGGGCAGGGCAGCTGCCTGCAGCTCGAGGTTCTCGTGCTTGACACGCGTGAGGAGCGGAATGGGCATGGAAGGGGACATGACGTAGGGCGCCGAGGCCGACTGCAGCTGGTTGCAGGGGCTCTGCGGCTCCGAGCTGGGGTCTTCGATCATGGTGGTCTGAGAGTCACAGTGGGGAGAGCTGACCTTGAACATCAAGTCCGTCCCTTTCTCCACGATGTGCTGGATCTGCAGGAAGCCCGCCGTGTACATCACCACCAGCTGCTCGCTCGCCGCCATGGTCAGCTTCCCGGTGTAGCAGAAGGAGAGGATCTGCTGGAAGCAAGCGGGGGGGACGGTACCCGGCAGCTCAAAGGCGTTTTTGCTGTTCCCACTGAACAAGTCTCGGAAGTAGAGGCTGCTGGCGGCCAGGACCGCCCGGTGAGCCTTGAAGGCTTGGCCCTTCACCACGATGGAGACATCGCAGTACAGCCCCAGCAGCCGCTGCTCGTTCAGGCAGCCCAGAACGGTGTTCCCAAAGTTGGGAATCTCTATGTGCAACATCTGCGACATGGCTCAGATCGGCTGGAGCTCCTCAGACATTCAATGCAGGAATATCCAAAGTAGGGCACATCTGAAAAAAGGGAGAAGGCAGGGAAAGAGGCAGAGCGTTTTTAGACAGTTCACCAAAGCAGGCAGGAGCAGAGGAACCCACCTCACCCGACATCAAAGGCTCAATGCAAAGCTCCGAGAGCCGGGGCGGAAAAGCAACCGCTTATAGAAATTACTTATCAATGTTTTCAAACAGCGTTGGAAATGCCATTGGTGGATGGCACAGGAGATCCCAAAAGCGCCAGTATTTTCTCTGAGTTGTGGTCTGTTTAAATAAGCACCACTGATTTATTCCCCTGGGGGGTTTTTACTTTATGCAGGAAAACCTGAACGGTAAAGGGAGAGGGAGTGAGCAGTAAAGCAAACCTAAGACAGTGAAGACAGACCTCGGGCAGCGTTATATAAGAAACACAACAAGCAGCAGCTATGTTGAAACTACAGAAAGGATATTTATAAAACAATGTGCCATTCTGCCTGAAATAAATGCAGGATTCTGCCCGAGCGACAGCTCCCAGGGAAAAGCACTTTGAAAAGCAATCTTGCCATTTGCACCAGAAAGAGGGAGCATTTCAACAGTTAAACCCCTTCTCAACAGATTTATCCTCCAACAAAACGAGGCTTATCTCCAAATTAAGCCAGATATTTGAGCCCCAATAAAACAAACCAACCTGCCGCAGCGAGACGAGTTCTTCTTATTTTCCTCCCCTAAATTCAAAGTGGGGCTGAGGGAGCCCCAGCTCAGCCCCTCCTGCAGCCAGAGCCCCTGGCCCCCAGCCCATTGCCCTGGCATCCAGGACCCTCCCAGCAACCTCCTACGAAATGGGCTCGGGGTGATGGCTCTGGCTTCGCATCCCACCGCGGCCACTCCTGGGGCCGGTGGTACCTTTGGCCATGGGGATAATTCCTCCTTTCTCTGACCAAGTGAAGCCTTGCCTTCGTGCACAAACCCCGCGCAGGCAGCGCGAGTGCAGTCCGTGCACTCAAACTCCAGCAAAGCAAATCACTGCGGATTCACTGACATGAGCCGGAGCCCGAACCTCCCCGTCCCCCCTCCCCGAGCTCCATGCAGGAGATTTAAAACCCCATTTGCCTTCAGTACTACTGAAGAAAAACTACGGTTAACTGGTCCTGAAAGCTCGCAGGAAGAATATAAAGAGAAAGAAAAAAGAAGTTTATCTGAGGAAGATTACCCAGGAAAAAAAATCCACGAGAAGAAAATAATAACCCACAAAGAGCCGCTCTGTTCCCATTGCTGGGAGGAAAAAAATAACAAGTCCTATCTGTAAGGCCACGGGGTAACAGGAAGAAAAGGGAACGGACTCGGAGCCAATTTAATTGTATCTGCATGGTCGAAAAACCCCTCCCGAGCGAGCGAGGAAGTTCCCGGTGCCCTCGAACGTACCTTCCGCAGCGCCCGTCCGTGCGCCGAGGGGCTCCGCGTCCCTCCGGGTCAGCCACCGCACGCTGCGGCGCAGGGCAGGCACTGAACCCCACCAACTCTGGTATCAAACCCTGGGTTTGTATCTGCTGTAGCTCAAGCTTTTACCAAGTCAAATCTCCCCGGCAGCGCACAGCATCTAAATGAATAGGCCGGATGCAGATTAACATTCAGGCTGCTCTCTGCAATGAATAGAGCCCTTTGATTAGGGACCTGAAGTAAATGCCAGTTTCAAACCGAAGCTTTAAAAACAGAGAAATATCAGTGCCAGAGGAATGCTCTCAGTGTTGGTACAAGACAGACTTTTGATGAGTCACTGCAATGCAAACAAAGATGGCAGAAATACTGTACTGTATGCTGATGAAATGCTTAGTGGTGCCACGGCAACTGAGACAGGTTTTAAATTTATAGTGCAGTTTTGCATATGAATTACGCTGTAAACTGCCTCCCCTGCCATCTAGTACATCCAGAGTGTCAAAGCATTTAAACTATTCCAAACAGTCTGCAGAGCTGGCACTGCTGCTGGTTAACTCCTGCGGCCGCAGGAAGGCGCAGGGCGGGGGCTGTGAGCATCCCCCTGCATCCCTTGTGTCCCCCCAGCATCCCCTCGGCATTCCCCTGCATCCCACAGCAGGGGCTCCCCCAAACCACCCGCCCAAAAGGACAGCTTTGGGAATGCCCAAATCTGCCCCAAATAAAGGTGCTCCTTGGGCAGCCAGTCCTGATTCCTGCCCCCCCCTTCCAGTCATCCCCCACCCCCCCCATACAAGAAAGCCTTTCAAATGCAGGAAAAATGTTTACCCCTTGGGGAAAGCTTCTTTCAGTCTGTGGCTGAATCCACTAAAAGCAAATCCATTTGCTTAAGTAATGAAATCCCAGTCACATTGTCTCCTGGATTCAGATTTTAAATTACCTTCGCATTTATTGAGCATGTTTGGTGCTTTTTTCTGGGAAAGAGGGTGGGGCCTCCCTTCGCTGACTTCTCCCCTGCCCAGAGCCTTTTGATCCCTGCTATTGGTCTCAGATCTGTTTCAATTGCTCTGCTCAGATGGTTAAAATGTAGGAGATTAGAGGTGAAGCATCCTCAGAGGATGATAACTGTAGGGATGCTCCGGCGCGACCCTTCCCTGCTGATCCGTGCTGCCACCTCCACATCCACCACCCAAAGAGATGTTTGGTGCATTAAGTTCAACTCCAGAGCAGCAAACTGCTGCTGCTGCCGAGCGCTCAGGGCTGGCCACCTCCCCCTGCTCTTCCAGCAAATGGCACTAACATCTGCTCTGCGTCCCACAGCACCTGCAGCCTCCCAAGAGGATCTTCAGGGCCTTCACGTGCCGGGAGAGCTCAAAGGGTTTGTCCAAACCCTGGCTCAGCTCAATGGGAGCTCTGTCTCGTGTGGACGAGGAGAAGGACCAAGGTGACATCCTGCAAGGAGGTCAGAGGTGACACAATGACAGCCAAGCCTGAGAGCCCAAGGCCTGTTCCAACCAGGACACTGTCCATCTCCACTGGAGAAGGAAAGGGGTCCGCCCTGGCAAACACAGATCCACCCTGTATCTGTGAGAATTGCTCTAAGGAAACAGAACTTCACCACCCAGGCACCTGAGCATCCGTGGCTATGGCACATCATAGGTGCAGAAGGATCTTCTCTTTTCTTCCAGCAAGAGCTCCCTTAAAGCTGGAAGAGAGACCAGGGAGGTACTGGATTGGACCCCCTTGGAGCCTCTCATACCCCGTGCCTGGGAGAAACCTGGCACAGCAGGACGAGCCAAGGACAGCTTGGTAGCACAGACAAACCGACTTAAAATAGTTATCAATTATTAATGTTGCTTCGAATTTGCTCTGTAAACAAGGCAGGCACGCCAGGAGGAACCCATGTCTCTCTAAAACCACCAAAACCATGCTGCTTCAGGGCATGCTGAAGCACCAGAGTGCCCCAGCCTAGCAAATCACTGGCTGGGTTCTCTGTAACACCTCCTATGAGACACTGGAGTTCGAACCAAGATGCTCCACAGAACTGACTCCTCCTGAGGGACACCCTCCCCTGCACTGCAGCCTGGCCTGACCCTCCTGAAGGGATCCCACCCCCAAAGTCCCATCACTCCAGCTCCTGGTGGTCTCATCTCTGATTCCGGCAGGCTTTGTAGCCGCTGGCCACAAAGCAGCCAAGCGATGGGCTAAACCTCCAGTTTTCCCAGAGAAAAAAGGCCCTGAAATGTGCCCACAGGGAAATGGTGACAAACTGTGTTTGATCTAGAAAGAGCACTGAGGAACACGAGCAAAGCCAATAGCAGCCAGCTGAAAAGCCCAAACCACTTCAATATAGCGTTGGCCAGGACTGCTGGGGTTTTATTTCCTCCTCCCTTCTCTACCCCTGCCTCTGTAGGACCAGGATATACAAAAAACCCCAATCTAAACCCCCAATAAATCAATGCCCCCCGCAAAAAAACAAGAAATAAAAGCAGACTTGAAAGCCAAGCAGAACCTGCTCACCCCCAGACCTCCCATCCTCTGAACCCAACAGCAACAACAGTCCTGTGACCAGATAGTGAATGCAATAATGCCTGATAATGTCTAATTTAAAATCTCCTCTATTAAACAGGATTTATTTCTTCTTAATAGAGCACTGAGCGACTTGTGAATGGTCTGAAATGGCTTCAGTCCATCTGACACGGGGAGAGCTGTGCTGCAGGAAAATGACCTTAGCCGTTACAGCCTCATCTCCCAACCTGAGCTGTGCCCTGGGGTGCAGAAGCAGCATCACAACCCTAAATAGTCCCTTTTGGGCTGCCATGTCCTACAGGTGACAATCACCCAATGGACCTCCAACTAAATGGGAAAACTTGGACAAAACAGGATTAAAAGCAGCCGCCCCCCTCCCAGCCCTATTAGTGAAGATACCTGACCATCCAAGCAAGACATCATTTTGTTTCCCGATGGCAGCCTCCTTTCCCAGCCCTTGGACAGAGCAGGACAACCTGTACATGTCTGCATGATTCTTGTAAAGTCATAGCCTTTGTCACAGAGCTTCATCAAAAATGCAGCTGTTATTTGAGCCAACTTCCATGAGAGTTGGAGAATTCCCAGGTCCTGCATTCACGTGCTTTGGGAAAGGGAGGGAAAAGGGCAGGTTTGCTCTTCCCTAAACTATTTTCCTGCTCCGAGGTCAGGCCAAGGCGACAACAAAGGAAAAAGCATCGACCTAGAATAAGATGCTGGCACCAGAGCCACCCCCCAAGGAGTGATCAGAAATAATTAGATAATGTATTTAAATCGACTTTTTTCTGAGCCAATGTACAAAGAGACTTCACACACACCCCCCCCCCAAAACACCCCCAAGCTCCCCAAGTTTCCCGCAGGAAGGTGCGCTGGGCAGGGACAAAGGCAGTGGGACCCTCCAGGGACCGGAGACAAAGGGGCCGAGGGCTTTCACCCCCACCCAGCCAAACCCCTCTAAAGAAAAGAGCCGCAAAGTCCTGCCCTTGAAGGCCCCAAAGGGTCAAAGGGAACTTCCCTTTCTTCTGTAAATGAGGAGAGTGGGAGAAAATCCCCCCCTTGGCTTTGAGGCCGCCAGGGGGATGTCACCCATCCAGGGGCTCCCCAAAGCCACCCGCTGTCCCCAGACCCACAGCCACGCACCCAGCTTTTGGGGGGTGTCGTCCCCCCCTTTTTAATGAGAAGGAAATGCACTTTTTACATTAGCCCGAATTAAAATACACAACAGCTAACTGCAGAACTCGGAGGCAAAGTACCACTCCCCAAGCACGGAGCTGCTGCAACGCTGTCAGCAAGAGAAAGAGTTAAATAAAGTCAAATAAAACACATTTCAGGGCTGGGCTGGGCATACCCCCCCCCCCCCATGCAGATCACTGTGTCAGGCAACAGAGAAGCAAACCACACAAGTCTATACACCCCTCACCCCAAAACCAAGCCTCCCCTTTGCCCCCGTTGGCGTTTGGGGGGAGAAAACCCAGGAGGGGATGGGAGAGGGGTTGGGGAATGACTGCGAAACGCCGGGAACGCCGGCACTGCTCAATGCCCGTCTTTGGCAGCGGGAAGAAAACAAGGTTAAGTTTGGTAACCGACTGACAGCAGCAGCGAGGCTCCTCTCCCCTTCTGCAGCATTGGTCCCTGCAGCTCCCAAGTATTTGTCTCCGAAACGCTGCAAGTGGCAAGCAGCGCGAACCGGCCCTATTTTTAGTGTAGCAGCCAGTGGCAAGGGGTGAGAGAAGGCGACTGCTGCCGTATTAAAGAGAGCAGAAACCGAATCTGCAAACATCACCAAGTAACCCACAAGCACCGCACACGCAGCAGACATGCGGCACGGGGCTACGCTCGCTTTGTAACCCTGAGAGTTCGCACCGACAGTACAGACCCGCGGGCACGGGCAGGGAATGGGGGGGGGGAGATGGAAAAGTGAATTGAATTAATGGTGATGCTGCAGCCCCGCGGCCAGGGCTGCCGGGGATGGGGCGATGGGGTCATCCCCAGGGACCCCGGCACTGGCGGCGCTGGTCCCCCAGGCTCCGTCCTGCTGCAAGGTGAGTCACCGGCAGACTGGACGCTCCAGCACCGCTCGAGGTCACCCCCCGGCAGGCTGCTGCCTCCAGCAAGTGCCGTCATGCAGCCAGGGCGAAGCGTGTTATTGCCATTATTATTTAATTAAGTTTGGGGTTTTTCCTCCCTTCTCTATCACCGATTTTAAGAGCTCTCAAAGCAAGGAAAGCAAAAACAGAAAATGCAACATTTTCATTTCTTTTGCACACTGCTGCAAGGGAAAAAGGGAAGGGAGAGACACGGAGAAAAATACAATTACACTGCAGGATTTAATTTCTTGCTATGTAATAAAACCTCAAGACCCCGACTAAGTTACAGCCACCAGAAAGCACAGAGAACCCCATCACCTTCCGCAACGCCTGCACTGCCTGCATCCCATCCAAACGCTAATCCACATCCGTAACACATCAAAAAGACAAGTGCCATGCTGAATGGTATTCTCCTCACTCCTCGTACACAACGGCAGAGCTAGCAATATATATAACATGCATGACTCAGTTCTACCACTACGGATCAGAAAGCCTTAAAATAAAGTAAATATCTTAAAAGGTCAATTAAAAAAGCTTACAAAACATCAGCCGCTGCTTCTTGCTAGAGCTCATTACCTAGTATGGTGGAGCTGCCTGTGTGTTTTTTTTCTTGTGCAAGTTAGTCTGTGAGTCAGCATTAACACACATGAGAACATCAGGAATACTGCCTAGTTCTGATGCAATGGAGGGTGGAAAAAAAAAGAAGAAGAAGAAATCGCGCTCCGTTTGGACAGGAGCCTGTAATTCAATTGCCTTTACTTTTCAATTACTGCATAGCCTACCCTGACCAGCCTGCAGAGGGGAAGGAAACTTTGCTTACATCTCTGGCTTCAAATTAATGACTTTCACTTTGGGCTAGAGCTTATTCTCCCTGCTTTAAGGAAAAAGTAGGTGTGATGGAATTAACCCTTCCTGAGCCCCGGGATCGCTGTGCTGCGATTGGGATTTCAGCACTGGAAAACAATATTGCCCAAAAGTTCTGGCGAAGGAAGAGATTTATTCATTAAACTTTCAATACTCTATAAAGTGAAGCTACAGTTGCACCGGAGCCTGATCCTTAATGGAAGTATAAGCCTGCAGAGAAGGCGAGTTACAGACTGCAGACATTTAACTCTGTGCTTCCAGGTTTAGAGAAGCGAATAACATTGCACGGAATGCTTTTCAAACCTGAGGTTTCCGATCATGCAGCATAACCCCTGAGAACCCTAAAATACGTGAAGTGAGGGGGTCAGCCCCACCTGATGCCCACTTTCCCCAAGGGCATGGGGCAAAGCAGGAGACCTGCATTTTTCATACATCGCACTTATTCCTTGCACTTCAGCAAACAATTCCCTGTCCCCCTCCCAGCTTCCTGAAAGGAAAACTCCCTCCGGCCTCATCTCCTGCGCTCAGCTCCCAGCACCACGGCTGGAAGGCACCAGGGACTCAACCCCGACTTTCCATTTGACTTCTCTGCTCTTACAACAAAACCATTCATGGGGTGCCACAAATTTTGCCCAAAACTTCAGAATGTGATGGCCTAAAACACCCGCAGACAGTGCTGCAGCGCAGAATACTGCACCATATAAATATCATAAGGTAGATTCGATATGGTCAATATATAGATATATGTGTATCCATACATGGCCAAGTACCTCTCCGGAGCCAACACTGACATCCCACAAGCGTCGTGCGGCTGTGCCACAGCCGAACAGGCAATGTCCTGAGTGGACACGAGCACTGTAAAATCACGATTTTAATGCCAAAGACACAGAAGCCCCCCGATAGGAGAGCTCGGTCACTTCGCAGCTTCACACGGGTCCGTCTCAAACCAGCAGGAGCCTGGTGGGATTTTTGTCCTCAAGCATGTGGGATACTTGCATACAGATGACTTGAGTTTTAAAGGAAAAAACCCAAGCAGCAGCTCCCGGGCCAAGTTCCGTGTGCCAAACTTTTCAACTGCCACAGCACAGCTCGACAGTGTTTCAAAAGAATTTAAGCACTGTTTTGAATACTGCTGACAATCTTCCTCATCAGAATTGGTAATTTAAATACCTCCACTCTGCAAAGCACGCTCCCCGGGGCATGCTTCCTTCTCCCCCCCCACCGCCCACCCTCCCCAGGCCCCACTTGGCACAAAACCCACTGTTTTCCCTCCCTGGCTGGTCCCCCCCCCCCCCCCATCTCCTGCAACCCCCCAGCATCACCCCCCAGCATCCTGCAGGGACCCCACTGCTCGGGCAGAAGCTGCTTCTTCAGATTACCAATGGGTGAAACCTCTGCTCACAGCGCAGTGCCCAAGGCACCGCAACCTTCCTCCTTTATAACTATGATACTGGCTTAAAGCCATTTACTGGTTTAGAGATAAACCCATCCTACCCGGCTGCCCAGACTCCCATGGCAAGAAAGAGTTAATCCGAGGAGCCCACTTCCCAGCCCTCTGCTATCCAGCAAAGAAGATGTTCCTTCAAATGCCTTCAGATGTGTCAATAAACCCCAAATAATTCTCTGACAATAAATGTAATTGGCAAGGAATGGCAAAATTAATTTCTTGGGGTCTGTGTGATGTTACAGCAGCAGCTCCATTCCGGCAGGAGTGTGTTTAAGATTCCCTCCCAGTGCTGCAAAGCACCTTGAAAGGTCGACGAGCGCTTTCATATTCTCAGCTCCATCTACAACACTGCAGCAGATGAAACGGATTGACCTAGACGAGAACTGAAACAGTCTCTGTGAAATAATCCATCAACACCCTTCGCCAGCCGCAGCCGCCTTTGTCATGGGCACGCTTAGAAATGGCACCTACCTACTGCAGCTGACGCGGGGCTCGATGGGGCTTAAATCACGGCCCTGCTCTCTTGGGATGTAACCGAACACGGCACCGAGCGCTGCAGAGCCGCGGAGCCAGCACACAACATAAACCACCTCCATATTGAAGTGTGTGTAAAGCCTGTGCCCATTACCCAACTCATTAAAGACAGTGATACTTTGTAACACACTCTAATCTTTAATATTCATAGCTTGCTTCATTTGCATATCATGCCATAAATAGTCAAGCAGAGGTAAAACACAAAGCGCTCTACTTGCATTTCTAATTACGCCTAAAATCAAATGTAAATCACAACACATCCAAGACACAGAAAGTATTAAATTTGCTGTCTCTCAGTTAAAAATCTTCAAGAAAAAACCAACAACAAAGAAAACCCTAAACCCAAGCAACACGCACAAACCCGATTATTTTTAAGAAGGAAAATCAAAGGGGTCTGTAGCAGGGATGACGCTGTTTTAAGAGGGGACCTCACATCCCAGCCCTGGCGATGGACCCCAGCAGCAGCCCTGGCTATGACCCATTGCCCAGGCCAGGGCTGGCACCAGCTCATCTCCCAAACTCTCTACATTTACCACCCAGCCGTGCCCATTTAACCTTGGTTTCTGAAGAAACAACAGGAGCCCTTCCTCGGGGGCAGCCGGGAAAGCTGATCTCCAGCCAAGGAGGTAAAGTTGAAGAATCAGCTCGAATGTGAACTTCTGCTCCGGCGCTGGGCTGGTTGGAGGGTGATGCTTTGGCATCGCCAGTGCAGGAGGGAGACTGCTCCTGGGGCTGGAAGCTGCTAAACGCCACAGTTTGATGATTAAAGAGGTGTCTTGGGGTGCCTGCACTCAGCACCTCCATGTCTGGAGGGAAACATGACTTCTGCTCACAGCGTACCAAACCCATGCTGAAACAGCACAGGGCGTTCTCTGCTCTCTGCTTTTTCCTGAGACACGGAAAAACCCTTGGAGCTGCGAGCTGCCCTGTGGTGCTCCTGCATCTACTGCAGCACCCACCATCACTTCCATGGGAAAGGCTCAAGATCCCCTTCAACTGCTGGTTGGAAATGGAAAGGTTTGGTGTTATGGAGCCCAGTGCCCTCCAGACGCATCCCGGATATTATCCCTACAGCAAATTCACCTACCTCCTCCAGAAAGGGGACTGGGAACTGGGTGGTGGCATTAACGGCTCGTGCGACTTCAGTCGCCCATCCTGGAGGGCTGGTTCCTACAACAGCTCTTAACTTAATGACTTCCAAGGAAAGGCACAGTGCAGGATGAGGAGCCAGGCTGTGCTGGGAGGGGGGCAAGGACGAGGCCTGGTGTTCTCACCTGTACAACCCAATTCACCACACTTCCCCCAGTTCACAGAGGCATCAGAAGACTCAATAACTGGTAACGCAACTGGATACCCTTGTATGAAAGTGGTATTAGAACATTATTGCCAATGGTATCAATAATCTCCCTTTAACAATCTTGCTTCTGCATCAGGCACCAGGGTCCTCTTGATTTTATGGAAGTCCATCACCACCAATACATGAAAATGCTCATTTTGAGTTCCAGAGAGCTGGCAGAGGCATGGTGTGAGCTTGCACCCACACACTGCTTGTGCAAGGAGGGTTCCTCATGGTCATGACCCACAGGACCTGCTGCAATCCCAACCCAACCCCAGCCTTGCTGCCACAATCCTGCATTTCCCTTCCCCACACTGAGATACCTCTCCTTGCCCGCTGCACCGATCCAGCACACTGTGCTGCTGCTCCCAGGAAGCTCAAAACCTTCCTGCCCTTCATCCATCTCCCTGCTCCTCCTCTTCATCCATCCCCCTGCTCCTCCCCATCTCCCAAGAAGCTGCTCACGGCAGAGAGGCGCAGCATCCGCGGTACTCACACCACAGTTCTACAGATCATGCCCAAAGATTTAATTACAATCGAATGAACTAAATTGTGCAGAACGAGGACAAACCTGGCACGTTTCGGGAAGCTGAGGCGCCCTTGCCCAGCCGAGGAACACAGAGCGAGCTGGCATCATTCCCCACTTACCTTCCCTTTACCGCTGGGACTCCAGCTGCGTAAACCCACTACGTCTTAATGAAAGGCTTTTGTGGGTGGCTGTCCCCAGGGAAAAACACATTTGAAGTCACCTGAACCGGGACTGATTTTGAAGAAAGAACCGGCTGAACACCACCGAAGGGAGCCGGGCACAAGCAGCCGCTCCGGCTCCAGCCATAGCCTCTCCCTGATGAGGTCTTTCCTGCTTTGAAAATGGCTTTAAGAGACTTCTAAGAATAAAAACTAAACAAACATCAAAATCACGGCCAAGTCCTGCCCCACCTGTACACCGGATCTCCAGAGCCCCGAGTCCCATCAGCAAACGGGTCCAGGGACCCACGTGAGGGCCCCCCCATGCTCTTGCCCTTCCTGGTGCTCCAGCTCATCCTGCCCCTTTGCAGACTTGCGTCCAGCTCTACAACACTGCACCAGTCCTGGGACAGAGTTACAAGGTCTTTCCTGCCATAACAACTTCCAAACAATTCCAGGGGCATCGTTACATTTAAGCCCAAAGGTGAGCGCGTGCCCCGTCCCAGCCCGCACCAAGGGAGAAGTGAAAGCGAGCTGCTCGCAGCCTGCAAAGCTTTCTTGCTGTTCATATGTACCCTGGCATCTTGCCCGGACCTATTTTTAAGCCCATTTACTAGAAATCCCACAAATTAAAGGAAATACGGATAATGTTGTAAGAATCCTTTGGGCCAAATAAAAGCTACACATAATTTTCCTTGTGCATCAGAGTAAGATCCTTAACCACAAAACCCAGATTTCCCCAAAGCTCTTTTGCAACAGCGAGAGAATCTTGTTTGGTAAAAGTTGCTTTGATTCGCTGCTGGATTAGCGGGAGCGCACAGACACCGCTGCCTCCGGCCAGGCCCCGAGAGGCGACTGCTCTCATGGAACACAAAGGTGTGAGGAGAGCACAGGGATTAAGCAGCTCCAGCTCTGCAATGGTGGCTGTGATGACAGCAAAGCGTGCAGAAAGTGCTCTGAGACACCCTGAGGAATGACAACAAATCATCTTGTTTCGACACTCTGTCAAATAAGGAGACCCCCAAACCCATTTCATTGTCCTCATGCCAAAACCTGACCCGTTCCAGGCAGGGCAGTCACTACAGATCTGCTTCTCCATCATCTCCAGCACCATTCCCACCTGCATTACAGTGCCACGGTCAGGCTGGGGGTGCTGCCCCCCCCCCAGCACCCCTCTGCAGCCCAGGATGGGGACAGGGTGATGCAAACTCCAGCTGAGCATCACACAAGCCATGGTGACAGGTCTCGACAGCATCACCTTAGGGATTATATGTGAAATGGTGATTTTCTGCTCCTTATCTGTGTATTTATATACAGAGATACAGTGGGGTCCCTCATGGGGTGAGCATGAGGGAGGGGTAATGTAAGAAATAGCCGATGGATCTGGAAATCTCCATGCTGGGCAAATAACGCTGGTGGCCGGAGGCAGAAGCCCCCCCGTGGGTGTCAGCCCCCCATCTCCCATGGGAACCCCTCGCCTGCTACCACAGCACATGGCACAGGGGTGAGTGGCACCGATGGCCCTGCCCTGCTGGAGGAAGCTGCTCCATTCCCTTCCACCCTTTGCTCACACTGGTTAAGTAACAGAGCATCCCACTGCAGCATCTTCTGCACTGGAGCTGTCGGGAAGGACAAGGAGAGCCTGTGTTTCATACAGCATCCGCAATTTTAACTATGCAGAGACTCCACACGTTAAATAAACTCCAGTAACAGCTCTTGTATTTTGGTAGGATTAAAGAGAAACGAGCAACCAGACACACGTTCCAATAAAACCTGTAAGACGAGCAGAAACAGACCCAAAACACAACGGTAAAAGCAGCATTTGTGGTTAGTCCTGGCGGGGAGGGGATGAGGAGAAGGTGCTTCCTTTCCAACAGTGAGAAAGCAAAGCAAAGCAATCATCATTAAACCTGACTCCCCCTTCACTCTCGTTCATCCCCAGCAGTCACTTAAAATGTCTCCCTTGCAAACATCTCAGCTTCCTTTTAAAAGGAAAAATAATTACGCAGAGGAATAACCACTTCGGCGCTACAAACACCAGATCTAACAGTTAAACACGCAACTTCGGGAACTTTTCCAAGATTTATATGTTTTGCATGGAAAGCAAATGTGTTTTTTTTCCTGCCTGCGAAAATATTTAAGTGCTAATTTTATGAAGCCAATTCCATTTATTCCTGGTTTGTGCTGCTGTTCGGATGGAAGCTAATTAGCCATTTAACCAGCAGCGTGGGGATGCAGTGCCGGGCAATGCCGCAAGCTCCCGACTTGGCTGTGCTGGCAAGCGGCCCTGGGGACCCTGCCCATGGGTTTCCTCTGGGGCACAGGGTGGCAGGACAGGCTGAAGAGTGATGCCAAGGCCACCCTTCCCCAAAGGCCCCAGTGCAGAAGTGCCCAGGAGACAGCCTGATGTTTCCTCCATCCCCACCAGCTGCAGCTCATCACCACCGCACTTTGACACAGCAGAAGCCTTTCTACAGGGATGCTCTTAGAAACAGCAACACTGCATTTGCATTCTCCTGCACATCTGCCTTTCTACTGCCTTCACTCTGTGCAGGCTGAAACTCTTCCTTGTCCTCCCAGCTTAGAGCAGCTTCCACCTCCGTCAGTCCTGGATGGGACCAGCGCTGAGGCACTGGTGGGGAGCAGTCCTGCCACCGGTGGGTGAGACCAGGGACCAGCAGCTTTTCCCAGTGAGATGGCATTATGTCAGTGAGACACGATGTGACCATCACAGTATGGACTAGCTAAGGGGGCCTATAGGAAACTTGGAGAGGGACTTCTGACATGGGCCCGTAGGGACAGCACAAGGGGAATGGCTTTAACCTGCCAGAGGGGAGACTGAGATGAGCTCTTAGGCAGAAGCTCTTCCCTGTGAGGGTGCTGAGGCGCTGGCACAGGGTGCCCAGAGAAGCTGTGGCTGCCCCATCCCTGGCAGTGTTCAAGGTCAGGTTGGACACAGGGCTTGGAGCAAGCTACTCAGTGGAAGGTGTCCCTGCCCATGGCAGGGGTTGGAGCTGGAGGACCTTTGAGGTCCCTTCAACCCAAACCATTCCATGATTCTATGACTCATTGCACCAATATTACTGAACATAACCCAACCCTGTTTCTCAGTCCGTGCTCTCTTTTCACCTGCATCAGTACCTTCCACGGATGCATTTCACATGTGCATGAAATACATCTCCCCTCCTTTTCTTATTGCCTGCCAGTGCAGTGCCCTGCTCCCTGTGGGGATGAAGAGCAGGAGAGAGGGCTTCCACATCAGAGCTGGGAGCTGCCTGCGCTGAGGTCCCTGCCCTTGCAGCAGAGGATGATTTGTGCACCAGCAGCCTTTCCCTCCCTTGCACAACCCTTTTCCCATTTCCTATGAACCGGGAATGACAAACATCCCTGTTCTCCCAGGGAACTCTGAGCCTGGGAATTACTTTGGATTTCTACAAGGGGTTTGTCCTGGCCTGCCCCAGAGCAACCGCCACCTTTCATCAACCCAAAGATGACAAAACTGAGGTCAGCGCAGCTTCAAGTCTCAATTGCTCGCTCAGACACCTGCAGACTCTTCACCCCCGGCACACGGTCCCTCAGCTCTCTGCAGCAAGTGATTTCCCTCTCTTTTCCCCGTTATTTGTGTGTTTTTGACAATCTTTCTGGCCAGTTAAACCAGAACCACTGCCATTGCGAAAGTCAGGAAATTCGCTGCAACGCCCCGCAACACTTGCACGGCCATTAGCCAAAACCTCACACAAATAAGCTCTTTTTTAGCCACACGGTTCTAACCACCGAGCATTAACCCATTTTCTTAGGGGACAACATCTGCTGAAACAACTTCCTAATCTAGGAGCAGGCAAGGAAAAAAGAGACACTGCAGTACCACCGGTCTGTGCTAAGGAAAACCTTCACTCTGAAGGTTCCAACTCATCCCAGCTGAGCAAAGGGCTCCTTCCACAGACCTTCTCCCCATAAGATTCATTACCTGGTCAGGAAAACCAAGAGGGCTGAAGCTTTCCCTGCAGCACTGATATGCTTTACAGATGGTGCTTCCCCAGAGAAGCCCACAGCAGAGGTGATGATGAAGCAGCCTGGGCCTTCAGGCAGGAACCTGCACCCCTGAACCCAGCTGTTGTGGGGTCTGAAATCCTTGGAGCTATAGGCACTGCACCCTATAGCTGTAGGAATAAATCACAGCACAGGCAGCTCCTGGGTGATGATTGGTAAGGATAAAGAACCCTCTGGGCAATAAAGCAACCATTCCTGTTTCTTAACCCTGTATTTACATGGCTTTTCTTCCTGGGAAGATGTCGACATACAGCAAAACCTATGCTTCAGGATTTGCCTTAGGAAGTGGTTATCGTGTACAGATAAACTGAGGCAGAGCACGATAATGTAACCAACACCACAGAGCAAACCAGTGCTCGCAGGCAGCGAGGCAAAAATCACACTGATCCCTTCCCTTATTTCAGATTAAAACAGCAGCTCCGCTTTGGTGCTATTTGTTGTAACTCCTTCCCTCCCTCTCCTCTGTCCCTGCTTTCCCCCCATCCTGAAAAACCAATAAAACGAAATAAAACGCTTCCTTTTGGGAACACGGCGGTAATAACACCGCTACCATCTGTTGATAAGTCCAAGGACCTGCACAGGGAGGAAGGAGGCTGCAGAGCTGAAAGGGAGTCAAGTGTTTGCCTGCTTTTATTGAGAACTGAAGCCCAGCGTTCATCCGCCAGTAAATGGGAGACTATTCTGAATCACCTCTTGAATTTTTTAATGCGACTCCTGGGAGCACTGAAGGTAAATATGTTAATTTGACTTCAATCACGGCGCATGGCAAAAAAGAGAGGCACATTGTATTAGGTGAGGGTACCGAGACTTAAAACTATTCATGCATTTCTGCATATTTTATACTCAGCAAATAAAGTTCCAAGGTTCTATAAGGAGGCTGCAAAATTATTCTGAGTAAGCAATAATGAGGTGTGCATTATATAAGGCTGGTACTAATGGTAATCTATTATTAAAATGCCAGAGTCGTAGCAGCCAAGCAGTCCTAACAGTAGTTTGTCTTCTCTGCGAAGGCAAAGCAGCACCTGGAGGAGGGAGGCTGGCGAGACACTGGGTTCCATACGTGGTGCCTGGGCTGTACCCAGGTCCTTGGGGTAATCTCCCTGATGTTCCTCTATTTAACTCTTCCGCAGAGCATTCCCACTGCTGCCAGAAGCAGCCTCGTGCAGCCACTTGGGCATGGTCATGAGTCCCAGCAGCTTCCTATTCCCAGTGCGTTCAGTTCTCCACCTGATGTTTCAGCGTAATGGATCTCCGAAAGCACACTAGGTGCTAAAAAATAAACAGGGTTTCAAGTTGGTACATCTTAGTGATCCTCGGGGCTACCCTGAGCCTTGATTTCTGCTGCAACACCCCACTTTGGCTGCAAGGAGGACAGGAACCAGTAAAACCCAGTGTGCTTTTCCTACTTGTTCTTATGCTCTTGCCCTATCACCTCCAGGAGCCCCAGAAAAGCAGCATCATGACATCCAGGTTGGATACATGGATCATGTCAGTGTTCAAACACACCAAGGGAAGAGTGCAGCATCACGTCCTAGCGATGCTCGGCAAGCTCAAGCCAAACTGGTCCTGCTCTGCCCCTCTCCCAGTCCCGCTCCTTCCTGGGGACCAGCCACTTCCCTAACAGGGAATTGCCAGGCGCTGCAGGACCCATCCCAGTGAGTGGTGGGGAGTAAGGACATATCATCATCTAGCGCAAAGGCACCTCTCAGCACTGCTGTGAGAGAAACAAACAGCAAAAAGCCCCCAGAGTTTGGCTCATTTTCCTCCTTCCTACATCTTTTGGTGAGAATCAAAAGGAGTCTCTGGGGGCTGTAAATCTGTATCTGACAAACCCATACAGAAACAGGCGCATCAGCAAGGGACCAGGCGCTGCAGCAGCACTGGGCATCTCAGTGTTTAACCTGTTACAGCTTCATCTCGCAGGGTTCATGGACCCCCACCACACACCAGGAATGCGGTGGTCTCACCACATCACCTGTCCCTTGGAGGAAATCTCCCCTCTGGCTGTGCATGAAATGCAAAATGACATTTTAGCTGCACTCCAGAGCAAACTGCTACCGTGCAGCCAAGTGCTGCAGTAAGTTTAGATCCCAAAGGCAATGTTCTGCCCAAACCAAAGGATAATGAAGCATAATAATTTCAGGAGAAACAAACTTAGTCTGAGACCTTTCCGCACTGAAAAGGACCTTAAACAGTGACCTGCTCTTTACCCTCCAGACTGGACAGGGCACTGGAAGCAAACAGATGCAGAAGGGATGGAGGGGGAACAGAACAAGTCGGCATTTGCTGGGTGTTTGCGGCATCCACCCGCTCTGTGTGCCCCCTCTCTGCTGCACCATCACCTACCTGGGCCGAAGGAGTTAACAGCTCTTCTGGGACAGCGTAACAGGAGCCGGGAGTTAGTCATCTAGGCATGTCCGGATCGGTATGAACCGGGAGCTGGCGTATGAATGAAGTTGCCTTGGAGATGCAGCCAAAACCAATGACCAGATATTAACTTTTCACAACAGGTTGCCAAGGGAGGCAGAACGTGTGAAACCAGCAGGACAAGAGCCTCCAGCGGAGGTGGGAGCGTCCGGATACAACAGGAGGGACCCCTGACTCCTCTCAGAAGTAAAACCCTGCGTGTCTTTGATCAAGGGACAGGAGAAATTTCCTCCCACAAAGCCAAGCAGGTCAAGGGCTCGCAATGCACTCTAGTCTTGGAGCTTGTGAAGTGGGTAAATGATGCCCAGATGCAAGATGCTGTCTTTCCTTGGGCTAGATTTAAAGATGATGTTAAAGACACCAACACCCAGCTCCTTCCTTCAGTCTGGAACCAGCTTCATTAGCAGAAAAAACAGCTATAGGCACCTTACACAATGCAGCCGAAACGAGCTGTCATTAAACAAAACCAGTACCAAGTAATTCACAGGCTGGGCTGGTGAAGGATTAGATGTCAGCAAACACCCCCCTGCCTAGCCCTGGCACTTCACTTCCAAAGGCAGGAAGGAGAGGCTGCTCCGGTCATCGGCTGGGCTCCTCCACTGGCACCCAGCGTGCCCAGGAGGAAACTCAGCTTCAAGCACAGGTTTCTCAGTCTCGGTTCAGAGGCAGGCAGCTTCCTATGGGGTCTTCCTCCCTCCCTGCTGAAGGTGGTCACCCTGCTCAGTTCACACGTGGAATGTCTCACAGGGGAGGGCGGGAGGCAGGAGAGCCACAATTCCCCCATCAGGACTGCACTGGACATGAAACCCAGCCCCACCACGGCCCGGGCAGGCCATGAACAGGCTGTAGGACCACGTTCAGAACATCACAGGGCTGAGAAGCATTCACCATCTCCCTGGCTAGAAGAGGATGGGATGAAACGGACATATTTGTATTAGAGCCTGAAATACCGCAAGCTCCGTTCCATCCACACACCAGCCCCTTGGCATTTTTTCCCAGAAGGAAAAACAGAAGATGCTTTCCATAAGCAGACGATTTCAGCAGCTAATTTTACCATCACTTATGGTCGACTTTATGACTAAGATTTCATGCTGACTATATTAATCCTGTCAAATTTCAGAGTGAGAGAGAAATGATACTGTATATTTTATGGCTGCAATAACTTCTAAGCCATTAGACATGCATGCTGACATGAAAGTAATCAAATTGATTTTTTCCCTATTACAATGAAGAACTTTGTATGAGCAAATAGTCTTTCTGGCACAGGAAGGAGACCCCAAGCAGCCTGAGCTCACCGAGGAAAATGAGGGAATCACTATGAGCCATTGTTTGGAAATGCAGGTATTCAGCTTACTCACATGCTATGGACACCAAAGCTGAAGGGAACATGTTAGACACAGAACAATCGACAAAAGCCAGTGTGAGGGAGACTGGAGGTTCTTAACAGCTACAGTACAGGTGCCAATGAAGGGCTTAAGCCCTGTGTGCATGTGTGCGGATGCTGAGGCAGCAGTAAATGAGGACACCCATGTGCCAGGTCAGCTGAGAAAACCAGCTTTGTTTTGAGCCCAGCCTCTGCTTTGTATCTCTGCAGAAAGCAGAGAGAGCATTTAAAACAATTGTTTAAATGTAAATATGCTTTTAATGAAGCACTCCAAGGGTTTTGTTGGGTTCTTTTAAGCCTAACTCATATCTACACTCGAACCTAAGAAACACTTCTTTGACATACAGCAGTAGCTAAATTCTCATTTACAAACCTTTAAACTGACCTTTACAAACCTTTAATCTCACTCTTTGTACAGTCCCAGAGAAAATCAGGTCAAAGAGAACCCCACGATGGGCAGACAAGTGACAGGGCAGAGATAACAGACCGGGTGTCCCCTGCCATGTGCGGGACCCCGGTGCCAGGGCACCCACTGCACGGCACCTGCCTGCACAGGTAGGGGCAAAGCCAGCCCAGGGCAGGGGCTCTGCAAGCCAGGCCTTGCTCGGGAGGGGTGAACGTGTCTGCACACCTCCAAGGTGCCAAACCCCGTGAAAACCTGTCCTCTTGCTCTGATGTGCGAGCGCTCGTTGGGTGTGAGAGGACAAGATCGGCAAGGATCAACAGCTTGAAAGACATGACAACCAGGAGCAGTTAAGTGTAGATAACACATACAGTATAATAGACATATGTGCATCCGACAGGCACAGTCATGTCTCTTCCACAGCCAACAGAACTGAAGATTTTCCTTTCATTTTAAACACGGATCTCATACCTTTTTGTCGAATATTGATATGAATCATTAAATAACATCAGATCATTCAAACCAAGTAACTTCCATGTAAATGATCTGCATGTGTATGTGCTAAACCTGCCTAATAGCTCCCATGAAGATGGGTGAGAGGGTGTGCGCATGGATAACTTCTTTGGGCTAGCAAAAGGACTGCAGATTCAACACGCATTTAGTTGTAAACCAAAACGCTGTAATTGCTCTCTATGAATAAGACTTACTGAATGAGGCTCATTTTGGGGACTGTTTTGTTTGTGGTCTTGGGCTTTTTTTAAGAAACAAAAAGAATTTAGGAGTGCCAAACCATAAACCCACAACTACGCAGATCACCTAACCCAAGACTTGCTACAGGCCAATGTCAGTGAATCCACTTGTCCTGCTATACCAGGTATCTGTAAAGTCATCGGTGCGGCTGCCACAATCCAAACATGCAAAAGGTGCATGGAGGTTATCAAACAAAATAAACCCCCAGGTGAACACAGAGAACAGCATCAGGGGGTTGGAACTGGATGAGCTTTAGGATCCCATCCAACCCAAACCAGTCTGTGGTCCTATGACAAAATGAACTTCTGGGGTCAGTTTTACACTTCATTTCAACTTAGCTTTCAGCTAATTTCAGCTTTAGCACCTTTAGCTTTTAATTTCAGCTGCAGCACAAACAGAAGTTCCCAAAAGCACCTGGACCCACACTGGCATCTCTAAAGGCCTCTTGCTGTGCACCCACGTGGCTGCACTCCGTTACCAGTTCCTTACCTGCAGCCCCAAACAAACCCATCCTGTGACGCTGCCACGATCAGGAGAGGAGAGCTCTGCCCCAGCAGTGTGGAGCAAACACCCCCTTGCTGCCTCTGCCACTTCCCCCATGTTTACTGTTCACATAGCTTTTACAGGAATCCCCTCCCAGCCGGCACACGGGAACAGAGTTACAGCCCAGCAATGCATGCGCTTCATTGCCCACATTCCTTTGCAGTGACCGCAGCACTCAGCACCATCCCTGCTCCCTGCCTGCTGCGGACACGGAGGGAAGGGGCAGACTCGGGGTGACAGCCCCAGCCGCGGTGGGGGACAGGAACAGCTTTGAGCTGCCCATTGCTGTAGCTCTGGATAGCATCGCCTCCCGGTATTCAGAAAGCTGAGCTGGCTTGGGGATTTTGGGGTGGGTTTTTTTGGGGTGGGGGGTTCGGTTTTGGGTTTTTTAAATAGCATAAAACCAAACCCCATCCCAACAAAACCCAAGCCAGAGCTCACCACAGCAAACTGAGTGCACCGAATGGGTCCCCTCCACTGTCCCTCTGGTTTATATGGATCCCTTCTGGAGCAACCTTTATAAGGATCCCAACATTCCTGGTCCACATACCAGCTCGGGAGCTGGCGAGACACAGCTCCCAGAGGACGATGACTAGTCAGCACGTGAGACATGAGCCCATAATCACCTTCACCTGAACCGTGGCACCTTCAGCTACCGTGCAGGAAACTGAGAATCCTTTCACTGCAGAACTGTGCTTTCAGCTTCCTACCAACCCCCCCAAATCCATAGTTTTGCAAACCAGGAGAGGTCTCCCGGGAGAGGCGGCAAACAGTATCCATGAGTTTCTCTTGACCTCACGGAGATTGCCATGACAACACCGCTTCGATCCTCCAAACACGGATATATTCATTTGCACTAGTGTGATTGAGAACAATTAGAGCGAGATTCCCGGAGCCGGGAAGTCACAACCGTGCGGCGCTTCACAGCCGCAGAGCCCAAGTTTTGAGGGAAGCAGCCTCAAACTTAAATGGGAAACAGAAACCCAGCGCTCTGCACAGCGCGTGACCCGCTTCATTATAAAGGATGCCAGTTAGCAAAGCCTTTAAATAAAACATGAAGCGAGAGGTGATTTGAAGCCTTGTGGATTTTGTTTTACTCAATTATTTTCTAATGCTTCAACTTCCAGAGTAAATATGCAGAAACAACAAAAATTACCAAGGGTTCCATTTAATTCCTGCAGAAGAAATGAAGATGTCCCCAGGAAAGCAAAAGAACCTCAACCAAGCCACAGTTTTCATTCAAACTTTCATGTCCTACAAGGCCCTTCAAGGTTGGAATATCTGCTTCCACATCCGGCAGCTAGCATCGCGCCCCTGCAAGGGTGAGCCCATAACTCACAATGGAATAACCCGGGCTCCGCATTGCTGCAACTCCTTTCCAAGACACATACAACTCAAGCCACGTTTGAATGTTCTTTTTATCTTCGCCCATAATTTACATAACCAGGTGCAATTCCCACTCTGTTTGTTGGGAAGAGTTTCCCTCCAGCAGGAGACCACACTGGCCACTGCTTTGCTTTTATTCATGTGTGATGGGAAGAACGTGGTTGTAGTGAGGCAAGTAGGAACAGAAAACCTAGCAGAGAGCATAGAGGATAAGAGCCACGGTTGATATGCACAGGCTAATATGAGGTTAATGGGGAAAGGGAGGGGGAATGAAGCAGCTGATGATTAGCTCTGCAAATGTTCTTCTATGACATACTATAAAACCCAAATAAACTCTATTCCTTGGTGCCACAGCCCTGCGCAGAGGCTGGGCTCACCTACAGAAAGAATAAGTGAAGTCTTTTACCTACAGAAAGAATAACTGAAGGGTCTGGAAAATGTCACTGCGTCTTGGAAGGCTCTGAGGGCTTCCTTCAACCCGGACAAGCTCTGTTGAGGGTTTGGCCTCGCCACTGGACAATGTCCCAAAGGGAAATACGTGACTCACGTGAGGGGAGGACCTCGATGCTCAACCAGCAGCTCCTTACAGGGCTGAGCAGGACACCATGCCCAGGGCACGCCATGGGGAGCACGGGTCAGAGCCAGCTCCTGTAATCTCTGTAATTATCACATCACAACCACACCCCAGCCCTGCACCTGGGGCCACTTTTGGGGTGTTAAAGTTCTCCCCCATGCCACCAGAACAGGGTATTTTGTGTTGGCAGAGGTGTAAGTGGTGGTACCAGCTGAGCACCATCGCACAGACACAGCCAACCTTGCCCCCACCAAGGGCTTCAAGATCGAAACCCAGTGATGAATCCATTCCCCTGCAGCACCAAATAAACAAGGATTAGTATTCACCCGTTCATAACAGGGAAACCCTGCAGCTAGAGGTGGAGCCTGTCAATGCCTGAACATCCAGCCTAAGTTCCTTGATGAATGCTAACTACAACTTCCAGCACATTGATCTAATTTGGGTTGATTTTAGAATATTGAGTTATCTATCCAGACACACACGAAACTCTAGAAATCTCCCATGTTAGTGAAAACTCTCTCTGTCATTCCACGATGCTATAACTTAATCTGTATCTCGGAAGAATCCTGACTTTTCTTAATCACATTTGTATTGAGAAATGCCCAAGAAAAAATAAAAGCAGGACAAATGCTACACTTTTTCTAAACGATGTGAAGTGCCTGAAAATGGGGTCTATGGCAAATGTGCCTTCCCAACCCTGACTGCCATCCACAGCAGCAAATATTTTACTCATTTAAGCCAGTTACAATACTTATTAGTGTCTACTTCTGTCAATCAATCTTTAATAAGAGGAGAACAGCCAATACCTAGAGAGTGATTCTCTTGATTTCAGTTGGGTCTGGTTTCTGTATTACAAATGGGCAGCTATGAATGGATTCCACCAGCTCGTAACCAAAAAAAACCATGGAGAAGGGACGAAGTCAGTGGTAAAATCCACAGTGACTTCACAGGACCAGGATCTCCTCCAGGAACGCTGCTCAGAGAAACACAAAGAAGATGCTGAGGTTGGACCACCCCAGGGCAGAACCATCCATCCCACCGCGCGTGCCTGCGGTCCAGCCTCCCATCACCCAGTCAGTGCCCCTCATTTGGGATGGTCTTACTGGTACCAGTGATACTGAGCCGTAACAGCGCTGTAACTGTTGGACATGTGGGGAATGTGACACAGCGAGACGTATTCCAGCTGGTACCTACAAGCTGCTGCCCATGGTGAGGGTGACGCTGCGCACGCTGGAAATAGGAGACACAGCACTAAGTGATTTCAGAGACCAACAAACAGCTGAGAATGAACCGAACCTCCAACGACTGTCAGCACGGATCTGAAGCACTGATCTGAAAAGCCTCCCTGCCTATTCCTGAACCCATGAGGTACACGGCTCCCCCCTCCTTCCCCAGCCCTCGCTTTAAAATTCAGCCTTTATCAGCTGGAGTTGAGAAAACCCAGCAGAAAGGCACAAATGGATTGTGCGAGTAAGCAGAAAAACGGTGACATCTTCTGAATGTAATTTTGCCAAAAGCCTCTGCACAATTTTTTTTGTCACGCTTTGCACTATGAAGGAAATTTCTTTTTGGAAGAACAGGAGAGTGATTTGCATAATATTCTTTGCAAGTTAATATCAGCCTCTGATAATGATCTCTGCATAATGCAGAACCGTTTGAGAAGACTGTTACAACACTAAGTAATCATATTTTAAATTATGTTTCCCTTTATAGAAAGGTGTTGCAAAAACACACAGACATGAAATCTGTCTGTTGAAGTCCCAAGAACCACCTGACCATCTTCCCACTATTCTACTGTTACAGATTGCAACACTGCCTTTCAAAATCTTACAAAACAAATTACGCTGCAACAGTCTGGCTTCACAGAAGGCAGAGCTTTTTCCTGCGCCCATGCTCCGGCACATTACATTTCACAAGAGCTTCTGATGTACTGCACAAGTTAAGCAAGGACCTAGAAACTGAGATGCAATACAATCAAGACTTGCCACCGCAATTAAGGCGGATTCTGCCATCCGTACTCACACCGAGCCAAGCAGAAGTGGCAGGACCAGGGCATACCCCCGCTCCCACGAGGTACTGGGGACACTGCTCTGTCTGGGTGCTTCTTTTACCTGGGTGGCTGCAGAGCCACGTGCAGGGCACAGGGAATTAGGACCGGGCCACCACTGCCACATCCCCACTGCACTGAAAGCGTCCCCTCCGGCACTAGCAATGTTCCCGACATCCCTCCGAGGGCTCAGGTGTTGTCTGATGCCTTCACAAGATCTCTGCTCACACCGCTGCTCACGCCTAATTGGGTCAGGAACTAAACCTAAGAAGAAGAGGTCCAGGAGGAAGCCATTTATACAAGCATGTCGAGCAGCATCCTATTAGATGCGGGCACCGACTATTTCCCTCAACCCATCTCAAACAGGGGATGTGGGTGGGAAGCTAATGCACTTAGATATTAAATGCTTAATATGTCACTAAGACTTAACAACCACAACTGAGTGGTTTAAACCTGAGCTAAGCTTCCCTGAACTGAAATAAAACTGCAAAAGGAATTCAGAGAGGTTCTTGGGGAGGCCCTTGAAAAGGCTATAAAATAGAGCAGTCACACACTGCAGTGAAGCACAGCCAGACACCACTTCCAGACCTATCTATTTCTCATGGTACAAATGATGTAAGTCTCAGATTTGGAGGAAAGCATGAGGCAGGATCCATGGCGTGGGCTGTGCTCCCAAGAGCATTGCCATGCCCCAGAAAGCCACTGTCCCCAGCCTCTCCCCATAGCATCTGCAGGACCACAGAGGAACGTACATATAGTCCAGCTAGTGCTGCCCACGTCTCTATCATATACAACAGGGCATCATTCAGCCTGGAGGGTGGGTGGCTTTTTCCCACCTACAAATCGGAGTCTAAAATTCAAATACCAGATGTGTGCAGTCAGGGCACAGAGAAAACTGCTTCCTGGGTGTCACAGAGAGCTCGGCAAGGCTGTCGCGCCTGCTCGGCTGCTGCACGGGGTATAGAGAGCGTCATGGAGACCTGTGGGCATTCGAAAACCATGCGAGATCTGGCAACTTCCAGAGCTTGTTCAACCACATCCAGCAACAGGCAGGAGAACCACTGGGGTCAGTTCTCAGACCACAGACCAGCTAGGAAGTGCTCAGGTTCACCTGGATCCCATGCTCCTCTCCAGGCTGGTGCCTGCCAGGGAGCAGAATGGGATGGCATATTATGGGCTCTTTCCCAAACCAATCCATGAACCTGCAAGGAAATGGGACTCGAAATCTTAACAATGCCATGCAAGGATATAAAAGCTGCTTTGTGCCGCACTGCAATCTGGAAGCACCAGTGGATCTGAAAACCACCCAGAGCCAAGTGATCCCAGCTGGCAGCACGGGTTCTCCAGCCCTCAGTGCCCTTGGACAGGACCCTGACACTGCAGCACCAAAGCACTACAGGTACATTGGGCTCAATCTGCATTTTTACAGCTGCACAATGAAAAACACCATGACAAAATCCCCGACAAGACCCAAACCACCCGACAGTCATCTGCAGGAGCAGCTATTGGATTGCTTGAAATGGCCTTGAAATGAAATTCCCACAGATTTTATCGGACTGCTCAGATATCGATTCTGGTGAACTGAGCTTCTTGCTCGGGCTGCAACACAGAGATTCGCCTTGCTAGAAACCCCTCCTGTGTGCTGAAACAACTGGCACTGTCTGGGGCTGCTGTTTTGCTCCCTCTTCCTTGGCCTACAACTGCCAGTGCCCATCAATAAAACAAGTCAGGAATTTCAAATGGGAATTTCTTTGTTCCTGCCTGCACGTCTGCCACTGTGCTAAGATATGCAAGAGCATGGGAATGCCCACGCAGGAAAAGGAGTGGACAACACCGATGCCGCAGCTCCCATCCCATCCAATCCCATCCCACCCTGGGTGGTATCCATAACCTGCCTGCATCTCTGAGGGCTTCCAGACCAGACCTCCAGGTAACCGTTGGGAGACCCTCAGCTCTCCTGCCCTCCGGAATGCACTCCACATGCAGGATCCCCATAGGACTATAGGACAGGAGGGCAGAGACAGGAGTTGAATATGGCAGGATATTCCTCAGGTCTCTTGCTCTGGGAGGTAGTTTTCCTTCCCATTCCCTAAGGTAGTTTACCATGACTGGCATAAATGCCATTGATTTCACCCATGGACACAAAACAGCAGCCTGGGGTAGCCCTGTGCCAGCAACACACCCGTAGTTGTCCAACCAGGAGAGCTGGGACATGGATGTGTCAATTCCTGTCAAGTAAGATGATTTTGGATCCTCATCCCAAACTCTCTCAGGTTATAAATTCACACAGTGCTTGAACACTTGACACAAAACAACACTGCTATAAACTACTTTTTTGCCCACATAGAAAGGGAACAAACCCATTAAACCCCAGCCTCTGCTGTGTGTGAACAGTGACTCCAGAGCTCCAAGGAAGAGCCTCCATCGCTCTGGTCATCCAGCCTCCAAATCCCTGTGATGAGGTGCCAGAAGCACGCTCTGTGCTCCACAGGCATGAACCCAGTCCCAATCACTGCCATCGTTCCCCCAAGCCCTGCAGATGCTTCAGCTCCAAAGGGCCTCCTGGCCAACACGCCAAGTTCCAGTCCCTCCATCTCCTGCCTGCCATGCAATGGCACAGCAGCTTGGAGGAGAGCGGAGCAGCTGGAAGACGACAGCTCTGCTGCTTCCAAACTCCTATTTAGCCTTTCCTCATAATAAATGTCCCACTTGCAGCACAGATGCAAGCGGGGCTGGTTCTCCACTCCTCCCTCATCGGGATGTGCTCATCCTTCAACTAACAGCTCATCCCCTCAGGAGGTGCATCACTGCCTTGTTAGCAGCACACCCGGCAGTGCCCCATCCCAGTGCTGGGTTCTTCTCTAAAGGACCTGCCCTTCCCAGCTGCTCCAGCATCCCACAGATGGGAAGCTCTTGGACAGCACAGGGTAAAGCTCTGGAGGTGTCCAGAGCCCAAGCACTCCGGCATGGATGAGCTGGAGCAGCCGATGGAGCCATGCCCCACTGGAGCCATGGCACGGATCCTGGGAGCTGTCTGATGAGTCAAGAAGTCCCGTTGTTGGATTCGCTACCCAGCCTGTGAATTAGTCAATCCTCCTCTTTCACCCAGGGGCCGGGGGGGGGAGGGGGGGTGGCCGCTGTCCAAATATTGTGTAAGCTGCAAAAAACCCTATTTAAAAAGCATTAAAACCCCAACCCAAACAGTTTATCTGAGAACTACTGCTGGGGAGGAACAGGGGAAAGCTGAGGGCGAAGGATTATTTGCTGTTGTCCCATTCCCTTCCTCCAAGAGCCTTAAAACGCCTCCCCCCCCCTCGCTATGGCCCTGCTCACGTTACACTCCGATAAACCAAAGCGGATCGTGGTGCTCGTGTCCGGCCCAAGGTCACGGTGACACCAAACTGCCGAGGAGGATGAAGTCGGGGGGTTCCCAGGGCTCTGCCCCACACACCACCAGGGCATTCCCAGGCTGCAGAGCAGCGGTGCAGGGGCAAGACCTGCCCTAGCGGGGAGAGCGCAGGCAGGATTCGGGCAGCGATGGAGAGAGGAGGCTGTTTTCCATCGCCTTCATTCCCATGGACACCCGCACACAGGACAACGCCACCTCCACAACTCCCACGTTTTCAAAAGGCTTTTCCCCCTCCTTTTCTTCCCCCCAGTTTTTAAAATCCAATTATAGCACGGCTCTCTCAGCAGGGGTCAGTGTGGAATAAGAATCGCCCGAGTTAATGGACATAAGCCCAAGAAAAGATTAATGCCTACATGGTTTCAAAAGTTGTATGATGCCGATTTCATTAACATTTTAATTGTAATGTATCTTTTTAATCTGCTTTCACACTAATGGTTTTATATGCTTCAAAAAAAAAAAAGAAAAGAGAAAAACTGCTGACAACAAAAATATCAACATGCCAAAATTACCCGACGGAACGGAGTGCTGTAATGGGAACGGAATGAAAGGCAGAAACCCGTGTTAATGATGCATTAAGACCAGGAATTGTACTCAGACAAGAGTCAAAAATGAGCACTGCACTTGCATGCCCTGTCTCTGCCTTCCCCAGATACTCACCACAACCCCAATCCGTGTCTTTCAGAGGGGCTGTGCTGAGGCAATAACCCAGGCAGCATTCCCAAATCACAGAGATTTACCCAAAGAAAAGCATGCTTTAAATGTGGCAATTAATCTAATTAAATCAGGGTGATATTCCGGAGCAGCAGCCGCACAGGAGGCTGCTGCTGTTGTCCATGACCCTCTCCTGAAGGGCCCTGATGCTGCTGTCCCTGCTCTGCAGGCTCGTGGCCACAGCAGGATTCACATGAAGATGCAGTTACAACCACCGTGCAAAGCTTTGGATTACTTAATTAGGAGACAATTAAACCTAAGCAGCAATGTTTCATTAAGCACGGGCATGTATTGATGGTGTTAGCATGTATAAACGGAGGGAAGCAGAAAGGAGAAGATAATTGCAGAGCAGACAGATGAAGTTTGAAGCAACTTCTCTTTGCAGAAATGAATGGCCGAGTGGTACAGATGCTTTCACCTGCCCGTGAGGCTGGGCTGCACCTCCAGGAGCCATGCAAAACCTGCAGTGTTTCACTCCATAGCCCCTCAGAGCCTGTGAGAAGCGAGATCTAGTCAGAGGGATACAGACCCTCCATGCAACCATTAGCAAATCACAAAATCATGCAATGAGAGCGCGATTCCAACCATAACAGAACAACCCCAAAAAGCACATTATGAGACACAGCCTTAGCCCTATGAAGGTGGCTGCAGCCAGTGCAGCATCAAGGCAGGTTTCCAGCCAAGGGGCACCCACGAGCAGGGGTCACTCCTGTCTGTGAGAGTCATTCCAGCAGGATCTCAGCCATCAGCTTGGCACCCGAGCAAAGAGCCTCTCCCCAGGAGGGTCCATGGCGCAGCCAGGCACATCCTGTCCTGTGGGAGATCTCCCACCCAGCGCTGGCCAGGCCCATCCGCCTCTTCCCTTGGCAATCGAGCCATTTTAAGCACCTTCAGACGTACAAGACCTCACTCCCTGTGTCTTTTGGGCACCTGGCCATTGCCTTCTGCATTGCACACCTTGAAATGCCAACCCTTTATTTATACACCCGCATGTTACACCTCTATCTAGCAGATACCTATCGCTTTAGAGCTTAGCACCCTGGAAAGCACCGAGTACCGAAACATTATCATGCCTTTGCCGTGTCATCACTCAGCAGCACCTTCCACAGCATCTCTGCAAGGAATTATGCTATTTCCAAACCTAATCCTTGTTTGCCTAATGCTTCACATAATCAGAGCGTAAATGTTTGTCCTATGACAGAGAGAACTGGCATGTAAAACATGTACCCCCACACAATATAGATATATATAACCGAGGCTGCCATATGCTTCCCCAGTGGATATCACGATCAGAACGCGCGCGTGGAGCCGAGCCAGCGCTGGCACCCGAACACAGGACCCTTTCCACACAACTGCTCTGCCACCGAGCCCACGAGCCTGAGTAAGCAGAAGCTCGGTCATATGTAACTTGCAACTCTTCACACACTCTATTCTTCACCATGCTGCCGAAATCCAGTCTCCAGACACCCAGGGGTGAAAAACATCTGGCTCCTGTCCCCAGATCGACTGATGCAGAAGAGCCCTGATGGCTGCAAATGAGATGCTGCAAAGAAAAGAGGATTCTCCTCCTGGTTTTGAGAATGATTAACAGATCCTGATACTGCTGCGGGGATGACACCGGGAGGTGAAGTGTTTAATCCCATCCCGGTGACTATATATGGTCACTCTGACGGAGTCACCTCCCTCCCTCCCGCTCTGCTGCCCTGCGCTCCTGGCACTGGCCTCTGCAGCAAAGCCTGGGCACCATGCCGCGGGCCGCGGGTCAGCAGACTGCCCACGTTACCATCGGCTCTCCCCCTTCCCCAGGTCTTTTTGGCTTTTAGTCTGACAAACCCTATATTGGGAGCCAAGCAGAGAGAGAATATGCAGATACTGAGAGAAAAACCCCGACCAACAAACCCATTTTAAGAGTACTTTGCAGGGAATTGCTGCACGGGGAACAGAAAACCTGTCAAGTGACTTCTGTTCCGATGCACTTAATCACTTGGAAGTTACAAAAAAATAAAAGAATCAATTTTTTTGTGAAAAATATATCAATTTATTCAGCCCACACAGACTGGTTTGTTACTGGAGGGTAGTTTGTGGCTGCTGAAGCAGTAGCAGTGATTTCTGCCCCCCCATCCACCCACCCAGGGGAAAAAAATGCACTGAAATATTTGTCTTCATAGGAAATGCCACACAAAAATGCACTTGACATGCAAATTTTGGGGGGTGTTTTAAGAAGTCTGACGTGAGGGGCTCTAAAAAGACTGAAGCCAAACTGCGGTGTCCGCAACGGCCCCGGGAACACACAGAGCACAGAACACGTGCCAAGGGCTATTTATCTTCACTTTATCCCACTGAGCCCTCAGCTTGTGGGGGGGGTTGGTCACTGTAACAAGCAGTTGCTCTCATCTCCACCAGCCCCAAGGTCTCCTCCATCCAGGAGCTCAGGGGAAGAGCTGGTGTCACGCAAGGGCTGCGAACACCAGCAGCTCCCCGTCCATCATCCATCAGTCCATCATCCATCAGTCCATGCATAGGGCAGCCTCTGCCCCAGCCGAATCTGGGGATGAGGAAGAGTGTGGTACCTTCAGCATGCTGACACCCCCCACGGAAAAGAAGGAGGAAGCTCCCCATGCTCCTTCCATCTCCCCAGGCTCTACATGGCAGTCCGATTTTTATCACCTCCGTCCCCATTTAGGAGTAACCACATGACAAACCCGAGCGCGCTCCCGCACAGCCCAGGGATTGCCTCTCCCTCCTCGTGGCATTTTAGCGCCGTTCCCCCTTCCCAGCGGCGGTTTTGGACACCAAGAGCGCGAGGTTGAACAATTTTCTTCGATTTCTGTTCTGCCTCCAAACATTTGCTTAAAACCAAGTTGAACTTGGAAAAAACCGAGCCGCTAATGAATCACAGCTCCCAGCAAATGAGCAATTGCAGTTGACACAATGAATTATGCCTGAAGCAAGCTGGGAAACATATTTTGCAAATGATCTCATCCACAGGCAAACCTGGCATGACACTTGATTTGCTAAAAAAGACACAAAGCCTGTCAAAATCCCTGTCACTTCGCAAGCGAAGGCAGGTAGAGCGAAGGAACAGCCTCACCCTCTCTGGAGCATGCTTCCCCTGCTTCGCAATCGCTTTACAGGCTGGGTTGCAACAAAAATGATGGTGAAAACCCCCCCACGACAGCTCCTATAGGTGCGCCCACCCCGCTGGGTGCTGGCAGCTCTTGGGTCTGCTTCCGCTTCCCCAGGCAAAGCATACAAGGGCCGGGAAGCTGCTCTTCGGAGGGCAAACGCGGGCTCAGGCTCGACTTGAAGGCTAATTGCAGCAAGACACAATGCTCTCCCTGGCCATTAGGTAAGGCAGGGAACTTGAGTTCGCTTTAATTTCCTCCAGCTGAATGCCTCTGTTTTATTTCTTTCACTGCATTCAGGTGAACTCAAAGAAATAGAGGAAAAGTAGTAAAATAAAGAAAGGCAATTAAAGTGCAGCCCCCCGGGCTCCTCAACATCCCTGCAGCTCTCCAGGAGTGGCTCCTTTTGGCCTGGCACATCCCAGCCCATCTCCCACCTTAAAAAGCTGGCTGGCTCAGAAAACCTGGGAATATTCAAAGCCATGACTGAAGCTTCCTTCTAACCCCATTTTGTCAGGCCTGGGTATTTTTAAACACAGGCATTGCACAGAGCAAAGCAAAAACAGATCCCATCACCCCTCTGCAGGTGGTTCCGTTATGGTTATCCCTAATCCAAGCACTGCGCTACCACACATCCCAGAGCGGCCAACCAATTTCAGTACTGGGATTGTCCACCAAGGCCTCTTAGATACAGCACATCCCTGCAGAGCTCCTCAGCCCAGCACTGGCCCTCCATGAGGCCTGGCAGGAAAACTGGATAGCCTTGGAATCATAGAATGGTTTGGGTTGAAGGGACCTTAAAGCCCATCCAGTTCCAATCCCCTGCCACGGGCAGGGACACCTTCCACTCGAGCAGGTTGCTCCAAGCCCCATCCAACCTGGCCTTGAACACTGCCAGGGATGGGGCAGCCACAGCTTCTCTGGGCACCCCGTGCCAGTGTCTCCATCCGACGGGAGCTGTGTCCCCAGGCGGGCAGGTCCATGCCAGCCTGGAGGTTTCTCTGAAGCAAACCCAGAGCTCACCAAGTCAAACAGGCTCTGCCAGGAGATTTCTTGGCACTTCTTCCTCTAGGGCCAACCAGTAATGCCGCAAAGCAGCCTCGCACCTCCTCACATCTCAGCTTGGGATTTGAACCTAAACCTAGTCCAGGAAGGACCTACCAAGACCTTATGGGCAGGCTCCTTCAAGCTTAAGGAGAGGGACTTTTCCTTTCTGGGCTTACAAGCAGTAACGATGCTCTCTGTACCCCAGACCAGCAGCACAGCCACCCCACAGAGACACTGACCTGTCACTAGCATCCACTGAGAGGAAGCAGCTCCTGTTCCCCTGCCCCAGGGCCAGCTCTTGGCCAGCATGGTGCGGTCCAAAGGGTGAAACCCCAGGCAGGGGGTCTGAGCCTGCAACCAAAGGCATTAAAACACTGCCTTTTCCCCAGCTGCCTGCACCGTGCAGCGAGCCTTGGAAGTTTCCTCTGACAAATTTTAAGTTGTAGAAATCCATCCCCACACTTTAGGGTTCAATATCACCATCTCCCCCCCATGAAATCTTAATTCTAAGGCCTCCATAGGAGGAAAAATCCCAAACCCGCAGCAGTGATGGCTACAGAAGGACATTTATTCCCAGGAGGAGCAAGACAAGATCCCTAATTATTTATTTACTGCTTACTTCATATTAAACTATTATTGCCTCCATTACCCCCACCTTGAGGTCACAGCCTTACTGTCCTAGGCTGGGTGAACAACATCAGTTCAGCTAATAGGAAAAGGCTCAGCTTTATTCCCTTTAGTTGAGGGGGTTTATTTAATAGCAAGCTATGAACACGGTAATTCAGGTTTTAGAGCGGGGCCAGGTCACTCCCAGTGGGCACTGGGGATCCGAAGGGCTTCGCAGAGCCGCTGCCAGCATCCCCCCGGCCCCACCAGCGGGAGGGCAGCAATCATTCCACTCTGCTTCCCGATTCCAACTGCTCCTAGTGTTCAGTATTTCAGCCGGAGAAGGTAAACCAGCGCGCCAGCCCCGCAATTACGCCCGGCGCGAGGCACACGTTCGGCAGGCACGAAGCACATCAAGATGCCCACAAATGCCTCCTGCAAGGAAGGGAGGGTGGGGGTGGGAAAGGGACTGCTCAAATCAATGGCCCAGCGGGTAATGGAGACTTGGCTGGGAGCGATCCTGCACTTGGGTACGGGGGAGCCGGAGGAGCGCAGCACGCGAGGAGCTGCCGGCGCTTCATTTCCCTACAGCAGGGAAGACGTTTGGAGAAGTCCTTGAGCACAGCACAGGCACTTTAACTACAGCAGGCTGCAGGCTGCGGCAGCGGGGGAACGCGCCCACCCAACAACACCAACCACGGACCCCGCTCCTTCCCCGACACGCGCATTAACGCCCCGGGGTGGTTTCCGCGCCGGGATGGGGGCACGGCCGCTGTCTCAAGCAAGCTCCGGGCACCCCAATGACCCCGGGATCATTCCTGAACTCCAAATCCAAGCGTTCTGCGGCGGTTTAGGTTTTTGACTACCTCCCCTTCCCCAGCGTCTTCCTCCCCCGCGAGATAAAGTCCGAGCCTGCGCCCGCATGGTGCCCTCAGAAAACGAGCCATGCATCGGGCACCGCAGCCTCCTCGGGAACGCATCGCTAATAATAACCACCCCATTTCCCGATTTCCCACATTCGTGCAGGACTTGGAAACAGCAGGAACTAACCCCCCCCTCCCCCGAACCCCGCTTCCCGCGGGCGGGGGGCTCCCGGCACCCGTGGGTCCCCCCTTCCCTCCTGCCAGCCCCCCACACCCGCTCTCGCACCCCCCGGGCTGAGCCCAGCCCTCTCCCCGGTAACCGCGCCGTGACAATGAAGGACAGCGGGGGATGAGCGCGGTGCGCGCCCCCACGGCGGGTGCCGGGGGGTGTCCGGGCGCTGCCGGTGGGGGGGGGTCTCACCGCGCTGCCCCCCGGGGCCGCCCCCCGCTCCCCGCCCGCCGGGCCCGGCCGCGGCGCTCACCTGCGGGGCTCCGGCCCCATGGAGGCTGCCCGGGGCCTGCAGCAGGAAGTGATTCCGGCCGCTCCGCGCGGACCGAGCCTGACCTCGCCCGGCAGCGCCGGCAGCCGCCGAGAAACGGCCCCGACGGGACCGGGCCGGGCCGCCCGCTGCGGGCGGGGGGCGGCGGTTCGGGGGGGGGGGAGGGTGGGACGGGGCCGGCCCCCCCCGGGCTGCCCCGCGAGGGAGGAGGGGCCGCGGGGCGGGACCCGGCGCGGACACCCCTCAGCCCCCACCGGGCACCGCGGGGAGGGCGCGGCCGGGTGCGGGCGGGTCACGGGGCGGAGCGGGCGCGCTCCGGGTGTGCCCCTGCGGTGCGCGGGACCCAGGGCGAGGTTGGCTCGGGCCGGCGTTGTTTTGTCTTTTCATCATTCTATTTTATTTTATTTTATTTTATTTTATTTTATTTTATTTTATTTTATTTTATTTTATTTTATTTTATTTTATTTATTTTATTTTTTAATTTATTTTTATTTATTAATTTTTTTAATTTACTTTGGTTTATTTTATTTTACTTTATTTTGGCTTATTGTTATTTTATCTTGTGGTTTTTTGTGTTTGTTTTTTTAATTTACCTTGGTTTGTTCTATTCTATTATTATTTTTATTTATTTTATTTATTTTACTTTATTTACTTCATTATTTATTGCACTTTCTTGCATTATTTTATTTTACTGTATTTCTTCTCATTTTATCTCGGTTTATTTTACTTCATTTCATGTTCTCTTTTGGTTTGTTTTACTTTATTTATTTCATGTTATTATCTCACTCTCTTTTATCTTCTTGGTTATTCCCATTCCCGTAGCCTAAAACAAAACCTCCTTTTGCTTTGTTGCTTCTCTAATATTCAAATCAGCAGCGGATCTGTGCGATTCGGGTGCACGGCGTTCACCCCACATCTCCTAAACACATTTCAAAGGAATCACAGAAACCCTCTTTAAAGCACGAGCCTCTTTCTGTCTGTTCCGCATTGAGATCCTGTCGGAACTTCTCTGCATCTGGAAGTTTCTCTCCAACATTCATCGTTTCGAGGATGCCCTAAAATCTGCACCAAAATGTCCCCATTTTTTAAAAATGAGCCCAGAACTGCTCCAGGCTGAGGAATTCCATCAGCAATTGACACTTGGCAAAGCGGTGTCAGGTCGGGACGAGAGAAAATTGGGGGTTTTTAGAGATGATGCATGAGAAATCTATTGCAAAGTGCATTCCGAGGTAGAGCAATCCTGCTGCCTTCAAAATGGGACATTCCCTGCTCCTCTCCGCTGGTTTCCATGAAGTATCCCAGCATGACGCTACAAACACTGCGTGACACCCACTGGCCATTTCACGGAGGAGGGAATCAGGCAGTGGTGGCCCATTTGGCCACTTTCTGGACATACCAGAGCCTCTGAGTTTCATTCCAGTCCAAATACATAAAATACCTCCTGGAATATATATATCCCAGTGGGAACAGCCAGCCCCATCCCCATGTCCCTCCTTGAGGGACCACAGCCGACATCAGAGCATCCCTGTGTTCCACAGGACATGGGACATGATCTACTGGCCGCATTTTTCCACTCAGTGCAGGGATGGGAGTCAGTGGTGTGCATTCTGGAATCCCCCGGCCACGTCCATGGGGAGCTGTGACATCCCGCATAGGCGGAGAACTCCTGTTCCTCCCCAAGTGCTTAAGCAGGATGGAAAATCCAAGTGCCGTGACTTGCCCAGGGCCTCCCCCAGCTCCGAGAGAGCAGAAAGGCTGTTAATGCTGCAGCCAGGAGAGCATCATCCCTCCCATCAGCCATGGACATCTTAAAAACGCTCTGTGATGGAGAAAGAAACATTTCTAAAGTACCATTTCATGTCTCAGAATGGCTCCAGGGCTCGAAAAACCATGTTTATTTACTACTATGCTGATTTTAATGCAAAAGATTGGTTCAGTGAGTAGAGGAAACGGAACAGGCGACAGTTCCCATAATGTCTGCAGAGTGTTCTCGGGCTGGCGGAAACATTTTCTTTCTTTCTCTCTCTTTTTTAATCTAGCATTTCAAATTGAAGGATGGCTGCAGGGCTGAGAAATCACTCAATGAAACACCCAACATTTACATTCGTGCAGGAGAAAAGCTAACTTCTGCTGTTTTCATCTTAGCGAAGCAGAAGAAACAACCCTGCAGCAGCTCACGTCCATTTAACCCTTCCTGACTGCAGCTCTGCAGTTAAAAGTCAGCTGTCCATAGCAGAGCTTTAGGGATTTTGTTCCCTTTCCAAACTCTGGGCTCTAAGGGTGCTGAAGGTGGTTAAAATACACTTTGCATCTTGGTTTCCAGCTCTATTCATGAGTGACAGCGGAAGGGACCTGGCCTGGCTCTGGCATCAGAGCTCTCAGGGCGCCCACAGCAAAGCACCACAGCATCAAACCCTGATGTATCAGATGCCACAGGTCACAAACCAAAGCCCCAGGTTGGATGGGGCTTGGAGCAACCTACTCTAGTGGAAGGTGTTCCTGCCCCTGGCAGGGTTGGAACAGGATGAGTTCCCTTCCAGCCCAACCCATTCCATGGTTCTATGAATCCAGTGAGCAGAAGACACATTCATTTTGTGCACAGACATGACTTTCCAGCATGCTCAGTAATGAGCAAGACCTGCAAGATCTTTCCCGTCTTCCTCCCTACAGGGATGATGCCATGGGGATGGCCATCAGTGTGGCCAGGGTGTGCCACAGGGCAGGCTGGGCTGTGCCACATACACCCAGTGGAGCAGCTCCGGGCTGGAAAGGGACAATGGAAGAAATGGGAAAGTTAAGAAGGCTGCCTGAGAGACTGGCTCCTCTGAAGCAAACCTTCAGGGGCCCTCGCAAGGTGGATCAATTGGCATGTTGGGATGGATTTTTGCAACTGGGACAGAAGCTTTCTTCACAGGTAGAAGCAGCGTTACCTCCCCAGTTCAACACACACAAGAGGTTTGTGCACTGCGCTGCGAACTACAGGGCAGTCTGGTGGGTAGAGAGAATTATGTGCTGCTAGAAACCTTCACTTAGCTTACACTTCAGTGCTCTTGGAACACATAGAAGAGAGGAGAGGAAACAGCAGCTGTATTACAGCCAGGTAAAGTTCTTTGGGATTAACATACCGTCATGAACACAGCAAATGACAAAGCAAAATGTATCAGAAACCCTTGTTTAGGTACTTGATTTATTTATGGCAGAGGGATTTGCCTTCTCCTCTCCCCATCACAGCAGCCAAGTGAACTTTGCCAGACGATGAGTTTAGCTTGTTGTGCTCCAGCGGCAAGAGTAGAGACAAGTGTTAATGTCCTTGTACAAACCTCAAACACCGTAAGTGAGGAAAGAGTTGGCTCCTCAGGGGGGTTGTTGTAGTCAGCGTAGTAGAGCTCAGTGGAGGATATTCAGCTTTTGGCCATAGAGAACAGTAACTATCCAAGTAATGGTTTACTTGAGTGGCATGGTTTAGTGTGAGGTGTCTCTGCTCATGGCAGGGGGGCTGGAACTGGATGATCTCAAGGTCCTTTCCAACCCTCCCTATTCTATGATTCCATGATCCTAAGTACATGCCTCTCAGCTACAAAACTCAAAGGGGTCTGGAGGTGGGCATTACGCCTGCATTTCCCTTTGGAAAACGGAGATAAAGAGGTTAAATGACAACCTGTGACCATGCCGGCTCTGCCTCATTAGTCTCTTGCTCCTCTGCTCCTTGACCGCTTTGTGGTGTCTTCATTCCACTTCCCACTCCAGAAGTACACTCTGCTCCCATTAGGGAGCCTTGCTGGCACATATTTCACTGGGAAAGCTTTAACCCTGCTGCAATAAATCCCTCCTGGGTCACGGGGGGTCTCATTCCAGCCCTGCAATGTTTTCATGTCAGCCCACAGAGATCTCCCGGGAGGCCCAGGGCTCAGAATTGGCATTTTGACGGTGTCTGAGCTCCCTGAACCAGACCATGACCCTGGCAGAGAAGTGTCATCACAGCCTGCTTGTAACATTAGTAATGGCGATTGCCGGGCCTGATGGGACAATGAACAGCATATTCACACCCCCTTCCTGGTACCCACCACACTTGAGGAGGGATGGGGTGCGAACACTGCATCTTGGGACAAGCCCCTGAAATCTTAGCTCAGCCAAAGCTGCAAGACCCAGGAGACAATCTCTTACCCAAGAAAGCCTTTCCTTTGTTGTCTTTGGTGGCTGTTCAGCTCAGTTCTGTTTTCTCTGCTGGGAATTCTCCTTTCCGGCTTTGAAAGCAATGTGACAGCCTCGGTTATCCCAGCCCTCCGCCTGCTCCAGCTCACGTAATGCTGACCAGAAAGTGGGAAACACCACTAGCAGGCTCTGCCACCTCACTCCCCTGGGCAGGGCTTTCCCTCATCAGCATCCCCAGGAACAGGATGAAGTCAGTCATGGGATGAGGCACTGCTCAGAGCGAGCCCATGCGATGGAATCAGAGGTTGCAGTGGTTATTTATTATCAATAAAGTAAATTAAGTTCTGAGTTCTGTACATTAAGCAGCTGCACAAGGCTCAGGAACCACCCTCTGCCACACAGCTGACAAGGTGTAAGTGATGGTTGTTTTGACTACGACCAGGCTTATTTGGTGTACATTAAAATGATTAGGAATAAGTTAAACAGAAGTGAGAGTGTCTCCAAGGTGGCCACATTGTCCTGCCTCAGCTGGTCCAAGGTTGTGTGCACAAAGCCTTTACTTTGTAAACAGAGAAATCCTCCAGCTCCTGGCGAGAACTGCTCCAGAAGCACAAGGCACTGCTTGTTTCCAGCTGGGTCCTGGGAGGTGAGAGTAGGACCACAACAAACTAACGGATCATCGGCCTGTTTCAGAGGCTATTTATTGCGTGAGGGTTTGGTGATGAGGGGGAGAAGAGAAAACCCAGCCCCAGGAGGCGTTTTCCCTCTGGCAGCGTTAATTCACGTGCAGGTACTGACTGCCCTGGCTCAGCTGATGCTGCCAGGCTGTGCTGGAAGGCTCCTGACCTCCCCAGACACAGAATGGAGGCTCTTTTCCCAAGAGCTCCATTAAAATCAATTTTTCAGAGAAATACCTACTTTCATCTCAAAGCCCAACATGTTGGTGGATAGAACATCCTCCTGTAAACGATCTTGGTATTTAATTGCCTTTACTGCTCAGAAACTGTGTTTAACTCCAACTGGCACAATTGACAGGACTTTACCAGCCTTTCTCTGGCTCACTGCTTCCTCTTTAAGGTCTGACCAGAATTCCTGCACTCCAGACGCATCATCTTTCTCTTGGCTCTGTGAGCGTGCATCTTGTTAGCACAGGACCTATTGTGCCAAGCAACCTGGGTGGCTGCAGCGCCAGACTCTTTAGGTCTTGCTCCCACTGCAGCGAGTTGCATTTGAGGTCACCTTTTGCTTTAAAGAGTGTGAAATTTGGGATAGGACACACAGAATGGCTCATTTCTTTGACAGAACCCTCCCTTCTCCAAAGCCTTTCTTGCACAGCAATTTTCTTTACTCTAAAGTTGACCGCTAAGCAAATAAATGGTGTTCAGCCTCTCCCTACACGTCCTCTTGCATCCCTCACCATTTGGGGAATTAGATGCACAGAAACACAAGCAGCTCAGGTCAGCCTTGGAGGGGTGAATATCCCTGCCCAGGTGGGAAGTGGACGAGGAGTTTGCGCATCTTCTCTGCAGGAGACGATGACGCCCTCAGTGAGAGCATCACAGCGCCTGAGACGGAGTCAGGCGGCTCATTTCTCTAAGCTAAGCATGTAAATGAGCCTGGCATAATCAGTGTTCCCCTTCCTTTCCATAGAAGAACACTTCGGATTGAAGCGTCTGTGATGTGACTGACACAGCAAGTCACTGTTGTCAGAGCAGTGATGCATGAGTTGATACTGCAGTGCTGGAGGTGGAAGCGGGTAACCTGGGCTCCCTGCTGCTCCTCTGCCAGGAGCCCAGGAGCCGGTGTCACCGGTGGGTGCTGCTGGGAAGCAGCTCTTTCACCGCTGGAAATGGGCTAATACTGACACCGGCACCCACTGAAGATGTTACTGTCACCATTCACATGTGGCAGCTAAACCAGCCGACCTGGGCTTGTCTTCTGCACTGATGGCAGGAGCCCCTGGAGCAGGCAGAGGGACGGAGCAGCTCTGCAGCTCTGAGCTGAAATATTGCTGCTGCACATAGGACAGTGTGAGCCTTTATTTGGAGGGATCGAGGTAATCTGAGTGACTAAGCAATAATTTAATTCATGCTCAGAATTTGAATGTCTTATGACTGTGGCATTTCCTAAATATTTAGCTCCACCATACTGTGAGAATGCCCTGAGAATCATCTCTGGCAATACGTTTAGTTACAATCAAACCCACTTCTCCCCAGGACAAATGCTCTGGGTAATTTGCTCTGCAGACCTGATGGAGGATTTTATTACGGCAGCTACGGCAAAAGGCACATCCTGAAAGCACCTCTCATATAAAGCTGGTGCATTGCACACAAAAGACTCGCAAAGCGACTCTTGCTGCTGAAGTCAAGCCAAAACTCTTCCTATTTCCCACACAACCAGTGTGATCTTATCACAGGAGCTGCAGTCAGAGCCCGTGCATTGGCACAGCTCCTTTGCTATTGTTGAGAAAGTCTTGATGTGAGAAAATGTAGAATAACAATGATCCCTCCCGAAGTGTATTGTTACTCTTTAATCTCTATTTGCTCTGGTAGCTCCACCGTTAAAAACCGAGAGGAGAACCCAAGAAAAGCCATCACTTGAAGTCCCTCAGGACAATGCTCAAAGTGATGAGAAAGAGCTTTGCCGGCCAAAGATCTGCTGGAAAGGGGACTTCAGCCTATTAATTTCCCAGCTTTCCCACAACAGTTTGGAAAGCTTTTGTTTCCCATTGTTGTAAGACAGATTTCTAATCCTCTCGTCATTAAGAGCCCTGCAGCAATGTGACATCCCACCCGGCCCCCCGCCTCATCCATCCTTGTGGGGTGTCTCGTACCTGCTCCGAGGCGCTCCCTGCTCCTGGTGGGCTGACCGGTGCCGGGCAGGAGGAGGAACTGGAGCAGTAGTTAATGCACACAAAAGGATGGAAAAAACCTCCTGTGATTTACCCACCCGGAATTCAATAAACATTAGATCTGATGGCATTCATCGTTTATCCATAGCATGCTCGATTACTGCTTCAGTTATTGCTCAAATGACATCATTCCTGGCACAGGAATTGATTGATTTTTTAATGAATATTCATATGGCATTTCAGCCAGGAGTAGGCATTAATATTCTAAGAAAGAAGAATGAAACGTACATCCTAATTTAATGAATGATTGTAAAGATGTATCTGATGGATAATGTGACAATAAGCATTTAAAAAGGCATCCATAGTCACCTCAGATGCTTTTCTTAGGAACAAAGGGACAAACAGGATGCAGGCAGGGCAAATGAGATGAGGGAAGAGCGGGACTGGGTCACCCTGTCAGGGTGCTTCTGCCCATTCCTCCTGTTGCTCCAGTCGGGAATCTGCATCCAGCCCAGCCTTAAGTGCCCTGAGGTAAATCATGTCATCATTACTATTAAATCGATAATGCTTCCTGACCTCAGGTGGTACTGGGGCTGGTAAGCACTGGAAAACACTGATGAGAGTGAGCTGTGACACTCTCCATGAGGAGGCTGGAGATTAAGAAGAGAGAAAGGAGAGAGCACCCATCTTCTCTGTGCCTGATGGGTGCTGGGCACCCATCCTGCCCCCCACACCAGCAGCTGCCATCCCACCCTGGAGAACCCGGGGGCTTGTTGGAGGCAGGCAGGTATAGCATCGGCTCTGTCCTCTGTGGAGCTCTGTCATGTTCAATTCCCTTCCCTGTATTAAGCATTCAAAGCTCACGGTCCCTGAATGTACATATATTTGTCAGACACTCTTAAGATGTCTCCCTGTTCTGAGCACTGATCCTTTGTGAAGGTAACAGTTGTAGTGCTTAAACAGCGACGACGGGCTCAGTCCCCCCCCCTCGTGCCAGTCCCAGCTCTGCAAAGCACTAAAACACGAGCTTACACAAGCTCAGCGCAACGCTGCTGAGAGCCTCTTAAACAGGTTTCATTCACATGAGTGCTCGGTCCCGTGGGGACAGCACACACCTGAAGCATCTTCTGGAAGCAAGGCTTAAATCAGGGCATCACCATTAAAGCCACCGAGGTGACAGGCATGAAAGGCTATTTATACCCAGCGGCTTTCTATTGTGCAAGGGAGAGAGCAGGCCCTTCTGCTGACAAAGCAGAAACGCGCCTCATCCCAATGTGCAATGCAAAAAGGAATACCCTAAATTCCCTGCAAGCTTTTCACAACTGCAGCCAGGACACACTGAATCCCGAGACCGGGAAGCAGGAACCCCAGCATGTACAGAACTCGGTTTGCTTTCCTCTCCATCAAATCAGCCACTTGAGTTTCCTCTTAGCAGCTGGCAGGGGGGTGGGAAAAGCCCTGCAGACCTTTGCAGGCCAGTTCCTGAACCTCCGGCTGAAGAGCAGAGCCAAGGAGAAGGGCTCCGTTCTGCAGCGCCCTGGCAGAGCAGCCCTGCAGCCGCGGCTCTTGTTTGTGCATCAGATGCGTGGGACCGAGTTTGCCGATAAAAATACATACAGAGTTATGCTTGGTATGGAACAAGCAGGCAGGAGCTGCTGAAGGCTTCACAACATCCTGCTGCTGGCTTGCCTCCAACGTGCCGAAACAAACAAAATTCACTTGGCATCTCTGCGCATTGAAGCAAGTTTTCTCTTCGCAGCGATCGCTGAACAAACGCTCAGCTCCTGTGCCGCCGCCCCCGCCGCTGCCTGCTCCCCCGAATCATGTGCTGGAAGGATGCAGAAGATGCTCAAGGTCACAGGCTGGGAACAAACCCGGCTCTCGCCCATCTCTGTGGTTTCACTGCACTGTGTCGACCGAGCGCAAGCTGAGGGTGATGGGTGCGACTGCCCCATGGCACCCACAGCAGTGGGTGGCTTCTCCAAAGGGGCCCACCTCGCTTCTTGTTACCCCAAGGGCTTTTGGACCACCCCCCTCGGAGGTGCAGCTTGCAACCACGGCTGAACCCAACCTCTTTTGCTCGCCATTCACATGGGAAAAGCAAACCCATCTTCCTCTTATGGTCCTCCTATGCTCTCGAAGGCAGCAGCGTGTTCTGAGCAGGCCAGGAAGCACAGCAGCAACGTGGGAGCTACAACAAAGAGCAAAGTCAGCAGGGAAAACCCCCCACAGCAGAGCCCTGAAGGGACTTGAGGGTTTGGCCTCATGTTTCTTGTGCTGCACAGGGACACAAAGCACCGCACATCTCCCGTACACACGCACGTCGCAGCTTGACCAGGAGCATCGCTTTCGAATGGTTTACTTGTTTTCCCAAGAACAGGCAGTTTTGTTTGAAGGGAACACGAGGTGAAATCCTGACCTCGCTGCGAGCACCGAGACTTTGCCACTGCCGCCAGCGGAACCAGACATTTACCCAGAGCTAGAAGCAGGTTTCAGGTCTTGGTTCTTTGCTTCAGTTCTCTGTTGGTGTTTGATGCTTTAAAGGAAGAGATCAAAAACCCCTATCACCCTTTTATGCATGCCCAGCATTCCCAAGGAATGGGAAAAGCAGCATCAGTCCCTTCCTGCCCTCTTTGGTAAACAGTTACAGTCCCTGAAGCGTGAAATGTGCTTGCCCTTATTGTGGCACACTGCTAGCATGTTGTTATCCTGTGTTTTCTCCAACCCAGGCCCCGCATTCATCCCTTTCCGAAGGCGTTCCCAACGTGTGAATAAAGGCATCATTTAAACAAACAATCTCTGTGGAAACCACCCCCCTGCTATTGCAAAGGGAAGCAGCTTTGGACAGCAGATACCAGAAATAGAGGGATTTCTGGGAGTTTTTAACCTGGATAGCACTGCAGAGCCCCAACAGCAGCCCCCAGAGCACAGCAACAGCTCCCCTGCAGCCCAGCCTTCCCCATCCCCTGAGGAGCTCTCTTTGTAGAGCGTCTTAATCAGTACATGGAATGCTTTCAGCGAAATGCTGCCTTCTTCTGTTTATTTGTCACAACTGATGCTCTGGTGAACAGTAAATAGGAGATTTGTTGGCAAATCAGCACTACCAGCTTGGTTCCTTAGGAAAGGCTGGAGCACAACAGAACTGCGTGCATGTCCCTGACACAGCCCTTGAAGCTCAGTGAGTTGTACAAACCCTGAAGGGCCATAAATCTCTCCTAAACTGAGCCTGGCAAACCCAAGACACACGGGTTTATGTAATTCCTCGCTGGGTTATTAAAGGATGCGGGCTGATTAAATCAAAGCACTCACAAGAAGAATCCACCACCAGTTTTGGAAGGGAAACATCACAGTTTAACCCTGAGCCCGTCTGAGCTGCGCTTGCTGCTCCCCATCTCCGCTGCATTGCACAACGCCGGGCTTTGGGTTCGCCACCACACAGCTTGCAGTCAGCCTCACAAGGAAAAGAAGGAAGTAACAGAGCCTACACTGCACATAACTGCAAGCAAATGCCTTTCCAAGAAACTATTAAGCAGCGTTCATTTGAAGTTTAAACGGAAAATACCCAAACAACAACAAAAAAACTTGGAAGATTTTTTCTTGGCTTGGAGCTTTTTATGATATTCAGATTGCAAGTGAAATACGTTCAGGGAACAGCAGTAATGCAGCAAAGCCAGGCTGCATACAGTGTGGGACACGCTCCCTTCTGCTGAGCCTGCAGCACCATCATGGACGTGCTCCTGCCTGGGACTGCTGCTGGGCAGCCAACGCCTGCCCCAGGCCAAGGGCTGCTCCATCACCCTCAAACCCGTTCCCCTGGCCTGGCAGCCACAGGCCCTGAAGCCCACAGCACTGGGGTCCCGTGGCTTTGTGGGTCCCCGTGCCCAGGGACCCCGGCTGGAGACTCCCGGGACACAGGAGCTCGGTGTGAAGCAGCTCCTTTGTGCGGGGCAGGCACAGAGCGGGCGCTGCTCAGCACACAGCAGCAATTGTTCCTTTGGAGGTCTGCATGGAGGAGGCCACTGTCCCCCCGTGCCTTCAGACACCCTTGATGTCAGAAGAAACAAAGAGGCATCATTAAAGGAACCGCACTGGGCTTTGTAAATACCCATCACTGTGGCTTGTGTTTTAAACCAGTGCTCATTTTTCCAGGCAGGGAGATAAGACTCCTCTGGACGAAAAAACAGCAGCTCTTTGCCCATCTAAATTCTCCCCATTACTGAGCAAATGGCTTGCAACAGCGAATTTATTCCGCAGCGTCTCCTGTGCTCTTTTTTGTTTGAAAAAGCCACAAACAGATTGTGATTTTCTCGAACAGATTCACCATCTGGGAATGCTTCATGCAAGTCCTTTCCTCACTGGGAGCAAGTTACTCAGAGGGGAATTCCCAGCAGAGAGCAGGCTCTGAAGGGATAGGTCCTTCATTTAATTAGCATGCATAATCCTGATGTCCTTACTCAGGCAAAACTCTCACCAGGGCCAATGGGAGATTTATGTTTTACTTCTTTTCTGTTGTTCAAAGCTCCAGTTAAGGACTTTGGTACTTGTCTCAGTGTTACATACAGCATTTTCCATGCAGGGGAAAGTTGGCTTTCAGATGTATTAGAGGCTCTGATTTACTAGAGTCCTGTGCACCCAAGGTCAGGATGCGGCCCGGCAGGCTCCATCACCAGCCCTTCTGCACGCTCACCCACTTGGGGGAACATCACACCATTCTGGAGCCCGCTGCGTGCAGCCACCAGTGCAGTGTGGGGTGGAAGTCAGCAGGGGAAGAGGCTCCACAAAACCCAACAAGCAGCAGCTCAGAAGTGTTGTGTTTATACAGCCCCTGTGCAAGTTATGTGGGCTTTTCTTCCCTCCAGTACGTAAAGCCAGGCTGAGAGAGCCGGGGGTGTTCAGCCTGGAGAAGGCTCCAGAGAGACCCTAAGAGCAGCTCCAGTGCCTAAAGGGGCTACAGGAAATCTGGAGAGGGGCTTTGGCCAAGGGCCTGTAGGGACAGGACAAGGGGAATGGCTTCAACCTGCCAGAGGGGAGACTGAGATGAGCTCTTAGGCAGAAGCTCTTCCCTGTGAGGGTGCTGAGGCGCTGGCACAGGGTGCCCAGAGAAGCTGTGGCTGCCCCATCCCTGGCAGTGCTCAAGGCCAGGTTGGACACAGGGGCTTGGAGCAAGCTGCTCCAGTGGAAAGTGTCCCTGCCCGTGGCAGGGGTTGGGACTGGATGGGCTTTAAGTTCCCTCAGCACAAACCAGGGTGGGATTCTATGAATTTATCACTTAAGATGCAGGAGATGCTCCTCTCATCTATGTCAACATAAAGCTACCCCTCTGGTAAATGAGCACACAGACAACACACACACAGCCTTGCTTTCAAGCCACCTGAGCACGGAGCTCAGAGCAGACCAAGAGCCCAACCCTGTCTCAGCTCAGCAGTTCTGATGGCTGCACAAGAAGATCTTACACTAAACAATGTTCAGTGGCTCATTAATGGACAAAACCTCACTTTGAACTGACATTTTCTGGGCACAATGACTGCTTTGAAGTAGGAAGATGGAATCAGTGCAGAGAGTTGGCAGGTGAAGAAATGAGAGGGGTTTTTCTCTTTTCCCCCAGCAGCAGAGCTGCCCAGGAGCTATGGAAACCTCGTCTGGCAAAATAAAACTCCAGAAAGATAACAAGGCTTCATATTTTCCAGCAACATCTCCACTGGAACAGCATGCTATCTGTGTGCTAGAGGCTCCAGAAGAGCCAAAGCTGTTCCTGGAAGTAAACGTCCCATGTTATTTTCCACAACTGATAGTAAATGATGTCTCCTACCTCCTCCAGAGGGAAAGAAACAAAACCAGTGATTAATGAGAAGCCTGGGAAGAATTACAAGGAGCTTCCAGCCAAGTAAAGCCCTTTGGGGTAAGGGACTGGTCTCCTCTCCAGGACCTGAGCAAACAAGTTCTTCCCCAGGAGATGGCAAAGGCTCAAGAGATGTATTTAAAAGTAACATTAATAATAGAAAGTGCACATTTATATAGTACATTCCTGAGCTTTTTACTGTCATTGAGTCCGATATTCCACAGCACTCAACCGACTTTGCCATCTGCCATTGCGCTAAAACATCAGCCACGTTTCGGAGCACTCCTTACGGTTTCCCATGCAATACTGGAAGTGCAAATACATCCGCCCCTGCCCAAATCATTACCTCTTCCAGAAACCTCCTTTTGCTTTCTTTCAAGTCCTGCACTGTGACTCTTCCACTGCCACGTTGGGATAACAGAAAGGAGCATCTCATACGCACATGGGGATGTGGGCAGCTCTATCAACACAAGTATTTCTCTGCTTCCCCTCCATGCTGGTTCTCTGAAGTGCCTCCACTGGCTCCCACCTGCCAGTCACCAGAGAACAAGTCCCATCCAGCATCTCTTTTAGGGTTTTACGCTGCTGCACACCACTGTAGTACTTTCCACATAAGAACAGGAATTACGAAGTCCATCATAGTAGAAATACTCCTCTTTAATCCTGTAAGAAGCATCACCACTGTGTCCTGAAACAAAACAGCTCTGCACTGCAAGCTCAGCTCCATGCAAGGAAAAGGAGGAAATAGAGCACTTTCTAGTCATTAGTTGATGGGCACCTCAATGTGAAGTGAGAGCTCCTTCCAACCACTCAAATGCCTGCAGTGGACCGTACTGTCTGCTCGCTAGAGCCAAAGCCAGCTGAGGCTGAGCTGTACTGACACAAGGCATCATTGAATGACCCTTCGAGGAGGTAAAAAGAAGCATTTCACCACACTTCAGTGATGCTTCTGACACAAAACCACAGAGGGCCTGATTCTCCTCACCACGCACTTGCTCTGTTTGCACCAGCGCAGAGGAAGAGGACCTCGGACATCCCCACATCAGAGTGATAGCAGCATCACAAGACAAAAATCCTCCTTTTTCTTCCCAAGCAATCAATCCATCAACATGGTAAAAAAAAAGTAAGTTTAATGTAGGTGGCATGTTTCATACAGAATTTAACAGGCACCCAAAACACCAGCTGGTGCCATGTTCTGCAGCACTTAACAAGGTGAAACTCCAGCACTTCAGTCTCGTTCGTACATTCCCAGGCTAAACAACAGCCAAGGCAGCTCTGCCACCGCACGTATCCTCCACCCCTGGTCTGCAGGCGGCAATGCGGCCCGAGCCACTCCTCTGCCCAAACATCTGCAATGCTCCGGAGCAAGCAGGAAGTTCTCCATAGGGGTTGGTGTGGGTCTGAGATGGCCACACTCTCCCAGATCAGTATTTTTGGTCTTTTCCCTAATCGCTCTTGAGGTCATTTTTAACCCAGTAAAAATGTCAGAGCAAGATTTAAAGTCCAGACATGACCGGAAATGGAAAGTTCAGCTTCCTCTGATTCCTTATTTGTATTCTATGAAGTTTTGCTCCCCCCCTTATTAAACATGCCAGGTTTTTCAATTAAATGGGGAAAACCCCCACCAGCTTATTCTTCGCACATACTTAATACCGCTTTCGCCCTCCCCCAGCTGCTGCTGAGGCTCCCCTTGAGCTTATAAGAAAGTTGAAGAATCTCAGCTCCTTGAGAAAAAACATTTTGGCAAAGTTATCCTAAAAGCTTTCAAAAAACCCCTTAAAATCTCAAATGCAAACCCACTGAATTTAAATTCTGAGCCCTTCCCAAGATCCTGCACCCTCCTGGGATATGGGAGGTTTAATGAGCTCCCGCTGGAAAATGCTCTGAGAAGTGCCATGAAGGTGCCAAACACTGCTCCACTCGTGGGGATCTAAAGTGTTCCATTATTACATCATGAGCCAGATGATTGGGAAGTTAACTCCTCTTCCTTGCCAGCACGGCCTCGAAGGGAACACGGGTTCCTATTACACTGGTAGGATAGCACCACGCAAGCACTGCAAGATGTCCATGCGCTGGTATGACCAAGCAGGGAGTATTTTGAACTTCACAGTTGAGGCCTCCTTCTCAATTATTGAACCTTGGGGTTGTCTACCTTGGTGTGCCACTGCAGACTCAAGATTCAGGGCATTGGAGAGCAGGGACTTGGCTGCCTTGGCAAAAGACAACTAGAGAATCACTTCCCACTGTCTTCTGCACAACTTGGCTCCAAGTCCTCTCTTGAGGAACATCTGGGCATTTGGCAAATGTTCCTTTTTTGTGGATTGATAAGGACATGTCCTTTCTCACTACACACTATTGAATCTGGATGAGGGCTGGTGGGAAGTCTGTGCAGTAAAGCAATAAACCACAACGCAGAAGCCCTTGTTTGGTCATTGCAGGAGCATCACGTAGCAGATATAGGTTACTCAAAGAACCACTGCCAAAAGTAGCAGCAAAAGTGGGTTTATTGAAGTAAGGTGCAAAAGTGGAGCTTAACAGAGTCTGATGGGAAGGGTCAATCTATTACTTACTGCACACAGGACATAATACTGATTCAAAGTTACCAACACAGGATTTTACTGCCCTGTAATACAAGGTTAGGCGCAGCATCAGTCACTTACCAAAGATCTGGAGTTAGTGAGGGGCCTCTTGAGAAACATCCCAGCTCGAGAGGGGATCACTGCCATGCAGGCAGCTGCTTAGCAGGGATTGCTCACAAAAAGCTCAGTGTCGTATTTATGGAATAAAGCAGTTGGCTCACAGTCAAATTACATGGGATGGAAAAGGTAAGTATGAGAGTCCTTGTACCCACAACCTCCTTTGTTCTGTGACCAGATCAGCCTTGGAAGAACCACCTGCTATTCATGTGTTAATCGCATGATCAGTGTTCCGGTTTCCAGGCTTGTACACATCAAAGCTCTCGGTTTACCCTGTTCCTGTGTGGGTTTTCAAAGAACAGGCTGGAACTGGAGAAGTTCACGACCCAGTCACAGCCTCAGCCTTTACTTCCTCCGGAGCCTGCACCAAACTACCACTGGTTTGGTCAAGCAGTCGGGTGTATCCGTCACAGGGCACTCACCAGCCGAGCTGACATGGGTGGGGAGCACAGCAGTGCCCACATGTACCACTGAATCACCCTTTTACTCATCATTATGTGCCAGGTTGGACGGGACTTGGGGCAACCTGTGGAAGGTGTCCCTGCCTATGGCAAGGGGTGGAACAGGATAAGCTTTAAGGTTCTTTCCAACCCAAACCAGCCTGGAATTCCATGATTCTAATGAGTGCTGAAATACAGCCACTCCAAGGTGAAAGGCAGTCCTACCATCCAGCCTCACACTGTGCCTCAAGTGAAGGGCAAGTGGGTCTCAGCTGAGCCTTGCTGGGGTCCCGTTGGCCTCTCAGCTCGCACCAGGGCTGTTTGCTGGCCATCTGCAATGTGTTTCCTGCAGTAATGCTTGAGCACAGCCACCTCCAGAGTCCCAGTCTGCAGAGCAGAGCTGCAATGCCCTGGGCTGACAGCTGTACTGGGGAAGGAAGCACTGGGCTGGGAATTACTGGGAATTCTCTGCCCCAGAGCAAGCTGTAGCTCAGACGTGCAGCACATGAGGACCTGCAGCCCAGAGCCCAATCCCAGAACAAAGCTCTGCAGAGCTCCACAGCTGGGAGAAAACTTCCAGACATCAGTTTGTGACATCTGCTCGTATACTGCATCTTTCCAGCAGAAACAGCCTTTGGCTCTCGTGGGGCTAACCTAAAGTTCACACCACCATGGCCTGTTATTTACCCAGCTCTGCATTACCTGTAACACTTGATAATGAGATCGTTTCTAGGTTTGCTTTAGCTTTGAGCTTCAGACAGCAGCTCCTTCACTTTGCATCCATTAAGCCTACAAATCAAAGTATGTCAGCAAAAGACTGCAGTACTCACAAGCTGAAATATGAAGCATCCTTCTTTGTGTGCAAACTGGCTTTGTTCTCAACCACATTCACATCTCAGACCAAAGAGATCATAAAAGAACAGACACATATTTCCAGTCTTGCTTATTCCACTATGATTGACTCCAATGATTTCAGGGAGGGGGGAAAAGGGAATCCATCACTTTTACCAATTTGTTTTTAAACAGTTCTTCAAAGAACACAGGGAAAAGAGCAAGATTCCATTATAAGGAAAAACAAACAAACCCAGAATAAACTTTAGGCCAGTTTCTGGCCTCCATGAACAAACTCACTTGACTGACTGCAGGGGAACAGTCTCACGTCTTCGATCAAGACCAGTAAAACTGAGCTTAATGCTTAACTCCCTTCTTGAGCTGTCAGCAAAGGTCTCCAGTGACCCCACTCACTGCTGCAGAGGCAGGAGAATGCTTTCTGTAATTGCAGAGATATTGCCATTTCAGAATGTACTCTGCTTTCAACCTCTCCTGGGTACGACAGCCCCATCTCACCATACTCCATGAGACAGAAGTACCTCTGCAAGAAAACTGGAACTAATCAATTCAGGGGAAAGCAGAACCAAATGCCAAGATCTGGATGCTAAGGACCAGTGCAATGGGTTCCCCTAAATCACATAAAATGAGAACATATCTGCCGTGACAGGGAATTTCAGGAGCACATGATGCCAAGCTCTGCTCCCATCACTCCTGTGGATTTGTTCTATTAGGGTAAGACTCAATTACTCAGCACTAACTGCCTGAAAAGGACAAAGCCATCCAAAGCTATAGAATTACATTAAAGTGAACAGAACAGCACAGTGGGTCAGATGTACATCTTGCACAAATCAAAACAGTAAAAAAGCAAACCCCTGCTCTGTTGAATTTAGCCCCATATTCTTGGTTAGGAATATGCAAACTGCAGATTACATAGAGAAAGGATAACAGTGGTCAAGTAGGATGCACGTTCCATGCCTGAGACATTAAGGAACATTCTTAGAAAAAGGGGGAAGATGGATCAAGAGCATGGGGTGCACAGTTATCTGGCTTCTGCCCTCCAGGTAAATCCCTGCCTTTTCCATGGCCACACGAATACAGGCACAGCAGCACAAGGCTCCTCTGAACTAGAGACACCTGTATTAACTCGCGCTGTGCAAAGAAAAAACCACCCAATCGAGTGTTGCACTTTGATCACCAAAATGGCACCTCAGCCCCCAAAAGGATACAAACTGCAGAGACAAGGGGGTTAAGTCATCCATAAAAAGCAGCACTGATAAATAAATTAATCTATATAAAAAAGAAGAGAGGCTATCGACAGGTTTGGGGGTAGAAGAAAAGTCACCTTCTGAGCCCACATGCGCTTGTTTTATTTACATATCCACAAATACCATGAAACACCATCCCAGCCCCCCCACTAGCAGCATGGTCACATGAATCCCATAGATGAGCAGTTCATTCATGAGGCTGAAGTCTACACGCCTTCGCCCCAGTAAGAGGAGGATGATGGAGAGTTTGTACTGGAAACGCAGAAAGATCCGGATGCCAAGGTACTGAAGGCAAAACAAGATAGAGAGTGCCACCCAGAGGATGGAGGTAAACAGGCTGCAGCTGAAGTACAGCAGGAAACGGATGAATCCATACATCCATCGGGATTTGAGATAGATGTCGAAATTGTTGTACTTGGTACGCACCAAGTGAGTGGTCCTCACCGGGCCACAGGCCGAGTGCAGGCAGGTCGTGTGGGGGCCGTGGAACGAGCGGACCCGGCGGGGAATGGGGATTACCGGCATCAGGCACCCCACCGGTCACCGAGTCCCAGGGCAGGATTTACAGGGCACATATCAAATATTATCCATGAACATGGAAGAGCTCCAACAGCCTGGGAACGCTAACTCTGTGCTGAATTTCCAGGAAGGAAGAGACCTGCAGGAAGGCAGAGAAGGAAAACACATTTAAGTAGCCCCAGCAGGAGGAGAGCAGCACAGCAGACACTCAGCTGTGACTTACAACTGCTTTGCAAAACTCAGCAACTTCACGTTGCTTCTTTGGTTACTGTTTACCAGACATATAGAGATACAAGTCATCGTCACTAAGTCAGGCTGCACACAGCTGCCTAGTCACATGCAATGTCAGCACTAGTTGTAACCTGTTAGAAGCTTCACAGTGTTACTGCAGGAGAGAGAACAACTTTGCTCTGGAATAAATCACAGATCCTTCTTAACCAAAGAGCCATCCTGCAGCAGTCCACCCATGCGAGTAGTAATATTAACGCAATAATGTGATATTAATTCGTGTTTCTTTGAAAGGAAAATACCAGCGTTCCAGGTCCTTCTGCAAGTGAATTCCACAGCCCAGCCCCAGCGGTGACTTTAGATTTCTGCTCATTTCTAAACTTGGCAAAGCTTCACCAAGTAAACAAACTGAAAATAATGGCAGGTCCTGCAGGAACAATGAGGCAATGGTGTTTTTCACACTCCACAGGATGTACCTCCCCTTGCTCTCCCTGTCATTGCCTCCCACGGCAAACAGCCTTTCAAAGACATCCACTGGTTTCTTTCTCCCTTTGGGACCTGCAGAGATAAGTGAAATATCTTGATCTTCTGGAGTGTTTAGGATTTATAATCTTAACATCCTTCCACACACCCATTGTTGCTGTGTGAGTGATGAGCAGTAGCCTGTTAGCTGCTCCCTGCTTCACCCCAGGCTCCCGATGTGCCAAATTCCGGGAATTATACAATGACAATGCACTCATCAGATAAGGCTGAAAACAACAGGGCCTTCCCCGGCCTCCTCGCACAGCCATGCCGCACAGCTGGGCAGATCTTGCCTTTGTGGAGCTAGAAATCCTATCACCCTTCAAATTGAAACTAATCTGAAAGTGACTTCAAGAAGTTTTTACTTTGCTACTAACAAAACTCATCACAGAGTAAATTATAAGGCTGCAGGAAACCGCACTTTGGTATCAAAACCCTCTTCTGATACAATGTGCATCACTGCCTAAGTCTTCACTGCTTCCTGCCTCAAAAGCCCTGCAAATGGAAACTGCAGCTCTGCTCTCTGCGTGGCCCCAGGTTCCAAGTCCTTTTTGCCAGGAATGAGCAGGCAACCTGCTGGCTCTGCATGAATCAGGGGGGAATGCAAAGGAGCCTGCATTAACTTATGATTAAGGAATTTAGGAAATTGAGGTCTGTTCTCAGTTCTCAAAGACACCCTCCTAATTTTAAGCGCCGCTTTGCCATAATTTCCTGCCTGTAGAAAGGAAATACCATCAGCTCGGAAGTGTGTTACAAGAATGTATTTTGCAAGACATGTAATTTGGTCAGATACTGAACCAACACTACTTAAAATCAACACAGTTTTGTGCCCGAAGCCTGCAACCAAACATGCTTCCCATGTGCTCCATATATACTGCTCTGTGTTTGCTTTCAAAGATATTTTTGGAGGACTAAATTAGCAAGATAGGTTAAAATTCACATACTCTGGCCTCAGAACATACAACTTCTGTCGATGCGGCCTCCTTCCAACCTCTTTTCCAGGCCACAAAGGACAGTTAACATTTTCCAGCACACTCTCACACAGCTCCCAAATCCGAGTCCCCAAGAGCCACAGGGAAATCAGAGCACCCAGCACCACCGTGCCTGTGAGGAGTCAAACCCTGCTTGCCTCAGGTGCAGTTTGTGGGGGCGAACTCAGTACCTCGCTTCATGTCTGAGCCTTGCTTTAGAAGAGTTCTCATCCTGATAAGACCTTCAGTAGGTGAACCCAAGGGAAGCACTTGAACAGCTCAGCTGTGGAGAGTTACTGTTGGGAACAGCAGCAGCTTGCTCCCATTTACTCTGCCCACCAAGTAACCAAAAAGCCTTTGTAGGTTCATGATCTTTAGACAAACTCCACTATCAACACTGGGACAGCCACAAGCAGAGGGACATGGTCAGAATAAAATAAACTCTCCGAAATATTACATTTTAAGGGTGCTGCAGCCACTCAGCAGGAGGTCGGGAATCCACTGCCGGTCCTGAGGCCACTTAATTCTTGTGCCAAGAAAAGCGCCGTTTTCCTGGGACACCTGGCCTTCTAGGAAGAGGGAAACAAACTGCTAAGGTGCTTCAGAGACTCACAACACTCTACATAGGAGTTGATCTAAAAGATAAAACGAAAGAGTAAGTTTCAATTTGCTCATTTTGTGTGTTAGAAAGTTCAGAATGACAAGGTCCCTCCCCAAGCATGAATTGTTAATCCCATAAAGATTCCCAGAGGAATGTCACCCTCAATAATACATGTCTTACCGCTTGCTGAGATGTGCCAGAAAGAATCACCCAAGCTTGTACTCAACGCCAGACAAAGACAGGAAAATCACAAAATACTCTTGTCAGTCACTTTCTCCTACCACAGAGCCATCAACATCCATCTAGGGTGTAGGAAACACCATGCAGAGAACCCACTCCAGCATTTTCCAAACAGATTATGGAAAAGCAATCCAACTCCCACCCCCCCAGCTGTACTTTGGCACACAATGCCTAGAAACAGATTTGGACACCCAGTTCCTCAAGATCATCTTTTCAGGGGCCCTTCTGTTTTAAAGCACCTTGCGGTGAGGCTGGAAAAGCTGCATCAGTCTCTTCTGGGTGTCATCCTGTAGCTCAAAGGATTTCAACTCTAAGGCCCAAACAACCCATGTCAGCCATGCTGCCGTCACCCAAAGCATCATATTAACAACGGCCTCGTCAGGAGGCTGCAAATCTGAGGAATTATCCACTTGGGTGAGTTTTCACTTCCTCTCCTTCGAAATGGAGTGGAGGAGAAGGAAGCTGTGGAAACACAGCCCCACTTCCCTTCATCTATCTCACATTCCAGGAGGACCTGCTGTTACTCGGTTACTTCGTGGAGGAAGAGGCATGATGGAAGGGCCTCCACGGTCACAAACAGGCCCATCAGTCAGGTCCCACGGGACCAAAGTGTTCCAGGAGCCGAAGGAGGTTAGGAACAATGACAAATAAAGGTTAACGCTGATAACAGAGAGCAGGGAGCGCCGGAAGGAGGGGAAATTCCAACTCCTCCTACATCCCACCAGACCCTAAATCAAACCGCACGGACCTAGGAAAAGGACCGGAGGCCGGAAGCGCAGCCCTGACTTCCCGGTGGCCGGCGAGGTCGCGAGGCCGGCTCAGACAACACGGAGCCCCACTAAGCGGGAGGGCAGCGGCAGCCCCGCACGGCCCCGGGCCCGGCCCACAGCCACCTCCGGGGCCCGGAGCTCCGCCGCAGCACCGGCGGGCGCAGGCCCCTCGCCCGCCCCCCCGCGGGCCACGCTGCCACGCGAGGCCCGGAAGGCGCCCTCATGCTGCCGCCCCCCCGCTGCGGGCCCCAGCGCAGAGCGGAGCTGAGGCAGGGCGAGGGCGATCCCGGTTCCCGCCGCGCCCTCCCGCTGTCAGCCCCGGCGCTGCCCCGCACTCACCGTGCCGCCCATGGCCTTCCGCTGCGCGGCGGCCGCCCAGGCCACGCGCCCCGGGCCCGGGCTGATGGAGGGCCCGGGCCTACGGCCGAGCGCCGCAATGCGCATGTGCGGGAGGCAGCGGCGCACCGGTTCCGGCCGGTGGCGGCGGTGGTCGGGGAGCGGCCGCGGAGGCGCGCGGCGATGGCGTCATCGCGCCGCACCACCCACGACGGCCGGAAGCGGGAGGGCGCTGCGTTGCCCCGGTAACGCGGCTGGCGCCGGGGCCGATGGCGGCCGGGCCGCGGGGCGTGCTGGGCCCAGCCCGTCTGCGGGCTCGGCTGGGGCACCGGGGGCACTTCCCGGGAGAGCCCGTGGTGCTTCTGCCAAGGCCTCACCCCGCGGGAGGAGCTCGCTCCGAGGCAGCAGCATCACAAACGCACAGGCCCGGATGTCTGGGGAGGGCAGAAGGAGCCAAAAAGCTCCTACGAAACGCGCAGGTGGAGGCGTATTGAAAAGCAGTATAAAGAGGAGGAGAAGCGTCCTCCCTGCGGGTTTCGGTTGAAGTGAATTAGGCATGACTTTTCCGTACCGGGAGGAACACACAAGTGTCTCGTTGGCTCCCTGCCCCGCTCGCTGCCAGGCGCTGTTGTGTGGAATAGCATTAAATAATCATAACTGGGTCCATCTGCCGGTGCTGAGATCCGCGGCACTGCCCCGGCTGTCGCCCATGTCCGTGCTCGGTGCTGGTGCCCCCCTGTGCCCTGCAGAGCCGTTCTACTCAGCAGAGTGGAGGGCCTGAGGTGCCGGATGTGCACTAAAGGGAGATGACAGGCAAGGTAACGAGTGCTGGTGCGCTCCCAGCAAATTGCTGCTCTGTGTCTCCCACACAGCTCCTGGTGGGAGGGAGAAGGGAGGCGAAGCTGGAATGTTTTCTCAACAGCATGAAACTGGGAACATCTGTTCAGTGACTAAGACAAGCAGGAGAGCCACGTTCCACTTGTCCCTCTGCCATTGCCTGCGACTGGAGCCACAGCCCAGGGGTGGGAATTTCAGCCCAAGCAACACAATGATGAACGGACTTCAGTTTTCAGCTTTGCCTTTGTCGGAGAACGACAGGGATGCTGTAATTCTTCAAAGGGGGTTCCTGTCAGCCCACAGGATCCCCTTGGGGTAGGAAAGGTCTTCCCTGTCCTCCAAAAAAACCCAGGCAGCCGCAGTGAGCAACCCCACAACCCAAAAGTGTGCAAGGGTGCGATGCAGCAGCATCCATGTCAAAACTGACCTGTTTAGTTTCTTAGCTCAGCATGGCCAAAAATCAAGGTGCCTGAAACATTTTGACCCCTTTCCTGCTTTAAATGCACAAGTACCTTCGCAAAGAGCAGCCTGTCCTCAGGCCAGGCATGAAGTAAAGCTTTGACATTCACAGAGGTAAGGTCCTGTGGGAACGCCGTGGCTCAGCCTGCAGGGAGCCCGCCCGCAGCCCCGGCAGCGCTCGGGGCTGTATTTCTTTCCTGTGCTAATTTTACTAAAGACACAACTCATATTCCTGTTGATTGAACAGTTTTGTGTTGACAGCGGTGAAGATTTGTGATGAAACTTATCATCAGCCCAGAGAGCGGCCATTAGTCCCAGTCACAGCGCCCAGCCAGAGCTGATGTATTTTATGGCACGCTCCGAAGACAAACATACACATTTATATGTCACTTGTTGCACTATAAATTCTAACTTGTACTTCTTTCAAAACTTTTAATGAATTGTATACATTTCCTAAGATTTATAGCGTGAAGCCAACGGCTCAAAATATTGCTTTCAACATATTTGTCACTTTGGCAACAGAACAAAACAAATCGGGAAGATATTGCGTTTAGGAATAAATCATAAATATATGCATCTTCAAAGAGTTTGTTTTGGTCATTAATAGTTGATGGGCCCCCCCAGTGCAGGATTTAAAGTTAAATTATGCAAAATCAAAACCAAACCTTATAATACTTAATCAAACATGCATAAAACTGTCAGGGCCAAATAAATTCTCTCAATTAACTTGCTTCAGATTGTGATTGCATTTACTAATTTAATCAACACCAGAATAATTTGGAGATGGGGTAATGATGAATTACTGTGGTGCGGCACATGAGGGGCTGCTGAGGCACGTGCTGAGACAGGGATGCGAGACATGCTCTCGAGGCTGAGGGCAAGAAAATAACAGCTGAGTCGTCACCGTCGGTTTATAATAGAAACATCTTCTTATTTCCATTTTGGGGGGGGAATTTTGTCCAGTGAAGGTTTTAAATGCCTGTCATGGATAGACCTGCTCTGGATGAATGACTTGAGTCAATCTCATTTCCATCTGAGATGAGTGAGGAACTCAAACTGCCGCAGACATTCCACATTTTGAACTCATTTTGTGAATGTGATCTTTTGCTCTGAGCACAGGGATCTGTGACTTCCAGCCCTGCTTTCTGGCACCCACTCAGACTTTAGCCTGGGTCAAGTCATTTAGGCTGGAGCTGGAGTAACAACCCTGTAATATTGAGATGTCCTTTTGCTCAATCCTTTTGCACTCTGAATGGATCTGCACTTACAAGAAAATGGGTCTGACCCCTGTCTGGAAAAAGCTTTCAATACTATTACATGTGGAGAGCTAAACATCTCCATTTTGCAAGCGTAAGCAAGATGTTATGGGGAGGTTCTCATTTACAGGTCCATGTGAAGGAGGCTGTAAGGTAGTCAACCCCATAAAATACCTGCACCTCGGAAATTCACACCCTTAGTTGCTCTTTAACCTTTCCACGCCTGTTTTACAAGAACATAACCGTGCCCATAGGGCTGCTGCAGGACTGAGCTCAGCGCTGCAAAGCTCTCCCTTTTTCTCTCTCTCACTGCAAAACAGACTTCCCACAGGCTGGCTGACTGTTTTTGTCACCGTTTACTTGAAATGGGGGTTGTGCTTTATAAGTGTCGAGCACTCAGCACAGTTTGGTCACCAGCAGAAATCAGTAAATAACACTGTGTGCCGAAAAGGACAGCCCGAGAGCTCGCTAACAAATTTCCTCCGCTGACCCAGAAACAACTCCTTGCTCAGTGGTGCTAGAGCCATTCAGAGAGCCATAATTCTTAAGGTCTTAAAGATAATAAATGTGTTAACATGGGTTTTTTTCAGCCTTGCATTCGCTGCTGCCCTCCAGCTGTATCCAAAACCACCATTCAAAACAAAGTGTCCTGGGCAAACTCCCTTGGGGTTTGCTGAACCGGCCTGTAGAGCCGAAATATAACAAATGAAGGAATTAATTCTTTCCTTTTCCTTAAAGGAGATTTAGGATCAGGTCTGGGCTTTAAATTTCAAACGTAATCGATCCTCCCTGCAAATCTGAAGTGCAAAAGCTTGCGAAATAGTTTTTACTTAGTTCTTCTCTCCAGATCTCATCTCTTAGCTGAAACATCAGCTTTAATCTGGAGAGGTTTGCATGTGGTAAATGCAGTATATTAGACTAATCAAATAAAAACCTATGTAGCAGCAAGTGGAACTAATTCCCGCTGCTGCAGCACTGCAATATGTGCGGGCATCCCCTGAGCAGCTCTCAGAATCCCTATCTCTCCGGTCCTCTCACCTCCCTGAGAAGGCTTGGGGTGTTATTTGGGATTTCAGTAGCACTGGAAACCAAGGGAGTGATGTATGTGCATCCACACCCCAACTAAAATCCACACTGTAGCAATGCCCAGCACAAACAGATATCCCAGCTCAGCGGGTAAGGCTACAGAGCACGAGGAGGGCAGGCTGCCGTGTCCCTGCAGGAATTCCTGCTCCCGGAACACTTTTATGGATAGGTATTTTACAGGAGACTTGTGAAATATAAAACTAGACCAGTCTGCAGCTTCTAAAGAAATAAATGGTCCGTGTGAGGCTTGGTGAGACAGTAATGTTTGATGTATTCAATATACATGACACCTCGGCGTGTGCTCTGGCATAGTAATCCGCCCTCTGCTGCTGCCAACATTTGCCTCACTGAAGAGCCTGGGGGTGCCCAGGGATCTGGGGGCAGCCTGCCCCCCTCTGCCCTGCAAACTGCTCCCTCCCGCCACGGGGAATGGGGCAGAAGGACCAGCCCCAGTGTGGTGGGATCCCAATTAACCCGCAACAGGTTGATACACATAAAGAAAGGTGTCATCCTATCGTGGGGACACTCACCTGCTCGGATACCATAGTGCAGGAGGGAGCCTCACTCCCATAGCGCAGGAGGGAGCCTCACTCCCTGCCATTCCCCCCACCTCTGGAGAACAGAAGGTTGTTATTTTAGCGATGCTGGAGTCATGGAAAGCTTCCTGCTGACCTGTGGGGCTGGCGCGGGAGCCAGCTGCACACATATGGTGAGTGAGAAACTGTCTCTAAAACAAGTGAAAATAGAATTGGACGCTCTGCCAGGGACAGGCCTCCTGCCAGCGCTTGTTGCTGCATCATGTTGGCTACCGCCGATCTGGCTGATGTCAGAAACTGCCGATTATGCAGAAAAGTCTCATGCAGAAGTGTCATTATTGCCTTCTGCTCGTCTGTGCCCTAACGTAAGCACGAGGTGTTAAACCAGCCCCAGCCCCAGTCTGCCCTGCGGAGCTGAGGGTTGGCGGCAGGCCCAGGGAGCCTCCTGGCTCCTCAGGCTCTGCCAAGCCCTTCTCAGAGGTGATATTTCAGGGCAAAGTAACACCTTTTCTCTGGGAATCTCAGTGTCCTGTTTTCCCGTTCATTAATAACATATCTCAAATGTATCATGGCAGTAGCAAATGGGTCCTTTTAAACTCATTGTGTAGATCCACCAGGTCTGTGCTGGTCTTGGTGCCCCTGGGCAGCAGTGGGGCTGGGACGTTTCTCATCTCCAGCATTTCCAGTGCCCCTGTCTCTGTTTCCAGAGGTATTTTAGCAGCCCATGAGAGTGGCTCAACATCACACCAGCAGTTTGGGGCAGGCAGTTTGCACAGCCCCTCAGGAGCACACCATGGCTCTGCAGGGACACAGCAGCAGCTGAAGGCTGATAACTGCCCTGGAGCCCCGTGTTGAGCGAAGCGGGTGGGCTCAGCTTGAGCTCTGCAGTGAGAAAACACAGACTCCATCTCACACCATCATCCCCAACGATTCCCTGGGGAAAACCACAAACACCAAGATACCCAAACAAACTTGAATTTTACTCCTTCTGTCCCTTTTCCAACACGTAAATCCCAGTTATCCAACACCTGCATGCAAGGGAAGGGAAGATGCTTGGGGAAGATGGAAAGTGACAGGAGAGAGGGGAGACAAACCTACTCTTGGCAAAAGTGTGCGTCCCTGAGCTCCCCCTGTCCCCGTCCCTCCACTGTGAATCAATGAAGCCATCTACTCTGGGCATTGGCTAAACGTCAAATTTCGAGACAGCATTCATTTCTCTGGGATCAATGGAGAGCAGTTTGCCTGCATCCATCAGTACCCAAGCCTCGCACTCGGCGGGATTAGCTGCGATGACATCAGATCAGCACTAGGGGTTCACTGCACCATGGATCCTCCGTGCTTTGCATTGGAGTGCACAAAATAGCTCCATGATATTTTAAGGTAAATTACTGTAAGAGTTCCTTTTTCTTTTTAAAGCACCTAGGAAGAGCAGGTGACTCCCGCACTGAATCATAGAATCATAGAATGGTTTAAGTTGGAAGGGACCTTTAAAGTCCATCCAGTTCCAACCCCTGCCTTCCACTAGAGCAGGTTGCTCCAAGCCCCGTCCAGCCTGGCCTTGAGCACTGCCAGGGATGGGGCAGCCATACTTTCTCTGGGCACCCTGTGCCAGCACCTCAGCACCCTCACAGGTAAGAACTTGTGCCCAAGAACTCATCTCAGTCTCCCCTCTGGCAGGTTAAAGCCATTGCCCTTGTCCTGTCCCTACAGGCCCTTGTCCAAAGCCGCTCTCCAGGTTTCTTGTAGCCCCTTTAGGCACTGGAGCTGATCTAAGGTCTCCTGGAGCCTTCTCTTCCGCAGGCTGAACCAGACCAGCTCTCTCAGTCCGTCTCCAGAGCAGAGGTGCTCCATCCCTCGGGGCACCCGAAGCCGCCGCACCGCGAGGAGCAGCCCCGAGCCTCGCACTCTGCCCCCCGCGGGTCCCTCAGCGATCGCGGGCTGTGCCTGCTGCTGCGCCCCGCGTGGCGGTGCTCCTGCCCCAGGGATGCTGCTGGAGCGCCGGCAGCAGAGAAGGATGCGGGGAGGGGAGGAAGCGACTCCAAGGAATTCAAAGCTTTGGATTCAGCGCGAAGCCTCTTCTCGGAAGCTCTGCAGAGCCTGGCTGCAGGAGAGACGAGGGCAGCAGGCAGGTACTGGGTGCCCTCCTGTCACGATGCCCTAAAGATGCGAGATGGGAGTGATACGCACACGGGAAGGACCCCCAGTGGGACCCCACAGCACTGTCTGCAGACCCCCGAGCCGTCTCTACTGCTGGTGCCAGGGGAATAAAACAAGCCCTCTCATTCATGTGGGGCAAAGCTGCCCGGTCTCTTTTGCTAAGCCAGATTTTCCCCTTGTTTTAGCAGGGGAATCATCACTGGCTGCCCAAGGTGTCTGGGGAAGCACTGGGCTTCATTCTAGAGAAATGCTTTGCTGAGAGAGAGAAACTTCTGGTGCTCAGTACATTTCAGGAGTGTGTTTGACACCACTTAGGCTGTGTAGTGCCAAGAAAATGACTTTCCAGCATCTAACAGCAGCAACGCCCACGTCAATAAAAATGATCAAGAAGAAAGGAACAAAGGATTTATAAAACAAAACTATCTTCAACTGTTTCAACATTTAATAGCAGTGCCTTTTCAAACCGTATCGCAGTGACATAAAGCTGATTTTGCTGTAGGTAGAGCACTACCCCTCTCCTAACTACCTCTGAACTGGGGGAATGTGGATCTCCATGACTAAGTTGTGCCTCCTTCAATAAGGAATATCACTTTGTCGCTGCAGCAAGCACAGGAAAGCTGAGAACATCGCTTCCAAAAAAGCCGGCACTAAACTCCACTGAAGGGCCATGTTTCACGTGCAGGTACGCTGCAGATCCCTGCTTGGGGAGCGCAGTGGTGTCAGTCCCACTCCTTTCTCTCCAACTTTCCTGAATTTGTTGCCTGTAACTCAATGGTGCAACATTTTCCTGGCAAGAACATGGAGGAGACAAAACCCCAAAGCCCTCATCAATCACAGCCTGGCTCCTGGTACAATTAGCAAGTTCTATTATCTTAAGAATGACACTTGTAGCACAGAGCAAAGCAACGCGCACCTGATATTATAATGCTGCATGTAAAAAAGGGAAGGCTGGAATTGCATTAGCATTGCATTAGATTCCCATGACTTTTTATATCAGCACTTGTGAGTTATTTATGAATTCATTTATTTACTAGGACAGCCCTTTCTGCATTCAGTTGCCATGGTTGCTTTAACTCCTGTATCCTATTAATTCTGGATGTTATGAAATAAATATAGATCAGACAATCCTTGTGTGGTGGGGGTTTTTTATTGTTCTTATTTTACAGTTATCCCTATGTCCTGGCCAGAAAGGGTTTAACCCCAGCATCTCACCCTCACCACTCCTTCCTGCCGCAGAACTACAGCCTGGACTGGGGGTGCTGAGGCGCTGGCACAGGGTGCCCAGAGAAGCTGTGGCTGCCCCATCTCTGGCAGTGTTCAAGGCCAGGTTGGGCGGAGCTTGGAGCAAGCTGCTCCAGTGGAAGGTGTCCCTGCAGCTCCTTGCTGAAGGAGAAGACCAGTTTGGCTGCCCTGGGAGATGGGGAGCGACTTCATTTTACAGGGTGAAAGCTTTGAGGCTGCTGCTTGTTTCAGTCTCAGACCCCACTGTGTGGAAGTACCCATGGGGCTCAGGGGCTTGGCTGGCCCCTTGTGTTTTGCCCCTTTGGAGAGGGTGAAAGTGCAGTTCAGAGAAGAGGATGGTCCTGGAGTCAGGATCCCAAAGCCAACATGCTGCAAGTGTTTTGTAATAGAATTCCACAAGAAAATTAAATCAATTACTGAGTCTAATAAAGCTCTCAAGGTTTTTAATTAAACTAAGTTTTAATTAAAGCAGCATGGGCTCGTGCTCTTGTGATATTCTGCCTCAGACCCTAGAGGATTGCAACTGCTTTTTGTAATTTACATGGGCTGGATCAATCACTGGAGTCAGGAAAGCAGGAGAACTTTGTCAATTGTATGGGATGGAATACTGTTGGTGAGCCTGGAATCTCCAGCAGCTCCAGGCCAGGAGTGACCCCTCGGAGTGGGCATCAGCCTGAGCTAGTACTGTCCTGGGCAAAGTCCTCTCCCAGACAAAACTCCTGCTGCCTAACCCATGATGCTGCTGGCAGTGGGGAGTTGTAACAGCTCAATAATTCGCCAGTGCATGTCAGAGGTGGCACTTCTGCCTCTTTGCAAAGCCATGCCCCACTTGTCCCCCAGCAGTGGAGGATTCCATGGGGCAGCAGCACCAGTCCAGAAGACGGGCACGAGAACTACAGGCAAACCAGAGCCACCTCCTCCAGCCTGGACATCTGGTAAGTGGTCCCGAGGTGTTCTGCCTCTATTTTAGTCTTGTTTTGTACACAATATGCCCAAAACATGCTTTATTTCTTAAGGAGATAAGGATCTTTATGTAACCCCTTTTTCCTTAACGTTAAGTCCTTTGTCAGGATTAAAGAATCCTAAAACATCTGCACGGGCTTGGGTGGCAGATGTGTAGAGAAAATAGCCTAAAATAACACAGACTATTAACCTACTAGGTATTAAAAATAAAATGAAAGGACCCTCTTGCATTCTTAGTTACAGCCAGTTCCTGAGCCTGGCCACCACGATGCAGGTGGGTAACAAGAGTGTGTGGTGGGATTTCCATCTGAATGCTTCAAGTATTTTTATCTGACGCCAGAACTCAACATTTCCAGGAGTTTCAGCCATGCTGAAGAAGCAGAGCTGCCTCAGTGTTGGGTCCTTGTGAGCTGCCATGAGGATGCATCCATCCATCAGGAGCGCTGGAGCAGCCGGCTCGAGGCTCACTGCGTGACACCTCTGGACAGCAGCAACTTCATTTAGATTTGTTCGATACTACTTAAAACCCAGTCCTTTGTGTTAGGCAGATTGATGGACAGACACTTCAGGTAGGGGGGAGGTTGGTGTGAGCAGGAGGAAGGACAAACTTTCCTCTTGGCTGCAAGTGGGGGCTCTTGCAGGTCCCCACATCACCTTTGCCAGATTTGCTGCACTGGGTGGCCAGCGCCAGCCTTCCTCCTGCCTGACTCCCAAACTATTTTCCCTCTTTTTAGTGGGAATAGCATCACTTTTCCTGCCCAGACCTCTGACACCTCAATCAGGAGGTCTTCCAGGTCCTCTGCACCCATGAAAATAAGGAGCATATAGAAGTTAACCCAAGGCTGCATTTGTCACCTCCAGGTCTGCCTGTGCCCTGCTGATGCTGCTCTGCAGTACCATAGTGGTGGGAACCAGTGTCCTTGTCCTGCTCCCGGCCACCACCATATACAGCCAGACTCGGGCCCCAGGGGCTGGCAGGAGCCCCCCTGCAGCCTCAGGCAGCATTGCTGGGCCTTAAGACACCCTGACATTGTCCAAGGAAGGCTGGGAGCCATGGTCTGCTCTCAAGTGAGTGCACCTCAAGCACTGCCCTAGCCAGCCCTGCTCCTAACATCATGTCCACTAATGACATGGGCTGTGGGTGCTCACTGCCTTTAACAGCTCAGCAGGGATGGATGGACAAATGGCCGCGTGGATGGATGGCTCAGAGCACTCAGTAACTGCTTTCCCAATGCCTTTGCCAATACCTGTGATCAAGCCTGATGCAGCTGAAAGTCTCTAGAGCAGGTCAGAAATAGTCTGCAGTGCCTTGGTCAGTGAGAGCTCACTGTTAGCAGCCTCTCCCGTCCTCATCTCCCGGCCCATTTCCAGCGATCCATACAGGTCCCATCAGTCCTGGCCACAGTCAGCTCCCTCCCAGCCAGCAAAGACCATTAGTGTGATTACTGGAGGTCATGAAGTTCAAACCAAAATGTCAATTTTCATTTGGAAGAATGGTCTCATTTTAGGAGCAAAGAGAATTTTTTTTCTCTCTCAGAGAACCCCCGACTGTGAAATCATTGCTCCCCAAAGACTTGCAAATTTCTGGCCAGCGAAAGGTGCCAATAGCTGCTGGAGCCAATAAAAAGATTAACAAGGGTCACTGGTGCTTTCCTCTTCCCTGCACTCAAAAGGCTCTGGGGCCTGTTTTGAAGATATTAACCACTGCCTTTACCTTCTGCATGTTTATCACCGGGTTTGGGGTCTTTATGGATTTATTGACAAGACATTGCCATTAATCCTACCCACAGAATGCCAGCCTGGGAGTCACTGAGGTTACCTCAGCCCTTCAGACAGGAGTGTTTAGCCAGAGAAGTTTGAAAAGGTAGAGGGAAATAGGGCAAAGTAGGTGGTGGGTGAAGAGGAATGGGGCTCTGAGGCAGGGAAAGCATCCACCAAGCAGCCTCTGAGAGTTTGGGAAGGCAAAGACTTGACCCTGGGAGGCAGCTGGAGTCTGCTCATTGATTCAGCAGCGCCAGGATGCCATGGTCTATATCTGGGAGTGACTTGGGAGGGCAGAGAGCTGGTGAGGTGGGTGCTGATCCTGCTTTGAGTGTCCGAGGCAGTGCTGGTACAGTGTGGATATTGGAAATTTCAGATGCCTCCTTTCTGGAGGAGCTCAAAATAGCTCCAAAAGGCTTCACGCACGTTGGGATTCTTCTGCGAACACTGGCTGGTCTGCTGGCAGCCTGGGATGGCGCAGGACAAGGCTGGGTGGGCTCCTGCCTACCCAGAAGGTGTCACACTCTTAAAGTGGGTTTTTTCTTCTATGTCATTGTGATAACTGATTAAGTCTGTTCCATCTCTACCTACTGACAATGTGGCACTTAATTAAGTAGTTTAATTAGAAGCTGGCATCTTTAATTAAGTTTAGGACTGTAGAGGTGACTGGGAGCCTCCAGCTGAGTTGCAGAGCCTTTCCCTGGGAAAATGATGCGGGCTGCTGGTGATGGAGAAACCTTTGCTCCCTTGTCCATCGTCCTCAGCCATGGCAGGAGGGGGAGCACCATCTCCTCACTGCTGAGGGGGTGGATGGTTTGAGCACCCCTTGCTCAGACATTTAGACCATGGTGTAGGAAGGAGACGGGAGGAGTATGGGTGGGCTCAGCAGGAGTGGGTGTTGTGAACCACAGGCTCTGCCCAGCGGGTGCCCATGTCTCCTCACTGGGACCAAACCTGCTGGACACCCAGAATGGATGTCTGCAGGACAGGTATCACTGGGTGAAGGCTGTGGTGAGGTTAGGAACAGCATCTGCAATTCTAGACCATGCAAGAGGCTGTCTAAAAGATGTATTGCCTTTTAATAATGTAAATATGTAAATATTACTGAGGTGCCATTAATCCTTATTGCCTCAACATGATACCACTCTTAAGAACAAATGTAGTAAGATATTATTAGTATGCACAGTAATAGTCCATTGACCTGGCTAACACCAATAAATTGCAGAGCTTCGCACAAAGCAAGGAGCTGCTCAGGGAGCAGCCTGCACCCTTCCCGCAGCACCCCGGGCTCTGCAGTGCAGAGGACCCCAGTCTGTCCTTCAGGAGCCCTAGCCCTGGGGAAACCAAGGAGCTGTGAAGGAGCAAGGAGCTCCTGGGAGAGGAGTCGGAGTAGATGGGGCTCCGCAGACCCTGCTCCCTATTTTGGAGCAAGAGCCTCAACTGCTGAGGCTCCTTTTCCAAAGCCTCACAGCCTGGGGGTTTTCTTGACCCCTTCTCATGACAGATTTGTCTTCAATCCTAAATGTGTGTTAGGAGGGAGAGTCTTATTGGTCCCAGAAGTGCAGAAATTAACCCAGGCTTCGGGCCAGATTTCCTCTCTCGGCGTGCTAAGAGGTGGGCGAGCCTTCGTCTCGTCAGTTGTTGGATCACAGGACAGTGTGTTGGAAGATCATCCAGTTTCAACCCCCTGCCCTGGGCAGGGACACCTCCAGACAGACCAGGTTGCTCCAAGCCCCATCCCAAGAAGCTGTTTGTCTATTCGCAGACCCAAGCCCAGCTCTGTTTAAAGCTTCAAGGCAGGCTCTCACTGCCTGCCTTTGGTGGTGGATTTCCATTTAAATACAAGCACGTACAGGGATTACAAACTGCAAGGAGCACCCCAATTTATATTTGCCAAGCTGAGGATGCAGGCTATTGCCACCTCTCCTTGGCCCTGGCAGGGCAGCCTTCGCCTTTGAGCTGTGTGAATGGCAAGTGGGAGAACACACGACAGAGCAAGGGAAGCCATAAAGGCTGAATTTAGGGCTTGAAAAGGAAATGACTCTGCCAAATGGCTGCTTCAGTTCAAATCAGCCCTGCCTTGTAAATCCTGCTCATCCTTTTCACGAGGGAAACCCGGTGAAATAACCAATATTTCAGCAGCACACAGACTTCTGGAGACCTTCACCTCTCGGTGTCCTCTGAGCCCCACACCCAAGCACAGGGCTAGAGAGCAATTCAGGCACGAACATGGCCATTAGATCTGAAATTAATCTCAATTTCATGATTAATGAACTTCAGAAGCACAGATTTACCCGGGTACAGTGCATTGAGAAATGGCATTCAGTAGATGTCTGCAAATAATCAAGACTGTAACCAAGACAAGGAGTAAAAAAGAATTATTTTCGGTTCCTTTCTGTGGAAGCATTAAGTGCTGAACAGTAAAATTATCAGGCAGTAGGCTGATTTTTTCTCCCCAGAGCATTAACGAACTGCAGGATTCATGGCTGTTGGATGCTGTGTAAGTTATCACTTACGAAGGAGCTAGAAAACGACTACACAAATTTGTGCATTATATGTCCATCTCTACTGCTTTCAGCCCGGGAGGTCTCTCATCAGTGGGTTGCTGAAGGGCAGCAATGCACAGCAGCAGGATCACCCTTTTCCCAAACACTTCCGCTGTGCATTTGCTGCTGCCTCATTAGAGACAGCTCCTGGGCCAGAGGGACCAGTGGAAGCTCATGTGGGTCTGTCACAGGGCAGGGTGCAATATCTTGCAGGGATATCAATTAAACCACTCCAAGCTCATGTAAATAAGGCTTTAGGCCAAGCAAAAGAGACCCAGTTTATTTGCCAGAGCTGTTTTGGGCTTTGCCTCTCACTAGCACACCCCCTGCACGCTCTGCCAGGGCCACTGGTGCTCCTCTTGCTCAGCTGAGTGAAGCTTGCTGTGTACAGACTCCATTTCCCTTTCCAGAACATGAACCTTCCCTTTCATTTCAGGGTTTCTTTTATGCATCATCATTTTAGTAGACCCTATTGTACTGGAAATCTGTTTGCCACATGTTAGCTGGAGCTCATCTGCTAAGATCCTCGGTTAAATATTCATGGAGAGGTAGCTATTAAACCAGGGGCAAGAACTCAGGTTACACAGCAGAGATGAGAAGGGTGGCTGGCAGGGGACGCCAACTTAATATCAAGTTAAAAACCCTCATGGAAATGGCTTGCCCCACATAAGGCCTGGGCATGGAAAGGCAGGAGAAAAACCCAGTCCCATTGTGCTGCTGAAGTGTGTTAATTACCTCAAAGCCTGAAGCCCTAAAGCACGCCCCTGGCAGCAAGTTCTGCATGAGCTTGTGGCCATGAAAGTAGCAAGAGAGAACTTCCAAACAGGCTGAGCTTTTCACAGGGGAAGAAAAATGAAGTGTCCTTGCGTGGCATGTGTCCATGCCCACATGCCCAGGCTAAGGAGATGGGTTGAATAGGGAACAGCATCAAATGTGCTATTCCAGTCCAAAAGAGCTCCTCAAGCACTGCTGCAGCGAGGAGGTGATGCCTGAGCAGGGCTGGTGGGGACAGGACGATGCCCTGTACAGCCAGACCACCCAGCAGGCTCCTCTCCACCACCTCCTCCCTGGCGATTAACTCCCACAACCTGGGGGCAGGAACACCACGGGCAAAAGGACAAGAGAGCAGAAGTCAGTCTGGGGTGTCAGGTAACCAGTTACCTGAGCTCTGCCTAAAGGTAACTTCCTCATGAATAGCCCACAGGCCTCATCCCAACACCGACATGCCAAGCTGGTGAATAATGCAGGGCCTGGCGGTGCTGAGCAGATGGCATCGCTGCTGTAACTTGAGCAGCCACGCTACACAACACGCAAAGCCCAGCAATTAACCTTTTCCAAGGTTTCCTCTTGTCTCAGGGATTAAGCCTCTTCCAAACCCCCTTTGCTCCACTCCTGCCTGAGAGAAAGGAGTAATCCCCAAATAAATAAGGGAAATGGATTTCGACACCTCCAGCAGCCCCCTGAGATTGTCACTGGGGCTCCCAGCCCTCTGCCCGGGTACCAGCGGGGCCGAAGAGGGTGCAGGAGGAGCCAGAGCTCTGCGCTGGGGGTGACACTTGCCCTTCCCAGCTCCAGCAGCCTCTGGTTTTGTCCCGGCCCCGGTAGAGCTCCCATTCCCTCACTTCACTGCAGCTCAGGCACACACAGCTCCTACCGAATCAGTGATGTCCACAGTGCTGCTCTCTCCCACTGAGTCATGTTCTGTCTCCCTCCCATACCCGGGGCGGCAGGGTCACCCCAGAGTGACCGATGGGATCAGTGCAGAGCCACTGCAGCTGGAGCCTGCTCATGAACACAGTGTGACAGCATGGCTCGGGAAGCGCCACTGCCTGAGCCCAAGCCATCCTGTTGTGTTTCTCTGAGATGAATCTGTGGCTCCAGAGATCTGTTTGAGATTCAGTTTTCATTTACATCCCCAAGCTTCAGCATTTTATTCTTTCTAGAGCCTGTCCTCCTGGAGCCCGGACCAGGGTTGATTTATGAGAGGAAAATAAAAGGAGAATAAATCATTTTTTAAATGAAGAGAACAAATTGATATTTTCCTCTTCAAGTGAAGAAGATCCCAGTATTCCAAATAAAAAGCTCTATGGCCTTGATTACTAGTTTAGGAGGAGGGTGGACAAAAGAGAAGAGGCCAGGGAAGGAGCAGCCCTGCACACTACAGTGCAGGTGGGGGTTTTTGTTCATGAACCTCTTTCTCCCCAGACCCAGGCTCACAGCCATCCATTGGAACAGGCAACACACTCAGAAACCTTTGAGCCTTCAGCCGGTACACAGAAAATAGGCAGAGCGGGTCCAGCCTCTGAAAAGCAACTCCAAAGAGGGTTTGGGTGGGCTAAAGACAGGGGAAAACCAGAGCCTGTTCCCTTTCACACCCCCTTGGCAACAGCTTGGTGATCACACAGCATGGTGGGAAAGGGGAATGTGAATATGGGTAATGGTTTACTACTTAGAGGAAAAAAGTATGTATCACATGCAAGGCATTCACCTTGGTGTATGACAAAAGTTGTTCTTTTAACTATGATTCTTAAAGCTCTTCATAATTAAACTGATTGATTCACAATGCCTAATACTTTTAATTAACAAAGTGTTGTACATATACTGGCAAAGCATTACTGGCATGCTTCCTATGCAATACACTTAATTCTGTAATGAATTATTAGTACAAATGACTAAGATACATTGCACCCTGGAAGAGACTGTCAAGAGAGGTCGGCTTGAGACTCTTGGTCACTTGTTGGACCATCTGGGAGCAGAAGTAGTGCCACATTCTCTCCTTGGTTTCTGTGGTGCTCTGTGGCCAGGACAGAGTCTGTCTGTGCTGGGGACATCAGTGTCTTTGCAAATGACACTTCTACTCCAGAGCTCAGGGAAAGCCAAGACAATTTCTCCATTGCTTTCTACCTAGAGAAATGACAGCCTGATATTTCTTTCAGTGCGAAAGAGAAGTGTCCCTAAAAGATGAATACTTCCTTCCACTAGACCTGGAGGCTTTGCTTGCTGTTTTCCAGCTAGCATCCCAATCTGACTGAATTGCTCATTCAAAGGAGCAATGCAAGGTACAAAACCAAGCCTATGAAATCAGCACACCAAGGTCAGAGAGGGATAAAAGTTTGGTTTACAGTTAGCACAAAGTTTAAACGAAACAGACACTTTGCTCCCTAAGGTGCCTGGAGAAGACCACAGGAAGGTAAACTCTGCGTGCAAACACAGCGATGCTGACAGCTACACTCCCAGAAAGAGCTGACTCCGGAGCCAGTTCAGCTCCTGGTAGTTCCAGTGTACTGCAGCTCAAGTCTGCAGTCAACAGTCAGTGTAGGGAGATGCCCGAAAGGAAAAGAGTGGGATTACAAGGGGAAGAAAGCCCCCATAATGGAACAGCTGCCAGCACAGCAGCACTTGCCCCTTGAGGCATGCTGGACTTCAGAGCAGAGGGATGCTTCTCTGGCAGCCCTTAGAGCCTCTGGAGGAGTTTTCTCAGGGTGGACATGCTGGAGCAGCCGTCATGGCCCTCTCACAGCAGAGCAGCCCGTGCCTGTGCACGTGTCTCGCTGCTGAGCTGTCAGGTTAGAGGTGACTGGTGGTTTTATGCATGGTCATTAGGTGTGAGAAGGAAACTATGTCTTGTAAAGTAAGGATATGAAGGTTAATGGAAGGATTCTATGTTTTCCCAGGTTTCTTACAAATTAGTGAAGAGACAAACACCCTGGGGCCACATGCAAAGCAAAAGTCATTCCTGCAACTTTTATTGGATCACAGTTGAAGAACCTCGTGGTCAGAGGTCACCAGTGTTACTTTAAGACACAATCACTGGGGTCAAGCTAATTAGCACCAGGATCACATCCCAGGCTTTTCCTTTTCCCCTTTGTTTCCAGGCCCTCTCTGACCCCTGATCAGAGCTTCCCAGTCACCCCTTGTCTGCAGTTTTCCAGCTGACAGAGCTCTGGCTTCTTACTCAGCTGAAGAAACCTCCAGGTTTCTTCCCCTTTTGGTTCAATTTGCAACCACACAGGACAAAACTGATGGCAAATACAACTAGATCCCTCTTTCCAAATGGCACAAGCTGGGCCCGCAGCTTAGTACAATAGGAGGAGAATAGGAAGGAAATCAGAAATGAGTTTCTGAGTGGCCAAACATCTCCCTCCAGTCCCTTCTGTCCCCAGGCAATGTGTCCAGCATCCTCCTCCTCTGACCAGCAGATCTGAGCCCGTTGTGCTTGGTCAGCACATCACAATGATGAGTTTCATGCAGAAGCTAAGCGTAGCCCCAGTCTCATAAATTTGTTATGCATTACATCCAATTAATGTAAATTATTATGGTGACTAAATAACAGCTCTGCCATCAGATAAGGGAATAATCATAAGTGAACCTGCAAGTTCCCAAGGTCCAACTGAATTAACCCTTTCCTCTGACTCCACTGGACCAGGTGAGAGCTGAGTACCAGCCCTTCTCCTCTGACTGCAGCAGATTGGATCTGCCTGATCCGATGCTCTTGTCACCATCCATGAAGGTCCGGGCAACACCAGAGCAATCACAGTAACTGCAGCTGCCTACTGACACACACAGCATCCATCCTTCCAGTCACCAGGTGAGAGACACCCTTCTCCTTGCATCATTTCCCACTCCTGAAGACACAGAACCAGTCGAAGGTGGCCACCCACCTCCCAAGAAAGCACAGCCAGAAGGTACTGATCCAGGTGCCACTAATTGACACAGCCCTCCAGCATGCAAAACATGCCCTGCCCCTGCAGAGATGGAGCCAGAGTGGGTACAGGGCATTGCCTGGCAAAGCAAGCACGTAGTCCTGCCTCAGAGGCAGATTTAATGTGCGCTTCTGGGGACCTGTGGTCAGAGTGCCCCAGGCAGGTAGCTTATGCTCATCAGAAATGCCTCCAAGTGCCTGTGCTGCTGAGACCTGGAGGGACCCTGGTGTGTTTTTCAAAGCAGAAGTGATCATCAGTGTTTGCAATAATTCCTGGGCTCAGATTAAATGGAATAAAGGCACAAGTTCAGAGCAATAAATAAATAGTCCTCTCCCTGCCCCAATGTGCTTCTCATGGATTCATTTGCAAGCTTTCCTGCGTCTTCCTCCTTGGCTTGCTTGTGCCCAGCTCCTCATGGTACCCATTTTACCTTGGCAGAGCAGCCACAAATCATCGTGACACACCAATCAAGAGATCCGGGAATTTTTACACCACTCTGCCTCCGGAAAGATGAGTCACCTCCTGCACCACATTCCTGGGCACCCAGATAAATCTGTCACAAACTTCTCCTTCCCTCTAGGTGCAAAAGTCTTTCCATTTTTCAGTAGAGCTGTATTTCCTCTTTTTAAGCTCCTCTTTCTTGCCCCAACACACGTTCACACCCCTCAGCCATCTCAGTATATTTCTCCCTTTGTTCCTGTTTCACTGACAACTTCATCCTAATAGTCTCCTCAAAGGAATGATGAATGCATAAGCTGCATATTGATCACTGCAGTGATTGATTACAAGATCTCTTTGACAGATGAGCCTACTAAGGTAGTTGCCAATATGGAGGTATGGATGGCAGGGCCCCCTTGTACAACAGTCTAATGGTATCTGACCTGATAGGGCAGAAAGGCAACTCCCTCATTTCAGCAGGAAAAAAGGCCTCTTTATACTCTTTATAAAATAATTCATAGGAAACTTAAAACACTCAGACACAGAGAGATTGCAAATGGGGAAATATGATGGATTATGGGTTGAAAGGAGCAGACTTCTGGAAGCTAAATTGATCCCCAGGAAAATGTTTTTGTCTGCTGTGAAAAATGGGCAATATCTCAGCAGCTCTGGAGGGCTATAATCTGGAAAATAATTTGCTTTTGATTTCCTTTAGTTTCATGCAGGGTTGTTTGGGGTTTTTTTTTGAAGTTGGTTCCTTGCAGGCTTTGTTGCTCAGCTGGAAAATCAGTGAGGAAACAGGGAAGGAATTAGCCATGCTGCCAAATACAGGCTGATCCTCACTTAGGGTTGTAAAGCCCTCACCCCACATGATGTCACTTATTCCATGGGAGATGTTACATCCCCTATGAGAAGTACTCTGCCAACCAAACCCAGAAAAGTCAAGCCCATGGCTGAACATGAGTGCATATGTGAGAAGTTAGAGACTCTCCAGCCATGATGCTGCAGGACCCTGCCATCAGGAGACACCTGTAAACGCTGCACGCAGGCTCATTGTCCAAATGTTTCCTGGTTGCTTGTGTACCTAAATTAAGACGACAGCACACAAGGACTGCTCAGCCTCCTTACTCAGTCTTTGCTCTGTGACAAAACCTCTGAATGTGATACTGTGCAATGGGAGTAACATTTCTATGGAGCACTACAAGCAACAGCCACATAGGGGGAGAATCTCACCAGCGAGGAGGAGTGCAGGGTCTGTGCTTCACCTCCCGAGCAGCTCCACTGTGGAGCTCCAGCTCCTTCCCAGAAGTACAAGGCAAAACAAAGAGCAAACTGACTTCATCTAACCCCTTCCAATTCAAAGTGCTACATGACTGTTAAACAGTCATGGTGCATAAATCCTCAGCAAGGTAGCTACATCAGCCACCCCAGTTGGTGGACATGGGGTCATAGAACCAGGATTCTGATCAGGAAGTCAGGAAACTGAGGCTTGGAAAAATAGTGAGTAGCTTCAAGTGGGACTGACTTGGGGGGTCACTGAGAAGGGGAAGTCTGAAGTCAAAGCTGGGGTCAAACCCGAAGTTTTTATTCACTGCTTCTGCACTCTAGTCACAAGCATGTCCTGCTTCCCTGGCTTAGGAGCTGGGTAAGAGAGAGAACATAGGATAACCCAGTAAAACACATTAAGAAGCTTCCCTTCAGTAGAGGGGCATTCTCTTGCTCCCATTTTTTAACCAGCTTCCTGCTACTACTTAAAATAACAAGAAATGTTGGTCTGGCAACAACTAGAAGAGTTTTGCCTCAGTTCAAAGCGCTAAGAATGAAATTTATAGAGCAATAGCTACAGCCTCCCAGCGCCTGGAAATTCCTTGGCAGTAGGCTTTTGCTCCAGGAAAATATTGACTCAATGGTGTGCTAACAGCTCAGGAGCCCATTACAATCACATGCATACCTTGAGTTCAGACAATAACTCAGCAGGATGCAGCTACCAGAAAACAACAACAAGTTAGTTAGCTTTCCGTAGGCTATACATTTGGTGAGTAATAATCTTGAAGTAGAAATAAACCGAGCCTGGATAGACTGCTGAGTCAAATGGAGATCTCTTATTCATGGCTTCAACTACTGCATGCACTGAGTAGGATGTTTGTGGAGCGCTTCAACCCTCTAAATGTACATGTGTGTGTTTGACTTCACACATCTTCCTACTGAGCTCAGTTATTTTACTGTTAATGGGACTTCTGGTTGCAGAGGTTTTTCAGTATAAGCCAGTAAAGATCCAGTAGTGAAAGGCTGTCAGGCTTAAACTTAATGTATCTTATTATTCGCACATTCCTACTTTGAGGTAGAGCCGAAGATGCCCTCTGCCTATCAGGAAATACAGCCCAGAGGTCAAATCTTTCTCAGTGTACATATTACTGCTGCTGACTTATATTCTTAGAAGTCAGCCAGAGTCGACCTCTGGCTGTATAAAGCATTTTGAGCATAAGAGCTCTCAGAAGAACAGAACCACAAATCACCAGGTCTAAGTACAACAAACAATTTTGAGGCTACTTCCATGGTATCTGTGCAGCCAAAGTGCTGTTTTGCTGGAGAGCTCTAAGTTCATTTTTCTGCCTCTGGAATAAAGAGCATTTTCACTTCTTTTTAATCATAGATACTGTTTTGATTTCATGTTTGTTACATAATTATCTTTCATTTATAAGAAATTAACATTGCTCAGATAAGAACCGCCTGTATTAACCCCAAACTTCTGGAGATTTCACATCCATCCCTGCACCATGCTTTGAGCCAAGCTGGGGACAGGCAGGCAGGCAGGATTATCTTAAACAAAGATATGAAAGATAAGGCTGTGCCTATCAGAAGAACATGCATGACATTGCTCCAAGAACATATGTACCTAAGGGGTGTTGGGGAGGGTCCAAAACTGTGAATTCCATTTCAGAGAGACATTTTCCTATGCGTGCGGGGAAGCGTTCAGCAGTGTCATGAAGTGATCTATGTCTCTTGCTGTCAGCAGCACAGCCCGGGCACAAGCACTGCAGTGAACTTACACACTCGTGCACGTGGAACTATTTTTCATGGAACTGATGAATTCTGCAGTGATGCTCATAGCAGTAGGATACATTATTGCTGCAATATATGACTATCAGTAACACCTACAAGCCTTTAATATTTCACAGCTGAACTGTGGAAACAGAAGAAAGTTGCTTGTAAATGCCTCGTTCACAGTGTAACTGGGTTGTCTGTCAAAATAACTCTCAGATGCAGAACTTCAAGCAGGAAGCTTCATAATCAGAAAAAATGCAAGCGACGACTTGATGAACATTAACAGCATTATAGAGAAGGAGAAAATGAACAGAGCACTTTCCTGCTTTCATTCTCATCACTGGGAGTTTCAATTAGCTGTACAACTATCTAATCACTTTTTTTCTGCAGTCTTAGCAGCTCTGTTCTCTGAATAGTAAGTATTGTAGCTTCAAGCGACAGGGTTTTGTGGGCAGAATATGGCAAAATGGATTCTGCCCTTCATTTTCTCACTATGGGAAGTGAGAAATATGCTTATTTCTATTTCACACATCATTTGTTTCGATAGGAGTGCTGGTTAAGTGGGCTGTGCTTCAGGATCTGCAGCTGCTTTCACTGTTTCTATCATCTCTATGGATGAAGTTGCTCTCGCTCAGAATACCCAGTCACTCATGGGTACAGATGCAGGCCCCCAAATCTGCCCCTCTAAGCAAACATACAAGTTAGTTGGTGGCAGGAGAATCAGACCTTGAGCAGGAATGGACAGAACAAAAGGGCTGCAGTATGAAAAGCGTACTAAAAAATGAGCCTTTTGTGTTATGCGAAGGGTGTGAAGGGATTGCCCACTCCTGCCCTGCTCCAACTGTAAGCCTGTTGCAGGATCAAGGTGATTCATAACCTGGAGTGCATCAGACTCTTCCTATATGCACCATGTTGTCACTGTGCAAACAGTAATAGCAGTGGAAAAAGCAGGACAAAGCCAGTGGTCAAGGGCTTAAAGGAGCTTCCCTCCCCAGAAACGCAGCCACACAGCAAGACACGTCGTGGTTTGCATTCCCGTCATTTGAACTGCCTGATGGTTCATTTCATGAAACATTGTCCAAGGGTTTGGCAGGAAGTTGTGCTTAACAGCAGACTCTCATAGGAGGCACTTGATTATATTAGACAGATAATTATTGATCGAGCTATAGTTTATCCTTGCTGCCTAATTTCAATAAACAGCAGCTTGGGGGAATTAGCAAGGGATTCTGTTCCCCCTCCCCCTACTTCTTCAGGATTTGTCAGAAACAAGATGATTTATGTGTATTCCAGTAAGATTCTCGTTTGTTGGCAGGCTGCAGGGATTGTTTGGGGTTGGAAGTACTAAGCTTTTATATTTAAATGCTTCTATGTGAGTATTCATGGGTCTCACTGCCTCGCATTGTAATATCTGAATAATAACTGTGACTTATGCAAACCAGTTTGCAGCTGTTCACTGTGATCAATTTTTCATTTTAAGCAACTCCCTGCCATGCCAGGGAAAGAAAAAATAACCTGATAGGCAAGAAGAGCAAGACCCAAGGCAGGCAGTAATACCTTCCCTTTCTAAATAATGCACAACTCATTTCTGGAACACTTGCAGATGTGTTGCTTTCTATTAAGCACAGATAATATTCTGAAGATGTCCCCCCCTCCTTTTAGGTGAGGCTTTTGGAATAACAAAGTGTAGGAACACACATCTGCCTGGTACACCACGGACCAAGGCCTGGCTGAGCGAGCGTCCACGAAACCCAGGCAGGACTGCAAAAGCTCTGAGTTTGGTGTAAAGGCAAATCAGCTGCTGTTATTTCACAGTGCTGGTAGAGCAGCGACTCCACTCCATTCAAAAGGTGCCTATGTTTTTGCGAGGGATTAGCATTTATAGAAGTATCAGTGCATGAAAAGCATTGCCCAAAACCAGCATAGTCCAGTAGACACTTCTAAAAGTGGCCAAGGGAATAGATCGGCTCTCTTCCAGGAAGCTGGTTTAGCCCGAAGGCCAATGGCTGCTGTTGAACTGGGAAAGGACTAGGAAAATACTTGCTCCCTGGCAATATTCGAGTAGACCAAGTCTATTGATAAGGAAAGGCTCTCCTTCTAGCAGGAGAAGTGGTGTTTGACTAGATAACTTCATTTGATAAATGTGAGCATCCCAGACAATTCCACCTGAACATGAGCCAGTGGTCATTCTCCCAGGTTGATTTCACTAGCATGCAATGGATGTCTCTGAATTTCACTCGCATGATGATAAATAACTTCATCTCCTTCAGGGAACTCTTCAGTGTCTTTTCTCTTTTCTAATGAAAACCTCCCACTTAGGAAGTGAAAGAAAATTCTTACTTTAAGAGTTAAAACTCTGCACCAATGCAGGTAAACACACTCAAAAATACATCTTGGTTTTACTTCTAATTCCTGCCTCATTTGGGAGCCCACACTGCTGGCAGACTGCTGGGGATTTCCTTCTCTCTAACCAGCACAATCTGGAAGCTTGCTGTGTAATAAACACTTCATTAAGCATCAGACTGATGCATTATGACACAACTTACAGACAAGTGCGTGGAAATACTCTGCTCACTTTTAGGCCTGGATAGGAACCAGATTACTGCTTGAGGCTTTCTCAAGGCCAGTTAGATCGATGCTCTGATATTGCACCTTATGCCCCAAACCTCTCCTTAGCTATCAGACACAAAGGTTGCATACAAAGTGATTTTCACACCCATCCATGAAAAATCCCTGAATCAGAAATATCCATATATACTCCCAGCAGAGATGTTTCATGTAGCACTCTGCAGTTAGAAGGAGCCTGGACTTCTTGCCAGCATCAGCAAGGATTCCTTTTGTCCCACAAAATACAAGATATATTCTACACACGTCATGCAGTATTTCATACCATCACTTCATGACTTGCGTTGCTTTCAAGACAGGTTTCAGGACAACTTTTTTACTGAATTAACCTTTAAAAACTGAAAACTCAAATAAAAAACCCAACCAAACCCAAACCTCTTTCCTTCTTCAAGGGCTCCTTAATCCTAGGTCATAGCCCTTACTATAAACGGCAAACTTAGCCTAGAGAAAAGTGAGAGAAGGGCCCATTGTAGCTGGGAATCCCAAAATAAGCTGTAAGGCTGGGCGGGCACAGCCTGCCCACTCCTCTGACCTTCCACAAGAAGGATAAAGCCCTTTTCCAGAAGCTTCTCCTCAACTCCAGTAGGAGTTGAGCAAAAGAACAACCTTCTGATAGAACCTGGCCCTGTTTTAAAGGCTTCAGGGAGAACATGGGGGGAGTGAACCCAGCAGTGAATCACTGGCACAGCACTGCCTGAGAAAATGGAACTGTTCTTTGGTAAAGAATTATTGGAGTGAAAGGGTTTTCACAAAATATTGAGGCTCTTCCAGAGCAGCTCCTGGGTTATTTTTCACTCTCTTGCAGTACAGGGCTCTAGGATCTTCTTTGCCAAATATTTAGTGAACAGCATCTGCAGCATCTTAATTACAGTAGCTGTTCTCATCTTAATCTCTTGCTTCAGAATAAGGTTAAGTGTAATCTGTCCTAGATTCTTATACAGATGGTTCATTTCTTAAATACTTGAGAGGAGTTGAGTCGATCTTTAATTCCTTAATCTGGGAACCAAGACCAACCTGATTGAGTGGTATTTTACCAGATTTCACAATAAAAATGTAACACACACCCCAACAGGGGTTGATTTCTTTTCGATACCTTTTCTCATTCCAATGGAAGTTGCTGGAGGTTTGAAGATCCACATGTGACTTCCCTTTCTCCTATTAACCCCAATAATAATGCAGCATTATGGATAAGGAACATCTCAGTGGCAGAAGCTGGCAAGTACCTCTTTCTCTAGTTGAAATATGGAAGATTCTAAACAGTTAAATAATACACTGAGCAGCTTTTATGGCTTTTTGTCTATAGCCACATTGCTGCTTTCACCAGAAAATGCAGATCCTCATTGGGCACAATTTCCTTTCTGCAAGAAAACAGCACCTAAGCAATTACAACCCTGGCAAGGAACAAACTAAGACACATAACGGCAGTTTTCAGTTAGGTTCACAGTGCTCCACAGTGTGATTACAGCTAGGAAAATACTGATATAGAACCTTAAACCAGAAGTTTGTTTTGTGTTTATCTGAGCCTTGAACCAAACTACTTGACCTTCACATAGCTAGAAACAAAGAAGGGTAGATTTTCACTAGAAACAAAGAAGGGTAGATTCAGACTAAGGGAGTAAAACCCACAAGGGTTTTGGCTACACTTCTTGTCTGGTTCAATTTCCCTTTATGAGCTGAGTTTCTCTCATTTTCAGTATTGTACCAAGGGAGCCCCAGCTGATACGAGAGCACGGTTATACTAACTGCTCGGCACTGAGAGTGAGAAGTGATGCCAGCCTCCAAAAGCAGCTGGAGGAAGTTGCTTCAACCTCAGCTGTGAAGTAAGAAATCACAGCCTCAAAGCCCTGTTGCAAACTCAGCCCAGGGCCCAGCAGCTCCAGAGTCACCTCTGTTGTCCAGCACCCAGCCATTCTTTTCAGAGGAAATAACTGCATGTGCACTTCTTTAAGCTAATAATCACCTCACCATTTTAATTCCCCAGCTCTTGGCTTGTGCTTATGATTTCAAGCTTTGTATTCAGTAAGACCCTAAAGGAAGCTCAAGAAATGAGCTCTCCAGAGTCACTTCTCCCTTGAACTCTACCAGAAGAAGCACTGCCTATGTTGACCTTCAGCAAGCCTCCAGGGAGGGCATTTTGACACCATTTCTAGCAATCTTGGTAGCTCCATGTAAGAATAATTGAGATGTTCCATACCCCTGCAAAAACCCTGTCTTTGTTTTGTGGGCATTTTAAAAAACAACCATGATGATGTTCCTACCTCTGCTCCGGCTCCGGAGAATCCTTGAGATGTTCCTATAAAATGCAGTGGTCATGGGTGTCTGCAGTACACCAAAGTGCCAAAGGCATCCGGCAGCTGCAGGCACAGCCAGTTCTCCATCCATAATGGGAAGTTACTGCACAGGCTCTGCAGGCAAAACTCCTGATGGAGAGGACAAGGAGCTGGTCCGATCAGAGTTCATTCTATGAGGAAGAGAGCATACAAGGGCTCAGGTGAACACCTTGTATGTCAGCTGCAGGCCAGACCTGGACCCAAGCAATGCCCTTCAGTGCACACCGAGTCAATGCACTTGCACAGAGTGCCTCCTTCCACCCTTCTTTTCTGGGCATTCCCCTCTTCTGTGTGGTGATTGCAGCAGCCTGGAAAAGCTTCCTCACATCCACAGCTACACACTGGGAGAGAGGGTGCTCAAAGCCCTACCAGCAGGGTTGGAAGGGACCTTAAAGCTCCTTCAGTTCCAACCCCTGCCATGGGCAGGGACACCTTCTACTGGAGCAGCTTGCTCCAAGCCCCTGTGTCCGACCTGGCCTTGAACACTGCCAGGGATGGGGCAGCCACAGCTTCTCTGGGCACCCCGTGCCTCAAAATACATTTGAGAACAGAGATGTTCTCAGCAGGGACACAACCGCCTCTCAGTGCATAGGGGCAGATCCAGAGCTTCCATTGTTGCCCCCTTCGCTGGACAGGGGGGCCCTGAGGAGCCCCTCACGAGCTCCAGCAAGGCCCCCAGCAGCCTCAGAGCCGCATGTATTAATGCATCGACCTCTGAGGGACCAGTAATCTTTATTTATCTCTCCTTGATAAATCAGCAGCTCTTCAGGCCGAGCCCTCCTCGCGGGGCTGACAGGAGCCCTCCTGCACCATGCTCTTTGTCACGGCCCCTTCCCCCTGCTCAACTTCCCCAACTTCCTAATGTGCCTCTTGGCAAGCGGCAATTTTTCTCCGAGATTATAAATTTCAGCTGTTGCCCTGATACAGCAGATGTTGCTCTTCCAGCTCCCCTCGATTGGTCCCCAGTGACAGGAGCCGATCGATTTTTCGCCTCGGCCTGCGTGGACGGATTAACACAGTGATAAATGGCTCAGGATTGATTTGCACTTAATTGACAATTTGGTGAACCTGTTCTAAAGCCCCGAGGTTTGGCCCCGGCAGCGATCGCGCCCGGGTAATATACGGCGCGATCGATGCGGCCCGGCCCCGCCGCCCGCCTGAGGGGACGCTGCTGGCGCGGACCGACAGGGGGCAGCAGAGCCCGCGGGACGGCGCCCGCGTCGCGAGGCCGTTGGAGCCGTTGGAACCGTTGGAACCGTTAGCGCGGTTCCGACGCGTGCGGCCGCCCCCCCCCCCCAGCGCGGCGGCCATGGCCGCTCCGCATCCCCCCCGCCCCATGGGGCTCCCCTCATCTCTGCCTGCCCCCTCTGCTTCCCGGGCCCCGTAACCCAGCACAACAGGGCCCGTTTTGTGTGAGGGCAGCTGCTTCCGAACTCGTTACTTCTGGCTTACCTGCAGCCTTATGTTTATCCTAAATGTAACACAAACTCCCCTCAGGATCAGTCACTTGTGACTATGGGGCTTTATGGACAAAGCAGGGAATTGGATTGCTGCAGTAGTGAAAACAAAGGCCAAGAAGGAAGTTAATTAGTAAGAAACTATAACCTCCGATTGCCTTTTCTGTCATCTTTTGTTCTTTCCTTCTGTTGTGCCAAATCCCCAAGCTTTTACCCAGGTAATACCCCCACTACATAGCCTGCATTAGGAGATAACAAAAGCTCTGTGCAATCCATGGCAGCAGAGCAACATTATCCTCCAGTATTTATCTATTATTTATTACCAGGTACTCTTGGAGTCGACAAGCAGAGCGAAGTGAACCTGTTGAACAGCTTGATTCAGCCCCATCCCGTGGGTGAGGCTCCTGCAGGGCTGTGACACAGTCACACATAAAGTACATCTGAATTGGGCTTTTTTGCCTCAATAGCTCTTCAATCGCAGCTAACCTGGGCTTCAGCTCCCGTGGCAGCCTCCAGAGCCAGCCCCGGATCTCAGCCCATAGGTTACAACCCAGTTTGATGGAATAAACTGTGAGCAAAGCTAAATCCTTCACCTTGGATAACCACCTTCAGCTTCCCCCCTTGTCTTGCCCCAGCCCCAGCTCACCCCGGGGGAGCTGGCAGAAACCCTGCAATGGGTTTAAGCTTCGGAAATAAACCCAGAACCCCAGACCGGAGGCGGCAATGGGCTGATGGAGCAGAGCAGGTCCTGCATTCCCATAGCCGTGTGCACACACAGAGCTCCCTGCAACTGCCGCTCTCCTCTGGGTAACAGAAGCTCTGAAACTAAAGCCACGGATTGCAGCATGGCACCACGGGCTCTGACCCTCTTCCTCTAGGGCAGCTGGACTCCATGGAGCACAGAGAAACCTGGCAGTAGTAAGGCTCTGATTGAGGGCAGTGAGTCTGATTTGCATCTACCTGCTTTACGCCAACTCGAAAACCTGGTCTGCTCACCAGTTTGGGCTCACTCTTTGGGACAGAGCTGCTATTACTGCTTTTCCCTTTGCTTCGCATCTTAGCTTTGAAACTGCCCAGGGTACCAGCCACTGGCCACGTGCTTTGCATTTATTCTGAAGCAGTGAAGGGACATTTCCCCGGCGCAGAAGCTGTCAGTTAAGGAGAGATGAAGGCCTCCCACATTTTTGTGGAACACAGAAAGCTGTTAAATCCCATGTCAAATATAAAGCAATAAACCTCTTTGTCTTCAGCTCTGCTTCAACCAAGGACGGCCAGCACTACCGAAAAACTCAGCCCGCCTTCCCTATAAGCAGCCTTACAGACTATTTTGTTACACTGGATATATAATGGAATGGAGAAAGCGAGGCAATTAATTATGTGGGATAAAGAAAAGTTCTTTCTAATGCCACCTGTAGCTTTGTGGCATCTCTCTATTGATTACACCAAAGGGAAGATAGCAGATTGTGAGCCAAGTCAGAATGCACCGTCAATACATTTAACTGGAAACGAAAGGACAAGTTTCCTGCTTAATTAAGAACTGTATCAAAAGAAGGCTAAAATTACATGGGAAGAAAAACTTAAATTTGCCCTGGCCCCAGAATGACCTCTGCTGTCTGCAGCTCACTTTTGTATGCAGTGTAGCCAACTCCCTGTGTTCCTTGCCTAGAGAAACAGGAACGTAGCCGAGAGTGCCAGCAAGCAAAATAACACCGAGTTCATTTGTCATGCCAACAACTATTACAACCCCACAGCATGGAGAGGGTTTGAATAATCATATGTTCAGTAATTCTGTTTTCTTATGAATCAGTGGGTTATAAAAGCATTGTGCTGCTGATACCGCTAAAACGAAATAGCAACTTCTGCCAGGTTCAGCATGGTGAAAGTTGGCAAATGCTGAGCATTAGGGTTTAATTATTGGCCACCGACAAATCATTTATTAGACATCGATTTGTTCCTAAAGAATGTTTTGCTAGTGTGAAAATAGCTGGTAATTAACCTATGATTAGATAGATTTACCTCCTTTAACAAAGCAGGGGAATCTCTGAAGCTTATATTTGTCAACCATTTCACTGTTAATCATAAAAACAAGTCAAAAGCTCATATGGCCTTGCTGGAGACATAGAAACATTCTTGTGGAAAGCCATAAAAACAGTCAGAATTCTTTCTCACTGAAAGAACTAAGAGTGAGGACTGCCGAAGATTGTGCCTGTAACTGTATTAGATTCCTAACCTGTATCAGAAGGAACAGACAGCTAATTGGATATTAGGTGTTCATTAGTTCTGAAAAGCAATATTGGTAGAAAACAGCTGAATCCTGGGAGCAGCAGGAGCTGCTGGTTTGATAGTGCTTTGCGTAATGTACCACAGCACCACGTTCTAAGTTCTACAGCGGTCCTGAGCCAGCCGCTGATATCCAGCATCCCCATGGAAAATGCAGTTTGTAAGATGCTTGAGCTCAGGAAGGGAAGGAGAGATATGGTAAGCATCAAGCAGTACCTTTATTCACCCAAAATCAGAATGTGCTTTCCATTAGATGGTTACTCCTGATACCTATTCCAGCTACAGTTTTCCCTGTGGTGAAGTTCACTGTTCTCCTGGAGAGCATTACATTGTCCTGGATGGGAATATTTGGGGGGAAATTCAAGCAGAGTGACAAGAGTGCCCAGGTTCACCGAAACCAAGGGCCAGAGAGCTGCTGGCTCCTGTGGGGTCGGGGTTTCACCCAAAGGCTTGAAAACCTGATAAGTTATTTTATTTACTGCACTTCCACAATGGAGCTCTTAAAGAGACTTTCCTGTAAAAACAAACAGGAGGGAATGGAAATGAAGCACTCTAATCAGACAAGTGAGCGCAGCAAATGAGGCTGCCTGGCTTGAATTTCTCATTCAGATGTCCTTCAATGCCACTGTTATTTCTGAGCGCGATGGCGCAGCCAAGTCTGGAAGTGGAGGGATTTGGAAAACAACAAGAAGAAATTCCATATCCCCTACCTGTCCTGTGAAACGTGACAAGAGACCCAGGGATAATTATTACAGGGCTGTAGCAACTGCAATCTGGGTCTGCTCCAGGTGACAAAGGGTTAAGCCCGAGTTATTTTGAACAATAGATTTCACTCTATTTTCCTGTTTCTACTTTGCAGACTTACATTCTGAGGCTTTACTACCTAATCCCCACTGTAGTAATAAAATTTTTTAATCCTGTGTTTAAAATATGAGATTTCCTTGTCAAAATCTGGATATACAGCAGGAATCATAATCGCTGCTCAGCAAGAGCAATTCCCCCCAAGTTCGGGCTGGTGTTTGGGAGAGTTTGGCAGGTGCTTTGTGTTGGTGCTGGAGGTATGCAGACTGCAGAGGCTGGAAGCTTTCCCATGGCGCTGGGACACAAGCTCACAAGCATTTCACAGGTACCAGCTCAAGTTTCCCATTTTTCTCTTCTGTATTTCTTTAATCCCCCCATTCTTTGGTGTGAACAGTAACATCAGCTCCCTCAGCCAGCACCTGCCTGGCAATTCATGGTGCAAGTCTTTGGTCAGAACTGAAACACAGGGCAGGTTTGCAATGTCAGCACCTCACAGCCGCAACTGGGCATCACTTAAAGCCTTTTGCACAAGATTTCAGTCAGGGAGTTTTAGGTGGTGGTGTGATGCATGGCCTGGAGCAGATACCAGGAGAGCCCAGAGAGTCCTAGCAGAGATCCCTCCCCTGTGCTGAGCACACTAAGCAGACACAGGATGGCTCTTCAGCACAAGCACTGCTTCAGTGAGATGAGGCTAAACATCAATTCAGAAGTATACAGGCTGATAAGGAGCAGATGCGGGAGCTAATACAGATTAACATCCAAGTGGTAGCGCTGCCTTTCTGGGAGGGGGAATTCCAGACTGAAGGACAGGCATGACCTGGCCACTTTAATTGTAAATTTGAAATATATTCCTCACCTAAACAAAATTTGTTTTCTTTGCCTAATACTTATTCAGAGCAGATTTAGAATGTGCCACCCACACCTACAATCTTCGTTACAGTAATATGACAGGAAAGATTAAACTCCTTTATGTTTTAGTGTGGTAAAAATCATGCCAATACCACAGGGAAGGAATCCTGGCTAAGATCTCATCTAATTACATGCTTTATTTCTATAATGCCCACATGTATGTGCCATTCATACAAGGATGGCTTTACGCAGGAGACAGTACTGCCTTTTCCTCTTTCCTGAGAACTGCCCTGGTGGCATCTTTCTGGTCAGGCAGTGGAGAGGCTGTCCAGATCACACCAGCACCCAGCCCTGGCTTTCTCCCAGTTAAACCGTTGCTTCATCCAGGCAAAGTACAAAAGCTCCAAAGAAAAAGTCAGTAACCTTTAAAACACCATGAGCCCTCAGCTCAAATCATCCCAGTCAGTCATCCTGCCTTGCAAACCTGTGCCACGGTCAGCTGCGGGTTCCAGCTCCAGCAGCTTGATAAAAATGAAGATATTCTCCCTACCCCATTGAATCCAGCACAAACTCCCTTCCCTGCACATCCAGATGCATCTTTGTCCAAATACTGTGACCTAAACTGCAATGAATGTGGCCAACCTTTCCATCAAGAAAGGTTTAATTTATTGCGAGCAACGAACAACAAATCACAGGCTTTCAGATTTATGGCCCCCAGGATGTGAGCTGACCAGAGCAAAGCAGCCTTTCCAGCACTACTCATTTCTTTAATAAAGTTGAAAATGTAAAATATGCATGCATGCAGAGCCACCCCTCCTGGATTTTATGTAAAGTGCATGAGAAGTTTATGGATGGTAGTAACATATGACTCCTTGTAATTTCATTATGTAAAAAGACACAGTTGGGATCTCTTAGGCCCCTATTTAAGCATTTGTGAATTAAATAATAGAATGTATGCAAGACTGAGATTGGAGAACAATGTTTTCCAGCAGGCAGAATTGATGGGAAGGGGTTTCAGTATTTTATGCAGCTGTTACAATCTTTGCTGCCCAATTAGAGAGAATCTGACAGGAATGAGGGGAAAAAAAACAGAGGAAAGCAGAAATCTGTCAAGATGGGGAGAAAGCAAAACTTAGTACAGATTTAGGGCCCTGGATCAAATCCACTCTGAACTTCAGATAGTTCCAGGGTCAGATCTGGGTGCAGACTAACATTAGGGTGCATCTGTCACCCTAATGGCAGCCAGAGAACAGGTTCTGGCTCCCACTGGACTGTTATTAACATGGCATCAAAATGCCAGGGCAGGCATCAGAGCCCTGTGCAACCACTGAAAAAAGAGGCAGCACCAGAGAGCTGAAAATCAATGAAGAATCCATTGATGCAGTGCAAAGACTTGCTTGGTGGGCTCAGGCAGCGTGCAGGGGTGTACCCAGCACCGATGCCAGAGGAGTGCAGAGGAGGCAGTACCAGTCATCACCCTTGCTAAGCTGTAGCCAATCCTTTGGCTCTCCTGATCCCTCTCCCAAATCCACAGACAAGATGAAACAAATTCATCATCTGGGAAAGTCAGTGTGTGTGAGTTCTTCCATGCCCTTCCCAAAGGAAGCTGAAGAGCCCCACCAGGCACATCCAGCTATCTCCACATAAGCTGCACCTCATTTATGGGATCCCCTGAGACACAATAGCCACAGGTCAACCCCTGTAGCTCCAGTCTGAATTCAGAGCACCTAATGGTTACTGCAGCAGCGGTATGCTTATGCTATGGGTAAGCCTTCACTGTATCTTGTCAGACTATAAAAAATGCATTCGTGCCCTGGGTCTGCTCCTCCCGTCCCCCCCCACCCCCCCAAGATCCTGTGTTCAATTTCATTAAGCGCCTGGCACAAGTTTGTTCATAAAATAGTTTGGTCACACTGGCAATATAATGAAGGCAGGAAAAGCATCAAGGACATTTTGGATTTATGATGGTGTGCGTGGGACACTTCATGCCCTCAGTTAAGTAAACTCTAACCTGTTTGGGCAATATCTTTTGGTCAATAGAAATGCCATTATTTAGACTATCACAATCAATAAATTGGATTTTGCTTTTCCAAGTGAAAGGGCTGTTATTTTTCATACAGTTTGTCAATAGGCTCCAGGCTGTGAGTTATATGAAAGATATTCTATGCAGGCCAGAGAGTTATGAGCTCTCAGGCAGATGAATTAAGTTCTTTTCACTTCTATGAAAAATAAATACAGAGGTGACCAAAACAGATGCCATAAATTGTGGTTTTGATGTAGGATTTCCATCTTTTCTTGTCTGTTCTAAAAAGCCTGGGTTCTTTGTACTGGGAATTCTTTTACCATTTGCATCCATGCAGGGAAAGACATTATTATACACTGAAATGGTGTGCCACGATCTGGACTTACAGGTGAGGACTTGACTACTCATGAGAGCCAAGAAGCAGAAGTGTGCACTTCTTCCTGGAGGCTGGAGAGAAAGATGTAGTCTGCCCAGGTTGAAGCCTTTTCTTGCCAGCTAAGGGCAGCTTGAAATTTGACATGGGGTACTGCTCTCTGTAGAGAGATAGAAAGCACGACCATCTAAAAGAGAGCTCTGGCAGCCATCCTGCAGGAGAGCACAGCACAGCAAAGGACCAGGAGTGACACTCTGGCCTCTGAGGGGTGGCCCAAGGAGGGGTTCCAGCTCACCAGCCTGGCCCAAGCTGTTGAGTCACTGGGGGAACTGCAGCAGCAGCAGAAGTCTCGTTCTCTCCCTCTTGCTCTCTCTGGAAGGACTCACAGCTCAGTCCCCACTGTATCACAGCCAAGGAAAAGGCAAAGGGATAGAGTTTACCTTCCATTTTTTCCTGACAGCTCCTCCTGCCATCCCTGCCTCTGCCAGTCTACAGATTATCTGTCCCCAGGTGCTATTGTGATGACAGTTCAAAGGAAAACCAATTTGTTGCAAGTAGAAATGTGTTATTTGAGAATACAACAAAACCTGCGGAACCTGGGCAGAGAGCTCCTGTCTTCCCAGGGTTTGCAATCAGTCTTCCAACCTGCCCCTTCCCTTCGGCTTCAGTAATTCCCTCTAGCCCTCACACACTGGTTCAGCAGAACTTCCTGCCCTGCCACTCCACTCCAACACAATCCATTATTTAATCTTAATGTGCTCCATATAGCTCATCAGCATGTGCAATATATTAGGTTTTTCATTTACAAGTGTGCTCAGAAGAGCCAGGGCAGAGCACGAGGCCTCTTTGTTGCCAGATGCTGCAGGGATGTTTGAGCAGAAGGGGAGTCCTTAGTTCAATCTCATCATTAGGATATTGCTTCCTTTTCCCCACCAGCATGTGCCTGAAGCACTCCAAGGCAGCCTGCTCTGCCCTTGCTGTTTCCTTACCCAATCCACTCCAGTTAAATACCTTTTTCATAAGGAGTTTTAAATTATAAGTCTAAATGAGGCCAATAAATTATACTTCATAAAATCCCGTGCACATCATTTTCTCGCAGAAAAGGCTCCAAAGAAATATTTTCCATGCCACCACCTATGTTCCCATCCCTTTGCAATATAACATTTATTCTAATATTAAAATGGCAGCTGCTCTATAAATTGTGAATCATTAGCACACTTCATTGATTTTTCCCTTGCAGCCTGCAACCCTGGGCAGCGACTACGTGTGAATATCAGTCTATTGGATTGAGATTCATATCCTATTTGAGGGTCAAAGACCGAGACCTCATGAGCTTGAACTTCTATCAGCCTAAAGCTGATCAATACTTGGAGATATATTTGATCCTGGCCGCTAGCACAGATTAAGTGGCCATAAATACAATCAAAAACGTGAGGCTGCTGGGATAAGCGGCTGGGGAATGGGAGCAACAACGCACACATGCCAGCTCTAGTGGGCTTCCCAGGAGCAGGGACAAGACTGCAGGACCTTCCTCAGCCCAGGGCTGGATGCTGCACTTTTGGGGAGGGGGCTCGCAGCACCACTGATGGAAGAAGAAAGGAGGATGTGTAACTTCAGGGACCTCAGAAACAGGATGCCACTTTGTTTTCCAAGCTTGGTGCTCAGGCTTGAACACCAAGGGACCCCTTCAAGTTCCCACCTAGCCTGCATTCAGGGTATCCCAGGAGGTGAGGAGGATGGCTCTCAACATGGGTGAGTGACTGCTGCACAGCCACCACTGCACCCAGCTCAGAAGAGGCACCACGGTGGATACACCATGAGGATCAATGGGAAAACACCAAGCAAAAGAAGTTCCTCTGCTTTCCAATTTTCCCTCTCACCCTCCTCCCTCCATCACTAAGTGAAACTTTAAATATATTATTAAAATGACCTATTGCAAAGGAGACTTATTCCATTTGAGTGTATTAATGGTGATTCTGTGCTGGCTGAGGAAGAAAAGAATCCATAATCATAGGCCTTATTAAAGAACAAAGTCCTTCGAGAGCTTTTTGTTTTTCCCTTTAGATAGCATGAAGCCTTGAAAAATAGACACAGAAGCAGAAAGCAATAGAGACATCGTGTTGCACCGCCACAGACTGTGACACTCAGGGAAATTACCTTCCTATTTCTAGGCACGTTTGCAACATGCCTGTTTGCAGTATTACCTTTGATCCTGAACTCAAATTTAGATGATTCTGTTTAACGCTTGGGAGATCCAGAGTGGAAATAATTAATAGTGACATGAAGTCAACAGGGCTCTGAAAGAGTAAAGGGCTAACTGCATGAAGTGTCCGTAAGAGGGGGTGTAGGATGCAACGTGTGTCTGGATGAGCAGCAAAGGGCATAAGCCATCCCTTACTGTGTGAGGACGAACCCTCTGTGCCATCAGGGCACCGGTGGGACACAGCCTCCTATGCCAGCACCTCTTCAGCCAACTTCAGGAGAGAAGCCACTGCCTAGCTACAGTCTGGTGTTTATATTTACATGGGTTCCTGTCCTTGTGGTGTCCTTGTGGGAAGAGACTTCATTACCATAAAGAATATGTTTTTATTCCCCTACATAAGTACTACTTATTATACACTCATATATTTTCTGACACAACCAAGGGGTCTTTATTGTTGTACACCAAGGTCACTGACAAGTAATATATTCAATCTATTAAGTTATTAGGGAGATAAATAATTTGGATGCAAGCTGAACTCTGAACTTTTACCTTTTCCCCTGACAGACGGGTAGTTTCTTGGCGTTCGTAGTAATCTTGCCTGTGCTTGAATAGTAATTCCATTAGGGTTATGACTGCAGCTGTACATATGCATTGACCTCAAATACAATTTCTTTATGGACATTGGCAATAGGAATATTAAAATTTTAAGCCAAAGAGGATGTAACGTAACTTTACATTATTTATTGTAGACACAAATCCTTTATAATATTAAAGGATAAAGAATTAATAAAAGAAAGATCCCATAAACAATCCATAAAGTCAGATGTAGCTCATGATTGAATGCAATTGCTTTTTAGTGTCTTCTGGTTACAGACTTGCTCCTCATTAAAAAAAATCTAGTTGAGAATCAAAAGCATCCTAACTTGAAAGCGGCTTCCCAGCCCTCTGATCCTGCTCCTACCCAGAGATAACCTTAATCCAGAGGTTATTACAGTTAATTAGGCCCTGAACCCAGGACCTCTGCACCCACTAAGCAAGGCATTGCTCTCTGCAGGACCCCAGAGCTGAGGCAGAAGCCCAGTCTTTGCCTTGTCAGGAGCCCTTTGGGTGGGCTTTAGCCTGGCAGTGCCCCAGGGAGTATTCTGGGACCTGTGGTTTCTTCTCACCAAATATCCCACCAGATAGCTTTCATTCCTGACAAACCTAGCTGCAGAAACTGTAATGTGTGAATGTCAGGTGCTGAATTTGGGGAAAATAAGTGTCTGGAGCATCATCGCTGCAGCAAGGGGACTGCTTCCCCATCGACACAAAAACCATGCTCTGGGATGCAAAGAGAGAAGCCATGGATATTACAAAGGACAGATGAGGATACAAAGCGCCTGATGCCCTCACTTAAAAAAACCACACAGCCAAAATTGGCACCACAGAGCAAAGCTTTGCCAGGCTGAGCCCACCATAGTGCGGAGCTCCTGGGACTGGGCTGTGAGGGCAGATGCAGAAGGCAGTGCCAGGGAGCACAGAGCACGAGTGTGCAGCCACTGCAAGGCACATGGCTGCAGGAGGGCTCATCCCATCCCAGCTCGGTCCCTGCTGCTCTCCAGCACACCTTGGCCTGACCCAGGGCTGCCCTGCCAGCCACAGGTCAGGCTGTGGACACCAGTTGCACTCTGCAGTTTAAAACTGGGATCTCAGTAGGTCTGGGGTACAAGCACTGTCATCACCAACATCATTCTCAATGCTGATGTCACGCTGCGGGAGATTGTGATCCTCATATCCCGAATGTTAGCGATGCCAAAAGAATCGCACCATATATTTAACCAGGGTTGACAACCAATGTGTTAAAGCTGCTTTCATGTCAATTCTCTTTCCAATTTAGACTTATGTTGTCAAGAGAATGTTTTCAGCAAGGTTTACATCCGTAGTCTAAATAATTAACTGAACTTCGGACCATGCTTTTCTCTGATGAGAACAGAATGAAAGTGGGGGAAAAGGCAATGACTTCCCTACCATAACCATTAATTTCCCTTTTGCAAATACCAGTATATGCAAATATTTTAACTAATAGAATGCTTAGCTTAATAAAAAAAAAAGGAATTTGAATAATTAAAGTTACCTCATTAAATTCTACCCCCCCAACGCTGTCAGTAGCTGTCACCTTTTGCTGTAAATCCGCAAAATCCTACTGCAAAAGCAATTAAACACATCCATTACTTCCATGTTTTGAGGAAAGCAAGTCTGCCACTCCTTACATTCCAACAGTGGATTTCACATGCCTCAGTCACTTTTCAGAGGAGAAAACAGAAACCTTTACCAGCCTGGAAGGTGCAAAACAACCCCATTGGCAAACAGCGTAATAGTTTTATCCCCAGATTTAATTCAGGCCCCAATCTACTTGGTGCAAGAGCATGTGTGGACCTGAGCCAGCCTGCGGGACCATGAAGCTGGAAAAGATTCCACATCCTCTCCTCCTTGTCCCTTCAACATGGCTGCAAAAGGAGACTTCCAGGCATGAGCAGAGCAGGGGTTTAACGTGGACCCCAACACTTCTGTGGGGCTGCCAGGAAGGGGAAAGCCAGGGAAAAGCAGAAGTTTCTTTATTCCATGTGGGGAATCACATCCTGGGCACGGCCCAGCTGGAAGACACCAGATGGTGGTGGCTGAGGGTGGGTCTGTCGCCCCACACCAGCCCGGGCACACACAGGCACAGCAACAGCAAGAGGAGCTCTACAGCCATGAGGATCCCGGCTGCAGTCTCATTCACAGAATCCTCAGCATCACTACTAGATAGCCATATGCTGATAGGCTTCATGTACTTGGTGCTGTAATATGTGACAACAAAACAGCCATGATTATTAGTTTCTATTCTGTATTTGGCATTGGAGTTTAGTTTTCACATATAAAATATTGTTCTAATTACTTCCTGGGCTTTTTAGAGCTATCACTTAACTAACCTGGTTTATTTTCCTCTCTCAAGAGCTAGCTGTGCTGCTCCTGCCTCTAACTGTCAAGGGTGATGTTTTATTCCCACTGCTGAATGCAGAAGTCAAACCCATCTGTGTTGTAATGCTTCCTGCAGTCAGAGTTCAAGCACTTCTTTTCACATTCTCCATTCTTGCTGCTTTTTTTCCCCTCCTCCCTCATTTATCACCCCCTGCCCACTCCCTTTCACCACTCCTCAGTGTCTTCTCCTGACTAGGGGACTGCCCAGGGCTCAGTTGCTCCCCCGGCACTCACAGCCCCTCACCCTGGCTGTCCCTGGGGAACACGGGCAGCAAACATCACCCTGGAGCCCAGGTCTTGCAGATCTCCCAAACACCTTCCTCAGCCCCAGAGAAGGGGGAGCTTTGCCACGCACAATATTTGTGACTGGTTTCAGACCAGGCAAATAAATGAGCTTGGGTCAGATTTGAGGGGTTTCTGTTTGCCTTTCCTTGGCAGTGCCTGGTGGGCATTTGTGCTGCCCCAGCTCTGCTGCTCTGTTACAAACACTAGCTTTTGTATTGCAATAAATGAGCAAAATTCACTTCCCATTACGTTACCACTTGCACTAGTAATTTAGATTTACGCAGCACTATTGCTGATTAAATAATTACTCATTGTAAGGGACATTTACTGAAGATGTACCATACCTGGTTTATTACATGGCTGTTAACCCTCCTCTGGCATGTCTTAAATAGTTAATGGGTGGCTACTGAACTGGCAAAGAGTCATTAAGCAGCTGGGCTGCAGGGAAGCTGTTCTGATCAGTGTTGCTCAGGAGGGCTGGTGGGCCCATTCTTGAGAGTGGACACAAAGTCAAGCAGAGCAAAGGGCTTTGGGTCTGTCCCACAGCAGCTGGCCCCTTACCCAAGTCCGCTGTTCAATAAAGGCACATCCCATCAATGATAGATGGGTCTGTCAGGTGGACAGAAGCCCTGGATAACAGCACTGAGCTCTGTGGAGTAGCTGTCTGGATCCTCCTGTGTCATCAGGATAGACTTCAGCCCTTTCAAATGAGCAGTCCTGCCCAAGGAACGGGTCTTCTCCAGCCAGGGTGGGCAGGGATATCGCTGCAGTGCGCTGGGGAGCACAAGCCCTCCCTCTATGGAGGCAGGGACACATGAGGGTTTAGCTTTGCTGTTGCAAATCAAACAAATGACATGGATTTGTAGCCTATCATCTTGACAACCTCCCTTAAACTCCTTATTTCAAACAGAGGATTAATAACCTCGCAGAACAGAGAGAGCCTGGCTCCTCCCAGGGCACAGAGAAGCCGCTGCAGCATCCCTCCCCAGCAGCTGGGTGAGGACCTCCCCACCTCCTGCCCCTACCCCGCACCCTAGAAACTGTGACCCTTCAGCCCACAGATATATTCTGCAGGCTCAGGAGATGCCCCTGATTCAGTCATAGGAATAAGGTAATACCGAAACCTGACTTGCCCCTGCACGGCTTGAATTAGTGGGAAGAGGTCTGTGTGGTAAACCTGACTATTTTCCTCATAATCAGAATAAAACCACTTCAAAGTCAAGCCATGTTCCAGCACTGAGGCACAGAGCCTTTGCTCCTCCCACCCCCATTCAAGTTGGGTAGAAACACCCACCCAGAACATACTTGCAAGTTAAAGCTGTTGGAAGCTACACTTGTCCCTCCACTAACCACACACACATTATTTACTAGTGAGTAGCTACACCGGGCAGCATAGAGGAGGTATTTCATCAAAGTCCTTATGCCACTCAGCCATTTGAGGGCAGACTTTCCATGCAGCTCTGCTGGGCAGCCCCACAGAGCCTGTGGGGTGGAAGGGCAAGTGAGCAGGGAATAGCAGGAAGGTGCCTTTCACACTTCCGCAAGACCTTGCTGCCTTAAAAATGCCACATTTTCAGCCAAGCAGCAGCACATCTAATAAATCACATCTGTACACTGCTTTATTCAGAGGCACTGACAGTTTAGGATTGACGACACCCAGGGCAACCTAGTGTCAAGCACTCCTAATGAAAACTATCCCATTTTGCTCCAGTAGTAGCAGCTGCCAACAGACATAATCTACTGGCATATGGAGAAGGCCATGCTAATCCCTGCAAGGTCATTAACAAGAGGGTGAAAATTACATGCAAAGCACCAGCTGTGGCATCCCCTGCTCCCTCACACTTGATGTAGCAGGGGCAACAGAGGTGAAAAATGCAAGTACAGCTCAGCAGGCCAAGCACTTCTATTAAGAGCACAGCTATTTCCTCCCCCTTCCCCAAACCAAGGCTCAGGACTGCTGAAATTCTTCCTGGGCAGAAGAGCAGAAAGGCTCTCACAACTGCTGCCTGTTTTCACAGTCAGACACAGCTTGAGGGGAGATGAGCTTCATGTCAGCATCACTGCAGGGCAGCTGAGGCAGACAAGCAACAAGGTCTTGGCCCACCTTGTTAACATGGGCTGGGCTCCCGCACCACAGGAGGCAGGTAGCCACATCCCATCATCCCTGACAGCCTGTCACCACTGCCCTGGCTGCCCTCTGTGGAACAGCCGCATAGAGTGTGGTTACATCCTTCTTTCCAAGCATTTCCCTTGGACCACACTGACAACCTGAACCTTGTTTTTTAACACCCATTCCTTATTTGCAAGGCCCCTGCCTGCCCGCCCGCCCTCCTCACATCAGGCACCTCATCTTCTGCGTCCGGGCGGCATTTTGCACCTCTATTGGCTGGTTTTGCCTCCTGCATTGGTAGGTGCAGACTTGGCTACACCGCCAGGTTCACAGGGCACAGAGGTGCAGGTGCCCTCACAGTGAGGAGCAGCACTGTATGGTGTTAAGGGGAAAGCAAGTGTGCAACCTACCTGCCCTCCATCCCTTAATGTGCAAATAAGGACCCTGTCCCTTCAGGATCACCTCAGTTTATGTACTTAACATTTACAAGCACATACGAGCTCTGCATCCATAACCCTGAACTCTCTCCTTAAGAACATTCTCCCCCCATATTTGCATGGGAACTCGGGATCTGGTTTTGTCTTTTCAGTAGATCATGCAAACGGTTTTATAAGCGACAAATCAAAGTCTGTTAAACCCCAGCAACAACTCCCTCAAACACATCCTTGCCAATGTAAACCCAGCCTGTGTAAGGATCGGTCCCACAAACCCCGTTAGTGTTCACATTACTTCGGGTAATGTTTAAAAACATTAACTTCAAAAAACGTAATAGGAAAAAAGCTCTTTAAATGGGCAAAAAGACGAATGGTCTCCAGCAGCATGGCCTTCCCCATACCATAGTGACATTGAATCACTTTGAAGTTATTCACATTTCCATCCTTCCTTGGGAAAACGTTGACAAGGCTTTCACCGGCCATAATGGATCCTCAGCAGCGTCTGTGGGAAGCGTAACTCCATCAAGAGCCCTTCCTCAATTCCTCTTCACACCAGCATCAATTAATGGCGGAGAGGTGACTTCAGAGCAAACCTTCTCATTAGCACAACCAGTTGAGCTGTGGGAAGTGACACAGCTCCCCAGAACACAGCTGATGCCACCTGTGATGGGGTCTTCCAACAGCAACATCTTTCTGCCTCCAGCACATGTGCTGTAGCTCCCTGTTCAAGGGTCAACTTGACCTCCAGGCTCGTAATTGCCACCAGGCTGCAGGTTGGTCTGTGACAGCTGAAAAACACACCAGAAGCCTTGGCTTTACTTTCCAACCTGTAACAGGAGCATCCACCCGTTGCCAGCTCACCGAGAGGCAGCGTCACAGCATACACACACAGCCCATGGTGCTCAACTCACAGTGTACATGTCACATGCGGAAAGTAAAGCACCTGCCGTGCTGGAAGCAGGAGGTGACCCCCAGGTAAATCCTATCCCCACAGACACAGCAAGCCAGGGCTGACAGGGCCAGACTCAGTCCTGGCACATGAGCCTTCATACATCCATTATAATCCTGCTCCCAATTCCACCCCAGGTGGAATCCCATCGCCTTCTTCCTGTCGAGTACAGCAGGGAAAGCACAACTCTATCAAGGCTCCATGCACTGCAACTTGATCTCTGCCTGGCTTGATGTAATATTAATGACAAGTAATGTGTCAAGCCACAGAGCCACAAAACCGATCATATTCCAGCTGTGCTATGCCCAAAGGAGAAACCTGGATCACCTGGACCCCAGGGCAATGCTGGGGCCTGAAAACCCTGCAAATACACAGGAGCTCCTTGCACCCACAGCCCCAGCTCTGCTGCCATCCTGCCCCTGCAGCACCAGAAATACCCCACCCGAGCAAAGCACATGCAGTTACTGTTCTTCTGAGTTAATGGGATGCTTCAGCTAACACAAGGGGATTTGTTTCTGAAAATGATGATTTCCCTGTTGGCAAATGCAGTGATAAACCCCCTGCACAAATCTGTATTTCAGTGGATCTGGGCTGCAGCTCTGTCTCCAGACAGACTCTGTGGTCACACTGCTCCGGTTGCTGTCGTGGCTAATATCAGCATCCCACAATTAGCATGCAGCATATTAATCCACACAAATGAATGAGCCTGGTCCTCTAATCCAGAAGAACACTTGGGGGACCAATTCTTTATTTCTGAGTGCATGATTAGTACAAATTAAAACCAGAATAAGTTTTAGTTTCACCATTTCAGGCAGGTGCATCAAAACACTCTTATCCCCCAGAGCCGAGTTCCAGTAAGAGCGTAACAAGGGGATGTTTCAACTGGAATGATTAGGATAGTCCAGGAAAATTAATTAGGAAGTTGATGGCAGCCTCCCATCAGGAAGAGGCCACAGTGAAGGGGGTACATTCAGAAAATGAAAATGAAAAGGCTGTGCTAAGTGCTGCTGGTGGCAAGGAACAGAAGCGGGATCTGGCTCTGCTCCTTCTCAATCGCTCTCATAAAAGCTCCATTTAATAGGAAGCCGATCCAACATGATCAGCTCAACAACTGGAGCCCAGTTCCCAAACACAGAGGTCTGCATCCAAATCATCCTCATTTAGCTAAGGGCTCCCCATGGCTCTTGATTAGGGCTGGTCAGAGCCATTGGAGCATCTGCTGACCCACACAGAAGGGTGCCAACGACCACACTGGATATTTAACTTGACTTTCTGGAGATCATAGTTACAACAAATGCCTTTTTAACATCACTTCCCCCACATGCCCTCCACCTCCTGCCAGCCGGGGGCTGCTCAGCACATACAGCCTTGCTCTGCTCCAGCATCCTCAGGTGAGCCCACCAGCCACCACCTGGGCTATGGCACCTCCACCCTCCTTTACCTGACAGAGCAATACTCCTGGTGCTCAGCACTTCCTTAGCCGGAAGGAAACACCATCCATCCTCTCCTGTGCACACAGACACAGCTTGGGTTGTCCCAGCCCCCAGAGACATGGCAACAGCAGACCCAAGGCAGGACTGCCTCAAAGAGCAGGGAAGCAGGAATTTCAACATCCACACTCCAGAATTTTCTTCACCTTTCAAACAATAATCCCTTCAAATCTCAACAAATTCCAGTCCAACGTGCAGGAGGGCAAGCAGCCACAGCTCAGCACTGTGTGGCCTCACAGACAGGAACCAGCAAACCCCAACCCCCAAACCAAGGCTGTGGTGAAGGCTTGATGTACATCAAGCTGAGATCGTCTGAGTCTTGTTTTGGTTGGTTTTTTAGTTGAGAAAGGAACCACACACTGGGAACCAACCTCCCTATGGTTATAAAGAAACAAACACTGCTTAGTCTATGGCCCAGACACCAGCAGTAACCCTGAGGAAACACCAAGCACCATGTTCTGCAGATGAGAGCAGCCTCACACCCCATGAACTTGCAACAACCTCTCCCAAACCCAGCCCCACACAACTGACCTTCAGCACAAAGGGAAGGCTCCATCCCAGATCCCAAATGGCCAACACAGACTGACTCCATGGTGCTTGAGGAAAGCCAGGAGGGAGCCAGGAGCCATTAAATAACACCCCTCTAGGCCTCCCCTGCAGAGCCCAGGTTGGGCTCGTTGTGGCTCATTCCTGTTTACAGGCAGCTGTGAGTAAATCGGCTGTTTTGGGTGGAAATAAACCTTCCACCCAACTCCTGCCAGCCCTGTGCGGGGACACAGCCCCCGGGGCCCTGTTTCACTCTGTTGCTTTGCACTTCTGCTAAATACCCCCTGATTTACACCCAGCAAGCGAGGGGAGCCTGGCATCGCTCCCCTGTGCCTGGTGATGAGTATTCTGATGAGCTATTTCCATAGATTGAAAGCGACGTCCTCCCTCGGAACACCAGAAGTGATTCCTGAATTAATTTAGATTTCCCGCTGCCTTGTTCGACCAGCTGGATGTGGCACGCTTCATCTTCCCTGCCAACCGTGCCGCGGGCCCGTGGGGACACTGCACTTTATAAACCTGTCAAGCCCTTAAAGCCGGCCACCATGAGGCATCACGACAAAACACACTGAGGCTTATGGCCACACACACCAGGCAGCCCGGAGAGGAGACCCACCACGGGTGGTTTGGGAAGTGGGGGGATGCTGTTTGCTGCGGCAGTTTCGTTTAAAAGCAAGGGAAAATAAATGCACTGCATGATTTATTCTAAAGCATCCGAGCTGCTGCAGGCTGCAATGCTTTGAGAGCACATGTATGTACATGGGAAACAGGAGATTGTCTCCAAAGTCATTTGCATTCATTCCCCTCCCTCCCTCCTTCGTGCAGTGAGGGTTTTTAAAGGCCTAATCGTGGAGATGGCCAAAAGAGCTTTAACTTGGCAGAAACCAGACACTTTTGGGTGCAGAGCACCTGAAAGAGCGGTTTTCATTTACAAAGCATTGCTCCACCAGTTCCCCCTGCCCGCTGCTTCCAACACTGATTGATTTTGCTACTCTTCCCACAAGAAGATATTCTTCACCCAAACATCGTTGTTTCAGCACCTCTGTGACCTGCCGCAGGACCAGCGCTCCCCACAACCCCCAGCACGCAGCTCCCCTCGTCCCCTTGTGTGCCCGATGCGCCCTCCCGTCCCCTGGGCAGCTCCTTCTGCTCAGACCCGTGCCCATCCCCGCAGCGCCGGGACACGCGGGCCTGGGCTCGGAGCCGCAGGTTGGCCCCTGGAGCCGCGCTCAGCTGGCCACGCTGCTGCCTGCGCTCCGCTTCCCTCCCGCACGGCCGTTTGCTGCCTAACAAGTCAGCATCTGATGAAGTCTCTGCCGTTTGGGTCCCTCAGGGATTATAACGTGACTGCAGCGGGTCCCGGCTATTCTCTGCAGCCCAGCGTGTTGTTGCTTCATTAAACGCCAAATTGTTACATTAATTCTAACTGCCCTGTAGAGATGTAGCTGTCAGGAATGATTTACTCGCCTCCAGCTGACTCTGAGACTCTTTACAGGCTCCTGCGTAGGAGCTGGAAGAGGCCAGTGGCCGGCTGGGAGTGGGATGCGGGATGTGTGTCCAGCCAGACACTGGCAGCAAGTGGCTCTGCCCTGCCCAGAGAGATGGAGACGCTCTTCAGGCCGCAGTGGAAAAATCACCGGAGAGCTGAAGCAGGATGTGGAGTTTGGTTCTGTGTGAACTGCGCTGCTGGTGACCAAATCTGCCTCCTAAAAACCAGCATCTTTGCTGGAGTATTTACTGAATCCCAGCCTCTGGGATATCTCCTTTACCCTGCACTGCAGGAGGAGGATCCGCGTCATCTGGAAGTGTCAAAACCATCTCTGGTGAGCAGGACAGAGCCAGTTGTTAGCTTCCCTCTGTGTTTTCCTTGGGTTCAGAGCAAGGATCTTCACACACAGCAAATCTGTCAGAAGAAGGGGAAGGGACACAGGTCCCCTTCTTTTGGACACTTATCCCTGAGGAGCATCAGTGTTCCCAGAGCCCCAACACAGCAGCGAGGGTGAGTTGGCACCCCTGTGAGCCGCTTGGCCTCAAAGCCCTGGGGCTGCACCAGGGCTCCTTTATTCATCTGTTAGAAATTACCTGAGTCTTCATTCGAAGTGAAAAGAAGACAAAACATCTTGATAGCAAACGTGCAGTTTTATTGCTTATAAACCAGCAAAGATGATTTAAATAGCATCTTCTGCCAGGGGATCGCAGTCAGTGGTCCCTGCAGGCAGCACACACACCTCCCTGACACCCTGCTCACACACACGTGTACGTGTGTATCCTGCAAGAGAAATAATGGGCAGAAACTGTGTCCTAACGCGGACGAGTTTGTTTAAACCTCGCAGCATTGTCTCTATTTGCCTATTAAATTATTTTTCATCTCCAGAGTGCAAAATGCTGAGCACAAAAGCAGTGCTTTTGCATTCTATAGCAAGGTTTTCCCTGTGCCCTCTTCCCTATCCACTACACCCATGTGCCAGCAAACACACCTGCATGTGTGGGTTAGTGCAAAATGCATTCCCACCTAGACACAGAATGCAGATGTCAGAAAGGAAGAAAAAGGCCCTGATTTAAACACCCTTGCTTTTTTCCCTTGTGCATTTTTGCTACCTCGGTTTTCTTGTGGGGCTTTAACAAAGCCATTTGCTGCTTTGAAATGTTATTTTGGTGTATAAATGGTGCAGGTCTCCACTTTCTTGCCTTGTTCCCAGGGACCTGGGTGCGGGCAGGCGGACCGCAGGTGGGATGTGCAAGCTGGTGAGAACACCTTTGCTTGGATGCTCTGATACACCTGGGAGAAGTCACTGGAGGGGACCCAGAGGATGATTCAGCCCCAGCAACTATCATTGCTCCCTGTGGGAGAGGGGTTTCCCCTGGCCCATGTCCCCAAAGGGAACTGCAGGAGCTGTGGAACAGGACGTGGTGTCTGTCCCTCTTACACGAGGGGTTTGGTTTCATTGGCCTCATAGAAGAAATCAGAATGAGAATAAAAGGAGTGAACATCCACTGTTTGACACAAAATCCAATCATTTCCTGCGTCCATAGGGAGCGCGAGTTTAGGCACGACTGCTTCTAAAAGAGGAATACGCTCTTGAGGGGAAGAGATTCATACATTAAATTTTCCTCGTTGAGAGCACAAAACATTTCCTGCCTCCCATGCCAAGCACTCCTGCAAATCAGCAGAGGTTATAAAGCTCACCTGCAAACTGAGCAATGCAAAACCCCTCTCCCTAATTCTGCCTGGGTTTTACAAGCTGTCACTCAGTTGGATTGTGTTGGGTTTATTTGCTTCTTCCAAATTGGTTTTCTTTTTAACGGGAAGAAAGCATTTATATGAATGGGATCCCTGACAGGAGAGGCTGAAACACAATCCCGGAGTTTTATATCGGGACATCCAGGGAGCTCTTCGCGGTGTTCAGGCGAGCACAAGCGCCGGCAGCTTCCCACCTTCTGCCTTGCAGAGCAGAGCACAAAGGCAGAGGGGGGGAATTTGCATTTCTTCCTTTCTTAAATCCAGCCGTCCATTGGGAATTCCCCGGGCGAGAGGAACAACAGCGCCGGTTATTTGCGGGGAGGGAAATGATGAAACAAAGGTTTCTAAAATGCATGTTCAATTACCGCGGTTTCTGGGCAGCATTATCCTAAAACATTTCTATGTTCTTACTTCTGTCTGTTGTAGGAAATCGGAGTCTTTTAGAGTATTTTTTTGCTCTTTTATAGTAAAATATAATTTACACTTGAACTGCCAAAGGCCATGATGCAAAACACACAGATTTGGTGCGGGCGTTTCTGGCTCATAGGGCAGGAGAGCGGAGAACAAACTCTTGCTTTCTGTTTGGATGAAGTTGTATAATACGCTTTTAAAAATCCCATTGTTTTCTAATTACTCCATACGTTTCAATGAGGAACATCCCTGCAATGTACCTATGGGCTGGCAGCAACAGTTGTCTCTATTACTCCATTCTGGAGAAGGAATAAAAAGCTGCTCCAGCTCAGGGCTCAGACTCAGAGCTCAGACCCGGCTGAGGCAGATCTGTGCTTGGCTGCAGGAGACGCAGCTTCACCCATCTGGAAACTCCCTCAGGAGCAGAGACACAAACAAATGTGCATGAACCACCCCCAGGTCCGTGCTGCTGGGGGGTTACACCAGCAGCCGCATGGTGTCACACAGTGGGGTTTCTCCCTTCCCTGCTGTAGCTGTTGGGCTGGGTCTCCCGAATAAGGAGTGTGGTTGTCTCCTGACTGACTGTTGCAGCACCAAGCAGTGTGTATGCACCTGTATTGCCTTGGCAGGCTCCTGATAGCTCACTGAGAGCAGGAGCTGGAGGTGTTCCTTCTCCTCAGGTGCAACCTGTAGCAGGAGGGGAAAAAGCTCTAAAGATGCTTACGCAGTGCTGGTGGTTAACAGTATTTTGCATCACTCTGCCCCAGGATCCCTGCAAAGTGCAGGACAGCGTGTGCCCGAGCAGCATGTGCCAGAGCATCACTGATGGGGCTGGGCCCAGAGGCAGCTGCTCCCCAACCCTGGCGCTGCCCCCTGCCCATGCATGCTGCTGCTCTCTAACTCCCCCTCTCAAAGATGCTCAATGCAAGGAAGACCCCGGTACAAATATCCCCCAATTACCCAGGGGAGTGAGAGCATCAAAGCCCGGGAGCTTTACAGTGTCCCCATCAGATTCCTAAATCAGAGACTTCAGCAAAGTGCTTCACTTGGCTCTCGGGAGCGTGACCACAGGCACTGCGTATGAAGATGTTTGTGCACATGTGCCTCTTGTGTGTGCAAGCACACATGGGATGTATGTGTTCAATCAAGCTTAATCCTGAGGGGATTCTTCTTTTCTTTCTGATTTTGAAGTATTCCAATAGCTGACTTGTGGTGTTTCATGTGCACAACTTGCTGCTCACAGACATCACCCTTTGCTATTTTCCATTGCTTCAGCAGCACAGATTTCTGCTTATACCTTTGTAATGGATGCTGGAGAATAACCATGACCCATCAAAACCAGCTTGACTGCGATCAAAGCCTGGGCATGCACAGAGCAGTAAATACTGTTTGGATCTCCCGAAGACTTCCAGCCTCCACAACAGTCATTTTTTGTTTCAGCTTATCAAAGCATTTTTCCAAAGGTAGGATTGTTCGTCTATGAAAAGGGAAGAGGGATACAGAGTGTATTTCAACCCTTTGTTGAATCATGGCATCGAGTTTTGAGGGCTTTCACTTTCAGTTTCATGTGTTGCGTTTACCTGCATTGATGCTTTTGACGTGTATTTAGCAGAAGACTATTCAAAGTTTAGCTGACAAATTTATTTGTAATCTTGAAGTATTTGATCATCAGAGAGAAAGAGAGAATATAAATAAGAGACACCGGACAGCCACATCATCTACAGTTAATGCCATAGTTTTTACAGGTAACAATATACAATTGTCTTGCCCAGATCTGCGGAAAGACACAAATGCCTGGAACAGGGAAGTGGCACCAGGCAAGTGTGTGCTCGCTCAGACGTGCAGCCCCCCAAGAAGGTATTTGGCAACAAGACATCAGGGTGATTTTTGGGACACTTTGCAGTAAAACTGCTGCAAAGGAATTCAAAGGAAAAGCGGAAGAGTCACAACCCAGAGCCGACAGCGTTCCCAGGTGAGGACAAACCCCTCCAGACCTCGCGATGAAAGCGTGGTTATTTGGAATAACTACATCTAGTCACGGTTCAATGCTGATCTGGAACGATAAAACTAGCAATCTACAAATTAAAGAGGTGAGAAGCAGAATCAACGCACGGTTCCCATTTGACAAAGGAGAAGGGGTGCGGAGAAGTGATTGGCATATTAAAGAGCATTTCATTATAGAAAAGTTAATGTAAATTCAAAATGAAACATAACATACCGCATCGGATATAAAATATCTGCTGGAAGAACAGTTTCCTACCATGGGCTTCTGACGTGATTCACTATTAACATTTCTCCTATAGAAATATAGACATTCCACACCTTTTACCGTGGATGAGGACTTTATTTTCTCTTAAAAAGGTTTCGATGTGGATGGGTGATGAAACAAGTCCTCGCTTTGGAGAGTGCACTGACAACACAAAGCAAAATACCTCATATCAAATCTGTAAAGCACAAGTCTTGGTGTTTAGTAAAGACACAAGAATGGGCTTGGATGCTCCATGTGCCCGGCACTGCACTGCAACTGTCTTTGCCCACCGGCCTCCAGCCCCTGCCTCTGGGTCACCATCCAAAAGCACATCTGCTCTCTCCATGTCCTGATGCTTCCCTGCCCCGCTCAGCAGTCCCGGTTTGTCCCTTCTTCATTTCCAGGAGCAGATGACATTTCACAGCACCGAGTCCTTTCCCTTCCCACTGCGCGGTGATGAACCCTCTATCAAAACTGAGCATGGTCGACTTCATCCAGCCAAGAGGCCGGGCTGGCGGGGAAATCCGGGTATCCCCCACTGCTGCCGGTGGAGAGGTCGGAGCTGGGTCCATTCCCAGCCAGGACCCTCATGGATGGGGGCACCCCCTGTCCGCTTTGTCCCATGATGCCCAAGCCGTTGTCTGGGTAAACCAAGCTGGAGATTAAAGGCTGGTGGCCTGGCAGCGCTTGCAGGGAAGCTGGTGACTGGGGTATCCCGTAGGGGCTGTTGGATCGCAGGTCATGGTACTGGTCCTGAGCTGGGATGCCGCTGTGATCCATAGCAAAGCTCCCGTTGGTCCCAGCCTGTCTACCCAGAGCAGGGGATGCTTCATTGAGATTGCTGTAAATCCCATTGGAATGGCTCATCTCAGACATAGAAGGCTCATCTGAAAGAGAAATGGACTGGTTTTACTGGGAGAGCAATGCCCACGGCTGGCATTGTTTGCACGGGAACTCCTGCAAGCTCTGGGAATAGAGATTAGATGGACGGGAGCCGAGCAGACATGCACTTCCCACTTGTATTTCCTTATTATTTCAATTCTTATTGACAGATCTTCATAGCCATGGGGTTATTATTGGTTCAGAGTGCACACACTGAATATGTTTTGGATCTTCAAAATAAGCACAAAAAGTACATAGTGGAATATGACCGTGATTTAAAAATAACCCCTTGAAGGGGAATGTGAGTTCAATGTCTTTGCCCCTTTTGCTCTGCAGCTCTGGCTGTGAGGTTTATCTGGAATTTTGGTAGCACTTTTAGGAGCTGCCTGAACATTCATTGAAGAAAGAACTCCCCATTGCTGAGGAGGAAAAGGCGCTAAAGCTCAGCAGTGATTTTTTGCTCAGAAACTGATGAAACGCATTTGTATGACCTTAAAACACCTCTGAAATATCGGTGGTTTTTAAGTTACCTCCCAAACCGGTTTGCATTCGTTAGGGGCAGCGGGAGCTGCTGTGCTGCCCGGGCTGCAAACCCGTCTGTGGCATCCAGCTGGCAATTTGTTTGACATTGTTTAGTTATTATTTAGTGTGAATTCATATTTCATGGTGCTGATGCACAGCGCGTACGAATAGAGCTGGAAATCAAGTAGTTTTTAGGAACACGAGGGAGAAGCTGGGACGCAGAGTGTGTGTGTGTAAAGATCCCTAAGTTATAGACATATGTGTGTGTAAATACACCCACAGATCTGCATTTCAGCTACTCTCCTGTATGCCCAAAACCGGTGCACACACACAGGGGTTTGGCACAGCGGTGGCACGGTCCAGATGCCGGCTGGAGGTGTGGGGTGAGAAGTGGTGGTGTAGGCATGGCCCTGGGTTTGTCAGCAGGAATCTCTGCTCCGAAGGTGGGACCCGCCGGTACACAAAGCTCCTGGTGCACAGCGATCTCCCTTTTACAGCCCAGCAGAGGGGTAACTGCTCCCATAGAGCCGGGAGAGGAGTCCTAAAGCAAATCCATCCCCCCCCCTTAAACAGAGCGAAAGAAAGATTCCACACACTTTTCCCCATGGAAGCGCTCAGTGACTCCGGGCTCCGGTTTCTGTATTTCCGAGAGCCCCTTGAAAGGGCTGAACACGAGCAGCGGCTCCAACACCCGCGGCGCTGCCCGGGAGCTCTCCCCGCTCTCCTGCTGCTCCCTGTTGATACTGCCGCAGCCCCGAGGAGCCGAGGTTCCGTTGCAGCTGCTCCGGTCCCCCCATCCCGGCCAGCACCGGGCAGCCGGGGCCGCAGCGCGGTGAAACCCGCGGCTCTGCGCGCCTCCGCCTCGGGCACTTGATTTCACTCGTGTTATAGCTGGAGATTATTAACGTAGCATTGGGGTGGGCAAAAGCAGCCTCGTGGGGAGGGACCGCACGGGGCAAAGCCCCTTCACCGACCTGTGAAGGAGACCTCGGCGTCGCTGTCTGGTCCCTCCTCCTGGATGCTGTCCTTGTCGGACTTGGAGGTCCCCCGGGACCGCTTCATGTTCCTGAAGTACTGACCCCACCGCTGCCTCCCCGCGTCCTTCTTCAGCCTTTTCTCCTTGGCCCTGCGATTCTGGAACCAGACCTGCAAGCGGGGCAGGCCGGGGAGCTCCCTCGCTGCCGGAACGGGCCCCATCTCCCCGCCGCTCCCCCTCGCAGCCCGGGCAGCCCCGGAGGGGCCCGAGGGCCGCCCCCCTCACCTGCACCACCCTCATGTCCAGCCCCGTCTCCGAGGAGAGCTGCTCCCGGACGTGCCGCGCCGGTTTGGGCGAGTTGTTATACGCGTTCTTGAGGGTCTCCAGCTGCTTGGCCGTGATGGTGGTGCGGGGCCGCTTGGCCGTGGACTCGGCCTCTGCCGACACGTGGAGAGTTAGAGGTGAAGGAACCCCAGCCAGCCACCCCCCGACGGAAGGATGCCCCCTGCATCCCTCCCGCCCGGTGCGTGAGCACATCCCGGAGGGCAGGGGGGCCCAGGGCCGGCTCCCTGCTGCCCTCGGAGGAGAAGGAGGGACGGGGCGAGGGGTACCTCTCTGCTTGGCCGTCTCGTAGTCCGCCTTGCAGACCAGCCTGCTGTCCTCCATGAGGTAGAACTCGTCGCCGGTGGCCAGCTGCCGTTTGCAGACGATGCAGGCGAAGCAGTGCAGGTGGTAAACGAAGTCCTGGGCCCTGCGCACCACCTGGGTCGGGGGGATGCCTTGCTGGCAGGCGGCACACTTGGTCCCGAAGCGCCTGAGCGGGGAGGGACAAGCGGCGGCCCCTGAGCGCGGCGGGGCCCCGGCGCTGTCCGCGGCGCTGAACCCGCCCGGCGCCGCCGCTGTCCCCGGTGCTGAACCGGCCCCGCCGCCGCCCCGGCTCCCGGCGCCCTCCCCGGCTTCTCCCCGTCCCCGTCCCGTCCCCACGCACTTGAAGAAGTCCTCCTTGCAGTAGACGCCGTCCCCGCGGCTGAAGCACTTCTCGGCCAGCTGCGTCTGGCAGTCGGAGCATTTCAGGCACTTGCTGTGCCAGTGCCGGTCCAGGACCTTGAGGATGAACCGGTCCACGATGTGCTGGTTGCAGCCGGCGCACAGCGGGATCTCTGCGGGGAGGCAAACCCCGTCAGCCGCCGCCCCCCGAAACCAGTTTTGGGACGAAAAAGATTCGTTTTCGTTCAAATCCGTTGGCGCGGCGCTGTGTGAGCCTCCCCCCGCGCCGCGGAGAGCAGCGAACCCCCGGACCGTGCCCTCCGGGGGAAGCAGCCGGGAGCACCGGCGAAAACAAGAAGGAAAAGGATGGGAACGAAATGACCCCCCCGTGCCCACCGCGGCAGCAGCGGGAAAGTTGCGATGCAATTATTCCATGCTCTTGTATTTTCCCCCTGCACTCCAGAAATTCACCCGCAAATAACGGCGGGAGGGAAGGAAACTACCGAACATCACGAGGATTGCACTCAGAATAAAACCACGGTCTGCTTGTCCCGCCGCCCTGCAGATACCCACAGAGATGGTACAGAAAGAGATGACATAAGGATACAGATACAGAGAAATAGGGATATAAAACTGAACAGATTCAGCAGCCAGAAAAGAAAAATGTAAAGATATATAGACATAAATATATAGACATCGGTATAAAGGTATAGAAATAGGTAGGTGAAAATGTGAATATAGAGGTACATAAATATAGATATATCGGTATGGGTACAGATGGAGAGAAATACAGACACGGCTGTATAAAGATGTAAGAGTATCCATGTAAAGAATAACTCGATATAGATACAGAGAGATGCACAGCTCTGCGGAGGGGAGCGGTGGCGATGATGCCTTTGTAGGTATTCATCGTTTCAGCCATTCACCGTGTCCAAACAAATAACCCCGCATAACGGCGGTGCCAAAGGCACCGCGCGGTAACACGGCAGAGCCCCGCGAGGTCCCGGGGCAGCCCGGCACGCGGCTCTTACGCTGCATGGCGGCACCGCGGACCGCAGCCGCGCCGCTCTCTCACACGGGCCGCCGGCACTGGCGCATCTTCCGCTGGGTGCGGGCGCAGCCCCGCTCCCCGAAGTCCCCCCAGCCCGCAGCCGCCGCCCCGCTGCGGGGTGCGGAACAGTCTCACTCCCCCTCGGGCTCCCCCACATCACGGCGTCGGTTCGGTTCTGTGTCCCCCATCCCCGGCGGCGGCCACCCCTGCGCTGCCGGGGTTTAATGCGCTAAAGCGGGTTGCTTGGAGCCGCAGCCCTCCCGCCCGTGCGGCTCTGAAGCGCCGGGAGGGCACCGGGCTTATTTAATCCCCCCCGGGCCGGCGGCGCGTCCCCTCCCGCCGCCCCTTCCCGGCTGGGCACGGCGGGAGGGCCACGGCCGCTGGCGGCGGCGGAGGCGGAGGTAACGCCGGCCGCGGCCCCGGGCTCGTTGTGAGTCGCGAAACTCGGGATCTGCCCCCGGTCCGGGCACAGCACAGCGCGGTTCGGCCTCCCTCGGGGCACAGAACCCCCGCCGGGCCAGGCTGCCGCCGCCCTGCCCCGGACCCCCGCCCCGGTGAGCCCCGCTGCTCCCTTCCCGCTGCCTCCCCGAGCCCCGACGGAGCCCGTTCGGGGACCGCGGAGCCGTGAACGAGGGTCGCGTCCTACGGGAAAAGAGCGCTTCCGCGTCGTTCCTTCCCCAGGAGTTCGCTTTCGGCGGCGTCGCCTCCGGCCCCCGCGATAGCAAAAGCATCTCCCGATGCTCGGGGTCAAACGCGCAACTCCCGCTGCTGCGATGCCCGCACCGCGGAGAGATGCAGAAAGACGAAACCGGGCAGGACGGGGGGCACCGGCCCGGCAGCGGGGGCTGCCCGACCCCGGGGTTCGCTGCCGGTGACATCTCGGTCCCCGCACTCTGGGGGTCCCGTCCCGGCTCCTCGCCGTTGTGTTTTTAAGGCCCCGTCAGCCGAGGTTGATGCTGGCGAGAGCCAGGACGGCCCCGCACTGGAACAGGACCCGCTGCCCGGGACCCGGCTCTGCCACCCCCCGTAGGACCCTCGGTGTCCCGGATACGCCAGGGGAGGGCAGCGCGGTTCTCCCCGCCCCGACGGTGCTGTGTTCGTTCGTTAAACGGGAGGAAAAAAAACGTTTTGGAGAGGAATTAACGGGAGTTTTTCCAAAGGGGGGAAAAAGCCCCATCGGAGCCGGTCGGGGCTGCGGGGGGGATCCCGCCGTCAGGAAGGGGGTGTCCGCAGGCAGAAAATCCCCGTTTCCCCCCTGCCCTCGTTGTGCGGGACCGGCGGGGCCCCGGGGCAGCAGCCGCCGCTCCGCCGAGCTGGGCAGAGCTCCCGCCGGGGCCGGGCAGCGCCGTGAGCCCGGGGCAGCCGCCGCCTCCCCCCGGGAGCGCGCGGAGAGCCCCAGTCCCGACCCGACGGGACACAAACGGGGCCGGGCAGCGGGGGGTGTCCGGTGGCAGAAAAGAGCGGGAGGGGGCTTGGGCGGACGGAATGGACCGGGATGGACGGGAGGGACCCCTCGGAGCCGCCGGGCCGCCCCCCCTCCCTGCGGCCAACCCCTACCGCGGCCCCGAGGGAGCCCCGGGGAGCGCGGAACCGGCACAGACGGCGGTCGGTTCCCACCGGGGCACGGGGAGGTTTCCGCGCTCCCCCCGTCCCTCACCTGGGCTCCGCGGGAAGGGGCAGAGCTCCGCGGCCTTCTCCGAGCCGGCGCGGACCCTCTCCAGCAGCATCGCGGCCCCCGCGGGCGCGCCGGGCGCCGTCCGAGGTGCGCGGGTGGCTGCGGACGAGTGGCGGAGCGGCGCGGAGGGGAGCGCAGGGAGCGGCGCGGGGGGTGGCAGCCGCCGCCCGGGGCGGAGCGGGGCCGGCGCGGGGGGGCGGGCCGGGGGCGGCACCGACCGTCGGGCCGGGCCGCAGCTGGGCCGCGGTTCGCCGTGGAGCTCTTTAGCATCACAAAAGCGAGAAGGAGACGGGGGGGGCTTCGTCCCCCACGTCCCACGCGTGGCCGGCGCGGTGGCACCGGGGAATGGCAGTGAGGAGGGGGAACCTCCCCCGGGCCTGCGTTTCGTTTGCTCCCGGGTCTCCCCAGCACCGCCCGTGGGGAGCGGGGGGGGGGGGGGGGGCTCTTCCTCCTCCAGTAATTAGTTAATGAGCAGCGAGATAACGGTGAGGACTCGAGCCTGACCCGTGGCGACCCGCGTCCTGCTGCTGGAGGAGGTGAATTGCACTGATTGAAGACGGGGCGGACACGGACGTGTGTGCATCGTGCGTGTATCTGCATGTGCGTGTGCAGGAGCACACGTGTGCACATGGGGGTGTGGGACAAGGACACACGCGGCTGCAGGTGCAGTTGTGTGTGTGCAGGGTTGTGCACTTGTTTGTGTGTGCGCGCACTTGCGTGTGCCAGCCCGCATCCCTGCGTGCAGCCTGTGCGCCTGTGTCTGCACCGGGATGCTCGTGCCCTGTTCCATGGGTGCTCATGTGTCCACGTGTGTGAAGGTGTCGGTGTGATCACGGCTGTGTTGTGCCCGTCTGTGTCCCCCCGTGTGCGCCTGCTGGGGTGGACGGCCCCATGCGTGCGCCCCGCTTGCCCCAGGCAGCCGGAGCTGGTAATTGTGGTTGTTACCGTGAGCCCGTTAATCCCCGAATCCCTTTACCTCCTGCTCGCAGGGGATTACAAATTAATAAAAGCAGCTTAGGGCCCGGAGCCTCCCAGCACGCACAGATGCTCCCTCCGGACAGCAGCACCGCGACTTTCGCCCGGCCCCGAGCTCCCAACCTCAAGTTGGCCCTGCACCGACGGAGCGCATCGGATGGAGCAGCGAGGGCCCAGGCCAGCCCCCAGCACAGGGCTACAATGGGCAGCAGTTGCGTTGCCTTTGAGGGTGGTGAGGACAGGGCACTCTACCCATCTGTGTTGGTCCTCAGGACGTTTGGGCGCTGAGGCCGTTCCTCAGGTTCCCAGGGGAATGTCACTGCTTCCCAGGCAAGGTCACGGGGCAGCAAGGAAATGCACATGGCTCTGGAGCAGTGCATGGCGGTGCCCAACTTCCAATATCCTCACCTGCACTTCCCAACCCTTTTGATTCCTAAAACCACCCTGGAGTACTTCAGCAGGGAGATAACCGGGGTTTTCACCAGCTCACACGTCCCACGCCCTCAGTGCCAGTATGGATGAAGCCACAGAAGGATTCAGAAGCCTCAGTGGACATTAAAGCCATCCTGGCCAATGGGCACGGAAGGCAAAGGGAAAGGAAGATTCGTGTGTGTGTGTGTAGGGCAATGGGCAAATCATCAGTCAGAAACCAGTTGTGTCCATCACGGCCACAGACATTCACTGACGCGAAGTTATGGGGTAACAGTGACAGAAATGGGGTTCACGTTCACCCATTCCTGGTGCTTTTCCAAACGCCAACCGCTGCGGCTGGGAAGGGGGGCGCGCGCCAACTCTCCCTGCGGTACAGAGCTTGAGGACACAGGGGAAAACCAGAACGTGCCAAATGGCTGCCATTTATTTCCCACAAGCACATTACAGCTCAGTACAAAACGGTCACTTCCTTCCTACCGAGGTGCGAGACTGAGTGAAAACCAACAGCGCAACCCCAAGAGACGTGACAACGTCCGGCCACAAAGACAACACCGAAGTCACTCTGATGGCACAGTCACTGTTTCCAACAGCTCGGGTGCAGCGCAGCCCTGCACAACGCACCCGGGACCGTGTGCCAAGGCGGTCGCTCCCAGCCGGGTCTGAGCAGCAATAGCCGAGAGTTCTCAGGAACATCTCCATCACGTTCCCACAGCTTTTCCCTCTTTCCCGGCACATTCCAGAGTCCTCCTTTCATTTCCTAGGCAGGTTTGGTCCTTCCTCTTCAAAAACACCTGAAGAGCAAAGGCGGCTCCACGCACAAAGAAATCCTCCTTGGAAGTAACTGGCGCCAGCGTGGTGGGATCCCCATAGGGAAGTGGGCTGCAGCAGCTCCTGTGGAACGAGCCAATTCCCAAATCCAGCCTCCAGGACTGAGCAGTGTGAGGTGACTTTTCAAAGGAAACATGTTCTTGTACTGCACCCCCCAATAACTCCGCACGGCGTGAAGCCGTGGGATTATGCAAGAGGACTACATTCCGGCTCTGTACTCATGCCCTTCCCAAACACCAGCCCTGGGCCACAGCTGTCATGGACAGGACACTAAGCTAGTTAGAAGTATCAGGCTAATGAACCTCCAGCTCCAACCCCTGCCACAACCTTCCACCAGAGCAGCTTGCTCCAAGCCCCATCCAACCTGGCCTTGAGCACCGCAGGGATGGGGCAGCCACAACATCCACGAGATAGAAAATGAGAACAAGCAACCCAAGACTCACACAACCGGAATCAAAACCAAGAAGACATTTCCAGATGAGGTCACTACCAGCAGTGAGGTGAATACCTTGGCTGGTTCACTGGCAATAGAGCTAGAGCATCAATGCGGATATTAACATCCTAATTCCGTACTTTTACACTCTTAGGAAACAAACCCAAACCACTGATAGGTTGAGCATTGCTTCATTTTGTCACATTTCCAGCAGGGTCACAGCAACATCAAAAGTAATGGTGTGGAGTAAAAAGAACCCCCACCTTACTCCAAACCCACAGCTGCTGCTGTTTGGATGGCAAAACCATCACTGCAAACCTTTTGTGTTTGTATACAGATGAAAAGCAGCAGAACCAACCAAAGCCAACACACTCATGCATTTGCTGCAGCTCTAACTCACAGCAGCAATGACTGACTTCAACTTCAAAGCACGCACGAACGCTGACAGCAGGGAGTTCAGCACTCCCACAGAAATGGACCAATTCTCCAGACCCAGGACCGGCTGTGCTGCGGTTCTGGGCTTTGACTGTGGTGCTGTTGGAGAAGCTGAATGTCCTCACTTGCCCGCTGACACCAGCATCTCCCGGATCAGACCACTTCAAAGTTGCCTGATTTTCAAGACTCCATTTGGAAACTCTGGGCTTTCCTCTCAATGAGCCTCCTCACTGGATTCCAGCACAAAGCAAGTGGCACTGAGCGACACCGCTTCATCCTCTGCCTAGTTACCCACAAACTGTTTCAGTACCCAAGCCCAGGTGCTGTAATTACAGGTAGTATAAATTCCTGAAGAGACCCGCAGTTGCTCCTTGGGACAGGACTCTGGAACAAGAGTCCTTATAAAGCACAGACACATGTTGATGTTAAATCAGGGTCACAGGAAGAGGGAAGGTTCCACATCCAACTACAGCAGCAGCAGCTCTCAGAGGTGCTCCTGCAGCTCTCGGAGGCAGGAACTGGCCTCCAGCTTTGTGGAGAGAGCATGGAGTCAGGTTTCTCCCATCAGAGCACAGCCATTGGGTGCACACAATGAACAGCAAAGATGGGTTAAGAACAGCACTGACCATGCACCTCATCATGCACGTCAGACCAACAGCACCGTGTGAAGGAGAGGCTTTTTCCCCCTGACACACGTGTGCAACAACCACAGAAGGTTGTTTCTTTGTCTATGCGCTATTCTGAGAAACTTGAGGAACAGGGGACAGTAAATCTTTGAAGCTCACTTTTGTTTATGCCAATTGGAAACTGCAGAAACATTCAGCGAACAAACAAGATCTGATCATGAGAAAATCTCCCTGTTGGGCTTTTGTGCTTTTAGGCTATTCTTGCCAGGCTTTAAACTTTTTATGCTAAGGTTTATGATGGCAATCTGAGGAGGACACGCTAACAGTATAAATACAACAAAGTGGCCAAGGACTATTCCTTGCTGTGTAACAGGGGAGCCAGCGAACATTCAATTTAATTAAAAGTTGCAAATATAGAATTGAAAGGAAAAGCCTTTTTATATAACACAATTAATCTGTAGAACTCCCGCCACAAGAAAACATTGAGGCCAAAACCTATTAGGATTAACTAAAGATTAGGTAATGGATAACTCCAGCATGCTCAATTACATCGGATAGGATTATAAACTTCACTATCCAGGACGTGAATTATCCCCCAGCCAGGATCAGAAAGGAACTCCTGTTCCGCATGGTAATTTTATAACTATGGTCATGGCTTCTCTAAGCACTGCAAAGGCAGCTGCCACATTCCCAACTGCTGCCCCATCCCAGAATGGAGCAGCTCTCGGACTGAGTAAAACCCTTCGTGACGGAAGCAGAGCAGTGCTCCAGCAGAAGGGCAAGAGAAATGGGCTGTTCGTCCAAGTCCTCCACGGACAACGTTACAGGTAGCAGGTGATGCTGAGGGCTCAGAACTGAAGTGTTTACACTACCTTACAAGAACATCACCTTGCTGTACTGGAGTTGTCAACATCATAAGAAACTCAGTGTTCCCCAATCTCTGAATTTGTTCCTGCTGATGCAAATCTCAGTGTCCTTCATTAAAACCTCTTTCCCTTTTCTGGAGTGCAGCAGAATTGGCTTCCAGCTGCATAACACAATAATCGCTCAGCTACTTTTCTGGTTCATAAATGAGTGAGGCGAGTTATCCAATGCTCCATTAAGACATCTGATGGAGGATGAAGTGAAGCACTGGGTCCAAGTCTGTCTTTGCCTTCATATAAACTCCATTAAACTGGATGACAGCATTAGCAATCAGAACCAGGCTGCTCATTCAGATACTAACTGCCCTAAAACTCTCATCCTAGCAGGGACAGACACAGCCTTGGCTGGAATGCACAAGAGAATGGAAGACTTATTTGGACACTTAGTGCTTTCCCCTTTAAACATGCAATGTAAATAACATTTCAGAGCGTCACATCAGGGGGTTTGGAATTCATTTAATCAGAATTGAACCTGCTTCCTGAAAAAAGAATTATCTGAACTTGTGCTTCTCCAAATGAAGCAGCCAAAGAAACAGCATCACCGCTCAGTACTCGGGAGGTAAAGCCACCTCTGGATAAATTAAAAAGACCTAAACCCAACAACTACTGGACTTGAAGCACACAAAACAATATCCAATTTCCTTCTCAAGCAGGCGCAGCTGATTGCATAATGCAGTGTTTACTCTGAAAATGAGTAAAGGATGAGGGTGGCAAGTCACGGAACAATCTCAGCTGACAAATGCAATGCTTCCTTCAGCGGACGTTTCATGATAGCGCTGTGTGCCTCTTACCGATGAGGGTTCTTACAGTGAGCTCCCGACATTAAGCTAAACACTTGTGAAATGACTTGGGAAGAAAGGGTTCTGAAACAAGGAATACTGTATATAAAATCCCTGATCATAAATATTAAAGCTGTATCTGGTACTGAACAGCCATGTACAATGAAAAGGTTGTTTCCGATATAACCTTCTACACAGAAGACCGATAATACTTTACTTTCCACCGTTTGGATCTCATTCGGAAGAAAAAGTACATTATCATTAGAAACAAGGATGAGGCTACGTACAGAATGACACACAGACTCATGTCTATGTTGGAAAATCCAATCCCCAAGAAGGACACGGCCTGCTTCGCCTCTTTAAGGGTGGCTGATCGAACCGCGCTTTTATCACTATCTTTGACAGGTCCATGATTTGCTATTAGTTTATCTAACACCTTAGATTCTGAACCTAGCACGTTTTCTTCATCCTGGATCTTATTTTCTCTGCTTCCACTTGGTTTCTTCTGTAGGCTTTTGTCCTTCCCCTCCCTTGTATCCCCCTGTTCAGTTTCACTGGAGTCTGTCTGGCTTTCAGCATATTTATATAGAATATTTTCACTGCTGTAGTGATACTTCATGAACTGCAGAACTTGGGCTTCATTCCAGCTGTGCAATCCTTTGATTTCCTCATGACATGTAGGACAAATGTCTGGAGTTGGCCACTGAACCTTGGGGAATTTTGGATCTTCAGTCAAAGCACCTAATTGGGAGAAGAAAATAACAGTATCAGGAGTGAACGAACTAGGAAAGCTGAACCTTCCCTGGAAACCAGAGTGCTTTCATAAGCTTCCTTATGGACTCGATAATGTTCTGAAGTGTTGATCTTGTTTCAGAACACAAACACTAAATCATAATTACTTTCATCTTCTCTCAGCTGTTGTGCTCACTTTCAAATACAACAAGATGCTACGATTGCTGCTTTCAGAAGGCATGAAGCCATCATCTGAGCCATGCAGGGGTTAACTCGAATTACAGTTCAAAACAAACTGCTCTTCTGCACTCACTGCTCTTTAATCCCGAAGCTTGGTTTGCAGCAGCAGTTTCAAGGCCAAAGACTTGCAGATATTTTCCTGTTTCTGTATTGTGAACCATTCCAGCCTGGCTGGCTTTTTCATAGCTTGCGTTATTACTATAGCAAACTATTTTTGGTACTTTAAAAGCCATTATCATATTCATATTTTTCAGCTTGCATTTTAGCATTTAAACATATAATGCTGCCTTGAACTACATTCAGTTTTAACTTTTTGGCTGCTCATAGCTCTGGCCACCTTTCCATCTCGATAGCAAAGAGCTGAATGCTGTAGCTAGTGCTGCACTGCTCTAAAAAATAACACTTTAAAATGAGGATGGAGGCAATTTTTAGAACAAATCTCTGCCTGGAAAAAGCGAAGTTAATTTCTTTAGCTGATTGTTATTAGTGCACTAATGCTTAAACTAGTTCAGTAAGCTTAGGTTCTTGTTTTATTATTAAGGCAAGAAACTTTGGGCTTTTTAAGCAAAATGCTGTTTAAGGATTCAAAGATAATATTTGCCTCTGATATTTACAAGTAAGAGAACGCGTCTGTGTTTGGGATATCTTAAAGATCACTCAATCAATTTGTTTCAGTAGAAAAAGTAGAAACAAAACATCTTATGGTAAGATTACAAACTGAAAACTTGCTGTACTTCATGTTTTCCTGCCAAAGAGAAGAATGCCATAAATCCTGCACATTCTGAAGCAACAGAGCCATATACAGCAATCGCATGACCTACACTTGAAGGCTGTGCCAAGGTGTTTTCATTGACCAGTCAAACATCATTCCTCATGGAAAGCTATATAATATTACCAGCACTACAGATGCAGCTTTTAAGGATTAAAATCTATCACTGTCCCAAAGAGAAATTTTAGCAAACTTAAAAAGCATAATCTAACATTATTATTTATTCCAGTATGTTTCTACTTCTCACTAAAAGGGTATTTTAGCTGGCTGCTGAATCATCTAAATCAATATCCATACGAGTTTTCCAATAACTTAATGTTCTAAATAAGTATATTGCTCCACTGCTTAGCAACTCCAAGTCAACAGGACTACCTTTCTCCACGTTCAACCTGGCAGTAGTAACAAACATTAGGGGATGTTTTTATTTAGTACCTCGCCATTTACTTTTTTCTCCTTGGAGGAAAGGAGACACACTGTTTATACTCACAGCAGTATTTAATACTGCATAAATCTTGGGAATTCAGCATAACCATAATACAAACACAATACAGCATATTTAAATTGTAACTAATGCTACACCACACAGATACATAACAGCTGACAGGGATTTCGTACAAAGAGAAACCAATTTTCTTTAGTGCTTTAGTTACTTGATATCCCCATAACAGAACGGATTAAATATAACCAGTATTTTAACAGTACTTTCAGTCTAACTGAAAACAGAGCAATCTAGTGGGGGAACAGATCTGCTTCAGACAGTAATTTTATTTCATTCTGTTGCTGATCTGCTAATAGCTTAGGCTCTTTCATCCTGAGAAAGTCTCCTCTTCAATTATCATCATTTTCTATGCAGCATCTCTCCACAGTGAAACGCAGACAGGTTTTCTCATCTAGTTAAACTCTTACATAAAGAAATGCAATCATTTCTTTACCCCCCGATAAGTAGCTGAATTCTATTGCTCCTTTTGAAAAGGCTTTGATTTGTACGCCAGAAAAATCCTCTCCTCAAGAAACAGGTGAAAGTTTGGAAGAAACAGCATCCAAGAATGACGGAGCTTTTCATTATGTATCAGTCCTATCCAACCCTAACTATTCTATGATTCTATGATTCTATAGCAGACACTATCCTCTAGTAACATCGTTGTGCCTCAAGGGTGTATTTCTCACCCATGCAAAGGTTACCATGCTGGTCTTTAGTTATAGCTGATTAGGATGCTAGAGGTTTTGCTCCAGACACAAGCACCCTCTCTTGAACACTGATGTAAATGCGGAGTTAGTCTTCTGAAGTCAATATTTAATAAAGGAATGTCAGCCTGGAACAACAGCGACTGTTGTTTTAAACTCATGTTACAGAGCCTAAGTTGCATATCTCTTTGTTCAGATACAAACCACACTGTATAAGATGCCATAGCCGTGTCCTTTGGACACAGCTACCTTTGGTGGGTTTCCCTCAGCCAGGTCTTCCATACCTGCAAGCCTGTTATTCACAACGTTGTGTTTCTCCCAGAGCCAGAGAACAGCCTTGTCCAAGGTTTTAACGGAATCCATGGACTCTTTAGCCATTTCTTCAAAATGCTCAGCACAAGCCTTGCAGCCAAAAAAGTGCTGAATGTATCTCCGCATGACCTGAAGCACTATTTGGGGATTGTCTTCAAGACCTAGGATATTAGCGGGGTTAAATCAAGACAAAGATATTAGCGGGGTTAAAAGCCTCATACAACTCTCAGAAGAAATACCCTTCTCCAACAAAATACATACATAATATTGCCCAAGTAGTTGGGGTGAGACATTTAGAAACCAAATTATTTGGCAAAATGATGTAGAGTTTAAAGTGATCTCAAACGGTACGTTTCAAAACATACTGCTTTGAAAGGCTGTCTGTGATACTAGACACAACTACAAAGGAATGAATTCAAACACACTGAGGTTCAAGAAATGCTAGGTGAGTGACAGTGTTGCTAAAAATGTGAAGTAGCTATTTATACCCATACATACTAGCACAGTCTATACAATTGTGTCCAGTCATGCGGAACAACACATTTTAATAAGACTTAAAGGTCAAGTGTTCATTACAGTGAAATCTCTCCCTCCAAAGAGTATCTTATAATTTGAGGGGGGACAAACTCAGCTAAACGAAAATCAGACATTATTGCTTCTTCAGAAGCCCATTATCACAGTGCATTTTGAAATGTTCAACCACGCAAAGCCCACACTGTCTGTACTTCACACAAATCATGTGCAAGTAGAGACTTTCTACGCTATTTTGCCCAACGACTAAACGAACATTTATGTTGCGCGTTCACCATTGCATTTATGCTCATTGCTTTAATGCTCAGGCATTAACGTTATGGTGACCTTGCTACTGAAAAACCAAGAGTCAAAAACCCTCCGGTAACTATTTCACAAGGTGCCTGCGATATCTGTTTGTTACTCCGTAACTCTGAAGCATTACAGAATTCCAGAATCTCATTACAGTTACTAATTCCATAGGTTTTTTGGCAGGCACTGAATGAATACACATAACAGCTACTTAGCAGCAAGTACCTCAGGAATTCCTCCTAAAATAAATACAAACACATTATTATTTCTGTAACACACTTTTACACTGAAGATAATGCAAAAGAATCCTTATTTTATTCAGAAGTAAGCTAAGGTCTTCACAGATTAAGAACTCTGTCCTGGGCCTTTACTGCGGCAGCAGACAGTCCCTACATCAATAAGTGGCTCGAGAACCTGATATAATTCATTGAACTCCTAATGGTTTCATCTCCGTCATACGGATTTTCTGATTCATGCTTAATTGACCTAGTAAATTCTGCCAAAATGTGTTTACAAATGTACTATATGTTACCAGGAACATGCACTTGTCAAGCTAAACACGTTTTATGATGCAGATTGATCAAATTACCAACTCGCACAGCTGAACGCTCTACCATGAGCAATTTACAGCACGGGTTTCATAGGTTCTGTAGTAAAGGGTTGCAGTGCTTTGCTCACTGTTCTGTTCTGGCAGTGTGTAACAAACAGTGTGGTAGCACACATCCCCACATCCCCTCAGTACATGCATTATTTTTCAGAAGGGAAAAAACCCTCAACAAAACCCATTCAAAACTATCAGAGCATTTATCTGTCTTCTATCTAAGAGATGTGTGAAGATTGTCAAACACCTTTATTTAGAACAATGCCGTTACATTCTTAACCGCGGCAGCAAAGTAAGTTGAAGCCAGAAAGAAACCATAAAAACCAAAAAATCTCTACTCAGACATTCACTATCTGTGATTGAACTGGCATGTATAATAAAAGCTATGAGATTAAAGCAGATTAAATTACAGTATTAAAAGAAAGGCTGAAAAATAATTTTGGAAAGGTGAAACGAATTCCAGGCAGAACAGTTCTACCCTGTGTACTAAAATGTGTATTTAGAAAGAACCAGTAACAAACACACCACAAGTAACTACGAGCAAATAACCTGTTTGTGGAGGAACAGACTGATGCACAAGTTCAACTGTATCTGCTCTCCCATGTAATGTTACACTCTTGACAATTCATTTTGCCTTTGAAATTCAGCAACAGATTAAAGAGAATCCAGATCATTTTTTATAAACCCCACAAGCCTGTCTTATTCACACTAATAGATCCCATTACCTAAACCAATATTTCATATAATTAAGGGTGCTCAGGAATAGATTACTGCAATGATTTTATACATCCTCAGGTGTGAGTGCTTCTGTTCAGAGTTCCTTTGGATTCACTGATGCTGAGCAGGTTCAAATGACACTGTTCCACATTAGAACATGTCAAATATAAACCAATAAAAACACGCTATGGAGAAAGCCTCAGCAGGTTCCCTCTGCTGCCAGACGCTGCCAGAAGAGGAAACTATCAAGAAAAACACAGCCGCTTTCAAAAGAAAACAAACAATTGCAAAATGGCTCATTTTGTTTGTTTTTCTTTTATCAGCCCAGAGATGGATCTTCTATTAACATCTGCCATGTATCATCGTGTAATCCTCCTTTTCTCTTTCCTCCCAAACTACTGCAATTCAGGGTAACCCTAATCTTTAAAGTGGACAAGAACCATAAAACCCTACCTGTGGTGGGAAGGATTAGGGAGTACATCATGCTTTTTAGTAGATGGGATTTAAACAAGCAATAAGGAGAGGAAAACCTCCCAAGACATAATCCGACAGTCTCAGACTGACCCAATTCTTTCGCCATAAGAAGTGATCATCACATATCTGCCCCGATTTAAATCGATGGCTAAGTGTGCCAAAGAGTTTTCAGGTTCTACAATGTATTTTTAACTTCAGACTGACAAGAGCTCACACTTGAACCATGGCAGCAATTTAAGATGCAATTTTGTAGAGTTAAATATTAAGAAATTCTTAGATTTATTTAGAAACTTTTGGCAATTGGGACAAAAGGGGAAATTTAACTTATGCATGACTCTGTTGAACAGCTAATAGAACACCCAGCACAAAAAACCCCAAACTCACCAGGCAGAGCACAGTACTAAATGAAAGGGATGCAAAAGGGAAACAAAAAACAACAGGATGATTAGCTAGCCAGAAAAATCCCTCTTCTGCACGAGCTTCAGTATTAAGAATGGAGAGATTTTCACTGTGATGACAAGTGATGCTGGGCAAACGCACGCAGCCATAACTTGAAATACTGAATTATTTTTTTAACATACACTCAGTAACTGACAAATGGCAAATTTCTGAATTTTATGACCTAGTAGCAGTCTATTTGGCATCCTCACATTCCTTGGAAAGACAGTTAAAAGGCTTTAAATGAAAACTAAATAGAACGATAACCAAACAAAGCACTATCCTGGCAAGAACAAACACATGAAGGGCAATATTTTAGCATCAGTAATTCTGTTTCCATCGTGTGAGGAAAATACGTTATATGTCCAGCAGGTTTCTTAAATAGGAATCAGCACCCAAATATAAACACTGCTTCACAAGATGCTGCAAGTCTAAAAATAAGCAATTTTACTGAGCGCTTGCAAAGGAGTGCACTGCTGCAGAGATTAATGGTCACTGAGTACATTCAGCTGAAAAAAAACCCAAACAGCCCCAACATTCAGTATTTAAGAAACAGTATTACAGGAGGATTGGCTAATGGCTGTATATCTTTTACAGCTGCTAAACTGTATGGTTCAACCTCATTCTTCTCCAATTCAATTAGCAGTGTAATCTCAAGGAACCTGAACAACCTTCCTCCCTTTTCAGGTAGTCCCACATTTCTTTCTTTGAAATTCTCTCCTTTTTCTGCTTCATTGCTCACACCTTTAGGGCCACACCACACTTTATCTACCTCATTTCCAAACGAGGACAAACTGACCTGCTTTCCCTGAAGCCTCCGGCTGCAGTGAAGCTCTGCTCTGCCCTCTGCTGGTGCAAACCTGAAAGCCACTGGCCTCCACTAATGTATTTGAGTATTGACTACTAACATGTTTGCTCTAACCCGTTTTCTTTCTATTGCACAGCACAACTTTGTTTTGTCATATTGGTCTTTTCCTTCGAGTATCCCACAAAACTGCTGCTTACCTGTATTTATCAGAGCTTTTGGTTGCAGTGCAGCTTGCACTGTGAGGGTGTGAAACAGCTTCCAGAGGGAACAGGTATAACCCCGCAGCTCGGGTCTGCTGCCCTGACACCCGACCCACTGAACCTTCTTAGTGAGAAATATCCCAGAAATCTGAAAGAGAGATGGAAGTAAGAGACAGCTCTGGGACATAAACATGCATCTGAATGTAACAGCACTCACAGCTGAGCCTGCCTTGAAGTTGAGGTGACCCGAGGATAGAGTAAATGACTCTGCACTTGGTGCTAATGAATTCATGCTTAAGGCAAATGAATTTTAAACTTACAGCCATCCTTCAGTCTGAGACACTCCGATGCACCATTACAAACCTCATGCCTCTCACAAATATATTAGATATACAACACACAGTCACCGACGCCAGACCTACTAAAAGGCACATCACGAGTGTCTGATTAGTCTGACAGAACAAAGTAGCTTAACTTGTAAAATCACGTTTAAGCACAGTATGAACGCAACACACACAACTACTACTGCAAATCTGACAGGGCTACAGTTTCCCTGGGTACATTAAACATACCATACTACTCAGCAAGATTTATATGACTGACAGGGTAAATTCCTAAGATGTAGAATACATTATTTTTTCTTAAAACAAAACCATTGCTTTGTCATTATACTCCAAATCCAGTGCAAGATTTGAGTTTCTGAGGCTCATCTCCCTGCCTCCTAAAAAGCAGAAGGCTTACAAATTTTGGATAGCAACCTCATTTCATGGGAAGACAGACTTATATTAACTTCTGTACAAAGATGGCCATAAACAGCACTTTGTGTTACTGAAGTGAGGCAGGACTCCTAGCACAGCCTTTACTGTGCCACAAAATTAAGGAGTATTTGGGGAAACTCTTCAGGAATAAATCCCATTTCAGGGTGTAAATTTCCCATCACTTAAACTCTGACCTCCATGAGAATCCTGCTGATACCAGGCACAACAAGCAAAGGCAACTCAAAAATATCCATCAGGAATGTTGCACAACTTGAAGCTGCCGTTAGGGAACATGTCCATGTTAGTGACTGCTTGCTCATTAAACTGAACCAGGATTGTGCGTGTCAATTCTCTCATATAAATTCCTTCATGTGGATTTTTTTCCTGGTAATGATTTCCCTTCATTTTCATTTTAACCTTCTTATAAGTCCATTATGACTGAGGGGCCATCAGTAAGTGATGTCTTAGATTTATATAGAATCTTATCCTTTACTAATGCTGTATTTTATGCTGGAAACTAGGAACAGCTTACCCGCATTTTGTTGTTGACAAGATCTAGGATAGCATCATAAGGGATTTTGTCTAATGGAAGGCTCACCAGCCACTCCTGCAAGGTCTCTAACAACTTCACCACAGACTGACGGCCAGGAAAGAGCTGAGAAAATGAAAGAAAGAAAACACCATATTTTAAAGCACAAATCTCATTACCAGCAGGACACTTTTATCTTGATGTAAATGCCTTAATTCCTGTCTTTAAAATGCTTCAGATATTCTTTCATTATGAGCAAATTAATTACTTGTTCTGCTTTCAGGAAAAAGCCATCTCACACTGACTTCTGCTTACAAAACTGAACAAGCTGCAGGCACAAAATGTTAACCAGTAAAACGAAGCTACTCAAAAGCAGGCAGAAGTGATAGAGCAACTTTTGGCAGATTCCATAGAATTTCAGATTAAGGTAATTCAGTTCTGTGTGTAGCTCAGAATGGAGCATCAGACCTCGGTGAATCAGAGGCGCTGAAATCCTTCTCCCTTGTAGAAAATTAATCACAGAATTAGTTCTCCTAAAACTTGTGTTCAGATATCTGAAAATGTAGGTGTTGGTTACCCAGAAGAGCGTTTTCCTTTCATGTGTGTAATAGTGATTTCTGAAGCAATCTGGAGATTGTGACTTCCTTAACTTGCAATTTAAAGAAGTTGCAGCCTGGCGGATGAGCGTGAGGAACTGTAAATCTGTGGCAATGCCATTACTTTACACTAGAAATTGTATTTTGCTTTAATGGTGGCTGTAATTACTACAGAATTAAGTAGAGTATGCATACTATCCTCTAAGTATCCTTCCAGAGGGAGCAGTATTTTAACAGATGGAGAAATAAAGTCCCTGTACCTGCTACGTTAAATACATAAAGCAATTTATGACAGAACATGCTGTACGTATGCCAGTGACTCCACAGTCACTGTCCAACTATTGATAATATCTCCAATTCAAAGACTGCTTACCTGATACCATACAAAAGGGCAGGAACTCTCTTTTGCTACTGTATCTAACACAAGGGGCCCTGTGCATTGTTTGGGTTCAGAGACCCTTAAATAGTCTATAATAAACCAGCACACTTCTGAACTACAGACTACATACTATCATTACATTTACTTCTGTAGGACCCCCAGAATATCATGTATGTAAAAGAATATCTAAAGGACAATAGCTGCACTGTATCTCAGATACATAATGGTCTCATCAAGGATTCAAAGCCCAATGGACTTCTGCACTGGCTGCCAAAAAAACCCTCACTGTACAACAGTGGAAATTCCCCAAGTAGGGAATCAGAGACCTCTCTGGCGTAGGACTTACCATCACTATTAATGCTGTCAAAAAAGAGGATAGTATGAACATTTCTTAACAGAAACACCCGAGAATCATGAATGAGAACTACGAGGCAAGCGTTCCACGACAACAGCAGTCCCCACTTGTGTAAGGCAGCCTGGAGACGAGTGTGCCGCTTAAAGAAAGCATTCCCCACTTATGCACTAATAGCCAGGGAAGCAAATGACATCAGCTGGCCAGGAGCCATTAGGAAGCACAGAGGATGTTTTAGGGATAATATGATGGAAAGATTACTACCACACTTTCTTAAAGAAATGAGGCCAGCTAGAGATTTCTGATGGCCACAGCGGGGGCAAGAAACTGTCTGTCTGATTTTCAGCTAAATCCAGATATTTAGGAAGAGTTCACATAGGCCTTATTATTATGCCCTCAAATAGCTGTTGATACACTTTCTTCAAAATAAAACGTAAATAAAGGGTCAACTACTCAGTAATTACGAAGAGACATTGGTCATTCCACAGGCTGATATTATAAAGTTACATTATTCCAATTTTCTTCAAGTCACAACACATTACATAGATTGTCCCTTCACTCAAATATAATGTGTGAGCATCTTCAAATAGTCAATTATATACAATACCTCAATTATTTTATAAAATAATCAAATGCAATACCTCAATTATATTAAAAATTTAGACAGAAGTTACTACAATCTCTGAATAAAACACCATTGTCAAGTAGGCATTAACGAAATGCGGAAGTCAAGAATGAAAAACAAAGGGGTTTTTAATCCCACCCAGTTACAATAGCTACTTATCCTGAAAATCTGATAAATGGGCTATATTTACAGTGTTTGTTCAATATGGTGCAGACTACTTAAGCTTTATTTAATTTCAAGCCCTCCAAGATTAAATTAAAATGCATTTCAAGCCTGTAAGTGTGTCAGAAAAACATACAATAACTCAAGAATTTAAAGAAACCCATAAAACTATCTTTAAGCTAGCGAGGAAGCGTACATTTAAGGATTGTGAAAGACATCTTGAGAGACTTATGTCACACAATATATTTTATGTTAGAGTCACTTTATTCTTACAAATAATCAAAGATTAGGAGTGTATACCTTGGCACAGACAGTAACAAAGTCCTTGAAGGTCTTTAGCTCAGCTCCCTCAAGTGTCTTGTGCATAGCAAGCTCTACCCTGAGCAGGTAATGCAATCCCGATTCAAGGTCAGCCATGTACAGCTTAGCTCTGAAAGACACATATATAACGTTAGAAAGTGGCAGGTTTCTTTCGCTCATTTTCTCACCAGTCATGAAGGTAAAATTGATATATAGTGGGTGTCATTAAAACCTCCACGTTTGCCACTCCACGGTGATTGCAGTGTGTCCTACACCAGTTACTTCAGGCACTCGGTGAGTGAATGTCAAGTTCAGTGAGTTTCACCGTGCACTCTGAAAAGTGTAATTTTATGTCATGTTCAAAGTTTAGGCAAATGAAGCATAACCACACACAAGAATTTCTTTGATAGTTGACTAAACTTGTGCCTCCCAGCCAGCTTTACCTTGGAATGCAATTATAACCCTGACATTGTCAGCAAGGAAACAGCGAGTGTAAAGAAATTACAGCTCCTCGTCAGGTCTAACCACAAACAGAAAAATCACATGCTCCGAAAAAAGGGAGACTTTTGTTGAACTTGGTTTCTTTTGTTAAACAAAAGTAGATTATACACAGAGCAGGAGCGCAACCAGTGTTGGAAAGGACTGAAGCCAGAAACCCCCTCCCAGATGCAGCGGTTTTACTGGAGGTTCTTTGCATACAACAGCCAATTTTTATCACACCAGCTCTTAAGACAGATTGAGGTATAAGTAAAGCATGTAAAAGAAATCAGATATTTTAGAGTTCCTTCTCACAACCAAGTATCTTCATTTTAAAAACGATACCAACAACAACCACTTTACAAACTACAAATGCATCAGGTAAAGCACCCTACCTTGAATGCTTTTCAGAGTACAAACTTAAGACAGTATGACATAGAGCATTGCAGCTGAACAAACGAAGTTCATATAGTTACAGAGTTAATACTGAGCTCAGCAGCATTATTATCTCTAAACCCAAACAATTAAAACCAACTATCATTCAAGAAACTGCCTGCCCCCCCCACACCCCCAATAACATTCAGGAAGAAACATATTAAAATACAGAATAATCTATATTCTTATCAACTCAAACTACAGACTCGCATGCGTTTATCTCCTTAATTAGGAAGGTACTCACTCAAACCTTAAAAAACAGCAAAATTCTGCTTCAACTTCCTTAAATAAAAAGACATCCATAGGGATGCATGAGGTTCTCCCAAAGGATCCTATTTAGAAGATACTTGGACTGGAGATTCATAGCTACAAGATTTGTCTTGCTGGAAAGCAGCTCAATTTAACCAAGTTGTTCTGATAACAGTGTTTTGTAGAAAGTATTTTACAATAGTCCTTGGAAGAAGATGACATTAATAGTGTCCATGAAAGGAAAATAAGTACATAATTGAAGCACTCAGTCCTACATCTTTTCTATCTAAAGATGCTGAAGGATCATCTCTCTGCAAAGCCTTTGCATCCTTCTCTCAAACAAAGAGGGAAAAAAGGCGATAAACCTTACTGGATTTAGTATGATAAACTTCTTTTACACTGACTTTAGTATTTTCTATTACACTTGCATTTGACAAGCACTTTTCAGTGGGCACTGCTTCAGTATTACACACACAGAGCATTTTTCTTTCCTACAGAAGTGCTGTAGCTTGTTACTATTTATTTTTTCGGGGACAATGATTACTTGCTGAAGCTTTCCAACAATTCCAATCAGTGATCTAGGATTTTATAGGAAATGAGAGCACAGCTTTCCATGTGGAACAAAAAAAAACTGCAAGCAAATTTTAATAGCCAAGCATTGATCTGAAAATCAAAGGCATCACTTACTTATCAAACTCTTTCCACACCTTGGTTTCTGTACTCTCCTCTTTGTTTTCTTGAACAGGCAGCTGAAGTGGCAAAAGAAGTTTTTTTCTTACACCTGGCAGTGACTTTAAATACGAAGAAAAGAAAGACCGTAGAGGCTTCAAACTGCATATAAACGGACAAAGTAAAGATTACTTTTCATCTCAGACTAAGTGAATATCCAAAGCAAAGCAGCGTATTTATAAAACAAGATATTCACTTTGTTGCATGTTTCACAGTCCTAGTGTAGCACGTTATGTTTTGCTACAAAGTGAAATCAAATAATGTTCAATTTAGATATAGTAATAACAATCATTTGGGTTAGTGGTTTGAAATCCTATCCAAAATAAGATCCTATCGGCTCCCCTTACAGGCTATGCTCACAAAGAACAAGTATTTTGACTTAGAAGCAAGTTTTTTTAAGAACTTTGATGCTTAATTTTTTTCCCACTTTTATTCCAGTGTTTTCCTTTCAGTAATAGGTTAAAGCTATAACAGTGTAAGTAGAATTCATATTATGTATCTTATTAATAATATAGGTAACACACAGCTTCAGTCAGTACAATGTATTGATTCTATGTCAGGACACAACTTCATTATAGATATGCAAAAGAAGGTTATAGAATAGTTTCCTTTGTATGAAAGCAAGCTGTGGAAACTGCTTTTATAGCTTAAGTGGACATCCCCCGTATTCCTTTAGAGATAACTACTTACCTGTTAATTAATCCATGGGACCCATTAGGGTGCATCAGGTAGCATGAAGGGACTGAGGTAATGCCAAGTTTCTCAAGGAAAGGCTTATCAAAATTCAGTGCTCTCTTTACAACGATGTTTTCATACTGGATCAAGTCTAAAAGAACCTGGGTAATGAAAAGATGACATGAATTATACATTGCTCAAGGAATCTGCAATCTCATAGGACAAGACATAAAGAGGTGAACTGCACCATCCTTTAAGTTGTTCACGAAGGAATACATCTATGAGTATTCTGTGGACACTAACAATTTCAGTTAAAGAAGATTAACTCTGCTCTGGAAATTACAACTCCTATCTTCCTTTTTTTTCCCATGGTCTACCCTGATCTTTTCCCTTTGAAGTCTAACATCTGAAGAAAACATGAGAATGAATGATGAAATGTCCTCATAAAGCTCAAAATAGCCCAGAGGATATTCCACAGGCACCAGCAGGTTTATGCTTCATATTATATATGTAAGAGTTTAAAGGCAAATCTTCAGGCAGTGAAGAAACATTGGTCCCACCACTTTATGGCATTCTGATGTCAAAGTCTATGACTTTGAAAACAACTGAGGGCTCCATGGGAGTTAAGGCTTTGCCTGGCAAGCCCTGACAAATCAAGCTGGGTAGTCTGTGGTGTCATAGCACTCAGCATTCTGTTCAGCATTTTTGTTTGCCAACCCCAGAGCAGAGACTCCCTGCAGGGATAAGTGCCCATATCTCAAGATGCCAGCTCAAACCAGTCTTCATCACCTGCTTTACACCTGATGCTGGGCTTTTGCACTACAGCATCTGGGAGTGGTCACGAATTTCTTTGCATGGTGTGAAATTCAGCAAAGGCTGGAGGAGGCAGAAGAGAGGGGTAACATAAGGAGGCCTCCAAGATTTGCCAGGGCTTGACTATCCAAATTATTTGACAATTACAGCCAAAAAGCTGCACCTATAAATATTATGACTCAGTTATAAGTAATAAGAATTTGCTTTTAAAAAAAGTTTAAATACTGAGTTCTTTCCTTCTTAAATGCTTCAAGGTCCCACTGCTAAAGGCACCCTCTTTTGTTGCTCTAATGAGAATACTCTTCACATCCTTCCATTAGCTTGTGCTCTTACACTACCATTTCAAATGTTTCATTCTTACTTACAAACTCTCCCATGCTTCCAACTCATCAGACATTTCTACTTGCCATTTGTTTACTTTTACCCATCTTTGCCTCATCTGTATCAGTTTCCTGTTGTTAGTTTCAGTTCCCACTATAGTTTTCCCTTTCAGGTCAATATTACCTTTGCTATGTTATCCCTCACTTTCAAACTCGTAATTTAAGAGACCCTACATAACATCAACAAATACTCTTTCTTCTGAAAGCAGACTCCACTTTCTGTTAATCAAATGACACTCAAGCCTTTGCCCATGAGAGCAGGTAATAAAATTCAGGTGAGTGTGTTCAAAAGCTGAAGAACTTTATGACCATCCCATTTCTTCTCTTCAGTCATGTCCATTTCTGTCAACCCAGCACCTTCTAGAAAACGAACGTCTGGGAACAACCTGCCTCTCAAAGTGGTTCTTGCTTTTGGCAGCACACTCTCCTCCACTTAGGCAACTGGGCCACCTCAGCATCAAATCTAATTAGAAACATTTCACAGACATGGGATGTTTCTACACAGATTATGCCTAGATAATTACGCAATTTATTTTCTTTACTTACCCTCGATCTTGGCAGGAAGAGAAAGGTAACAGTTGTCTGAGCTAACAGCAGCCTTATTAGGTGGTGAAATGATGCCAAATCAAACATTTTACTGGGGGGGGTGGGAGAAGCAAAAAGGCAAAGACTCCCACTTCCTCGGTGCCTCAGAGCTATGAAAACGATTTTATGCTATCACTTAACTTAGAATGTAACTTCCTAAAACCTATGCGTGAAGAAAGAGAACTAGAGAATTTATAGTATAAACAGCTGAAATCGAAAAAGCTGCCCAGAAGAATGAATATGAGGAATGGCTCTCTAGCAGTGAGAACACAACAGAATCTGACAACACATCTGTTGTGATCTTCCAAATCTTGAGGGAAAAGACTTGTGCTAACAATGAAACTGACAATGTAAATCATTTCATGTAATCTTCCATTAAAACATGAACAGAAGAAATTAACCTGAATTTACATTCACCTGTAAGCAGGTTCCTCCAAGAGCCCTACATAATCCCCTTGTGATATCTCAAATACGCATGACCTGCCCTTTACGACCCTTTAATTCAGTTCTATAAACAAAAATACTGTTGTTTGGCTAAATAACATAAAATTCAGCTGTGTTATGATAACATTCATTCATATTCATTATGTCATTCATAAGTCATACATTACCTCTCGTCCAACATAGGAGTTATTACTTTCAAACACAATGGCAGTATAATGATGGCTGCTCTTGTCAAAAAGAGAAGTGATATCACTGGACCTTTGGAGAAAAGAAAAGCTATTTAGCACAGGTAGAATGCAGTATACACACCACTGTTGATGGAATTTCCTTTTACAATCACACAGCAGAACTGATACTAAGGAAAAAGGCTCCTTTCAACTTTAACAGGACCTTCTGCATTGCATTTAATTCATGCAGCAAGCACACAGCAGCTGTATTTTAAACAAGGAACTTACGGAACGGGATCTAGTGGCGGGCAAGCAGGAGGTCTCAGCTCTTGGGAATGGTTCTGTAAGAAGTCAATCATCATCTGACGCACTGTTTGCAGCTCTCGATCAGCTCCTGCTGAGAACAGGTTACAAAAAACCACAGTGCTACAGCAAACTGGGACAACACGACCCGCATGCAGGTTGTTCTACATCCTCCTGCTTTTCTGCGTCAGGTTTTTGTTTCACATTTGGACTTCAGCAGAATATCATCTGGCTGAAGAACAGGAACTAAGGATTTGCTTGTAGGATTTCAGTTGAATGTCGAGATGATTTAAAAGCTGTTGTTCCACCCCAAAATTAATAAAAGCTCAAGACTTTCCCAATTCTAACCATCTGCCTGCCTTGCTGATTCCTCTTCAAACAATGCTTCATTCTAAAGCTGTGCTCATTTTCACAGTCATTGCTGTGGGTAACTTCAGTAGCTTGGTTTTTTGTAATCAGGACATTCATCGTGTGTTAAAAGCTGCAAACGTTTTTAATCGTTTTTACTAAACAGCCAGGTGAGGTTCCAAAGCCATGTAACAATGTAAGGAAGTAACTGAAGTGTGAGAATACTTCATCTGCTTTAAAAGAACTTAATTTAGAAGCTGAAACACTCCCAAATGCCCCAAAATAACAGGTACAACTATGGTCTACTGCATGAAGGGTTAACGGTGCAGGTGGTCTCTCTTCTGACCTCTGGCCTTCTAAATGTTAATCCATTGAAAAAGACAACATTACTTTTGTCCCCAGACAAACCACCTCAAGCTGTGATCCTGTTAGCCACAGGGGATAAGCCTGTTTTCAGTAAGTCAACATCTGAAGAGGGGTTGTCCCCAGTGTGATTCAGGATGCCTGGAAAGTGGCTGACAGATCAAAAAGCACCAGAGTTGGGATGGAGCAAAGGGGATCTCCTGCTGATGAGGTGTGTGGTGGAAAAAACCCCAAAACTTTAAAACACCATCAAGCCATTTGTGAAAATGAGGAACTACATTTCACAAAAATGAGGAATCTGAGCTCTCAGCTCTTGAACAAATGCTTTGCCTGTCTGAAATTCTGCCTGACATTCCATTTACATACAGTACTTGAATATCATATCTTAACGAACCATTCAGTGTCCAGCCCATCTCTAGCTGTCTAAACTAACTGACAGGCAAAGGGCTTTCGCTTCTTGTGCACCACATTCCTGGCTCATAGGATAACTGCTTTGGGAATTTCTTACCGTAGGATATTCGTACCTTTGTAATTTTCTCCAGTAGTAAACTGCTTTGTAAATGCCTTGAAGAACTATGTGGGAGGAAAAAAAGTATTACTGCTTTGAAAATACCTCACTGTAGCAGACGAAAGCTCAGTTTAGAAACAAAAATAGTTTTCAATATGTTTTACTTTTCACAGCTCTAATTACAGAACGTTTTCTATCTGTTCAGAAGACAGTTTTCCCTCTTAGCCTGAGTTCCAAAGACCTGCTTCTCAACCATCTTAGAGTGGCTCACATGCACCAGTCAAAACTCTGACACACAATAAAGCCAACTTTTAGAGGAAAAACCCCTAATGCATAATGAAGTACTGTGTATTGATCCATTACTGCAAACATTAACCCGAACACAACCGACTACCAAATCAGTACAACCAACTGCATGTATACTTAGAACACCATTCACATCTTCCCAACTCCCTCCAGTGGCTAAACAGGATATATAATAGAGCTTGACTGCCTCCTGCTATAAAAAATGAAATAGAAAAGATTTGGTGTTTCCAATTTACACCCAAAACTTGAAAGATGAAAACCAAATAAAACTGCTCCTTCTATCAGGGTAGAATCACAAATTCTGCAGTGAAGTATCTCTTGTTCCCTCTCCCGGTATAACAAACACAGTCTGTTCAATCCTCTCCATCACATTCTGCTTATACTTACAGTTAGTAATATGATTATACAAACTAGCAAAGACAGAGAAGTTAAAGATTGCATTTACACCTGAAAATGAGCAATTGTAGGTATTTTGGCAAACACACGATCCCTTTTAAAAAGCAGTTTAAGCAAATTATGAAGCTAATTAGAAAAATAGTGTAAAAATATATCATTGATTGATCCTAACTTCAATCATTACCTTCATTTTCACATACCAAAACTAAAATCACTATTAATAATAATGGAAATCTGAATTTGCAAAGTATTTATATAAATTATTGTTATCCAGTGAATATATTACAATAACCCAGTGCTTTCCACAATGGCATCTTCTTTCAGTGAGAATCTTTCAGATTCAGAACTGAGGACTGAATTACTGCTCAAGCAACCGAGTCCACTATTGCATTCAGTGAGACAAACTCAAATTCATCTTCTACAAGCTCTGCAACTTTCCCAGCAAAAGAACAACTAGGTACACGTCAGGCACTGCACAGGCACGTTCTTTATGCTTTTAGTTCCTATAAAGCATGGGTCATTTACCTAAGGCTATGCATTATACCACTTACCCTGAACGTTGGGTAGTAGTGAATACCGTATTCTTTGCACGTCTGGTAGTTTTCTTCTTCCCCACAGTCCAGCACACCGAGCCTAATTGCAGATTCCCAGTCTGAAAACAAAGGTATCCTTCAATTTTCAGCAGAAGTGATCATGGATCCCAGCTGATGGATTATCCTGCTTCCCATGGAAATCAACAACAGAACTCTGAGATTCCAGTGGCATAAAAATCAAGCCCTGGGTCGATTCTCATTTGCTATTCACTTCTATCCTCCAGTGCAATACTGGTTTTTAAAATAACAAAACCCTCCCTTGTTTTCTTACCTGCACCAGCATTTTCAATATACCTAAATAAGAATCCCAACACACAGTGCAGGAGTTCCAGGGGCAAAGACGTTTTATTGAATCCAGGAAGATGAAAAAGGGGCCACTCCAACACTTGCAAGACACGGCAATGTATTCCCAAGCTTTTCCCATCAGCTAAGCTCATAAAATAAAGCATGCAGGATATATAGAACTGAATAAAATTAATCCAACAGTTACTCATCCACATGGCTGTCAATTACACCACCATAAATTCAATGCATCTTCTAGAACAGCTGTTTTAACAAGGACTCACTATTTCCGATTATCTCAGAGACCTCCAGAACTGCCCACAGGCCAAGGCTCACAATTTGGCCACTGAAAGATGTCTTTAGCTTTTAGTATAGGAATTCATTAGATACACCTCAAAAAATACCTGAGTTTTAACCAGAGCACTAAGTAGCTGAGCTTGAACCTCACTGTAGCTTTCCTTCATAAATGTTTCACAGCAATAACCACCAGAATTCAAGTATTTCTATAAATATGTTTATATAGCTTCAATAAAAGCTTTTGACTCATTTAAAGCTTTTTCCTTGTGATCTTGCTAAGAGCTGAGCTTTCTGAGCCATGCTCGGCTGCAGCAATCACTTGAAGGAAGAACTGCTCCCAGAGACTCCTCAGACAGCTCCTTTTTAAAGCTAAGCTAAACCAAGCCAGCTGTGGGCAGAATTTGAAGGCCCACCACAATTCCCAAGTATCAATAAAAGTTAAAAAGCAATAAAAGTAAACTTGCTTTTACAGCAAAGAGCATGCCAGCTTCATCAAGTTCAAGCTCTGACTGACAGTTGCCTGCCTAGCTGGCTTTGAAATTTAGCTTGACCTTTATTTGTCTTTGGAGGAGGATGGGGCAGCGATGGGAGAATTCCGGTTGTGCTGAACGTGCCAAGAGCTGAGCAGGCACCAGGAGCGACTACAAGCATGCTGGAGCAGATGGGCACGTATTCACAGGAGCACAAAAGATGCAACAGTCTATTTCATCAAACAAAATGCAAAATACAGAAACCCCAAGTGTGGCTTCTGGGCGTCTCTCATTCAACTTTCACCACTCCTCCTCCTTTTTCCACCAGTCTTGATCCTCCTCCACACCATGAATAGAAGCACTATGGACCCAATGCAAATGGCCCACGACCAACAATGCAAACCCCTGGCTCGGGTTAAAGAGCACCAGCTGGGCTGTGTGCTGCTCAGCATTAGCTTCTGCTTCCAAAGGAGCTTTTCCTTTCTAAAGGATGCAAAAGTGCCCAGCCTAGACTGCGAGCTTACAGCAGCACTGTAAAGACTGGCTTTGTAAAATACCCATGAATTTTACATTAATATTTTTGAAATACCAACTCCCAAACTCTAGGAAAGGGGTAGAAGGGTGATACATCAACCAACGCTAGTTCTAGCTAGGCTAAACAAGTTCCAATGAATGGCATGGATGCACTGGACCACCTGGAAGTGCAGCAGATTGGTCAAACCTCCCATTTGAAGACATGCTACAGAACACCAGAATGCTGCAGAATTCCTCCCTCTGCCCAGAGAAGCTGTGGCTGCCCCATCCCTGGCAGTGTTCAAGGCCAGGTTGGACACAGGGGCTTGGAGCAAACTTCTCTAGTGGAAGGTGTCCCTGCCCGTGGCAGGGGTTGGAACTGGATGAGCTTTAAGGTCCCTTCAGCCCAAACCAGCCTGGGATTCTATGATACCAACACCAGTCCCAGCGGATCAGCAGGATGCTTCCTGTGCATAAACCTTGTGCACTCCCTCCAGCAGGAGGTCGCAACGCCGTGTGTTATTTTCCATTGTAAAGTTGTAGTTAGGGGGATAAGAGACGCATCACAAGGAACCTCTCCCTGCACGCTACCCAGGAGTTATGTATTGTAACACACAGGCTGCTTCCTGAAGGACCATGCTTCTGAAGCTCCCCACCAAAAACGTTTAAGGAACAGTTTCTAGAATGAAATCATTATTGCTAGATTTGAAAAAACAACAGTTGCTGGGTTTGGAACAGCTGTACCAAATCCAGAGATTGGTTCTGCACATAATTCAAGGGTTGTTGTATATGGGATTTCCAAGGGTTTGTTACTTGTACACAGAAAATTACAACACATCATTCCAGCCCACAGGCATTTTGGTGGATAAATTCAATCATCTCTTAAGAGAGAGAAGTACAATTAACTATAATGGCCACTTTGGGCACTACTGCAATAAAACTAACTGTGTGATTAGGAACGCAGCAGCAACAACGCTGAGCTTAAAGCCTGTTCTGAGAGGGAGCATCACACTCAAAACACACATTACGCAAAAGCAAGCACTGCTCCTGTGTTTCGGGAGGGTTATGCTCTGCTGTGATGGTTGCGATGACAGCGCTGCCAAGATTTAGCAAATGAGAAACAAAACAGAAATTAAGTATATTAGCACAGGCCTTTAATGGACAAAGCAGTTGCATAAATTTGGCCTGGCTATACCACATCAGCAAATACAACCACAGTTATAGCGGAGTTCTTTAGTGTAGATGAGTCTGCACCCCAAAGACAGCTCCAATACTCCAGTAGGTGAGTAAATATTGCTGAAAAATCAATGTTAAAGAGTTTAAGTAGGCAAAACCTTTTGGGGTTTCATTTTTGGATGAAGCTACCAGTCTGTTCTCAGACTCCTGCTAAAATCCACCCATTCCAACTTCAAAATTGAAACATTTTGCTGACAAACAACACTAGAAGCCAAGTGTGTTCGCTGGTGGTGCCAATGTCCACAATATAAAAATCCACTTTTTTAAATGAAAGTCTTCATAAAAACACAAGATTAAAGAGTAGACAGGCCTTCAACTGGTTATAGCAATACAAGTGTGTAACATCCTTGGCAGTTATCGTGACTGGAGATGAAAAAGAAAAATATATCTGAAGAAGTCATTACAAGTTACAAAAATATTGCCTACAGAGGTATGATGCTGCTGTAGCAATATATAAACATGTGCCTTTTTTGACAGAAGCTCGAGTCAGCTCAGGCTCTCATGATGACACAATCCCAGACTGGTTTGTGCTAGAAGGGACCTTAGAGCCTATTCAGTTCCAACGCCTGAGACGGGCAGGGACACCTTCCACTAGAGCAGCTTGCTCCAAGCCCCTGTGTCCAGCCTGGCCTTGAACACTGCCAGGGATGGGGCAGCCACAGCTTCTCTGGGCACCCTGTGCCAGCGCCTCAGCACCCTCACAGGGAAGAGCTTCTGCCTAAGAGCTCATCTCAGTCTCCCCTCTGGCAGGTTAAAGCCATTCCCCTTGGCCTGCCCCTACAGGCCCTTGGCCAAAGCCCCTCTCCAGGTTTCCTGTAGCCCCTTTAGGCACTGGAGCTGCTCCTCTTAAGGAGCCTTCTCTTCTGCAAGCTGAACACCCCAAAAACCTGCCAAGAAGGTGACGCTGGCTCTGAGGCACCGCAGCTCACACAACATACGGCCACGGGTGTCAAGGCATCGCCGAAGCCCGGGGGCTACACAGCGAGCCGAGGCCCAGCTATAACCGAGCGCCCCACGGGTGACCACGTGCGCCGGGCACGGACAAGGCCTCGCTGCGGCCCACACGGGTGCCCGGCACCAGTGACTGATGGTCGCGGTCCGGGGACCCCAGGGAGGCCGCGGGGGCAGCGGGTCAGAACCGCGGCGGCCTGGCCTCCCGCCGGGCGGAGCTGCGGAGAGCCGGGCGGGGCGGGGACCGCTCCCCGGCCCGACCCCGCCGCGGAGGGGCGGCGGCGGCGCCTCACCTTTGACGTCCCCCGCCAGAGCCCGCCAGGTGGGGGCGAAGGCGGTGCAGTGGCCGCAGGACGAGCTGTAGAACTGCACCAGCCACGCGGCCGAGGAGTTGAGCAGCGCCCGGCGCACCGAGCCGGCCGTCAGCACGGTGAGCGGGTCCTGCCCCGCGCGGTACAGCCGCGCCGCCGCCGCCGCCAGCAGCACCAGCAGCACCGCCGCCGGCCCGCCGCCGCCCGCCGCCATGTTGGGACGCCAGCGGCGAGGGGCGGGGCGGGGCCGCGCCATAGCAACGCGCCGGCCCTGGCGACGCGGCCTACTGCCGGTTGCGGCCCGGCCCCCTCCCGGTCCTCTCCGCCTCGGCGGCCCGCGGCCGGAGCGGAGGCGGTTCCGTCACCGCGGAAGGTGCAGGCGATGGAGGCGGCGGGGTCACTGGGAGCGTTACCAGACCCTGGTGACAGTGGCACACCGCAAATAAACCCTTCGCCGCTGTGTTCAGAGCCGCGCTTCCCTCGGGGGGCTGCCTTAGTGAAAAACCATCCGAGGTTCAAACAATAAAGACAGGTTGGTGGCCGATTTTGTGGGCAATCTGCTGTGGAAACAGAAGTTTCGACTTCACAGAGCTTCTCGCTGAGAAGAGTTTAAAATAGCGCAGCCTTGGGTCAAGAAGTGTTTCGTGCTGAAGTGCCTCACGCTGCGGGGAAGAGCGGCTTCCCTCGGAACCGACGGGGAGTCGGCCCCTGGGCTTTCAAGAGGATGTAAGAAACGGTGCCCTTTTAGTAAGTTCAGAGTGGTTGAGCACTAGCAATGGATTTTACCACCTTTCACATCTGTAGCCGCAGTATAAAGTCTCTTTCATTTGTAAGTTCAGGCTTAAGAAATTTCATTACATTAACAGAGGCAGAAAACCAACAGAAAATGTCCCCAGGTGGAGACTTCAAAGGAGTCTAAAACTCAGATAATGAAAGGGCAAGGTCCCTGAAAAGATAATTCTTGCTTCTGTAACTCGCAAATGCTTCTTTTAATCCTTCAGGAACAAGCAGGAAACAAATGGGTCCGGATTCTTACAGTGTAAATCTGATCTATCATTGTTTCTGGCCGGTAGTGCACTCACAGTACAAGGGTGGGTTTCTTCTATACAGTAAAAATGTTCTCCTTTGGCAGCCAAGTAACAGATTCTGCCACCTTTGCCTTTTCCTTTCCCAATCCTCTCCTTTCTTGACCATTAACATCTGAAGCAGCTCAGTCACCTGCATCCATGCCCACAGCTATAAGTGACGTGGTTGCTTGTATTACATCCCAGCTGAGGGTTTTCCTGTCTGTTTTTCCTGGATACTGCAGGCCACAAAATGAGCTGGTTACAGTGGCGGGGTCCAACCACTTCAAAGAACGGAGAAATCCTGTGGCAGCTGCTAATTAGGATGTTCAGAACCTGCAGCGCCCAAGATACCTTAGAGTGCATTTTATTCAGAGGAGTTGTTAGATGGATGGAGATGAAAGAGATGGATTACAGGAAAATTAAATGTAGGGTTTAACTGAGAAATAATCATTTTCTATGAAAGGTAATGACTCCTCTTGAGGCTGGTATCAAGATTTATTGACCCAGGAGGTTAATATTGATCAAAACCAAGGCAAACAAAATATTAGACCTTGAAGGAGAGTAATCTTGATATTGAAGTCTTGCCACTGGCTGAACAGGTCAATATATCTGGGTGCCAGAAGCTAAGGTTTTGAACACAGAATGGTGGAGATATTAAACATGTCTGTCATGTCCTGTGTATACACTTTTTACTCTCATCAGCAGGAGTTACTTTATAGCTCTGTCCTTCTGTATATAGGGTTCAGGCTTCACTCAAACCTAATTGCAAATATAATGGTTATCTTCCTCAAGTGTAACATATAGCGTAGCATAAGGCATCAGTCTGAAAAGAAATGAGTCCTTCAGCTACTCATTCACATATATAAGTGGTATTTTTAATAGCTTTCATTCCAAATACAACAAGGATCCTGCTGCTGCTGCAAAACCATAGTGACAGTAAACTGAAAAACTGCAGTGCTTCAATATATGGATTTGTCATTGGATCCCACAATTTGTCTATAAGTCCAGGAGGAAAAAAACTGAGTTAAATTCTACTATAAACTGACAAAAGAAAGCACTATTATTGGAACAAATAACTTATCTGGATTAATTAATCAATGAGGATAAAAGTCAGAGTCTTAAGAAAAGGTACCACAAGGGACATGAAAATAGTTGATAGAAGATCAACAGTTAATGCACTGGGGGCAGCGAGCAGGAGCTGTCTGCAAAACAACAAAACCACTCCCATTCACGGCTGAGAACAGCAGAGCATGCACTATGATCTGCAGTTCTACTTGATCTCAGTAATAACAAATAAAAGTGAGATTTTGGGGGGGTTATTTTGCTTATTCAGAAAACAATTCAGTAGGAAAAGTTAAGCTATCGGTATTTAAAAACAGAAGCATAAAATGTATTTCTATTTTCCTCACAAAACCTAGATTGTACATATTGTGATTTCAAATAGAAGTTTATATATGGCTTATATTTAATTGCCCTGCTTTTCATTTTATTTGAAAGACACCCTGAATGTTGATTTTTTTCTAGTTTTGCCAAAACAAAGGAATAGGATTATTGATTTCCCCTGGTTTGCCCAGTAAAGCACATCCTTCAGCAGCCCACGTTTAGATGTAAGATTCAGAGGGCTCACGTGAATGGTATGATTAATAACCTACTCAGAGGCACATATTTAATTTTCAGAAATTGGAGTTACTGATAGAAAAATGCCCCTTTTAAAGAGCATTACATCAGGGTTTGTCTCATCTGCATAAAGTTGTGGATATTAAAACTGAACGTCTGGCTCTAGAACCTGCCGGGGCAAGTTCGTTCCATATGCCACATCTCTGAAGCCATCTCTGGCCTCCTTTTAACCAGTTCCACAGTGTATAAAAATGTATAAAAATGGTGCAGTGACCTTTAACTCTGCTGTACCCATCAGGAAAAGCTTTAGGCTTTTTCCAGTTGGAGGAGTTTATTCCAAACTACAGAGGTCCACAGCAATTCCGTTTCTAGGAGATTTAATTCTGTTTGCACATTTACATTCTTGAGAGTCGCCTATGATTATCTGGATGTTATTTTCAAAGTATGATTCACCTGTCATTGTTCTTAGCCTGAACACGATAACAAAGAATAGCATAATTTGCACATAAATTGGGTTTGAAACCTGTTTATAGAGACTTGGACACAATTTTGAAACATATTGTGCTCTTAAAATGCACAAGGGAATAAAGTGCTGTCTTGACCAAAAAAACCCAGGCAAGAATAAAACTTCCACCCTTTGGATTCTGTGTGACATCAAAGATGATCACTGACCTTAATGAGCATTTCCAAAGCACACATGAGCACACAAATTAGGCCAATACCCCCCTGGTATTTGGTACAAGTTCAGAACGAAAATTCTGAAGTTATGCCTAAAAAAATTCCTTGCCTAAAAAAAAGGAAATATTTAAAAAATCAGATATAAAATATCCTTAAAAATCTTTTAGGGAAATCTTAGAATCACAGGCTTTTCTCAGATAGATCTCTTTAAGAACTCTGACTGTATCGAGGATCAAACTATCAAATATGTCTCCGGTCATTCTCATCTTCATAGTTAATTCATCGTCATCATAGTAAGTCCATTGAGATTCTTCTTTGCAGAGCTCCTGAATCTAAAACACAATTTTATTTCAGAGATTTTAATTGTTTATAATGCTTCAAGAATAAGAGCATGGTCTGTTCTGGGAGGTACTAAGACATTGTACCTAATCCAAGAGCTTTAGATGTGCATCGTTGATTTAATGTATTTCATTATTTCATGTATTCTTCAAATAGAAGAGGCTGAAAAGAATTCTTCCCATAGGAATTCTGGCACTGAGAAGGGTGCCAGGGTGCCAGTGTGAAGATCCAGCTTTAGATCTAGAAACATCCCAGAGTTCAGGGAACTGATCTAGAATTAGCTGATCAATGCTGGGCAACCAGCATGCTCTAGATGCAAGATTACTTTAAAGGTTAAACCCAACATAGTCATGAACAGGGAGATTTAGAAGCCCCATTCCATGCTATAGAACTCTGTGCACTTCAATCAGCTCAGTCTGTATAAGCATTTCAGAGCAATGCTGTTTTCTTCTCTAATCACCTCAGTTGCACTGCCATAATCCTCCCACATTTCACACTGTCTTTTTGCCATGACAATTATCTACTCTCCTCCCTGACTCTTGTTATTGTACACTTCGTGTTTCCAGAATGTACCTTGACATCACTGACATCTGTTCTTCTGCAAAGACGCCTGGAACTGTCTCTCATCCACAGAAATGCATTTGGATTTGCAGTCACTTGATATTCTGCACATAGCAGCTCACGGGTCAAATCAAATGTAACCTGCAACAACAAAACCACAGTACCAGCATAAACCAAATCCCTCACTGATGCCCTTTCAGGAGTTTCTCAGCCCTTCTGAAGGATGTTAGGCTGGTGACAGCAGAGGTTTGCATCTTGAGCAAAATACCCTAACATCACCTTTATCACTGATGTTCCTATGCTGATCATTGCCTAAAGAGCACATCATCCTGTACAGCAGGGTTTGGACAGTAATGTGTGAGCACTCACTAAGTGTGATGCTGATGGGGGCCTTTAGTCTCCTTGTGTAGGCAGAGGTCCACAGAACTCAGTATTTCCAGGATGCTGAGAAACATGAAGATCTGTCAAACTCAGCAGGACCATCCAAGGTAGAAGACCTGCATACTTTAATCTGCAGCTTTCCAAGAAGCCTGGCTCTTTCTGAACAGACCCAAACCAGATGCTGGGCTATGTGTCCAGGGAGTTACAATTGAAAAGCTGTAGCAAAAGGCATGTATCACAGCAAGGACATCCATTCTCGGGGACCTGTTTTGCAGCAAATTACCCAGAAGCAGTACTTTGCAATACCTTTCAGTGCTCTATTAGCTATATTTAGTGTTAACAGCTAGAATAATATGAAGTACTAGCAAATATGAGTCAGTGTTCAGAACACTGAGCTGAATAAGTTACTGCTTTAAAAATACTTGATTATGCATCCTCTTGCTTTCTGTTTCCAAATCGTTCCCTGGGAGATCATTATGTTTAAAGTACTTTGGCACACTGATCCTTCTGAACTCTGAATATATGTTTTGTGGGGTCCATAATTCTTCTGCAGCACATGCAGACAATTCCTTAACATAAGAACTGCAATGTGGTATCACAAGAGGAACTTCCACACTTTCCATCCAAGGAGCTGAGTGCCACTGATCTAATTTGTAAAAGTACTGCTTTTGTGTGTGTGTCACCAGCATATGTTGGTGAGAGGAACAGGTCAGATTAAGTCAGCTGTCTGGTTGCAAATGCTGACATGATTTTTATGAATGTGGAAAACAACTGAGCAATACAAATGCTTGTCTGTGTAGCCAACGTTTCAGGTCCAGGACTTTAGACAAAAACCTCCTCACTGTACTTACTGGCAAAGTGGTTGGAGAAGCCTCTGGAGATGAAGGAAATACCTTGTCTGCTTTTGAGCCATGTTTTCTCTTAATCTTCTTATATTCTTTAACTGCATCGTCTACAAATTTAGTTGCAATTCTAATTGCTACTGTATGACAACCATGAACCCTGCGCATGTCAGAGTCATGCAGCAAGGCATCAGAAACTGTTGCTGATGGTTCAGATAAGAAAGAAACGGAGTTTTCTTTAAAGAGAAACAGTTTCTGAGAGTCTTCTTGTCTTAGGTCTTTTTCAAAGGCACTTTTATATTTGTGCTGAGCTGGTTCAGAAAATGCAATTAAGATGTTAGGCAGAAGTTTTTTACCACATGCACTCGCAATATCACCAGCAAGTTTATTCCTTTTCTGATCCTCTACCAAGCTACAAATATTTTTGCTTGTGTTTCCCTCCTCTGTGTTACCACTCTTACTTTCCATTAGAATCACATTTACAAGGGTCTTTTGTTTTATTTCGGTTGGTTCTGGTTTTTCTGTATCTGATCCCAAGCACGTTAAGTTATTTTGACAGAGGAATTCATTACACTGGTCACAACGAGAAAACTTTTGTCTTTTTCCAGGCAGCAAGGCAGTGTGTAACCTGGCCTGGGTTTCTTTCACTTCTGATCCTCCCACACTGTTTGTGTCTTCTGCTTTCTCCTCTGTAAACCCTGCTGTCTGCTCATCACCTTCAGAATATTTGCAGTCTCCTTTGAAGGATTCATCATCATCGGAGGAGTCAGAGTCTTCATCCCCAGTGTAACTGGAATCATTTTCCTTAGCCCCCGACAAGTGGGAGATTTCATCAGGTCTGACAAAGACACCACAGTGCCGAGCACACTCAAAATACTTCACCCCTTTGTAAGTGCCAGTGTTATCACCTTCAGCTTTGTCAAGTGCAACACCAGCCCAATAGCCACTATCAAAATAAGTCTGTCCTTTGAACATGAGGGTTCCAGGTTGGGTCTGCTTTACTAACACTCTGTCCCCAATTTCAAATGATGACAATGGGTCGGTACTGTCATCCTCAACTTTGGGCAGTACTAACTGTGTGTTGCATTGTTTCATTGTGAAATTAAGACTTTCCTTGGCCTGACCAGAGGCAGTAGCATTTGGCACAGGCAGAAACTCTGAATACTGCATAGGTGTCTCATGTTCTCCTTGCTGGTTTTCTGAGAAGCTCTCCATTGCACCAGAAATACCTTTAACTAAATATTGCTCTGAGATTGTACCATCCTGTGTTGAAAAAACAGCAGTTGTCTCTCGACTGAGCAGGGGAAAGTCCTCAGGCACAATGTTATCAGGTAATGGGGGTAACGTGTCCATTTTCAGTGATACATCTTCATCCGTACACTGTCTAGTCTCCAAGACTGTCATTTGTTCTGGTGGAGATGGGAGATCATCCATACTCAAGATAGGAGCATCATTTTTCGTTGCATCTGTGCCTAAAGGGGGAGGAGGGAGATCTTCACTTGGAAATGACAAATCCTTTTTATTAGAGGATGGCAAGTCAGCACTTCCATAGGACAATACTTCATCAACAGGAGACAGTATTTCTGACAGGGTTTCCTCGTCGGTTGGAGGGAGACCCTCATCACTAATAAAAATTGTATCATCTTCACCTTTGGAAGAGCAGTTCTCAGCTTGAAGCAATTGCTTTTTTGAGGAGACAGAAGAACACAGTCCCCTCCTTTCTTCCTTTATGGCTTGCTTTTCTGTTGTGGATGTATTTTGATTTTCTGTAGCCACCCTTTGGAGAGACTCAAAAGAGTTGGTTTCTGTATGGACTTCCTCAGAAATTCCAGGCATGAATGTGGACAAGGATGCAATCTGACTGGGTTTGCTGGATTCGAGTCTCTTGTTCAAAAGTTGTGCATGATTATTTTCACCTCCTGAAGCAGATAAGTTTCTTGAAGATAGACATGTCAGTAATTTGTTATTTTCAGTATCTCTGTCAGGTGGAAAAGAGTTCCTAAGCTGGTCAGTCACCGAATCTAGATGTCTCGAAGAATCTGTGAGTGGAAACCCCGTTAGGCTTCTATTTTGATCCACAAAGAAACTGTTAATTCCAGCATCCTTTTTCACTCTGCTAGTTGCAGAACTAGGTTTCTGCAGTTCATTGGTCTTAGGTGAGTAAATATCATCACTGTGTGAGGAGCTGGCAACCGCAGCTTTACCCTGGTTTGTGATGTCCTGGGAACAGGCTTTGTTTCTGCTGTAGTTTTCCAAGTCATCCAGATGTGGTTCATCCCTTCCCTTGGCAGGGTTATCAGATTGGGAGGAATGTGCTGAGGCATTTACTTTGTCTAATGCAATGAAAGATAGCAACTGATCAGTGCAGCCATGATCTGAATCATCTCCAGGGTATTTCTGGGAGCATGATGCAGCCTCAGTGCTGTGCTCTTCAGGCACTCCATATTCAGTGTGTTTGTCACTAAGTAATGTTTCCTTTCCATTGCTTCTTGCTATGAGCAGCTCTTTTAAAACATCAGGAAATGCATCATCATTGTCACAGACAAACTCTTGTGGGATACTGACATCTGTGTCCTCTCCATTTTTCAGCTCTGATTCAGAATCTGAACTGGAGCTTTCTGAAATGTCAATCCGAACCGCAGAGACTTGCTGAAACTCCAAGAGTGAAGAGTCTGATTTGGCACTTTGACATCCTGGGGAGAAGTTGTTCAACCTGAGTGATGAGTCAGTGCAAGTTAATCCTTCAGAAAATGCTTGTAGTTCTTCATCAGGAGTTTCATGAGAAATATGGTCCAAATGCTTCAAACACTGCCTACCATCCACCTGCTGGGTGTCATACGGGACAGGCACGTCCACTTCCTTAACTGGAACATTCAAGTAAAAAAATAAAACAAAATGAAACCCATCAGATTTCAGAACCATATTATTTTGTAGGTTGCTGACAGATAATTTAGGATTCAAATCCTAAGCTAGGCTTGGGAATCTAGGGAAGGTGCAGCCTATGCCAAACTTCTATCATCAAGACCGCTGTTTTTAAGTCTGTCTTACACAAATCTATAGTCTTCCTCACTGTGGAATAAATGCAGAAAGGCAGTTCATTAGAAAACTATCACAAATATGAAATATTGTCACAATATGCAAATATCTATAATGCAGAGATTATGCATACACAGACCTGCATAAATGATATAACTGGCTCATATATAAACAGCCAGTTTTATTCATTATATAGCCTACTGAGAGCAAGAAATATGAACTGGGGATAAAACCTGGAAACAAAAATAACTCCAGCATGTCCTGTCTAAGTCTATCTTCAACTGATCTGTGTTCTTTTAAAAAGAACACCCTTAAATTATTGAAAAAAATGCCTCAAAAGAGAGTAAATTGTTAATGACACAATCAGAATAAGTTATGATTTTGTTCTGAGGAAGCAGTATAATCATATCTGATAATAAACCTTTGAGAGATCTCCACCATCTTGCCTAGCAATGATTTATATATTGGGTAAAGTGAGGAAGACACTCAGGTAATAAATGAGGAGATTGTCTCTCTTTCTGTCTGTATTAAAGTCTGATTGAAGTGGTTGAAATAGATTGGACATAATAGCATTAAATATAATTTACCAGTTCCTTGAAGAGTATTTTCTGCCTGAACCAGGCATAAGTTACACAAAGTAGAAAGCATACCCAAGCTTTTCATCGTGAACTTACTGTCATGTGGATTAATATCTTCATTGTCTTTAGGATCTATCTTTGGGTTTGAAATAAGTGCCTTTTCCTCCAGCACAGATTCCTAGAACGTGAATATGTAAGAGACAGAGTCATCTTCTTAAGGGAAAAAGGGTCTGCTTGCAGAAAGAATAGTTGAGATCAGAGATTAAATTTACATGTTTACACTAAGATATACAAATTCATATGGACTCCTGGGCACATATACCCATGTTGGGAGTGTGTCGCTGGTGTAGGAAATAGGGAAGGGACTAACTAGTCTCTGCAGCTGCTATGGGCGACAAGTTTAGTTCCTCCTGGAGCGGCACTGCACCGCAGGAGATGGCTTAAGGACATTGTCATCAGTTAATAACATAGAGAAGATGGAAGGGGCAGGAAAGTTGTTTAGTCTTTAGCTGAAGGGCACACAGTCAACACATAAGACTGACTTTTACTTGATCGTCATAATTGTCCAACAAGCCTGGTGCTAGTCCTATCTTAAGGCAAATATAACCTGGGCCACCATTTCTTTAGGCAGAAATGGAATTGCAGGGGTGATTCTTACCAGAAATGCACATTTTCTGCCTTCTCTTGTAAATGGTGTGGATACAGGCTCACCCATTCTAGCTGAACCTGCATGTTCCAGAGGTAATAAAACATGATCCTGAGCATTAAGCCCTGAAAGGTACAGCATGAAGTTACTATATTTCCAGTCCTGCATTTCTTTTCCAAGAATAACTTGGCTGCAGCTTTTTGTTTAGCTCAGTCAAGATGGTTTAAATGTATTTATAGTTTGTGTAACTTAGTTTGGCCCTACACACTCCTCATCACACAACAGAAGCTGAAATAACCGACGACCATATTTATTCAATTATCACCTTGGGTATCACCCAGTTACATGGCAGCAATTCTCAAGCCCATTTCCAGAAGCTTCTACACTCTTTCTTTCTTCAGCTATGCATAGCTGCTACCTCAACAACAGAACTTACACCTTTGTAACACCTTCTTGCTAATCCTGAACAGGACGTGGTACCAAACCCCACGCTGGAAGTAACCAAGAAGCAGATCAACATCGCAAGTTCTCTCTCATGTGCTTGTCAGTCCTCTTCTGGAATATCACTTAAACTGCTCCGAAGAACAACTGAGACTTTAACTTTTGCCCCAAGTCATGCAGTTTGACTAAGCAGCCACAACCCTGGTTTGCTACAGAGATCATCTTTATTTGATACCTGTGTTTTTGCAGTCTTTAATCATAAAGACTGAGCCCGTGGTTTGACTAGAAGCACCACACACCTCCTTGGCCACCATTTCAGACACATCAGGACCTTGCACACCAAAGGATGGCTCCAAATCTGGCAACTCCTCTGCCTGTTTCTGGTAGCATACCAGTGTTCCCTTGCTCTCAGTAGAAAAGCTGTAAACAGACAAGGAATTAATGGTTGGGGGTTGGTTTTGTGTTTCCAAGTTAATCATGATAAATCTATATGAAATCAATAAAGGTATGAATTAAATGCTTCTGATAGTGCTTGATAATACCTGTAGAGTGCTCACATGCACATATGTTTTGAAACCAGCAAATTAGTAAAGTCAAAAGCATCCCAAAGAGTGTATTTTTCCTCTCCCTTCCCCTCCCTCTCACTTGACATTGTATTTTATAGAGTCAGGTTTCTAATCTTCATAGATGAGAAGAGGAAGAGACTGAAGAAATCATCAGCATTGAAAAGGTAAACCCAGGGTCAAAGCCTGAACCTGTTTGCCTACCCCATTTCCAATCTGTGATACTGTAGCAAATTCCAACAGATCTCATTAATTTTTTTGCATTAAACATAGCATTGCAACTTTATGGACATTTGGGACATCAGATGCTGAACATGATGATGACATAAAACTTTCTAAACAGTCTCCTTACTGCAAAAGCACAATGCAACACAATTCACACTCACAGGCTTTTCAGTTAGTGGCGCAAGTTCTAGAAAACACGGTTGAGTAAGTCCAGAAAAAAGAGTGATCTACATGTGGGTTGTTTTGGTTTCGCTGGGGTTTGGGGATTATCTTTTTTTACTACAATAACAGTTTAGGAAGTTAAATATGTTCTTGAATAGATGAAGATCAACAATATGGCAGTGGCTAGAAGCTCAATACTCATTCATTATTTCATTTTTAATGACTGTATAGTATTCAGCACCACTAGTGTTTAGGGACTTCAAATTAAGTATCCCAATTCAGAAGGTGCATTCCCAATTCTTAGCTAAAAGCTTGTCCATTTATAACAATTACAAGTTTCTGCATTCCTTGCACCATCCATTAACAAAACTAAACCAGCAGCTTTTCCTGCGTGTTGGCAATTTATTTATTAATTCAGTTTGCTTTAATTTTTAGAAGTATTTTCCAGCCCCTTCCAGCCCTGCTTATCAACTGTCTTCCTGGTCAGGATATGAACATAACTGCACTGGTGGATAAATAGTGTAATTACCACTCTGCACTTTTACATAGGGAGGAGATCCATGCACTGTCAGTCAGCAGCCAGATTTTGGGTGTATCATGAGTTCCATCAGGCCCCCTCTGCTCTAGACTGAAGCGAATATTCACTGTTCTCCTATGAAAAGGCTTGTCAGTAAAAAGAAGTGAAAGCACAGCCAAGAAACCTTTTAAAGATTTCTGTGACTTGTAATCAATAAACCCATGAATTATAGATCAGTTCTGTGCAGGGATTTATTTGAAAGCCTTTCCCTGTGGGGACTTAAGTAAATGCGCAAACCTGACTCACTAGTTTGCTAAAGATCTGGGTAACACCGAGTGGAAGGGGGTTTCTAATTCATATCGATATTTCTTTGTCTTTAACTACTTATTTTATCTGTCTGAGGCAAATTAGACTTTGTTTATCCGAGCCTGCTTTGAAAGACTGCTGTTGTGAGCAGTGTGGGTACTGCTGAGTCCTCATCTGCACTGCTCAGCTCCTCCAGCTCAGTGGGAAGCAGTGGGGATGCTGAGAATGCAGTGCCTGGGGAACAGGAAGCAGCTCTGGGCTCCTGGATTACCTCTGGCTCTGGGCTTTTTAACTGACACTCCTACACTCCAGTTTAAGCATAAAATTAAGCCCTGTGTAGTACCAGAGCCTTCTGTGATTAAACCCTAAGCAAAACACAAACCTCCTCTGAGGGGTTAAGGACACGTAGGCTCAGCCAGAGGAGACAAAGAAGTGAGCGTATTAAATCAATACATTTCCACTCATTCTTTATGGGTATCCTGAGGTCTAATTAATATGTAGTTGCAAAGTGTTTTGAGATTGTAGTTAAAAAAAATGAAAATGTGAACTATCATTAGCAGGTGTGTAACATCATCAAAAATATTCAGTATTTCATAATTTCATATTCATAATGCTATGTAAAGTAACTTTCTTAGGTCTGATGGCAAAGTTTCATTTGTTCCTGACATTGCAGTGACAGGCCCCAATCCCACAGACTTAGGTAATGCTACGTAACATTTCATGCTGCAGAGAATCCTAGTGAAATATGTTCACCTGCTTGCACAAGAATGCAGTTTGAAATTAATACATAAAGCCTGCAAGGACTGGCTTTCTTGTGGCCCAGAGGACTGTGCCACTGCAAGTGGGAGCATGGAGCCATCAAATGAAAACACAACTGCCTGGGGAACAAACGTTACCCCACCTTTTGCACACAGGATTAAACAGTGTATTACTCAGTGCAGCCCCTTCCATGTGCAAGAAGCTTATGGTGGCAAACCAACAGGGCTTTTTTCAGCATGAAACAGACTTGTCCAGCTTCTAATGGTTAATCACAGCACTACATGTTTACATGTGTATCTGAACAGACACAGACAGATACATACATACAGACTAAATTTCAGGATTAAGGCTCAGATTTGGCTTGTTCGACTGAAGGAGTTGATATTTGTGACATACAGAAGAACTGAGATCACAGTGTGACTCCCTGTAACCACCAGGATATTGTGGGTTTTGTTTGTTTTCGGATAAAGAAACATAACACTGATAAACAGTGATGTAAACACTGACTTAAACAACTTCCTGATCAAATTCAAGATTTCACTTTAAACACTTCTTTTTCCCCTGCACAGAAGAGTACTTCTTTTTAAAGAGTGGAAAAATCTGAAATAAATACACTATTTGGTGTTGATATATTGAAGTGATGAATGTATCCCACCTCAGGAATTTGGTGTTATGAAAAAGATCCACACACCTTAGTTTACTTGGTGCTGCTCACATCCCCTGCAATAAGCTGGTCCCTGCCCCGAAGAGCTTACCATTTTGGACGCCAGATGGGAGGTTGGACATATGGAGGACACAAATAATAAGGTAATTGGTCAGAATGATAAGCAGAGATCTTGATGCATCAACTGCTTGAACACAAAGGGTTTCAAAACTTATCATTATAAAACTCCCCCTTGGGATCATTTAAAGCCCACACGATTATCTAGGACATAGCTGCCCATCTTCTCCACTGGACTGGTTCTTACCTTCAGCTATTGCTGTGGAAAGGGTTTTACTTACCCCTCATGTTTCTTGCTTTGTTTATTCTTTAGCTGGACACAACTGTCCCTATTCCCTGACAGGTCAGGCTTTTCTGGGTGGGCCACAGACTCTGCTGCAGAGGAATGTAACTTTGGGCTAGAAATAAGTCTCACTGTCTTCAGCTTTATTTCTTCTTCAGCTGCTGGGCTCCTTGTAAGCTAAAAGGAAAAGGTAATAGGTAAGGTTTCACCCGGGTTCCTCAGCTGTACTGCCAGCTCTTCACTCCGCTATTACTCACGCAAAGAACCCACCGAGGCATCTAGTGACTGTGATTTAGCTGCCTCTTCCTTCCCTGCCAAATTATGCAGCTTTTCCTGGAGTTGTGCTGTCAAATGCTGCATCATTAAGATTTCTCTTTGCTGCTTTAATATCAGTTTTCGCTCCTGATGGGCCACCCTGTAGATGTTTTGCAGGTGCTGGATTTCTGCCTATGCAAAGTGAAGAAAGAAAAGAGCATAAAACGAAGATAACAAAAGAAAGACCCCACTTAATGTGTACAGTATTTCTTAACGTAAGACAACACCACTCTCAAAATATCCCGAGAATTCAACATGCAGCTTTATTCCTTTTTCTGTAACGGATTTTGTAGTTCTATTCTTCACTAATGCTGACTGGAGGAGATCCATGAAAATTAATGGTAACTAAGGGGATATATTTCACTGCTTGAAAGATGGGGTGTCTGGGAGGTGAGACCTTTGGAAATCGATCATCTTCAGGTCATTCAAAACTATGGAATGCTTGTCATTCACACAGGAATTCCTTGAGGTAAAGGAGAGGCCTGTACTACATAAGGAGTAGGACAAAGCGTAATTATGAGCCCAGCATTCCTCTCAGGAGCAGAAGAACCAAGACTGTAAAATTAGCTGTCAGATTAATTTAATGTACTTCAACATCAGAAGCATAAATCTGCATACATCAGTGGAATTCTGCATTATATGTTTTTTGTTATGGCAGAAACAGAAAAAAACCCACAAAAATAGCAGAATAGCAGGGAAAAAATAGAAAAAGAACAATTCTGTGTACTTCTTTTCTCCGAGATGTACAGGCTGCTGACTTGGACGTGAAACCCCTCCCTGAATGTAGGAAGCAAAGCGGAACAATGCACGTGAAATGGCACCAGTGACTGTTTTAGAAAGCAAACCCCACTTGCTCCAGCAGCTCCCCGTGTCGCATCCTCCCACCGGTTAGGAGAAACCCAGCTCCTCTTGCTGCCGCTTTACCTGCTCCTGTTTCACCTCCGTTAGGATTCTGCGCTGCTTTGCGGCCATGGCAGAAGCTCCCTCACTGTCCTGCAGGATTTCCAGGCAGCTGGAGACCAGAGAGCGATGGGATCACAATCGGATAATTAAATGCCATTAATTTAACGCTCTTCAGAAAGCAGTGCCAGGGACAGCCCTAGTGGCTATGGGAGGCTCTGCTAGACTTGGGGACACCCCACCGCCCTGGGGCCATATTGCCAGGAGCTCTCCTGAGGCAGCCAGGCTTCCCCGAGCGCTCAGGGCATGGCGCTGACTGGTGAAGGACGCCATGAACTGGGGGGCTCAAACTGCACCCTACGGTGCCCCCGCTCAGCACTGAGGGACGCCCTGCCCCAGGGTCTGTCACCATCCCTGGCAGCACCTCAGCACAGGCAGCACCGAGGGACGCCTTGTGCCATCACCGGTGGCGCCTCAGCCCGGTCAGTGCCGGGGGACATCTTGCGCTCACAGGGTCTCACACTGCCCATGATGGCGCCTCAGCCCAGTCAGCTCTGAGGGGAGGCTCACACCCCGTGAGGACGAAGCTGCAATATGGAGCTTGGCTGTGCTCTGGGTTGAATAAAACTGCATGGACTCTTTCCTCCTGCGCTTACTCTGTAAGATAAGGATTTTATATTTGCTCTTTTCCCTCAAAGGAAGACAAACTGTCCCGCTGAGCCCCTCCGCCTGCTGAGGACCCGCCATGGCAGGTCTGTGGTGTCCTGCCCATGCCTCTCCTCACCGTTGCTGGTGTCCCAGCCAGGCCAGCTCAGCCCTGGCTTTCTCCCAGAGAGCTCTCTTGCGGAGCTTGAGGAGGGCAGCCTGGTGCTGAGCTCGCATCTCCTCTCCCCTCAGGCACTGCTCTGCCATGGCCAAGCTGAAGCGGTGGAAGGTGCTGGAGCCTCCATAGCGCCGGCCGACCTCGCTCCACTGCGGACAGAGCAGAGCGCCATCTTTATGGGTGAGGTGAAAGTTTGACATAGGGACTACAAGCAAAACCATCCCAAAACAAGCATCCCCCCACTAGTAAAGGACTGCTGTTACCTGGCTGGCAGAGCTGCCCTGTTCGCTGCTCTCTCGGGAGCCATCCCCTGCCAAGGTCTCCCCGTGGTGCAGATTGACCAGAGGCGACGACAGGTTAAAGGCCTGATGGTCGTGCGGTGGCTCCCTGTGCTGTGCCAGCAGGGATCCTGAGGGAAAAGATATTTCTGTGTAACAGAAGGCAAAAAGACACCACAAAACAGTTCTCACAGTACGAGTTCACATCCATTCCGGGATCCAAGGAGCCTCTGGAAGGAACTGGCAGCCGGGCCCATGCGCTGCCCTCAGCAGGACCCTGAGGAGCATCTTCCCCCGGCTCTTCACTCACAGGAGCAAGTTACTGGCATTAACTTCACTTTCCAGTGAAATCATGGCAAACAGGTAAAAATTAAAAAGGGTAAGTAACTGGTAGGGTAAATAACTCTCAACTTTGAAGATTTTCCGTAGACAAGTCAGGACTCCAAAGGGAGATTGCTCTGATTTAAATATGCAGGATGAATAGAAGTATTTAGGTCAAAACATTCAAAATCAAGTTAATGAGCTCTCCAATTCCGTATTCCGGCCCCTGGATGCTGCACTGTTTCTCATGCCATGCTAGAAAGTGCTGTTTGCCCAATACCACCAAATCCTTTAACTTGGTGTTCACCTTCTTGAAGCGCTGAGGGATACGAATCCCTTTCTCCCAGAGGTTTTCTTTCTCCCGCTATTTTGGGATCCACTGGGCTGTGGTCTCTTCCAGGCTTCAATGCAGGTGGTTTCAGTGAATGCGTCTCTTGCTTACTGAAGGTAAGAAAGGAAATATTTTCTTATAGCAGTTAAAGATATGTTTTCAATTAGAGCTTTCATAGTTAAGTCCTCTGTGAAGGCTGAATCTTATTCAAACCAGAATGGTGCTCATTTTTATTCAATACTGGAATTTCTACCTGTGCAAAGGCACCTTTCTGGTAACTGTATCTGTAAGGCTCCCAAAGCAATTCTCCAGTCTTTATGCCGCTAGAATTGAACATAAAAATGTGCGCATACAGTACTGTCATTCACACCAAGCTATATGATGGTAAAGCAAAATGAGGAAAATTGTGTTTTCCCCACAAGTTTCAAAGATAATGTAACAGCCATTACTGTTCTTAAATGACTTGAAACAAACATCTATTTTAGAAACACAATGCAAATGCTTTAGTGCCCCACGTCATTCAAGTAGACAAAGCACGGGCTAAACCACTGCAGTCCCTCATTGTATGCTGCTTCCTGTACCTGCCAGCTGAGTTGTCACCTTCTGGTTGGTGTACTCTCTGTGTTGGCTCTGTATGGTCCAATCTTGGCGCAGAAGGATAACTGTCCTTGGAGCTACTGCTCTCCTGCAAGCACAGAAACTGTCTATAGACCTGAATGATCTATTTGAAAGGCAGAACTTTAAAGCTTTCTTCCCTCGTTTTCTTGTGAAAGCTCTTCATTGTAGATAATGCTTTTCATACACCAATAATTCCCAAAGAGTTGCATTAACTAATGAGCTGGATACTACTCACAGTGAAAAACCTGTGTGGGCATATGGAAGTAAGGTAGTGTAACAGCTCACAAACTGTCTTGTATTTAGAGCTGCCTTCATGGGAGTCAGGGTACTGCGCTCATCCTAAGGGCTTTTAGGCAAAACCCCAGAGAGATCACTTCTGTCCAACCTGTTCCAACATATTGAGAGACATTAATTGAGCTGAAGTATCTGCCAAAGTAAATACTCCCAAGCCTGTAACTAGAGCTTGGAATTGCACATGAGGTCTGAGCTTGTGCTTATGCATATAGGGCTGAATTCTTATTCTAAGAAACTGACACTGAAGTCCATCAGTCCCCAGCTGACTGCAGGATCTGAGGCTGGAAGGTAAACAAGCTGCAGGACCCAAGTTATTTCAGATCGCCAGTCCAAATGACAGCCTAAGGAACTCTGTTACCTGAGAGACCTGGGCACTTCCGAAAAATTATCCTGACCTACACTTTTTAGTCTTTTGACTGAGAGGAAAAAAACCCAAAAAACCCCAATGGGGATTGGAGGAAGACTTTGCTGAAGCCAGAAGTGGTAACACAGGAGCTGAAATAACTTACCCCTGAACTGTGCTGAAGCAGGTCATTCAAACACCTCTGGCTTTCTTGAACCTCTAGCTTTGCTTTCTCCCTCAGCGCTGTAAGCTGCTGTCTCTGCTGCAGCTGATGAACCTGTGTTAGGAAATGACACACTATGAATGATATTTCCAACCAAGTCAGGTGGTTCCCCAGAGCTGGGGAAGCAAAGGGCAGCAAACTTCAAGAGATGGCAGCCCTGGCATTCCACAGCCAGCAGAGCAGTGCGTTCTTGCCCACCACTGCTAGAGTAGCATCTCCAAGTACCAGTTTAAGGCTGGCACCTACCCTTTGCAGGTACATGAGCTTTATAAACCTCATGCAGTCAGGTGATGCCAGCAGATTATGTCCTAAACACATGCGGATCAGGAGAGAGCTAGCACCTTTTTACGTGGGACAGCAGAACTTGCATTGCTCTTTGCTCGTTGCATCAGCAGCTTACTGTACCTTCAGTTTGTGAGCCAGTAGTAGGGAGGTTTGCCTCAAATAGTCCAGATGGCTCCTGTGTTTCTTTTCCAGTTCTGTGCAGCCAGGGTGTCCCTCACCTACAGAAGCTTGGGAAACAGATGGTAACAGTCACCACTTCTTAATTTAACAAATCTGTGCTCTGTTTAATGAGTGCTAGCTGGATAAAGTATCAGAGTTAACCAGAGGGAGGCAGCAGAACCAGATTCCTTCAGGCTTCAGTTGCTGCCCTAAAACAGTTTCTACACTGTCCAAATCCTTTGGGATTGAAGCATTTGCCAAGTGTTTCGCCAGCAGGGCCAACTTGCTGGGTCACCACTGACACCCATAGATCTTGTAACTAATCTAACAGCATTGTGGTATTTTCAGTGTGGTCCCAGGACACTTCTGAGCACTCTGCTGAATTTCAGGCCTGACTGTACTTCTCAAAACATGCCTGAGTCCCAATACATGGACATAAACAAGCTACCACCAAAAGGGGAAGGGTGGATGTGTACATTGTTCCTAAGCGCATTTTCCTTTTGAATCCTCCCAGGGCCTATTTTTGGAAGCCTCCCAAATCTGCCTTTATTCACAGAATAACTTTCCTGCATGCATTTATTTCTTCTAACATATCTGAAGAAGGAAAATGTCACTACCTACGTCCTGTCAAGAAATCTGTTAGCATAAAGTCCTGCAAGCACTGTGGAGAGGGGAAGAGGTAGGACTCAAGAGGGCCTATGTCAGGAAATTGAAGCAGTGGGGAGTAATTCCTGTTCTAAGCCTGAAGTTCAGAGTGTGGGTTATTGCCACTCTTTCTGTTCTTACTGCTCCTTCACTGCACCAACAAGACAAGGCGCACTAGTTACAGAAGAAGAAAAGCTTCTCAACCTGTTCACTTCTTTGGGAGCTCCAGCAGCATCACTGGAGCTCCCAAAGCTCCCCTCCACCTTGCAGCTTGTCCCTGTACAGGATCCCACTGGATTTCTCTCTTTTGTCACGGGGGGAAACAAACCCATGAAAAAACCTTTCAGTTTAAGTGAGGAAAAGAATTCTTGTTCCAGTTGCTCCTATTTCACTGCTGCTTCCTTATTTTAACTCTCCTGTCTGTCTTTTACAGTACAAGTGATGTAATGTTTACCAGTGATATGTTCTTGGCTGCTTTGAGCTCCTCAGATGAATTGCTAAGCTTATGCAAACAGGTTGCGTGTTTACTCTGTGCTGTGCCACTGTCACAGCAACCAGAGCCATAAATGAATTGAAATATGGGTCATAAATAGAAATAGGTTTGACTTGGAAACTTGAGATAAAATCTGTATCCCCATCCAGATTGTCTGAATTCAAATTACCCCAAGCCTCAGGATAAGCCCATGACAGGCAAGGTTTAAATTTGCTGTAAATACTGAAGGATCTTGAACATGGAAGGGGCAGAGACCTGGGCTTCTTTGCATGCCAGGATGCTTTTTGTTTTTACGTGGATGTAAGTGAAATAAAATGTTAATGCTTTAAGCCTGGTGCAGATTTTCTATTAGAATGCAGCTGTGTTTTCATAAACAGCTTGATTGCAAAAGTCACCTCTGACTGTTACTATGGAGCCTTTTCTTAACCCTCTGCTTTTCAGAATCAAGAGACTGGATGAAAATCTCAGCTTTTACTTCAGTAATGCATAGCTCCTGGTTCCGGAGGGTTGTTTGCAAGGGCAAAATCACAATGAATTACCTAGAAATCATATGCCAAATAAAGGGTTCATCCTTTTTAAAAGATCCTTGGGTTTCCTCAATTTTGAGGACTGATTCAGACTCTTTAATGCATATACTTACCAGAGATGACTTTGTGACATGGCATATTTAGGAAAATCCTGGGGATGAAAGAGCTGTTGTTTCTATAGGGAACTTTTATTGCTGGTTTTAAACAAGATAATAGAAAAAAGACTAGAAAAAATAGAAAAAAGTGAAGAGCTCTTCAGTGGGTATGCAGACAGCTCATCACTTTCAAAGCCAGCTGAGGAAGCCCCCTTCAGCCCTAACAAAGAGGGTCATTTTGTAAAGAAAAAAACCTACAAACTAAACTTACTGATGTCAAGTTGTCTGAGTAGTTCTTGATGCTAATACATGGGCCATTGTGAAGCATGGTAATCTACTAGGATAGAGCTTGAAACTGGCAAGTGTTTTCAGTTTGTGCCTCAAACAGAACAATGTTATTGTTTTTCTGCTCCAAGCCCGGCCAGTGGTACTAGTACCGAAGTGAGTAAGAAGTTTGCTCTGACCTGTGTTCACTCCTTTTGAACATAATTTTCCTAATTGTGGCTATTTGCAGATGCATTTCTTGTGCTGCAACATCCTACATTAAAGAAAATACCATCTGGCTAAACTTCACGTCCTCCTGCTCTATGATGAATGGGGTTTCTGCATCCCCAGATAGCTTCAATGTACACACACTCAGTCTTTCAAAAAATGCCATTTATTAAATCACTTTCCGCTGCACCTGCAGAATCTCGGCAAAGCCCTGCAGAATCTGTGACATATAATTAAGAAAGCTGGGCTAAAAGTCTCATTTTTCTAATCACTTGAAGCCAGGCAGAAGCACTTACTGCTGCTTTACTCAAGGACAGATTTTCCTCTTTCTGCCCATGTCAGCAATCAGTCCAAACCAGTTATTACCAAAATACATACTCACAGCTTCAGATGTAAGCACAACTTTGACTACATTGCCTGGAATTGTTTGAAGATAGGGTGTAGAGAGTCCTGAATGCTACTGTGAGGGGGAGCAACAGATCCAGGAACTGACCTGTTTGATACCCAGGTCAGGGCAATCCTTCATTTCTCCAGAGTTACTGTGCTAGCTCAATTGCATTATTGCAAAGGGAAGAGAAGGGATGGGTGAAAAAACACCCAAGCATTTCAGTACCTTGTTAGCATGCAGGAACTGAGCTGTAGTGATAACAGGTAAGTGAAAACACAGAAGAGAGGTTTGCTAACCCTGGTCACAACTGAGATTTGCAGCTCAGGTGACAAGGATGGCAGTTTGGCTCTTCTTCAGCAAGACCTGTGAGGCAAGAGCAATCCCTAAGCAAGAGACTCTACACTTGAAAGCTGTGCTCGTTTCCTCGGGAAAATCAATGGGCTGCATTCTTGAGTACCTCAGAGAATCTGTATCTCCAGGCCTGCTGAATCAGTTTCTTCTCTATAAATACATCTGGTATCCCACTTGTCACTGAAGACTAGTTGCTTGCTAAACAAGGGGATTAATGTGGCCTGTGCTGCTCCTGTTCTCTGCAGGTTTTTATATCTAAATCCTCTGGTGTGGAGGGTTGGCCAGAGTTCAGCTGCCAGCCAGATGTTGCAGCACATGGAAATACCTCACCCTGCTGCTGCCCCTTGCACGTGTGGCACATCACACACAGAGCAGCAGAGCAGCTCTTTCTGCAGGCTAGCAGAAGGGAGCTGGGCGTGAATCTGGACCTAAACAGAACTCTGAATTTCCATGGAATGCTCTCTCTACTCCCTCAACCCACTACACTTGCAGTATGGATACCGCAGCCCCAGCCTGTGTGGCAAAGCAACACCCGACTGCACAGAGGGAGAAATGCATGTGTGTGTTCACATGCTGTGCAGTGGTATTTCACAAGGAACAAGACACAAGTAGCATGGAAAGAACAAAGTCCTAACTATTCTATGATTCTATGATGCACACCCAGGCTGTAGGATGATTTATCAGCAGGGCAGATGCAGCTTCTGTGGGGATGGAAAGAAACTAATTCAGAGAGAGAAAACTGGTATCAAGGGAAGTGAGAGCTGCTCTCCTGAGCCATTCTCTCGTTGCCTGCCACAGTGCCAAAAAGCTTCAACTGCCATCACTGCAGACTGCTGGAGAGGTGCTTGGAGGCTGTTGATGCAGCTCACTGCTGCACCAGGCTGAAACTTCGTAACATACAAAAGCCAGTGTAGGATTCTGAAGCGAAACACGTGGAGCTATCTTATCTCAGCACTATCCATCAGCGGACAATTAGCTGAAACCAGGCTCTTACACTGCTCTGTTTCCACCGACTTAAGCGTTTCTCTCTCCTAGAAGCAAGAAGGCAGCTCCCTCTAGTGACGTAAGAGAATATCTCCATCCTCAGTGGAAGGGAAAGATGTTACATGAATACATTTTCTTTGTAATCAGGTTAAAATTCTGCACTTTGAGAACAATGGAGACCACCCCATTTGCTGTCCTATTGCAAGGTACTTCAAACCAGTTGCCATGCTTAAACTTCCACAGTTAGAAAATACTTCTCTTTAGCAATTAACTTCAGCTTAGACCTTGCTCTCTCTCAAACACAAAAAAGGAAACACAAGTCTGGCCCATGAAATGAGCTTTCTGGCTCATTTAGCCCATCACAAGGCTGTAGCAAGGGGTGCAAGCAAAATGCTTTTCTTTTAAATCACCAACTTCCCTTATTTAATAGCAATAAGGAAACTGGGGGTTTTCCTGGCAGTATCAAGGAAAGTACACCTCATCCCCTCAGCTCCCTGGGGAAGAGACCTGGTGGCTGGCAGGAACGATGGAAAGATTTTATGTGGTGGTGCTTCTGAGGCAAGCAGAATGTGCAAACCACTTCCTCACCAGCTCACTTGGTTATAGCAGGTTTTGTGCTGAACTGGTTTGAGATGCACATAGGAGCTGTGTGAAATATTTCCCAGTGATGCCAGTGGAGCCAATCTGTGACCATCACAGGTGTGCTTACAGCATTTGCACTTCTGGAGTTTATACTGTCTGTGTTTAGAAAGAAAATGGAGCAGCTCAAGACATGTTCACTGTCTCACCCCAGGCAGCAGAGTTACAAATATGTTGTGAATATCTGCTTCTTACACTCTGCTTTATTATGTTTGAAAATGAAATTTGCTATTTTGTCAAGTATGTTCACTACAGAATATTTTTCATGTCTTTGGCTCATCAAGCAGGTGATGTGGGTATCTTTTAAAGGTAGATATTTATGTTTTGCAGCAGTTGTATAACTGCACATCATTATGCTGCATGTGCACAGTGTCTTCTGTGTTCACACAGAACACAGTCAACTGCTGGTGTGACGCCTCAAGCAGACAATACAGGCTTGTGTCTGAATGCCCTTTCCCTGCTAAGAGTGGTGAACAGATCCACTTGTGACCCATATTTCAAACCCACATTGTCTTCAGAATGACAGTTCTGTGCCTCATCTGCAGCAGCACGGCCCGCAGTGGACCTGCTGGCTCACAGTCACACCATGGGCTGGAGCTCCAGTGCTGTCTGTGCCTGCAAATGCTCAGAGAAGGTTCAGATCTCTCCTGGCATAGACACAAGGCAGCAGTTCCTATTGTTCTTGTAGTGAATAGTAGATGGCAGGGACTTTTTGCCAGATAGCTTCCAGAATGGGGCCCTTAGTTATTAATATTAAACAAATACAATGTCTTTTGCTTGTGGCAAACACTTCAGACAACAGACTCACTGTCCAATCATGGGAGATGCCCTCCTAGCCTCTGGGGGTTGGGCAGAAGCCTGGTAAACAATACTGGCTTCAATACCACCTCAAAATCCAATATTACATATGAAATTTTGTGGGGAAAACAATGAAGAATCCTTAATAAGAGCAAAGGCTTTTTGTAAGTACCCTCTTTGAGGAAAGGTTATCTGATCTTGTTCTTTTGTCTCGGAAAAGCCCTTAAAACAATGCACCATCTGCTCTGTTTGGTGGAAGCCAGCAGAGATCTCTTCAGAAAGAACAGGCTGATGCTGCTGTTCGCCATTTAACCCTTTCAGCCACAAACTTTCCCTTGTTTCCAGGCAAACGTCTGTTGGGGCAGAAGAGGCAAAGCCCTTCAGCCGCCCTGCCTTGCCCAGGCCTCCAGGGTCCTTGAGCACATCTCTTCATCAACCTGCATGCTTTGCTAGCCCCTGTAAATGTGCCTTGATGTCTCTCACTGCCCAAGTAGGATAATATCTCACACTTACGTGATGTGGTAATTATGAAGGATTCATTGCAAGGCTCTGGGAGACCTTCAGATGAAGCTGAAAATGTCTCCAATCTAAACAAGGGTTTGTTCCATCTGGGGCAGCCTGTAGCTGCCACGGTGTAGCTCAGCATGGGAGCAACCTGTGAGGTGATGCTCTGCAGCAGTCACACTGGTGAGACAGCAAAAGAACTTCTATTGCATTTCTTTAGTAGGCTGTAATCTGTAAAATTGGACATGAATGTTGAGGGAACATCCTTCACCTTCAAAGTCTGCGATATGACATGACCTGGCTATTTGAAATTCCCCCTCATCCCAGAAGTATTTTCAGTTCTAGTCACAGCCATTGGCAGGAATTCTCTTACAATGAAGGACCATTAATTCTTTAGCAATGGCATAAGAAGTACCTTGGGAGGGCACTGAATAACCACCACACTCTACACTTTGGGAAATGCCACCTTACCACAGTCCTGCTCACAGCTGCCCTGAGCCTCAGCTCCAGCGCTCAGAGGGGAGGAGGGCTGTAATCCCCGGCTGTGCCGTGTCCTCAGGCTCTCTTCAGGAGATCCATTGGCAGTTTCCTCTCGGTCCTGAACTTTAGGCTCCCCCCAGCAGTGGTTCCTCTGAGCTGTGAGTTCTCTCTGTGGACTGTGCCAAGGTAACAATTACTCAGAGAGTGCATGTGTATGAGCAACCATTTGAAGTAAGATGTTGTTATTTTAGCCAAGCTATCATTTATTACATTTTGTTAAATTGAAACAAAAGGCTCACTGTAAAGTCATACTGTACCTTGATGTCGTCAGTGGAGGTAACAACACTTGTCTTTACCTACTCTAATTACTGCTCTGAAGGGGCTGGATAGTTTTCCACCTGGTGGCAAATAGAAACAGCAAGCTTGCAGTTTTGAAGCTGAATTTATGAGACTGCATCGTACAGTCTGTGCCATGCCAGGACTTGGTTGCACAATCCAGCCCTGAACCTTGGCAAAGCTCTCTGAAATCTTTCAGAGACATGGAGTACTGATCGCTGTTCTGTGTTCCTGGGGCTAGTGCTGAGCATGGCTGTGACCCAGCTATCATTTGCTGTTGATGTACATACTGTAATATTCCACAACAGTGTCAGCACCAAGTGCCACCATCCTGACAAATATCCCAGCAACTGATTTGGTTTATTTTGGTCTCTAACTCTCTGAGCTTAACTAAAAAGATCAGGAAGAAAGGTGTGGAATAGGCATTTATTGATCAAGCCTCAGCTGAAGCACACGCAGGACACTGAGACACACTGAAACGGTGACAGATGTTTTCTTTTTATACAGAAAAATGAATGTGGAATATTTTTTTCAATCAGCAATCAGCTTAGGGAAACCTTATCTCATTTTTCTCCTTAATAAGCTTTTCTTTGTTTTTCATGACCCAGAAACTGCTAAAACGATTAGAACAGCTTCCACTAACGCGTCTTGAATGTAGTCTTCTGAAAGTGGGAGCAAAGGTGGGTGAGAGGAAAGGAAAAAGCAGTTGTAGTATTCACTGGGCAAAGGCACTGAGTAGTGTCTCTGCTTTTGTGATGTGAGAGGTTTTTAGCCAATGCCACTGCTTCCTTTGGCTCTTGAGAAATGCACACTTCTGTTTGGACAGATTGATGCAGAGGTCCAAATCCAGCCCTGCTAGTTTCCTGGGAAGGCTACTGCCAACACCAGTGGAAGTCAATGCAGGTTCTACAGACAATACTGGGATTACACAGAAGCAGCCAGCAACCCCTCTCCTCCAGGCACAACCAGCTCTGTGGCAGGCATAAGCCATCACAATTCCCAGATGAGGCTCTTTGGATGTGGCTAAAAAGCATTATTGGGTCCACAGTGGGAGGCGGAGCTGGGATCTAACCGCCATCTCTCAGGAATGCAACAGAAACCACTTGTATAGGTGTCTGCAGCAAAGTGGGGATGAAATTGCACATGCATTTACTGGTGGTTTGGAGAATTCCCAGCAGTGAACCATTTGCATTAGCAGCACATCTCCATCAGCCTCCCTGCAGCCGGCAGAGCAGCCATGCATGAAATGGGAACATTTCTCATGGAAAGAGGCATCTGCAGGAGTTCTTACATGAACATGAGTCACTGTTTTCACAGCTATAATTAAACATGTAAACAGAAACCTCTGCTGTCGAAACGGGCTGTGGTAAGATGATGATGATCAAGAGCTGGTTTTGTAACCAGGATGGTTTGTGTTCGTGACTGAGATCAGCAAACCGTCAGATCTCACAGGTGGCTTTGTTCAGATGAATTCTTGAAGAGAGTATCTGTTGTGACCAACCGTAGGCTCATAGCTCATGGTCACTGGTAGCAACAGTGGAAGACAGAGCACAGGCCCAATTCAGCTGCTTGTACTTACATTTTCTAACCCACCTCTGGCTACACTGGTGATACAGGCACAGGTTACTGAGCACTAAGAACATGGCACTGTCCCTGCCTGCTAGCACAGTCTTGTAAAGGTGAAGAACAGGCTTCCTTCAATCCCCTGGTGGAGTTCTCTTGGTGCTGGATGATGGGAGCCTTATGCTATCCTTACCAGCTCTGCTGCCCACTGGTGTGTAAGGACTTCATCCGCTTTTGCTTCCCATGAGTGTGTGCAGGACTCAGGACTAAGTCCAAAATGAGAATCAATACAAAGTGCAAATAAAAACCAATTCATAGAGGGGCTTTTACGCTGAACCTTTGTATTATCTACTTGACTGGTAACTAAGAAAGGGTTAGACACAGGGTGATCTTTCCTTTATATCATCCCCTTACTGCCACTCACTGCGGCATCAGAGGGGCCCCTCAAGCTGCAGGGTGATGAGTCTGGAACTGTTCACAATACAGCAACACTTTCCACTTCGAATCTCTAAATACAGTGATATTTTATCTGCAAGGAGCTCTCCTCATCTTTTGAAATAGCACTTGCAACAGGGCTGTGATTTATTGTTTGAGAGGTTTTATTGGTGTTCTTTGTGTGATGTTCTGAGGACTTTGACTCAAACACACGGCGCTTCACTTTCTCAGTGATGGCATTGTTGAGGAGATCAGCACAATCTGTCTTATTTCTACTTTGATGCTTGCTCATTACAGCTGAGGGGCTGCTCCCAGTGGGGCCTACAGGGGTTCTGCACCACCTTCCATCCATTACTGTGGATTAGAGTTGCACTTAAACATGCACATGGAGGCAAGAGTAATGGACCCATCGTGTTCCCCGCACTGAGGTGCAGCACAGACACAGCTCTGAACTCACAGAGTGCCAAGTGCTCCAGTTTTATACAGTTGCCATCTTCTGTGACAAACCAGTTCTATAACCCTTACAAATGGTCTCTTGGGGCAGAAACCAGCCCAGCCATTGGGAATGTGGTACTTGCACACAAAGAACAGGTTTAACTCAGGAATTCCAACAGTCACTTGTGACAACTTTTTCAAGCTGAGCTCTCTGGACTTATTGCACGAATTTTCATTTTGCTCTTGTTTATTTTGCACCATAAAGCTGTAAACAGTCTTCTGAAGTAGAATACTGTGCCTTGAATCCCACCTTCAGTTAAAAACTGCTCTCCTTTCCCACTAGAGCTTTGCACAGGCCAGCAGAGCCTGGGCTGGGATCCGCACAGCGACTCATCCTTCTCGCTGAATAGGAACGTGGAGAAGCAGAGGCCAGTTTGCAGCACATATGTACTTTCTTTGGCAATGCCTGTCCAGGCCATACTTTATCTTCCAGGGCTCAGGGGATTTATTCTTTAAGGGAAGAGCTCTCAGCAGGTGTATGGCCCCTGCAGGGCTCTGGCTTTGCTCTTTACTGTGGCTGGATGTGGGCACAGGCTGAGCCGTGGTGACTGTCTCTCCATGGTCCTCCTGCCACCAGAGACAGCTCACCTGGGGCTGACACATGAGTAGGTCTTTGCTCTTTAAGACCAGAAGGGTTTCTGCTCATTGCCATCTACTTTAAACATTTCATTAACACAGGCTGCTGAAACCAACTTGTGTTAGCACAGTCCTTTTCCTCTAAACTTCCTGCTTCAAAACCCGTTTCCATAATAATGACAATGTGTCCTATTCAAGGAAACACAATGTTTGTGAGGAGGTGTTGCTCCACATATGCACAACCAGTGGAGCTGTAGTAAGCAGAATCCTTCACCCCATTTCAGAGCAAAGTGAGTGAAAACAACTGCTAAAACTGAATGTATAGTATTCGGTTGATTAAATCACTGTAATCCCGCGCAAGGAGATCAGTGGAGATCTAACCAGGTACTCGTGAAGATAACCCATTTACTCTGCTGGCAGTGCCACCTGCTGGGACACTGCGGGGTTACGGGAGCTCCACGGGAGCGGAGCGGCGGGCAGCGCACACCCTAGCCCGTCCCCACCGGCGCTCTCGCCACTCCAGGAGGTCTGAGCCTTGGCTGCGCGGGGTGGGAAGCGCTGCCCCCTCGGCTCCCCTCTGCCTTTGAAGCAAACCCCTGCAGCGGAGATCTGTCTGTCCAAAACCCTCGGGCGAACCTCTCCCATCGGCCTTCCAGCCCTCCACAAAGACGTGGCTCCCTCTTTCAGTACATCTTGTGTCAAAAACTGCTTACTTGGCGATTCTCCGGGTACGGAGCAAAGAGCAGGCTGGCTCCGTGCTGAATTGGTGGCATTTATTTTAACTACGTGTACGGGGGGTGCATTTAGAGAATAATATATCCCGGCTTGTTTACCTTCTAGAGAGGAATCTGTGAGATGGAGAGGCTGGGCCAGTTGTGGGCTTTCCATGCAATAGGCTTGTGTCCACCTCGGAGCTCTTATTCACAGCAAAACCTTTTAAAAAGACAAATGAAGACATTTAATAAATATGCTCTTGGTAGAAATGAAATGACCCAGCTTTGGCATCTGTTTTATGCCTACTTATGTGTGAGCACTTAACTTCCGTATACCTCTTCTCACGCTCGGGTTTCTAAGTATGCAGGGTTAGGTTTATAATTCCTTTCTCCCCTCCTTGGAAAGCCTCAGCAGCAGAAGGTGAAGTGATTTGTCCAAAATCAGTGGCAAAGCTACAGATAAAATTCAGAGATGCGGCTTCACGGGTGCAATGAGAGGAGAAGAAAGTACTGAGATTGTTTCCAAGTTAGATCTGAGCTGTGCAGGGAACCAGCCTGCAAGCACTCAAGGCTCCATGACTGCTCCTTCTGAGCAGTATGGATATAGCCTGGAAGACCCGCTGCTCAGGGATTTGCCAAGACACAACTCTCCCAATAGCCAAAGGGAGGTGAGGTTTAAATACTGCTTTGTAGCTTTGGAATACTTAGGCATCTAAGACCACTAGGTAAAGGAGCGGCTATTTCCATCTGTCTGTCCAGGGCTGTTGCTCCCACAAGTGCTATCCCCAAGGCTAATCCTACCCAGTTCTTGAAATTCCCTACCTGATGGCACAATTAATGCATCAGGATCTGGGGCATCCAGAAGCATTTGTATGGTCATTGTCCTGTCTTGCTCATCCTTGAAGGTGTCAGGTTCTGGGACAGAAGAAGGCTTATTGTAAAGCTCCAGAGTTTTCTCTGATGATGTTCTGCCAGTGGAGTCTGGAGTCCAGCTCACTGCATTCAGTCTCTTGGTTGCCATCTCAATCTTCTCTGAAAGTTCCTTAGATAGACTATGTATGATTTTCACTCGTTCCTGTTTACTTCTGTATGGAGAAAGACCAGAAGTCAAGTCCTTGGAATAAGGTTTTGTATCTTCCTGAGGAAGGAAGGTCAGAGGAGGCGTGTGCGAGGCTAGGGGAGAGCAATCCCTCGAGTCTTCACGTTTCAGAGGACTGACAAACCAGCACTTGGACTCTGGTGTTGCTGGAGAAGCTGATGCCTCTCTGGTTTTAGGTGACTGAACTGCTTTTAGTTGATTCCTGTTTAAACAAAAAGGAGAAATACCATGTTATAAAGACAAAGTTAACAGTAACTTTCTGCCCAGACCACTATCTTCAGCTAAAGCACTTCATAATAGAAAGAGTTCTCTGCCTACGGATACCTTTGCCAAATTCTAGATTCAGGATGGAGCATGAACTGCTGACAGAGGAGGTGAAGAATCAGCCAGCGGCTAGCAAGGAATAATTATTATGTAAAGATAAGGAAACATTAAAGTGGGCTGAAAAGTTTGCTTCAACCTGGAGAGGCAGAACACTGGTGTCCTCCTGCGCCCCAAAGCACTCCAGAATGCTCCTGGACCAGGGTGCAGCCAGGCTGGTGTAAGGTGAAGTATTCCATTGGTCCATCACTCTGCTTTTTGTAGTTTACAACAGAACACTATGAAAAGTCTGCAGAGTGCTGAGAAAGAGGCTTTCGAAGATGCTGTTTACATCTAGTACCTGCCTCTGTGGTCTTCATTTAATAGATTCCAGGATGTTTTATCCACCCAGGCCATGAAACTCCTTTCTGGAATGCCACCAGTGGTTTGCTCCTGAAACAGAAGTGACCATTAGGGTAAGCATCAAATATCTGGGAAATACAAGGGTAATATTTGGCTTTTGTTCCAGCCAATAATTGGGTCATGCAACCATACCAATACTTTGAAGCACTTGTAGGAAGTGTTTCATCTCCTGCTGTACTTAGCAAGGTTGGAGGGGTTTCAATTTCCAAAACCAATGATGACTTACTCGCTCACGTTTACCCTGAGGACTCCCTTTTGCAGATGCTGGTTTACCCATGAGCTTCTGCATCTGGTCAGAACATGTTTTCCCCCCTACAGCTTCTCTCTGTTTCCTGTATACTTCCTGCAATCTCTTATTTCTCAGCTCCGTGGCCTGCACCAAGGACTTTTTCTCTTCCAGCCTTTTTTTCTTTCTTTCTTCCTTCTTTTGATACATAAATTCCTGAATAATTTCAGGGCTGTAGGGGTGAGGTTTCTTAATGTTCACCCTTTTTGAAGGGTTTTTTAGGTTTTCCTTCTCAGACTCTTTTTGTGCAGAGCTGCTTGAGCCTCTCTGTCTCTGAGGAGATGCACTTTCTCCTCTGCTGCAGTTTCCTGAGGTCCTGGGCTTGGCTCCACCTTTCACTGCTGAAGAGCATATCTTTTCCCCACTGAAGGCAGAGAGAGCTGTGTCCCAAGGTCCAGGTGAAGGAGAATGGATCCCCAGGTATCCCTGCAGAATTTCCCCCCTTCCTTTCACAGTGTCTCGGTGGAGCCTTATGTATCTGTATTCATTGTGACACTGGCTTTGCAAGTGCAGGCTCCTGAGTATTTGCTTTGTATCCTTGGTTGGTGCCTTGCTGGGGGTAGTTGCTGTGTTCTTCAGGTTTGGAAAGGTAGGGGGTGGACCAAGCAACTTCCTAGCTAACTTCTGACCTTCTCTCCAGGCAGAAGCACCAGGTAGCTTCACATCTGAAACAGGAGATTTGTACTTAATTATTGCACTCTCACAATGTTCTTTGTAAGGAGGTTGCAACTCTATTATGTCTTTCTAATGGGGATTTGCAGGTGTGGGGAGATCTAAAAAGTTTCAGCCAGGGCAGGTTTTACAAAAAGAGTTGATTCTCAGATGACAAGAAGGTTTTAAAGCACTCCAACTGGGGAGGCGGTTACTCTGCTCACATCTATCCACCAACTGATAGAGAGCTGGTTCATGAATCAGATGAGGGCAGCACATGAAGGTTCAGTGATTTCTGAAGGCTTTACCATTAGCATTTATGTAATTTAGCACTTACAGCACGTACACACAGTTCTTACAAGTTTTACTCGGAAACCATTGACCCCCCACAGTCCTCAGGAATACTAAGAAGAGATAGGGACATCAACCTGAGGGTGTCTGAGAGCATCCTTCCTGATGGCAGCCGCAGACAGCCGGTCCTTACTGGTATATGTGATTACTTCAAACTTGCTGGAGTACACTAAATCATTCAGAAACTGGTGAGAATCAGCAGGATGCAGTGTGGAAGGATCAATGAGCAATACAGGATGAGGGACAATGTATAATGCAAAAATGAACGACGCAGTATGCAGCACAAACAAATTTTTCCTGCTAAATGGGTGGTGTCACATAATAGACAACATTTATCACTGTTTTGCCTTAACATTTCAGACTGCATTCACAGCATGCCAATACTTGCACTGGCATAACCATATATTTATTGCAAACACTTCTCCAGTTGTAGGCGACCAAACAGGTACTTGTTTGGGTTTTGCATAGAAATTCTCCCCACTGAAAATATTCAAGCTTAGTTTTTGCAGAAGAGACTTTACTCTTGAATCAATATCGGCCTCAGTTCAAAGATGTGGTTCGGTACTGAGTCACCAAATCAGGCTTTTCTACCTTCTGCTCAGTAAATTTGTCCATGAGCTGAGCTGTGCGCAGCACCTCCGAGAATCATCTGCTGAACACAGAGCAGCTGCAGAGACTGACTGGTCTGTGGGATCATCCCGAGATGCCCTTTGCATCTCAGCCAACAGCCCTGGGCTCTGGACCATGGCCCGTGACAGAGTCACTGCCGCTCACAGCAGCGGGATTTGCAGCAGACTCTTAGATGCTGTGAGGCACAGCTGGATTGTGCAGCTCAGGTCACGTCACAAGCGGAATGAAGTTTTTAAGACAAGAGCTTCACTCTGTGCGGCTGAAATCACTCCCTATCATCATGTGGATTTAGTCCGGAAGCCTTCAGAGGAATTATACACTAGATCTGTGTCTGACAGGAGGAACTATGGATGGAATTGCCAGAATCTGGTGGGCTGAGGAAGGCTGAGATCTGTCAGTGTCTTCAGTGAAACACCTTGCTCTATTTGGTTTCTAGTTTAGCCATACTAAAGACGCAGGGAGTGTTTATTTTACATGCTGTCTGAGCTTCCCTGAGTGCAGATCTCACAATCTTCACTTCCCCATGTTGTCTGATTCCAATTAAATCTTTTTTACCTACACAGTGTTTATTGACTACAGAAACTCCTTTGCTAAAATTCAAGAGCAGCTGCATTTCTGATGAAAACAGTCGCTAGAAGAACACCTTTTGATTTTAATATTCCTCTGGGAGTTTTTCTACCTATGAACGGATGAATATTTTATAGCTGTTGTGACTTAATTTTTCGTTAACTACAGCAAATTTCTAATTCATCAAATTCCTGAGTGCTCTGGCTCTGACCCCTGCCCCTCATTCATCTCCTCTAGCCCTGCCTTGGCTCTTGCGCTGACAGAAACTAATAGCCAATAAAGACACTATGACACTGGCAGTTACAATGATGAATGCTTCATGTGCCATGCTCTTATTATGACCCTCTCTCAGAGGAAGATGGAGCCATTTTTCAAACAATCCATTAAAACAAAAAAAAAAAAAAAAAAAGAAAATAGAAAAAAAGAGGAAGGAGAGGAAATTATTACATATTTCATGCATTTTAAGTCATATTTAGGTAGTTGAGCGCATGGAGCCACTATGTTCATAATTTCACCTACATGGGATTAGATAGCTTGGGTTTTTTTCTGTCTGGTTCACACAGGTTACGTACCTGGTACCTGGCTAGTGTAAAATACAACAGTTTTGAGGAAGCAGCACTCACAGCACTTCCACTACTTGCCTGCTTCCCCACTAAGTTTGAACACAGCCATTTCCTATGTAAAGGAACAGCATTGAATGGGTAAATTACTCCAGTAATTCAAATGTGCGGTTAGCATACTGGTCAAAGAAACCTGAGAACGTGGGACTGGGACCACTGCTCCTCCTGTTGACTTTGTAGTAAGGCTGTGAATAATTAATCTGACTAGTTTGGTTTAATCCCTGTTTTGCAGGCCAGGAAATCCCTGCATTTTGAGAGCCCTCTTAATTCATTAGGGAATGCAGAACTGAATACAGATGGGGCAGCCACAGCTTCTCTGGTCAGCCTGTGCTAGGGCCTCACCACTCTCACAGGGAAGAACCACCATAACCCTCAGTGGTTTTCTTTGTTACCTGCTTGGTATAACTTGGCTATGGTCCTTAACAGTGGATCCTGGGATTTGGATCAGCTAAAGATTTTGGCAGGTGGGTGCCCGGATGGCAGTGACCTCCAGCAGCTTGGTGTGTCAGTCTGTGTAATTGCTCATGATTTTCATCCTTACCTTTACCTGTTGCTGCTCTCTCCAGCACAGGGGACTTAGGTGAAGGCTGCCTCTGGCTTTGCGTCTGAACTCTCCATGCTGAGCTTCTCTCTCTTTTGTCTTTAATCAGAAGGGAAAAGAAAAAGCACAGAAAAGAATTAGTGTGCACCTAAAATCAAACTTCAGACACAACTGCTGTCACCACCAAACCAAACCCAGTTCCGCTCACTTGGAACACAAAAGTGGGAGGCTCTTTAACGACACTGGTCACCAAACTCTCTGTGCTACTACAGATGTCCCGGCAAAGCAAGTAGTGGCCTTGTTACATCCCTGGGGTTACTTCTGTGACCCTGTCTGCATGTGCAACAGTGGACAGATGGAACCCAACTGTCAATGTGGGTGCAATGAGACACCTTCCCCTTGACGTCTCTCTGGAGATCCAGACTAACCTTCTGTGCAGAGTACACAAACAACTGCATGCTTGGGCAAGGTGCAGGTAGCAAACTGTTAGGATGCAGCACTGCCAACCTGGATCTGGGGGCTTTTTTATAATCCCTCCCTTGTCCAGGGATGGTAAATTCTTCTCTGCCTGGTATTCCATGCTCTTCATCAGACAAAGAGAGCGCACCCCCAAGTTCACAGCACTAAAACCTGGACAAACAGATATTTGAGACATGTTAGGCTACCAGCAGCAGTGCAAATGCTGGTATCTGACTGCACCAAGCTCCTGTATGTGTGAAGAGCAGGAGCAGGTTCTCCAGGCCAGACCGCAGGTATATGACAGAGGAAATACCTGGCAAAGCAGCTGGGACACTTCTCATGGTGCAGTGCAGTCACACAAACTGAACTGTGTCTGAACCAAGCATCTGGAGCTGCTAATGTGCAGCCTCAGAGGCTGCCTCTGCTCTGCAAGTGGAATTGTTTGCCTGGTACTTCCCTAACTCGGTTATGTAAAATGACCCTGGGTAAACCCAGACTAAAGCAGCCTTTCCCAAGGGTATGTTGGAAAGAGGCTCAGTGGGGATTGCAGCTTTGGCTGCTGGGTGTTAGGGGTGGGATAACCACAATGGTGACAGAGAGCACTGCCTGAGTCAGCTGAAAGGGGGAGATGGCAGTCCAGACCTGCACTCCCACAGACCCACCAAATACCTCCAGACACCACTTCAAAGGTGATTTGGAGCAAATCTAAGGGAAATGCCTGTGGAAGCTGGTGCTGTGTGACAGGGACCAGAATGCCCAATGAGGTAACACTAATGCTATTACAGCAACAAGATTTGTTATGCTCAGCTTTGCAGCTCGTCCTCTCTAGTCTAATGCACACACAGTAATCCGCTGCTGACAGGGCAGCCCTTGCTCTCGGGTCAGCATGTTACTCGCAGCAATCTCAGACCTTAAATCACTCTAAACTGAAGTGACAGCTGCAGACGGATGCTCCTTCAGGCCCAAACTTAACAGCAAAGCAGGATGAGGAAGTCTAATAATATTTGCTTTCAGATCCACACTATTTCCACTGAATGAACTGTTAAATCCACTCTAATGCCTCTGAACTACACAATTTCAGCTTTAAATACCTGTGATGCCTCTCCACACTACAGTGCTGCTCTTTCCCATTTCATGCTGATATAGAATATATATTTGCAACAAATTCTTTCCTATTGTGTGGAAAGAGAGGTATAAATTAGTGCATTCTGGGGAGTAAATCCAGTGGAGGAGTGAACTCAGGAATCAGGTTCATAGCTATAGAGCAGGGTGGTTCACAGCTCCCCCAAGGGCTGCAGGAGTAAATGAATTTATCATGTGAACGTGTTGCTGCCCAGCATACACCAAAGCATGGGTGGGAGCTGTGGGGTCAGTTATTCAGCTGTGCCAAAGCACTGCTGGGTAATACACAGCTTCAGCCTTTCTCCATAGGTGCCACGCTACTACTGACCTCTGTGAGCTGGAGCAGGGGGAGCAGACATCACTTTGCACACCTTTCTCTTCAGGCTTCTTTTTTGCAGTGGCTCTTTTGCATAGGCAGAAACCAGGCACTTCTTCTGCCGTGCTGCTTCCCACTTTTGCTTCTGCTCCTGAATTCTCCTCTTGAGTTGCTCTAACTTGTTCTGGGGTGATTTTTTCCACAAGTCTTCCAGCTTCCCAGCACTGAGCTTGCTGCCTGATGAAAGGTGGTATGTGGGAAGCAGGATGTTCTTCCAGCTGCCACACTGGGCCGCTGAGCATGGACTGCTCCTTGCAGGGCACTGAGGTGGGTGACACAGAGAGCAGGGAGATGTTTCCTTTTGTACTGTGTTACCTCTTGAATCTGTCTGCTGCCTGAAATGGTCCCTTCTTGGTCTGAACAAGCTCTTTGCAGAAGACCATGTCCCAGCTGTGCCTTCAGCATCCACATCCTCCTCCCCAGCAGAGCTGCAAGGTGCTGAGCTTGAGTCCTCCCTGGGGGTCATTCTGGATTGGCCAGAGCTCACAGAAGGGCTCTCAAGGAAACAGATCTGTGACTGAGCAGGGCAGAGAGCAACACAGCTTCCTTTTCTTAAGAAGAGAGAAAACCAAGACTGAATATGTAGGGTGTATTATTAAATCAGTCAATACACTGCTGATATGAGCAGCTGAGCTGCTACAGCATGTTCTGATGGTGATCTCAGTGTCTCCACAGGATCAGCATTTTACCAGTTACCAGCAGCTGGCAAACAGATAACACTGGGAAAGCACAAGGCAAACTGCGGTTTGATAAGTTATTGCAGGCACTGGCACATAGACTAATACAGAGGACTGATGTCAACGGGCTTGTTAGCTAACATTGCCAAGGGGGACATTGTTTGGAGTCTTTTCCTTTTTCCTAATAAATAGGAAGGTGCTAAACTTTTCCTGAAGTCCTGCATCCCAGAATTTCAAATCCCTTTAGGTGCCTTCACCTCTTCATCCCCTAAGTGCTAAACACTGAGGGTGGTTATTTACCTGTAGGCTGGAGGAATCTCTTTGCTTTTCTCGTTCAAAGCCATTTCATCTTTGTTCCTCTCACCATCTGCAGCATAGCAAAACTATGTAAATGTCCAAAATATCCCTTAACCATTAAATTAAAATGGTCATTTTCACTGGGGGCTATTCCCAAACAAATGGCCCTTTGGACACCCGGGTACGATTTCATTCCTACTTGGTAAAGAGCCTGCCAGCACTGCAGTTCTGGGAGAGAAGAGCGAGAGTTCAGTCTTTGGTGTAGAAATCCCTGTGCACACTGTCTCCATGTCTCCCAGTCCTGCAGGTCAGCCCCAGTGTTCGGTTACTAGCATGGAGCATTTGGTTAGTACCTTGCACAGAAACCCATGCTACCTTTAGCATCCTGTGTCCCAGCTACTTGAGTACCCTGGGTGTTAAAGTGTGTTCCACCAGGTTACATTGTGCCCTTGTCGCTTAAACCCAGTGACAAACATCCATCTTCTCTTTCCTTCCCTGATTCAAATGACTTGGGAGCAAGAAAAGAGATTCACATGTGAAACCACAGGCCCCAGCAAAGCTTCTGGCAGATGCACTCGACACACTTCTCTTGCTCTCCTTGTTACCCAGAGCAGGGCCCAGGCAGTGAGCCATGTGAGTGTACCATGAGCATGGTACAAAGCTCTGCTGCTCTGGAGGGAAGAGCATCCATACATTCCAAAGCCTGGCAGTTTAAACTGTTCTCAGCTAATAACCAGCTCACAAATAAATACCCAGCAGATGCAAAAACAACAAGTGAAGCCTATTCTTGTCATTAGTTTTCAAGAGTCTTCTGGAATCCGGTTAAATTTCCTGCCTTTTTTTTTATCCCACTTTGTCTCTTAGAGATGAATTTAAACACATTTTGTATGTCTTGTGACAGTGAACAAAACCTGCTGTATTGACATCACTTCAGTTAGCTCTAGGAAAAAAGTCCTGGGGACAAGCACAAGTAGCTTTTGCTTTGCTGTAGCTAGTGGGTATTAATGCTGCATCTTTGACTGAGCTCTTCCCAGCAAGGTGGGACCCCTCATGGACTGTGATATTCCTCTGGGAATATTAGAAAGCTGATGAAAATACGCTCTTCCCTCAGTAAACAGGGGCTTTCACTATCTCTTGCCACCTTCCCTTCCCTCCAGCACCAAGGCAGTCCCCCTGTCCCAGCAGTTTTCCAGTAACTCGGAACTCACCAAAGCTTTCTTCATGCCAGAGCTTCCTCCTGGCTGCCTGGGATTTGGCACATCTCCAGGTCTGATGATAAAATTTGTGTTCAATCTTTCGTAGCTGTGAACAGACAGAGTTTTCTTTTGAAGGGAGACATATGTTTGAGTTCTGTGGTCCCTTCGCTGGCACACGCTGCTGCTCTGATTAATCTTGCAGCTCCTAGTGACTCTGTAAATACTGGCATGTCTGAGCATGTTCCATGTGGTATTTCCTGCCGTTGGAAAGAATGCGGTTCACTGGGAAGACGAGAGGTGAAATAATCTCTCTCTGTTATTTACACTCTGCATGTATGTGTGCCTCAGATTTGTACCAGAACTGCCCTGATGTTAAACCCAGCATTAAACTGGAAGCAACCCCAGCCAACAGCAACTCCAGCAGCATGATGGTGCCATGCATCTGGGTACCATTGTGCATTCATCCAAGCAAGTCCTCTGTCAGGATTGCAGCTGCTGGGCCTGACAGAAACGTTATTATGTTTCCTACTAAGAAGACAGTAAGACAGGAGAGTTCAGAGGATGTCCCAGCTCAGTCAGCTATTGCTCTGCTCAGGGCTTCAACCACAAGCAAGGCAAACCTTGACCTGTTCTTGTCATTAATGTGGAAAAGCGTTATGAAGCTGGGTAAGACTTCTTGCTCTTCCCCTTACTCTTTTTTTGTCACAGTAAATGAGTAAATAGTTTGTATGTTCCTTGCGAAAGAACAAACCAAATGGCAAGTTTACATCCATGAAAGAAACCTCTGTGGAGGTGATGCACAGGCAGCTGACAGAGAGTGATAAAGGTCACAGCAAGTATTACTCAAAGCACACATACCACTGCTTTGGCTTTCTGGAGACTCTTCCAAGCCAAGACCACATCTGCAAGAAGCAAGAGACCAAAGACATGTTTTAGCATCAATTCTCACGTGTCTTTGCTATAGGCAATTTCCCCTCACGCCCAAGCCAGAACTGATTATAGAGCTGGTGGCTGAAACACAGAACTGCTCCTGAAAACTCTCTGCACTGCTTTTATACCCAACTTGTTTCCAATGCGTGCTTGGTTCTGGCAGAGCTGATGCTCTTTGAGCTATGTTAGTGCTTATTTAGCAAAGTCCTCACTGATATTAGCTGGTGGTCCTATTTGGTAGTAGTTACTTTAAAACCCCCCAACAGGCAGGATAACATGTGAGAGTAAAAATCCTTGTGTCTTTTACAGAAAAACCAAAGGAACACATCAGATACAGAGAAGGTCTTGATGGGAACTTATTGCATACAATGAGTAGTAACTGAATCTTGATAACTTCAGGCTGAGGAAGATTAATAGAGCAAGTTTACGTAGAAAGCAGTGAGATAAGGGGAGTTTTGGTGTTGCTGTAAGAGCCACAAACACCGTTACAAAACCATCCGGAACTCTCCAGACTTCAAAATAGCTGCTCCATTGTGTCTGAAAATCCAGATTAAAGCAAGTGCTAAATTCTTTCAATAGTGAAAAATCCTCAGTTTAAAATCAAGTTACCCAAATCTCTGCTATGACCACACAGAGGAACATGGCAGCTCACTGCCCATGTACCAGATGGAGGAACTGATTCCCCAGGTGCAAAACAGTGCCCCATCTTTCAGCTGTGCTAGGACTCTGCTTCCTTGAAACCCAGGTCTGAAATAACCATGCGAAGGGACTGATCATTGTTGCCTTTGGAGAACAGCCAAGGGCACTTTTATGCCTATAAATATATACTTTTTCTCATCTACCATTGTTGACTGCCCATAAAGCCCCGTCACCATTCCCATGTCTGTGCTGTTTGTGAATGTGACCTGTTATTTATTTTCTCAGCCTTGTTATGGAGCTTGGGGAAAGACAGGGATATGACCCATTGGTAAATGTCCTGTTCTGGGTCAATACACATGAAGAGCTGCCCTGGGAGCCCAGGAGTCTAACACACTCACTGGAGGCAATGTCTGACTGATCAGAGAGTCAAAAAGTCAGCTCCTTCCTATGTCACCCTGTTACCACCCAGTTAACACTTACCTTTTGAAGTCTCATCCATGCATGGAACAAAGTCTCCACTTAAGAGCTGTGCAAAGTCACATAGAAAAGCACTTTAGAGATGATCCTTGGGAGGGCTACAGTCTTTCTAGGCTGGCTAATCCCAGGAGCCACTTCCAAAGTGAGATGTGAGCAAGATCTGAGCACTGAACATCCCATTTACTGCTCCTTCCCTGAACTGAACCATCCAGAGGCACCAGCTCCCTGGTACCAGCTGGAAACACAAAAGTTCATATAAGACAAGCACCAGGTCAGTCCCTGCCCTGCCCGTAAGTGCTGGGAGGATCAGAATGGTGTCCAGAGGAGTCCCACAAGCCCAGGAGAACATCAACCATCACCACACCTTTGTTTGAGCATCTCTGTGCAGGGCGACAGCAACAACAGCTCAGGGAGAGGCTGTTATGAGCAGAGGAGAAAACAAACAGCAACAAGAGGAGCCTGAACACCAAGCTCAGCTTGCAAACATGTGGCAAGGTGCCAGCAGCTCTCTTGACAAGCCCTTGAGTCCTCTCCAAGGCGTCTGGCTTCCTGGACATGGCTGCTTCTAGGGCCGGGTGGCTGCAAAGGAGAGGGCTACAGAGGAGCAGCATGACCAGCCTGGGGCCCAGGTGGAAGCAGCTCTGAGGTTCTCGGATGGAGGGAGGGTAAGGTGCAGAGAAGGAGAGAAACCAGACCTACCTGAGTCCTACCGCAGAGCACCTCTTCTTGTCCCAAGGCACCTCTCCTCACACCTCCCAGTGTGCACTCATCCTGCCTTTGGTCCTGCTCTCAGCAGCACTCAGTCTCACCTGGATGCCTGGTCTCCAGAGAGCACGGAGCTTAGAGCTGAATACTGGCTTTTATTTAGGGGGAAATGAAAAGGGGTTCTGGTCTTTGTGATGAAAAAGAAGAGCTTGAGAACATAAAGTAAGCATGCACTGAAGCCTCAGATGAGGCCTTTCCCCCTTTGTGGGTGTCAGGTTTTGAAGTGTCAGGACTCTGAAGTTTCAGTATCTGAAATCTGGGGGTAACCCCTCCGGTTCTTCAGGTCTCGCTGCTCCGTCCCCCAGTTTCAATCAGAGGGAACAGTTCACTCGGCAAACAGCAGAGGGCAAGCTCAGCCCGCGGACGGGAGAGGAAACGCGGAGGCTCCGGACGGCGGGTTCTGCCCCGGCAAACCTGAGCGGCCATTGCCACTTTGATCGGAGCCTGGAATGGGCATCAGCAGCAAAACTGCTGCTAGAGCAGCGATTCACTCTCCTCTTCGTTCTCATTCTTCATACCGCTGTGGGTTGAATTCCAGCAAGTACCCCAAGAAGAGGCCCTGTATCCGCCAGGTCCCACCGCACTGCAGAGCAGAGACTGATGTTTCAGCAGCATTTTGGTTTATATTGAATTGGGCTCTTTTTTCTGGTTTATGACCTCAGTCATTTGTTCATGCTTTATAATCCTACAGATTTGCTTTTAGCAACAATGTTAGGATTGTAAGTGTTCATTATAACTGGAAAGTACTGCTGGTGAGGCAAGACACTGACACCACATCCTTTCATGCACATGGGTCCCTGTGGTCTCTAGAGAAGCTCTCTTGAACTCAGACTAATCTAATAAAGGTCAGATATCCCCAGCAGTTCAGCTTTTCAAGCCTAACCAAACAAAGAATTCCTGAGCTCCAGACTGGAGTCACAAAGTGCCCATTTCAAGCTGTTCCAAGCCGACATTTTGGCCTGATTAGAGGTTTTAGTGCCAGGAATGCAGAGCTTACCCAAGAGGGGAGCCGCAGCTATTCAGGGTGCGCAAGCGATAAGAGCCCTCAATGCAGCCTCGGGCTTCACATGCAGCCACCATGCCTAGTGAGCTGGTCTACTAGAGAGAGGAGAGAGCAGTAACGTGAGAGCTCAGCAGTGGGACGGCAACTGCCAGTGAAGATGGGAAACTGTGAGAGTCACCAGGAAAGCCCAGGGCTGGTCCCAGCTGGACGGGTTGATAGAGGAGCCAAGTGGAGCAGGGATGCACGTGCTGACAGGCAGAGCTTCTCCAGTCCCTCACATCACACTGGCATCTCTTTTGGCAGCATGTTTTCCCAGCAAGCTGTTGGAGCTGACAGGAGCCAGGAGAGTGACAGATTGCCAGCGTGTTAGGCTGCACATCTTGGAGTGTTAGCCCACAAATCTGCTGAGAGATGAAGAGAAACCTATCACTGGACCAAATCCCACTTCTGCAGCGTGTGAAGCCAAGGCAGACCGGAGCAAATCCATTCAGATGGGTGGTTTAGATGTGTATGAGCAGAATGAGCCAGTCATGTACGGTTCTGGCCTGCTGACTCCACAGCTCCTGTCACGGGGAACTGAGACGGAATTAGCCCTGTGTTTTCACTCATATGGCACTTATGATGCATCAGCCCTCACAACTGATTTTCCTGCAGAGGTACTCAAACTACTCCTACTCCTTCTAGCAAACCAGACTACAGGCTATCGCATACCCAGCGGGGGCTTTACAAACCCATTTTATGCTTTTTCTGGAAAGGATATTACAAAATCTCTTGCAGCCAAGAATCTGCCAAGAGTGATGCTGCTAACCCATCCAATGGGATTGTCCCACAGGATGCATATGGTCCAGATAGGAGTCTCTGCTTTTTCCCAGCCAGCAGTTTCTGCTGTCTTTATGTGCACAAGGATGAAGGGGGACCAGAAGCACACAGCCCTGTCTCACTGTGGCACTCAGTGAGCTCCAGCGTGGATGGCAAAGCAAAGGCAAGTGTGTTTGGTGACTACTCAACCCTGTGCAAGGCTGTTTGGAGTTTGGTTTGACATCGTCCAGGCTGCAGACTCACCTCCCAGAGGCTTCAGCTTCCGCTGCTGTGCTCTGTCACTGGTGGGGTTATTTATTTAAACCAATAACCCACAGGGCCCAGCAGAATCCAGGAAGTGCATCCGATGTGAAGCAAACCCATGCGTTCCTCCTCAGGCTGTGTGCTGAAGCAGCTGTGTGCGATACAGCTGTGCTTTCACACCCACCACATATACTCCAAGGATCTTGTAGGCAATAACTCACAGCTCTGGCAGACACACTCCTTCCTTTCTCTCGCTGGTTCGCTCTGGTGCTTTGCTTTGTGAGGGTGTTGCGAGTTCCCTCGCTTCTGGGAAATTCATCCAGCTAAAAGGAAGGGAAATGGTACATGTTTGTTGGGGTTTCTTACAGTGTCTGACTAAGCAATTCACATTGTAAACCCCTTCTCACAGCAATTCTCAGTTAGCAAACAATCAAAGCACAAATCTAGACTTTGACTGCGAGCTGGATGTGACAGGAATTTGGTAGTAAGCATATGGTGGGGGAGGCAGCTGATAAAAACAGTGAACTGCTCTGAAGTCAGAGAGCCCAGCGCCCAATCCTGCACCCTCTGGGATCTGTGGCACAACAAGAGACAAAGATAACGGCATTTAATACATGGGGATTTGATTTGAACCTGCAAAGAGCGTCAGGTTGACCACAACATATATAAGTAATACTTAAGGGTTCTTATCTCTCAAATCAGCAGCATAATCAGACTAAACATGTTGCCCCAGCTCCCGAGATAAGACAAGAATTTATTCAGCTTCGGGTAATGCTGTAAGATAACATTAACATAAAACAGAGATGCAGAGGGAGGAGTCAGACTCTGGCTGCAGCTTTTGCTGTTACCACTGATCTTATTTCTTGTATTGATTTTTAATCGCAGCAGCTCCTGCTCTTCCCATGCTGTTTAGAACAAGCAGACACGTTTCCCGTGCTCTGTGTCATCCCCTCAGTCACTGAGCTGTGCTGAGGGCTGGCCAGAGAACAGCGCAAATGCAGGTGGGAGGCTGCCCCAAGCCTATGGAGGGATTTGCTGCAGTAGGAGACACGCTTCCTTTGCAGTGATTGCAGCTAGAACCACAAGGAAATATTAAGCTTGCATTTTCCTATGGATGTCCTAAAATAACAACAGAAATGTATGTCAGGAAAGAACTAGACCTCCAGAATATCTGGCTGTCATGTTGCATGCCAAATGAAGTCTGGAAAAGGGCAAGCGTTCTCTTGATGTGCTAAAACACATGCACTTACCGGGAGAAAGTGTGTTAGGATAGGAGTAGCTATCTGTGGCCCACTGGGGGCTTTCCTATCAAGAGGTGAATCTGAAGGAGGGGGGTGCCTGCACCCTGCCTTCAAAGTTGCCATGGAAACCTGCTGTAGTAAATGGGCTCTCCAGCAGCATGAGAGGATTTATAGCACTGGGCTGAGAAGAGGCCACTGAAATCAACAGCCTAGAGGTAAACCAGCACGTTTCCCTGCACATGGTCTGGGTGTGCTGTGAAATGAAATAGGTGGGGAGCAGGTTGCTCCAAGCCCTGTGTGCAACCTGGCCTTGAACACTGCCAGGGATGGAGCAGCCACAGCTCTGGGCACCCTGTGCCAAGCACCTCAGCACCCTCACAGGGAAGAGCTTCTGTCCAGTGTCTAAGGAAGGACAGGTCCATGTCTCAACACCATGCAGCTTTCACAGGCTTTCTTTCCCCACTGCTGATCTCTCCCACAGCTCTCTGCAAAACGGTTACTCAATGGCAGGACCAATGACAGCTTTCTGCCAAAAACGCTAACGCCAGAGAACGGTTTGGTTGACCCAAATGTACATTTTGCTGAGTGAGTTTTCATTTTCTTCCAGAACGGAGGAAGAAGTGGCTATTTTTAATCATTTCATCATTAACTCCTTGTGACCAGGGTGGTCATTAGCTCCTAAACAACTGGCTGGATTTAAGCAACCCTCCTTGTTGTCATATCTAGTAACAAAGCTCAAAATCTCCTGACTCACCACATGCCCTGGGCTTAGTGTGACTGGATGGAAATATGCAGGTTAGCACACACCTGCCTATACTTGTGACATTAATTATTAGAAGGGAAACACCTTTTGAACTGGAGAATAGAGGGTCCTTGACAGCAAAGGCTCAAAGCTCTGTATTCTCTTTAAGCTTGTTGTACCATGCTCTGCAGCTTTTCCCTCAACTGTTACTTTGTTCTGCTTCCACCTTTCAACAAAGCATCAAGCAGCTTTCAAGAATTTCAAGATGTCAGCCTCCTCCTTCACAAAGAGTTATATGTTCAAAATCCAAAGAGTCAATCAAAACCTAGGAACTGGGTCCCCCATCCTACCTCTGCTGCTGCTGCCTCTTCCTTTGCCATCAAGTCCAGCCCACACAGCAGATACTGCCAGCCAGCATTCCGCTCCTTGTTTGCATCTTTTCCTCACTGTAGTGCTTCCTTTGGACCTTCACTGGCTTTCAAAAGCCCTCCTGCTACCTTTCAGTTCTTTATATCTACTCAGCAATTTGCAGCCCGTTAATCTCAGACCTGCATCACCTGCAGATGGCACCATGAGGAGCCTATCTAATCACCTGGGTGGAAGTTCTTGGGCAGGCCAGTGCAATGATGGGTGTGCAGATGTGCCACACAACTCATCTAGATGCACATCTGTCTTGCAGCAGAGCTGATCTACACCACTACAGTCAATTGCAAGAGGTTATGAGAGCAGAAGAGTTTTATATATCCCAGTGCCTAAGAGCAGTCCTTGGGGACATTGACCCTCTGCTACCAAAGTCACCTGATTTCCCCTTGATTACATTTGGTTTACCACTAACAAGCAAGCCAAAAGGGAGAAGCAGCAGGGTAACCTAGCACAACAGACTGTGTCCTGCTTTGTTATGCTCTGTCAAGTCAGGTTGCCCTCAGACTTGCCAGAGTTCCATTGCTGCTATCCCCTGGGATGTTCAAAGGCACGCTCAGTTAACCCAAGATTATTATGACTGTGACTGAAATTTGTTTGCCTGGGTTGGTTTTTTCCTGTCTCTCTGGATAATAATGTGAAAACCCAATGTCAACCAGCAAAAATATTGCTTTATTATTGATGAAATTAATCTATATGGAGCTGAGGACAGAGCAAACCAGACACTGGCTGCATAGCCATCTCAGTGGAGAATGAGCACAGTGTGTGTCCGAGGGCTAAATCCTTTGCTGATGTGAAGTGGTGCGGTCCTGTGCCAGTAAACAGCTATCCCAGTTTATGTAAGTAGAGAAGCCCCTGAGGATTTCAGTTTGCTTGCAGCAAAGCTGGTGGCTGTGCTGCTTCCCTGAGGGAAAGAACAGATCCTGGACACATGGAAATGACGGTTATTTAAGGGTTGGGCCCCTGTGAGCAAGGACTGCCACCCCAGTGGACTTAGTTAATTGTGCTGTCTGGTAACAAGGCACTGAGTTTGTAGAGACTGAGATATATGGGGGTAGAATGTGCTCTCTTGTGCATAGCCCCAACTGGAGGGTTCCCAGATCCCCCTTTAATGTTTCTATGACAACATCATTGAGCAGCTCTCGAGTGAAAGCCCAAAGCAGCAGCAGGGAGGTAGACACTGCTCAGAGGAGGAGCACCACCACCTTCACTCCCCCTGGTTTTCCAAAGGAAAGTGAGGGGATGGCGTTGTAGGCTAACACTGTGCTTTGCCTCCCACAAACCTCACTCAGAATCAGGACTCTGCTCTTTTCCAAGCGGCCAGGGCAGCCTCCAGGCGGCATCAGCCAAGGACACAAATATCTGACACCAACAGACAACTGGACAAATGTGAACATTCATTTTGTCCCCAGGCAGTGCATGTGGTTAATCACAGCCAGATCGATGCTAGCACGAGGTGCTACACGAGAAACACCACTGCCATGCCCAGCCTGATGCTGGGATTTGCCAAGCCAGGAACAATATCAAGTATCAGTAGATAAACGTGATCAATAGTAAAACAAGAAGAGCGGTTTTACAGATTACCGTCTTCTAGACTTCATTCTTAACACAGACTTCACCAGTAATGTCCTTACACTTACTCTCAGATCATTGATGAAAGCATTGGATAATGCGTAGCAAGAGTAAATCCTTTTGGACACACTAGGAGTTCCCCCATCAGATAATTACTTTTAGATGATGTTACCAAATTTTCCATCCATTTAATATAAGCCACATTGATTTTGTTGAGTGCTGTTTTTAACAGGATGTCATGCAGGATTAAGTCAATTGCTTCGCAGGAGTCTGAATCTATTATGTCAGCAGAATTACCTTTATTAACTGAATTCATAATCCCCTCAAAAGAAAGATTGCCTGTTTGATGAGTAATTTTCTGGAGCAATGGATTGACATTCCATGGCCCATTTGGCTGTGTCTCATGTTAGCATGGCATCAGTACCGGACAAAGAGGCTAAAGTTACTTGGATCGTCCCAGTTATTTTTCTAAGCTGTTTCACTATTAGTCTCTTTTCAGGCCTTGAAACTTCCCTTGTGTTCTGTTACTTGCTCAAAAGTCAGCATTAATAGTGCAGAGTGTGCTGTGTGCCTGTTATCAGTCCTAAGAGGGGAATTACTACTTCTAGAAAATGCTGCTTAAAGTCGCTGTAATATTGTGCTCATTAGAATAGCAAGAACAGTCTTATCTTCAAGTGGAAGAAATGTAGGAAACAAAATGTATATCTACCATAGCCACTGAGCAGAGCTGGGCTGTGGATGGTGATGTGCTCTCATTGCTGATGAAGGAATCAATGGGTTGGCTTATGTGGTTAGAGCACAGCTTCGGGTCTAACCAGAACGTGCTTCCTGTCACAGGGAGCCGGCGTGGGGACCATGAAGGGCTCTGCACCTGATGCTGTCGCAGCAGCCGCTGGGACCCTGTGGTGGGGCTGGGGACAGTCGCTTCTCCAGCTCCTCCTGCTCCGCCTCATGCTCTGAGTTAAACAGGAATCAACCCTGTCAGTTATGGGTGTTTAAAAACGCTCACAGAAGCCTGACTAAACAAGGCAATTGCAGTGTCAATATTGGCAAACCGTTTCAAAACAAACCCAAACACGTTTGCTTGGCATTAATGGCATTGACAACAGTTGTGACTTAAAAAGGAAATAACGCCCCCTTCAAAGGGGAAGATGTGTGGTTTTCCCCGGGCTCTCAAGTATAACAAAAGATTGCTCCTTATTTCAGTTAATGTTAACAGGAGGTTTTCCCACACTTCCAGCAGGAGAAATCGGGGTTTTGTCTGTTGACTGCTGGAAATCGAAGCTGTTAAACAAACCCACTGCCACCACTGTAAATAGGAGCTGATCCTGACCGGGAGCTCTGCAGTACTTGCCTGAGCAGTAAAGCTTCTGCAAAGTGCCTCCAAGAAAAGCTCTGTGTTACTGCCATCAAAGTCTTCCAAGCCCATAAAAAGCCAGCATATTTCTGTGTCCCTTCACCCTCTCAGGGCTTTGGTTGAAGTCTTAAGGGATCTCCTGAAGCAGGCACTGTGCAGGCTTCATTCTCCTGCAGGAACAGTGGGAGCACGTGCCCCAAGCAGTGAGAAGTTAACCAAGTTAACCAAGAGCTCACAAGGAAGCGGAATTCCATGTGTTGCACAAGCACGTCCAGCTTGCTGCAGACATCACTGAGGTGCCTGGGGGCACATGTGAGAGGCAGTTAATAACAGCAAGGCTGTTCTTGTCCCCCTGGCTGGTTATCAGACATCATCCATCCCAGAGAGTGCAGCCAGCTCCAGCTCTCCCTTTAGGCCCATTAGGGTCTCAAGGAATTCATGGATACAGCAAAGCCAAACTGAGACACAGAGCAACCAGCTCTGAGTTCAGGAGGAAGGTGAAGGTGTCTGCTGAGCCCCTGAGCTCCCACACTGGGGCCAGTGCCAGGGCAAGCTGGGCCGGGATCCCCTTTGCATGCAGCATACAGATGGCAATGTCGGGGCAGAGGAAGAGGTTGGCATGAGGGAGGATGCTGTTACAACATGCACCAGTATCCGTGCTTGAAATGTTCTGAGTTCTAAAGCTTCTCAGGCACTGTGCAAGCAGTCATTGTGCTCTGAGGTGAAGAGAAAGATTTCACTGAAGAGGAGGTGCTGGCTGTTCAGACACAAAGCATACGTGATGTTAGCACGAAGGCAGGACAGTCCCCTCTGGCCTTGCCTGAAAGATCGCTATCCACCAGGCAGGCCAATGCCAGGCCATGGGGTGTCATCTCATCAAACAAACTAGGAGGTGGAGAACAAGGGAATTTTAAGTCCCCTATTATTAATTTAATGAAGCGTTTTCAGTCAAGCTTGAAATCTGAAGGAAGCGGATGAGTTCTGCCTCTTTGTTTGCCTCTTCCGAGGCTGAGAGGAGCATTAATGAGAAGGAAATTCAGGACATCAGAGACACAGGATGTATAAATATGCACAAAGCTGGAAAGGCCAAATCCTGCTGTGAGCACCCACACATAAAGGAACGTACCTGTGAAAGCTGCTAAGGTCTTCATGCGTGTTTTCATGCTGTACAAGGAGAAGAGAGGGGTGAGCATGGGGGCCTTGCCCTGGGCTGGGGAAAGTAAGCAAAGGGCGTTACTGCCCACGTTCTGGGAAGGGGGCTGCATCCAGCTTTACTGCCTATTAACACCTTCAGCCACATTGCAACATCAGTGTTCTCAGTGCCCCTTTCTCTTGGCTGGGTCTGTAATAGGTATCTTCATCCTAATATTCGCAGAAACTCTGTCCTCAAATCCTTTGTCTTTCTGCCACACTTGCTGAAAGAGCATTAGGAGTTAAATGACTGTTGGGGGGAAGAGGCAGGAATGGGGTGCACCTGCCCTAGACAAGAAATCACTTGTACCTTCCTTCACACCGAAAACAGGTCAGAAAAAAATACTCAGCTCTACACCCACAGAGAGAGAGACCACGTCCTGCTTCTCCTTGCAGGCTACCTTGACAGCAGTATGGAAGATGCCTTTTTCCAGTCCCCTTGACAATCGCAAAGTGCTCTAGAACCTGCCGGTTTGAGGAAAAGGCAGTGCAGGAGCTGGCGCTTCACTGCAGCCACTGCCAGCGGGAGCAGCCCCAGGGCCGGGTCCGCAGTGACTGCAGCGGGGTCCGGCAGCTGCGGGAGGCTGAGTAGCGGAGCTCCCTTTGCGCATCGACCCCAGCAGAGGCCACCAGCAGCCCATCGCAGGAGCTGCAGGGAGGCTTCCCCGCTGATTCAGGCAGGTTGGGCTCTGGAGGGAGCACCTGACTCGGCGTGTCTGGATAGGGAGGACACGGAGGCAGTGGAGGAGTGTTCCTGTGTCCTGGCAGTCCTTAAATGATTGGCAAAACGTGCTGGTTGACGACTGCGTCACAAGTCTATATTTCTGTCTTGGCATCTTCCCTTCAGCTTTCTGTGCCTTGCTGCTTTCAGGGGTGTCTCTTCCAAGTGGTGGGAAATGTGACAACAGTTAGAGCTCTTTCATGTTGTGTTGTGATAGCTTTGGGTATCAATTTTTAAGAGAAATACTAAAACCAGCTTATGACGTTTGAAGGATTCTTCAGTCCTATGGCTTAGTGTTGTGATTCTGCATGAGCCCGTAAGTGGAGGTTTAAAGACATTCAGTAACTAGGAGGGACAATATGATGTGTCCTAAGACGGTGGAAGCAGAAGGCTGTTGAGGTGCAGAGGTTTGTAACATCTGACTCGCTGAAATGACCCCTGCATTGCCTCAGAAGGTATTTATTGTTTGTATCCTACCCTCTTTTCCATGATCCAGTCCTCCTTTTTTGCCACATTTTGCAGCAGCCCTTTTGTGTTTAAAAATTACTGCTCCACTTCCTCTTGCTCTTATCTGCACTGAACAAATCAATTCCTTTTACCTCTTTCTCACAGGTCACACTTGTCACATTCATCTGGAGTCCTCCTAATTGCTCTGTGTCCTTCCCAACACATGACACAATGTGGACACATCTCGCCAGATGAATTAGTGGCATTTTAAAGTGCAGGGGTTTCTTTCTCTCTGTGCTCTTGTGATTTGCCTGTTTCATTGCAGATGAGCAATGGGTCTGAGTTGTGGTTTAGGCCCAAGTGCTTTCAGGGAGCTTCTTGGCATGAGTCCATAGGGTTAACCAGATCCAACCCATAGCAGAGCAACTGAATTATCTTCTAATGAATTCAAACCTATTGTGACCTATTTGCCACTTCCACAAGAAGAAGAAGCAGCTGAGTTTTCAGATGATAAATAAGCCATCGCAAATTAATGCATTTGAAGGCCAAAGGGGACCATTATGTTCATCTTGGCGTGACCTCCTGCATAACGCAGACTGTGGAATTTGACCCCGTGATTCCAGTGTCATTAACGTGCGGGTGACGTGTTTGCCCAGGGCTCTGTGGAACACCATACATCTGGCCAGAGCCCAAACTGGAATCTGGCCTCCACTCTCCTTTCTCTTACTCCCCTTTCCAGCATTGTTTCTCCAAAGGGCAATTACTCTCTCTGCCCACATCCATTAAATGGTGGTCCAGTGCTGGGGCCTGCTGCAGTGAAGCATCCTCTGTTGGCTGCTGTTGAGGAAGGGCTGTAGCAGCAGCAGCTGGTTTTCTTCTTTCACACTGGTATTCTTGTCTGGAAGAGGGGCTGGGGAGGGGGAAGGCATGGACAAACACCCCCTGGAAACAGCAAAGATCTCTCAGGGCTGAACCATTCCTTGTTTCCATGGGCTTGTTACCAGCTGCTTGCACCAGGCCATTGGCTGCTGTGCGTGAAACCACAACCCTGGGTGAGGAGTGGCTGGTGTGAGGTGCAATGGCCAGGCCTGCCCCCTTGCCCCCCCCCAGTCCCTCTAGTGGGGCTTCTCTAGCTGATTGCCCTGTGGTGCAGAGGGGTTCCTTGTGGGGTGATACAGCACATACCCTGGACACCATGGCACCTCCCTGGGCAAGGAGGCAGCTCCTGGCAGGATGGTTTCAGCTTTCTCTGCTGTGGTTTATCTACAAGACTGAGATAGTTCCTAAGCCAAGACACAAATACAGGTTTGTTTATGGGGGCTAGTTTTGAATTAAAGTGCTCAATCAATTAGCTCTTGGGAAAGAGGCTTTGTGGTTTGTTAGTGGGGTGTTACTGGTGATGTTTTTCCTGAGCAGGATCTCTGCTTGCACTTGAGAGGGGCTTTTGTGCACGGTGAAAAACAGCCCAGCAAGTAGCACATGGCTCTGGCTTCCCTCCAGCCACAGGGTTCCTGTGTCTGCAGAGTGAGCTGCTAGAACCCCCTGAAAGCCACAGCTCATTCCTGTGCTGCTTCGGGTGCCTGTGACAATGATGATGTTTAATTAATTTGGTGGTGTTGTAGAAGTGACACTAATTTATGACAGACTTCTGCTGAGTGACCAGCTCATGGCTTTTCCAGAGGCATCTCAGGCCTTGGAAACCAGAGGGAGCTGGGTACAGCTTGTGAAGATGACCTACATCCATCTCTAGATATCTGGTTGACAATAAATAGCAAGGGCCCTGAGATTCACCAGGACACAGTTAACACAGGAACAGGCCACTGCAGGGAAACATCCCTTTTCCAGTGGATTCCTTGCTACCAAAGACAGCAACCAGACCTGCTTTGGGGCTCAGCCTGCTTGTGGCACATCCCTTTTGACTTGGGTAAGGCTGGCACAGCTGTGCTGAGTTCTGCTAACCGTTCTGGTTGTCCCAGGTGAGGGCACTTATGCCTGAGGACAAAAGGGCTCAGGCTGAACCAAGTCAGAGGCTTCTTATCGTGGGTTAAGTGACTGCACATGGGGTGGGTCAGCAGTGCTGTGCCATTCTCATCTTGCAATAACGTGCATGTGTGATGTCTGCACCTTGCTGTGGCTCTGTTCGTCCCTGCTGCGGCCGCTCTGAGGGCTGAGGCACTGCAGTGGGACGCTGAACGCGGGGACAACCGTGCCCTGCAGCCACCCCGCTGCCCTCTGCGCGGTGGAAGGGTGGCGGCGGCGCAGCGGGATGCTCGGCCCCGCTTGCCCCGTTCCCCCGGGCGGAGGAGGAGGAAGGGCCACTGCCCGCCGCGGGGCTGACATCAGCCGGAGGAGGGGCCTGCCCGCGAGTTTCTTTGCTCTGTGCATCACTTCCCGCCGCTGCCATACTCCGCTGCCCGGTGCCGGGCTGCAGCCGCGCCTGCCTCCGCTGCGGCGGGCGGCTCGGCGGGGCTGGTGCCCATGGCAAGCCCGCCCGGCGGGGACAGCCCGGGCTCCGCCGCCCGCCGGCTCTACTCGAGGTGAGTGGGGCTGCGGAGGGGGCCCGGCGGAGCCCCGGGGCTCCTCGCCGGGAGGGAGCGGGGCGGGGGCCCCGGGATTTTCTTCCTTGCGGAGAAGCTGTTGCAGGGCTGGAGACCCGCAGGAGCAGGGCGAGGGAGGGTGGAGGGGACGGTGTGGTGGCCCCGCAGTGGAGCAGCGCTTCCTGCGGGTGCAGGATGGTGGGTGCTGAGAGGGGGGGGAGCTGTGGCTTCTCTTGGCGCTAGCCCGGGGCGAGCAGCTCCTTCTGTTTAAGAGGCTGATGCTGGAGCCCGCTCTGTGCTGGGCGTTTGCATGGGAGGTTCCTGATCGCACTGCAGAGACTTTAAGTCTCAGCTTTAAAATTGGGCGCTACAGAAATTCATCCAAGGCTGGGAAAAAACAGCTTCAGGCTGTCTGGCATTTACGAAAACGCTGTGTCTTGCCTGCTTTTTTCATTTAGATAAAGTCTAAAGCGGAGTCAGTTTGAGGCCTTATGGCATTGCTTGGAACATTGTTGTTCATATCATTGTTCATCCTCATTGTGCTTTATTTCTCCTCTAACAAGCAGAAGGGGAGGTTGTGCAGTATTGGGACTAGAGAGCAAAACAAAAAAGAATGCCAGAAGTCTATGCAATGTAGTAGCTGCTCATCAGTTCTCTTTGCAATGATTAGCACAGCAGCTAGTGGGTTGTGTAGTTTAATGAGTAGTAGGACAGCAGGTGGGGTTGGGTTTGTTGTATAGCGGCTCGTGGGGAAATGAAAAGAGAACTCGGAGTTAAAGCTGCTGCTGTGCCTGTGCTGCGGGAGGAGCACCCGGGCTTTTAACCAGCTGCATCTTTTGCCTTCTTTCTCTCTTGCTTTTCTTGAAAGCTTTATAGGGAATAGGCTTTGGTTGTGTTTGTGAAGGAAATCGGGGGTGGTGGTGTTTATACCGCTGCTGTGACTGGCATGGTTATAACCCCTGTTTCGTGGGAAGAGGCTAGAAGAGAAATGGGAAGCATCTCTTCTGTGCCTTATTCTGGGGGGCTCTGCCAGGGCCTGTGGTGGTAAAATTCCCCATGTGCTCTTTGGACTAACTCTCAGGCCTTGAAAGTACATGTCATGGTACTCTGCCTTTGTTGTGCTGTTTCAGCTGGAGATGTAACTTTGGGTTTCTTCCTTAACCTCACCTGTATCGCAGTGTGGAAGTTTCTAGCTTGAAGTCTGTGACTCTAAACTCCATCCAATAGGTATATCTGGGGTAACGGGTGGAACCAGGTGTACTGTCTGGGTGGTAAAGCCGTACTGACTGGAATCGAAGCCTTTCTCAGTGTGGAGTGTTTTCTTGGCCTGGGAGCAGTAACTTGGGTGTAAGAACTGCAGAAGGTGCTGTTGCAGGTAGGGTGTGCCAGACCCCGACCTGGAGGGCTGGAGGAGGTGCTGCTAAGAAGAGAGATGGGATGGAAGGAGTGTGGCACAAACCTGAAAGTGTTTGTTCATTTTACCATATCCCTTGCTATTTCCCTGAATTCCACCCATCCCAAGCAAAGGTGTGTGTCCTGTTGTGCTCGCAGCAGGATCCTGTTGCTGCCTATGTCAAACTCAGAGACCAAAGTTGGGAGCATCCCTGCTACAACAGTAACATACAGCATTTTACCAAAGAGGTCCTGTGCAGCTCTGTGTGACTGCTCTCACCTTTCTGATGCTGTTTATTTTGTTGCTGTTGTCCTGAGGGAGACTTACTGGGAGAACAGGGCTTGGGAAGCAGGGAGCAGTCGTGGCTCCTGACAGCCTGGTGTGGCTGTGGTGCCCAGCTGAACATGGGGGATCTGCTGAGGCTTGCTGGGGACCTCAGACTGTGATTGTGCCCCATGAACTTGAGTTGAGCAAGTTTTGCATGACCCTGAGTTAATGCTTTACCTTCTGGGGGAGGGGGGGTTGATCTGGTACTGATGTGTGTCTAATTCAGTGTGTGTAACCTCGAGGACTTCTGTTGGGTCTGGGCTGTGGGAGCTGTGAAATACCTGCTTGCAGCAGTGCCTGCTCCTTGCTGCCACACGTGCTCTCACTTGTTTTTTGCGCTGGCTGGCTGACCTTTAATGTGTAGGAAGCACCAGGTCCATGAAACGACTCCCCTGGACCATGGTTCTTGAGAATGTGTCAAGCTCATGATAGGGATGGGTCAGTGCCCAGAGAGCTCCCCTGGATTTGGCTCTTTGCTTCCAAGAGGCCACTCTGGAGAGTTCCAAGTGTGGGAGTGAGGCACGGGCATGTTGTGGGGAAACCATTGCTACACTGCACTGACATCACAGATGTTATTGATCCCCCAACAGACAGAACATTATCTATTGAGGCAATTAGACCAGAAATGTCTAAATCTGTAAATCTGGCATGAAGCTCAGATTAAAGCACAGATTGTCCCTCCCCTGCTCTGTTCTCTCTAGTGCTCTGTGTTTTCAGCAGAGCTGCTGGGGTTTGCAATGTTTAACAACTTCTCTTGATTGTATCCTCAACAGTCTCCATCTCGCTCATTAATGTCACTACTGCGGTACCTGACCTGAATGTGCTGCGGGCAATTAGTGCTCTGAGCACCAGGATCTCCAGAGGAGGGAAAGCTGAGGTGGGAGAGTTGTTGGCATCCTCACGTGGAAGGGGCATAGCTCAGCACAGTGGTTAAGGCAGAACAAACCAGTGTTTGCAAACTAAATTGGAAAGAAAGCCCATCAGTGGAGTGCACCTCCCTCTGGGATGGTGCATACCCAAGGGATCACAAGACCATGTAATATTCTCATCGTTTTCCTGCTGCTGGTGCTTGCAAAGTAAACTTCCAAAACTTGAAGTCTGGACTTCTATAACACTAAAAGCAATATTGCCTCCCTTTCATTCAGAAGGAAAAGGAAAGTTACATATTACTTGTGTTTAACATACATTTATCCTCTTTCGAAGAGGTGGTGCTTAATCATATCAGCCTCGGGGAACAATCAGCACCCCCAGCAGTGCTGGGTTTTGGTGTTCATAGGGAATTTCACTGAATGTTCAAGTGAAGGAGCCTTCTGGTGCTAACCACTGGCTCTGTGCTAACCCGGGCTGGATTTAAGCAGCAGTGCGATGCCAAAGAGCTTTGTGCCTGGCTACAAATCCTCTGACCCTGAGGGCTGGGGAGCTGCTGGCTCGCAGGAGGGTGGCAGAGGCTGCTGCAGGGTTGGTCTGGTTGTGCTATGTGTGCTCTGAGGGAGCAGCCCTGTGCCGGGCAGCCAGGGCTGTGATGGAGCTCACAGGGAGCTTGCAGGATGTGTTGGGATGCTGATGCCTGGGGTGGCTCCTGAGGGGTGGATAGGAAGTAACTGCTTGTCGGTCTTTACCTCATAGAAATACCTGGAGTTGGAGCAGTGATCTCGGTTGTGCAAGCAGGACCTGTGTATCAAAGATAATGTTTATGTGATTTTGATCTTGCAGGCTAGTTTACCTACTGCTTGTGTCTTTGACTTCCTGGCAGATTTTCCCTGTCTCCCTGTTCTGATGCTCCAGATAGTCACAGCTGTGCTCTTCTTGTCTCCAGGTAAGGATTTTCCTGCTGAAAGTGACATCGTCATTGGTGCTGTGACTGAAGGTTCTTGGTCCTAGATGGGCAGATATGCAGTGGAGGGTAGTTAGCATCACAGTGAAAACGTGTTCTGTACCACCAGGAAGCTGGGAATGGCCCTTTTTAAATCTCTCTTCACTCCATAACTCAAATGTGAGATTCTTTGATTATTACATTTGAGAGTGCCGATTGAGAGCTTTCTGAAAGATTCCATCTTCTCCTTTGAGGCCTGTGCAGTCAGCCTCCAGTTAGGCAGAGATGTGAAAACAGGACTAATGTCTCAGGCATCATAGGTGGCCTGAGCAAAATTACAGGAGAGCTGAACGTGTAGGGCTGGGTGTGCTGACATCTGGTTTGGGGCATTTAGAGCAACTCGGCCATAGTTTCAGCATTTGTGAGTAATGTCATCCCAGCATGGAGCCAGGCACAATGCTGTCTCTACACAGCAGGGAGAGGGACCCTTGCTAGTCAGGCCTTGGGCTGGGCACCAGCCCCTGGTGCTGTGCAGGTTTCCCCAGGGCCTTGGGCATCCTTTATGACTCTTCTGTGTTTCACCTTGGGGGATGCATGGAGAGAAGCTCTTTTCCTCTTCTCTCTTTGGTCTTTGTTAGACAGGTGGAGGATGTGCCTTGTACCTGTGCAGTGCCTACCACAGCCTGATCTTCATCTTACTTCTGACCTCTAGGTGCTGCTGCAATCTAAACGATTGTTGTCTGCAAGGTGTTAATTTGATGTGTAGGTGCATGTGTAAACCAAGCTGAGGTGGTACATGGCGCTTTCTGTGCTGGCTTGCACTTCAGTGACTCAGGTTATGCCAGGCCTGCTGCTTGTGCCTCCTGCTCCAGGGGTGAGAGCTGTCCCTTTATCCCCAGGTACTTCACATTGTACAAGGTGTCTGTGCCAGGCAGGCTAGGAAGAGCTTTGTGCACTGGCCATGTGTTTATAGGTCATATGGTGCTTGCTACTGTGTCAACTAAAATCAAATAAGCTCATGCAACTCGTGTGACCTGAGGACACCTCTTGAAGCCAATTCCCTGTGAGAGGAATATGAACACTTGACTTGGTCACACCAGGAATGGAGAGCTGACTCTGGAATCAAGGCAGCCTTTGACTCTTCCCAGCTGGGTGCTGCCTGTGAAGCATGAGTGAGCAGCAGGCCCAGTGCTCCATGACTAACCACTGAGGTGCCTTTTGCCTACTGTTGTGTTAGTCATCACATGCATTCCTCCTGGGAAAGCATCTGAAAGTGTTCATGGCTAACAGGTCTTGTATTTTTGTGCTTTAGGTGATGTCCAAACTTGCATTCAGCCTTGCTTGAAAAACAGGTTTGAACTCTGCCAGATCTTGGGCTGCAAGAAGTTCCTTGGAGGGATGCATCTTATTTCACTCCTGCTGCTTTTCTGCTTTAAAAGCAATTATATCTTCAAGTGTATGTAGTTCCCTCCCTTCCAGTCCTGCTCTGTGTGCTGCTTCCAGGATTCAAAGACACTTCCCTGTTATAAAGAGAAAACAGCTCCTGCCAACCAAAGCCACAAAGCAAAAGTCCCTCCTGTGCCTGGGCACATAGGCTGCATCTCCTGACCACAGAGTGGGGCTCTTCAATTCCAGGCTATTTATACTGCCAGTGGGAAAGCGGGAATGCTTTCCACTGACCCAGCTGCTCCTCCCTAGAGACACTCTTAATTAAATGTTATTTGACAGATATGCTTTTCAACTGGCTTAGATTTAACCGGGATAAGTGGGGTATTTTTTTTCCCCACTGAAAGCTGAAGGAAGTAGGAATAATCTTGTTAGAAGGCTGCTTGTGTTCAGAGCAGGTCCTTCTGTTGTCTAATGTACCAAGCAAACCCCACAAGAAGAAAAGCCACAGCCCTGCCAGTGCTTGGGGAGGACAAGGGGAAAGGGAGACCAGCACCAGCTGCCTCTGGCTTGGAGCACAGCAGCTCTGAACAATGCCCTGCAATGTTATGCAACTGCCTGGGGAAGGAAGTGGAAATTTATCATTACAGTGCAGTTTCAAGGGCAATATTCAATGAGCAATTTGCAGCACAAGCCTGTATTTAACTGCCTTAACTAGCTTCTCTCAGGACAAGATGCCAGGGCTGGTAAGGGCAGTCGCTGTAGCCTCTGTTCCACGAGGAGTGGAGCAAATACAGTGTCTTCTTAGGACTGAATCCGAGGCTTTGGACTGCGAGTCTTTCAAGTGAGTAGCCAAAGCCCAGACCTGTGTAATGGCCTCGTCCTGCAAGTGCCTGGCTGATCCCTGTCCCACTAAAGCCTGGGAGAGGGGGAGCAAGCATGTGCTGCAGCAGCTCAGTGACATGTTTGCTCTTACTTCTTTCAATGGAAGCAATCAGAAGACGCCTCTGTAAGGCTTCAGAGAGTGGAACAGCAACACAAACCCTGAATGAATTACTTGAAGCCAGTGCTAGTATGTGATCACTGCCTTCAGGGTAGAAATAAATAGCTTACAAACCTTTTATTCCCAGTTTTCTTTCACCAAGAGGATTTTGCCCAGGGATGATGGGCACTGGAACCACAGGCCTTTCCTTTCTCACTCTGAGGTTAAAATTGATGTTTCTAAAGAAGCTTCATCTTCAGCTGTGAGTTGCTCTGTGCAGCTGCTGAATCTGAAGGAATTTTGAATGGAGAATATTGGATTGTTTTGTCTCTCCTCATGCTTTGCTGTTACTTTTTGCATTTACACCTTTGGAGTAGCCAGAGAGGCTTTCCTCTGGGAGCGTGGGGGGAATGCATCTTTCTCCCAGATGCTGCAGGAGAAAGATTAGGCAAATGGATTTAAAATAGGGGAACACCTATGTTATTCGTATACCATACCTCGGTGTAGAAGCTATTTCATGTTGGGCCCTGGCTCCACCTGAGAGCAGGGGTTTTGTCTTGGAAGCTGCTTTTAGAACTGCATGGCGGAAGCTCAGAGCTGTCAGTGGATATATGTGGTTTGCTGCAGGAGCTGCCTCTTTGCTCCTGGGAAGCAGCTCTGCACATGTGCTGAGCCAGAGGGCTCCTCCTGCCCTGGGGATCAGCTCCGGTTCCTCCCACGCTCCGGCTCCCGGGAGCACACACAGACGGGGGGAGGGAAGCGCTGCCACCCTGAGCCCCATCCCTGGGTGCTGTGCTGTGCTGTGCTTGTGCGGGCACGGGGCTGGCTGCTGAGCGTGATGGGGCCTGCTTCACAGCCTTCCTCTTGCCTGCCCCATCCAGCCTGTGGAGGAATGCCTCCTGCTACAGGACTGCAGCAGGTTCGGCACAGGGAGACTGGATTTGCCATGGGGCTTGTAGTGTTGCAGCAATGTAGATGAGTAATAGTTGTGTTGAATGCACACTGCTGGGACAGGAGAGTGGCCCATGTGAGGGTGCTGAGGCACTGGCACAGGGTGCCCAGAGAAGCTGTGGCTGCCCCATCCCTGGCAGTGCTCAAGGCCAGGCTGAATGGGGCTTGGAGCAACCTGGTCTAGTGGAAGGTGTCCCTGACCATGGAACTCGATGAGCTTTAATGTCCCTTCCAACTCAGACCATGCTGTGATTCTGTAATCCACCCTGCAGAGCTGAGGTAGTTCTTTGTGAACTCCATCTGTGGAGAATCCATTCATGCCTGAGGATAGCCGGAAAACATTGATTGATATTACTCTCTCTGGGGCTATTTGTTAATTACTCCCAGTTTGTGTTATGGTGCTGCCTGGTGTCCTGTGCTGCTGCACCAGCCTGAGTGGGTCCTGGAAGAGTTAAATCCATTCCAGTGTTTTGGAAGCTTGGTAAATATCAGTATTTTATTTCAGCTTTCTGGGAAACATCATTTCTGTTTTCAAGGGTGAGAAATGGTGGAGTCTTCAGGATGAAAGTGGATATAGGCAGCAAAGCTGGGAGCTGAATGTCCTGACCCCCACTCCTTCCCTGCAGCGCTTCCTGGCCCATGTCAATGAAGTTAACTGTGAATTGAAAAGATCTTGGCTTTATCTGTTACTGACCCGTGCAGGGCAGCACTTCCATGGCATTACAATGGTTCTGCTGTTCTGCTTAGTACAGGAGGAACCAAACTGTTGTGTAAAGGAAGTTACCAGCTGGTGAATGAAATACCAGGCTCTGCCCATTTACGAGGTGTGCCTTGTGGTGGGAGTGCTTCAAACCACAGGCCCTGGGCGAGGAAAGGGGCAGCCTGGGTGGCCATGGGATCTGATCACCAGGGAGAGCCCAGCTCAGGTACTGGCTTGAAGAGAGCAGAGCAGCAGCCCTGAGCTGTCAGTGCTCAGCAGCCGGGGCTGCAGGGATCTGTCCCTCAGGCTGTGAGAAGAGAGCAGTTAATTTAGAAAGGGAGGCTGAGAAGAATGTTCTGTCAGAAACTCACCTGCAAGCTAAACAGCATCAGAGCTGAGTGAGTTCTGGGTGTCCTGCTGGAGGGCTGCTTGCCTCTGGGCTATGGTGAAGGATGGAGAGAGAACCACACATCTTGATCCTTGCAGTTGGGCAGGAAGCTGTTGGGATGGGCAGCAGCTGCCAGTGCAGTGGGGAGGGTCTGTTGTTACTGTATTCCAGCTGTGCTCTTGTGAAGTTACTGTTTTGTGGCTGGGACTGCTTCAGAAACAGCCCTTCTGTATGAACTGTCTGCAGAGATGTGTGCTGAGAAAATTGGGGCTTGTATCTTGCTGCAAAGCACAAGCTATCAGATCCGGCTTGTTCCCTGGCCAAGCTTTCTGCAGCAGGAAGGCAGGGCTAGAAACCACCAGTGACTAGAGAGATGGAACTATCTAACGTCTTAAGCAATGGGGTTTCTCTTTCATTTCTGACAAATCAGCCCTTTGGTTTCAGTGAGGAGCAGCATCTCATGGCGAGTAAGCAGGGACTTGGATACATAAATGCAGATGAATGTCCTGGAACCAGGAGGCTCCACGTGTGCCTTGAGGCATTTCCTGGCCTCTGAGTTCAGCCCAGTGTCTGAGCTCCCGCATGGTCTAAGTAATAAAACACATGAGTTCACCCAATGCACCTGGAATTTCCAGGCTGCAGCCCTTGGCCAGACCTGTATCCATTGCTGCCATCAGGACTGTAATCCAGGAAACTGCAAGCATCAACTCGTTGTTTGAACTCTGTGGTTTGGTGCTTTCCTGGGTAAAGCCAGAGAAGAAAGGGAGGCTCCTGTGTCATCTGCATCCATCCTTTCCTGTGCATGCTGGGCACACAAACAGCAGTGTGCCAGCAAGTACCACAGGCTGTGTGAGATCACGTTCCACTAGGAGCACTGACAGGTTCAAGGAGTTAACAATAACATACTTGAAAATAGCCACTTTTTCCTCTGATCTGGAAGAGAATGAAAGCTCACTCAGCAAAATGTACATTTGGTTTGATCAGGTCATTCTTTGGCATCCATGGTTTTGGCAGAAAGTTGTCATTGGTCTTGCCATTGAGTGACTACGTTGCAGAGAGCTGTGCGCGAGATCAGCAGTGGAAGAGAAAGCCTGGGAAAGCTGCACGGTGTTGAGATGCTGGCCTGTCCTTCCTTAGGCATTGGACAGAAGCTCTTCCCTGTGAGGATGCTGAGGTGTTGGCACAGCTGTGGATGCCCCATCCCTGGCAGTGTTCAAGGCCAGGTTGGGCACAGGGGCTTGGAGTGAGCTGCTCCAGTGGAAGGTGTCCCTGCCTGTGGCAGGGGTTGGAACTGGATGAGCTTTGAGCTCTCTTCCAACACAAACCATTCCATGATTCGATGAGAAGTGAGCAGAGAAAGCTGTTGTGTGCCCTGTCCTTGGCTCCCTCCCATTGAACAAAATGACCTTCTGTGGTGGAAATGTCTCTGTCTGAAGGACCCTGGGTGAGGGTCTGAGCTGTGGTTTCGGGAGCCCTCTGAGGTTGGCTGGAGCAGGGCCAGCTTCCAGCCCTGCCTGGTGGGGCTCCAGGCTCTGCAGAGGGCAGAGCTCACCTGCCTGGGTGGCTGTGAGCAGGAAGGAGATGCTCCTCAGACCTGGCTCCTAGGAGAACTGAGTCACTTGTCATGGCTGGCAGCTCTCTGGGGCTGATTGCCTGAGGCTAACTTGGCACACAGACAGGAGACGTAAAACTGTAGCTATCTATATACACAGAGGAGAGAAAAGTAACAGCTCAAAATGTGTGACTGGAATGAAAATGTAAAGCAGGATTCCCAATTAAAGCTGTGCATGTTGGAGGATGTACCCGCTCCTGAAGGGCTCCAAGGCACAGATGCAGCCACTCCATAATGCCCTGGATTAGACCAGGAAGGCTTCTCCAGCACACGAAATCCGTGTGGAAGCAGTGTTGTTCCTGCACATCAGCACCTTCCCCAGCCTGCCCCCCCGTGGGTTAAGGTAAGGAGCTCTCTTGTCACCTGTTCCATAGCCCTGTCGCTGCTGCCTGCGTGTCTCTGCCGCCTGCTGTTGTGCCGTGTCTTTCGCTGCCAGATGATGATGTCTCTATGCCGGAGCAGGGATGTCTTCCTGAAAGCATGCATTATTCAGCAGTCAGGATAATGAACTCCCTGGATTTGGGCATGTATGGAGCCCTGGTGCTATATCTTCCCTCTTTCCCCAGTGTAAGGCAGGAGGGGAGCTGCTAGAGCAGCCTGTGCTCTGTATAAATCCATTGCAGTATCTGTAAGGCTGCAAGAAGGATCTAACCCAATCCTAAAATGGGTCTGTGGAGAGGTCTCCACTCGCCATTCCTGCTCCTTCTGTCTCCTTAACTGTGTGCTTCCATGGGGCAGGAAATACGTGATACAACATTTAACTTTTGGCTTCGTTATTTCTACGTGCACGGTAACAAATGCTGTGCCAAAGGTGGCTGCGCAGCAGCAGGGAAGGTTGGGGAGAGAAAGAAATATGGAAGATGGGGGGAATTGGAGGTCAAAGCCATGAAGAACGTGGCCTTAGGAAGCTTGGTTTGGGAAGGGTGTCCCCTTTCCAACGATGCTGGGTTCTGGCTCTAGCCCAGCAGGCGTGGATGGCTGCAGCTACACACAGCCAAAGCAGAACATCCCAGTAGGCTGAGGGTCTGCTCCTGCTCTTGGCTGGACTTGAAGCCTCCCCGCAGTGTATAAGGGATGGGAGAGTGTCTGCTGTGGTGCAACAGGAGCTGTTGTGTTTGGAGGAAGTGCAGGCTGTTTTGCTGGAGTTGGTGTGCTGCACGTCTTTACCTTCCTCTGTGAGGAAAACAGAGGAGGCTTTTTGGCATGGGAAAGCTGAAAAATCTGATGCTTCATCCTTTTATTCCCCTTAGCAAAGGCTCAGTTCCAAGAAACATAGGAAAGAACAGAATTTTGGTTTTGGGCTTTGTTTTTTTCATAGTAAGTTTTGCAGTTCTCTCAAGAAGCAAATCATTACATGGGCTAACTGATGATTTTGTGATAACAATGAGAAAATTATTAGGGACAGCACTGGTGTTCTTGCTGTATCCAGGAAGACTTCCCCAGAACTATATTTATACAGATTCCTCCTACGGAACAGGACCAGAGTCTGTTTCTCAGATGTAGACATGCCATGGCTTGATCAGCTAGGGATATATGCTCACCTGCTACATCCACACGTGATGGAATTACACTAACTCCATAGTGCTGGAGCAACCCCTGGTGTGGAGCTGTGTTGAGGACTTGCCTTTGTGCACGTGCTTCATGCAGATGTGCAGTGCAGCAGTGCCAAGCGCTTCCAGGGTAGGTGCTATCCATGGAGCTATACTAGGACAGAAGTGCTGAAAACTGGGGATAATGAGGTGGAGGACTAAGCCTCAGGATCCTCTGGAAGATATGAAACCAGCCTGCAGCGTGCTGGAGCGCCAGGGTTCCCTGCAGGGGCAGCAGGCATGGTGCTAGACAGGGAGTCTGCTCTCGGATGAGCAGAGCAGAGTGTCATTCTCACCCTGCACACAAGCTGCGTCACTGTGAGGCGGTGGCCCGGCCTCCTGGGAATCCTGCCACACTCTGGTTTGTGGGCTGGGAGAGCAATCTCATGGCGCATGGGGATTTTTCCATAGTGCCATGAAGAACTCAAGTGATTTTGCTGCTGCTGTGCAGAGTCTGGGTTTCACAGAGGATCTGCAGGAACTGTTCTATAGAGATGCTGGTAAGGGCTGCGGAGGGCCCTGCCTGATAATGGAGCTCTTGGGGAGCCTCTGTTTCCTGCTTTTTCAGATGGATGTGGAATATGATCTTTACAAAACCCAGAGGGATGCGCTGTGGCTGTGCAGCAGCCTGAGAGCGGCAGTGTCCTGCACCTGAGCTCTGGCTCCGTTTGCCAAGGCAGCCTCGCAAACACATCCGGGCTCATTTCCGAGTTCTAGCACCCCTGAAATTTCCAGGAGAGCAGGACAATGCTTCAAAAGCCCTCGGAGCATGAGCCAGCTGCAGACAGACAATGGAGAATTGGTGCAATCTGCTCTGCTGCAGCTTTGCCAGCAACAATCTGTCCCAGTGTGTGGCATCGCTTCCAGCCTGGACACGGGCTCTGCCCACCTGCAGGAGCCACCTTTGGCTTTCTCTGGATTTGGCACAGAGAAAGGGCTGTAATCACGGAGGGAGGAACTGCCATGGGCTCTTACTGGTGTGCCCTGGCTTGATGTCGGCCTCCTCAGTGGCTTTCCTAAGTGTCATTTGAAAAAGGAGCTGCTGCTTGTTTGGATTCACTGGACTTGATCACTTGGTTGCTGCTAATTACTCTTCAGTGAGTTCTGCAGGAAGAGGGGCAGGTTCGTGCTGTTCATGTCACTAAAGCCACATCCAAACCCCTTGTAAGAGTGAGTGTTGGTGCTAGAGGGCTGCAGAGCATCATGAGCAGTCTCCCGGTGAGCTGGGATTGCTCAGCATCTCCCTGGCTCAAAGCCTGGATAGCCCAGGGTGCGTGTGATCAGCTATACCCCAAAGACCTCTCTCCTGGACGGAAATACTTGGCTTGGGGCTGAAGGGAAGCAGATGAGATGGGAACCTGTAGGTTGCTGAGAAGTCAGTGGAAAATCCACGGTGGTGTGAACTTTGCCATCGTTGCCTTTTACCCTGCAGTGTACTGTGCCCTGAGTATGGACCAGTGTGTGGTAGGAAAGAGGCAGTGGGCAGGGGAGGTTTGGGATGAGGCTGTACATGTGGAGGGGGCATGGGCAAGGTGCTGGGGGCTGGCACAGGCAGAGCTGGCTTCCTTTGGCTGGGCTTGACCGTGGTCCAGCCCCTGGTGCTGCTGGGACTTGGCACCATCTTTTCAATAGGCAGTTGTTTTCCTTCTTCAAGTCCATGCTCCAGGGCTGGAGCAATTGGCAGGTTGAGAGAGGAAGTGGAACAGGAGACTGGAGTTGGAGGGGTTTGCAGGCAGCCTCAGCTGAGGGAGGACTTGGGCCTGTGACCCCTGCATTTTGGGGAAGACAAGGCTTGCTTTCATTTGGCTTCTGGGTGTGCAGGGAAGGAAACCCCCTGGTGCCCCTCAGCCTGTGCAGTGGCACAGCACAACTGGACCAATTGTGCTGGGTGGCATCTGTGGAGCTGAGGCTGACCCTGCTGGCAGGACTGGGGGAGGCTGCGATGCCTCAATGAGCCCCTATGTAAAAGTGGGTAACAGAGTTGAGTAACATAAATGAAACGGATAATAAATGATCTGTTTTCATTGTATAGCTGTTAAGTGACTATATGTTTTTCTATGTATATGGTAACTGTAACCCAGTGTATTTTATAGCAGGAGCTCTATATGCTGATTTTAATCAAGCATATATTGAGAGGATGTATTGACCTAATCGAGAAGTAATGTCATAATAAAAAGCCATTCAGACTGCACGTCCTCTCCTGCCCTTTGGTTTCTGAAGTAACTGAAGGCAGTAGCACTTCACTTCTGGTGAAATCATCCCACGGGGGTTGTTTCATTGCAGTGTGATGGATTAATTTCATTGAAGGCACTGTACAAGACAGCAAAATACTCTTGGAAAACTCAGGAAGTTTCCATCATTGTGCTGAGCTCATTTGAAGCATCCTCAGTGGCAAAATACGAGTGCCTAAACTTCTGTCCTGCTGCAGGTGCTGGCTTGCTTGGTGCTTACTCTGCGTGGCGGATGTCGGAGCTGTTGCTTTGACTGAGGTCTGCAGTGTGGGGCTGAGGCAGATACTGCTAGCACGGGCTGAGCATCCTCTTTTGTGCCCCCCCGGGATGGAGAGAGCATCCTCAGCCAGGAGCATGGTTAATCCAGCAGCACTTGGCAAACCAGCACTGCTGAGCTCTGCACTCCTGTCCCTGTAGCTCAAATGGTGGTGGTTTTGTACCCTGCTGATGCACCATGCAAAGAGATGATGCTCAGGCTCTTCAGAAGGTTTAATTCTGACTCCTCTTGAAAGTGAGCTCTCCTGCACAGTTCTGCTTCAGAGGCATTTGATCTGTTCATATGCTTAGTGGATATGCTTTTAATATCTTCATTTGGGAGTCAGCCTATGTTTTAATGAATTAATTTTCAACTTGGTGTCTCCTTCATCAGACTTTCCTTAGACCCTGAAAGTGTTCGCAACTTATAATTTAAGTGCTTTGAAACTGGGCAGCAAGTGAAACTGTTAACCAGGATGATTCACATTTGCACCTCGATCCCATCTGAGCTTCCTCATCTGCTGCAAGTTAATTACATCCCACCAGGATCCTTTGATATTTGAGTAATTTTGGAGCACCAAGGCTTAAATTTGTGCTTGTTGCTTTTTAGAGGCTTCACTCCTCAGACGACAGAAAAATTTCATTGTGCCCTCTGTGCTTGCTGTGGATTAAGCTGTATTATGGGAAGGATTTGGTGCATGGGTTCAAGATAATCATTACCAGTGTATAAGGTATGGAGAGCCCTGTCCTTCCAGGTGTAGAGCAGCTTCTAGAAGTCAGGGTGTCTTAATCTCCTGGAGTTAGGGCATCTCTTTGGCCGGGGATCAGAGCCGTGGAGGTAAGTCATGGGCAGATGGTGAGTGGTGTGCAGCCCCAGGGAGTTGTGAGCAGGGAGTGCTGTGCATGACTTCTGCTTCCCAGCGGGCGATGGGGAGTTTGAATCTGAATTTCCGACAATAATGCAGCTTGTTGGACCCATTATGAATTGAAATGGGGTCTCTTTCAGCTCTGCTAATAAGAGGGTAAATGCAACTAAATACAGCTGTCTTCCTCACTGCCGTTTGGTATTTATTAGCAAATATGCAGTGGAATTGAATTCCTTGTAAGTGCCGTGCAGCTAATGGCAGATAGCAATTAACTGAAATGACTACTCTTGAGCACTGATGCTGCCATCAGTGAGGGGAAGAGGAAGTCTGGAGCCAGCACACAGACCTAGCAACTTCCAAAACTCCCCTCTGGATTCTCTGTTTCACACCCTTATCAAAAGGCTGCAGTGACAATAGGTTCATCTTGGTGCACCCTGGAACTCCTTTGCTTGAGCAAACACTTCTCAAGCAGTAGTAAGTGTGTGTGTGTGTATTAGTATTTTCAGTTTGGGGGCCACTGAAAGGACTCATTGCAATACCAGCACCAGTGAAAGTGTGTGGAGTGGAAGCCTTTTCCAGGTGTGCTGCCTCTGCAGCACCTCACGTGCTTCAGGAGATGTGAAGGAAGCTGGCCCAGAGGCTTGGAACTAGTCCAGAAGCTGGGAAGGATGGGGTGCAGTGTTCATTGTTCATCTTCGGCCTTTCCAAGCAACACAAGAGGTTTTGTTTTCTTCACCTCGCTAATAAGGTGATGTGTTGGTCGAAGTGCCCCAAGGGTTCTGCCTGCCATTGACTGGAGGGAAACCAGCTTCTGCGGCTGGTTTCAAGCTGCCAGTAGTCATCAAAATGCCAGTGTAATTTCACACACACCTGGATTTGCTTGTCACCCTTCCCAGCCAGCCCGTGCTTGATACGGAGCCTTGTGGGGAAGCTGCCTGTCAGGAGGGGATTAGTGCTGCTGGGGAGCGAGGGGCTGCGCTGCAGGGAGGGCTGCTGGCAGGGAGAGGCACTACTCTCCGTGCTGCATGAGCGCTGGCTTGAGGGAGCTGGGTATCCTCACTAGTGCCCTCCCTGCAGAACAGAGCAGGGTGTGTTGATAAGGAGGTAGATGCAGGGGAGGAAGTATTGAATAGGGGGAGCTGAGTGGTTGGTAGGTCTGGAGTCATGGCAATGTGATGATATTTAATGGTGTTCTCAGAGCTGGGGGCTCCTCATTTGGAAATGAGATTGAGGAGCTGTGTATGTGCAGGTGGTTTGATTGCTGAGCCCCCAGCCTGCTGAGACGACAGTGTTGCTGCTGAGAAGTGAGGACCCTGCCCTGGGGCAGCGTAGCCAGAGAGAAACTGCTCCAAGGGAGTTGTGAGAGTGCCCCAGGCAGAGCGGAGAGCCTGCAGGCTGGCCCCGGGCTAACCAGGCATGAATAAACTCACTGTAAGCTTGGGCTGTGCATTGGGAGGATCTGGGATAATTTTCATCACGTAGAGAAGCCCAAAAAATAGACCCTTTCTCAAGTGCATCGTAGGCTTTGGCACAGCAGAAGCATGAGCTGGTTTCATGGGATGTGAGCATCTCCCTGTGCAGGGAAGGGGAATGAACCATCCCTGGGGAGCTGGAGCAGCTCCTGCCCTGCCATGTTACCCCATGGTTCAGTCACTGCCTGCTCTCCATGTACAGTACTGTGCTGAGCTTGGGAAAGGAAGTTCTTGAAGGGGGATAAATCCCAGCTTGATCATGCTCTTTAAAGATGTGCTGGCGGTTAATTATTTAAATGCATTTTTAGTTAAGCCAGTGAATAGACACACTGAGCACTGCCAAATGTGATCCTTTTCTGAGTGGCAAAAAGCGTGTGACTGCCCCTGCCATCAGTGCTCTGAAATCACACATCCTTTTGTATGCAGTTCAATCGGATTGCAAGTAAGATGCTAAAATCTGTTGCTTCATTAATTCCTATCAATAGGTACACCAAGGGTTTGGGTTTTTTACTATTGTTGGTGGTTTTGGTGTTGAGTTGTTGTTCTTTCTGCTGTTCCTCCTGTCTAAAAGCTTTGGGGTTTATTCCTGGCTTTAGAACTGCAGGAGCTCTGATTTTTGAGTTTTGCAATTGCCCCCATTAATATGAATCAAATTCCTGTGTATGTATAAATAGATACATATATACTAAAGGCAGCTTCACCCGGTTCCTTGCCCTGTAAGGTTTCCAGTATTTAAGGCAGCAGACAACTGTCTCCTGGCTCTGTCTTGACATGGTTATTTTCTGTGTAGCTTGATGGACTTGCTGTCAGCAGGGTAAGTGCTGTGAGCACGGCAGCCCTGAGCATGTGAGAGGGAGGGCTGGAGTAAGGTTTAATTTCTGGGTACTGTATGGTCCTCTCTGTCTCTGCCTGCCTGGAGCAGGCTGAGGCGGAGGTGCAGACCTGAGAGCTGGGATGTTGCTGTATCCTTCTCTGGTGCTGTGGCCATATCTCCTGGCTGCAGGAGCTTCGGGTCAGTGCGTGGTCCACAGTCCTGCTGATAGGCTCTTGGCTAAAGGCACTCTGTCCTGTTCTCCAGCCAAGCAGGGGGAGGGCAATGTGATGAAGTCCATGCAATGTTGTTATCTTTGAGTATTTGGCAGGGGAAACACAAGATGTGGGCTAGAGTGGGGTATTGGGAGGTCTGACTGTAGCTCTAAGCTTTGGAACACAGGTTGAGTAGTGTTCTGCCTCTAGGGACCTGTATCATCACACAGGTCCTAATTACAGTGCCGTTTTGACAGCAGTCACAGAGATCAGTGTGAATGGCACTGATAACACCTCACACTCCTGGCTTTGGCTCTCACCTGGCAGTGTTCTTGTCATCCCCAGTGCTCCTGGGACCCGTGCTGCCTCCTCTGTATTGCTGTGTTGCTTGAGAACATTTGATGTGTCCAAGTCCTTGAGTTTTGCCTGTGCAGCTTTGTGAAGGAATGCTTCTGCTCTTCCATTCTCCCAGCTGGCTTGCCAGGCAGCCAAGTGGCAGTCTGTGAGAGAGATCATCATTAGCTGCTACCTGACAGTGATGAATGACCCTGGCAAATCTTGTTGTTAAAGGCAGTACCTGCTCTTCCTGCTCTCCTCTCTTTCTGCCTTCACACCAGTTATCCTTTAAAGAAGTTAAAGAGGAGGGAAGGTGGCCCTGCTCTGTGGTGTGCTGGGAAGTGATTTCCTCATCCCTGTCACCACGCAGTGGAAGGTCACCCTTTTCTGCCTTATGAGTGTCAGAAGCAACATCCATTCCTGGGCTTGAAATTCTCAACTGCCACACTGATGGGAGCCGAGTGATGTGCCAGCATTATGCCACTCAGTTGTTCCTCCAGCAGAGCCCCGTGCAGATTGCCAGCTCATCTGTGACCAAACACTGGGTTTCTGTTTGGTCTCTTTCTGCTTGTAAGAAATAGTTCTTTTGTTGTGGACCTGGCATCTGGGTTGTGACTTCTGGGAATACTCGGATGGAATCCTGCCTATGTGGAGGAGCACAGATCCGTGAGTGGTTTGCAGTGTTTTAGGGCATGGTTTGTGAACAGGGCTACTTCAAGTGAGCTTCTCCCCTCCCCAGGTCTCTGCTCAAAACCCTCAGTCAGGGATGTCCTGTGCTGTCAGCAAAAGGTTGAAGGTGGTGGGAGAGTTGTGTAAACAAGCCTCAGCATCTTAGCTGTGGAAAAGCAGCTCATGTTCTGCAGTGTCTCTTCTGAACCACACCATATGGCCAAGCCCAGCATCTGCAGCTTGTCAGCAGTAATTTGCTGGCTCAGGAGGGCCTGAATCTTCTTTTCTGGTATTAAGATGTGAATAGTACGTACTTGCTGAGGTGGTGCAGGCCCAGGCACGCTGCATGTGTGTCAGCAGGGGTGGAGGTTAATACCTGGGGGCTGAGGGGTAGAAGGCTGTGCATCATGGATGGAGATGGTTTGGAGCCCATTTAAATGGGCAGAGATGTGCTCTGTGGGATCCATCTTCCGCTCTTCCCCAGCGTGAGAACTGCTCAGATCAGTTCTGGAACTTGCGAAGCTTCCTGGGTGGCAGATGGATGAGACCCCTTTGGAGCTCGTCAAACCAGGGAATGCTTCTGCCCCAGAGTGGCCCTCTTTTGGAGGAGCCCTTGGCTCTGCACCCGACAAAGAGATGAAGTCTTTCTACTCTTGCATCTAAGAGGCACCAACAGCAATAGCTGGTGCAACCCCAGAGGCAAAGTGTTTTGGGAAGAGAGCAATTCAGGAAGGAGGGAGCTGCCTTGTACCCTCTCATGGGATCTTCTAGGGCCCTTTTCCTTTGAGCAGTACAGAGAGTATGTGAGTGAACCAAGACACTCTTGTTCCTGGATTTCAGCTGTGGACTCTCCTATCTGCTACCTGAAGCCAACAGCAGACAAAGGACATTGTATTTCTTAGAGGAAAGAAGACATTACTTTCTCCAGGTCTCTGGAAAGAAAAGCAATGTTCGTTTTTCCTTTCAGTGGCAGCAGAGAGAAAAAGTACCCCAGATAAACACAGTTCAAGATTCCAATAACTGAATGGTAAGGCTGCCCGTGCAGACGGAGTGAAGACTGGAGCACAGTGCGCGCTGCACAGGCACGGAAATGCCATCAGCATCTTTAAAGCCGCAGATCCTGCCTGTGAGCTTGAGGGAGAGGGCTGTGTGCAGGATTGTTCCAAGCAGCCTGCAGTCCCGCTGCCTGCTGCTGCCTGTGGGACTGGAGCTCTGGGTCCACGTCCAGAAAATGCGCAACCTGCAGAAGAAGAGGTGGGTGAGGGCGCGAGCATTGCTGCGGGGGAACCGGGGCTGCAGCTGCAGTGTTACTGATGGGTTCCTCCTGCTGTTGGGTTTCCCTTGGTCAGTCTGTCGAGGTGGGTCAGGTTGGCTCCATTGAACAGCAGGTTCCTATAGTCACCTTTTTGTCTTTTCTGAGGGACAGTGGAGCTGTGACCTTTGGAAGCTGTTGTACGTGGAGTGATTTAGTGTGCCCGAGCTTGTTCATTGACCTTTAGTTGGTTCCTCTGCCCTGCGCGTTGTGTTTCTGGTTTCTCTTAAGCCTGCAGTGACTGAACTGCATGCAGAGTTGCTTCCCAAAACCAGCCCTGGCTGTGGGGCCCCGAGGATGTGGGAAGGGCAGGTGGGGTTTAGGAGTGGGTTGTGGTTCTATTAATAACTGCTATTCTGAAGCATTGTCCCTTCTCATGGCGGCAGCGTGATGCAGAGGAAAAGCCTCCTCTCCCTTCCCCTTGTTTGTGTCCGTCCCAGCCTGAACGCTGATGTTAATCAGACCAGGCAGGTTCTCTGCAGGGCAGCCTGTGTGAGGACAAGCAGATCGTAGCTAAAGGCTGTGTCACCGGGAGGGCACATCACTGTGTCGTGGTGAGCAGCTACCATGGGAGCACCAGCAGAGCACCCAGAGAGTGTGTGTGAGACTGTGTGAGTGTATTGGAACGTGGCCCCAGGGCACACATTTCACTTCTGGTGGCTTCCCCTGGTAAACATGGCCTGAGGGAGATGCCACCCTTGGAGGTGTGGCTGGGTCGTGTTGTTGAAGAGGTTTCTGTGTTGAGGGGATGGGAACCCTCACTTCAAGCTATTCAAATCACGCAAGTTTGGTTGGAGCTAGTGTGCAATGCCAAGAGTTAGGGAAATTGGTTTCCAGCTCAGTTTTCAGACTGTTTACAGGTGGTGAACTCCGTTTCTGAAAGAGAACCTGGATACTGGGGAGAGTTTTGCTTGTGTTGAAATTTGAACTGGTTACTTTGAAATTTGCTGCTGTCTGCCATCTTCCAACTGGAATCCATGGTTAATTCCTGTGACAGTGGCTCCTTCCTGCACCTCAGCTGCCTGAATTTAGTCTTGCTGGTGTGAGTGCAAGGTGTTCCTGTCTGTCTTCAGCCCCAGTCAGCAGAGATTAGTCAGTACCTGATGATGACACTGGATAACCACTCTAGCGATCTGCGAACCATGAGCATGCCTGGGGACTGATGGAGCTTTGGGATCACCCCCAAATGGGTCCCTCAAATTCAACATGCTGGAGCAGAAGCTCATTCTTACTAACTTCCATGTGATCCGGCAAGAGGATCAGCAGAGGGAAGTTAAACAGTTTTAGTACTAACAGTCTGAATATTTCTATTTCCCCTATGAAACAGAAGCTGAGGGACTGATGCTGCGCTGGCACCATGAGCATCCTCTTTGTGCAAGTGAAATAACCAGCTAAACAGGGCTTTGCAGTGAGCTTGAAATCAGATGTTTGGGGGGGAGTTTGAGGTGGGAGCCTGGATGAGCTGCTTCAGTCCTGTTCTCCCTCCTGGTTTTGGGGACAAATGAACAGTGAGACACAGGAGGTCACCAGAGTGTTTGGAGGGAGAGTCTCAAACCAGCTCGTCCACCATTTCTGTGTTCAGTGTTCTTGTGGGTTGTCCTGCTCTGGAGGATGCCATTTGGCTGCAGGCATTGAGTGTTTGAAGCTGTAGGGAGCCAGCTCAGCAGGGAGGTTGCCAGACAAATAGGATTGGATTTTAGGCAGTTTATGCACTGCTCACAGAGGAACTGGCTTTGTTTCCTGGCAGCTGAGAAAACACCATCCTTCCTGTTTGTGGGAAAAATACATCAGGAATTGGCATTTCGTATGTGCATCCCCCCGTGCCCCTTGGCAGTAGGCAGAGGCAATGCTGGTTGTGGGCTTGGCCAGAAGATGCTGGAGCACAGCCCTGGAGCAGGAGGAGCTCTGCCCTCAAGGCAGTGGGGACAGGATGTGTGTGGGGGCACAGTGGCAGGTTGTACCCCCAGGGAGAGGAGCCAGAGCAGCACAGGGTGCCCTGACTTGGCCAACACACCTCAGCCTTGGTCTACAGAGAACCTGGTTGCAAGGGCTGGGCTCATCATAAGGCTGGTGTGTGGGGAAGCATCTTCTAGTGCTCAGCAGGACCCTGCGGCAGGAGATGTCAGCTGGGCTGCTGCTGCCACAGTGACAATGAGCAAGTTGCTCTTTTGGTGTGGGTACCACAGTCAGACTTCCTGCAAGTGTTCTTTGCCTGGGAACAGAGTATTAACCACCTTTGGACACCTACTACCTTCTGTCTGCCCCTTGCTTTGCTGCCTGTGGCCAAGTGAGCTGTGATTTCCCTGAGCAGGTATCCACCTTTGACCGAGAGGGTTTTGCCTTTTAAAAATCCATTGAGCAGGACTGAAAAGCCAAAAAGAGCCAAGAGAAGTGTCTGAACCGAGGAGCAGGAACGTGCTGTGTCCATCTGCCTCGTGAAGGGGCCGACTTCGCCGGAGCTTTCAAACACATGCTCTGCCCCCTCCGAGAACCTCGGGTACATGTGGTCCAGAGGGGACAGCTGTCACTTGGAGAGCGCTTGGAGGAACACAGTTCCCTTTTGAAGCAGCATCCCTGGTCTCACTCCTCTGCTGGCTCACACTGTGCTTACACTGACAGCCCAGCATGTGCCATTGCCAAAGGTGCTGAGAAACACGAGGGAGGGAAGCGGGGCTGGGGGCTGATGTGCACTGTGCCTGTGGAAAAAGTGACAGCAGGAGAGGTAATGAAAAGCAGACGAGGAGCGCTGGAAGCTGCTCAGCCAAGGAATTCTGCACAGTCCTGGGTTTCCTCTGGCATCCAAGAAAAGTGTGTTACACTTTGGCTACCCTCTCTGTTACCCTAGGAAGGTGGTGCAGGCATGGACAGTCTGGGTACGTGGCTTCTGCAGATGCTGTTGTCGTGTGTGCATCTTGAGAGCAACAAGCTCTGAGTTTCTTGTCCAGATTCCTACTGGGAATGCAGGGGCTGCCTCTGGCCACTTGCAGATGTGGTCTGTGAATCCAGATGTGCCCCATGCCTCCTAGGCTGGTTTTTCAGAGGGGCTGAATGCCCACCATGTCTGCTGGAAGCTGGTGTCTACAGCTCCAAGGTGTGCAAGCTGCATGTCCCTGAGCTATTGTCACCCAAACTGTACTTAACCTGGGGTTTGGGGCTGAATGCAGAGATGCAGCTGCAGGTTTGTTTTCCTGGTGCAGTGAGGAAATTAAAGGTGTACAGTGAAGGACACCGTTGCATACGGTGTGGGGCACTGCAGTCCAGCTCCTCTAGAACTGATGCTCTTGCTTTTGGCAGAATGGAGGCGTCCTGCCTGGAGCTGGCTCTGGAAGGAGAGCGCTTGTGCAAGGCTGGGGACTTCAAGGCTGGGGCAGCCTTCTTTGAAGCAGCGGTGCAGGTGGGGACAGAGGACCTGAAGACTCTCAGTGCCATCTACAGCCAGCTGGGCAATGCCTATTTCTACCTAAAGGAGTACTCCAAAGCCCTGGAATACCATAAACACGACCTTACCCTGGCCAGGTAAGCATATCAGCAGTGCTTCATCCTCCTCAGATGAGCACAGGCTCATCTATGGGGTCTGAACCCAGCAGCCTGAGGAATCTGCCCCAGAAATAAGCATCCAAAACTGGCTCTGAAGCATGGGGTGAATGTCCTTTGGAGACCCTGGGAGGCAACCAGAATGGGCCATGCACCTTTAGAGCAGGGAGGTGGAGATAGGGATGTGGAACAAGAGCAGGGCAATGTCCAGTTCTCCTGTCCCCAGGAACTCATTGTAAGTACAGCTGAAGTCATTAGAGCAGTTTACCTTATCCAGTGAAACAGGGAACAAGGATCTGTCTTCATAAAAGAGAGAGCCTGTATGAAGCACTCCTGCCAGGGGTGTGTGCTGGGAGCTGCTGGATGTGGGGTACATGCCATGCAGTGCTTGCCGCAGCTTCAATTCTGCTCAGCAGGTGGTGAATAAGAGGTTTTGAGCTCTTTACACCTCCTCCTTCCTCTCATCCTCTTGTAGAACCATTGGGGACCGCATTGGAGAAGCCAAAGCAAGTGGCAACCTTGGGAACACATTGAAAATACTCGGGCAGTTTGATGAAGCTGTCGTTTGTTGCCAGAGACACTTGGACATTTCTCAGGAGCAGGGAGACAAGGTAATGAGTTCATGGCATCCAACAGGAAATACTCACTAGCTCTAAAAATTACCTGCCCATAAATCAGTAAATGTGCTAAGGTGAAGGTGGGCTTTGGGAGGAGGTGGAGTGTAAAGCTCTTCCTTCTGGCTGCCACCACAGGTCTCATGCTGCTCACAGCAACAGCTGCCATGACAGTGAAGATGAGAAAGGAAAATGTGGCTTTGACCATCTCTGCCCAGCAATGGAAAAGTCCATATTGGGATGTGAAGTGTAATACCTTGCTGCTCCCTGTTCTTCCTCCCTTTAGGTAGGTGAAGCCAGAGCACTCTATAATATAGGAAATGTTTACCATGCAAAGGGAAAGCACTTATCTTGGAACATGGCCCAAGACCCAGGCTACCTGCCTCAAGAAGTCAAGGAGACTCTACAGAAAGCTTCAGAATATTATGAGTAAGTACTTAAGCTTGGCCAGCCCTTTCTGCTGAAGGGAGCAAGGCTGGTCAGGCATCAGTGATTGCTAACATACACACAGGTACTCCTTGGTTCAGCTTCTCCTGCTCAGACCATACTCTGCAGCTGTGCTGCCCCTGTTCTGCTGACAGCTTTCAGGTCTCCTGAGCTCTGATGACCATTGGGCTGATGAGAGCTGCAGGGGGGCAAAGTGACAACTTTTGCTGAGTCCTGTTGGAAGTATTTCTCACAGAGGGATTTGTTTCCTGGGCCACTGGGGATGTGGGAGCTCTGGAAGATGTTTGCTACAAAGAAAGAGTCTGTGGGCTCAGTGCTTTTAAAGATCAGGCAGCTGAATGAGATTTTCTGTGTTGTAGTGAATGAGGAAGGTTCCCCTGAGATGCCAAGTTAAAATGGCAAATTCATCTCCAGAAAGGTGAGAGAGGGGACGCAGGCTTTTATAGAATTAGAGCTGAAAATCACCCTGGCATTGCCTTGCTAAACCCCACTGTAGTCTGAAGTGTGATAGTGCAATCAAGTTCAATAGTCTGCTCCCTCTCCGAGCTGTAGGTGGAAGCTGCACTATCAGCTCCTGTAGCCCCTGCTGCTCTCTGCTGGCCTTGATGAGAATGGATCCCTGGGCGTCTCCATCACTGGGACCACAAAGACCCAGGGGAAGAGGCTTTCGCTTGGAGTCCTGCTTGTCCTTCTCGTGGATCTGTAGTTTATCTTGCTTGTACCACCCTTCACTTTCCTAAACAGCCTCCAACATCAGCCTGTCACACGCAGGAAAGTTGTCAGCAGACTTCTGGGCAGATGTTTTTCTCCTCCTACTTCAGAGTTTTGCTTCAATAATGCTGGGGATTTAGGAGCCTTTTTAGATGGAGTGACAAGATCTCATCTCCATCCTCTCATATCTGAGGATGTGATAGTGCCTATATATAACTCACCAGCCTTTTTCCTGAGAATGGTGCGTGCAGCACAGGCAGTGGGTAGATTTGTGCTGGCTGAGAGCTCTGTGTGTGCTGTGTGTGTAAAGGGTGGAAAAAACAAGGTCAAAAGAACTGCTGGGATGCTCCATGAGCAGAGCCCTGCCATGGGGCTGGATCTCGCCTCTCTCCCCAGGTTTGTCTGTGTCCTGCTCTAGGTAATCTTGCTCCTGTGCTTCTGGTTCTCCCCTGTACAGCGAGGTGGTTCTTTCTTATTTAATGTGGGATCCTGTCAGCCCATGTGTGTGTGAGCCCTGTGAGTGCCTGGACACAGCCACAGATTGTGTGAGGTCGAGAGAGCAGCAGGGACTTACATTGCTGGATCTAGGGAAGCTCCTGGAGCTGCTGCTGCTGTGGATCACCAGATCTTCACCTGCAAGGGGTGGCTGTGCACAGGATGGGGAGGGGAAATGCCTTCTCCAGGGTTAGCTCTCCTTTGTGGTGTGGGTTTCTTTGCTGTGTCTCCTGCAGAGATTTGCCTCTCCTCACCAGATGTTACTGCTCTGGTTTCTTTCAGGAGGAACCTGTCCCTGGTGAAGGAGCTGGGGGACAGAGCTGCCCAGGGCCGCGCTTATGGCAACCTTGGCAACACTCAGTACTTACTTGGCAACTTCAGTGAAGCTATAGCCTTCCACAAGGAGGTAGGAGACTGCTGTGCCTTCTCCCTGCATCCAGGGACAGTGACTGGATGTTGGGGAGCAGCTTTTCTTCTTACCACAGCCCAGGAAGTCCTGTGTGTGCCCCTGGGTCTGGCCCTGTTGCACTAACTCCTGTTGAGTAACGCCTTACACCAGTCACCATTAGCACCTGATGAGCAGCTTGAGGGATTGGTGGTGTTGGCTTGGAAACTGAAGAAGGTACCCAAGGGCAAATTGCAGCTGGGCCTAGCAAAGCTTTTTCTGCTCTTAATTTGTATCCTTCTAGATTTTAATATATGCAAGCCATGAATTTAATTAAGCTGCTGAAGAGCAATTGATCAGGAATAAATGATGCTTGTAGAACATAACTCTCTGTAAAGCTTTGCAGAGGGGGGAGGTGACACAGTCCCCGCCCCAATTCAAATGCAATTCAGCTCCTATTTCAGTTTCCTTGCAGTGGAGGGTGCTCGGCGACTTGGAATGTCAGCCATATCACAGCTCTTGTGGTTCTTAAATGCTGGGGATGGCAGCCAGCAGTGCTGTGGGAGAAGGGGCTTGGAGAAGGGCAGGGAAACTCTAGTATTTGGGACCTGCATGTTAGACTGATCAACCACAGCCCTTCACAGCCTGACCTGCAGCTCTCTGCTCTCCTGTTTATTCACCCGTTGAAGTATGTGTGTAGCACCTTTTGCGTTTTAGCTAGAGAGATGTGTACTGGCCAGGCTGGAGTAGGACTTAAAGGAGGATGGGATATTGCTGCCACTTTTCAAAAGGCCCTTTCTGATGCTGGATTGCGAAAGAGGAAGATTTCCTGCTGCATCCAGCCCCAGCAGCGTGTGCACTGCTGCCTTGGTGGGTGGGAGCCCTGCAAACCAAGATTAATGTCCCAGAAATGTTGCTGTGTAACAGAAAGCTGGTAGTGTCCATCCTCCTGTGTCTGCTGCAGCGCCTCGCTATTGCCAAGGAGTTTGGGGACAAGGCAGCCGAGCGGAGAGCCTACAGCAACCTAGGCAACGCACACATCTTCCTTGGGAGGTTTGACATCTCTGCTGAGTACTACAAGTAAGTGACAGGGCTGAGGCAGACTCGGGACACGTCCCCTGGAAATCTTGACCTGTTGCAGTGAATTCACAGGCTCGGGGGCATGTGACAAGGGTCCTGGAGGCCAATTGCATGTATGGTGCTCAGCAGTGGCGAGTAATACAGCCACTTGATAGCAGTGTGTAACAGGCACCAACCTCAATGCAGTGCATGCTGAAGTGGTGACTTTCCTGTCAGCTTGCAAAGGTGCCCTGCAGTAACCAGGTCTCTTCATTCGCACTTGTTCCATGTAGGAAAACACTCCAGCTCTCCAGACAACTCAAAGACCAAGCAGTAGAAGCCCAGGCGTGCTACAGTCTTGGAAACACATACACGCTGCTTCAAGACTATGAAAGAGCCATCGAGTACCATCTGAAACACCTGGTGATAGCACAGGAGCTGGGTGACAGGTAAAGAACTGCCTCAGGAGATGGTGCCTCTGCTCTGGTGGGTTCAGAGCACAGACCATTCCCTGTTGACCCACTGTTCTCTGCTGCTGGGGTGAAACAGCAGTGACATGTACTCTTGAAAGGCGTTAGAAACCCCTCAGAACCCAGGTCTTAGTCCCACCACCTATGGAAAAGTACCATGATTGACACCTCTATTATGTCATTCCAACCTGGAGATTGTGCCCTGAATGCTTTGTCTGTGTGGGCTGAGTGAGGTTTCCAGTAAGAGGTAGCTGAAGAAAATGCATTGTGTTTGGTGCTTTGTCACGTGGCTATTGCTGCTTTATCCCAGAAGGGCTCTAGAAGCTTCTTCCAGCTCACAAAAATGAATCTTTCTTAGAAGCTGCCTGCTTGGGGCACATATACCTGTCACTCCGTCCTCCTGCTCCGGGCTGGTGCTGCAAACTTCCACATAGAAACAGATGATGTTACATAGAGCCAGTGCAGATTATGTATTTTGCTTCTTGGCCTCACAGAATCCCAGACTGGTTTGAGTTGGAAGGGACCTTAAAGCTCATCCAGCTCCAACCCCCTGCCATGGGCAGGGACACCTTCCACCAGAGCAGGTTGCTCCAAGCCCCGTCCAACCTGGCCTCGTTCCTTCTTTGGGAGGTTTGGCCTTTTTTAACTCTTTCCTTTTTAAATATATATTTTTGAGAGGTTGGTTCCTTCCTCCTCGGTATTCTCTGTAACCCTGAAGCCTTCTTATAGCTGAAGTGACTTAGCAGCCCCGTGTTCAGTGCTCCTGCTGATGGCTCTCGGGAAGCCTGCGTGTCCTCCACTAGATGGAGCAGGGACATTACAATGGGAGATGAGCGACACTGCCCAGGTTCTCTCTCTGAGGCAGAATTTGCTTAGAGAAGGTCTAATCCCACCCAAGGGTGAATCATGCTGTGGGGGTGCAGGCCTGTGGGCTCCTGCGTTCCTGGGAACACACCCTGTGAGCAGAAGGTATTGAACAGGCTGACAAGAAGAGCGTTTAAATGCTGATGAACCCGCCCAAAGCCCTGCCAAGGGAGCTGCGGAGCTGCAGTCATGCTGAGCCGCCCCCCGCGCCCCCGCTGCTTTTTTTATCCCTTGCCCCCCACATCTGCTCCCCTGCAGAGCTCAGCACGCTCCCAGCAGCGAACAGATGCTGAAACCTGCTCCAGAGACCCCGAAGTTGGGCTGGGGGCTGCGGGGTCCACATTCAGCTGCCTTCCCTGCAGGCAAGCAGCAGCCCTGGGGGCCTGTGTAAATAGTCCGATACTTGGTGCTCCTGCAGGCCCTTTCAGTTTGCGCATGCACCTTGGGTGATGCGGTGCTGGTGTTCAGCAGGAGTGCTGCATGCTGCAATGTTCTCTCCTTGCCATCTTCTTGCTAGCTTAGCTCTGGGCTGCTGTTCAACAGGGCTGCTGTTCAACAGCTGGAGAAGAGGAGGCTCAGGGGAGATACTACAGCCTTCCATTACCTAGAGGGGCTACAAGAAACTTGGGGAGGGGCTTTGGACAAGGGCCTGTAGGGACAGGCCAAGGGGAATGGCTTTAACCTGCCAGAGGGGAGATTTTGAGATGAGCTCTTAGGCAGAAGCTCTTCCCTGTGAGGGTGCTGAGGCGCTGGCACAGGGTACCCAGAGAAGCTGTGGCTGCCCCATCCCTGGCAGTGCTCAAGGCCAGGTTGGACACAGGGACTTGGAGCAAGCTGCTCCAGTGGAAGGTGTCCCTGTCTGTGGCAGGGGGCTGGAGCTGGGTGAGCTCTAAGGTCCCTTCCAATGCAGTCCAGGCTGGAATGTGATGGTACACATCTCTTTGGTGTATTGTGCCTTTCTGCAGAGGAATCTGTGCTGTGTGAGGTAGGAGCTGTGGCTTCTGGTTTCAGGGTGGTGCTCACAAATGAAGCCAAACCTCCTGGGCTCTTCCTTCCCTGCTTAGCTTTTTGCCACTGTGGGTGCAAGCCTGCTTCTGAGGCTCCTGCTCATCCCCTGATCTTGCTGACCTCAGCATAAGAAGAGTTTAAGGTGTACGGTGCATTTCATGTTCCTTGGTGGAACCTTTCCATAGGTGAAAGCATAGCTTGGAGCTGGCCTGGCTATCAGTGCTCTTGGAGGAGGCCCGGAAAGGGCTGCTGGGTTCTGCCCAGCATTTCTGCGGTTGACAGTTTCCTGTTTTGCAGGGTGGGAGAAGGAAGAGCCTGCTGGAGTCTCGGAAATGCCTATGTCTCCCTGGGGAGTCATGAACAGGCTTGGCACTTTGCAAGGAAACATCTTGAAATCTCCCGAGAGGTAAGAGAAGCTGCTTCAGGTCAGAGGGAATTGGTCCCCCCTGTTGAGAGGAAGACTTTGTTTTATGCCAATAAGCTCTATTACTCTAGTTTTTCTCTTGCTATAACTGCTATGGAAAGCCCTTGTCTATGTGCTGTGTCAGTGGAGTCTTTAGGAGCTGCAGATCTTGGCTGGGAAATATCCTTTTAATGGGAGGTTCCCAGCCTTCTCCTCAATTACAGCTGATCTATGTGCTGTGCATTGCTTTTAACTGATGCTCCTGGGTAAGAAGGGACCTGGGGGCTAGTTGTCCAGCCTGCTGGCCAAGCTGGTGCGAAGGAGTTCAGACACTTGTTGGGGCCCAGCCTATCAGTAAGACCCACCTTTGCTGAGCACAAGGCTGTGAGATTCTGACTCAGGTGGACCTTGTGATCCCAGCTGTGGTGTGTCTGGATTTGCTGGCATGTACCTGGACAAGGTACTTGCCTTCACCTGGTGCCTGGGTGCTCTGAACCTGCTGTGTTTTGCACTGCAATTGGACAGGTTGTTTCCTCATAGTGGGGCTGGTGGGATCCCGGCATTGTGCTGATGCTGGAGGAGCACAGCTCACCCTGTACCACTGCCCTGCCATGTGGGGCCCCATGCCTGCAGCTCCTCTGGCTCTCACACATGTGCTTGCAGCTTTCCTGGCGCAGGAGCACAGGGCAGTTTTAGGTGGCCCAGAAGTCCAGAAAGCCAGAATTCCATTGTTTGCTCTTTCCAATGAGGAAATGGGCCGTGGCCTCTTTAGTCTTCCCAGATGAAGAAATTGCCCTGCTGAAGCACTAACTGAAATCACCATATGTAGGCCTTTGTGTGTTCTCCTGCTCACCCATTAGGTTGGCTCAATCTTGGGGTAGGGCTGACATAACAGCTCAATTGTGTATTTAATTGTACTTATCAGACAGGCAGAAGAAATACAGTTCTTTGGCCTGCATGGTTTGGGACAAATGAACTTTTCCAGCTGCAGTTTTAGGACTGCCTAGAGCTTGTCAATAGGCTGTGTGGATGCAGGGCGATGGGAGGACAAGGGCAGAAGTGGCCCTGGTGACTTCTGGGGCGGACAGGGAACCCAGCAGGGTGGGAGTTTGGTGTTCACATGTTGGGGTGATGGCTGTGATTACAGGGTATGCCAGGAGTAGGTAACTCATAGCAGGTGGCTATAGACTAGCCTATAGTCTATACAGACTATAGACTCCCCATGTCATTAACTATGGAGCAATGTAGAGACTGTCCATTTGTGGGGGGAGCCTGCACGAGCTTCCAGCAGCTGGGATTTCTGTTAGAAACCTGATGTTTTATTCCAGCCTTGGAACCAAGTTTGCTGCTTGTGCTGTTGTGGCAAGCACCAGCATTTTGCCCAGGAGAAACCCAGTGAAGTTCACCCTTTGCACACTGGTGTTTGTATCTCCCTTCCCATCATCTTTTCCTCCTTCTCCCCCAACAGAAATCTGAATCCAATACAATCTCAGTGTAGCCACATTGGGAGCTGCTGCAGGGTGAGCGGAGGCTTCTGAAAAACTTCCTCTGGAAGAGCTGCAATGGAGGATGCGCACCTAAAACCTGGAAGCTGTCCCAGCTCCCAGGCACTGCTAGGGAATAGCTTTTCCACCTCTGCCTGTGGCAGGGGGCTCCTGTAAAACAGACATCTGAACTCAGGGCAGAAAACAGGGCTCTGTGTGGTGTCTGAGGTAGGTCCTGCTTGGGGTCATTGTCCTGCCAGCATGCTCCTCTGATGCTGACAGGGCCCTGAAGGTCAGCAGGAATGAATGGAAGTCAGGGAAGCATCAAGGACCATGGGACTGAACCAGGACACAGTAACTTCTCTGGAGATGATGTCAACAGCAAATCTCTTGTAATTGGTGGGGGATTTGTGCCTGATAAGCTGTTTGATCTGCCTCCCTTTGGTGCTGGGGCTTTGTCATAACTAATTTGTCATAACTAATGTGGGGATTTATGGTTTTGTCCTAGGCTGGCTCACACTGCAGCCTATCTCACAGGACCACAAAAGAGCTATTGCAAGGCATTTAATGGGGAGTCTGGCCTCTCCAAGGGAACAGCCAAGGTCTTCCTCTGTAACAAGCTACTGCTCCTCTGAAGCTTCAAGGCTGTTTGAGTGATCTCTGTGTTCACTGATGATGTGCAGTACAGTAACTTTCTGCTTCGGTTAAACTTTGAGGAGGCTGCGGCAGCATGCCCTGTGACTTCCCATTGGACAGATCTCTTCCTGAAGATGTAAATTGGCTTCCTTGGATGGGAATGAGTTAGAATTTGGACTCTAATGGATTCTGGAGCCTTGGGTGGGCAGATCACTAGGAACAACTCAAAGCTGTGTGGACTGAAGCCAGGAGAGAAGGGCTTTCAGAGCATCCAACCCCTGAGTGTGGCACTGCCCACATGGCTGGTAGTAGCGTGGCTTTCTGGTGCTCAGTAACTATGGAAATACTTGAGGAAGGGGGCTGAGAGTTTCAGGGCTCTTTGCCAAGCCATATGTGGCTACAGAATGGACCAGACATGCAGGTTTAGCTCTGCCCCAGTTCTGTAGCAGTGGGCGAGCTGTGCCCCTTCAGTTCACTGTACTGATCTCCAGAGAATCATGTTTTGTGGCGCAGCCAGTACATAGCACAGCACGCACGGACCCTCTCCTGAAGTATCCCTGAGGAACAGCTTTAGAGAGTTGCTTTGGTGTGAAAGCTGGGCTGTGTCATCTCTAAGGGTGTCTCCAAGCTCTCTTTTGACTGGCACTGTGTTCGCTCTGATATGGGCCTGGCAAAACCCTTTGTTAGTGGCTCTTCGCTCAGAGCATGTGTCCTTTAACCAGCTGCCCTGTTGGTTTCCCCCTGCAGATCGGGGACCGGAGTGGTGAGCTGACAGCGCAGGGGAACATGGCCCAGCTCAGGACAGCCCTCGGCTTGGGCCCTGGCGAGGAGGACACGGGGACAGCTCATCACTATTCTGGCTATGAAGCACAAGGTGAGTTTCTGGGCTTTTGATGGCATTGAAAGGTTTCTGTGAGGTGTGATGTGGTGCATGGGGAGGAAATGCGAATGCCAGAGCAACATGAGGCTATCAAGTGCCTTTAGCAGAAAGGAGACTGTGGTATGTTTGCTCTGAGCTTTCCATGAGCTGCAAGGGCAGGGAAGGATCTGCCCCAAAAAGGGCACAGAATGAGTTAATGGAATTAATCTGCATAAGGAATGGAATTCCAGAGTGCCAAGCAGCAAATCAGCTTTTGTCTCTTTGAAAGCTCTGCAGAGCCCTGTTAAATGATCTGACTGATAAAGCAAGCTTCCACAAGGTGACTGGCAGGGATTTTTGGTTGCTCTGCTCTGATTAGCACCCAAGGAACAAGTGTGCAGCATGGGCTGAAGGCAGGTTGGGAGCACCAGCATGTTGGGTGCTGTCTCATGCCTGGAACACCCTCAGAGATGTCCAACTTGGACATAAAGACGTGACAGAGCTCAGTCAGAGCAGACAAAATGGTTTCACTGACTGCCCTAGGTGATTCTGCCTCCACTCCTGGGGAGCAGGAGAGCACAGCCACATCCTCAGCACAGCGCACGGCCAGTCTGCTGCCTGTCCCCAGCTCGGGGACCCTCGGCCTGCCCCTGCAGGCTGCTGGCATGGGGCACTTGCAGCTGGTTGCTGTGTTGCTGTGGACAGACTCACTAATTCACACAGATGAAGCTGCACCCCAGGAGGTGCTGACTGATTAAATATGACCTTGTTTGTGCAGCCACATTTTCTCAGGCCGTGTGTTCTCTTTCGTGTTGGTAGAACTGACGTCGAGAAGATGATGCTTCCTGGTAGGACTGACGTAGAGAAGATGATGCTGGGCTTGAGGCAGGGTGTTCTGGGAGGGAGAGGGCCTGGCTCTGTGTGTGTGCTCTCTGTATTGATCTTGAAGGTGCAGCCTGCTATGTCAGTGCTAGAGCTTTTCCTGAGGAGCCGAGCTGTGGGTGAGGAGCCAGCATGTCCTGCTGTGCCCCAGCAGGAGCTGCAGTGGGGCTGAGCTCTTTCCTCAAAGGCAGTGTGAGCCACAAGGGCTGCCCCAGCTCCTGTTTTCCGTCAGCTCCATCCTTACAGCTGCGGGGAAGCTTACTGGCTGGAACCTTCTGTTCATTGCTGGCATCTTACAGGGGCTTCCTTCTGGTGAATTATTTTGCTCTGAAAGGGGAATGGGAAATTAACCTCGATGCTGCTGCTGCCCTGGGACAGAGCAAAGCGTAGTGGAAACAAGCTGGTGGGGTGCCAGGTCCCTCAGGCTGGGAATGGAGGGGGCCAGAGGACAATGCCAAGGACTGCATGGGCATGAGAGCACTGCATGAGGCACATTGGACTGGGCGGGTGAGCGCATTGTGTGGAAGGGATTGGGCTGGTTTTACCTGGGAGAGGAGCTCTGCAGCTCTGACCGCACTGCACAACTGGGAGTGTGTGGCCCACGGGCTGCTCACTGCCCTCCAGGGATCCAGATGTGCCTATGCTGTGTTAACATCTGGAGCCAGCAGTGATTTTTCTCCCATCTGACAGTCAGAGCCATGCCTGACGGTGTGTGTTTGCTGGAGGGTGGGACGAGGGGCTGAGCAGCTGTGGCACTGACCTCAATCTGCGATGCTATTGCTCTCATTCCCAAGGCTGGGGCTTTGTCGGCAGAAGGACAAAGTGTTCTCTGGAGGAAACCCAGGGAATGACAGGGGTTTGTGGTGTGCTAAAGGGGGGACCACAGGGACTGGGGCAGGTTCCCCTGCAGAGGAGGACTTCTTTGCTGTAGGAGGTGGGGGGCACTGTCCCTTGCTGGGTCCTGGGAACCTGGTGGGGAGGCGAAGGTCAGCTTCTCCTGTGTTTCATGGGCTGATGAAACAGCAGCATCTTGCTGAGGGAAGGGAGTGTGAGTGTTGCGGTGCTGAGCCAAGCGCATGCTTTTATACATGCATCTCGGGTGCTGTCTGTGTTGCATAGAGTGAGGATGGATCCGCAGGGCAGGCTGTGCCTCTCCTGGTTTCTCCTTAGCTTTTAGTCTGGCTTCAGCTCTCTTATTCTGAACTTCAGAGGAGGAAAAGAGGCCACCAATGTGCCTCCGAGCCCTTGAGAAGGGAGCTGTATTTAACGTCTGTGAGGAATTTTGGTACCCTCCTGTGCACCTATTACATTATTAGAAGAGCATAATTATTTATATTAATAGCAGCAATTTAGAGCAGGAGGAACATCTGTTTCTGTAATGGGAAGCAGGTGGGAGAGTTGAGGCTCAAGTTGACTTCGGCCCCAGCCATGCCTTTTGCTGGCACCAAGTCTTGTGCTGGGGAGAATTTCCAGGGCTTTTCCCTTCAGCCTCTTGCCTGAAGGTTATGAAATGGCTGCATGTTCATCGGGATGCTGCCGTCACCGGGTAAGGCAGGCATGTTACAAACCACACTGACCCCATCAGGAAGGTACAATGAATCTTCATAGGAAACTCAGTTCTGGGAAAATCTGCCTCCTTCATGGGTTACTTTTGCTTCCAAGTCTTGGGCATTGCCTCCCCCAGCAACCCGAGGGTGGAAGGAGGCTCTGCTGTTCTCTGCTGTTTCAGCTCCTCTTGCTGAGCTCCTTGTGATCTTTATGAATACTCTGCGAGCAATTGGAGGCCAGAAGCCTGAGCTGGGCTCCGGGGGAGCGCTGGGAAAGCATTGTGAGAGCAAGCACCTCGCAAAGAAACACAAACACAGAGAGCTTAAAGCAGCAAACTGAGAGAAGGAACAGAGCAGCTGAAACACGAAGCAAACAGAGGTTGAGTCCGGTTCTCCAAACAGCGAAACTGCGCCCCTGGAGAATGGTCTTGCTCCTTCACACCCAGGACTCGGCTCTGCCTCGTGCTCCGCAGGTAGCAGTGAAGCAGGAGCAGCCTGGGGCAGCCTCTGTGCCACTCCAAAGTGAAGCTGACTCTGGGCTGCTTTTCTTTTGCTCCCAGCAGCACATCAGCCTCAGCCATCTCCTCTGATGGCAGCAGTAGTGTTAGGAGACACTGAGCCTCCGTGCTGGGTACTGCTCATCCCCATGTGGGAGGCAGCCGTGCTTCAGGTGGTGAAGTGGGCAGCCGAGCCTGGGTGGGTATGAAGTCCCACTCCTTCCCGAGCTGTGATCAGCTCTGTGTGGCTTTGAACATGGGTCTTTGCATCCTCAATGCAGTTTTGAGCTTGCTTTCTTCACAAGAATCTTTGAACCCTTGGATCAATTAGACAGGGATAGAAGAAATCTGCTTTTATGTTTCCCAGCCTGTTTGTTTTTGTTTGTTTGCTTGCTTTAAGTGTCTTTGAAGTCTCTAAGAAGTGTTTAGTGCTGCTGAAATACACTCACTTGACCAGCCCTGTATTGATGCAGAGCAGCAGTGCCAGCCTGTGCCTCGCACTGGGATGAAGCCCAGGGACAGGGGTATTCCTTCTCTATGGACTGCTCAGCCCTCCTGTGGAGGACTGTGCTGGGTGACAGCAGAGATGTGGCCCCCTGAGAGCAGCATCTCTGCCAGAGGGACAGCCCTGCACATGGAGCTGTGAGTGCAGGGACCAGGCAGCGTTTGCCTTCTGCTCAGCAGATGATCACAGGAGTCACATCACTAATGGCTTCAGGATGGAGCCTGCCCTGTTCTTGCCAGTCAGATTAAGCGCTGCAATTGAAATTGCTCACTATTCAGTATCCTCAACTATATTTAATTCTTCCCAGGAGCTGCAGCCCAGCCTTTATCATTCTAAAAATGAAAGCCCGAGGCTGTGCTGGTTAATTGTACCTGCTTATGCAGGGCTGTGATGGATGAGGTTGTTGATTGAGGCAGAGCAGCTTTTGGCCGAGTGGAAGGCAGAACACAAGTGGTCTGGTTGCTTTATTGCGCTCTAACAGATGCTCAGTGGAGCCTCAGCCTCCGAGCTCGGAGGAGTGTTGGCACAAATGTTTCCAGAAAGGCACCTGCAGGAAGGTGTCAAAAAGCCCTGAGTCTGTGGTGGTCCTTGCTATGATGCTAAAGCGAGCCGAGCAGGAATGGCAGGAGTGCTGCTTGCATGGGAGGCTGCTGGGGTGAGGATTTAGGACTTCTGAAGGATGCCTCCTCATAATCTTTATATTGATTGTTTTCTAAATCTGAGCAACCTCTGCTGTTAGAGCTGTTAAATCAGCAGCACTGATCGGGGGGATGAACCTCTGAGTCATTTGGATTTAAACTGAGTAATTGAGCCTTTGGTTCATGCTGCCCCAGTATTGACTTTAGAAGGTTTTAGAATCTTCTTCTCAAAGCATCAAGAAGTATTTCAGGTTCTTCTCACACCATGGTCTGCACCTGAGCCTCCTCCCCAGCATCCATGTGAAGTACAGCAAGGCTTCTCAGCTCACAGCAGAGGAAGTCCTCCAGGACCGGAGCAGAAGATCTCCTGCTAACGGAACTCAGGTTCTTGTTTAGTCCGGATGCCAGGGGAGACTGCAGGGGTGAGAAGGGAGGGTGAGGAAGAAGCTGGTTCTTGAAGCCTGTGGTGAAGGCACAATGTGGCTTTTCAGAGAATCATAGAATAGTCAGGGTTGGAAAGGACCTTAAGCTCATCCAGTTCCAACCCCCCTGCCATGGGCAGGGACACCTCCCACTAAACCATGCCACCCAAGGCTCTGTCCAGCTTGGCCTTGGACACTGCTAGTGATGGAGCATTCACAGCTTCCCTGGGCAACCCATTCCAGTGCCTCATCACCCTTACAGTAAAGAACTTCTTCCTTATATCCAATCTAAACTTCCCCTGTTTCAGTTTGAACCTGTTACCCCTTGTCCTATCACTATAGTCCCTAATGAATAGTCCATCCCCAGCATCCCTATAGCCCCCTTTCAAAGCCATCCATTGGATGAAGAGATCTCTTGCTGTGGGGAGACCTGACTTTCTGGAAACTGCCAGGTCCTTGCCCGAACTCCTGCTCTGAGCTGGGAAGCCTGAAGTTCCCTTTGGCTGCTGCTGCAGGCTCCTGCAGCCGTCCCGGCTCTGCTGTGCGCTGTCTGGCTCCTCAATGCACTTTCCACAGGCAGTTTCCTTTGGTAGCCAAATGAGGAAACACCTATGGTTGTGATGAGCTTCTGTCTAAGAGTACAGTATTACTTTTAGGAACAAAATGACTCTACTTACTGTGTTTTCTTGCAGCACAGAGCAAGAAAGAGACCAAGAAGTTCTTTCTTATCCAGCTAGAATCCTTTTTCTCTCTTAAGGGTTTTTGTATGGATGCCCATGGTCTGCTTTGGCACTTTGCTGAGCAAGGCAAGGCCAGACCCTCAGCATGAGCCACCTTTATCTCTTGCCTGACCTCAGGAGCCATGCCCCTTTCCTTGGCAGCAGGACTGGCCCCTGCCTGGCAGGAGCAAGCACTCAGACAACAGACTATTGCTTAGCAAAGAGAGACCTGGCAGCTTGTGGAGACAGAGCTCATGGATTCAAAGTCCAGTGTGGCCAGCATGTTCCAGTAGCTGTAGAGTGCCTGGCTGCTGCGAGTGGTGGCTGACTACAGCAGCATCCAAAGGGAGGGATCAAGTGCATTGTCCCTCCTCTTGGAGGGTTCTACTCAGCGTTTGATCGCTGCAAAGCTCGTGTTGCTCTTTCTCTGCCCTCCCTGACTCAGCCTGTAGGACACAGCTGTGTAGTTGGGCTTGTCTGCCTGCAGGAGATGTTGCCTAATTACTGTGTGTCGTTTTCTAGCTTAAACTCAGCTTCTGTCTGATCTCTGCTTGTTCAACCCAAGCTGGAAATGGAGGATGGGTGGTCATGAGACTGTGCTCTATGCTGCCAGAGAAAACCCTGCTCTCAGAAGCGAGCCAGGTGTTCCTGCCAAGCCTTTCCCACTGCTCTTGCATTACCCTGAGGCCATGTGCCTCCTCCCAGCCTGCTCCACCCCATTCATCCATCTCCCACAAAAGCCTCCTGTCCCCACAGCTGTTAATCCATGAAGCAGACAGTTCCCCCGGGGAGGTTATGGTTGTAAGAAGCCACCTCTAACATGACTTCAAGCTTCCAACTAGCTCCAAGGGTTGTATTTGACTATCTGTTAGGTGTTGCATAATCGAGTGCTCTACATTGTCTAGATCCTGCAAATACACACCAAAATGCTTCATTCCTTGATCTGAATTGCCAGCGCTTTATTTGCACAGAAGTCTTATTCTACCCTTGCTCAGTTAGAGAAAAGCTGATGCCTATCGCACATGTGGGGGGAAACTGGAATCAAAGAGGTGCCCAACATTGTGACCATTACTAATAGTTGTAAGGCTACAAGATGTAAGATTACCTTGTCCTCACAGATTGCAGCTTCCTCAGCTATGTTGGGTTTGCTCCCACTGGGGGAAAGTAGCTCCCTGGTGCCACCTGTATCTCCAAGGAGGACTTTGCTCCAAGTCCTACCTCATCCACATGAAGGCTCTTCTGCTATGTGGTCCAGGGTGTCTGGGGAGCCTCTGTGCTGGCTGCTCACGCTGACTGCAGCCAGCCAGATGTGAAGGTGCTCCTGGGTGCCATGTGGATGTGCAGCATTGCTGCTGTTAGCAGTTATTCAGCTGTCAGACTCTGTTCTGGAGGATGCGAAATGGGTGACACGTGCACAAAGCATCTTCTGCCAAGTCAGGCAGATGAGCAGCTCTATTCAGAAGTAACTTCTCTTTGTTACCACATACTGGGTGTACTTTTTTTTCTTTAAAGGAACAGTTTTGCTGCGGAGGAAGAATCCTGCAAAATTGTTATCCTGCAGGTTTGTGTAGTGCTTGGATCTCTGTGGAAGGTTGGTATTTGCTCAGCTGTGTGCTGTCTGTGTGCCAATGGGTATGGCATGGCACAGCGCACACGCTGGAGCCCATCTTCCCAGCAGAAGGGGTTTCATTCGTGTCACTTTGGCTCTGACAATGGAGATCTGAGGCTGGAAGGGCCTCACATGGGACCAAAGCATTCCTGGGGAAATCTGATGTGACAGCACACTGAAAACATCCTCCCTGCAGCTTTCCCTGGCCCTTGGCTATGGGTTGACTTCATTATTTCCATGTATATTATCCTTTCTGTTGCAGTCCTGGCTGCCCAGTTAAGGCAAAAGCCAGAAGCAGATATGAAGTCCTTAAATAACTGAGAGGGAGAAAACTGTTGTCTTGCCCATCTAGTCCTGTCCTCAGACACAGAGGGGGCCAGAGCTGTCGGGGTTTCCCCGGTCCTTTCCTGTCTAAAGGATTGGGTGGAAGCAGATGGTCCTCCCCATGGATCAACACACAACAGCTTGGTGCCAGTGTTTTATGGTGCAGTCATCATAAATAACCAGTATTATTTGCTTTCTCTGGTTAAAGAAAAGTCTTGTTCTACCCCAGTAACGACGGGGAAAGCAAATGCCAGCATTTATCATGCAAGTGCTGGCAATAATAGAGGTCAAGTGGATTTATAGTGCCAGAATCCATTATGTTTTTGAAGACTAATTAAAACATTAAATGAGATGCTTGTCCTACCGGAGGCTGCTTTTTTTCTCCTCCTCCTTTCTTTCCTTGCTGCTGTGCTTGCTTCCCCCACTTCCTTGCTGCAATAACGGAGCATGAGCTTGGCAGAGCTTTCCTTGATTATATGTCAGTAGAGCATGATTTGATGTGGTCTGTAAGCATTTGGAGTGCTGGAGCGTATCTCCACTGTTACCTCTGAGCCTGGGAGGGTTTACAAATGTCCTGCTTTAAAAACCAGGATGCCAGACCAGTCTTCCACCCCAAACAACTGCCCCAAACCAAGGTTCTGAACTGCTGGGCTCTGTACTGAGGGGGGAAGCAGTTGGCTGGGCTGGGAGAGCTCACCCAGAAGCCAGGTTGCTATCTCTTGGTTAATACAGGTACAGAGAGAATTGACCTTTTCATGTAAGTCTTGGCTGTCTAACCTTTCCCTGCTGGTTGTCTTTGGAGTCCACTGTCAGGTTTAATTGTGCTTCCTCCTGTACAGCCACCCCAGAGAGATACAGCGTGTTCTCAGCCTGCAAATTGAACTGTCGCTGGATCTGCACCGGGGGGGTCGCTTTGTCTCAAGCAGGGATGGAGTAGGCAGCTCTCCAAGCTGCCGGAGATGGGGGAGAGCCTCGGAGTTATCAAAGCACATGTCAGCTTGATGAGAGCTCCTGGCAGGGCTCCCTCAGTCGCTGCTACACATTCTCTGCTCGATCTTGTCAACTGCGATCTCAGGAGGACTGCTTAGATATGGAGACTGTCCGCAGAGAGCAAAGCTGCTCCCACTGTCTACCCAGCTTTGCTCTACTGCAGATGTACAGGGCTTGATCCCACCGTTATCCTGTGATAAAACACTTGCCTGTGTTTTCTGTGGCTGCATCACGCTTTGTAGCAAGGTGCTGCTAAAGAACTTTTGCTACGTGAGCATTTCTCCTGTAATTGCACTCTGAAAACCAAAGACTTTCCTTGGTTTCCAAGGTTTTCTCTTTCCTCCAGAAACTACACTGATTCTGCCCTTCCAGGCACTATGGAGCTGGGGACAGATCCTAAGGGGCCAGGGGAAGAATGAGGGGAAGGTGCTGTGCTTGCTGTGTGTGCCATGTCAACTCTCTGGTTTAGCCTCTTCCTCAGACACATGGGGCCTGGTACAGCTCTGCTTAAAATGAGCTTAAAAAGCCCAAGGAAGGTATGGAGCATGCACTGCCAAACATCTGGACATGAAAAGAGACTTTAAAGGTTCCTGCACCCATGTCATCACAGGTAGCACAAGGATGTGCACAGGGGCCATCCCCATCTCTGAGACAAAGTGGATGGGTCTAGATGGGTGTCTGACATAGATATGTTGGGCTAGTGTCCCAAGGTGGAATAGGGAGTGTTTGTGAGGTGGGGGATGCAAGGGAGCTGGGGGAAGCAAGGGTGTCTCACCTGCAGGCAGGCCAGCACATGCATCACCCTTAGCTCTACTGCAGTGCACTTCCCCCTCCCTGGAGTCCATTGCTGCCTCTCAGGGAGGGAGGTGACTGCTTCACCCAGTTTTAAATCACAAGAATGTGAGAACCGTTAGACACACCTCAGCACCAACAGTAAAAACACCTCCCCCTTGGTTCATGGGGGAGTTGAGCTGATGGGGGGGAGATGGTTGAAAAAACCTATTTAAAAGAACAACATCCGAGGAGCTGCAGGAAAACAAGGCATGAATGCAGCCAGTCAGGAGCGCTGCTCAGCTGATGTTCACAAGAAGGTTTCAACTTGCTCTATTAGAGACCTCAGTAAACCTTAAAGACAGAGAGAGCATTTAGAAATGCCCCTGAGGTTTTCCGTTGCTCTGCAGCGAGCTTGGTAAACATGCCAATAAATACGGGGAAGGGAGGAAAAAACCTTGCAGAGGAACAGACCCAGGTTTTCAGCTGCTCAATCTGTTGCATCCACGGCTGCTGCTCTTGATCTGCACTGGGGCGAAAGAGGCACAGTTAAACTTTTGCTGAGGACTAGGCAGTGCTGCAGGTATTTGTGGGAAAACTGCCTCGGAGGAGGCTGGAAGTTCCGGCTGGAGCCTTCTGGGGAATGTCCTGGTCAGAGGCAGAAGTTAACAGAATTCCTTCTGCCGTGGGGTGCTTGTGAGTATGGAAACCTCTCTGCGCTTGGAAGATGAGTGTGTGGAGGCTACTGAGCCCATCTGCGTGGAGTAAAGGGGAGAAGCTCCAGGCGTGCGGTGGGAGTTGCGTCCTGGGTGGATCTGGTTTACCATAGCCTGGACTGATAGTAGCCTCTTAATCCTAGCTGCTTGTTTTAATGGTGCCGCTTGCTCCACCAGTGGGACAGCTCCTGGTGGGCAGGATGGCAGAGCCGGGGCTCTGTGGGGGCAGTGCTCAGCCCCAGTGCTGCTCGTGTCACCTTTGGGAAGAAAAGAGCTGAGTTGGTGGTTCTGTGGTTTTATGAGTCGGGTGGCTCTGAGGTTGGGTTTTAACTCCTGACTTCTTCCCGCTCAGCTCAACTGAATGTGGAATCCACACGGTAACAGAGGAGCACCAGCACCAAAACAAGTGCAGAAGACAAATTGTTCTGCGTGCCCTAATTGCGGGGCAGTCTCAGCTGACTGCGTTATTGAGTTAACAGAGGGGAAGGCAGGTTTTCTCAGATCAGAGATTAATGCTTTCTGGCCAGCAGTTTAATGCTATTGCAAACGTACTAAAGCACCTGAGGATGGAGGTGGATAATTAACGACCTTTAGCCTGGTGGCAATGATGGGTGTTTATCTAATCAGACACATTTGGCTCCTTTCTTGCTTTCCTGGAAGTGGCCGTTAAAAGCTGCTGTGATGCACGCTCACTTCCAGGTGCTGGTTTCACCTCTTGGGCATTGCTTTGAAACCCAAATGTACCGGCTGATGGAGCGCTTGTAGGTGGCTTTTATTCCCAAGCCACCCCCCTGCTCCACACAGAAGACTCTAGGTTATTCTGTGGGAAGTCAAGAGCAGCTATTGCCATGTCCAGGATGTGCTGATGCCCACAGGGAGTGCAGGGGAGTGATGGAAGCTGGGTGTGGGGCTCGTGTCTCCCACTGAGCTGGTACAGGGCCTCTGTTTAAGAGCTCTGGGTCCTCTCAGCTGAAAACGTGCATCACTGATGCCCCGGGGGAGTGTAATCTTGGGTGGCGTTTGGGGCATGGAAGGGGAGTCCTGTATGGAGTGAAGCAGTGTCTCTGGCAGGGCTGTGGGTTGTGTCTGGCCACTGAGAGGGGTGCAGCTCTCCCCATCTTATGGTGGGAGGGGGCTTGGGCTTGATCGTTTCAGCTGTCTTCATGGCTGAGTGCACATCCAGCTTGTGGTGATGGATGTGCTCAGCTACCAAATAACCCAGACCTGTCATTGGTGTCTAACGGCATGAGCCATTCCCAGCCTGCTCCCAGGAGGTTCTTAGGACAGGTTCATAAACATAAGATACCTTATACAAGATCTTAGTAAAAACAAGTGAAGACTGAAATAAGAACGGTAAAATGAAGAGTTCTGCGTGCTTTGTGGAGGGCAGCAAAGTCCTTTCTTCCTGCCTGCTCCAAAGGGATGCAGCCCCATGTCTGAACCCTCGCCAATGTCAGCAGCAATCGCTGACCTTCTGGAATGAGATCCTGTTGTTACTGAGCTGCTGCCAAGTGAGCAACTGGCTTTGCCTTGTGGAAAGGAGGAGAGCTTGGAAGAAATGATGGCTGCTTGTCGTTGTGTTTTCCTTGCTCTCTGTGTATTCACGTCGATGCCTGTTCTGGGCCTGATGTCAGTCCCTTCTGAACCCAAAGCCTGGTAATTGTTTTGCTGATTTGAGTCTTTATGGCTGCAAGAATAAATCACTTTAGGGGAGTGAGGGGCAGTGAAATGAACTTTAGGTCATTTATAACAAAGATGTGATGTATGTGCATGACCTTTAGTGAAGTCCCAGCTGATCCAAGCTTGTCTCTTGTCTCATGAAGCTGAGCGAGGTTGAACTTTCCAAAGCAGTGGTGTCTGCTGCCTGGTGGCTTTTCCATTTGATCCCCATGTTCCGCATACAGTCTTGACTCGGTTTCTGAATGCTGTGCTTTCTCTCTCATCACGTTTGCCCAGCGAGTGCTCGGTGGCACCATGGTTAGAACAGGGTCTGTGGGTGCTGCTGTAGCATAAGCACTGGTGCTGTGAGGTGATGCTGGGAACGGGAGAATCTTTAGGTTTGGTGAGTTTGCTGTTGCAGGAACCACACAAAGCTCTGGGGTTTCCGTTCTCAGGGTGATGGGTTTCAATTCACATTCATTCATTCACCCTCCCCCAGGGTTTCCCCTGGAGCTTGGAAGTTGTCATGGGACCTTGAGGTGACAGCTTTGGTTGCTGCCCTCGAGCATCCCATGGTGCTCAGCTAAACGTAACCTTCCAGAAAGATGAGGGAAGGAGGGCAGGAGAGTGGAGGGGCAGAAGTGGTGAAGACATGGCAAAAACGTCCTAGAGCATTTTGTAAACCCTGGCTTGTTAGCGAGCAAGGCAACAGCAGCTGGAAGCAGGTTGGAGGGAGACAGGGATGTAAAGGAGGGTTTAGAAACAGGGGTCTGAACTGAACTGTGTTTCACCCACTCTGTTATTGCTGGAATGAAATCTCAAAGAGCTATCGTGAATGCTGCCAAATTTGGATTTCTCTGTTAGGTTCAGGGCAAGGTTTTGCTCCCCTTAAGGCTGAGCCTATGATAGAAACTATTTTCCCCTTCGCTCACTTTTCTAGCCCTTGTGACTGTAGAGAAAAGCTCGAAGCTGCATCCCAGCAACAAATGCATCGATGTATTAAACTGTGGCTTTATTCTCATTTTGCTCCATGCCAGTCCCATGACTTTTGCGGTTTAGAGTGGGGTTTGTAACTCCTGAGTTCCAGAGGCCTCATTTGAGATCAGGGTTGCAGTGTGACCCCACCACTGGTCTGATAGCCCAAGCTTCCCACTGCCCTCGCTGCTGCTGACTGTGGTGTGATAGACCAAAGCAATAGAGAAGCCCACCAGATGTGAGTCTCAAGGACAGCACAGCTGCAGCATCCCATCCCTTTGACTTCATAGTTACCAGGAGCAGAGCATTCTGCATTGAATTCTATCTGTGTGACATTAGTGCTGCTGGCGAGTGACAGCCTTCTGATGCGAGAGTGCGTTGTTTTGCAGGAGCCAGGCCAAAGAGACTCCAAAGGAACAGCATGGACAGCTTAGACCTCCTGAAGTTCCCTTCTGAAAAGGTAAGCAAAGATGTCTGGCCTCAAAGATGAAGTATCAGTAGGAATCTGTAATGGCTTGTTGACTGGCTTCATTTGCAGGGAAGTATGCAATTAGCAGATATCATTGGAGTCAATGGGATTAACCAAAGAGGGTTTCTAGAGAGCTTGGAGGAGAGGAACAGCTGGTCTGACTGAAAACGCACTTAACTGAAAGCTGAAAAAGCCACTTCTGTGCTTTTTTGCAAACCCAGCCCTTCGTTGAGAGGATAATTGTTAGTGTTTTAGCCCTTTAGTGGCTGGTGGCAAATCTCAGTGCCTTATTACCTAGCAGAGTGCTGCACTGGGCACAGGTAGGGAAGGAGAGGCAGAAGCAGGAGCTGGTGTGTTGCAGGAGGCAGAGGGGTTTGCTCCCGGGGGCTCTAAGGATTCCCTCTGCTCCGGTTCAGTGCTGGCAATGCCAGACCCACCAGCTCAGCGCTTTCTGTGTCCCCGGGGCAGAGGCTGTTTCCACAGTGGATGCTCTGAGCCCTTCCACCCACAGGGATTGATTGAGCTTCTCAGGAAATCCTGCCTAGGATCGCTGCGTGTGCCCATTGCCATTTCCATGTCAATGGAAAACAGCCTCAAGCTTGCAAACCCATTTGAGGGCCTAAACCTCCCAGTAAGCGCTGGGAGGGCCAGACAAAAGCTTCTCCCTGAACTAACTCTTTTGGGGAGCTAAATGCCAAACGTATTTATATGGTTTTATTAATTCTCCCAACTGCCCACTGGCCAGTTTGGCTCTGACCTGCTTTAACCCATTGACTCCAGCTCTAGGGTGCTGATAGAGTCAGGAACAGTGATGCCCAGTGCAAGGGAGACATTTGATTGTGTGTCCTCATCACAGCAGCACGACCCAAGGACTGGCAGGGAGAGTTTTGCTGATATGTGATTTGCTGTTAATGCTGTTGGTTTCCTACTCTTTGCTGTAAAAGCTGAAGCTCATTCAGTAGTTGAGGCAGGGTTATGGGATTTCATGGATTTCACAGGGAGTAAACGGGGCTGTGGGTACTCTGGAGTCAGACATGAGTAGTCCTCTTCCCTCTGCAGTGGTCCTGTGGGATGCGTGCAGGTTCACCTCTCCTAGCAAAAGTGCTTTGGATGCAATTCCACTTCCTCTCTCTTGCTGCAGTTCCCAGGAAGGGTGATACAGTCATGGGAGAGGGCTGTTGGCTTCAAGCTTGCGATGGTGAGGAATCAGTCAGTGGAGTGGACTGTGATCAATCCAGCACCCTCTCATTATTGCCTCACCCTTTGCCAATTGTCTATGCCAGAGACAGCCTTCGAAGTCCTCAGGGAATCCCATAACCGCTCAGTCCAGGAATTCTTGTCCAGTGCCCCTGCACAGAGCAGTGTCCCCAGAAGCACCCACGTCTGTTCTGAGTGCCGCAGCAGACAGTGGGACCGCTGCTTCCCTGGTCATCCTTCTGCAGCCTGTGCCTTATTCCTTGGTTTGAGCTTCTCTGGTTTCAGCTCACAGCCATTGGTTCTGGTTTATTCCTTTCTCTACGAGACTAAAAATCTCTTCATCACACGCTGGCTTTTACCCTGAAGGTTCTTACTTGCTGTAATTGAGTCATCTATTCTTTTTGTCAAGAACTAAGTGGTTTGAGGCTCTAACTGAGGCAGTAAGGGCATTGTAAGGCAGTTTCTTTCCAGTTCTGAAATCCACTACTGTAGTTGCTTTTCAAAATGCTGATGGCAGCCTGGCTGCAGTTGGTCCCGTCAATAGAATTCAGGGGAATGAATCTCTCCTGACTCCTTCTTGATACTCCTGTTTGTACTGCAAGGAATGGAAAAGCCATTTTGGCTACAGCATCTCAGTTTGATGGTGGTGTGCTGTGACTTCAGGTCCTGTTCAGTATTGTTGGCTCTCTGATTTGTGTGCCCTTAAATCCCAACCCCATGGGCCCTTGGGTCATCTCCTGGGCTTCTTTTTCCTGTCTGTAGTTGCTGCAGTGAGGGCACCCTGGGGCATCCCCTCAGTGCTTTATGTATGGTAAAGGGGTGGTTTGCAGCTCGGAGACACTGAAGCCCAGAGCATCAAGCAGGTTTAGGCACTCAGTTCCCACCAGTTAGATGTAAAGTGCCTCGTGCCTTTAGTAAGTGTCTTTGGAGCTAAATGCTGAATACTCCTGGTGCTTCTGTAGCAGGGCCTCATCTGCGTGACAGCAGTAATGAGGCTGTTACGATAATACAGGCAGGGCCATTAAACTTGAGTCTTTTGACAGAGAAGGGATAGAGTTGTGCATGTCTCATGGGAAGGGGGTGAGAATGGGGGAGCCCGGCACGGAAGTGAGGGGCTGCAGTGAGAAGGGACAAACACTCCAAGAGGCATGTAGCCTCTATCATCTCACTTTGCTCATGCGTTATACAGGGGTGATCATCCTGTGTTTCATGTCTATGGGAGCACTGAGCACAAGCATTTCAGAGAGCAAAGGAGGACAACAGTGAGAGAACAGGGGATGGCTTGTAGCTGTCTGCTGCAGTTAGTCATGTTAGCCTGCAGCCCCCACATGCTTCTGATAGCATGAGAAAAGAGCAGAGTGGGACTCCAACCATTCATGTTAATCTGTCCTTTAGGAAGCTGTTGGTTAAGGGCCCTACTTGCTGAAAACAGTGGGAGACACTGAGGCAGACGATGCTCTGTCTGTGTTGGAAGCCAGCTCCCAGAGGTGGGGAATGCTGTGATCAGAATAGCTGTGTTCCCTGGGGCATGGTTGGGTTATCCATGGTTTGGTGTGAGCTGCTGCATGGCTGGGTGCTGGGAGGAAGTGGAGATGCAGCAAGTGGAGGGACGTGTGCCAAGGGCTTGGTATCCTGGGCAAGATGAGCTTGCCACTGCTTGGAAGAGGTTTTTGAGTGTGGTTGCCAGAAATCACTAGTGGCAGGGACTGCTTCTGGACCTTTCATCCATCATTCCCCATGCCCCTAAATAAACCATATGATTCTACCTGCATACCTGGGGTTTGAAGAGGATGCTGCTTCTCCCTGACTTCTCCTTGTGGAGAAGTTGACTACTGCGTGTTGCTTGGGTGGTGCTTCCTCTCCACTCATTAAAACCACGTGCTGTAGAGATAGACAAAATGTCCTCACTCAACCCAGCTCATGGGGAGTGGCAGCTCACACCAGCTGCACTCCACATTAACTTCTTGCCTCTGTGTCTCCTGTTCTGTGGATACTTGCCAACAGATCTCCACATAAACCAGAGCCAGGCAATTTGTGCAATGACTGTTTCTTGCTTTCCCAAGGACCAGAATGGGGACAGCCATCATGTGGGAGACCTGAGGATCTCAGGAAAAGAGTTCTTGTCGTTGCCTGCGAGGTCAAAGAAATACCGGGAGCACCACTCCAGCTCGGAGAGGAAGCCCCAGGGGTCAAGTACATCACCTCTGGATGCCAGCGAAGTCCGAGTCCAGGTCTCTCAGTCGGTAGGAAGATGGTGCTTTTCCTCCAGTACTGATCTGGGAGTTTCTTACAGTGTGTTTGTTCTTAACCTCATTTCTGTCCTGCTCTGGGGGTAGTGGTGTGGCTGGAAAACAGAGCCTGCATCTAGCTCTGCTGGTGACTGTTGGGCAGCTACAGACAAATCATTCTGCTTTTTTGAGCCTCCATCATGAGCTAGTTTATGAGAGCTTGATATTTAATGGTGGCACTTGTAACCTTCTCTTGAGGGACGGGAGTCTGGACCTGAGCTTTCCTGAGTATGGGGCTGTCAGGATGTGACACCTCCAGTTCCAGAAGAACAGAGCAATTGGGATCCCTTGCTTTGTGGAGCCTGACTTGATCAGCCCCTGGGGTCCATGGGGGGCAGGCTTGTTGCCTTCAAGAAACAGAACCCTTTTCAGGTTTTTTGATGAGCAACCAAAGATGCTGGTTGCCATTGCCAGCTCTGGGACCTTAGGTACTGTTCTCTCTCATGTCCTGATCACACTGATGGTCTCCAGAGTGAGCTCTTTGCACTCATCGCTTATCAGGGAGAGATGATGGAAAATCATTGTCTAGGAGCTTCTCTTTGGAAGCAAGTGAGATGGAGCATGCTTCCTGAAGAGCAGAAGCTGGCAAGAGGAGCTGGCCCCAGTGTCAGTGTTTTGTGGGTTACTGGCATGCAGCAAATCCTGTGCTGGTGTTGCCTCAGTCTGTGCTTGGCTCCTGTGAAGGTGGTGGGGATCCGTGTCCTGGGAAGCACTCCATGGGCCTTTTTGATGTCTTTAGCTCTTTGTTAGGCTGCTATCTTCTGGTTGTGTTGATGTTTACGTTGTGACACACAAATACAATGTGCTGGGGAGGGCTCCTGCAGCTGTGTTGGTTTTGTTCTCAGTCCTGGAGACGGGGATCACACCCACAAGGGATGGCATGTGTCTGGCTCATGGGAGGGGATTTTGAGACATCAGAACGTGGTGATCTCAAGTGAGAAGACCCAAGTGCTCAGCTTGGCGTTGCCAGGAGATATGGAGCATAACAACAAAGATTTAATGATTGCATGGGTGCTCGAGAGTACTTGGGCTCTTGTTTTATCCTGAGACTGTAACAGTATCACAGTGCTGTGATCATGCAGAGATTCCGGATGGAATAAATCCAGGCCAGGAAAGAGAGGCCTGTTTTTTCCTGGCATTTAAGAAAAGCAAAAGAAACTATTTTCACGCTGGGTAAGAAAGGGTCTGAGCTGCAGAGCTTGGGATGAAGCCTGTCTGTAGAGTGGGAATGCTTCAGGCACTCAGTCCTTTGTTCCTGGTCTGTGGATCGCAGAGAGAACACATCCTGCTGTACCTGTGTGCATGTGCGTATGTACATAGCCCTTTCTGACCACAGACATTCCTGATTTTCAGCTCTCTGGCCGCTGGAGACAGGATCTTTACACCAGCCGGGTTTTTTTTAGGCTTCTCTGAGTTCATTCTTCATTCCCAACAGTGCTTATGGAAATGGTCCGATAGGAAAAGCATTTCCTGCTGCTCACCGGTGCAAACATGATCATTGAGAAGGAAAACAAAGCTCATCTGAGCCAGAAAGGAGACAGCAGCATGGGGGCATCCAAGGCAATGGAGAGGCAGAAAAAAAACCCCACTTCTGCCAAAAATAGCCTTGTATTTTTAACTCAGACGTTCAGGCAGGAGCCAAACAAAAGCCACACTCTGTCAAGAGCAAGGCAAAAAGCACTCCTCAGGGCGTAGCTGTGAGCACATAGGCTGTGTCTAAGAAAAAGCCCCATGGGGCTCTGCCAACCACCAGTGACCTTGTGAGAGTACACGTGGGGTTTTGGTGGTGTCCATGGAAGAGCAAGTGAAGACAGGGCCACATAAACCCAGTGGCAGGAGGGGGGGTTGTGCTGCTCCTGGCTGATGGAATTGTGTGAGCAGGGGAGGGATGTGCTGCTCCTCCCCTCCTTCCGGGGATGGGTGACCACCCAGCAGGGACTCACAGGGTGCAGAGGGGTGGCTCAGGCTCTGCCTGGCTCCTGCAGTCATCTTCTGTGCCTGGTTGTTCTCCTGAGGCCTTTTCCCTGCGTGCCCTGACTGCTCTGTGTGTGTGTGTTAGCTCCCCACTTGCTCCAGGTTTGTGAGCTGAGCCCTGGGAGTCCGCTTTCAGTTCAGTTCCCAGGCACTCCTGGTGTACCCAGGGCTGGAACAGGGTGGAGTGAATTCAGCAGGATACACAGAGCAGCAGCGTGTGGAAAAAAGTGACATCTTCCTCCTTGCAGAGGCTGAATGTCTCAGTTTATGCCCAAAAAGAATTGATCAGTGCACACTGCAGTGGCCGGGAGGGAAGGGTAACTGCCTGTCTCATGTTCTAAAGAATGTCCCTTATTTGGTGTCTAATGGACCATTGTCCACATCCCATAAAAACAACAGTGGCAAGTGGTTTATTGGGTTTCCTTCAGGGCAGTAGCTTCGCAGAGGTACACAGCTTGTGTACAGGGCTCGTGCGCTTTGTAGGTGGATGCTCAGGTGGAGGTTGTTCAGGTGAATTCTGGTTTGTGTTGGGGCCCAGCTGGCAGCTGTGCCAGCCTGAGCCTGTAGCATAGGCCAGAGCATTTAAAGTCAATGTCACCTTGCCAAAAGCAAGGCAACCCATTGCCTTGAGTTCTGCTTTTGTGCCTGTCCGTTGGGGCTACTTGGGCTGTGCCAGTCTGTTGTAGGGGACTGTGGGTGGGCTTTTGTGAAAGCTCTGATTCCCATCCATGGGAAACCTTTTGATCAAACGTAGCGAACCCCCCCCAGAACGGGAGAGAAGCTTTCCCTGGCCAGGCTGCTGAGACCAGGGTCCCCCCAGATCCCTCCTTTTGTGAATGCACAAAGCAAAAGTCCTCATTCATCCATCAGTAAACAGTGAGTCCTTAATGAGAGGTGAGGTCTAGTGATTGATCAGGGATGCTGTTACGGGCTGCCACAATAGCTGCTGTCCCACCACAAGGTGTGACCTCAGACTGCACGCACGGTGCTGCGCGCTCCTCTCCCACGGTCTTTTTGCAGGGGGGACCTGAGGCTGTGTGCAGGGATGCCCGGGAACAAACCTCATCCCGGGACTCCCAGGCCCCAAGCCCAGTGTTGTAATCCCTGGATGAGTCCTGCTGCCAGCACAGCCATCGACCTCCTTCCAGAGGGCCCTTGTGCAGTGGCAGGTCTCTGGCACGGGGAGGTCCTGCGGGTGCGGTGCCTGAGTCAGAGCTCCCAGGTTCGCTGCCTGTTTCTGCCTCCTGTTTACCTCCCTGCTCCCCATCTGTGTGGTGGGGTAATGCTGCTTCCCTGCCTACCCTGGGGAGATTACAGAGGCGTGATGATGGCTGTAAAACTGTTTGAGCTTTGGATGGCAGGAGCTGTGGTGGTGTTATTAGCAGTGGTGGTGATGATGATGCTAATTACTGAGCTGCTGGGAAACTCCCCATGGGAGGAGGTGGGAGAGGGAAAAGGAGGCAAAGTGAGCTGGGGCATGGAGAGGAGCCTGACCCTGCTGGCAGCTCGGTTGGATCCTGGGAGAAGGGCTCAACCTGTTGGCAGAGCTGTGGAGATGCTGGGATGGATGGGAGAAGCCATGGCCCAGCTGCTGCGTAAGGTAGGAAGCGTGCCAGGGCCTGCGGCAGGTCCCCTTGTCTGGCTTAGACATTGCTGCTGCTGCTGTGCAGGATGCTGGTGTGGAACACGATGGAGAACCTGTGTAGGAGGGGCAGAGCAATGGGCGTCCTTACCTCTCCCATGGCCCTTAAGCAGGGGAATTTCCCAGCCATGGCTGGTGGTCACTGGGAAGAGAGGGACCAGCACAGCCTGGGTCTGAGGGATGGGAAAGGGCAGGGTCCTCCTCACCTTTGAGGTCAGGTCTGGAGCTCCCATGGGAATACTCAGGGCTGTGAGTACCTGGTTCTCTGCAGGCAAAGGCGGATTTGGTCTGGGAGAAGCTGGTGTGGGCGTGAAGTGTTTGGTCACATTTTCTCTCTGTTGCAGCTGAGCCCTAAGCAGAAGTGCCTGCGTTAGAGCTCAGTCCTTCTGCCTGTGGTTGTGGGTGGCCAGATCCGAGCACTCCCTGGGACTCGTGTACTGCACACCTTGAGTTTCCTCTCTTTTAAAAGGAACATCAAAGCGGAAGGTTTTGTACCACGTGGAGCTTGCAAACATCAAAGGCTTGCTCATCAATTTAACCTCTCTGCTCTGCTGGGGAGAAGGTCGTAACGCTCCAGCTCCCGACTGACGTGGTAACTGTGTTTTGGAGGGTTACTAGAAGGATGGGGTTTTCCTGACGCTTCAGACAGGTTGTGTCTGCCCCACCACCCCCTCAGAAAGAGCAACCACGGTGGAAAAAGGGCAGGGTCTGGGGAGGAAATGGGCTGCTTATTCCTGTGTGGTGAGGGCGAGGGAGCTGCCCCAGTTCTGGCCTTGAGTTTAAGCTCAGCACCGAGCTGAAGTCTCCAAGGTCAGTGGAACAGTGCATGTGCCGGAGTTCAAGGACTAAAGCAGTTTATTGCACCAGGACCCAAAAGCTGGAGCGAAACCATGAAAGAGGTAAGGATAAAACCCAGTCCTCTCCCCTCCTTGGAGACCTGTGCTCTAGAAATGGTCTTGTTCATGTGGACTCTCCTCTTCCCAGTGCATCAGCTCGAGGGAGTGCTTCCTCACTCTTCAAACCTGTCCTCAGCAAAGACCATTTATAGTCAGGAGAAAGAGGAGCTTTGATTGCAGTGATGACTTGCAGAGATGGGTTGCTGATGTATTTAGACGCTGAACAATTTGCAAACACGCTGCATCGCCAAACATTCCCTAGGACAAATGTTTTTATAAGACCTTTTTTATGATTACAGTGAGAAACAGCCATAAAAGAAGGGAAAATTGTGTAAATCACATTTCCCCACCCCAAAGGCAGGTTGCCAGAGCAATTCCAATGCGTTTCTCCCTCATGATGTACAAGGAGATTGTCAGCTCATGATCGACCCTCTGCCTGGCTCCATCCTGGTGTCACTGGGCAGGGAGCAGAGCTGGAGGGCAGCATGGCAGAGCGGGCAGTGCGGTCCTGCCTGTCCCTGTTACATCCTGTGTTGCGCAGGCAGTGCAAGGATTTCAGGTGCCCCCATCCATCCCCTGTGGCTTCACTGTGGACTGCAGAGCAGGCTGGATGAATGCTGGGGTGCAAGGACAAACACAGCATCATGGGGTTCCTCCCAGATGCTTGTGCTCTGGCCCCAGACCGTCCTTCCCCCGGCTGTCTTGTATTGGTTGAGAGAAGACGAAGCCAGTACTTCCTTGCAGTCCCGCAGGAGCTTGAGCATTTTGGGGGCTGCAGCCTTTGCTGCTCTGTGTGGGCTCTGCGTGCATCTTCCCTCTCCTTTAAGATGAAGCAGCCTCTTTGTCTCATTGATGTGTAAACTACTGCAATGCAAGGGCAGTTTGATGCACACCCTCCTGTATCCCACAGCCTCCGTGTTTGGGTTTGCTGCATGGGTGTAATTATACCGTTATTGTTGGTCAGACTTTCTGTGTAAACATGTTCTAAGAGCAGGGGAGAGGGGAAGAGAGAAGCTGGAGTCAGGCAGAGGGAAGGCAGCTGCTGCTAAATTTAAGCCTGTTCCTATGACACCTGGAGGCTGCTGTGCTGGTGTCAGTCCCGTTGGAGCTGAGCAGGTAAACACTGAGCTGTGGCTTGCTCTTGAATGCTTTATCTTCCTGTTAGGTTGTGGAAGCTTCTGTAGTGCTTTGGGCCTGGGAGAGAGGCTGCACTGAGAGATTTCCTAGCTTGGAGGCGGGATGAGCTGGAAAACTTCCTGGATGGCTTGAGTCTGACAGGTACCAGGAGGCTATTCCGGGGACTTTGGGCTGTTCATAGAAGCAGTCAGTGGTCTGGTTGCCTCCCCAGAGTCATCCTAATTTATCTGACCTTTCTTTCCATATGTCTGTATGAGTCTCCTTGTTAAGCTCTGGAGCCCTTCTTTTCCTGAACTCCTCTGATTCAGGCGGGTTGGTTGCACTGATGCTGCATGAGCCAGCAGAGATTTTAATGAATGCTCTCCTAAATCTCGATGTGCAACAGCAGAGCCAGAGCTGAGACCCCTGTGAACTTTGCAGTGCAGAACCCTGACACACTTTGTTCCTTGCTGGGACTTTGGTGCTGACATGGGAGGCAGGGAAATGAACAGGTAGATAGAAAACCTCTGCAAAGTAACTGCACAGAGGTGGTGGGAGGAGGCGACTGCACTGCCTCTGCTGCATTCATTGCCTCAGAGGTAAATTATCAGTTTCTTCCTTACATATTAACAGCTGCCAGGTAATGAATTCCCCCTCTCTGTTTTATAATGGCACTAAAATTGGGATTTGCCTTGGTTTTCTCTGTAATTATCCAATGAGAGCATGTGAGTGAGAGGGAGGCATGGCAGCACTGAGCCTGCTGCAGGCGAGCATCGTGCCTGGGGGACTGAACCCAATGGGCAGCTCCGGTGTGCAGGGCTGGGGCTGCACAAGTGGTTACATGAGGCTTCTGGTACCATGATCCTTCATGAAGTTACCTTTTGCCATGCAGAGGGGCGGGTTTGGGAGGGAGGCTGGCATACAGGGCTGGAGTGAAAGCCAGAGCTACCTGCCGGGCTCCTTGGCATCCCACGGAGGAGAAGCTGGTCCTGGTGAGGTGTGGCTGGACTGGGAGGGAGCAGCATCCCCAGCAGGGAGAGCTGAGGCAGGAGCTGGTCCTCCAGAGCGCAGAGGCCAGATGCTGAGCTTGTCTGTCTCTGGGCGTCCCCTGCTCACTGTGGGTGGCAGCTGCATTTGGACAACTCTGTGACTTGAGGTCTGGTTTTGTCAGACCAGCTGCCTTCAAAGGGCTCTGCTCAGCCCGTGTTGTGCCAGTCCATGGCTTTGCCTTTGCCTGGCTGATCTGGGTGGCCAGAGGAGAATTCCTTAAAATCACCCCTGCAGGGTCCCAATGGGAGTCCAGAGATTCTGCCTTACATGCCTCGGGTGAGCTGCAGCCTGCTGCCTGGCTCGATTTAGGAAGCAGCCATCATCTCTTCTACCCACAGCTTTTGTCCTGGGGTGTCTCTGCTCAGAGCAATGGGCTTTTCAGCACCAAGGAGATGCTGGCTGTTTTGGGAAGGTGACCGCTCTGCTACAGAGCCCCTGAAGGTGCTGTGAAAGGCTTTGACATTTCATAGTTCTACCCTTGCAGTGTTCTGTTCATTTTGCTCTGAACAGAAGCAAGGCGGAGGTATTGCTGCCTCTGTGCCTGTGTGTCAGCCCTAGGCCTTGCCCTCGATGAGGTGCTTCAGTACTTAAGGACCCAGAGATAAAGCTGAATTCCTCATCTTCCTGTCTTTGCAGTATTGTTACTTGGGCACCCTCATTCTGCTTTCTCCTCACCCCGCCTTTCCCTTGTTTTTCCCTTCTCCCAGACTGAGGTCAGGTTGTGAATCAAAGCTGTGGAAAGGAGATAGGAGGCAGGATTTAGCACGAGCCTGTGCTTGTGCATCAACCACATGCAGAAAAGAGAACATACTGGTTGCCCTGTGTGCAGGGTGGCTGTCCAAGCCCTTGGCTTTGCACCACTTACACCAAGGACCCCGAAGGTCTGGGTGTTTCCCAGATCCATTTGGGCTGGGATCAGGGGGATGATCAGCAGATATTCTGTCTATATTCAGACCATATTCTGTCTATATTTAGCTAAGTATGGAGGCCAGTTTTTAAGCTAGAAAACTGTAAGAGCAAGCCTCTTACCAGAGGAACCTCCTCTAGGAAGGTGGTGAAAACTGACCTGGTTGGCCAGGGTACCCCAGCATTGATGGGGTTACAACAGAAGGTCTACAGACTGGCTGGTCTGGTGGTCCAGGCTGGAGCTGACGAACCAAGCTGCTGAAATGCATTGTTTTTCCCTTGACTAGCTGTAACTGAGTTTTCAGTTATTGGTACTTTGAAGCCGTAATTGAGGTCTGCTTTCCTCCTTGCACAGCCTTTTCTCCCGGCAAATTGTCAGCCATCAAGTGGCGTGAGACAGTAGGAGAGATGTTGCAACCACCATTTCCTAGAAACTGTCGCTTTAGAGAGGATGATACTAAAAAGAGGGATGAATTGAAGCCAGACCCAGAGCAAGAAAGCTCCTGATGTTTGACTTCTCTCAGAATCTGGAAGTCTTCATTCACTTCTGGGGTCTCTGCTGTGCCTGGGGCACTTTGTGCATCCACAGCTCCGGCTTCTCACATTCAGTAACTCACACACCAGGAGACCTTAAAAGAAATACATAGTCCTGGTTCTCTCTGGATGTTAATCAGCATAACTCTGCTTAAATCACTGGCGCTACGATGACACCACACGACACAGCGGCCTTGACGGGGTTTTGGCTGCTTTTCCTGCACGACCGTCTCTTGCTCAGACAAATGTGAGTGCAAGCAGCAGCATGGCTGTGCCCATGTTTCACCAGGGTGCCAGCAGTGACCTGGGCCCTTACCAACACCCGGGGCTGAGCTCCCAGCCATAGCTGGTGGGATCAGTATGGATCAGGAACACCTGATGGATGCAGCCTGTCTCTGCATGGAATGAGGCTGGGAAGTGAGCATAGTCTGGCTGTGCTGGAGTTGTGCTGTGCACTTATCTATTGGTGGGTCTATGTAGATGATCTGTACCAGTAACTTGTGTTTCTCTTAATATGATTATATTTTAAAACAGGGAAGTGCACCTGGAAAATGTGTGTTGGGTTTCATTTAAGGACAGACCCGAAGCAGTGCAGGAGCTGATACAATCAGACCAGTTTTGTCTGTACCTTATCTTTGGTAGTGGCTGTTACCAGCTGCTGGACAGGGCGGCGGTTGTAGGGGTAGGGAGAAGGATGTAAATCCTTAAATCAAAGGGGCCTGAAACAAGGAAGGTTCAAGTGCTGTATCTTGGAGCTCCTATGCTAAAAACTGCCCCTGTATGAGTGTGGGTGCAGGCTGGGGGATGTCTGGGTTGGAGGTGCAGGCAGGGCACAAACTCTGTTTGTGTGGCCATCATGAGCCTCTGCTCACACCTCACTTTCAGCCTGCCTCCACGTTCCCCATTAGCAGCGCTATTTTTGAGCCTCCCAAGGCAATTAGCACCAATTAATCCCAAAAAGCCTAAATAATGGTTTTTTGGAGCCCCCGGCTCCTTTCTGTTCCCTGGGGGGCCCGGGGAGACTGCAGCCTGAACCGGGCAGAGCTGAGCCCAGGTCAGTGCTTCTTGTGCTGGGATCGCTGGGGAAGCTTCCTGGGGAGATGTGCAATTACAGAATGGCCCCGAATGATCCCATGGGTCCAACTCTTCTATCCTGGATTGGGGTGTCTGTGCCACAGAAAGACTTGCAGTCCCCTGCAGTGCTTATTGTGCCAGAGGAGGGGAGGAACCAGCTCCCCTCCAAAGAGTGAGACCACTGAATATGCTTGGGTGCAGGAGGTGCAATTCCCGTGGGATTGCAAGGAAGTCCCTGGAGGAGTTTTTGCCTGTATCTGAAGCCATTCGCATCCTAATATTCTCTGGGCCCTGTCATATGGAGCAAATCAGCCTCCTCATCTTTGCCTTCCCCAACCGGGGTGTAGTTTCACCCTGCCCTTTGAAACAGCATGAACCAGGGCAAGAGCTGCTTCTTGCTGATAGGAGAAGCCGTTCCTGTCTTTGCATGTGATTTCTGTCTCACCTGTGTGACCATCGCTGAAAGGCGAAACCCACGGGTACCAGCCCCAGGATCCTCCCTGCCCCCGGCAGGGCCAGGATTTCATGTTCTGTGGGGCGGCTTGCATAACAAAGCCTTGATCTTGAGCGCGGCCTTCGGCGTTACTGGAATACGAGTAAATAATAATTAAGATTTGGGCGTTTGCTGCAGCGAAAGGGTGTTTGTGCGCAGGTTGGAGCGTTATGGGTGCTACGGGAGATGGGGGTGTGGATCCGATGAACTTCACCCCGTCCATCGTTACCACCCCTGGTAAAGGTGCTGCATCTGCTCAGCTGCTTTTTAAATCGGCGCTGTGCTGAGAGCAAGTAGGTGTCTAAATGAAAGTATGTTTGAAGAGAGCAGCACAGTTCTGGCAATCCGGAGACAAGGAGGCTTTTTTGCAGAGCCTTCTCTGAGCACGTTGTCAGTAGGCTCCAATCTCAGCTGCACAGAGCGCAGTACATGGTGGGGAGGAGGGCAGATCTGCTGCAGGGGGAGCATTGGATCATTTCCATTGCGTGTCCTTCACTGGCAGCAGGTTTATGGGCACCTGTCTCCTCCATCACCTCCTACTCCTCGGTAGGGCTGGAAGTGGGGAGGTGGCGGTGCGGTCTAGTGGATGTAGTAGGTGACTGGGAGTTGAGCACCACACGTTAACCTTGGCTTCTGTGCTAATTACTCAGGAATATGGGTTATAGCCTTTACAGCAATGGAGTTATTTCGGTTTAGCAAATTACTGCTGCTCAGCTGAGACTCAACAGCTGAGCGTGGTCCTACTTCCACCCCCCTCCAACTGCAGAGCAGATCACTGTGAGGAGTTTCAGCTCCAGCCTTGTGCTTTGCTGCTGGGGTGTGCTGTAGTGCATGGCCAGGTACCGCAGCTCTGCAAGGGGAGCATCAGTCACGCTCCAGGAGCCCGCTGCTCGCTGGCATCTGCCTGTAACCTGAATGGTTTTGAGCAAGCACTTTGGGTTCACTCCCGCTCGGGTATTTAGAGGATCCTTCAGGTTTTTTGATGGGCCAAATTGATCTCTAGAGCTGCCCATCTTCTCCCCGAGACTGGAGAGACTCCCCTGCAATGATAATGCTTCCAACTTGTCTCCTTGGTTAGTAATTTAAGCTTCAAGGTGCTAGATCTAAGCTTGTGTGTTTCTGTTAAATGGTGCCAGGGAAACCCAGCCTGGCGTGGTGAATGCTGTCAAAACCTAAGTGGAAAAGTTGCTACGTAAACTGCAGAGTATTGCTGGAGCTCTGAGGACTGTCTGAATACACTGACTAATATAGCTCCTCCGAAAAGGAAACCAGCAGTAATCCCATGGCGTGGATGCCCTGCTCTGTGCCGGGAGGGCTGCCCACCTGAGCTGTGATCCCGGGGTAGATGTACCTGGAGGAAAAACCCGGTGTTAATGAGGTGGTGGCTCAAAGCAGCCAAATCCGAGCAGGGCAGCGCCCGCATTGAGGCACTGCGAGGAGCAGAGGTGTCAGGAACACTTCAGACAGACACCCACACGGGCACACCGCGCTCCTCCCAAGATGAAATCCAACCTGATGCTGTCACCTGCTGCTGATCCGGAGACGTGGACTGAAGCCAGCGTGGCAGTGGGGCCCGTTCCGAACAGGTCAGCAGTTACCGTGCTAGGGAAGGAGGGAGCGTGGGCAGGTTATTTTGGTTTTGTTTGGAACAATAAGCCCGAGTTATTTGGATCCCTCACAACAGAACCAGCTTTGAGCCCCGGCGTTTATAGGGACGAGTGGGCGAGTTGTTTAAAGGGAGAAAAATCCTTGAAACCGGGCCAAGTGAGGGTGAGAACTTCATCGAGGAAGGGAAGCGCGGGCGCCCGTCCTGTGCGTGAGCAGGGAGTGCATGGGCTGCTCAGGGCTGTGGCTGGGCAGGTCACGAAGCACGCTGATGGGCACAGGGGTGCTCAGGGCACCCTCGGGTGCGTACTCACCGCTCACTGGTGTGAGTGCAGGGATCTGAAGCTGCAGGTGGTGTCTCTGCAGATCACGGGTGTCCCATTCTCCTTTGCTGCATCCTAAACCCAGATGCAAAATGTCATTTCCTCCTGCTGTTCCAAGCACCAACCTCGTGTGTGGGCTCTGCTGTTCTGCCCTCTGCATCTGTAAGATGTTCTGCATTTCACTCCCAGTACCTGCCTCAGATGTCCCCTCTCATAGCTGACCTCAGTCAACTCGGCTCTCCGCATACGGGGCACAGCCTCAGTTCATAGAACCCCAGCCTGGTTTGTGTTGGAAGGGACCTCAAAGCCCATCCAGTTCCAACCCCTGCCACAGGCAGGGACACCTTCCACTAGAGCAGCTTGCTCCAAGCCCCTGTGTCCAACCTGGCCTTGAACACTGCAGGGATGGGGCAGCCACAGCTTCTCTGGGCACCCTGTGCCAGCGCCTCAGCACCCTCACAGGGAACAGCTTCTGCCTAAGAGCTCCTCTCAGTCTCCCCTCTGGCAGGTTAAAGCCATTCCCCTTGTCCTGTCCCTACATCCCTTGTCCAAAGCCCCTCTCCAGGTTCCCTGTAGCCCCTTTAGGCACTGGAGCTGCTCTAAGGTCTCCCCTTAAGGAGCCTTCTCTTCTCCAGGCTGACCCAGCCCAGCTCTCAGCCTTTCTCCAAAGCAGAGATGCTTGGAAAGAGCTAAATTGAAGTTTAGTATGTGAGTTCCCCAGGCAGCAGCTCAGTTTGAGGCCAATTCCCTTCCATAGCCTGTGGCACCAGAACAAAATAGGCGCAGAGTAATTGCCTTTTGCCTGCTCTGTCCTGATACTAGGATTCTTCAAGGTCATGTGCGATGGAGAGTTGGCCTCTTCTCTGGCACGCGACAGATGGGGCTGCCCCACAGGGCAGATCCTGGCCAGCATCACTGGTGCTCTGGGGGGTCCATCTTGCGCTGCCTGCAGCTCTGCCTGTGTCTCCTCAGCACAGGGTGTTTCATCACTTGTTGCTCAGAGCTTGTTTGCCCTGAGCACAGCCTGACCCCCTCCCCGTCAGCCAGGTCAGTGGGTGAGCACTGATGGATCCCCAGCCCTGCTGGAGAGGTTCTGTGCATCTGTGGTGCCATGCCCTTGCGTCCAGGGCTGTTGGGAAGCCCAGGGAAGCTTTGCAGCCACTCTTGGGGATCGGGGGGATCTGGGGGCTGAGACCAAGGCAGGAGTCCTGGGCTCAGGCCCCACGCAGGTTCTGTGTTTCTGTGTGACTCCTGGAAATCCGCTTACTGGCACGGGAAGGCACCGGCAGCCCCCGGGAGCTGCATTTGTTCAGGATACGGACATCTCCTACTTTTGCAATGAAAAATGAGACTGAGGTGTAGGAGAGCAGTGTGGACAGAGCAGAGGGAGCCAGCGGGGCTGTGCCCCTGTTTTGCCGCTGCCCTGCCAGGTGGCCTTTGGCTGCTGCTTCTCCTCCCAGTGACCCATTCCATGTCAGAAAGCCACACTTCACACAGGGGAGGTAGGCGCAGCTCTTTGGCCGTTGTGTAGCGTTTCCATCTTTCTGTGTTTAAAACCTTGTTGCGATTAGAAATTTCCCTCTGTTAAACAGTGGTATATTTAAATTAAGCGGTGCTTATGGTTGAGCATCTTTGGCTCTTGCAATAGGACCAAAAAAAATCATGTCTCTAATAATATGAGGAGCAGGAGGACTATCGGGAGTTAAAAATGGCCCTTTGGTATTTTGGTGCTTTAAATCCGAGTGATCCTATTGTGTCTGTTTGTGCACAGGGCTTTTGCTGTGTGCTGCATGTGCCTGTGGAGCTGAATGTGTTTGCAGATGTAGTTAAGGAAAATTGATCCCGATCTATTTTTAAGGTAAAGTGTGTGTGGTGGGTAGGAGGTGAGGAGGTGGAAGGAAAGCTAAATATTCACGTAGCTCCGCTCTGTGTTTGAGAGCATCATCTAATAGCGCCAGGCTCGTGGCAGCGAGGTGAGGGCGAGGAGCTGCGCTGGAGCCCACCCCCCGAGCAGGGGCACGGAGGGACCGGCAGGAGCAGGGCTGTCGCTTTAAGCCGCATCCCGCACCCAGCGGGTCACCGGAGCTGGCGACGTTCCCCACATGGGAGCGCGCTCCGCATAAATCCCAGCGCCGGCAGCCGAGCGGAGCCGGGCAGAGCCCGCGGCGATCGCGGAGCAGCGGAGCGGCAGCTCCGGAGCATCCGAGCGGCAGCAGCGCATCGCCAGGCTCTGCCCTGCGAGCGGCGGGCATCCTGGCCCACGGACGGGTAACAGTGGAGCCCGGGGAGGAGCTCGCTGCTGGGTCGGTGAGTAGAACTCGCGTTTGTTTGTGTTTCCCTCCATCCTCTGCAATGAGAGCCTACACCGGGAGTAAAAGGAGGAGGCAGAGAGACAGCGAGAGGTTTACTCAGGCCAGGGCTCGGGTATTGCCTCTGTGTGCTTGGGGGGGGTTGAGTTTTCAGTAGCTTCATTTTGAACTCATATTACTGATATTTGTCAAGTTTGGTGAGTGTGGATGGTGATTCCCTGTGCCTGGCCGTGCTTCCTGGGGGAGGACGGGGTGTCCAGCCCTGCCTCTCGGAGGCACCTAAGGACTGGCACTGAACGGGAAGTGCTGTCCTTGGCAAAGACTGGACAAGTCTCAGAGCTTTGCTGACCCTGAAGATGACGGTCTCATCAAGGAAGGGAGACTCCAGCAGAGGTGCTGATGGTCAGGGGCAGGGAGAGCCCCACTCCTGAGCCCGGTGCTGATGGTCAGGGACAGGGAGAGCCCCACTCCTGAGCCCGGCGTTGATGGTCAGGGACCGGGAGAGCCCCACTCCTGAGCCCGGCGTTGATGGTCAGGGACCGGGAGAGCCCCACTCCTGAGCCCGGTGTTGGTGCTTCAGACACTTCACCTCCCGGTAAAACGGGCTGCAGCTTTGGCCAGGGATTTGCTTCCATTCCTCTCCTCCAGCCCCGCTGTGCCTCCCGGGAGCCTCCCTGCAAACCTCCCCTCCAGTGCCTTTCCCAGGTGAAGCAGTGAGGTGGGGACATCAGTTCAGTGCCTGATGGACCTGCGAGGCGCGGGCTTGGGGCTGTGGCCATGCTGGTGGTGCTGGTCCCTGCGGCAGGTTCCCCTGGGGTGAGGTTTTGGGGTAATGCAGGGATAAAGAGCCACGTGCAGGGGACAAGCAGGGAGTGGAGCAGCCTGGGACGAAGCACTCCCAGCACTGGAAGCACCGCCACAGCCCCACTCCTGCCTGGTGGTTTTGATGTCGGCTGCCTTGAAAAGAGGGGAGAGGAGCAGTTATGATGTGTCTGGTTTACAGAGGGAGAGGTAGGTAAGGCACGTAGATGTGTCGGAATGAGTATCTTCCAGCCTGGGCAGATACGCAGCTGCTGGAACAAGGGACACCTTTTCCAAGCACTGTCCGTGGTCGAGAGCTTGGTCCTGTCCCAGCTCTGCCACTGTGGGACTTGCTCAAGTCACTTCATCTCCGGGTTGTCTCCTCCCTGCAATAAGGTGAGGAGGAGGAATCACGGTGGACACGTTTAAATGCTGAGGTTTAAATGCCCCTCCCTCTCGGAGGGGGTGAGGGTAGGGACTGTTGTGTTACCGCTCAGCCTGCTGCTGTCCTCACCTTGTCCCTGACCCACACACGCACCGGAGCAGGACTGCCTTCGAGCAGCAGCTCCTGAGCTGGATCTGCTGTGCCAGACCCGCCGGGGCCATCGCCGCAGGGCAGCGGGTCCTGCTCACAGGTAGGGCAGTGCCGTCCCCTCGGAAGGCTGGGCAAAGCGGGGGGAGAAATCCTTGAGCCTGGCAGCTCTCTGCTGCTGTATTGGGGGAGGAGGGAGGGGGGGACCAAAGGCAGGCCAGCGTCCCATGGGGACCCCAGCTGTGAGGGGAGAAGCTGTCTGTCAGAGCAGCAAGGTTTGGTCCTTTAGGAAGCTCGTGAGAGCATCTGCAGTTTGGTTTGGTGGGTGAAGCTCCCTTGGAAGGGGATGCTCCACCCATCCATGGTGCATCAGGTGCTTCTGGCACGTGGCAGTGGCAGGAACCGCTGCGGGATGCGCATGGCTCTGCCAGTGCAGGAATCCTCTGCCGTGGTCCTTGGGGCCTCTGGAGCCCTGTTCCAGAGCAACCTGGGAGCGTGCTGCTGCGTGGCTGTGACCAGACGGGCTGTTGGTGGGGCTCAGCAGTGGCTGGTGAGCTGCATCCCACCCGGCTGATGCTGCTTCCAAACCCAGGAGGGCAGCAGGAAGCTGTGGGAGACACCACCGTTGCCAGAGCTGTGCATTGAGGGCATTTCTAACAGCAGGAGCTGGTGTGCAGTGGGGGAGTGCAGCCAGGGCTGCTCGGGTGCCAAAAGGAGACTGAGGACAGGGAGCTGGAGCAGTGTCATAGAGCAGCAAGCCCAAGCTGTGGTGCCAGTGGCATTGCTCTGCTCCACCAAAGATTCTGTGTGTGGGGCTGGGCACGAGGTCCTCCTCATCTGCCTGCCAGGGAGCACGGGCCCTTGGGGACCTCAGACATGGGAGCACCTTGTGAGATCTGCATGGAAGTAATCAGCGCATCCTCTGCTGATCCTAGGATAGGGCTCAGGAACAGGAACGTGTCAGAGGAGCTCTTTCTGCAGAGACCGCGGTGGGCAGTGGTGTCCAGGGCTAGAAACCCTGTGGGGTTGTGGCTTCAGCTGTTAGGAGCTGGGAAATGGTTTATTTCTTGCAATGAGGCCTTCAGCATTTGTTTAATGGTTTTCCTGAGTGCCAGTGAACGTGGCCCCCATCACCTCCTGCTTCTCGGTGCCTTCCCAACACCCCGGATGTGTTTTATACATCCCAAATCCATCCTGTCAGGTTAAGAACTCTGCTCATCCATAGCAGATCAATGCATGCCAGAGCCTGGCCGCCTGTTCCAGGTGCGCGAGTCCTGCTCCCAGGCTGTCCTCAGCCAGGTTGCTCAGCTTTCCAGCGAGCCAGCAGCGTCCAGGTGGAAAACGGGAGCAAGCTCTGATCCCACATGTGGGACCTCCTGGGACATTGTCTGTCCCCGGCCTGCCTGAGGTCAGGGAGCAGGAGCAGCAGCTCCACACTTGTCCTTGTCACCCATAGGGAGAGGTGTGCGTGTCTGTGTTTGCAGCCAGAGCTGCCCCGGGTCCCTCTGCCTGGTGCAAATGGGGCTCTTTTGCCTCTTTGCCCATGGTGGAGGTCGGCTGAGCAAAGTGACAATTAGGACAGCTCTGGTGCTAGAGGAAGAGGATGGGGGATGAGGCCAGGCAGGGCACCAGCCATGGGGTGAGAAGTGGTCTCAGGGCTGGAAACCAAGGCTCAGGAACCATGTAGGGCTCTGGGTCCCGGGCCCATGGTGACCGGTGGCTGTGTTTGTGCTGTTGCTCAGCCCCGTTAGGGGATGCCCTGGCCCTCGGGAAGCCTCTGGACCATCCTGGACGTGCCAAGCGCTGGGCAAGCACAGCTCGGTAGCAGATGGTGGGCTCCGGGGTGTGACTGCGCATCCATCTGCCCTCACAGCTCCTTCCTTGGGGCTAGGAACAGACCGCGAGGGGAGGGAGCCGAGTGCTCCGTGCCTGTCGTATCAGGGCATTTTAATGAGAGAGGGGCAGGCCTGGGGCACGCTTTGGCTGCAGGGAGCAGCACCCATGTCCCGGGCGGACATCCTAACGCCAGCCCCGCGGCACCAAGCTGCTGCTCCTGCGGGTGCGTGGCACCGGGAGGCACCAGGCGCGCAGCAGCCCCATCACACCCACACTGCTCCGGCTGCTCCTCGGACCGGCTCAGAGCATCCTTCCCTCTCCCAGGCACGTTCCAAGCAGGGGTCCTGGCGCGTGGAATCGCCGCGGCCCCGGCGGGATGCGCCCAGGGGAAGGGGGTCTGTGCCGGGAGGAAGCCACAGGCCGGGGGCTCCGACCGAGGCGGCCGCTCCGTGCAGGGCAGAACCTCCCCATGGACCAGGGGCTGCTCTGGTTTACTCTGTGGTGCGGGGAAGCTGGAGGGAGGCTCGGTGTGAATGAGCCGCTTCCTCTGCCAGCCTGGAATGTGGGTCACAGAGCTGGGCTCGGTGCGGTTCATCCTCGGTTCAAGCTCAAGCAGGCTTTGATTTCCAAGGTGCAACTGTTGGTGGTTCAGAGGGTCTGAGCCGCTGCTTCAGCAGCAGCTTGGCACACGGGGAGAGGTGAGAGGGGCTTTTCCCCTCCCTGATCAGCTCCCACATTGCTCGTGTTCCTCTCTGGCCCGCTGCTAATTTTGACGCTGCCCTAAATAGAAGCTGAGTGCATCTCATCTGCTCCGCTTTGCATACAGGAAAATTGTTTTCCCTCATTTACTGAAGCCAACTTGTGGCTTTAACCCGCTCAGCTCGAGCCTCTCCCCACTGCAGACCTCGAGGCCCTTCCTGTGCCTCTGCCCCAGTGCAGAGCTCTGTGCTGGGGATGGCACTGGCACCATTCCTGGCAGGGAGGGAGGGCTCCAGTGGAGCTGGGCAAGGGCTTCACTTCATGAACAGCCAAGGAAATCCCTGCTGAAAGCTCCGGTGCTCGGGGCCGCTCTCCCTGCGCTCCCCATCAGCATCTGCTGCTCCCCAGGAGGGACCCAGAGCCCCTCCGGCCCTCCCAGCCCCACGCCGGGGCAGAGCCGAGCACAGGCAGACCCAACTGCGGGAGTTCCTGGTTGGTATCCGTTGGGGTATCTTCTCCAGCGCACAGGGACTCATCCTGAGCCCCGCAGGTGCCCTCTTGTCACTGCTGATTTTACACCCGTTCGGAGTGGCCCCTTGGGAAGATCCGCTCTTCCTGCTGCCCTGGACTCTGGCATCGCTCTCCCAGGGCACGGCCGGACACAACACAGCGCTTCCCAAAGGCTCCTGAGCCCTTCTGCAGCACGACGGAAATAAATCCCTGTCTGGCACAAGGCGCTTATTTGGGGCTCTGCGCAAGAGCTCTTCCCAAAACCTGTAATCTTGTGGTGTTTGGAGCTCGGGCACTGTCCGGGGCTGAGGACCCGGAGCACCGAGAGGAAGCGCTGGGGGTGCAGCGGCCTGGAAAGGTTAAATTTAGGCGGCCCTGTAGGAGGCTGGAGTTGGGTTGTGCACAGTGAGGAAAAGGGGGAGGACAAAGGCACCGAGCAGCCGTGGCCCCGGCGGCTCCAGGCTTGGCGAGCGCGGGCACGGCCGGGAGCCACCTCGGAACAGAGCCGGAGCGGGGCCGGCGCCAGACGGAGCGGTTGGGCACCGGGAGCTGTCTGAGCTGTTCTGACTCTCTCCTCCTTTGCTGTCTTCCCAGAAAATCAACCGGAGCCCTTCGGAGGAGGAATGCTTCTTTGACCTGCTGAGCAAGTTCCAGAGCAACCGGATGGATGACCAGCGCTGCCCGCTGGAGGAATGCCCATCGGAGGCTGCGCAGGCAGCGGCCACGCCGGTCCCTGCCCTGGGAGAACGCATCTGTGAGTACCGTGAATTGCTGTGGGAGCGATGCTGCTCCCGCGGCGTGGCCCAGCCGCTGTGGCTGCACTGGGAATCTTGTGATGCTTTCCCCCAGACCTCAGCTCTCCGAATGGAGCAGCTCGCTGGCAAACTCCATGCTTGTTTGAGGAAGGAAGAAACATTCTTATGTTAATGGTTGCTGAGGGAAAGGCTGGAGAATGCGAGAGCTGAGGCTTGGAGAGGGGGAGAGATGCAAAATACACTTGGATTTCCTCAGTATGGACCTTCAGAGGGTCTCGCCTTCCGAACACAGCGACGCTGGCACAAGGACCTGGGCCTCTGCCAGCACCTCCAGGAGGAAGGTGCTGATGGTCAGTGCTGAGGGAGCCTTGTAGGAGTACAGGGAGCGGGGCCCGCAGGGCTGGCGCGGGCTCCCACGAACAGCTCCGAGTGCTGCCATGGAGGAAAACTTCTGGAGTTTGTTCCGCTCTTGGATGCGGTGGTGCTGGGCGCTGCGTAAGAACAGAGGCCAGAGCGCTGCAGAAACAGTGGGAAGCTCCAGGCCGCAGCCTGCTCCTCATAGGAAGAACAGGGATAAACTGAGGAAGTGTCTGATGAATGGATGGGACAGGAAAGGCAGCTCAGGGCTGTGTCTGCGCTTCGGGTTTGTGTCTGTTTTATGATACGGTGCTGAGGACCTTTGCTGAAACAGAAAAGGGTCCAAACGTGCAGCTCATCCTCAGTCACCCCCACACAGGGCTCAAACCCCTCACGTGAGCCGGGGGATTCATTTATCGGGTTCATAATGAACACAGTGCGGGCAGGAGAGGAGGCCCCGACACCCCTGGAGTGCAGCAGGACCGGAGGCCAGGGGCTGCTCAGAGGAGCGGTGCTGAGCAGGGGCTGGGTGGCAGCGAGGGGTGGGTTGGGCTGCTCGGAGGAAATGGGGCTTTGTCCACTAAAATGAGGGGGTAAATGAGCAGCGCTTTCCTGGAGACATTTCTGATACCGGAGAGCGTTTGGAGGGGAGAGCTGAGCAGTTCAGGGCTGAGCTTGAAAGGTGGAGCTGTCCACAGCACGTGCAGGCAGGCACACCCTGCGTTAGCTCTGGTTTGGTCCCTGGGCCTTTTGGACACGCTGCAAGGCTTCTGTGGGAGCTGAAGGGGAAGAAACTCATCCTTGGGTCAGTGCTGAGGCTGCCATGCCTTGCTGGGGCTCTGGGAAGTTCCCGTGGTGCCGGGAGCACCCTGGGCTCGTGTGCTCCGTGCTCACTGGGACAGGGCTCTCACAGCTTTCCTGTGCTTGTCCCTGTCCCGAGCACAGGCTCTGCTGTTTGGGAGCTGCCAGGAGCCAAGAGGCTCCTTCCATTGAGCGCTGCCCAAGAGGCGTTTCCAGGACGCGCTTTGCCGAGGTCCCGGCCCAGGTTCTGTGCTGTGTTTGAAGCCCTCCCTTTGCCACTGCCCCACGGGAGCCCCTGGTGCTGGGTGAAGAGCACCCTCTGTGCTCCCCCTTTGTGCGGGGCCGCTCTGGGGCTGCAGCCCAAGGAAAGGGAGTGAGTGGCTGTTGCAGGATGGGGCAGTGGGGTTTGCTCCCCACAACACTCGTGCTTTGAGGGCAGGGTTTTGAGCTCATGGCACGGGCACTGGGACTGTTCCCGCTCCCCTGTGCGGGGTGGAAGATGCTGATGGTCCTGGCTCAGCCTCGGCTGGGCTGTGCAGCAGCCCCCGGCCCTCAGCCCGGGTGGCAGAGCAGTGTTATGGTGAGGATCTGGGTGCCCTGCAGAGCCGTGACCCTGCCCTGTGCCCTCTCCCCCCCCAGCACAGTCCTCCCTGATGGCATCGCCGCAGACGGAGGAGTTCTTTGACCTCATCGCCAGCTCCCAGAGCCGGCGCTTGGACGACCAACGCGCCAACGTGGGCAACCTGCCGGGCCTGCGGATAACACAGAACAACCTGGGGCACCTGCGCGTGGAGGGGGACGCCCAGGAGCCCGGGGACGAGTTCTTCAACATGCTCATCAAGTGCCAGGTACCGGCACAGGATGGGTACGGGGGGGCGGTCCCGAGATCAGGGGGGGCTCCGGTTTCTCCCGCACAGGCAAAGTCCATCCCTGACCCCCACCCCGTGCACCCAGGCAGGGCCCTGGCTTTGCCTCCAGGCCCTTCTCTTTACCCGTTCTGAGGGCAGTGCTCGGTCACTGCTCCACAGGGGGGCGGGCGGCTGCAGAAGCCCCTCTGCGCGTGCCCACAGGGGTTGGCTCTTCCCCACACTGGAGCCAGCAGCTCCGCATCCCCGGCCACGAGCGTGTGCTCTGGACGCCAGCCCCAGCCTTCACCTCCACGACAGCGCTGTCCTGCCACCGCCGCATCCTAACGCCCGCTCTCCCCCTGCAGTCCGCCAGGATCGATGACCAGCGCTGCGCCCCCCCGGACTCCATCCCCCGTGGACCCACCATGCCCGACGAAGACTTTTTCAGCCTGATCCAGCGCGTCCAGGCCAAGCGCATGGATGAGCAGCGCGTGGATCTGGCCCTGGCACAGGAGGCAGCGGAGGAGCGGCAGCGCTCTGGTTCCAGCTAAGAGCTGGGCTTGGGCTTGGGGGGGCTGCTTTGGTTTCGTTGTTTCTCCTAAAGCAGCGTGGGTGGTTTCAAGCCCAGGCTCCTGCGCAACCACAGACTGTCCTGGAGCTGCAGCCCCACCGGTGCCCCGCTGCTCTCAGAGGTGTTGCAAGAGGCCCAGTGGATGGGGACAGTTTTTAAACACGGGGTTTATAGGACGCACGGACACGGTGACAGCGGACACAGCTCGTGGGAAGGAGCTGTGGATGCCCCTGTGCTCATCACCTGAAGTCCCAGGAACTCGAGCTGGCGGCCGAAGGAGGAGCGCAGTGCGGGCGGTTCGCTCCAGCCTCCATCTCCTGATTTCCACAACACTTTTAATTAACCAGGGAAGGGAAAAGCACCTTTTCCAGGCTGAGGTCTCTGTGTCTTGCCTGCGCCACGAACTGCTCCGGGTTCTTCCCTGGAACATCTTGCTCAGCTTTGCTCCTTCAACAGGAGGAAATAAGCCCAAGTGAGAGGCCCCAAGAACCCTTCTAAACCTCCCCCTGCCCCAGCTGCAGGCACGGTCACAGGTTTGCTGAGGACTCTGCCTCCCCACCCTCTGCTCCCCCTGTGCCCGAGCCAGGCCCTGCTCACCTCTGCAGGACAGTGGCACAGCACGGCCCGGAGGGAAATGCCCCTGCGCAGCCCCATGGGCAGCGCCTGGGAAGGGGCAGGAGGGCTCTGCCCATCGCTTCAGGGCACATGGGGGCACCTCATTGCTGCTGGTGCCACTGAGCCAGGAGGATCGTACAGGACAGCCCCGTGTGCACCTGAGTGTGCCCAGGGCAAAAGCCTGCACTCAGCAGTGACCCGCAGCAGAAGCCAGCGAAGCTTTCTGGCCCTGGCTTGGCAGGAGGGGGAAGCAGAACTGCCCCTTCCTCCCTCCGTGTCCCACAGCAGCGAGGGAGAATGGTCCGTGTCCCCCCAGACCAGCACGGAGCCTCTCCCGGACCCTGTGGAGCTTCTCTCCGGTTCTGACTCCAATGAATGGAGCCTCAAGAGAGCTCCACACCTGGGCGCTGGCTGGGAAGTCAGCTCCCCCCCACCCACAACTGCCAGAGTCTACACTTACATTCCTTCCCCTTTCCGAACAGTGGGAGAAGCCCAGCGAGGAGGGGAGCAGGGACCTAACTTCAGGACGTGGAGTATTGTCCTTCCTCTTCACCAGCTTGGACTTCAGCAGCTCCAGCACCGAGTTCTGCCCAACAGAGCTGCTCCTGCAGAGAACAAATCAGCACTTTCTATTTGCAATGCGTTTGGAGGCACCTCCCACCAGCAGCAGCTTCCAGCCCAGTGACGCTGCTCGTCGGGCACTCGGCGGCCTGCACTGACCACGGAGCTGCTGCCGGGGGGGCAGGATCTGCCCAGCCACAGCCCTGGGGTGTGTCTGAGAGAGGACACTGACCATGACGATGACATGCCCGGCTGCAGCAGGGGCCTGTGCAGCTCTCGGCCAGGCGCTGACCTGGAACTGCCCACGAGGCCTCCTGAGGTGTTGATTATTTGCCATATACTTGAATGTATGAGCTTATTTATTTTTTACATGTGCATTTGCTAATGTCATTTTAATGGGGAATTTCAAGCCCCAGGTACTTCCTTTTCTTTTCTAAGAAATAACCTGCCAAATGAATTAATATATTAGAAAAGAATAAAGCTCGAGGGGAGGGGGTTGTGCTTAATAAAGATTTGTGTCTCAGCTTCAATGGCCAAGTTAGGTTTCATTATTTCTGGGCCTGCAGAGAGGGAAAGGGGCTGGGGTGGGTGGTGGGCTCTGGCAGCAGCCGGCACCATGGGGAAGGGCTGAGAAAAGGGTGTGAGCACCCCCTGTACATCCCTGTACGTGATGATCAGAGGGGACTCTGGGGAGCCTCTTCCCTGCCTGGCTGCAGAGGGAACACACAAAGCCCAGAGCTTTCCCTTGCCCAGAGCCCCAGCCCAAGCCCAGGAGTCACCAGGACAGCAGAGCAGACCAAGCAGCCCTGCAGTGGCCAAGACCGGCTTTCTTCAGGCAGCTCCAGCCCTCCAGGCTCTAGGAATGTGGCCGAGCTGCTCCTTTCAGGCTCAGCTCTGTCTCAGTGCCTTCTCGGTGCTTGGACCAAGACCTGTGTCTTGTTTCCCCAGGGCAGCTCCAGAGGAAAGGGGCAATGAGTGCTGTGCAAAGCCCTGGCATCAGCCCTTAGCAAAGGTACTCACGGAGCAGCAGGCAGCAGCACAGCTCCATCACGGTGTGGTGCGCAGGCCCTTGGGATTCACCAGGAAGTGTGTCCAGGAGCAGGAGGTTTTGGATCCTGAGCCCTGTGGGGATAAAACCAAGTCATGGCTGCTCCTCCCACACCCAGTACCTGGTGCTGCCGAAGTCCTGACCGCAGGTTGATGAAGAGCCACCGGCTCCTTCTCCTCAGGACATGAGCGCCTCTGTGCTGGGAGCCTGTGTGTGACCTGGGGACAGAACCACGTCCCCAGTACAAAGAGGCTGAGCGTCCCCAGAACAAATCCCTGTGGGTGTCCCACTCCAGCCCTCCCCTCTCCCACACCGCCAAGGCACCCACAGAGCTTGGGCCCACAGAGGGATGAGCTCTCCTGTGCTCATCCCCCCGAGAGACGCGGGACTGCCGGAGGCGGGAGCTGCAGCTGGGAAGCGCGGGTTCCACAGCACAGGGTCCCGGCGCAGGGCTGGAGGTGAAGAGGCGCTCAAAATCCAGCAGAGAACAGCGCCTGCTCTCCGGTGCGCAGCTGTTCCCAGGCCCCAAGGGGCACTGGTGATACATGGCTGATGTCAGGCCCGTGGGGGCTCTGTATTGCTCATCTGCCAAGTCACATCAGGGCTGAGTCCCTGCGCCTACCTCAGCCCTCCCCAGAGCCTCATGCTGCTGCTTCGGCCACTGCTGAGCTCCATTTCGCTGGAGGGGCTCAGCCTGCGGGACGCCGGCCCAGAGCACCCCCAGGCACTGTAAATTCCAGGCTGGAGCTGAACAGCTTCCGGCAGCTCTCCATAGCAATCTGCTGGGACCCGCTAGGCCTGGACACATCCATGGGCTAAGTTAACTCCTGCATGGCTCTGCCGTAAGCCCAGCCCAGGGCCCTGCACTACAGCAGGACCTGGGGGCCCATACAGCGCCTATATTAGACCCTGCGCAGGCAGCACAACTTAGTGGTGATTCATTTCAGAGCCTCCAGCACCCCTCCTCACTGCACTGATGCTGCAGGAGAAGACAGACATGTACCTGCCCCATCGCTGTCAGCGAGGCAGCAATCCCTGGAGCAGCTCCCACGTTGCATGAGCACGTCCTTGGTGCAGCTGAGCCCCCGCAGCACACCAAGCGTGGCAGCTCATTGCTGCGGGCTCCGTGCAGGGCAGCAGGGTCCTGGCAGCAGAAAGCAGAGGGGGTTATGGATGACAGCCACAGGTGAGGGTCTGCACCCTCCCCCCCAGTCTGGGCCTGGCACAGGCCTGCCCTCAGCAAGTCCCACAGAGCCCCCATCGCACCCACCTTCACCAAACACCACTGCCCGCAGCGCCTGGGCCACACCACCAGTTACCACCAGTAGCCCCAGCAGGGACAGACTCAGCCCATCAGTCCCACACTGGCCCGATTAACTCTGGGATCTGGCTGCACTGCAAGAGGAAGGAAGGTCTGCTCAGAGGCAGAACGCAAGAGGCAAAGTATTTGGTATCTCACAGAAAAGCCCCTGTGGGACAGGATTCCGGCTCCATCCCTTAGCAGCCGGTGAAGTGCTCCAAGGAGCCTGCAAACACTTCATGTTTGCTGCTCACCCTGTGGAGGCCGCTCTGTCCCCTTGAAATCACCTCTTTCCGTGCCGCAAAGACTCACCTGGCGGATTTCACCGTCAGTCACTCCCCTGCTCCGCTGCACCAGGCCTTCCTCTTGACTTCTTCCCATCTTGGCACAGCTCCATGGCAGGAGAAAGGCTCCTCTTCTCCCTGCTCCCTAAAGCCCGGCCTGCTCCGAGCCAAAGCGAGCTTGCCCAGGGCCTCTTCCAGACCAGACCCACTTCCCCGCGACACAAAACCCACTTCAGAAGGCAGCACAAAAGTCTTTTACCTGCAGTCTATGAGCCCCAAATCCTTCTGTGTTCCATGCAAACTCCCTCGCACAACTGCAGCCCTCACCCCGCCAGCTGAAAGCCCATGAGCAGCACTGACACAGCAAAACCAATCCCCACCTTTCCAAAGCTGGGGCACAGGACCGGGTCAGAAAGGTAAAGGAAAACAATGCAAAAAGGCCAGGTTGTAAATTAACTGTCTCCAAGGCAACCCTGCTCCTGCCGCCCCCAGCAAAGCATCAGCACAATGGAGACACAAGGCTGATCCTCAGGGAAAAGGTAGTAAAATACCCCCCCGCCAGCAGACAGCAAACACACAGCGGGGAGAGCCCAGCCCTGAGCCAAGGTGCGAGGCTGCTCAAGTGATCCAGCACCAAGTTGTTCCAGAGCTCTGTGTTTCACCAGGATCTGAGCACACACAGTGTCTGACGGATGAAGTTCCTGCCCCTTGGCGCTGTCTGATCACCCTGAACTTCCATACAACGGGAACACAACTGATCCTATAATGCAACGCACATGAAACTACCAGGAACACCTCAGATGAAGTATACCATTAACACCTGCAATGCCCTCACTGGATCCTTGGCTGATTAAGGACCACGAGCACCTGGATGTGCTTGGCTGAAAGAATGGGTTTGTTCAGCCCAGAGACACAAGGCCATGAGGGATTTTACTGCTTTTATAGCTTTTAATGAGGACAGAGAGAACAGAGACAGGGTTTGGTGCAAGCCAAAACCCAGGGAACTTCAGTTAGTGTTACTGGTCAAATACCAGAACAGGAGTCCAAAGAGGTTGCGGGATCTGCATCCTCAGAGATAGTCAGGAGAAGACCCTGAGCATCCTCCTCGGTACAGGGGGTTGGCCTAGAAACCTCCAGAGGTCAGTTCCAACGGGAATTATCCCTTGATTGCAAGTTTAAAACCACAGAAAGCAGCTACTTCACTGTGCTTCATGCTAATGGGCCTCGAGAGCAGTTAACCTTCCATGCAGGCAGAGGAAGCAAAGCACAGAGTGCTCACCTCCTGCCTGATTCATCGCTACCTGAGTGCTACGTGCTGCTGAGCTCCTACAATTCTTCATTTATCACAGTAGCACTTTTTCTTCTAGCTGATTTTAACATGCAGCAGCAGTGTTAATAAGCTCAATACCTGTCAAGTCACTCTTCAGACAACTTTCTGGGTGCTCTACTTATCTCCAACGTGCTTCAGGAAACATTAATCTGCCTTCACGCCCATCCTCCCCCTCAGCAACACGGAATTGCATAACCCAGCGCTGGGGCAGCTCACCGCCGAGTGGGATCCCGGAGCACGGGGGCAGCGGAGCAGAGCTCTGGAGGATGGTGAGGGAAGGAGAAAAGCAGCACCAGCACTGACCTGAGCCGCCTGCGGGGTCAGCCTGGCTTTGCCAGCACACCCAGGGTCGGGCCCATCTCCTCAGGTGGTACCAATTGTCTCTTCTGCCCAGCAGCTCTGCAGCAGCACCTGGGCAAGGCCAGGAGCCCCAGCTGCACCTCCTTAGGCTAAAACGCCCAGACCAAGAGGCTCCCTTCTCAGCAGGGAACAAAGCTCCTGCCCCTGCTGAAGCACCAAGGCTTGACTGAAATCAGCAAAACAAGTACCAGGACAAACACCCAGACTCCATCTCTAAAGGCAACAGCTTGCCCAAAGGCAAAACTATACAAGACGCACAATAAAGACAGACCAATATCCCAGTTTATTAAACACAGACCACTGAGATCAAGGAATGAAGGTTAAGAGTCTCTCTTGCCATCAGCAGAGCACAGAGGCCCCGTTTGTCAGGTCTGCCCCTTGCTGCCGATCTTGGGGGGTGCTTCCCCTCCTTCTCCCTCTGTGGGCTCCCCTCCGGACCCGGTCTCTGCTGAGCTCTCCAGGAGCAGCTCCAGGGCTTCCTCACCAGCCACACGTCTCACCTGCTCCCCTTTGGCTGCCAGGATCTCCTCGATGTTCCTGAACAGCAATTTGAGAACCAACAGTGACTCCACAGCAAAGGCCGAGCACAGGAGCCAAGCGCAGGCCCACTCCTCCACACTCTGGTGGTTCTCCATAGAGTTTGGGAAGCACCCAAACCCTCTGGGGTTGTTTGAATCCATCAGGATCAGTGATTTAGCAATGACAGCTAAACAGAACTTCTTAAAGGCATCTCAGGGAGTTATCACGGAAATCCAACACCCAGCACGTCTGGAACATTTAGCCAGGGAAACCTGGCAGTGATGTGATGAAGCCTGAGGAAGAGCAGAGCCCCATACACAGTAATTCACCTACTAGCACCAACAAGGCGCCTGCATACCACACAGCTGCTGTTGCAGCTTTACACCGTGGTAGTGGGGCTGGAACTGGATTTGTAGGTTCCTTTCCAACCCAAACCATTCTAGGATTCTACCTGGATCACCAATAGTGATGTGAAGATTACAGAACCCAGTCTGATTATAGAACCAAGAGATTACAGAACCCAGTCTGAGAAACTGACACAGAATGGAACCACCCAACAAACCCCCTGGTTTGCTGTGACCACGTTTTGGTAGCACCAAACCAAGCAGGTGGTGGCTGAGGACCGCGGTCAGGGCCCGGCAGCCCCTGCCCTTGCCAGACACCACACACCTACCGCTTCCCGTCCAGGTCGGAGAACCAGCCCAGGTTGTCAGCTATGACATGGTGGCTCCCACAGCCCGGGCACGTCACGATCACCACGCCGTTATGGTAGGCCAGCTTGGAAATGGTTTTGGCCGATCGGGTCTGGCAGACCTGCAAAGCAAACAGAACGTGACTGTGAGCACCACAACTGCGGCTCCTGGCCCCCCTGCGGGAAAAACACTTCATTCACCTCATCAAAAGGTTTCTTTCCCCCTCGCTGTTACAAGGCGATGCCGTGCAGCTCTGTGCTCCCCACACATGGGGGACTTCTCCTCTGGAAAAGCCGTTTACCTCGGCCCGCAGCGCCCGGCGCACACACGGCTCCGCACACACTCACCAGGCCCCGCACACAAGCACCCGGCCCTCACACACGGACCCGGCCCCTCACACACCGCCCGCCCGGCCCGGCGCCGCCCACCTTGCAGGTGTACATCAGGCGGTAGTGCTTGGCCGACGGCTGCCCTGGGGCGGTGCAGGCCAGGTGGTGGGGCGGGCGGTGGGGCAGGCGGTGGGGCTGCGGCGCGGCCTGGGGCCGCCATGGAGCGGCCCCCCGGAGCAAGGCCCCGAGCAACGGCCGCGCCACGCGCTGCATAGCGCTGGCGCAGGCGCGCGGAGGGCGCGGGCACTGAGGCGGCGGCGGCGGCCATGATGGGTAATGGCAGCGGCCATGATGGGTAATGGCAGCGGCCATGATGAGTAATGGCGACGGCCATGATTGGTAATGGCGGCGGCCATGATGGGTAGTGGAGGCGGCCATGGCGGGTGAGGGCTGGGGCCGCGCTGTGACAGTGCCCGTCCGAGGAGTCAATGACAGAGCAGCGCGGCCCGGCCCGGCCCCGGCTCACGCAGCCTGGGGTTTGGGCCCACAGAGCGCTCATCACGGTTACTTGTGCACCACACGTGTCTCCCATCACCACAGTGGCTGCAGAGAGATCACCACATCATTGGGGTTGGAAGGGACAGCTGGAGAGCACCCAGTGCAAGCCTCTGCCAAGGCAGGGGCACCCGGGGCAGGTTACACAGGAGCGTGTTAGGGTAGGCTCGGAATGGTTCCAGAGGGGGAAACAGACCAGGGGACCTCAGCCCTAGAACCCACTGCTACAGCCATTAACATTCCACACGTGTTCGTTTATGGGGGTTAAAAAGCAGCGAGCCCGTGGGCACAGACCCAGACCCCGCGCAGTCCCTTGCCGTCGCCTCCTCGCTTAGGAGCCCTCGGTGTCAGTGTTGTCGCTGCCGGTGGTGTTCTCCCAGTCAGCCTCGTGGTGCCGGCCCTTGGGTGCCCTTCGCAGCGCTCTCTTTCTGAAAGAGGTTCAGGTTTGGAAGAGGTTTTCTGCAAACAAGTGGCATTTGAGCGCATGGGGAGCTCTGGCTGCGCCAGTGCACCCAGTGCTGCCTGAAGGAGAGGGTCTGCGCTCACACCCCACAGCTCTGCCTGCTGGCACAGACACAGGATAGGTCTATAGCGATGGAGACACTCTTACTCTTCTTGAAGTGTGGGGTAGGGCTGATGTGCAGTTGAAGAAGCCAAGAAGCCCTATACAAAGCCCTTCCTTTCATAAAAACACTGTTCTCAACAGCTATTAGGAGCACACCTTTAGCTAAAACTAGCACTAAGGTCCCTGTTTTACAAGGTTTTCATTGCTCTCATGCTCCAGAACGGCAGTGATCAGTGAAGACATCAAGTGTTGGGAGAACAGGCCTCCAAACAAGAGCATCTGAAGAGGTCAGAAGGTGGATATCTGCCCCCGTTCACTCTCATGGACCTTGGTCTTGACTGCCAGCAGTCTGTCAGACAGTGAATGTCAGACCTTTACTCACATGGGAGGAATCTATCAACATTATTAAACTTGCACTTCTTTGGAACACCGTCCATTTTCTGCTGTGGAACCATCCGCATGGTCTGGAGCAAACACGATCACTGCTACCTTGGCTACCTGTGGTACTAAAACAGGAGTCTCAAGCAGTTCAGCTAAAAGCCTGAGCCTCTAAGGACAAGACCTGTGATGAATTTACACCCTCTGTGAGTCAAGCTTGAGGACAGGGGATGGACAGAAAAGAGAAAACATATACAACCAGCTGATCAGCTAAGTCACAAGGGTATGGCTAAGTTAGTCCTGCTTAGTGAAGTCCAAACCTTTGGTAACGCTCAAAGCAGTCCTTCATCCTCCTCCGCTCCTTTTCTGCCAGTTCCTCGTTGGCTAAAACACACTCCTTGAGCTGGAAAAAATCCAAACAAAGATGAACTGGACCCCTGTGAAGATCAGGTCAGTGACAGCACCAGGCAGTGCAGACCTGGTCCACAAAGGTTCCAAGGCTGAGGTACTGCTGCTGGTCCTTGCACCCAAAGGAGCCTGGTCATTTCTCCTCTACACCTTGTTTGTGCAATTAATCATTTTACATTCAATGAAGAAGAAAAATGGGAACCTCTGCTGTCAGATGACCAAGAAGAGCTGTTCACTACCAACCCCTTCCTCCAGGAAAGCAGCCCACTGCATACAGCTTCCTGCCTCTGCTTGGTCCTGCAGAATGAAGCACAGCCTCTTCATTTCTGGGCTGTCCACTACTGTGTGTGCAGGGTGGCAATACCTCTGCTTCACTGTCTTTATTCTCTCCCATTGTAAGTTTGGGATTCTGTTTCCTGTACCAACAGTAATACTGTGGCAATTAAACTGGAAAACATCCAGACCCAGAGCTGAAGGCCAGAAAGCGATCACGAGTTTCTAGACACAGATGGAGAAATAACCACCATAAGTGTTCTGCTGTTGAGAGCTCACCCTTTTTGGAGGGTGAATTTTGCACAGTGTTCAGGCTTTGGAAAAGCGGTTTCTGCTTCTCAAACTTGCTAAATCCATCATTAACAAGAACAGTAAAGATCACAAACCCCAGCTGTAGTAAAGAAGAGCCCACAAAAGTTCTCTTACACTTGGTGGCTTTGGAGGCAGGCTGCTCTCTTGAGTGCTAAATTGCTGGGTTTGTCCTTCAGGGCAGCCTTCTAAGGGATGGAAAATCACAGCTTTAGTCACAGTTGCCGTTATGAAGCAACTTCTCCCTCCACCAGTTCATCGAACAGCAGTAGCTGTAACGCCACAGCGCTACGTAGAGTGTAACAGCAGAACTGAAACCAAGCTGCAGAACGTCAGTACTCAGACACTTCTCATTTCACTTGAACCCTCGGTCTTGCTCAGGATGATGGAGTTCCCCACCAGGTTCAGAAAGGGACAGCAGCTTTCTGGTTTGTGTGTATGCAGGAGCAAAATGAACCTTTGCAAAGCAGCACTTCTGCTTAGCATCGCCAAAAAATAATCCTATTAGACATCACCACAAGAAATGACGTTCATCATTATTTTAACCATAACTTGTCCTTGCTCCCCAATAACTCAGTTGTGAATGTCACACTCCACATCAGACCACATCCTAGTGAAACGCCTGATGAAATGATCAGGCATCCTGATACATGTTTCTGAACTGAGTGAGATAGAACAGTAAAAGGTTTTCTGGATCTGTGTTATTTGGCTTTTGTGAAAAATCTCCCACCTCAATGAATGAAAGGATCATTTAGGTCTCCCAGGGGAGCAAACCAGAAAGCTGCTTCTACAGTGCCACTTTCCTTCCTTGCTCAACATGTTTTGAAAGAGATTTTCAAGTTCTTAGAGGAGCCTATTAACTCCTCTCCACACTGCTGAATCATTTCCACTGGGGATGCCACAGAAACGGAGCCAGTGACAGCATTAACTACATGGTTCTGCTTTTGTGAAAACAGCCTGCAACACACAAAGGGGAAGAGGGGAGGAAAAGTTCCTGGAGAATGCCGCATGGTCCAGCAGAAGTGGAAGGTTTGTTCTGTTCTCAGCTCTGCCGCAAATGCAAGAGGACTGGGGGAGGGAAGGCACCCAGGAGCAGTTTCTCAAAGGCTCCAGGTACCAGGTGATCTTCCGGGACAAATGCAATGGACAGATTACCTCAAAAAGAAAGGTGCTAGGATGGCCTAATGATACCACTTTCCCCAGGTCGTTCAGCTGTAGCAAAGACCTTTTTAGAGACCACGTAATGAAAAGACAGGCTGTGGAGCTTTTTCCTCCCAAAGAAGCTTTACAAGCATCTTCTGTTCCCAGTGTTCTCCCTTTGCTAGGTGAGAAGGGTGGCAGTACAGCAGAATGCCTTGATTTATGGGCACCTATTCAGAGCCATCTCACAGAGGTCTTACCCAGGGTGCCAAGCACACCCCAATGAGAAGCATCCCTCACAAACCACGTCCCCAATCAGATACCTATTCTTCACTAAAAATAAAACCCAGGAACAGCTTTTCCTGACCCTCTGAAACACAGTACCATCCTCTCAAGAGTTCTGCTCTATGCTTCCCCAGAAAAAGCCTTACTTTTAGTTGGTTGTGTGTCTTCATCTAGGTGACCATGAAGAGTAAGCTGTGGGACAGAAACGAAGCAAGAGCATGAGAACTGCCCCTTATTCTGTCTCACACTGTAGCTAGAAACAAATGGAGGAATGTAAGAACCAGGACACACGTAAAACTGACCTTTCCCCACTGCATCAGTGTCAGCAACACAGCAGACTGAGCCAGAAGTCACAGACCTACTCATGGATCTATCCTCCATGAATAAATCTCATTCCTTTGGCCTTATTGATACTTTTGGCCTCCAGAACCATCCCAGAAGTAAAAGGTAAACAAGGCACCGTACTCACTTCCTGGGAATCTCTGGAGGAGGTATCATCCAGGTCAGAGGTCTGCAATAAAACCAGTGTAAATTAATCATTCCTTATAAGCAAGGAAGTGGCAGTTAGAGAATATACAGGAGACCAAAAGCTCCAGAAAACAGAAGTGTGAACTTCCTCCCTCCTGTCTGATCATGTGGAGACAGAACACAAGATACCTCACTAATTAAACCCCTGCAGATCTCATTTAGTTCCAGAAACCTTACACCCTGCTCCCAAATTCATTCAAATGGCTCATACACATTCAGTGTCTAAATAGACTTCACTCTTTGGTGGTCACTCATTATCTTTGGACACTCTTAACACAAAGCCTCAGCTTGTATGAATCCAGCTTGTTCATGCAGGAACTAGGGTGAGGTAATAGGAACCATCATGTCTTTATTCCAAACTCAACATTTGCATGGAAACAGTTACCCACACAGCTGAATCTGAACTGCTCAGGGGCAAAGGGCTCCAAGCAGCCACACTCTGTCCCCACACTCCCCTTCCCACGCCATCATGCAGATGACAGCCCCACAGGCATACCGGTGTGGGTGGCTCCAGCTGCAGCCTTTTCAGCTTGGCTTCAGTTGCCAGTAACTGGCTCTCCTTCTGGAAGAGCTGCAGCTGCATTTCGTCACAGCGCTCCCCCAGCTCCCGGATCTGCTTGCGGTAAGTGTCCCTCTCGACCAGGTTCTTGGAGTACTGCACATAGAACTGCTCTCGGGTCAGGAGTGCCTGGTGTAAGGGACAATCTGTCATGGCATGTCACACAGGTACACTCAGGGTTACAGTATCTGCCCGCTTCAAGCAGCAAAGCAGGGATTAGCAGCAGCTCCAAGAGGAATGGATGTTTTATCACCTGGTCTCTTTCTGAAGCCACTTCCTCCATCTGCTTCAAGACAGCTTCAATCCTTTTTTTATACATCTGGGAGTCCTTCCTCAGAGATGTGCACTGTAGTTCAAGCATCTCCTTTTCCTCTACATACTGTTAAGACAAAGTCATGAGCACCCTGCCTGTGGTCAAAGCCTGACCTATACTCTCCCCACTTCTGCTTTGTGCCACTGATTGCTATGGCCAGACTTCCTCCATGCCATGTCAAAGTTCAGCCAGTTGGAGCAGTTCAGCTCCAGTTGGAGCAGGGTGAACCAGAAGGTTGAACTGCTGACATGATGGATTTACATGTTCCTGAGCTGTCACTCATGATTAAAGCTCCCATCACCCTCCAGGCTGAGGCACGGAGTGCGAACAGTTAATGCCACAGACACTGAATGCTAAAATATTACCGTGCCTTCTTTACCAGACTGTAACCCTAGAGTAGGAGCAGTGAGGACTGCTGGTGAGCAGCTCCTCTGCTCCATGTCGCTGGTGCTTCACCCGCCTGTCTTACCCCCTGCCCCTCAGCAGGGATTTGCACGGCATCACGTACTTTGTCTTGGAGCACCTCGGCTCGCCGCAGCTCCTTGCGAAGGCTGTAGATGGTGTTCAACAGCTCCCGGCGTTCTTCTAGGATCTGGCTACAGTCATTCTCCGCAGCCTCCTTGGAGAGGCTCTTCTCCGAGTTCTGTTCCCTGGCAACCTCCTGGACAAAGGAAAAAGAGCGATACAGCAACCCTCTAACCCCACATTAACTCTGTCCCCACAGTCCCAAGTGCTCTGTTTCACCTGGGAGAACAAGCTGACCCACACAATCTGCAGTGCAGCCTCATCAATGCACTGGTGCTACAGATAATCACTTCTCAGGAGTCCATATTCAACCACCCCCACCAACCTGGAGAGTGTTCTCCAGCTCCTGATTCTTGGCCAAGAGCAACTCCTTCTCCTGCTGGATCTCCCACATCACCTCATGGCTTGGACGCTGCTCTATGGCGTGCTTCAGTTTCATCGTGTGCTTACGCTCCAGTTTGCAGTCATCCTCAGCCTTCATGAGGCTGTGCTTCAAGTGGTCGATCTGCAAGAAGGTTCAGAGCTCATCAGTAATGAGGAGAAAATTCTGGCCTGCAAAAGCAGTTCTCAGCTCCATTCCCAGAGAAACATGGGGCAAGCTTCTTCCCAGCTCTGTTTTCTCAGGAAGTTCGGTGCTCTGGAGAGTCCTGCCTGTGTGCCAATAGATGTGCGTTATTCCTGTACTGCTGTTATGAAAGAGCACAATCTGGAATGAGGGCAAGACTTAATTCTTCACAGCACAGCTTGTAACACATGGGCCTACAGGGCTGAGCTAGGAACCACCACGACATGTCACCCACTAGAGAAGATGCACGGTCCTTTACACTGGACTGGTCCAGATCGTCCTGGGCAAAACCAAGTCTGGTTCACAGCACAGCCTTCCAGGGGTCACGTAAAGGGGAAGCTTGGGAAAAGGCTGACTGACCTCAAGGATCAGGTCCCGGTTCTTCATGAGGGCAGCGCTCTTCTCCTCGCTCTGCCTGGCATAGCTCATTGCCAGGCTGTAGTTCTCGTCCTTGCACTTCCGCAGCTCCTTGCTCAGGCTGTCCCTCTCCTCCTTCATCTTCTGTGCCCGCTCCTGGTGCTTGCGGAGCAGGCTGTCCCTCATCCACAGCTCTCTGATGGTGTCCTCTTTGGTGTGCAGCCACAGGGTGAGCTCCTGCGCCTTCCGCCGCTCCTCCTGCACCGTGCTCTGCAGCTTCATGATCTCGTTCATGAGGAGCTGGCTCAGGCCCGACTCCCCGGCAGTGTCTGTTTGGGGAGCAGGTGTCAGCCTCTGCTGTCCTGTCTGTGCCCCGGCACACACACAGAGCACAGGCTCCCACCCACTTGCCACTGCAGCTCGGGATCACCACATGCCACACGCAAGCATGCAAACCCCAAAGACACATGCGATCAAACTATCCACACTGCTCCCTCCCTGCTCTGCACCTTTCTAAAGCACTGTCACTGCAGAACAGGCAGAAGGAAGAAGTGAACCTTCTGCTCCCTCCTCCACCCTGCGACATTATTGTTGCCAGATCCCTTCTGAAGCACACAGGGAACGCTCCTGACTCCACTCTCTGGAGCTGAGGAGCAGCAAAAGTGGAGATGAATTCCCCCTTAATTTGCAAACAACACCCAGTGAAGAGCTGTTTTTTCAGCAGACAGCATTACCTATAATCATAGAGAACACGCGGCTGGGTTCCTTGCCAGTTACTTTCTTATACAGTTGTGGATAATAAAGCTCAAGACTCTCCAGAAACGCCTCAAAGCCTTTGTGTCCCGTTCGCTGCAGAATGTCCAGAAGAACACCTGGAACAATTGCAACAGGATATTCTATTCAGTTATTTACCTCTTTACCTATTTCTAAATTAACAACAAGCTGCTTCACTTTCTCCATGTGCAGATTAAAGTCCCTGGGATCAAATGCTCCAGCCAGTCCTAAGCCAACCGCCCAGTAACTAACCAAAAGTATTTGAACTGCAAAGGAACCGTTCGAACCCAACCTTTGTACCTCGCTCCTGCTACAGCGGGTGCAAAGAGCAGCTCTCAGAAGAACACTTTATGTTCCCCTGCTGATCCATGGAGCCAGAGGCTGCACTTGACCCACCTGCCTTCCGCTTGCGCATGACCAGGCTGGGGTCATTAAGAACTTGCTCCTCATCATCGTGGCTGATCACTTTGCACTGCCGAAGATAAGGCGTTATGCGGGAAGGATCTATCACAGAGATCAGCTTCACCCGGAAGTTCTCCAGGTTATTCCAGCATGTCTCATCCTTATCTTCTTCCAGCATGTTGGGGAGTGAGAAGTATGAGCGAGCAATGCGGTCCTGCCTTGAAAAACGAAACAAGCAAACTCTGAGCCTCCTGGAGCAGTGGGGCAGTGGTGGTGGAACTAAGAATGTCAGACTGAGCATGGGAAAGCATCTTTTAGACACAGGACTACATCTCCCATGTAGGTCTATTGCTCAATGCTTGCAAATCACCTGCAGAACACAGTGATATGCTACAGTCATAGCACAGAAAGAACAGTGTGGTGCCACAGACTGGAGGTATCAGCAGCTCTGAGGCTGGTGCCAGGGCTGCTGATATATATGTGAAGGAGAGCTAGTGTGAAATACTGAGAAAACAGAAGTCACCAAAGCTTGCTGTCTCCCTCCAATCACCCAAACACCTCCTAGATCTCAGTGCGAAAGGAAAGTCAAACTACTTAGGAACAGGTCTGCTGGCGATAGTCACTGAGAGCCCCACGAACAGAGGAAACTCCAATGAACTCTCGATTTCCCAAGAAAGCACTGTCCAGCCTCACTGACTTCATCACGGATTCTCCAGATGCTCAGCTATGCTTCGTATTAAATCTTTACTTCCCACAAACAGTACAGAAAGGGTGGAACACAGCACGGGATAACCTGTGCAAACCACAACTTTCCAATTTGGTACTGAGCATTCTCTGAAGAAGTGAAAACATCTTTAAAGCCCTAATTAGCTTCCTTAGAGAGAAGAAAGAGCTCACACTCTTCCTTCTCTATCTCCAGCATTTGAGAGATCCCTGTGCTCGCTCTGACCACACAGTCACTACATCTAACACCCACAAGACTCTGAAAACCCTTCGCTGCGTTCAGCTGCAGTCATACAAAAGCTGGTTTCCTGCACACTGTGCTTTATCCATTTGCACTGAAGGGGAATGCACACCTGGATAGGATTCACCCTGTGAACAGAGGTGCAAACTGTGCACCAGGAAAGCAGGAGGTCAGCTGCCTCTCACACCCACCGCAGATTCCATCTCTGCAGCTTCAGCAGTTTATGCTCACAACCACACAGACACACTGAGAGGCCACAGCAGCATTCCTGCTGATGAAGACCACTTCTGTACACGTGTGTTTGGTGGGGGCTTACTGTGCTGCTCCCCTGCAGCAGCTGCACTCCGAGGTTACTATTTACCTGCTTCCCAACAAGAGCCTGCTATTCACCACAGGGTCAGAAAAACTCCTACTTCTGAGGCTGGAAGTGTGCAGGGAAGCAGATTTCACACACATCACACACTGCATCTCTCTCAAAGGTCACCTCAAATCTTCATTGTTTTTCTGCTCCAGCACAAAGAAAGACTCCAAACACCTTCAGCACACACTTGTTACACGTCACATTGTCAGCTAACTTCAGTGAGCTGGACTGACTTATGGAGAAATACCCTGCCTGCCACCACACCAGCCCCGCCAGATTACAAGAGCTGCATTCCCCTGTGGATAAACACCACATCCTTACCTCAGAGCTGTAAAATAGAACTCTTTTCACCTGGTAATATAAACCATTCTGCATTACAGGGACCAACCTGAGCCTGTGCAGTCAGAACAGCCTCCTCGTTTTCTCTGCTGGTCTAGCACCACTCATCCGTGTCCTGTCTCTGAGAAAACTTGCCTTGGATGCAGCCTCCCTTTATACTCTGGCTAGAGCAAAGATCATTCCAGGAGCAAAACTGGTTTGAGAAAAGAGAAAAGGGGAAACTACTCAGCTATACCCTGAAAAGGGGGAAAGGGAAGAGGGGGGAAGAGATAAAAAGCAGCAAAAGGGGAAGCCAGAATGGGTGATGGGGGAGGAGTGGCACTGCAAGCTGGCAGCATTACATACGCAGTGATTTTAGGTTCATTTTCTGGCTTTGGTTTCCAATCTGTAGCAGTGAAATACCAGCAAGGGTCCAGAAAGTTTCATTGTGTCATGGTCAGGAAGACTGAAGAGAGTGAAGGTCACAGATCAGCTGATTTCAGGGACAAAATAAGTCACAGAGAAGAAAGAGGCTCTTCAAATGGCCTTTCAGCTGTTCATGTAACATCTTCATACAGGAAAGCAGGTGACAGCAACAATTCTCTCTTGGTTTAGAGTTCAGCTGAAAAGGATGATTTCTGTAATGATGCCTCTAATTTTGGATGTCCTTAAGCTTCAAACATAATGATGACAACTCAGTATTTTGAGGGAAAGAGAGTCAAGTCTTGGCAAAGCAAGGAACATAACCCACGATTCCCAAATTACAGGCTGTGGCTCTAACAGTAATTAGAGGAGCAGCGCAGCAAGCAGCATTGTGATGATGTTAAAGCGTCAACATCATACCTTTGACTGCCTCCCTGCCTTCCCACAGTCCCAGAACTGTAGCTGCTACAAGAACTCACTAACAGTCTGTTTCAAAGAAGTCTTGAGAACATACACTCTGATACCATGGCAGCATGACACATTTTCCCATTAGCTTCCCACTCTACTCTTTGTTCTGCTTTCTAAGTTTCTGGAGAGTTTCTCCATGTTATCATTAGGAGTGGGGCAGAGATGCTCAGATTCTTTATGCTTCTTGTTAGGCATTAAATTAGCTTCACACTATAAAAAGATACAGCAGCTCTATTAGCTCTGCCCTTGCTGAAGGTAATCAGTGTCTGTTAAGTGACCAATCCAGTCTCTGCAGTATTTGTGCTACTGTAACAGATCAGTTTAATCCTGAAAAAAGAACAAAACCAGCTGCTTCTAAGTTACACAAAGCTTTTCTACAAGCAGTAGGATACAAGGACATCTCTTGAGCAGCACTTGCAAAAGAGAACCATCACTTAGAGCACAGACCACATTTAGTACCAGTGCCTCATGGTAACAGCCCTATGGTGAACAGCACACAGAGCTTCGTGGCAGAGCTCCTGCACATCTGAATTTCTTGCAAGAAGTGTTATCTATACTGGCTTATGGAAAAGAGAGCACACTGCAATAGGAAAGCCATTTCAACACCATTCCTTTTGCCCCATAATGTCTTGACATCCAATTACAGCACCATTGGTACCCACTGTCCCTCTGGCCTGAAGCACCCTCACAGAAGAGTTGCAACTCACAGTGCTCTGACCCGCCTGTGCTTCGGGAAGCTCAGCAGTGCAGTGGAATGAAGCAGCACTTTCTGCAGCACTAGATCTGATGTGCTTTGCCTCAGCTGGCCTCACACCTCTCTGCAAGATACAAACTGCTGGCTTGTGAATGAAGAAACAAGGTTTGAAATGATTTGCTTATGCGTGTACGGGGCAGGTTGTGGAGGAATCAAGGCAGAATCTAAGCCTAATTCAACCCTGCACTTCTAGCCACATGCATATTTCATTTTCCACATCCTCCCTGGCTTTCATGCAGCTTGCAAGCTTCATTTTTCTCATTAGCAATCACACTCATACACACATCACTAAAAGCACAATTTACCAGAAAAAAACCCCACACAGAATACATCAGTAATTTTTAAGTGAGAAAAATAAAACATCTGTATTTCAACAAATACTCGAGACTCATTTTGATACAAAATTAATCTGCTGATTATTCAGCAGTATGCAGCCAGTCAGCTATGGAGCAAAACCACTGTAACAGCACTAAAAACCCACCCAGTGAACAACGTATTCTGAACATGGATAAACATTCACATAAATAGGGGCTGACACAAGGAGGAAAAAATAACCATGATTGCTGGTTTTCCCCGATCTCCAGCGATCTTCTCCCCAGCATCTATGGCAGGTGCTAATTTGAAAGAGAACAGAACTGGTCTCTGCTGGAAAGACTTCCTTCAGCTTTTGCACCTTGTCCAAAGATGCAGGCTTTAGGCAATGGGAAAACCAGTCCAGCCTTCTTCCTCTTTTCCCCAGGTCCATCTGGTCAGGCTGTTGGAAGTGTTAGAAGTGAATAGTGCAAAGAGCATCTCCTACTGCCACGTAGGAAGGCAGACCTCGTTCAAGTGACTCCTGCAACAAAGCACAAACAGCTCCTATTAGTCCCAGCATTTTTATAGGGAATCTGCCCTTCTGGAGCATTTGAAACCACTTTTAAAGAACAAACCCAAACAGCCCCATCTGATAACCACATGAATCAAACCCTGCTCATGTGCATTCAGTCTGTTTCACCAAAAGCCTCAACAGATATTCAGAGAGCACACGCTTGTACCCTGCTGGTGGGGTCCTGTTATACATGCACAGGTACAACAGGAGGCAGTAGCATGGACTAAAAGTGCCAAATGCTTGAACTTCATGACTTTTGTATAGACTTGTATCATGCAGACATCAGCTTTCCCTCCCCCAAAAGCATCAGCCCTAGTCTGTGATCATAGAATTCTGTGTTCTGCAGTAAGAGAAGTCAACCTGATTTCAGTCCTTTCCTAGGGTCATGATTCATTGTCTCACTTTACCACAGACACGTGTTTCAGGTTCTCTTCTCAGACAAGAAGTACAAGATTCACTGAGTAGTTACTAACACATTTCCTTCTCACATCCTCCTCCTCTTCCTGAAGCGGGTGCTCCTCCTGATTTGAGGAGCACTGACATCAGATGCATCAGTGCAGGAGTCCAAGGCAGACCGTGCAGCATTCTCTTCAGCTCCCATGCCCTGCAACATAAGCAGAGAGACTGTCACCACCACGAGAACCATCATCATCACAACAGAACCCCTTCAGCCATCTTTTCATTTAGGGAGCTCAGCAAGATTTCCAAAATCTTCCACTTACCTTCCAAATGAAGCACAGGGACAACACCACCCTAGTACCAATGTCTCAGCAAGCACAAAACACACCAAAGACTCCAGAGTGAAACTTGCAGCCAACACTGGCATTTCTTCTTGCTTCAGTTACCAAACTAGAGCAATTCCTGCTGCAGTGTCTGTCTGGGCACAGCCACTCGTTGTGCCTGCCACAAGTGATGCTTTAGCTATCACTGCTGGAGCCAGAGTGTCCCAGACAACACAGCTCAACACAAACTACTCATCTCTCATGAATTATACCCCTACCACAGGTTTTTCCCTGAAAAGCACCAGGACAACCTGGATACAGCATTAGTAGCAGGAGTGGGAAGGAGCCTGGTGAAGGATGACACAGGACTGAGGTTGGCAGTAGAGCTATTGGGCAGTGAAGAACTACTGTGTTGGACCAACTGCTCACAGTTCAAACTACACTGAACAAGGCCCAGACCCAGAAGTCAGAGCCAGAATAGAAAGATATCTGCTGGCTTTTGCTATGGGAAAGCTCTGATTCTTACCTGATTTAGTAAATCAGCATCTTTGTCTACAGGCTCATCACCAACTGTCCAATCCAACTGTACTCCTCTTAATTCATTCCCACAACTCTCTTCCTCAGACACTTCCTTCTCACTCTGCCACTCCTCTTCGTCACTCTCTTCATATTGCTTCCTGCTGGCTGACAGAGTCGTTGCCACTTTTGGAGGAGGCAGGTTTGCTAGTACAGCTGGGAGTGTGAAGGCTGCTAGGAATCTGGCTTTCAGTAGGAGGTAAGCAGGGTTATCACCGAGTTTCTCCTGCACCAGTTCTCCAACAGCATGCAAATCAACCCCGCTGCCCTCATCACCTCTGCAGCCAGGAGGCAGAAGAGATGCTGCTTGCTCTTCCAAAGCTGCTTTCTGCAGAAGCAGGTTCGCGAGGGCTCTTAAATTGCACAGAAAAGGCGGCAAATAAGGCAGCCTGGTCTGCAGTGATGGCACCTGGACACCCTGTTTCCCACTCAGCCACTCCTTCACCAGCCTCCCATCTTCAAGGGAAATCAGGCCCAAGTCAACAACAGTCTTTTCTGCCCTGGAAGTGGTTGGCTGGGGTGCGCTGTCAGCATGCTGCACAGCTGGGGGCTTGGAGGCAATAGGTCTGGTTTTCAGTACTTGTGCAGTAGAGTTGCTTAGGGCATTGTTATGAGGAACTGGAACTCCTGGCTGGAGCACAAGCCCTTTCGTGACGATGCCTGGATTGGATGATGATCCATTTGTTGTAATGGAATCATGGCTCTTTCCCAAGCTAGTGAGACTTGACACACGTTGAGAATCAGCTCCTGGAGTGCCTGTGGGTTGCTGTGTCTGGGGCAGCAGCACAGCATGCAGGGCTGGTGCATCAGGTGGAGGAGCAGCCTGAGCTGCAGGGGAGTCTGCAGCCTTGGAGCAGCCCTCTGAACATGCTAGTGTTGCAGAAGAAACACTGACTGTGGTGCTTCCAGGACTCACTGAGGTCACAGGCAAGGTAACTGTGGAATGGTCACCTGCCTTTCCCAAAGATGCTCCTTCTGCTACCTGGGCGCTTGGTGCTTTTGTCTCCGAGATGCTGGGGTGAGGTGCATCCGCTCCAGCTGGTACAGGAGGCACTCCTGAGCTAGAGACATTGCCACTGGAAGCCACAGTTGCCTGACACGGATTTCTCACAGCAGCAGCTGGCAGTCCTTGGGGAACCCCCACCACAGTTTGTACAGCAGTGGGAAGCAAAGCCTGGGGGGTTATGACCCATGTGAAAGGCAGTATGCTATTGGGAATCAAATGAGGACCAGTCTGTGGGGTGACAAGAGTCGACAAGAGACTGACAGGCCTCTGTTGTGGCACAGTACTATTCAGCTCACAGGAAACCGGTGTGGAGAGAGGCAGTTTGTTGGTGCCAGACTCAACGCCAACAGGCAGCACTGTGATCTGATGTGGCACAAAAGCTTGGTTTTGTAACACTACTGAAGATGAGCTACCAGCTAGGACCTGACCATTGCAGACTCCCTGATCCGGGGCCTTCTCTGCTGCAGCTGGATTCATGCCTGGAAAAATCCTTGCTTCAAGTCTACTTTCCAAAGCCTGTTCTTTTAATTCCTTATTGGACTGTAGTTCTGTTCCTTGTGATGAACCAGGGCTTTCCCCAGCTCCTGGCACAGATGAGGAATGATTTTCAAGCACAACAGTGGTACAAGTTGAACCTGTAACAGAAGTAAATGCTGGCAGTGGAGCTGGTGCACACTGTACCTGGCTGTTGGTACAACCCACCGCTGCAGGTTTGCTCCCTGCTTGTGCAGAAGGAATGATTTGCTGTGGTGGGTGCTGGATTATCAGAGGCGCCGAAACCAGCATCTGTGGGGCAACAAACACTGTCCTCTGCACAGCCTTCTTAGCCCGGGACTCTCTGAGCCGCTTCTCCCTCAGCAATTCTGAGACAGTTTTAGGCTTACGCCTTTGCACTTGGGCTGGGAGAGCTCCCTGCGTGGCTTGGGTGCTGCTCTCAAAACCAGCAGCATTAGTTTCCCTTGCATTTAAGGTAAAAGGTTTCCTCACAGCATTCCTCGGGATGCCCCTTCGGGAGCTCCTCTGAACACGGGACTGTGATGAGCTGCCTGCGGAGGAGGGCAAATAAAGCAATACAATGAAAAAGATTGAACAGTATTTTCAAAAGCCATTCCTTAGCTACTGAGCATCAAGTACCCTGCATGGGAAACAGCAGAATTCCTGTTTGTGAAAGATCCTACAACACTAGTGTCTTTGTTTAATCAAGCCCCATCCTGACACCCTTCAGGTTAAAGGTGATACAGCAGCAAGCTCACTAGTTCAGTAATGATGTAACTTTCCCCAGAAATCACAGATGGGACAGGATTACACCTTAACACTACACCCAAGGAACTGTACTGCTCAGCACTACATGGGCCCTTCACCCCAGCTGGCGTGACAACAACAAACTGGGATTGCGGTCAGTGCCAGCACCTTGACTCCAGTGCAGTGCTGGAGAAAAGCCTAATAGTGATAGCCCGGAGACCTGGCGGCCCATTGACACTGGTCCCCCAGCCCTTTGGTATGCTTTCTAGTTCTTACCAAAGGGTAACACGTTTAGCCAATAACTGAAAGATCCAAAAGCTAAGAAAAAGGAGCATGGCAATGCGTGAAAGTCTCCTTCAGTTTAACTGCTCATTAACGTAAGGGTGATGGATTAAGGGAAAGTTCTTGTACATCATAAAAATAAAGTACTGGCAGGTACCTGAGGAAGTGTCCTTATTTTGGGAAGCCTGCAAAAAAAATCAGACGAAATTATACTTCTGAGGTACCTAAAGATCATTGAAACAGCACAGACATGAATCAAACCCACAAATGCCAACATCCTATACACGCAGCCACAGAACCAGCACTTTATTATGCTTCTAAACCAACACATGCTGGTAACAGATATGCACAAACAGCTCTGCTGGCCCCACAATTCAAAAAAGCTCTACTTTAGTCAAGATTTGAGAGGGAAAAGCTTAGAAACAGAGCATGCACAATACCTGCTGAGGCCCTGCATCAGCCCTAAGCAGCGCTACCTGCCTCGGCCTCCTCTCACGAATAATCTTCATACAGCCGTTGGTATCAATCTGAAAGAGCTGCAAGATGAGAACTTCATTAAAATTTGCCTGAGAACAAGAATGTTCTGACAGGGCCCGAGACAAAACATGATGGACGGGGGACGCTTTATGTGCAAGGCTCTGGGGACGTTTCTACACTTACAGAAAAAGCCTTGACAGCATTAGATTTCGGATGCAGGATTTATTTAAGAAACATCATATGCAAGCATGAGGTCACATTAATCCAGTAATTAAATTAAGAAACCAAGATAAACCATTATTTAAACAAACACAGAAGATTGCTACTGTTTGAAAGCAGAAAATGCTCTTAAGGCAGTAAAACTTACCTGAATGAAAAGTGCGAACAGGGGCGTGCTCGTGAGATTGATCGATTTAATCTTCTCTCGAATATAGTCAGCTAGAAAAGAAGCGCAACATCAGAATGTGCTGGGCATTCCTTTGCAGGATGCCAGGAAGCAGGAGAGCACCATCCCTGCTGGCTCTCACCTTTTGTCTGATGAAAAGCCATCCTCCCAATCTGCAGGGTGCAGGGCAGCAGCACGTTGCCCACCCAGGGCGTCACTGCCATCAGCAGCTTTCTGTCCAGGCTCAATCTTCTCAAGCGCTCTCTCTCCTGACGCCACATTTTCTCTGTGATGTCCTGCAGGCCCGGAAGCTTCTGGCCATCAGTACTAACTGCAGATGCTTTTGTTAGAATGGCAGCAGAAGGTTTTAGTATCTTTGATTGCTGTGCGTGAAGAAATACACAGTTAAAGTTCTAGTTATAGAATCATAGAATAGTAAGGGTTGGAAAGGACCTCAAGATCATCGAGTTCCAACCCCCCTGCCATGGGCAGGGACACCTCCCACTAAACCATGCCATCCAAGGCTATGTCCAACCCCACCTTGAACGCCGCCAGGGATGAAGCATCCACAACCTCCTTGGGCAACCCATTCCAGGGCCTCACCACCCTCACAGTAAAGAATTTCTTCCTCATATCCAATCTAAACTTCCCCTGTTTAAGTTAGGAAGGTTCTACCACAATAGGTCCCAGGACAAATCATTCACAGGGCAGCTCTGGAAAAAATCATGAGCTTTTCCTCCTGGGACTACAACAGTGCAAGACGTGGGATTCTATCACTCTAAGTAGAACCCGGCAGTGCTCATGGCACCGGAGCAGATAGGACAGAAGAGGCACTCACAAGTTTCCTCTGGAAGCATGTGTTATTCCTCAGTATTCTTCTCACGTTCTCCAGGGTAACCCGCAGCACTTGTTTCCCACACCTGGAGGCCTTAATATGAAAACATACAAGATAAAACTGGCTCCACAGTCTAGGGCATGTAAGTCAGAACAATACTGCCTACGTGATCTTAAATAGCAATTTAGACATATAATATCTTGCTAAGGAGCATCTTTCTGCAAATACGTTCCAGGAGAGTTTGCAGTGTTTCAGTACCTGACCTGGGCTGAAAACCAGCTCAGAATCACATAGAGATGTGTAAGTTAATTCTTCCAAACCCTAAGCCAAGACACCCTAGTCACCAGGGTGGAGACACACCACGAGTCACTGAACCATTCTGCCTCATGAAGACCTGAATAAAGTTCTGTTTCTGTGACCCCACGTGCAGAAAGCACAATTTCCAAGGTCATGCACAGGAGGCAGTGCGAGGTATTTCCGCTTAATTTACAGCTCAGTTTCCAACAGCACCCCCCGATGGCACAGTGAGAAAGCGACCAAGTGGCGCAAAAAAAGATTTGCCATCGTCTGCCCTTCACTGCAGCAACTGCACTTCCCGGTCACTTCTGATCTAAACTCTAACCCCATCAAGAACGGGCTGAGAATCCCAGGATTCACCTTGCTTATCACTTCTGCTGGATTCCTCACAACGATGTCTGTGGAATGTGGACGTGCAATGCCCCTCAGGAGGGTGCTCAGCTCTGATGATTGATTGGCAACTCTGTCCTTGCCTCCATCACACATTGCACTTGGAACTTCACTGCTACTGGGCTTTGCACTCACAGGAAAGAAAAGGGATGGAGTTTGATATCTTCCTTTGTTTGACTCCTGTGTATTTGTCTGTGTTGGTACCCACAAATCAATGTTGGGCAATGCACACTCCTCCTTGGTTGTTGTCATCTCCTCCTCCGAACTGTCTGACAAATCCAGTTCTATGTCTTCACTGCTGGTCTCGGAAGAGGTGGAACTCTCTTCCACGTATCGGCGCTTTGTTGGTCTGGATCTTTTCTTCTCAGTGAGAAAAAGCACAGACAAGTTTCAGCCAGCGTCCACCCTTCACTTGTTAAAGTTAATTAAGAGCAAGTTTAAAAGTTTCATGGGACAGTATTCTATCAGTAGCTTCCAAAAGGACAGCTCCGCTTCACTTCTGCTGAGATTAACTAAACCCAGTGCAAGTTTAGAGAAGTTTAATTAAGAGATGGGGCTATCATGGCAGGAATTTGCACAATACCTTAGACCCAATCATGAGTTTCCACTTGCTCAGGCACTGGGAGCCAGTACGATGTGGCAACTCGGAAGCTATTTTACTCCAGTGACCTAAAAAGGATGCAGAGCAGAGCACACCTATTAGTGCAGCAAACTGAACAACAGGCCTTTTCAGTGCAGACCTTTATATATGTATTATATGTTTCCTTGTATAAGAGACAGTTCCTATGTGAAAAACTTAATACCCAGCTGTGTTCTTCAGACTTTGCACTACTATACATTCAGCTCAAGTTAGAAACTAGTAGAAGATGAAGCAATGATGAAAACCCCAGCAGAACTACACCCTCCCTTGGAGCAGTAAGAGAGTGTCCAGAAGAAAGCTTAAACTGAATGTCAAAAAGCTTCTATTTGATAATGAAAGTTGTCTTAGGGAAAATAAGAGAACTCTTTCACAGGCTGTTTAGAGGGGAACTCGCCCTACTCACAGCTCTGACACCTGGCTAACACACCTGTACAACTGTACTACACAATCCCTCAACAACTGAATTTCCAGGAACAGACCACACAACGTAAGGGAGGTTGCAATCATCAGTATGAAGTAGAGCCTGCTACTATCAACTGCAGGGCTTAAAATAAGAGAAGAAAACTTAAATTCCTTAGTAATACTTACTTCTCTCAACTTTCTGAAGATTAAGCCACAGAAACACTTACCCAGTCCATGCTTTTGAACCAGTTCAATTAGCTGCTCCTCTTCCTTCAAACTCCACTTGCCCTTCTTTACATCACAGTGCAATGCTTTTAAGTACCTTCAAAATGAAAACACTAAAGTAAGTAACATTCAATCCTGCTTGTACAGTTCTGATCATCACTGCACACTCCAAGGCTGGACAAAACCAGCATTCCTAGTCAGATCTTTCCTTTTGTTCAGGGGTCCATCCCTACTCCCTTACTAAAGCACAGCTACAATTTCTTTGTTCCCAAAAATATCAGCCCACATGATTAAGAACGACAACAGGCAGCTGTAAATCGGGTCACTGGAATTAGGCCATACCGTACTCTGAGGCTCCTGAAGCTGGGTCCAAGGCTGACAATTGCTCAGCAGCTCATTATTTGCGTTGTTACAGTCACTGAGTAGACCGTTGTCACAGATCCAGACGATACAGATGAAACCTCCCCTCCCCACATGCACTCATTCACTTTTATGACCCCTTTGCTTATTTTGAGCTACATCCTTTCCAACTTCTGCTAACCCACGGGCAACTCTACTGAGGGAGCTGCACACCACAGGCAACAATAAACTTGCAAGCACAGTCACCACATGGAACGTACCGGTCTCTGCACTGAGCATCGCTCCTCCCTGGCACTTCTGTCCGAATTTTGTACCAGTCACGCTCTCCATACTTCTTAACTGCAGCCAGCAGCATCTGTGTCAATCAGACACAGCAAGAGTTGAAATTCTTACCAGCAATAACCCTAATAGGCCTGAGACACAAACACAACTGCTCTAACTCTGTTACAGATCTCTGTACAGACACGTTTAGGAACTTCTAAGCCTTCCTGACTTGTGAACTGTGCACTTTGGTCTGTTTTAGGCTCCTATGTGCCTCTGGTAAAGCTCAGGTGTAGATAGGCATGCAACACCTCAGCAGTCTAACCCTCTCAATTGCCCTGCAATTCTAGGCATCAGAGAACAGAGCTTACAGCATCTTCCTCTGGTGTCCAGGGTCCCTTCTTCAAACTGGGGTCCACGCTCTTTGTCCAGCGGTAAATCAGCTGAGCAGAGTCTCTTCCTTCCATGTAATAAGCAACTAGAAATGCAAAGGTGTATTTTAAAGTCTGATGCAAACCATGTTTCTTCATTTGCTTACAACTGTGGCATTTTCAAACACTGGGTTGTCATCAAGCAGCACTTTAGTCTCAGTTTAAATACTTGAACAGCGTTACACAACAAGAATCAAAAGAGCATAGCATACACAAAGTGTTACTATTTGTAATGGCATTATCCACACTAGAAACATGACAACCCAACAATCCACCTTGCAACAACAGAGAACTAGGAAGTTCTGGCTCCAATATGTATCTGACAGGTTCAAGACACCAGGTGTTAGACTCACAGGCTCGGATTTAGGACCCCAGAGACTTGGTTACTATTCTCAACTCAACCTCCAACTTGTCACACAGCCTCTCACACCTCTGAGGAAGAGAAGCAGCAGTACTAACCGACTAGAACAGCTTCTGGGCACAGCACAGCAAACTGTCAAAACAGCTGGGCACACATGAATGCTGGCTTTCTAGGGAAGAACTCTGATGATTTTGCTATCATCAGATATAAAATCAAAGCTGATGCAACCATCAGAGTGAATGACTCCGCCAGTTTCAACCGAATTTCAAAGATGGATAAAGGTTCCAAGAGATACTAAATTCTTGCTGATATAATGAGACTTCCAGGCAGGCACAGGAAAAGCACATACCACTGCTCCCACCAAGGAGGAAGAGGGGAAACTCCAACATCCCCTTTCATTCACCTCCCCAGAGGGGAGGTTTAGAAGAGTGTACATCTGTAGCTCCAGGTGAGTCACAGCACTGCTGTGCCCTGCTCTGCCCAGAATGTTAAAGTGAAAACACAGAACTGTGACTATCCTGGAAATGGAAACATCCATAGGAAATAAAACTTAATTAGTGCCTTGAATCAGAGCAGGCTGGGTGCTCCAGTGTGCAGAAACATCAAGATGTGAATGGAAAGCATTTTCACTTGTAGGTCACTTACTTTTCTTATATGGAATGTGACTTCCTACTCTCATCTCTTGAACAAGCTCTAAAAGCATCTGATCTTCACCTCTGGTCCACTCTTTTCTTTTCAGATCTTTATTATAGACTTGATACTTCTGCAAGCACTGGAAAGGTGTCCTGTTTGTCTTAATAGAAGGAAGAGATATGCAGGTAACTGGTTATTTATGAGGACAAAAAGCAAAAGGGAAAGGCCAAAGTACCAAACTTTATAGCACCGTTCTTGCATGCTTCTAAGAAAAGAATTAACAATTAATGAACACAGTTAATGAGGCACAGTCCAGTCAGGCTTGTCACCTCCTGTTTGAGCTCAGAACCTTACCCCCAACTCCTGGGCTATAGCCTGCCAGTCCAGATAACCATGTTGAGCAGCTATCTTCTTTAGCCTCTCGATTTCCTCCTCAGTCCATTCCTTTTTGTTGATGCTTGGATGCTCCCAGTTTTGCCAAAACTTCCTCAGTTCTTCCGGACCACGTTGCCCATCAAACTAAAAGAAAGAGAAAAGTCTGTTTGTCTCACAGCTGGGACTGAAACACCCAAGCAGACAGGAACACCGATACAAGGGATCTATTCTGCATCCCAGTTATATTTTACTGTTATGTTTTGCAGAACTAAAAATCAAATTAATGAGTTGAGATCACGGAGCAGGCAAACGAGACCAGGTCAGGTAATTGCCAAGAGAAGGGACACAGGTATCAGAAGTAACAAAACTTGGTCTCAACTTACGTGGATGTTTGAAATTTTCTCCCAGTCATGTTCATCGAATCTGTTTCCTAACAAATCGCTTTCTGGGAGTTGGCTAAAACAGAAGGTACAAAGAGGAAGAAAGAACACGACTCTTAGTAAAGAACTGTGGGGATGAAAGCTCTGCAGAGTCTGAACAGCACTTCATTCTTTGCAAGCCAATGCAAATGAAGATTTCTGCAAACGTCACCTCTAGAAGTGCTGGAGGAAGGTGGGAATGTCAAGAGGAAAACTCCAAGAACAGACTTTCATTTTCACCAAGAACATAAAAAGATTTCTCACTTAATTGCCTCTATTTCTCGCTCCACTTCTTTGATTTGCTTCTCCAAGATCTGTTTCTCCATTTCAGTCTTGACTTTCTCCAGTTTCTGATTCCAATAACTCACCCTGTTCAAAACATTTTGATCATTACTTAATATGACTGGACGGGAATAAAACAATGGCATCAGAAAACATATGGCAATGCCGGTTTCCCCACCAGCAGCATCCAAGTTTATTTCCACACTACGCAAACTGTTCTTGTTCGAGTTTTTCCCACCCAGCACGCTCATTATTCTATTTTTGCCCTTCCAATGCAGATCATTGACCCAGAACAGGTCTCAGATTAATCATTTTGGTATTTACAGAGAGAACCAATGATTGCTGCAAGAGCAACAAAGACTGTACCAGCACAGAAACCTCCAGCTGGGCACACCATTACAACTCGCTATGTATCACTGGTGCTCACAGCACTTGCTGAGGGAAGGTGCAGTCCCGCATATATCCTGTCTTTCCTTCGTATATAATGTTCTCATCAGGAGAAAGAAGATTTTTGCACAGTACTTACTTCAGTAACTTGGGCTGGAGCAGGCGCTGCAAGCGGTCACTGACTACTGATTTCTGTAGTAATGTCTTCTCCCTGCTCTTCCCTAAACCAGAGAACATAATTGAGCATTCAGACATTGGTGCAAAGCCACTGCCAAGAAAAAGAGAGATTCACTGCTTTCAATACCCCAGCTAAAGCATCCCCCAGGTCTCCAATAAGAGCTCCCTATCTAAACCACTCATATCACGCCTGACTCAGGCAAGGCACAGCCCCTGGCTCAGTTTCAGTTCCATAGAGTTCAATAAAAATCATCACCGAGGTGTTTGGAATCATCTAGGGCTGCAAGTGTCCCTGGAACTGCGCTGATCTGAGCAGTGCCCTTGCATGATCTCATCTGGGTTTGGAGAGCTCACGGGGTTATTGCATCAGAACAAATGCAAATGAAGGAAGGGATCTGTTAATCATTCCCTGGAACAATTTCTGGAACATCCCATTTACTTTTAACTGCCTTTTTTGTGAGTCAAGTATGAAACATCAGAACATTTAACTGCAAATGTGGGGGACTAACAATATGAACATATACCTTTGTTATAGCTCTTATGGAATACTGAACAGCACATGGAGTTACTTACATTTTGCTGAAATCAGTTGTTCAAAGGATTTTATGCCCTGAGCTGCCTTTTCCTTGGCATCTTCATTGGCAGGAGGGCCCTAATGAAGATTACAAGGGTTACATACACTGGAAGAGTCAGACACACACTAAAATGACCCTTCCTCCTTGGAACTTAGCATGAATTGTTACAAAAGGGACTGGAAACTCAAACCTGTGCAAACTGTCACATTCAAACTGCAAAGTTACCTTTACTAACACTAGCTCAGATACACCAGAAGACCTAAGAAACTAAATAGATACATGAAAGTAAGTTTGTCTGTGCTTACATAGCACACCCACAGCTCAGAGCCAGGCCTGCTTGTGTTAGTTGACAGCAGAAGTGTTTTGAACACAGGGACATGAATTACACATGTTTGTACCTACTTCAGATGTGCTACCAACTTGGGTAGGACTTAATAGATGAATTACCAGGCGATGCTTGACTGTTGGGTTAATAGAAGAACGGTAACAGTTGACATCTCAGCTACAACTAAAAGTCAAGATGCCCTTTTGCTAACAACACTTCAAAAACACGTGGAAAAAAGTAGTGACATTTGCCACAGAAAACTCAGTTTCAAAGACAATGAGATTTCAACAGTACTTTAAGCAGCAGCATGGAATTGGACTGTGGAGATGAAGACAATCAATCACAGCTCAGTTGAAAACAAGAATGGCCAAGTGCCCATGGCAAGAATGCATCTCCTCAGAACCCACTTTCAGACATCCCAGACATGGGCTGAACAAGTATTTCCAATAGAGAGTAAACAACGAATGAGGAAAAAACAATGCTTCAAAGCCAGGAGTGACACTCAGTTACACAAGTACAAGGTAACAGAGTTACAACAGTTACAATTTATATCTACCATTGAAAGTCACATCAGTATGTAATCGAGTGAGGTTTACTTACAATTCCTGTTGTTTTATCCTTAAAGTATGGCTTCATGAAATGACCCAAAAATATATTTGCTGGTAGATTTCTGCCATCTCCTGCCTTTGCTATTTTTGGACCTCCAAGCTCACACATGATCTCCTTCTGCAATACAAGAATTAAACAGTATCAGTGTCTCCTTCAGATTCCTAATTTCAAAGAGCCGTGGCTGAGCCATCACAAACATCCCAGGCAGGGTTCAAACTCAATTTAGACCAGACTGTAAATCCGTGTATGTGCTAAATACGGGATTTGGAGCTTCCAAAAAGTGCACTGCAGATGATTACGAAAAACACCAACTTGCTACAAGAAGCTAAAATATAAAATACCCAAGTGATGCATTTTTGGTGATAAGAGAGCATGGAAACATCAGTCAGAAAAGCCATTTCAAGGCCAGCGATATTGGTCTGAAGTGCCATGAAGAACAAGAACCTGGTTCTTGGCCAAGCCACCTGAGCACAAGAGACTGCAACTGCTGCAGTCAATTCCAATGGTACATGTGGTGGTGTAGGAATGCCCGGAAAGTTTTACTGGGCTTGATGTCAAGGCAAGACGGCAAATGGCAACCCAGAACAGCACAGGAATGAACATTTTACTCCTGTTCCACCCACCTGCTGCTCTTTGTTTTGTGCAAGGAGAAGCTCAACTTCCTCAATCTTTTCCTGGATGACTTCCTGGTACACATGGTTCATCTGCAGACAGGTTTCTGGATCCTGCGGCAAACTGCTTTCAATATCATCATTATCATCATCATCATCGTCACTACTGTCATCTTCTCTTTCCATTTCCTTGAAGCAATTGAGGCATTTAAGGGAGTGAAAGGGAGAAAAATGCTTGCTTGAAAAGCAGGTATGTAACATTATTATCTTTGTAACTCATGAAATAAGAACAACCCTTTGTAAATAATAAAATTCAGTTGAGTTTTGAGCATAGAATTAAAGGTCACAGGTCTTTAGCAACAAATAGTAATGAGAAAGTATCTTGGGTATTGGGTTTCACAACAATGAGCCAGAACTGGAGGAGTGGTTGCTGACAGGACAACGGGACTTTCCAAACCTAAAGTTCAGCCAGAGGATGAAGTGATGAAGACCAAGATGATGAAGAAAGGACCACCAGGTGTTCCAAAGACCACTACCACGTTATTGTGCGCATGCAGAAATGGCCATGGATCTATGTAAAACAATTCTCTGAAATCTAATGAATATGTATGACATTTACTGGAAATGTAATGTACACGTATGTTAAGCAACAATAGAATCACAGTCTGTTTGATGCTTGAACGAGACACATTAGGAGGAAAGATCCTCCATGTCTCCCAGGGCTGCAATCAAGAATACCTGCTTGTCAACTTCAACTTTGTTGGTGAATTCTATGAATCACTCAATGCTTCTATTACCTTACAAAACTGGAGGCACATAACTGCTTGTCTCTCCCTGGCAGTTTGAACTGAACTCTCCCATGAGCCGGTTCCAGCCCAGTCCAGCTCCCCTGTGTCCTGTTCATTAGTTCAGCTGCTATTTGAACCAGTCTGACTCCAAACCTCCTGCAAACCAGGAGTACTTTACACTGGAGCCCTCCTAGCTCCTAAATCTGCTAAATCCTTCACATTTCCAGTTCATGCATGCTTCTACTGAAGCAACTCATCCTTTGCTTGATTTATTGCACAAGCCCAGCATACCTCAGGTACAAAGCAGTAAAAGATTGCTTGACCATAAGCTGATGATTTCTTTCTGTGACCTCCCCAGAAGCCAGTGTGTTTCCAGTGACAGAGATCAGCAGGAACTAGAGCAGTGAGGCCCCTGATCCCCTCATTTGTTTTCACATGAACAAATCGGTCTCTTACATGTGAATTACAAAGTCCTAGGCAGGAATAATTAAACCTCCATGTCTACTATTAATCCCTCCTGAGCTCCAGACAAGCCAGCTGCCTGGGTTTCCCCAGAAAAGAGCTCTATTTCCCTTCCTCCTGCTCCCTTCAGTAGACAGATGGAGAGATATGTGTAAAGAGAAAGCAGTTACCATTTCAGGATGAGAACCTGGGTCATCATCTTCACCATCATCTGTTAGACAACAAAAATACACAAATACTGACTGCAGCAGGAGTACAAGAGGAAAGCTTTTCAATCAAAGCACATACAATAACACACTGTATCTCAGTCAAGACCACTGGAGTCTTTGGCTACTGCCAATATTGTCAATATATAACCAAAAAAGATACTTAGTTATAGTCCATGTACTTTTTGTTCTAGAGTAGGAAAAAAGCAGCTTCTGATCACTACAATCAAGCTGCATTTTGGTGCTACACATCATGGCACATTGCAGGCTCTAGAGTATGCAGCCAAGTGAACATTGCAACCCAACAGAACCCATAAAGCACCTGCCAGCCCTTTCACCCTCTTCAAGAACATCTGGGTTTGCATTCAGTGTGGCTACAGGCTTCTGACATACAGTATTCAAACTTGCATGGTGTGGTCAATTCAAACACGGGTGGATGAAGTGACTGTGACTACCAGAGGTACCAAAACCCCAACTCTATCACCACCTCCTCTTTGCTTTGAAAAATTAACTCAAGGAGGCACAGGCAGGGTGCGAAAAGGAGTTGTTCAAGCAGCAGAGCCTGCGCTGCCATCCTGACAGCATAGAAACGGCTGCGCTTTAACTACGGACAGTATTTGGGGGGCTGCGTTTCATGAGTCAGCTCCTTACCACCTGCCCTGACTGGAAACCTCCACCAGCGGCGGGACGGGTGCTCAGCGAGCCACGCAAGCCTGACCAGGGCTTCCCCGGTGCAAGAGGCTCCTCCTGCTAAGGGCAGCCCTGAGGAGACGTCTCGAGTCCGCCCGCACCCCGCAGCTCTGCAGCCGGAGCATCGGGGGAGGCAGGAGAGGGCCGAGCCCGCGCCGCACCGTACCCGTGCCGGAGCTGCAGTCGGACACGTCCGCGTCGCTGGCGGCCCCGCCGGGCTGCAGGCTCCGCTCCAGCTGCTCGATCTCCCGCCGGATCTTCTCCCGCTCCGCGTTCAGGTCCAGGGCCCCGGCCGCGGGGCCGCTGCGGGGCCCGGCCGCGCCCGAGCCGCGAGACATGGCGGCTGCGCGGCCTCGGGCCTGGCCCCCACAACCCCTCCCAATCACCGCCGCGCACCGCGGTCAGCTGAGCCCCTCCGCACGTAACGCCGCGCAGCCAATGGCGCGCACCGCCGGTGCCGCGAAGGGGTGGGGATGGCGCCACGTGGACGGTGAGGGGGCACCCCCGGGTCCCTGCTCGCCGCCCCGGGCCCGCAGTGACCGCACACCGGCTGCGCCGCCGCCTTTAATGGTCCCGCAACACCCGTCACACAGCGGCCGGGTCGGGCATTACAGCCCGCACCCGGAGCCCGAGCCCTCCCCGCACTCCTCCCGACCCCTCTCCCTCTGTGGCAATGGAACAGTCCGGATAGGGGCAGAACGGCAGCGGGAGTCCCCGCCAAACCCGAGTGCTCTGTGGGGTCCCAGCGGGAAGTCGGGGTGCAGGGGAAGCAGGACCCTCGCCCCAGCCCAGAGGCACGTACTCTTGTCCATTCGGGCTTTGGGAGTCCAGTGGCAGCAGCACCAACAGCTTTGTGCATCACAATGAGGCCAAGTATCAAAGCCAGAGTTTTTTGGAATGGTTTCCGTCTGTTCCAGTCACTGCCCATCCTGGGACACTTCCGAAATCCTGTCTATGGATGTGAGGAGATCAGCGACAAGCTGCAGCGACTCTGCTCCGGAGACCAGCTGCCTGCAAGGGGGGTGGACACAGCATTAGGAGGGAGAGGGTGAAGCAGGTGCCAGGTCAGTTGTTTTTACTCAGATACTGTGATTTTTCCAGAAGCAGTTTATCTGGACTGAAGACTGTGGTTCTTGAGGTACAGGAGGCTTGGAGAGGTGTAGCAGACCTACAGACCCTCTATAATGGTTTGACATTAAGTGAAAAAATAAGACTTGCACATTCCAGTCATTTTTATTACCTAAACTTGGAGGAAAACACATTGCAGGTGAGTAAGAACATGGAGCAGCTGATAACATACAAAAAGTAGGAACCCAAGTTTCAATCCCAAAAAGGAAAGCCCCTGGGGACATTTAGACACAGCTAAATCTGTGACCTCTGGATGGTATTAGGAAGTCATCATAAAACAACTCACCTGATGGAAGCCCGGGAGTTGGTTATGACAGTGAGAAGGCTCTGCAGGGCAGCATCCGCATTCTGCCTCACCGTGGCCAGATTCGCTGCCTGGCCCAGCCTCAAGGCTTCGTTCTCTGACTTGTAATTCTTGAGCTGAACCTGCGGAGGGAGCAGAGAGACTTCACTTGGAAACCGCAGAGCTCCCACAGGTAATAATCCCCAACTAAAGCAGCTAAAGAACACGTTCACAGTTTATTAGGTATAACCGATAATGAACAGATCCCGTAACCAGACCTCCTGGAGAGGCTCCTCCCAGCTCTGGAGAGCAGCCTCCGACAGGGAACTGAGCTGAAATCACACACAGCACATCCACAGCAGCATGCCCTCAAGCCTGCTTCCTCCACAGACCCAACCAGGAGCGGTGGAAGCAGGGATGGAAGCTGCCACCGGTGTTGACACCTCGTCTAACGCTATACAGGCTCGCAGAGCTCCCAGCCACATCCCTCTGGCTTTGAGAGCACCACTTCCCACCTGCAGTAACGCGTTCTCCTGTTTCAGTTTTGTAGCACTGTTCTCTGCTTTAACAGCCCGTTTCTGAAATAGAACAGATATCATTTATCCCACAGCAATGTGTTTAGGATGCAACAGGCAGTTTAAGCTACATGGGAATGCCAGATTCCAGCATGGAACTCTGTTTGGGATGCACCACCCCGTGTCCCAAATGCATTAGAAAGGAAAATGCCCCAGACATGCCTGAGCAGCTGCCTCCTCTCCACCCTCCCAGTTTCCCTCTCTGATATCTTCCAGTGCCACCCATCACTTCTGGATGTGAAATTATTACTATTTTGGGGAAAATAGTACTTGGCATAAATAAGCAGCAGGAGAAGCAGCTCATAGCTCACATGGGACGTGCTTTCAGAAGGCTGCAAAAGAGCTACTGAAGTTGTTGATGAATCCAGAAATGGGACTAATGCAAAAACCTCCCTTATTTTAGGTAACAAAAATTCTTGACTGGGATACGGTGTTGTTATAGGGGAAAAGTCTGAGCCCACACATAGGGGACGGGATCTTCCCTCACACTCCCAGGGAAGGAGAAGGGACAGAATGGCACAGCTCTGGCTGTAAGCTGCTTCTGCAAGCACCACCACTCACAGTCATCAGCTGGAGGTTCTGTTCCACGTGCTGCACCATCGCTTCCAAATCCTGTGCTTCTTTTTCCTCTTTGATTTTGTTTTCCTCAAGCTTTTTTTCAAGCTTCCTCACCCTTAAAAGAGAAAACGTTCAGTGAGCACCTGCAGCATTAAATACTTTCAGAAGCAAATAGACCAGGAACACGAAGGTCATTCTTTCCTGTTGTAAGAGCAATGAGGACTTGCCACAGAATTACACTTCCAGGGGGTGGCTCAGGGGATTTTCTTTGTTCTACAGACATTAGCGTTAGTGGGATCCATCCAGAGGAAAGGCCTTACAGAAGATAATCAGCCTAGGAGAGTGTAATTCTGAAACAGTTACCCCATCACCAGGGAAGCACCAGCTGCCTCACTGCAAGGAGCAGCAGAGGATTCAGATGGGAACTTAAGGAACCCTCAAACACCACCCTGCATTGGTCACCAGGTTGTTTAACCTCAGGAAAATCAAATCTCTCAGTATCAAATTGGTCACCAGCAAAAATGAAAAACACTTTCCTTGTTTCAAATGAGAGATTGTTTTCTTATTTTGAAACTTTATGAAATGCCTTCTGTCAAGCCCTACCCTCATTGTCACAAAGCACCTAAACTGCATGAAGCATAAGCCACGCACACACTCCTCAGCAGCTTGCTACTTAGCTTACAAGCCTTTTTCAAAAAGAAAACCAGGTTTGTTAAAGCTTTCTAAACAAATAGCATAGATTTCAACTACATTTTTCCTCTTTAAAGATGGTGACTGTCTCCACTGAGCACCTCTTTCAAGACAACTCCTTGTCTATGTGGTTACTTTCCCCCACACTGTGGCTTACGCACTTGTCTGCTTGAGTTTCAGAGAAAATCTGAAGCTTGTTGATCTTGCTTCTCAAAGTGGCATTCTCTTCTTTCAGCTATAAAAAGAAAAACTCTCGTTAGAAAAGAGGGTGCAGTTTCACAGCACTACCAATGCTCCAGAGCCAGAACCACAAGAAATATCCAGCTCCAACTCTAGTGCTGGGGGGTTTTGCACTTTCTATGACACTCAAGCTTACTTTTGCACCTTGTTTTCCCCTCTTGAAGCCACTTAACCACACTGCCCCGGTGGGGCATGGAAACCCAGCACTGAGCCACTAGCACAGATATGACTAATCACTGTTAATTCTAAATGGCCTCAAAGGGTATTAACTCTAAGTTAACAGGACCTCAAAGGGCAGGAGCACGAGGAAATCACCTGCTGCCAAAAGGAGTGGGACACACAAGGTACAGGCTCTGGCACGCGATGCAGAGCAGCTTTTCCAGCCTATTGCTCTTCAAGCTGCGCTAACAAGCTGCCCCGTACGGCGCAGGTCCTGCTGACAGCAGCTTTGAGTGCGACTTTGTGTAACAACCCGGCACGGGAGCTCGGAGCTCGGCTGACACAAGACGGAGCCCGCGTTAGCGTTTGTGCCCGCCCCGGGTAAGCTGCCGGGAGCTCGGCAGAGGCGCTCACCTCCTCGTAGCTGGGCTGCCGCAGGGAGGGAGAGCCCAGCCCCGCGGGGGCTCCGAGGGAGGCCGCGCTTCGCTCCGCGCCCTCGCAGAAGAAGGAGCCGGCGGAGGGCGACGCGGGGCCCGCAGCGGCGAGGTGGGCCCGCTCCACCACCAGCGGCTGGTAGCTCCCGCTCCATTCCTCCTCCTCATCGTCCTCCGCCTCGCCGGGCGGCGCCGGATCCGGCAGCAACAGCGGGCCGAGGCTCGGGCCGGGCTGCAAGGGGAAAGCGGAGCAAAGGCGCTGAAGTGGGCCCAGGAGGAGCCTCCCTCAGCGCGGCGGGGCCCAACCGCGCCCCGGCCCCGGTCTCACCTGCGGCGCGGCTCCGCCGCCCCGCGCCTGGCTGCGGACGAACTCGCGGAAGGAAAACGGATTGTGCTCGGCCGGCAGCGCCGCCATGGCCCCGGCACCGACAGCCCTGAGGCGACGCCCCGCCCCCCTCAGAACCGACCAATCAGCGAGCGGTCCTCGCAGCCTCACCCAATCGCAGCCACACCCCTGGCGACGCTAAGCCCCGCCCTTACCCCGCCCACCCACACGCCCGCTCCCGGGGCACCGAGGCTGCTCAGCGAGGTTCCCGGTGGCGTCAAGATGGCGGCCGCCATGGCGTGGCTGAGGGGGCGCGCCTGGGGCCCGGCCCGGCGGTGAGCGCGGCCCCGTGGGGCGGGGGGAGCGGACGCGGACCCTGACCCGCGGTGGTGCTGCCCGGCACTGACGCGGGTCCCGCTGCTCCGCAGGTGCGGGCTGGCGGGCGGCCGGAGCTACAGCGGCGGCGGTGCCTACCCCAGCGTGTCGCTGACCTGCCCGCTGCCCGGCGTGCCCAAGGCGGTGTTCGCGGCGGCCGAGGGCAGGGAGCGGTTCGAGACGCGGGTGACGGTGCTGGAGAACGGGCTGCGCGTCGCGTCCCAGAACAAGTTCGGGCAGTTCTGCACCGTGGGCCGTGAGTACGGGGGGAGCGAGGGCGATGGGGCTGCAGCCCGGGCTGAGCAGGAACACGATGGGGCTGTGAAAGCGACACTGACTCTTGCTTTTCTTAACGCTAGTTCTGGTGAACTCGGGATCAAGACATGAAGCGAAATACCTCAGCGGCATCTCCCACTTCCTGGAAAAGCTGGCCTTCTCTGTGAGTCCCGTACCGGGCCTGGCGGGGTCTGCGTGGGGCGCTGTAATGCACAGCTCGATCGGCACCAGGGGTCTGATCTGCTGACATAGGTGGTGGCAGCGTTCCCAGGTAGTTATTGGGGCTGCAGGTGTTTTGAAGGTCGATTGTGCTTTCACCTCCAGGGTTAGTGGGTGTAAAATAGAGCCATCAGACGGTTTGGGTTGGAGAGGACCTTAAAGCTCATCCAGTGCCAACCCCTGCCAGGGGCAAGGGGCACCTTCCACTAGAGCAGCTTGCTCCAAGCCCCGTCCAACCTGGCCTTGATCACTGCCAGGGATGGGGCAGCCACAGCTTCCCTGGGCACCCTGTGCCAGTGTCCCACCACCCTCACAAAGATGATGCTTGTTCTGGGCTACCCTGAAGGTGTATGAACAGTTACTGCTTTACTAACTCATAACGTTGCTGTCTTCTTTCTTAGTCCACAGCTCAGTTTGGCAGCAAAGATGAAATTCTCCTCACCTTAGAAAAGCACGGGGGCATTTGTGACTGCCAGGCATCGAGGTATGACGCTCCTCCGTGCTCTGTCACCTGAGTGGCTGTAACACTGACAGTGCTTTGAGGTGTCTGTTCTGGTGTGTGGCAGTAAAAGCCGCTTCTTGCTTGGAAGGAGCAGAAATCCATTTGTGGTGACTGCTCAGAAACTACAAAAGTGAACCTGAAAGGTTTATAAAAGTCCGTAGGCAAAGCATGACCTAGGCTGGATGTCCCAGCACCCTGTGCAGCCAGGCCTAACAGTGTCCAGTGTTGGACACCACTTCCCTGGGGGGATTATTCCAACGACTGATAGTTCTCATTGTGAAAAATTTTCCTCTTGGGTCCAGTTGGAATCTTCCCCAGGAATAACTTCTCAGTGACTTCTCAGTGCAGAACCCAGCTTTGTGTTGCAGGGACACCATCATGTATGCTGTTTCTGCTGAGGCCCGAGGCCTGGACACAGTGGTCAACTTGTTGGCTGACGTAGCGCTCCGGCCCAGGCTGTCAGGTGAGGGAACAGGAGTCTCTGCCTCAAAAGAACAGACTCCCAATGCATAACTTGCTGCTATTCTTCATGAGATTGTGCTCATCACATCATAATAATGTGTGATATATGCATAATAATGAGCACATAATAATGTGCTCAGCACTGTAAGAAGTTATGTAGAGATGAGGGATTTTGCGTGGTGGTCGTGATCTGTGATCTTTCTCTATTACAGATGAGGAAATTGAGATGACTCGAGCAGCAGTTCGATTTGAGCTTGAAGACTTGAACATGAGACCTGATCCAGAGCCTCTCCTCACAGAGATGATCCATGCGGTAAAACACCCAAGTCCATCTTCCATGCAGCCCCTGTATGAGACATGCTGTGTTCTCCTTTTCTGTTATTGAATTAGATTTCAGTGGTGGTGAGGGAGAATTTTGTTGTTCCTCCACTTTGAAGTCCTACATTCTACCCACACGAAAGATTTTAACCTAAACTGCGGTTATCTATCACTTCTCTTTGTTGACATGGGTGACAACGTGTCATTGAGTTATGGTGACGTTAGTGAAATGATGCTCAGCCTCTCCTCTCTTACATGTCTCAAACAGACAGGAATCATTCTAAAGCAGGAAGAAGGTTTAGATGGAAGGGGTGAAATAATACGTTACTTTAGTGTAGCTGTTTCCCTTTAGGCAGCCTACAGAGACAATACAGTTGGACTGAACAGGTTCTGCCCAGTGGAAAACACAGACAAAATTGGCCGGGACGTGCTGCATTCCTACCTGAGGAACTACTACACACCGGACAGGATGGTGCTGGCCGGGGTGGGAATCGAGCACGAGCAGCTGGTGGAGTGTGCCAGGAAGCATCTGCTAGGAGTGGAGCCGGCGTGGGGCAGCGGCCAGGCCAGGGATGTGGACAGATCCGTGGCGCAGTACACAGGAGGGATCGTCAAGGTGAAAGGAAGGTGGAGGTGATGGTGTGCCTCTTCCTGTCTGTTGGAGGGGCAGATTTGGACTTGCGCTGGTTTCTCCATAGGTTTTGCTTTTAATATCTGGGGGACAGGTTAATTATTGGGAGCACATCAAGCTGGATACAATGGAGGTGAAAATCAGTGCTGATAATCTGTTTGCCCTTTCCACAGGTTGAAAAAGATATGTCAGATGTGAGCCTGGGCCCTACTCCCATCCCAGAGCTTACCCACATCATGATTGGGTTAGAAAGCTGCTCATTTTTAGTAAGTATTAACCTAAAATCCCTTGTTCTGGGTGTTCTATGCTTGAGGGATCCCAGAATACTCTCTCATTATGCAAGCACTGGCACTCTTCCTGCTGATGCTGCACTTACAGACAAGCAGCATTGCACTGACAGTTTGTGGAAGGCACTGACCTTTAAGTTCTTCTTGTGCCATGTCTCTTTCTCCCTCTTTACTCACCCAGGCTCTCGGGAGCTCTGCTTTTAACTGACTGAACTTCTTGTTGCCATTCAGGAGGAAGATTTCATTCCCTTTGCAGTATTGAACATGATGATGGGAGGTGGAGGCTCTTTTTCAGCTGGAGGGCCTGGCAAAGGCATGTTCACCCGACTGTATCTCAATGTGCTCAACAGGTTGGTTTGCCTTTCTCTGTAAGGGGTAGCAGGAACTACCCCTAGTCTTCTCTAGCGGGTTCACATGGAGGGCTTTATCTTTTGAAAGCCAGCACCCCCTGGTTTTACATCAGTTTATTCCACTTGAAACACGTGGGATTGATTTGTCAGTTGGTGTTTTGAGGGAGTCAGAGTAAAGGGCAGAGGTGCCATGGAATTCTGTCACCCTCTACTAGCCCAATCCATCCTCTCACTAGGGAATATTAACAGAATTGGCAGTAGGTACCAGTGATACAGCTCCATGGTGTTCTGGGCTTGGTCTCAAGGATGCAGATGGAGAGAAGGAAGTAGATGGCACATGCAGAAAGCCTCAGAGGCAGGGAGTGACAATTCCCATTGGCATTGCTGAGAACCCTGACGAGGCACTAGGAGGGAACTCACTGGCCATGTTGGTTTAATTTTTACACTTAAATTCTGGTTTTTAATACTGTTTCTATGCTCCCAGGCACCACTGGATGTACAATGCGACCTCGTACCACCACAGTTATGAGGATACAGGTCTCCTCTGTATACATGCCAGTGCAGACCCAAAACAGGTACACAGCCTTGTATTCAAAGACCTGTTACCAGACTCACTTACTACCAGACAGCAATGTTCTAATCTTCTTTCAATTATCTGCATTCCTAGGTTCGAGAGATGGTGGAAATCATCACAAGAGAATTCATTCTCATGGCAGGAGCTGTAGGAGAGGTGAGCAGCCCAATGTGCACACTGTGCAGATGGTCTTGGAGCTGAAACAGTCCATTGCACTGGCCTGCCTAGAATGGAGTTTTGTAGATAAGCATGTTATGTATTTCTGTACAAGAATATGGTAACTTTAGCAGCATATTCGAAGAGGAAGGTGCGTGCAGAACTCTTCCTTACACAGTACCTTGTGCTAGAGCACTGGGCCAGGCTTTTGGGAACATCTGTTTGTATTTGCTGCTGACAGGTAGAACTGGAGCGAGCGAAGACACAGCTGAAGTCCATGCTCATGATGAACCTTGAGTCTCGGCCAGTTATCTTTGAGGATGTGGGCAGGCAAGTGCTGGCAACAAACACAAGGAAGCTACCTCACGAGCTGTGTGCCCTCATCAGTGAGTAGACAATGCTTTTCCTTAACTGAACTGCAGGTAGTCAGGATTGGGCAACTTACACTCTTGCAGCACAGATGAGTTGCTTTAGGAAGCTGGGGGGCATAAATACTTCAGATATATATTTCAAACTGATTTTCTGAACTGCTTACAAGCTAGCACAACACTAGGAAGGGAAAACCAAGCAGGGCAGAGAAGCTCCAGGGTTGATGATTGATTTTTCTGAGCACCAATCACTTCATAAAGCATCTTAATAAAGCTTCATGCTCTTCAGTGTAGTTGTCACAGCTCTGGCTTTGGGCTTTTTCCTGCAGGTCAAGTGAAATCTGCTGATATCAAGAGAGTGGTCACTAAGATGCTCCACAAAAAGCCAGCTGTGGCTGCCCTGGGTGACTTGACAGATCTGCCCACCTACGAGCACATCCAGGCAGCGCTCTCCAGCAGGGACGGGCGGCTCCCGCGGGTGTACCGGCTCTTCCGATAGACCCTGCACGTGCCAGAGCTGCTGCCTTTTGATATGGTTTTGAGATGATAGTATTGCTGCAAACCACTTCCCCCTCTCCCCCCGTCTTTCCGGGCAGGCTCTGCAAACATGGAGCTATGCTGCAGCTGAAATACACTGCTTCAGAGCACTGGGCTGTGAAGAGCTCGGTACCCTGAGCTTAAAGGCCCACCCTGGCTCTGGAGGAGTACTTTGACCCTTTGGGTAGGTTACAAGAGAGGGTGGGTGTATACAGCCTTCTCTTGGCACTGGGGAGAACACAGCAAGCCAAAATATTCATCATTACAGCTGAAAGCATGTATCTGAGCAGAAGTCACTGCTGTGTTACCACTAAACCATACTAGCAGCAGAAGCAGGGCTGGCACACTGGAGGCCCCGGTGTGTGCCCCTGTTGAGGAATGGGGTGGCATGGCAAGAGCTTGGCTTCTGGATGAGTTAAAAGAGTATTTATAGCTGCTACCAAGGTGAACAGAGACTTGGTCAGGCTGAATTAAGAGAATACTAGTTATTATCCTTGTAAAGTTAGGCGACAAGTTGCCTGCAGTCCAGGTTTTGTTCCAAGCACCCTGGATCCATTTCTTCAGTGTGATTTACCAGCTGTAGGACTACTGGAAGTCACATGTTTGGAAATAACTTTGTCATTTTGCTAGGGCTCAGAGGAAAGTAGGCCTACGGAGTAGTTCATCTACTCCAATGGAGTTCATCTACAGAGAGACTGTGTATAATGCTACATGGACACTTACTCTAGAATGAAAGTGATCCTGTTCTTCAGGTTTTTCACTTGTGAGCTATGCTCAAGGGTTCTTTTACTCCAGTTAGTTCTTAACAAAGAATGTGAAGTTCTTAAAGGAGTTGCTGCTGTTGCACCCGAAACTTGTACCTACTTCCTTGTCAGTCAGATGAACTTAAGGCCTTGCAAAGAGAGAACACAGTTAGCAGTCTCACAGCAGAGATGCAGCTCAGCTGAGAGCTGAGATAACACAACAACATTTAGAAAGCTGATGCTCTTGAAATTGACTGACACTGTTACAGGACCTGAAGCGCCATGCATGTGACACACTGAAGAAATGGAGACCCAAAAGAGAGGACTAAAACATTTGATTTACACAACTCCCCTGACATACGAGCTTGAAACTGTAGACAGCTGCAGTGCAGCACTTCACTGCCTAGATGTGTATTGTGAGGAGCAACCAAACTGGGAGCAGAACACTGAGGCAGCTATTGCCTGCTTTATCCCCATACCTTTCCTCGTGCAACTAGAAGAAAACGTTGCATTGCTTCTTGTGGAACCCACAGTGTGGAAATCCTATTCAATGGTTGTGTATGTATGTTTGTAAGAAAATAAAAGAGACCTTGACATGATGGAGTAGTGAGAGCTCTGAAATGCATTAGTTAATGGCTGGGTTTCTTGAAGTGGCAGGTGAAATGTGTTTTGTCTCTTCAATGCAAGCGATTCCAGAGGAATCTGTCCTGTTCTTCCAGGTGAAGCCGAATGGCTCAGGGCACCCAAACAGTGCCACACAGTCAGTGCTGGTTCTGACAGCCCGGCAATAAGAGCTGGTGCTCATTTCTGGTATTGCATTAATTTATTTTTATTCCTTTAAAAAGAAAGGAAATCAAATACCTGATGGCTACAGCCAGGTCAGTGCCAGGAACATCTGTACCGCGGAACAGAAGCTCTGTCTTGGACAGGTTGCATAGGTAGCAGCACTTCCTCCAAGTTGTTTGCACGGTGGTTTATGTCCTAAGGTGATTAATGATCCAACCCATCTGTGCCCTTAATTGTTCTTAAGTATTAGCTGTACTCGACCATTTTACCAGTGCCATACTGGCCCATGTAGGATGTTTAGCCTTAAGACAACACTACTTCAAACCCAGGAAGTTACTCACAGTTCACTGAATTGGAAAAGTAAAACCCAAAGGAATTAACTGGTATCGGAGGTACTGGGACTGGCTGCAGTATCTCTGCATGGATGCCCCCTGGCATCCTGATCCCTTTGGTGAAGCTGTACTCAGACCATTGTTTTCAAGTGTCCTGCTCTGAAGGCAGGCAGCAGCATCACCCCTGGGGAGGGCAAGTGAGTTAAGGAAGGGATTGTTTCAAACAGTCTCAACAGCCAGATACATGGTGTGAGAGATTGATTTTCCCCCTTAGCAACAGAAGGCCTATAGAACAGTTATTGAAAGGCAGTGGTCCTACACTTCCAATGTACATTCACACAGATCTTGTTGCAGAGGAACAAAAAAGCCCAACGCAGGAGCACCACCCTTACACAAACCTGCCCAAGTCCCCTCACTGGTCCCTGTTACACATTTTACAGAGCACCACCATACATTTGGCTACAGATAAAGAGAAGAAAACAACCCCCCAACGTGTGTAAGTCAACCAGATCAAACCAAACAGACAAACAGATTCACCTTTCTGCAGGCTTTCCTGAGGTCCCTGGTCATGCCTGTTCCAGAAGCTGGGCCCCCTGCATGGAGTCATCTTAGAACCAAGAGTTAGAACCCGGTTGCTTCCAAAGATAGTATGGATAAAATGAAATCAATTGCATCTGTTGGGATGGATGTCCTACACAACTGACTCCATTTTCTTCAGCAAAGCACTGAGCTACACAGATTAGCTCATGCAAATGAATCCAGGATGAGGTTTAAGACACTCTTCAGGAGCCACAGTGGCTGCCAGAGGTGCTTAGGCAGACGATTCCCTGCAGAGTTTGTCGTGGCCTGAAATCTTCTTTCCGGGCACCTCTAACACAGAGTTCTGAGCTCAGGAAATGCTACATATGCTGCTGGATTTTTGGTCCTTTTGCTCTTTCCGTTTCTGAAGTTCCCTTGTAATCCGTCTCTTTATGCCGATTAAATAGAGTTCTCTGTCGAACTGCCCTGCAGCCAGCGGAATGCTACAACACAAACAGAGGGGATTGGATCAGGGCACAAACAGAGTCTTGTTTTCCCACCATTTCCCAACGAGTTTATACAACGAAGGCCAGAAACCCGATTTTTACTTTCTTTAGGCACTCAGCTACTGCTATGGGAGAAAACGGCTAACACAAAGTTGTTCTTCCACAGCAACAAGTGAAGCTTTTTCACATTTAAATGAAGGAAATACTGGTTGTAAAAGGCAAATGTACGTTCAATTTAAGCATGAAAATGCCAGCATTCATCCGGGACATTCTTTATGACCCTAAACAAAACCCCACTCATTTGAAAAGCTGAACAAGCTGACTCTTAACCTGGTGTAATCGCTGGTGTGGTTCATGCACAACAGTTCCTACCTTGGTCTCTTCTAGAGAGGCCAGAGGAAGCCCCAGCAGCACAGCTTCACCTATTTAACAGGTATTTAATAGCTGTAAACAACAACAAAGTAATCCCAATTCTAACTGCACTGCTGCCCAAGTGCTTTGAGAAGTCACCATTTTCTAGGTACCTGGGTCTTGACATCCCCGACCACACAGAAAAGAGGTGAACTCAATTTCAGTGACAACCCAATTTTCTATGGTCTATGAGCACAGAGCCCACAGGGGACATGAAGAACCTGGGAGGATCTCACCCCACTCACATGCTGAAATGCAGCCACCACTGCAGGGGGAAACCAGCACTGCTCCCGAAGAGGGAAAGAGGAACAGAGAGGAAAGCTGTTCATGCCAATAGGAAAACCAGAGAGCTGCAGCTCAGATAAAACAGAGATTTATGTTGATTGTAGCAGACTCTCCCTTGGAAGGATTAAGGAACCCAGCAGCAGGGATTTCAGATGTCAGTGCAAGGTTTAAGCACTCTTATACTGCTCTGACCACTGAAAGTGTATACTGGGTAAAAACCACAGAGACTGCAGAGAGCTGCATGGGATAAACTATTTCAGGAACTCTCCTGAGAGGACAAACTGAACCGGAGCACATCCTCAGGTGGAGCCATGTGCAGTCACACACAGGGGCATAAGGAGGTACTAACTTGTCTCTGCCAGGCCTCACTTTCACACGAAACAAGGCAAACACAGGCCGATGGTCTGAAGTTTTGATCACAGGACACGACGAGTACTTGACAGCGTGGATGTCATCCCTGTACCGACTGCGGAATACAACTCGGTCCTACAGGGCAGAGAGAGGGGGGAGAGGGATGTAACTCCCTTTGCACATCCACCCTGGAAATAAGCACTGGCTCACAAGAGACAAATCCCTTCATTTACCACGTTCCAATTAGTGAAATTAAGTGTCTTGCACAGAGACACATTCATGAAGAATGAAGAACCAACAGTGGTTCTGCACCCAGCTCTGAGCACAGCACAGAACGCACTGAGCAGGATGTAAGGCAGGGAAAATAAGATCTGCAGCCTGTGCCCAACTCTCCCTGCGCTCACAGATTCAACCATCGTTTCTTCCACACCAGCTCCACGTGCCCTGTTGCCCCTAAGCAGCACATCTCAGCATGACAGTATCTCATGCAGATGGACTGTGGAAAGCAGCTTTTTCTTGCAGCTGAGAATCCCCTTTGGAGGCAGATGCAGGGCTGAGCAGCCCCTCTGAGCCCACTGCTCTGAAACCATCCCTACCGTGTAGGAAGGAGTCCTTTGTTTGGAAGTGGTGTCGTAGCTGTCCTTTCCTATGTCAAACTTGTAGGAAGGGCGGAAACGAATGTCAGCCTCTTGGAATCCTTTGAAAATAGATCCTGTAAAGGAAAAGCAGCATGAACAACACACTCCTCCTTCCTAAGAACCCAGCACATTTCTGCATTTACTCAACACTGCTGGCTGCAAACAACAGCCATGTACATACATGACTAAAAAAGCAGGGTTTGGGCTCCAGAAAGGAAGAACTGGAAGCAAGCTCCAGTTCTTACATAGTGAGGATAAAAACCAGGCAGTGGCTATTTAAACAAAGAACACTTGGTGCATGCACATCCCCTTCCAACGAAAGCTCAGGATGCTTTGCAAGTGCTACTGTTCAAATTCAAATGCCTGAGACTGTGACAGAATTATGTCCAGTTCATAGAGGAGACAGATGAAACAGAGATTGGGAGATCACACTATTTATAGCAGAAAGTCCCTTGTACAAATTGCCACTGTGTTTGACATCTGCTGACTTCCTTTTTTAGGGAACTTAACAAGAGAAGGCAGGAAAGGTCTCTAGGAAATAGGGATTTGGCTGTAATTATTTCTGTGTGTCGATATCTCTGTTCTTGAAGATGGGAAGAAAACCAGCTTCCCCTCACCCCTGCTCATTTCACTAGTGAGCTGGTCATATGCCAGGAGCCTGGACACGTCTGTTTCAGGGTTCTGGTTCAGGATGGAATCCACAGTCTCCCGATCCTTATTTAGTCGGAAGTTGAAGTCACCAAACCAGAAGACTTCATCAAACCGTGTTGTGACATCACCTGCAAATCCAAGCCAGAAGGGTCAGAATGAGGGAGGACTCCGAGAGGCTCTGAAAGCAAAACAAGAAAATATCCCAAATGTTTCTGCCCTGAATCTCTCTTTGACTTCGGAAGAAAACTGGAGCATGTGATGTAGCTACACACTCAGTAAAGGGAAACTCCATGCTTTCAAGTGAGAGCTGTGTGATGCAGAGCTTACTGAGAGTGCTGCCAGGTGTATGGCAAAGGAACAGGCATAAATCCTTTCTTTTTACTACCAGGAGCCAAAATACTTGAAGCACATCCCCAATATTGATAAAGTTACACCAAAGTGATCTTATTGCTGCTCTGAGAAAAAATACATCACATGGAAATTCCTTTTTTCTCTCCTCCTCCATTTCAACTTCTCTCAGATTTTCCCCCCAAATTACATCCCACCTAAAGCCAATGAATCATGTGAACAGCCACCACCCTCAGACAAAAAGAGCTCTGGTCTCTTTTCATGCTCTCTCAGATCAGCACTCTCAAGCTCTCTTCCTTAGCACAGACTGAAAGCTGTGGCACAGAACCTGTTCATTTGCGCTCCCACCCAAGCGAGGTTTCGCACTTACTGGAACTGGATCGATAGGGGTTTGTGTCCGGAACGTTCTTGGGAAGTGTAAGGCTCTGAATGGTTTTGTTGTAGTCCAGTTTCCTCTCATTCACCTTGCTGTCCCCCGCTGAAAGACAGAAAGCCCATTACTGACAACGATGCATTGTTTTCATTCAGTTACCCCTTTTGGTTAAAACAGGAGCTTCCAAAGGACATCAGACGTTTCCCACATGTAAAATGTCAACACTGACCCAGGGCACGCACACAGTGCAAAATGATGACAGAAAGTGTGCAAAGAGGGACACAATTGGGCACAGTCCATATCTGGGGTTTTTAAACAGTCTTCTGTGAGTTTACTACCAAAAACTCCTCTTCCCTTATTGTTCTCAGCTCAGCGATCCTGAGCTTTGACTTCAGCCTCACCTGCACCTCTATTCTCCTGCAGCTTTTTTACCTCCATAAAGCAACCCCTCTCCTCCCTCCCTCCCTCAGGACATGTGAACAAGACTGCAAATGTCTCACATGTGAAGTGGGAGGTGATGAAGAGAAAGGAGGTCCCAAAAAAGGTGAAGGAGATTCCCAGAGCTCCCTTGGTTTTGATCTGAGATACGATTCGAGTTGTCACCGTGGCATATTCCACTTCTGGAAGGAGAGAAAGCAGCTGCTTTTACTGAAAAGCCTCTACAGACAGCGAGCAGGGAAGTCAGGGGAGGAACAGCCCTGGAGAGAAGGACATGTGATGGCAGCAGCCCTTCAACCTCCCCACTCTGCAGCTCTTACTGAACCACGCACCTGAGCAGAACCAGATCAGGTCCCTCCGAATGAAGACCGACATGTACAGCACCCCATGTGCTGCTGAGTAGAGCATGACGTAATGGGGGCCCAGTGTCTCCTGCAGGCGGATCTCCCACTCTCTTCTGCAGGAAAGAACAACAGCTGGATCACAGGGATGATACAAGAGACAATAACCAGGAGAGGAAATCAGCACTGTGAAAACAGAGCAATCCCTCCGATAATGTCAAGTAAGAGTAAGCAAAACCTCCCGGGCTGCAGCAGGCTTCGCTGCTGCCACTGCACCTACCTGCACGTGTCAGGGAAAGGCTCCCACTGGGAAATACCCTAAAAAAGCAGAGTCCGACATGAGGCCTCAACCACTCTTCCAGGGTTGATCAGCCTCAGAGAGACCAGAAATTGGAAGCACGTAACACTGCTGAGTGCACGGCTGCTAATGCCAACAGCCAACCTGAGCTCACCCATGGCCAGCCTACATCCCTGGTGAGATGCCCACAGAAATCAGATGGAGTTTTGCTGTTACCTGCTCTGACAGCAGCACCAAGGTCTGTATTTACAGATCTCTGTGACATTTTCTTCTCAAACCCACTTCCCCTGGTGCTCATGTACTGGAATTCAGACTCTTATTAAATGTGGGGGTTTTACTGACAAGAATACAATGGAGACTATCTCCAGACTAATTAAAACAAAGGAATTAATTAGCAATAAGAGGATGGTTCATTACATTGTTTTTGCTACCTGTCTGGACAGCCTTCTTGAACCCCAATGACATACATGTCCTGGGCATAGTCAGGATCTGCCGGTAATAAAAAGTCATCCAGATTCAATGGAAGTTCCTGTTATTGAAAATGAAATAAAGATCAAATAGCACTATTGGTTATGCAGAGTTTTAACAGAAAAGTACAAGAAAAGTCCAGGCTAAGCTGAGTTCCACAGCATATGCAAACAATGCAGGCTTCAAAAACCAGGCTAAGTGATAACACTCAGGAGCCTCCTTCCGGAAGGCAGACTTCAGCTGCTCTCACTGCAGCAGTAACCCAGCACCCACAGTTCAGCCATGCGGGGCAGTGACGTGATGTTTCTGATTTCCAGTGATGCTTTCACCAAGCCCATAGGCTATTTCCTGAACACCCCAGGGGCTGTCTGTGCTCTTCCAAGTACAGCTCCTCAGTCTCCTGGCAAGATCAATCCTGAATTCCTACGCTACACAAAGATGTAGGCAGGAGACTGAGCATCAGGGACATTCTCATTGTAAGCACAGAATCATCAGTTATCTTCATATGACCCTAATTGCAATGGGGTGTAAAGGAGCTGCCAGAAAAAGCCACAGAGGTCCCTGTTTTCACACCCAGCATCTAAGGAACCCCGTTACAATGCACTCTCACCAAAGTAAACACACGAGAGAGCCTCATCACTGCAGCAACAGTGAACTCGGGTTGACAAGGAGCATAGTCATGGCCAGGAAAAGCCATCACACCAGTCCTTGCAGTAAGGATGGGGTAACCTCACCCCTGCCAAAAGACCTGCAGAGACCTCTCGGCACGTACCTTCTGGCCCTGCATGTTCCAGGTGGCCACAAAGATTCCAATATTGCGATCAGGGAAATACCTGCTAAGTTCTTCTGCTCCCAGTAAGGCACCACTTGCCAGAAGGCTGCCTTCCAAATAGCTTCTGTGAACAGAAGAGCCATAAAGGAGCATCTAAGGAAAGGGCACAACAGTTGGAAACATGATTGGCAATGCTTGAATCTTGAGTTAATCAAGAAAATGGCATTTAGCATTTATATACAGTTCTGCTTGCCTGAAGGTCCTTATAAAGTTCCAGTCCTCATGGATCATACGCAGGAAAACAAAACCCTGGTCATAAACCAGCCTTTTCAAAGCCAGGACATGAATACGATGGTGAGACCGATGCTGCACAGGCTCTGTGATGAGGAGGCCGTAGCCATCCAAAGCCTTCAATCCCCACAGTACTTACCACAGACAGAACATGAAGAGATCGGTTTGATGTCTGAGTATCTTGAAGCAGCTCAGTTTACTTAAAACACAAAAACACCTCCACCCCTCCCACTGCTCTGGTACCAACTTGCTCCTAATCAAGGATTCAAACTCCCAGTCCTCCTTCAATTCAGCTCATCACATCAGCGTGCAAGTAAATGATTTATTGAGGCTGAGGTCTAAACGAACATCACATTCAATAAGGACAGCTCTGCCCTGCACTGCCTGCCTCTCCCAAGAACACGCTGCTTATGAAACCAAAGGGGCATTGGCAGAGGGACAGCAAGTTGAATAAGCATTTTTAATCTTGCTTAAGCTCTGCAAGTACCGATGGCAGCACGCTGGCAGGGAATGCTGTGCAACCCATGGGCCTGCCCAGCTGCCCACCCCACTCCAACGGCTTCCCAGAGGGAAATGAAATAAAATCCCTCACAGCACACAAGGAATGATCCATCTCTGGGGCTTTTTTAGCAGTAACACTTCACCGCAGAATTCATTTCCCCTGTACCACTGACTCCCACATTTATCCCTCAGGGTCTCGCAGACTGTTGTGTCTCTATAACGCACAACTGGTGTCCTTCACCTCCTACCACACGTCCTGCCCGGCAGCATCATCAGTAATTCCTGCTGCAGTGTGTGTGCTGGCAGTGTTCACAGAGGATCTGCAGCCAACACGAGGGTTCAATACACTGATAAGCAGATTAATGTACCTCCAATTGACAGCCTAAATTTGACTCAGAACAAAGTCAAATGAGCAACCAGAGCAGGAGGTCAGGGCCGTGCCAGGAGAAAGTGCTGAGGTCTGCATGGAATCACACTCTTCCTCAAGAGCTGATCCTGCCAGAAGCCAAACAAGCTCAACATCCGCAGAGGACCCTCAGCACCTTACAGGACTGTGATAGCACTGCAGGTACTGCATGACAGTTTCAAGCTATTTGGGTTTTCTCCTGCCATTTACCCTCTCAGTTCAAGCCCAGCGTACTTTTGTTGGCACAGCTACTGCTCCTTAATTTTAAAAAGATTACTTAAATATTACAAGCAAGCCAAGAACAAATCAAACTTACATTCATGAAAACCAACACCCAGCTAAAAGATGCAAATCCAGAGTATTTATTCTGATCTCTTCACCTTCAAACTGTTTCGAGTCTCTGCAGCAGGTCAAACACCACAGAACAAGGTCTGTTCTTGAGGATCAGCTGGAATTTCCCTGCCCAGCAGGACCCCACAGGGCAGCTGGTCCCTGCTAACACCCCAGACCCTTCGCCAGGAGAAGCTTGCAGACATACCTGCTGCGGACATCCTTGGAGCGGATGGGAGTGAGCAGGCTGAATGTAGACTTCATGGAGTCCGTGGAGCAATTATCATAGACCATCCCGTTGCCATGCAGCCGGGTATCGCTCAAGCTGCTGCTCACCCTCCCAAACTTCTGCTGAGAATACTGTCGGTAATCCAGGCAATCCGAGTCAATCCTGTTTGCTGTCCTCAGCAAGTGCGAGGCCACGCTGAGCTCCAGGGGCGGCAGAGGTCGCGCCGGCATTACCTGGGACAGCCGGGGTTTGCTGCCTGCGAACGCCTTCCCCCGCAGAAGCCCCCCAAAGGCACTGGAGAGCTCAGAGGCTCGTTTCCCCAGGTCAGAGGGGCTCCCTCGGCTCTTCCCCACGGCACTGGCTTCCGAGGCATCCGGTGAACTGTGCAAGGAGTTCTGGTGGCAGCACCGGTGGCAGGGGCTCGCCCTGCCCCTGGTGAGAGGGCTGAGGGATGCTTCCTGCAGGGAGCCATTGGAGGAGCTCGTCTCGTTGGGGTCTGTCAGGCTCTCCTGGCTGGTTCGAAACCGCCTCCACCTCCTCCAGCTCTTCTCATCCAGAGATGCAGCACGCTCCAGCCGGGGCTTCTGAGGAGGCCTTGGAGTGAGCGGCTTCATTTTCATGTTGGCTTTGAGTTCATTGGGTAGAAGCTTTAAGGTTTCACTTAAAGCAGTGCCTGCACTTGCAGCATCTTCAAAGGTAAGCGCCCCATTGCCACCAGCATCCTTCTTTGCTGCTTTCCCTGCTTTCTTAGCGTGTAGGTCCTGCACTGCTCCACCCTCCGTGCTCCGAGTAACACATGCCCCTGAGTGCTGTGGAAATCCATTTGGAGTACTCATTGTCCCCCGGGTACCAGCAACAGACGCTGCTCCACGTGAAACGCTCCTCACAGCATAGTTTCCTTCCCTTGCTTGCCCGTAGGTTCACGGGGCTTTAACTAAGCCAGAAAGCGACGGCAGCTGAAGGCAGGTCAGTCTGTGGTGGAGAACGAAGGGCAGACGTAGGCTGCTGCATTGTCTGCAGGATGTCAAGAGGAGGGATACGTGGATTTCCCCAAGAGAAACACGTAAGAACAAAACACTGCAAGCTGCAAACTGCTCCTTAACCACAAAGCAAGCTCCTCACAGGACCTCCCTCCACAACAACGCAAACCTTAACGTGACCTTGTCAGAAAACCATTATTATTCTCTTTTTCAAGAGCTGAGCAGCGGCTTCCTCACTGCTGCAGGCACCATGGCTGCGCAGAGGCTTCCTTAGGGAAGGTTCTGTGTGCTGTCAGCAGGGAAGGAAACGAGAGCAGCGCAACCCGCAGCGTGTTCTCCAGCCCCGGCACAACGCCCCCGGGCCGCCCGCAGCACCCGGTGCTCGAGGCCGGGAAGTTTCCAGCGACCTCAGCCCCCACAGCGGTCTCGCAGCGGGGAGGTCGCTGCCACCTTCCCACTGCCGCGGACCCTGAGGGGCGGGTTCAGGACCCACAGTGAGGGCTCCAGGCAATCCCTGCTCGTCCTTCCGCGGCGCACGCACCAGCGCTGCCTACCCGGAACGCCGGCAGGGCACCGAGGGAAGCCGCCGCCCTCTGCCATGCCCGGGGACACCCCTGCCGGCTCCTCGCACCCGCCGTCCCGTCACACGACCCCGAGTCCTGGGGGGGGTGAACGGATGAGACCCACCCCCCCCCCCCGCCGCGGGACCCGGCCTCCCACAGGCCGCCCCCCGGACCCGCCGCCGCCGGAGCACTCACCTCGGGCTCCGCTGGGCTGACCTCCGCGGCGCCTCACCCGCGGCCGCGGGCGGGACGCGGCCCGGGCCCCGCCGCCTCCACCTTCCCCGCGGGGCCTCGGCGGCCCGGGGCGGGCGCAGGTCGCAGGCCCGCGGCGCCGGAGGCCGCCACAGCCCCGTAGCAACGGCAGCGGCGCCGGGCCCGCCCCGCGGCAGCGACCCCTGGCGGCGGGAGGTCCGCCCCGCCCCGAGGGAGCGGTAAATAAATCACTCGCTCATTAAAACCGCACTCCTGGAGGCGGCGTTCGAAGAAAGAGCTCAAACCAAAGCATTTCCACTCCAGAACCATTAGAAGTGGCTAAGATTGAGGCCATCCCAGTGATGACACCATACAGAGGGCAGCGCACTCCCGCTCCCTTTCCCTCGCACATCAATGCCAACAGCGGAGCAGCTCCCTCCCCGGTCAATGCCAACAGAGGAGCAGCTCCCTCACCCCGCTCACCGCAGCAATAACCACAAGAAGAAGTAAAATGTGAAAGTGCTGCAGAGCGCAAAATATTTTATTCAAGGATTTACAGTGTCAAATCTTACACTTAGGAAAGAGCCGCTCCCCGCACAGAGGAAGCCTTCGTCAAGGAAGTTGGTTGGCAGTCTCTACTGAAAGGAGAGCACAATCAGCAGCCTGGCCGGGCTAGAGGAAAGCCAAGCGTCTGCCTAGGTTTTGATTATAGAAAAGTAAACCACACTGACTGCTGCTGCCCACGGCTGGAGTATGGACCACTATGCAAAGGTTTCTAATCCCCCCCAAACAGCGTTTGACTTCAGCTACGTACAAACCTTTTAGGACACATGTAAGGCTATTGAGAGCTCAGAAAGGTGGCATTATTCAGGAAAAGAAAAGAGAAAACTATGGGGGACTGACACTGGCAATTTCACATTCACGTTATTTCTACTCAGGGGCAGAAATTCAAGTAAAATCAAAGAGTTTGGTGGCAAGTTCTAAATAAAATATGGCCTAATGATTTAATAAATATTTAAAGTTTATTTCTCTCTTTGCAGATAATTCAGATTCTTCAGTGAATATGAATGTTGCAATATCATGGTTTGCAAGATTTCCTATATTAAACCTAAAGACTTTAAAGTCCTTCAGTAGAGGTCTAATCCGTCTACTTTTAGTATGTTTGAAATTCAGCTGTTAGCTACTTCAGACCTTGGTTATTTTAGTAATGGAAATTCAAGAACAGAGTATTACACTGATTCTGGCACTCGACAGGAAAAGAAACTTAACTTTCAAGCTGTTACCACCTCAATTGCACAGTGCCAGCAGTTTGAGAGAAAGCAAGTAACCGTATTGCACTTAAAACCACTCACTCATCAAATAGTACAGCATTGGCTATTATACAGAGAGCTTCTGCCCCACTATACAATTTGCTTTACAAGTAGTCTAAACCACAAACTACATACAGACTAGGTAAGATCCAAATCAAATTAGCATTAGATTACAGTCACAGTTTTCATTCCATACAGGTCAATTTATTTGGATGAGCTGTGGCCCCCTCCCTGCTCCAAAGAACCAACAAGCACCAGGTGTTTCCCAGAGGAACATCTCCAATGTCTCACACTGGGAAACCCAGCCCTGTTGGGTGAGTGTTACAATTGTGCATGGTCCTCTTTAAGGCCACAGAGTGTTACAATGTGGACATGGTTTTCCCCCACTGGGAGGGGAAGCATCCTTCAGACATTAAGGAATCCCTGAAACTCTGCCTTCCAAGGTCACACTCATAGGTTTCAAACAAACTCATGGAATAAATTGCCTATGCAATTTACAAATAGTTTTTGTAACAGACAGCAACTATTTCCTCCCTCGTATCTATTCTTTATCTCAGCAAAGCTATTTCTAGCCAGGTTTGTAAAAAGGGAAAGTTACACACATTTCATGTTTGGTAATGGTTTGCGTAGATGAGGTGCAAGCAGGGAGACCCATGAAATAATCACCCATCATTCAATCTCTGTCATGCCACCTGCAGCCAGTACTGATACCACATGCCGTAATTGAATAGTTCTTTGCATACTCAGAACACGAGTGAGAATTCCAAACACAAAGCCATTGCATTCTACTTTAATGTTAATGTTGGATACTTCCTCTGTCCAATTCTTCCCGGTCTTGAACTTCCAGTGACTGCGGGAGACTGAAAAAGGAGAACAGGAATAAAAAGTGCTCTGTAAAAGCTCATACTGGAGACAAAACACAAAGTTGGCACTGAAATTTGGAACACAAACCCATTAAATGGGTGCTAGACTGGTCTGCAAACACTTTTAACACTACATGCAACAGGCAGAACTAAACTAGCAAAACCAAGTGATGGCTTTCTACAACAGTTTTTGTTCAATGGTTTTGTTCAATTAAAGACAAGGCCTTTACTCACTTGTGCAAACTGAGAAGGATTGTAGAAGGGAACCGCTCCTGCTGAAGGTCCTCCCGCAGGCGGCACAGCAGCAGGCTAGGAAGCAGATAATACTGACGTTACCAACTGCAGAGCTCCCCCCTGCCTCTCAGATGTGGTTTGCTTGTCATACAGAGCAGATATCCACAGTACTAATGCCAACAGTATGGGCAGCGCAGCATTTGCAACAACTGCAAAAGTGCTGGTACAGTTTGCATCCAGATCTTAAGTATCACTTGCTTAATGTAGGAACTGGCAAAACAACGTCACATGCACAAACTGTAAATAGCTCTGAAAATCCAAAGCATGCAAAACCAAAACAAGACACCCGTGTGGCTTCACTGAATTAGTACCTTCTGCTTTTGTTAGTACACCTGAGGGCTTGCCCCAAAAGAAACATTCTACGTTGAGTTTTGCTTTACTTAGAAATATCAGAAAGAGTTTGTGTCACCCCTTTATGGTGACCCCGCAGCACTGGAACTCAAAGCAGAGATGAAGCATTCCTTTAATTCCTACAGGGGCTTTTCCAGACGAAACAGGTATTGGTGTTATTCCCAATTGGAGGCTGGCAGCAGCAGGATGACAAGGTTTTGCTTGGGTGAGGCTTTTTAGGAGGGCTTTTTTGTTGTTGGTTTTGGTTTGGGGTTTTTGTTTGTTTAAAATCAACTGACAACTTTGGTGTCCCAGGAAAGAGCTGATCAAAATGACTGAGTCTCTTAGGAACAGGAACATAAAGAGCATGCCCGGATTACATGCATTCTCATAGATACAAACAACTCTGAAGATCCTGTTTGAGTGTTAAAAGGAACACTACATCATTAATTACTTGTGATGTTATTGTGGTGAAATGAGAAGAGGCGAAAACGACTTAACAGCAGCATTAGCATGTGAGCAAATGCAAAATAAAAGGGAGGGGGGAAGTAAATAAGTGAACATAAATGAGAATGGCCAGCCACATGTACCTGATTAAAATGCTGGCTTACTTCACGTGATAATGAACTCATTGAACTAGAGCGCGAAAGCTACAAAACAGCAAGAACACACAAATACAAAAAAACACAAATAAAAAAGTCGTCATGCATGTCACTGCCCCAAGCTTTCAGTTGTTTTATTTCAGTTTCAAAGTCTCTGCCAAAGGTTAAACCAACTTCGAGTTAAAACAACAAAATAAAATGTAAAGCCAGAAGTTAGTTTAAATCAAAAGGGCTTCCTAAAGCACATTATGTAGCTATAGAAAACATTTAGTAGGAACAAAGGCAGTGTTACTCTGCCTGGCACATAGCAATCTATTCTCTTTGTCGTGTCTTGCTCTCAGTATTAGTGAAATTATATGCATGCACGGAGGCAAGAAGAGATCCTCACACTGCTATTGGCATTTTACACTGAAAAAGGTTTGTCAGAGTCCGACTGCACCACATGTAAGACACAGAGGTGAACTTCCTATAGGGGCTTAGAGTTCTTGTCTGTACAGTTTTGGAGGCAGTCACATGATTCCATCTCAGCTAGTCATCAGCAACTGCATCAGTGACTTGTTGGTTGGCCCATGATAAATCCACTACAAATTAATGGTTAAAATATGCTTCAGAAGTCATCAGCTAGCTACTGTGAATTAAGCCTTACCTCGCCTGACTGGGAGCCGTCGGGGTTAGCAACAGGAAGCCCAGATCCAGGAGGAAGGATTGCAGGGTTTAAGTACTAAAGAAAAACAATGCACTTCTGTTTATCTTTATTACTATGACACTATCTCAACATTTCTGCTGTTTTGATGCAGATATGTTCTCTGGTCCCTCTCCTGACACATACTGCTCCCATAGACATAGGAAGCAACTCTTCATGGGCTTCCCACTTCCATTTCTCTTGTACTTCCCTTCTCCAGTTCTTTAATTAAAATGCTATAAACAAACATCATCCCTATAGCACCATGTTTTGTGACCATGAAACTACTACTCAGACTCATGAGGGCTTTTTAACCAGAAGCTTGAACTACATGTATAAGACATTCCTTCTAACCCACCTCTGGTTCCACAGTAGCAGCAGGATCTGTGCTGGTTTGATTTGCAGCTGGTGCATGTTCTGCTGCACCACTCCCTTCCGTTGGCTGGGGTTCCCCTGGAACTACAAAGGAAATGGGATTTAGCCAAACACACCATACCAGGGTGCTTGATTTCACAGAATGAGAAGCAGGAACATCAGCAGAAATGAGCTTCTACAATATCAATCTTCCCCCAGGAAAAAAGTCATTTAAAGAAGTAAACTCCCAAGTTTACTGACCCGTCTGTTTCACTGCACTTCTTGGACTGATTCTGTTTCTAAACCAAACTGGAGTTAATAAGATTGAACATACATAATGCTTAACAAAGGCTACATAATACACACACTCAAAAGTGACATAGATAACCACATAACCATAGAAAACCACACACCTGAGTTTGGAACAAATATATTCGCAGGAATTGGCATTGGTGCCAAGGGGGCAAACAGGTCTGATGGTGCTGGAAGAGCACCACTCGACTTGGTTCCACCTGGATTCAGGACATCAACATAACGAGCTCTGCTTCTGGCTAAAACAGAAAAATCCAGAAATAACAGAGGTAAGCCTCATGTCAGCCATCCCTGTGTCTATCTTCAACAGTCTGCTGGTTAAACCACATTTCAGAATCAGAAAACAGCGCTCCAGAGATACAAACAGTAATACCCAAGTCATGACACAGCTGTGACAACAATCACAGTGCAGAAGCTAGGCACAAGCAAGGCCAGCAGCAGCCACAGCTCCATGACATCACTGAGTTTGCCAGCTGTTCCCTGACCACTCCAGAAAAGCTGAGACTTCTGCCTTCATGTTTTACGCAAGAGAAAATCTGAAGTCTTCCACGCTTGGAGCATCACTGTTGCGTGTTACCTGCTTTCCTGGAGAACATGTTGACAGGGGCACCAGGAGGGCCTCCAGGTCCGCCTCCAGGTCCAGGTGGAGCAGCCTGGGGAACTTTAGGAAATCCTGTTGGAGGTGGTGGTGGAGGTTTGCTCTGCAGAGAACAAAAAAATCTACATCATCATTGACCAAGAGTTTTAAACAAAGTACCCATCTGACTTCCCTTCTTACTCCAGAGCACACAAAATAGACATACATCCTGTATGTCTATTCCTCATCTTCAATCTAATAACTAGTATCAAGGCATTACTACAACTCATCTATGCTCGCTTTGAAAGGAAACAAGTGGCTCTTGCCATTTGTGTTTTGAGAGAGATCCTTGAATGACAAGGATGGTCAGGACGTGTGACTTTCTTTGCTACACAATGCATTACATTTTCAGAAGTACAGACTCTTCTTCCTACTTTTTCCCCCTACATTCTGTCTGGAGCAAATCAATTAAGAAGCAACTGTCCAGGTGAGTCCAACCTCTATGAAGAGATACACAGGGCAAAGTTTAAAGCAAACTCCATTGTAAATTCAATCACAGTTACTAAATCCACATCAGCAACTGAAGATACAAATGGTTCCATATGGACGTAGACTGCAAGAACATGTAACCTGATGCACATTTTAATCCAAATTCAGTAAAAGGCATCTTTTAAGAGCCAATAACAGATTAAAGAAGATTGGGGGATGGTTCAGATTGCAGTTTTCCACTTGATCAAATAATGAGTACTCAGATTTTTACCTCTTCTTCTGGCTCATCCAGATTAACCCAGCGTTGTTTCTGTTCATCCCAAACAATCTACAAGAAAATCACAGTCAAGGATTAGGAGACCAAACTCAGCTGTTAAGCACCCCCTACCTCCCCCAAAAAAGGGACTTTTTTTAACAGCCTGTCTTGGAATAAGCAGAATCTATTTGCACACATCTATTTGCTTGTCAAAACAACGTTCATCTGTCATCCAGGAAACCCTTTTGAACCAACTAAAACGTATAAAGGCTTCTGTGATTTAGGGGCCTTACTGATTTGTTCTTGTCATCTGGAAGGTGAGCTTCATTCTTTCCTTTTCCCATCAGCCAGTGAAACCAGGTTGCACCAGTCTATAAATAAATGCCTCTACTCAGTTAATTCTCTCAAGACTGTCTTTACAAGCAGATTAAAAGAAACATCCATGCAACAATTCATTTTCTGCTAAGGACTTCAACTCCGAGCCAGAGTTGCACCTAATAAATAGCAAGCTGTTCAGTCAAGACTTCTTAAATCAGTACCCAGAGCAGGAGCTGCCACATGCACTAACATATCCCCTCCAGCTACAGGTACTTTCTTAGTTTACCTTTCTAGGTGCTGCCTCCTTTTTTGTTTCCTTTTTAGTCTCTTTCCCTACAGGAACAGAGGGAGGAGGAGAAGGCTGTTTTGCTGCAGAGTTGGATCTCTCTTGTCCCACAGAATGAGCAGAGGACTCTGAAGTAGTTCGGGATCTCTGCCCATAGCCCTGTATTACAAATATACAGGAAAGTACAAAGTGGTCACTGCTGAAGCAATGGGTCAAGGGATTAAATATAAATTCACTATACAAATCCCTCCTTTGAAAAAAATTAATAGGAAGAGATATAAAAGCAGATAAAAAGACATAAACCCCAAACATAAATAAAAAGGAAGACTTAGTGAAAGAAGCAGCCTGCTTGTGGCATACGATACGTGCTGAAGACTGAGATGCAGATCTGGATCTTCGTCCTGGTGCCTGGTTAGATACAAAGCCAGGACATGCATAAGCAGCAAGCAGCTAAATATCTGACACAACATCCACTTGTTATCAAGAATTCCCACACAATTAAAGATATTCAAGCTGGTTACTGGGGTACTTTTATCTCCTCTGACATATAGGAGGAGGTGCAGAAAAAGAGGTGAAGTCTGCCCAAGCAATTGCACTATCATGGAACTGGCCCATTAAAGAGAGTTAAATCAGGGCATTGCTGTGCAGGCCAACCAGCCCACAAGAGGAAAAACACAACAAGCTGCACCAGGGAGTGGCTGCTGCCTTTTCCCCCCCTCCAACATTGGATTGTTCTTCTAATGTTTGTACAGCAACTCAAGCATAAAAAACCCACATTCACTGTTTCTTCTATAAGCATGGTCAATTTCTAGTTAAAAAGTCTCTTCATCCTTTATCAGTTGCCGTATGTATCCCTATTAAAAATGTTAAAACTAAACTGACTTCCCAGGAGACACCAACTTCAGTGATACCTAAACAGTGAAAATACTATATACTTGAAAAAGGGGGCTGGGATAAGACACCTTCCACATTTCCAGTCACTACAAGTATGCTTTTGAAACAGTCACAGAACTGTTCTTTAGGGCCTCATTTGCTGATGTATGCTACGAGTTCTTCTGGCTATGAAGAACCATTCTGGGAGGTGGGAGAGGAAGGCAGAGAAAGATAAATGAAACCCCTTAGACAGCAGCCTGATATCCCCCCTCCACCTCTGCTAAATTGTAACTATTTTTAGAGAAGTTATGACTAAGTTTCGTCCACTAGCTCACTTTTTTATTCTACTGAAGGGAAAGGACAGTGGGAAGGAAAAACCAAGCTTCAAGTATTGTTGCAGAGCAAGACAGACCCCCAGTGTATGCTTGTGTTTGCAAAGATCTGCCGTGCAGCTGACACTTGCTCAAGAGATGTAGGAAACACAGATACCATGCTAGCCATCCTGCCATAGAAATCCTCCTCTCTCTGGTCAGGGAAAGAGTTCTGCGCAGGAAACTCGGGGGCAATTCTCTGCATTCCTTAAAAAATAAATGAGATTATGTTAGTGGGGAACAGAACAACAAAGAGGCCCCCAAACCCTACAACACCTTTAACCAAAGTTTTCACTAGTTAAGAGTTTTGTGCTAGGAAGAACCTGGCCTTTTAAAGAACATGAACTGTAGTTGCTGTAATTTTGCCTTTTCTCCACTGCATGAATATGAAGTTTGTTTTAAATAGGTCAGGGCAGGCTGAGGGATGTAATATGCTCAATATGGAACAGTTTGAGGTTCTTCACGTCTCTAACGCAGCTCTGCCAAACTTGTGTGTGCCTGCTGCCTTCACAGGCTCCGTTGTCACCGAATTAAAACTTATCAGGGTTGCAGGAGCTGATGTCCAAGGCAGAAATTCCTTAGACTCCAGTCACAGACAGAACTGCCAAGCACAGTGCACTCAGGGTTAAATCCCTAGCCTGCTGAGTCTGGCCTCTCTTTTAAACTAAGCCAAATAAGCAGAATGAATAGTGAAATTCTCCACAGATATTTCTGTGCCATTACACGGTGGGTTTCGATTTCATTGCAAGACTTAACTTGCTGTTTTCTACATATTGAGATATTTGACATTCCCCAAAATACTTCATTCCCCTGATAAGGAAGGAAAGCTGTCTACTGATACCACAGACCTGTTTCCAGGTTTGTCTGCTCTTCCGACCGTGGCTCAATTTCTTGCGGAGGCCCTCCTGGTGGTACTGCTGACCCCAAATACAGTGGTGATGGTTCAGTTCCAGACGGATTTGAGAATCCTGAAGGTGCAAAGCCAGGTCCTGGACCAACAGACTGAGAAGCCACTGGATAGAAAGGGACACTTTGGACAGCTTCCTGGTCACCAGGAGGAATCACAGCAGCTGATCCATCAAGGTCAGCCTGAGGTACTGCAGCACAAAATAGAAACATTAAGAGTTACAACTAAAATTCCAGACTGTGAACCTTTTACTGAAAGGGTACAATGCAGAAGTGAAATCTCATTGTTTCTGCCACCCTCTTAAGTGGTTTCTATTCCAGAAACCTGAAAGGTTTATTTTCTGTCATGCAGAAGGATACAAAGCACTAACCTGAAGGCATGAGCTGCACACTTTGCATCTGTTGAGCCACATTGGGTAGTAAGGATGCTAACAATGCATTTTCAGCACCTGGACCCACTTCACGGCCAGCTCCTGCTCCATCACATTGACTAGCACGGTCTAATTCAGAGTTTGGTGTACTACAGGCATATGGTGGTGGGGTGGATCTGTCCATGTTATTAGCTATCGCACCCTCCTGCACAAAAAACCCAAGATATTGTTAACATTAAGTTCATAACCAAGGGAACATAGAGCAAAGGAAATCTCACTTGCACTTTATGACATTAATATATCATCAGGTCACTTCTCATGCTTCTGTACTTAGTAGTACGAACAAAGCCATTTGAAAAAGTGATTTACGCTAGCCCTCAAAAGAGGAATTCATTTCAAAAAGCACATTCTATACCTTGATCTGTCCATTCACATGTCGAAGCGTTACTAACCACGAAGGTTCAATAAAAGATTCCTGTTCTGGCTTTTCTTTAATCTGTGGGTCAAAGAGGCGCAGCTGGGATGACATCTAGAGAACGGAATCATTGGAGACTTTAAATCAACCAGCCAACAAAAGGCTATCTCAGCCAGAGCTTACCACCTACAATGCAAACGCACCAGTACTTAATTGTCCCTGTGTTACCTGGATTAGCTGGTCAATAAGTACAGGTGAATAGTAATGTGGGTCTTTCAGGACTGTTCTGGAAATCACTTCACAGTAATGGAAAGCCTGAGCAGCAAGTCCCATTTCAGCTAGTCGGCAAGCATAGATGAATTTAAAAACCTATGGAATGCAAGCAGGTGAAATACACCAAGTGAGCAGAACATTCACAGAAGTATTGAACGAAAGGCAGTTTGCCATTCTAGTTACAAGCTCAGAAATCCCATTATCCACCTATGCTAGGTAGGAAAAAAAATTTAGGGAAAAAGAATTCTCCTCTTGCACCCAATGTATCCAGCAGAAGTTTTTTATTTGACTACAGCCAGCACCAACAAGTTCTGATGCATTTTTCTATTGGAATATAGAATTACAGTAACAAAATTAAAAATAAACAAGCTCAGGATGCACAGATGACAAAAATTAAGAGAAGATTTAAAGGAAAAACAGGAAAAAGCTTTCTTGCACTATGTCATCCACAAACATTTCATGTTACAATGGAGAAAAGTATTTGCTATGATTACAGCACATGAGAGATAGAAACCTCCCATTAAACCTGCCAGAATAAAAGCAACTAAAAAAGACACAGCTCCTCACCTGGAAGTTGGGCAGGCAGCCAGGCTGAGTTCCCAGGGACTGCGCGTACTCATAGGCTTCTGTTCTCTGAATGGCTTCGTTGGTGGCAAACTTAAAAAATGGCAAGCTATTCAGGAATGGGAGAGGAAAAACACCAGTTAGCATTCAGATGATGCATGCTGACAACAGATACAGACCGGGCAATCAGAAACAAAGTCAGAAACACAGCTCTGCAGACACACAGTATCAAACAAGGACAGGGCATCAGAGTTATCTCAAAGCCAGCTGTGGATAGCAGTGATAAGGGGACCAAAGCAACTCAGTCTCTCAAGCCATTATTCTTTCATTTTTTGCATCTAAAAAATCATGGTTTTAAACAAAAGAGAAAGACAAACCTATGGTTTGATCCAATCAGGGCAAGCTTTGTTGTCTTCCTTGTGTAAACTCCAAAACCAACTTGGGCCATAAGGTAACAAAAATGAGCAGCATCCAGCAGGCCTTTTGAAGCTGCAGAGAAATAAGTGACATGATCAGGGTATTTCCTCTCAATGGCACACTGTCATTGAGTCTCCCATATTGGTTTGGCTTTGCATCCAAGTACCTTCCCAATAGAGACACACCCGCATCAAACTGCTCCCCTTTACATTTTACACAGCAATTGCTTGTTTTCAAGAAAACAAGCTGAGTAATTAAAGCTTTCAGAAAGCTTTTCCTTCAGCCATCACCCTGTTCATTCCCCAAGAGTTACCAAGAGTGTCTCCCATGGTAGCAATGGTCCTGGATTCCAAGTCCACGTCATTGGTCAAGTTGGATAACACCATTGCTAGATGAGGCCTCCAGTCTCCCCATTTCTCATCTCCACAGCACTAAAATTAGAAGAATTACTTAGTCAAATCAGTGACTGGAGCTCTGCATGGGTAAGTGCTTCAACCTAAAAAGGACCAAAACAACTTATCTGACATTCTAGGAAAAGCAGAGATTGCTGTTGTGAACTACTCACTGCTGCAACAACTCAGTCTCAACTGCAGCTCACACTTGAATCTTACCGTGGATGCAGCTGGCATCCTTCCAGACATGAGCTGGTAAACAGTCTGCAGAGGGTCATTAATTGGGAGGCTGTTGGCAAATCTACAGAGACATTACACAGAAAAACAAAACACAAAAGCATGGGTAAGCAGTTAAAATGTACTTGAACATTCGGCGGCAGTGAATCTAGCTTAGTTTAACAGAAGGAAGTCCCATCTGAAAATACTACACTGAATAAGCAATTGCCCAGAGGATAATGTTCAAAAGCAAAAGATCACTAGTTAACTGGATCTGCCCTCTGATACAGGCCAGTCCAAATGAAGAAAAACCTCAGGATTCCCCCCCAGCCAGCTGACCAGACTTAGTACATGATTTCACAAGCTCAGGAAGCTGACAGAATGTTTTCCTGTCTACAGCATGCACAGAGACATCTACTTCTCACACACAAGGAGAATGAAGGGTACAACAGAGTTCCTTGGCTTTAACAAAGCTGGCAGATGGGATTTTGCAGTTTTTTCAAAGCCTGACTAGCAGCATCTCTTAAGGAAGCCCACGACGACACTGTTCAAATATCCCTTAAATGGAAAAAGTGGCATAGAATAACTTCTCGGGTTTTAGTTTATGGCCAGAAGGCTCCAGACTGAAAAGTAACAGATAACAATTGAATGTACAGGTAAAATTAAAGCTTAATTCTTGTATAAGCTACTAAGGATAACTTATCATTTTGCCATTAAGATTTCTCAGCACCAGGTCTCTCTACCTTATTAGCAGAATAAGTCACATTGTACTAATCAACAAGCAAAACAGTACCTGGTCATAACTCTTGCATGTGTCCTGCTGTCCATTTTGCTGGCAAGTAGCAGAGCATGACCCCACAAACCATGTTTCATGGCAGACTCCAAAGCATCCTAATGAACATAGAAATCAGTTTCCTGGAAACTGTTTAACATACCATTCAGATGAATGAATGAATGCTTTACAGTAGCACTTGGTGACTTTGTTTAGATCAGATGTTAATATACAAATATAATTGTTTTATATTATAAACTGTAGGGCATAACGTTTTCCATATCAGCATAGTTCAGTGCTATGAAATATTCTGTTCACTGCAAGTGGCAAAAATTATTTTAACTGATGCCTCGAGCTTTAAGATCTGTGACAAATAAGTAAACAAAATTAGACAGGTGCAGATTTGGAACACCAGTACAAGCGCTCACCTTCTTGCGGCCATAAAGCAACAACTCTCTGAATCTCTCTGTCTCTTTCTCAAGACTGTCAAGAGTGGTTAGAAGATTATCAGTAAGAAACGAGAGCTGGGCTTCACCAGATTCCTCTTCCACTTGTTCCAAAGCCTCGTTAGTGAAATCAATCAGATTTGCCTCATTAGGGGACTTCCCAGGAAGCCGCACTGTTTTATGATCTCGGAGCAGAAGTTCTGCCAGGTCTGTTCCCACAACAGTCTGCACACGTAGAGAGAACACGCAGAAGAATCTGCTATTTCAACACTGCCTTCATTTTAGTTGTCATTTCAACGACGATATGTGACTGTCACCCCTGAGCATCCAGGGACAAGTGGCCAGTTTACCTGCCCCATCAACCCATGAACTATTCCGAGATAAGCCTCTCTACACACATCACTATCTTTTACATAAACACCACTTTGTGTATAAACTATTTCAGGATAGGTAACAATTCAAGCAGTGAGACATACCCCGTTATGCCGGCACAGCAGGACAATGAAGTCCCAGAGCAGACTTGCAGATTCTTTGTCAATTAAGTTCTCATTCTTAAAGCACTTTGCAGCTTTATTTTGTGCAAAATTAATAACATCCACTTTGTGGGTGTCATCCCTGAAAACAAAGAGAACAGGGCAAAAGGAAGAAAAAAGCTTTAATGAGAGAAAAGTCAAGACTGAGATCATAACTGCGATTAGTGTGAGGAGCAAACTTAAAGATCATGTCTTATTTAAGCACACGAAAAGCCACCAATATTTGAAGTCAGGTTAAGTCCTGTAATTTACAGACAAGTGATCAATGAAGAAATGAATCCTGAAATCTCTAAGAACATACTTAGCCAGAGGACCAGGAAATGCTCTCATCTCTTCTTGCTCTGGAGAATGTTGCAACACAGTCTAAAACACAAACACAATCCGTAAGAAATCCTTATAACTATGAATTTTGCTTTTAAGCAGTAAAACTCCCAAATCTGAACATAAGCCACAGTGTAAGCAAGCCTGTATCCACCACCTCCCTTTTTAACTCTAAACTTTACCTCCATACTGTGTATCTCAACCACAGCTGGCTGTCCTTCTGAAGGCAGGTTTGGCAGCACTTTGATTAAGAAGCCGCCAGGACCAAACCTGGCACAGATATGAGGCACTGAGAATTTCTCGGGTGTTGAGGGCCTTAAAGGTGCTGAAACGGGAAGAAACGATAAAGTAAGAACCAGCAGCCTGTCTTGCAACTAAGTAAACTTGCTGATGTATTTATCCAAACCAATAACCCTGCAGCACTGGCGGAAAACCCCTGCCACTCAATTTGGCAGAACTTTATACGCAACAATCAGTTCCACTATAGCCCCAAAGATCTTCTGAAGATTTGCAACAAGAACAAAACTGAACTACAGAACTTGAAAATCCACTTATTTTGTCAATGTAGGGGCTTTATTTGTATCAGACACATTTCCATGATGTCTGTACAAGTACACAATGCAACTTCAAAGAGCTAATGATGTACTTCAACATACTCTGCAAAAGCTTTCCCAGAGAAAACAGTGTTTTGCTCCACACCAAAAGGGCAAGAAGAAACTATGGGAAAATCTGAAGTTTAAGCTAAACTTTATAACCATTCCCCATGAAGCACAAGCAGTATAGTTAAAAACCTAAGAAGACATTTTCAAATGGAAGTATGCAGTATTTAACAGCAAACACTGCGTAGCTACAACTGTTCTGTGATATACCCAGGTTTCAATAAGCAAGTTATCCTTACACTGGAAAAGGAACAGAACTTTGTCCACATGTATTTGCGTACATACACTGTGAATCAGCCTTTTTGTCCTGTTAACAGGTTCACTGAACACATGAAAGGCATTTCGTACACTGCATACAATAATCAACATTTACAGCAGTGTAAATTACTAACGGTAGACAACCTCACAAGCCCACACCCTCCCTCCTCCTTCCCCAGCGGTGCCAGTACCTTGTTCCACTGCTGACCATCCAGTTTCAGGTGGGTAGCCATAATCTGTAAAAGGCTGTTGTCCATCAAAGGTGGGAGCATATCCACCATAGGGATAATCTGCATGGAGTGACGCTGCCTGCGCAGTTTCATATGTATTAGCCGTTAGATCATGATTACTTCTATGCAGCTGGCTCTAAATAGATCATATTAGTAACTGTTAGCAGGGAGCATGAAGTCACAGAGCAAGCAATACTGCAAGCATGAGTCAAGGGAGTGAGCGTGTCCCCCCTCTGGATTTGATTCTTCACACTGCTCATAAACCAGGCTTCCTACATCTCTGCTTTGGAGGAAGCTCTCCAGCAATCCACCCGCAGCAACAGGCCAGGAAAGTTAATTTGTATCTCCATGTCCTCCCGCAGTGTTTCACTACCATTTGGTCTGCTCACATCCAAGTACTTAGAGTTCTCTCACAATGGAATGTCAATATGCTTGTGTGAAGAACAACATTACAGAACGAGTTACAAGTGTTGCTGTATCAGCAGCTACTGATCAGAGGCAACATTCACTTCTGCTGTAACACTGACAGAAAATCCCAACTGATTAAGCCTGATGAATGCCTGAATGACTTCAGGTGCCTACAGATAAATGCCTAAATGATCTCCAATACTACTTCCAATATTAATGAATTTGCATTCAGACTGGAAAACCACCTAAATCTTCCAGGAAACATCATGAACCGACACGAGACTACAGCTACAACGACACATTCCAGTAGCAAAGACTGTACTCCAAAAGCTACCCAAATATTCTGTGCTTTTCAGGTATTGTACTTATGGCATGAGTAGATGAGTTATCAGTTAGATTCGGGTTTTGCTTTTACAGTCAAAATAGCATCATCCAAAGAGAGAGTTAGTCTTTTAGCAGATCCCAAGTTCAGTAATAGCATTCATGCTTGTGATGTGAAAATCAACATAACACAAAGCCAGGCACATCAACTACATCCAAGCACAGTAAGGGCAAAGTTCTCACAAACAGCAAATGGATTCAGCAGAGGAAATTTTCCATTTCTCTGTGTGTGGCAACTTGCATAGCTGAGTGCTGATTTTGGTTAAAGTTCTCTTGACAACTGTGATAAATATTAAGTTCAAAACTCTGTTACAAAACAGCCTTAACTTCAAGACTGAAAGTTTTCAAAATGCATTTCCCCCCCAAGCTACACCCAGCAATATTTCCATAGTTCTCATGTTTCACCCCCCCTAAACAGAGAAAGACCCAGCTCAGTTGAAAGAATACTTGATGCAACCATCTGAAACTCACTTGCTGAGGGCGAGAGCTGAAACTACTCTGGTGACTGGGAACGCTGCGGGAGCTCCGCAGACTGCGGCCAGAATGCTCACTGTGCACACTGCGCCTGTCAAACGCATCACCGTAAGGATCTCGATGGGGTTCAGATTCATCATCAAAGCTTCCAGTAAAACGAGGGTCATATCTCCAGTTATCATCATATCGGTCATGTCTGGAGAGAAAAGAAACATATATCCCAAAATGAACAGAGACACCTATATCCCCGAGGGAAGTGACTTCACCGTGCACTTCAGAAGAAAGCTGTACCTAACTCCAGCAGAGCTTTGAGATTATTTCCTAGACTGAGATTATTACAGTAAAAAACCCTGATATTTCTTCAAGAATACCCAGAATATACAAGATCAAACTGACATCCTAGAAGAGACTTGAGTGTGAAAACCCACAAGATATTCACCCATCTGAAAACAAGTCCTACTCCTCAAATCCTTTTCTTGGCTGACATGACAACTCATCTGTCTTCCTCAATAGCCTATATTAAAGCTAAAGAAAGGAGTAGCAAATGTATCTGCAATATTGCTTTTCAGTACCCTGTTACAGGATGCATCTGCATTCCTAGACAATATTGAGAGGATTTTACTTAAAGCTACATGATACCACAAAATCCTGATGCCTGATACAACTATCACAACAGTTCATAACTTCTGAAGGCTTTGGGGCAGATCTTCAGCAAATAAAGCCATATTTCTGTTAGTGCACAAGCAAAGCCTCAGCCTTTGCATGAACACTTATTATCATAACTTCATTTTCTGCTGACACATTTGACTGTGGGGGACTCAGCCCTCAAGAAGCCAATACCAGATTCTCCACCTTCACTTGGACACACATGCTAGTTCTCTGATAACCATCAGCACCTAGGCTTGTGCTGCCCAAGATCTGGAAAGAGCACTGAGAACACGGATCGAATGGACAAACCTGCTTCCATATGGATATGCTTCTCTCTTCTGGTAAAGGTTGTGTTCAGCATCATACCAATACCTCTGATCATAGCTTCTAGGATCTCTGTACCTGGGATCATACGCTGATGAGTAACGTTCCCAGAGACTTGGATCTTTGGGAAATAAGAAGACATTATTTAGCTAGTGGAAGCTATTGCCTATAACCTTTTCCTACTCCTCTCTCTTTAATAACATGATAAGTAGATTAACACTTTTGAAGGGACAGCATTCACCAGCAGTTCTAACAACTTTAAACTTGATCATAACACGGTAACTCAACAAGTATTAACAGAATCTTTGTGATCAGTCTCCAGGGCACTGTGCCAAATGCCTTGGGATGCGGACAGATGTTGCTTTAAACCCTCCCAGGGACCATACAAGTAATTATTTGCAGATTAGCAAGGCCAGAATGTTTCTGTGAGGAGAGAACAGATCATCATGAAGACACCAAATTCAAATCACGAGTCAATTCCTGGTTACACCCACCTAGAATTTACTTTCCAAATCTGGCTGCAGGTTACATACCAAGGATACACCTCAGTGAACGACAGGCTTGCAACACACTGAAGAAAACTACTCTGTAGACTCAGAGCAATGGGCTCTCACAACAGAAAGCACAATGAAGGCTGGGAGTGAGGAAAAAAACTTACTTTGTTTTCTGTTTACTGCTTCTACTGAATAAAACTCAGGAAGGATGGCACAGCACTAAGAACTGAGGCAAGTCCAAAGATCAGTTTTCAGCATGTATAACCTCATTCTTGCTGGTTGTGGAAAGTACATCAGCTTTATTAATATGGAAAAATATAATAATTCTCTGATCTTAAAGTTCCTTTTCTCTATAACTTTTTGTTAAAACCTGCGATTTTCTATAGAAAAAAATCAGAGTTCACTTTGAGACATTACCTCCATAATCATATGAGTTTGGGTAATAGCCCAGGTAATAATCACTCCATCCACTTTTGGTATAATAATCTTCAGCATACCCTTGCCTGAAAGAAAAGGCACAAGTATGAAAAATTATTATTCCTCTTCAGCCTCTTTTGAAGTCAGCAGGAGATACAAAGAACCATGTGCCACAAGTGATTAGGTATGGAATGTCATTTTTAGGACCATCCCACAATTATGAAAAAGGCTAGAAGATGAATGTTAAATGAAAAATATAGTGTGTCCACCTGTATGTACATGTACACATATTTGTATCTATACACGTGTATATTCTCACACACACATACATGCACAGGAGGTAAAGATACATAATGTGGAACAATAGGAACTTTCATGCTCCTCTACAGCTGATCATATAACTGATAGTACAAACTCCAAAGCAGCCAAGCAAGCCAAGAGACGCTCCTCCCTGGAACAGGTGGGAAGTTTGCTAACACAGCACCTGCCTCTGCAGAGGAGGAGATGTGATCTTATCAGATCAGGTTTATCCACCCAAACAATCTGCTCGGTCTCCTGCAGACAGATACTATTCCCCTCCCCAAACAGGGTTTCCAAAGCTGCATTAACACTGGCACATACAGGGCAACTTTGAGACACGCTATCACTGACTCTGCCACTCCCAGGCTCTGCTGCCCTGCAGAGCTCTACCACAGTCCACATCCACCTGCACTGTCACATCTCACCTCAACACACACTGACAGAGCTGCTCCTAACAGGCTTTGATCTGCCCGGTGCCACCTACAGGCATTTTAACCTCTTATAAAAATAGTACATAAGAAGAATAGGCACCAGGAAGTGCTACTGGAGGTTATTATCTCATTACAAGATCTCACAGTGCACTTAGATTCACTTCAGATGATGATAAAAAAGTTACCACATGCAGCCACTGGTATGTACTCCTCAAGGCCAACACACACTTCCTATAATCTTCTGGAGGTGGTAAGCAAAACGTACGTTTGATCTGAAGACTGCTCCATTAAGTGAGCTGCCAGTAACAACAGACAACTACTACAGAGAGTTTCATCATTTCCAGTCAAGTAACTGGGGTTCTCCCTTGGAAACCTGCAAACCCACCCACCAGGTAATGCAACAACAACATGTCATCATTAATCTGAAGTTCATACAGATCACTTTGGCAAAAGAAAGCAGCAAACCCTGGAAAGCAACTTGCTGCTTCTTGCTGGAGAAATAATACATTCCATTTCTGCTTTGTATTTAATACTTGCAAGTGGCATCTGAACACATTATTTCCCTCTCTCAAACTTTTTATTTTACTTAATCAGACAGACCAAGACTTTGAAGCTTTCCTGATTCACACACTACCCGCATCAAAACCTGTAGTGGAGTCAGTAGGTGGAACATGCCCACATAGCACCTTTACTACATAGAGTTTGGGAGTTTTGTGAGAAAGATGATCCACACACTCAAAGTAACCATCAGAGAGATTAATCTGGGGCAGAACCAGAATGTTTTCACTTGATTCATCATCTCTCAGAGCTAATCTCAGCACCAAGTCCATCACAGTGACCCTGCCTGGCAGAAATGCCAACAACCACCCAGAGAACTAAATGAAAGGAATAATAGGGTTTCAGCAACAGAAAAGACTGTGGAACCATATCCTTTTCAGACGTTGCATTTGATCCTGCTCATTCCTATGGCAGCACACAATGAGTTTTTGAACTTCCTCACTGAGGCTTATGCTACAAAACTTCAAGAGGCATCATTACACTCACTGCTTCAGGGTCTTTACTCTGATTTTACTTGATTTAGGAATCGCATACCTAGAAGAAGGCCTGCCAGAGCAGTGACTTGCCCTGGAACTAGGACGTTCAGGCTCAGGATACTGGTAACTCCCAGCCTCCATGTAAGCAGTGCTGCTGCTGTAATAGTGTCTGTACCGGGGGTCATACTGTCCGTAGGCATCCTCCTAGAAAAGAGATCGACACGTATGGGAGGAGGCTTCCCACGCCTGAGAATGAACCTTTAAACCAAACAAATCATCATCCACACCACAACTGTGGTACCTGGAAGGATGCAGATAACAGACTACAGTATAGCTTTCACTACCTGCTGCAGCAAGTGATATTTAAGTCTTTAACATGCTAAACTTCAGGGAAAATCATCATGCCTGGACCACAGGCAGCTCAACCACTGTGCTGGCCACTCTGCTAACCTGCCAATAATACAGGCAGCAGATGGGAACCAAATCTGAACTCCTGGGCAGGTAAAACGGTTACAACTGCCACTTCTTTCCAAAGAACCAAGCTGACATCTGTGCCAACTGGAACTGGTATAAGCAACTACTTCAAATTTTTATAATCTTTGTAATACAAGTCTTGTTACTGCTATCTGGATTTCCCCTACAATTAAATATTTAACATCAATGCTATACCGAATGCTGGTCACAACACAACTGTTTAAACTCATAATTCAAAGATGAAAATTACTAATACATGTGGAAGGGGGAAGAAGGGGAAAAAGAGAATTTACCATGTAATAAAGATGAGCTGCTGTTCTGGGGTCTGCAGGAGGATAAGGTGGCGGATATGGAGGCTGGTAAGGATCATAGGGATGTCTGTAGTAGTAGTAAGGATTCTGGGGTGGACTAAAGGCATCCTGGGGAGTCTGAGGCAGGGATGGACGCCGCAGGTCTTGTTGCATATTTGGCATTGCCGACTGACTGGTGCCGCTTGAAGGGGCTGTGGATGTTGGAGCACTCGGTGGCTGTCCAGAAGCTTGCTGCTTGTCAGGACTCTGATCGTACCCTGTTGGCGGCTGTGTTGAACTTGCCTCCTGGGGACCCACAGGCTGAGGATGGCTGCTCAGCACCTGGTTCTCATGCTGCTGTGATGCCTGCATGGCCTTAGCCCCTGCAGTAACCTGGTAGTTTGAAGGAACTGAGGGCTGCCCGGATGATGTTGGCAGCTGCATCTGAGCTCCTTGCATTTGTGGTTGAGATGGCAATGCTCCCTGTGCAGCTCTGTCTGATACAGCCTGATGCTGTACATCTTTTGTCACCTGTTGATAGAAATGTTTGTCATGCATCTCAGGATGCCCCTGACCAGCTGAGTGCTGAGGACCACCAGGAAGTGACTGATTGTGCACCTGTACAGAATTACTTGTGCTGCTCGTCTCCACCGTCCGTGTCACTGTGAAGTCAACCACTGCAGCAGCTTCTTCTTTGCCATTTGAACGATTTGCACAACTATTAGCTTGTACTACAGAATTAACAGGGGGGAGTAGTGCACTTGCACTTCCACTGGGGAGATTTGTCCCAGAAGAAACAGATGAGTTAGACCCTGGCTTGCTGGCAAATTCAGGAACAAAACCTTCCACGTTAACATTCTTTTGCCCTTCTGGAGCCAAATTAAGCGGAGTTTTCATAAGCAAGTTTGCAGGCTGATTAGAAGCAGCATCAGAGGAATTGACAGGGCTTTGTAATAAATTATGTTTTAACAGGTTAGTATTTGGAAGTGCATTCACTAATAGAGATCCAACCTGCATCACGGGTAATGGCACGGTTTCCCCAGAAACGATCCCACCAGCATGCGAAGGCTGGGGACCCATTGCAGGCTTGTCCCCAAGCCCAGAGTCCTTCACTGGCTGATTGCTTTCATTGCTGCCTAGCTGATTAGATAGAGAAAGAGAAAAATTAATTGGCTGAGCCAAGTTATAGCTTTGATTAGGCTGAGCAATCAGGATAGGTTGATTTTGCAAAGACTCTGTAGGTGGAGAAGACAACAAACTTGCATAACCAGAACTTGCCTGAGACTGAAGTGCCTCCTCTTCTCCCATTTTGGGAGGATTCTCCAGATTTTCAGAAGTTATACTTCCATCTTGGGGAAGCTGCACACCCATAGTCCCTGGTTTGCTCAGCTGCTGATTAGCCAGGCCTTCTTCTGGTGGCTGAATGACTTCTACAGTTTGTTTGGCAGGTACATACACTGCAGGAGCAGCAGGAGCTAGAAGAACATTTCCCCCAAAATTAGGCAAATCATTATGAGCCCACAGAGTTGTTGCTGGGCTATCACACTTATTAACTGCCCCCTGAGCTCTCGTTGAGGACCTTCTCTCAGATACCGATTGTATGTTTTCCATAACAGGTCCAGAGTGCAACATATTTCCTGCATCACCAGCGACTGCAAGGGGCAGTGGGTGTACCTGAGGCATGAAAATAGTTTCCAGATTATCTGGTGGCTGTTCAAGATTGCCTGGGGATGCAGCTGGCACAGCTGCATTCTTCTTGATATTCTTCTGGTTTGAGTGGTTCTCTCTTAATTCAACCACCATCTTTGCTTGGTCAATCTCTGCAGGTTTTATACCAACCCCATGGGACCTCACAGGTTCAAAAGAACTGTTTGCACTTGTCTGAAACACTCCTGTAGGCTTAGGGGGGCTCGGCGTTGAAGGCTGGGATAAGTTACCATGGTAGGTCTTGCCCAGGTTTAGCTCACTGGAATCAACTCCTAGGGGAGAGGAATCAACCTGTTTAAAGAAACTAGCAGAAGATTCTTCATCAGGCTTCCCACTTTCTTGCTGAATAAATGTACCAACTTGCTCTTGAGGCCTTGCTGAGCTGGAAGCACTCCTATGGCTAATGGTGCTGTAGTTTGAAGAGACACTATCTGGTCGGACAGGATGAGGTAATGAATCAGGTGCCTCCAAATTTGGTCCTCCTTCAGCATGGCTCACAACAGCATTCTTCGGAAGCATCTGACCTGGAAAGGAGCCGTATCTGTACAGATCAGGGCCAGCAGCAGGGGATGAAACACTGATGTTCTGTGGTTCACTTGGCAGCACTTCTTGATTCTGAATGCACTCCAGGTTCTCAACATTTTCATACTGTGACCCACCAGGCATGTCACCTATATGTGCCTTGTCATCGCCAACAAACATAGAGTGCTTAGTGGCCTGTGCCTCCTGCTGACTTGCAATTTTTGGGAAGTACTGATCCATTCCTTTTTGTACCATCTCACTGACTGAACCTGCACCAACCTGCGTCTGAGAGAGAACATTCACTGCAATGCACTGAGGATGCACTGGCTGGTGGTACAAGGATGCTGAATTGGGCTGACAAGCATCGAACTCTGTTTTCTCAATCATGTAATTTTTTTCAGATGAAAGTATTTCTTCATTTTCTGCCTCATCCCCTTTGAAAAACATGGAGAGAGTTCCTGGATCTTGATCTGTGGGAATAGGTCTGTTTGTTGTTTCAGACATGCCCGGAGCCTGGTTTTGAGGGTTATTTTCCTGAGCTGTGGGAAGGACAAAACTGGGGTCTTGCAGTGGTGGCTGTGGGTAAAACTGTTCCTGGTACGGTTGACTTAACCAAGCATTAGTCATTTCTGTGTTCTGCCTGAACACATTGCCAGGCTGGATGCTGTTCATGTGGTGACTGCTATTTGCAGGGCCATTTTTCCCATTCTTTTCACAACCAACAGCTAAAGGCGCTTGCATGGCATTTTGTGGAATACCTTGGTGCACAGGACCCTGCTGTAAATTTGCCTGTAGAGGAGGATGAGAAGTGCTAACAGAAGACTGAGAAATGTTTTGAGCATCAATCTGAGAAAACGGCTCAGGATAGGGCACAAAATTTTGAACTGGTAACTGCAGGTTACCTTGAACAGGCCTCCACTGAGACACAGGCTGCTGAGGAGGAGGAGGGAAGAACGCTGCTGCACTGGGTCCTGAAGGAATGTCATTTGGACCTCTACTAACATCTTGTCTACCTCCAGATTTGTTTGATGCAGCCATTCCAGGATGCACACTGAAAGAATTTTCAACTGCTGCTCCTGTATTATAGTGCAATGGTACCACAGGCCCTTGGAATCCAGGATCTGCATTTGGATGCACTTCTGCAGTACTGTTCATGACATATCCTGGGGACGGTGAAGGAACTGGAACATTAGAAAACGTACTGGTATTGATTCCTGGTTGAGGTACAGGAGCTGCTAAAGGTGTGTGCAGTCCATGAGGATTGTCCCCAGCATGTGGTGGTGAAGTGTGCGTAAGGGCTGGCTGTGGACACCCCGTGGGGGAAGAGCGTGGCATAACCAATGCACTGCCCTTGGATGGATTATCTACAGGGGAACCCTGTGGAGTCTGTCTGCCAAATGCAAAAGGGTATGTCACAGGCTGCACTGGGGCAGCTGGCGCATTTCCTCGTTTACTGAGTGAGCTGTTTCTCCTGTACATGTTCCGAGGGATGCCTGCAGGAGGTGGAGCTGCTGCTCCCGCTGGCACAGGCTGCGGAGGCTCCTGCATGATGGCCTTTAACAGGGTCAGACGGGAGAAGACGAACTTGCAGTGGATGCTGTAGAGATTCCTTCTTCCACCCTGTTAAGGCAAAACAGATGACAAATCAGTTTCCTTCCTCATAACACACACAGCACTTAAGCAATTTTTATTTTAGAAACAAAATTACTCAAAGAGTCTGAAGTGGAAAATACCCCTCTCTTTCTCTAGGATACATAATATGCACACAACATTGTATTCCTAAATCCAAGTCCAAGTTTAACTGAGTCTAATGCTGTGTGGTTGTGGTAACAATGTACGTTATTTAACCACCATATTGACAAAAAGCCCCCAGTAACTAAACACAGCCCAGTCCTGTGCAAACCTTTAAACCTCAGACTGAAGCACAACCAGTTTTACACTGTTACATTGCCCCAGATTTCTTTTAAGCAGGAACATGCATCCTAGACAAGAGCCAGCAGCAGTCAACCTGCAAGCCTTATGGTAAGCTCAGTGGAATTATAACAAGTTGAGAAGCCACAATCTAACTCTAATTCCATTAGAGATGATCTTCAGCTCTGTTGCTCAGGTTTTTTTACAGGTAAAGACTTCAGTATTTGTCCAGTTCAGCTCAACAAGCTTTAGCAGCACATGAGAGTCTTGTTTTCGACTAGAGCACAACAAGTATCATTTATACCATGTACAGTGAAGAACCCACAGCAATCGTTTCATACCAGAGATGCTTCTGGTTACAGAACAGACAAAAGCTGTGCAATTTTTAGGTTTAGAGGGGTTTTGTGTGTTTTGTTTTGCTTTCAAGATTCAGCATCTTGTCAGTAATAAAATGGGAAGCCAGAAAAGTCAGAGGTTGGTAATTAAGCCAAAATTTTAATAGCTCCAGAGAAGCTCAAATGCAAACCGCTTCTGGTTCCTGGTTAGCAAAAGTACATGTTGACTGACCACAGCGTGATCCAGACAGACTTTATGGGACATCGGTACAACTTTCCCTAGGGAAAAGAACAGTCACCTCCTGGAAAGCCATAACTTACCTGAACAAAGTGTTGATATCTACCTAACATAAGACTGATTGCTACCTGTTCTGCTCTTAACAGAAGAGCTTAATAGCAAAGCTGTTTCTGAAACACAGCTGAGCACAAAAGCCAGCTGGTTTACAACTTCAGTACCCACTTCCAAATTCCAAATGTGGATTTCACTCCTTACTCGTCCTCCCAGATGTACTCAAAGAAGAAAACCCCAATACTTTACCACTCTTTTGTAACCACCAGTCCCAGTACTCAGCTATTACACCAAGTGGAGGGGTTACTTCAAAGTTCTGGCTCGCCATTCCTGTGGTTAGAGCTCTAATGTCACATTACAGGAGTTCAATACGAGGGTACCAGCTTCCTCACAGGAGGAAAGTTAATATTAACAGACTGCTCGCAGGAGGAAAAGCATTGCCAGATTTGGAGATTTAAGTCCAAATAAAATGAACGTGCCCATGTCAGGTAGTTCAAACAGAAGATTCCAACTGGGTGAGACTGATCCTCCCTGCCCCCCACCCAGTATTAGCAGAAATGCTGATTTTAATAAATGCATAAATAGGAAATAACCATGTAAGTTAAGAGCAATCCAGCTCTGCTTTATCTAGTCTGGAAATTCTTAACCTTCTGCAGGTTTATTAATAGAGAATGCAGAGTAGGCTGCTAAACATCAGCACATGTGCCAAAAACTGTTACCAAAGAGGGGGGAAAAGGATAAAAACTACCTTACAGGCAACGCCATTGACAAATTTCACCTGAGGAGCTCTACAGCCACAATTATTTTTAAACTCCTCTGGAAATGTATCTGTGTGAAAGAACAATTTATTTAGAGGGAATTAATTTAATTCTCTCCAACACACATAAGCCAAACAAGCTACTCTTAAACAGCATAAGTGTGCCCCCAAAACAGGTTAGAGTGCTAATATTAACTCTCACATGTGCCTATATATACACATGCACACATCTGTTTGCACACACACATGCATGTACCAAACAAGCAATACAATGTGTTCACACACACAGGTTCCAAACAATGAGAACAAAGCGAATAAAACCCCGCTGCAATCCCAAAGACAAGAAGAGCTGGAAAATGAGATCTGCAGCTTTAAAATCAGCATCAGGGACACCAGTTTTTCAGATTTGCCTTTCTGTGTAGAGAGCTGCACATCTGCAGACATGTGGGTGACACTTAGACCGGACACACTCTACATCTTCAGTACTCTGGAGGGCTTCCTTCTGGCCTTCTCGTAAATGGCAATGATAGTTACAAGTGTTATACAGTGAAAAGGTACTGACAGGACAAGGGGAATGGCTTTAACCTGCCAGAGGGGAGACTGAGATGAGCTCTTAGGCAGAAGCTCTTCCCTGTGAGGGTGCTGAGGCGCTGGCACAGGGTGCCCAGAGAAGCTGTGGCTGCCCCATCCCTGGCAGTGTTCATGGCCAGGTTGAACACAGGGGCTTGGAGCAACCTACTCCAGTGGAAGGTGTCCCTGCCCGGGGCAGGGGTTGGAGATGGATGAGCTTTAAGGTCCCTTCCAAACCAAACCATTCCAGGATTCTCTCAGAATTCTTTGGGAATCAAATTCACAAGGATCTGTAGACAGAAGCAGCATAAAACATCCCCATTTGTTCTGTACAGAAGACTGACCACCGCTCCACTACACCGGCAGGTCCAAACACATTCGGGCAACTGCACTCCTGAGTCAGCACCAGCTGCTGCTCCGACAAAGCCCGGAGCTCCAGCGCTCCACAACTCAAAATTCAACCCCAGCCTGCGAGCAGTTCTGTGTCTTGTCACAGGGAACGCATAGCAACGAGTGTCAGGTGGTGCTCTGGACCGCGGGGGCTCTCTTTTTCTCCCGCACCCCATGTAACACCGCTCAAACACCGCAGCGTGCGCACGGTCCCCCTGTGCCACTCGAGCCGGCCCCGAATAGCCCCAATCCCGCAGGAAAACCCGCCCGGCCGCGTCTCACCGCTCCGCTCTCCGTGCGGCACCACGACCTGCCCCAGCAGAGGCCAGCAGCCGAGCCGGGGCTGCCCGCGCCCCGTCGCCTCCCTGCGCTGCCACAAGCGGCACCTGAGGCTCCTCCACCGCACAGGGGGTGCACCGGCCGCCGCCAGCCCCGGGCCGGTACCTCAGGCCCTGCGCTAAGCACACAGCCCGCCCGCGCTCCGCAGGGCACACCGGCCGGTCGCGGCCCGTCCCCCGGCCCTCGGTGCCCGGCAGCCTCCGGCCCGCAGTACCTCGCAGGCTTCGTCCGGCGGAGCCCCCTCAGCAGCGGGCACCGCTCCCCGCCACGGCCGCAGCCCCAGACGCGTCCGCCACCATCTCGGCACATCCGCCTCCGGGTTCCACCGCCGCCGCCGACGTGTCACGCCACACTGCGCCGCGCTATGACGCCACAAGGAGCGCGCCCACCCGTGCCCGCCTCCCGCGGGAGGCCCCGCCCTCTGAAGGGAGGGGGCGGAAGTGTCGGGAGCAAAAAGCACCCCAATGGCGGGAGTGGCCTGGGCGGTGCTGCTGCGCACAGGCGCAGGGTTGTGGCGGCCGCGGCCCGGGGGTTCGAGTCCCGCGTGGTGCCGCTGCTGGGCTCTGGTCTCGCTGCCCACGGCCCGGTTCTGCGGAGCGCGGGTCCCGGTGTCCCCGCGCCGGGCTCAGCTGCATGCGGCCCGGCCGCGCTCCCCCGGCCTGCGGGCCCTCGGGGTCCCCGCGGCGGCTGCAGTGGAGAAGGCGGCCGCCAGGGTGGGGCAGAGCGGCCGGAGCCGCTTCCTTCGGGGTGGTGGCAGCCCGGGGAGCTGCAGCGGAGAGCCGCGAAGAGAGGGGTCCTGTGGGGAGGAGGCGAGTGCGCGAACCGGGCACGCGCCGCGCTCGAGGGCTCCGTCCCGCGGGTCCATGGGGGCTGGATCTGTGCAGGGGGGGCAATCACGGGACACCCTGGAACAGGCTGGGTTGGGCTGAAGGGACCTTAGAGCTCGTCCGTGTCCCACCCCTGCCACGGGCAGGGACACCTTCCACTGGAGCAGCTTGCTCCGAGTCCCTGTGTCCAACCTGGCCTTGAACACTGCCAGGGATGGGGCAGCCACAGCTTCTCTGGGCACCCTGTGCCAGCGCCTCAGCACCCTCACAGGGAAGAGCTTCTGCCTCAGAGCTCATCTCAGTCTCCCCTCTGGCAGGTCAAAGCCATTCCTCTTGTCCTGTCCCTACAGGCCCTTGTCCAAAGCCCCTCTCCAGGTTTCCTGTAGGCATCAACTGAAAGGCGTCTAAAAACACTTCCAGAGAAGCACGCTTCCCAGTTCGGTTTTTCGCAGGCAGGATCAGCCATGTGCGGCTCTAAACGCGCTCCTCCGCTCTGCTCCGTGTCCAGCTCCGCGCTGGGGGTCCATTTCTCACAAGCGCGAAGCTTTAAAGCAGGGAGCTGCAGTGCACACAGAAGTTTGTGCCTCCCTTTCGGGCCGCGATCCCCGAGCTGATGCTGTTACTGCACCCAACGACGCCCCTTGGAGGGCACAGCACAAGTGACCTAAACAAACACCTCCATCAAGGGTCATTATCAGCACAACAGCTCTTGCTGCAGCTCGGCCGTTAAAGCACGGCAATACCCTCAAAGCCCGGGCGAGCAGGGGAGGCAGCGCTTTGATGCTGATGTGGGAACCAGCGGCAGTGCTGTGGTTTTCAAGTGCCTTTCATCTCCCTCTTTTGTAGGAGCCCTCTTACAAACCAGCTTGTCAAATGCAATTTCCTTACACGGGCATGAATTGAAGATGGAGCCCTGGTTTTCCCTTGATATTTCCCCCAACAGGTATGATCTGAGGAAACAGGGTTTTAATGAGCCCCAGTGCCTTTAAAAATACATATGTATTGTGTAAACACCATCAAAAGCTTATCCCCGTATCTAAAGCTCTGTATTTACAGTACATACCTATGTCTCTACCTACAGACTTATCCGGACGCATACACAGCGCAAACACTGCAATGGGATCTCACCGTTGCTCTTCTCCTGGCCAGTATGTGATTATAAATAAATGCCACATTAAGACATTCAATCACTTTTCACCCCAAAGCCAACAGATTCACTGTACTCAGTGAATGCAGCTGGTTCTGGACTTGAGAGTGACCCATTGACAAAAGAAAGGCTTGCTGGTGGGAAGGGGGCACTGTGCGTCCTTTCCTGCTTCATCAGCTCATTCTGGGTGCAACAAAAAGGATACTGACCTTTTCCCATGATATCCCGATGACTGCTTCAGCCTTCGGGGTGCAGGCAACCATAAACCCAGCCCTGGCTCAGGGGCCTGCGGTAAAGGCATCGTTCTCCAAGTTTAGAAACAGAGAAAATGGCTAAAGGAACCTTTCCCTTAAGAGCATCAGTACACCATGCCAGGTCAGCCAACTTGGGCAAGCTGAGCTCTATTTATTTACTCAGTTGCTGTGATTGTTCAAAGTACCCACATTAACCCATGTGTGTGTAATTGGAGAGAGGCTACACCTTGGCTGAAGTTGGCTCCTTTTGCACATTCTTCAGGGGGTGATTTGAGCTGCAGTAGCGATTCCTCCATCAGGGTTCAAGCAGCTGTTAGCAGCTCTGTGCAAACACAGCCTGAAGGGAAAAGCAGCACAGAGTAGCAATTTCTGGGTGTCCCATCTAATTGAGCAGGAATAATGAAAACAAAGCATAAGAACACCAAGCCCTCCAGCGTGTAAACAAACGGCTCAGGTGCAGGGATTCCTCATAGCATCAACCATAGGAATAGCTGGTGCTGATCTTGTGCTGCACGAACACTTTGGAACCATCCCCTGGGACTGGCAGGAGCCTGTGGGTCATCAGTGTAACTCATGAAGGGCTAAATGCTTCAAAGCTAAACTGGGTCTCCTTATTGCTTAAAAAAACCCTTTTCTGACTTCTAGTCCAGACAGCCCTGTGGCCAGGTTATTGGTATCTATTCATGTGCTAATACAGACCTTGGTTTTGCTTCTTTCCCTGGTATTTAGCCCCCTCTTTTCTCATTCTGTCCCTCTGATCCATCCTCATGGAAAATTACAGTCGTCCTCCTCATAATGAGCCACATGTGTTCAGTTGCCTCTTGCAACCTCACATTGTTTTGCACGTCTTCAAAACCCCTCTTTTTTTAATCCATTCCAGCCCCAATTCCTGCCTGGACCATGAGTGACTCGTGTTGTACTCTAGACCAGACAGGAGAGAGTCTTCTGATGCCTGATGTTGGCGTGAGCATCCCCATCTCACTGGCATGCCACGGGCACAAGTGCTGGGATGTGTACGTGTGGGAGAAGCCTGGAAGGATGGGACTGCGTGGGAACACAGCTGGATGTTCCCAGATGTGATCCATGGCCAGCACATGTGTGAGTTGCGGTGAAGGCAGGCACACTCCATCTAGCGTATCCCAGATGGGATGCAGCAGACACAACTGCAGGGAAGAGCACGTCTCAGGAAACCCACCCCCAGGGTGTCCCTTGGGGTACATTGATGCTCAGCCACATTTTGCAGGGGGAAGAGGGATTTGTCCTGAGTTAAAATCCCCCTTCCCATGGAGTTTGCCCCCAAAGGCACCACATTTCGCTGCTGCTGGGTAGCATATGGAATGCCACTGCTGCAGCACCAGCTTCTGACCAGCACGTGTCTGACAGCCCCACCTCCATCCAGGGCTGGACACCGGGTACATGCACGCACATGCCTGCTCCTTCCCCAGCCATGGAGTGGAAAATACCAGCATTCCAGGAGTTACCACGAGGAGGTCCATGGCTTGGCTATTTATATCCAGTTATCTGGGGACTTTGCAGCTGCATTTGAACTAGAGAGAGCCCCTGTGGGGAAAAGAAAGAATCAAATTACCTTAAAAACCTTGAGTGCAGCAAGGACAGCAAACGTTTGCGTGGTGTTTGTGCCTGGAGTGGTGTTAGTGAGACCTTCCCTCGGGTGCTGGTGCCCCTCGGATGGCTCCCCTGTTCCTACCTGCGCAACCACCACCTCTGAGAGCCCAGCACCGTGCGTGAAGGAGGAAGCACTATACATAACTCTTAACACCCCTCACAGGCTGTTTCCGTAGGGACTATATAATTAGAAGCATGTGGCCATTTTTTATCTTGGCTGTGTCATCAGCGAGAGAATGCTCCTAACAACCTGATCAGAAAGCAGTTTTAAGGTGATGGAATACAGATGAACATGCGCAAGTGATGTTCCTTAAGACAGCTTTTCAGTGATTACCCTTTCGATTCAGTGATTACCTGTTAGATCCTGACCTAATGGCAGAGGCCTGGAGGACATCAGAGCATCCGCAGCACAGGTAAAGCAGAGCCTCTCCTGCCTTGCTCAAACCAGAGCTCTGACGCTGCTGGGAGTTTTGCACAAGTCAAGGAGAGTTTCGTTGTCCAGAGCCCTGCCCTGAGCTTTAACACAGAGAACAAGCTGTGGGAAGGTGCAGCCCTGCAGTTGTCAGAGGCAGTGGGTATCGAGCCCAGATTTCAACCAATCCACAACAAAACCACCAAGGTCCAGTTTTAGTAAAATCTAGATGCCCAGAAGCATCATTTATTGCAAATCAGTTAACCAAAAAAAATACATCATTTTTGCAAACTACAACTTTGCATGTAGATAACTTTATTACAGAAGATATCTTTTCTTAAACTACACTCTAGTTTATAAAACATAGGAAGATTCAACACCACGGGATGTTTGTATCACTCATATTAGGCATGTCACAATAACAATGGTCTGAAATGTTCACTAAGATGAGTGCTCGGCAAGGCGCTGTGCCTTGACAAATATCCATTTTATTTGGTGTTCTAAAAAGGAACGAGGAAAAGGAACCCTTTCCTTCGGTTTTCTTGATTCACTGCTCTCTAGTTGCCTGTCCCATACACGTATCTAGTCTTAGGGTGTCTGCTTGCCTTTGCACCCGAGTGAGTGATATCCCAACACCTCTCTAAGGCGATATATTTATGATATATTTAAGACTCGTTCATTTAGATTTTTGAAACAAAATCCACCTTTTCTTTAGAAAAAACAAAACATATTTACAAACATTATATCTGCCACAGGCTTATACTATATTTTACATGATACACAGGAAGAGTGCACACCAATATAAAAGAGATGCATCACTCCAGACTAACAAGAACAAAACGTCAACGTTTCACGGCACAGGCTCGGCTGTGCTCTCCTTCGCCCTCCTGTTGAACCAGTCCAGCATCCCAGCACCGGGCCCCCAGTGATGGCACTGCCAGAGGAGCTGGGCTCGGGCGAGCACCGGCGGTGGCAGGGCTATAATGCTGTGTAATCTCACTCAGGCTGTCTGCACGGACAGACGAACCTTCCTTAAAACAGGCAGGACATCCTTAAAATAAGGATGTGCTTTACAAGTTCATAATGGCATTTATTTCTTAAACAGTTACTCGAATGCAAACACAAGAACTAAAAAACAGTAAAGATATTCAAAGTGAAATGAAGTCTCCTTTGTGTATGAACTCCACAGTCACGGGCTTGCTCTCCTAAAGGTTTGGCAAATACTCTTCTTTTTTGGTGGGGGACAGTATTCGTGTTTTGTGGCTCGTTGGGGTGTTTTAGCTTAGAACCTGTTCTGACAGGTCTATAATCCCGATTTGTCTCTTTTTTTAGCTCATAAAAATCATTTAAATATATATATTTTTATATATATAGAAAACCAAGAGAGAACAAAAATTTCTATTATCAAGGCAAATGTACAACTATATAATACTGAAATTTAAACCAAGGTTTGTGACTGGTACCACAAAATGTCCTCTCATAGAACAGCAAAGGAACCATTTTAAAGTACATCCCAAAAATCCCTCCGTACTTAATTTGCTTCCCCTAAGAAGTGGTGGTTTTTGTTAATTTTTCCTTCCCCTTTTTCACCTCTTTCTGAGTTGAAAACCAATAAATTAATGGCATTTCGGAAGCACAAACCGCCGCTGGTAGCTTTACACAGACCTCTCCTCTGAAAGCAAACACAATGAACCCCCGAAACAAAAGAGAACGCCCTATAAAAACCTAATTTTTCGATTTCTTGGAACACAACTGGTGTCCCACATTGAGTTCTTAACAACAGAACATATAAATAAAAAGGCAGTGTTTTCATGTCAAATAAAAAGGACATAAATAAATACTAAAAAAAAAAGGAATTAATTTGTCTTTTTACTTCTTTTTTTTTTTATAAAAACATATTTAAAAAAGGATCCTTTGATAAAAGCATCCAAAGTCCTTTGAGAAAAGGTCTCCTCGAGCTTCGACCTCCCCCTGCGCGCCTGCGTCTCTGAATCACCGCCTTTCACTTGAAGGCTTCGGGGATGTGTCCCATCTGTGACTGCATACTCGTGGGAGGGCTGGAGATGCCCTCGGACCAGTCGGACACGTTGGAGTGAGGAGATGAGCTGGACCACTGGTCCGGAGACTCCGGAGACGGCGTTAGGAAAGGGTGGTCGGGCACCTGGAGCTGGTGGCTGGGGGTGTTGTCCAAGGGGGAGGAATAACTGTGCTGGGAAGGTGGGGTTAGAAACTGCGTGGTGGTCATGGGCTGGGCGAGGGAGGACGGCAGAGAGGTGGGCAGCATCTGGGACTCCTGCGGCAGGATGGTGTGCACCGCCATGGCGCTGCTGCTCACCGGCTGCATGTCGGGCTGGCTCAGCTCCGTACCAAGGAAACTCTGGCCCATGTGGCCGCTCGCGTTGGAGCTGGGGTTGTGGTGCTGCTGCGGCACCGGCTGTGGCGTCGGCTGCTGCTGCGCCTGCTGCTGCGCCTGCTGCTGCGGCTGCAGGTTTTGCTGCTGGAGCTGTTGCTGCTGCATCTGCTGGAGCTGCTGGCTCTGCATCAGGTGGGGCTGGGAAGCCAGCCGGGTGCTGGGCATGGCCTGGTAGCTCATCATCTGCGACAAGCTTGTGGTGGGCAAGCCGTTGTGCAGAGAGGTCATCATGCCGTGCTGGAGGTTCTGCGTCTGCTGGTGCGCCCCGGCTGGCATGTTGCTTCGCATGGGGTTGTACTGGTTCTGCACCATGCCGTTCTGCAGCCGGCTGAGCCAGTCACACTGCCCGTTCAGCCCGGATGCCCCACCAACAGAGAAACTCATCGGGGCATTGCTCATCACGGTGCTGGGGCTGGAGACCGGGAGGTGAGAGAGGCGCGGCGGCACCGCATCGAAGCCCATCCTGCTGGAGCTTCCCATGGCCATATCCTGCTTCCCCGCCATGTTGAGGTGATTGATGCTCATGTGGGCATCAGGCATGCCTGGCAGATGGTTCAGAGGCATGGAAGGGGACTGCTGAAACGGGGAGGTCATCAATGGAGGAGAGGCGACATCGGACAGGTACCCATGGGGTGACTCCAGGGAGTCCACTGGAGACAACACACTGGCGTTGTCAAGCAGACACCCTTTGCCATCTTGTGACTTTTTCCTCCGGGCCTTGAGGTCTTTGGCATCCTTGCCATTGCAGCTCAGGCCCTTGGTACTCGGCTTCCTGGCTTTCTTGCCCTGCACAGCAGGCTTCAGGTTGCTGATGTAGCTGTTGGGGGAGCAGAGCGGTGGGGACAGTGTGGGTGCTCCCAATGGGCCGTTGTGCAGCGGTGGGCTCCGCACCAGGTTGTACTCATCCAGCAGCCTCACGATGTCGTGGTGCATGCGCTCCTGTGCGATGTCCCGTGGGAGCCGGTCCATGTGGTCCGTGATGTCCCGGTTGGCAAAATGGTCCAGCAGGACCTTGGCGGTTTCGTAGCTCCCTTCTCTGGCTGCGAGGAACAGGGGGGTCTCCTCCTGGAAACCCAGCAAAGACAGTCAGGTGTAAGTTCACAGGTTCTGCTGGCTAACACTGTGCTGAGCTCCGCACCAACACCACGCGATTGGGTGGCAGAGAGGGTCATTATCACCTCTCCTCCACTGAGATTCTGCTGCTGTTTTTTCCTACCCTGCTGTCCATGTCCTTATACTGATAGCAGACCTCACAAATGACCCAGAATATGCAAGGAGATAGCCACAAGAACACTGTTATACTGCTCACCAAGCACTGCATGGCCCCTCAACATCACCCATAGGACCTGGTGGCTGGTGGTGACACAGTAGCACAGGGTGCCCAGAGAAGCTGTGGCTGCCCCATCCCTGGCAGTGTTCAAGGCCAGGTTGGATGGGGCTTGGAGCAACCTCATCTAGTGGAAGGTGTCCCTGCCCATGGCAGGGGTTTGGAGCTGGATGAACTTTAAGGTCCTTCCATCCCAAACCATTCCACGGTTCTATGATTCTCTGTAATCCAATAGCTTCATTCACATCAGAACAATCAAATCAGTCTCAGTGACTGTTGTATTTTAGGCAAAAGATTACCATTTAACAGACTTCCCAAATGGTTCTTTCCTTGCCTATGTCAGCCCAGGAGACCCCTACCTTATTGTTCTGCATATCCTTATTGGCACCATTCTTCAGGAGGACTACTGCAGCTTCAACATTATTCACAGCAGCTGCCCAGTGCAGTGCTGACTTGCCTACAGAGGAAGACCATGAAATACAACACACGTTAGTGAATAGTGAGAGTAACAGCGAGCAGTTCTCTCCTTCCACCTCTGAGGAAGCCTGTTTTAGATGCCCACAGTACCTAGATCATCCACGGCATTGACGTCTGCATGGCAGTTGATGAGATCGTCCAGCATGCCCTCCACAGCCAAGCGAGCGGCCAGGATCAGAGGAGTGGTCCCGTCATGCATTCGGGCATCAAGATCTGTTGCTCTGTTCCTTATCAGAATCTGCCACAAGAGCCGGAATCACAAGCGTTAGGAGGGACGGAGAGCTCCAGGTACCCAGCTCTCAGGATCTGCAGCACCCTTTCCAAGGGGCTGATCCCTCCAGCCTCCACTCACAGTCCGGGGCGCACATCAGAGGGTAACTATGGGGTTGTTGCTTTGCTGTGCCCTGCCTGGAGACCACAGGGACTCCAGCTTGCAAGACTTTCACCCCGCTCCTTGCTGCAGACCCTGTGATGTGCTCAGTGTGTGACTGACTCGATGCGCACCAGCGCTTTCCCCAGTAAACCCCGAGGAGAGGTGAAAGCATCCATTACCTGGAAGACTCCCTGGGCATCGGCAGAGACGGCGGCGTGCAGGGGGGTCCTGCCCATGTTATCCTGGATGTTGGCATCGGCGCTGGCTTCCAGCAGGCGCTTGGCAGCGTCCGAGCGGGAGTACCTGGCAGCCAGGTGAAGCGCTGTCTCGCCGGTGCGGTCAGTCTGGTTGTGCAGGCTGGCACCTTGGTAAATGAAGTCCGAGATGACGGCGGGAGCATCGTCCTCCTCTTCGCTATTGCCTGTCTCCAGCCCTCCTCCGCTGCACGAGGCGATCATGAGCGGGGTGAAACCATCTGAAAAGCACAAGGGAACTCGGTGAATAAAGGCTTTTACCCCATCAGCAAGATGCTCTGTCTGCAAGAGATGCTTATTCTCAGGGGTGCGTCAAGACGAGTTCCTGACTGGTTCTAAACATCAAACATGAATATCCTCCCTCTGACACGGATCTGAAATCCCTCAGCGATAACTCACTGCTCGCTGCTTTTCCTATTTCATCTGTTAGAGCTTGCACACTCCAACATGTAAGGTGCAATTGATATGGAAGATGGCTCAAAGCACACATGAGTATGGTACAGCACAGCCTTAGATATTTTCACTCTTTCAGAGTGGTTTCACAGATGTGGAGAAGATCAAATGTTTGTAATAACATAAAAGCCTATTAGCTATTGATAGAGCTAAAAACCTAAAAAGAGGATTGTGAAACGTGCAGTTTGGAGGGAGGAGAGGAATCTAGGAGTGGCAGAGAGATAAGATGGATGACTTAATAGGTACTTCTGTATTCCCTAATTTCCATCTCAGTGATTAAAGAAGAGATCTCATGGAAAGTGAAACGTGACCAGGTCCATCTCTAAATCACGCACAACAGCAGCCATGCGATGCAGAAGGACTGACAGCAACTCAGTCCTAGCAATAAAGGTTGGGCTGTCTGGACTGCAATAGGTAAGGGAGGATTTCAGCTTCCCTGCCAAGCAGTGCAGAAGGGAAAGGAGTCACCTTACCAGGACCTCTGACGTTGACATCCATGCAGTCCGCATCTATCTCTCCCTGCGGTGGAGTAGGTGCCATGGAGGAGATGCGCAGGTCCGCAGCATCCAGGTGCTGCTGGGTCCACTGCCTGTGATCCGTCTGGTCATCCGTGTCGGGCAGCATTGCCTGCTCCTCGAACTGGGGAATGACAGTGGAAAGTGAGCACAGAGCAGAGCCCATGAGGAGGGGGAAGCTCTGTGAGTTTCAAAGGTGTGTTTGTCACACACAGGTTGCGAAGGAGCCGGCAGCAGCAACACACACACAGCGCGGGCCCCGAGGGTCCCTCCGCTCTGCTGCTTTCCACAGCACCCTGCTCCTTCCGTGGGAAAACCCAGCCAGTGACTACTTGCAGCACAGAAGGGGGATGCGGCAGTGAGCTTACCCTGAACTTCTTGGTGTCCAAGGTCTCCTCGTCACCCCACTCATTTTGGTTGTCATCCATCAGCGTGCCATCTGAAGCGTTTTTGAGGGGCCTTTAAAAAGGAGAACATACAAAGCATCAGCTCCTCTGCAGGCAGCGCTCTGCGATGGGCTCTGTTCATCCACACGCACAAGCCGAGAAGAATCAAGAAGGGAATTTCCAGGAGGTTTTCCTCCTGTGATTTTTACCGAGCGCAATTGGAGCATTTAAAAACCTCCTCCAGGTGGGAACACTCTTTTCCCCATGCAGAACTTTAAGAAACCAGATTTTTCTCCTCCCCACCACACCAATTTGATGTCCTAAGAACAAAACTCTGCTGGGCTCTTTCAGAAGAGCCCCGAGCAGCGCCGTGGCACTGTGTTTTAATGGGTTAGCAAGCAAATTACTCACTTCAGTCCAACAGAATCCTCCCCAAGTGGTTCCCGTCGCTTCTTCTTGCTCGACTCTGTCACTTTGAAGCCTTCAGGGAACCAGAGCTGCCCATGCTCCCTGCGCCGCTTACGAGACACCAGTACTCCCACTCCGATGCAAGCAAGCAAGACCAGCACAGCCACCACCACCACGTACATAGGATACAGCTGGGAGTTCTTCGTGGGCTCGGCTGTTTCACCTACAAAACAGGGGGGCACAAAGAGATGCTGAGACATTAAGCTGCATAGCAAACCAGTGACCGAGTGGAAATGAAGGGAAAATTAGTTAATAGAGGTACCTAAGTCTGGTCTAAATCAGCCCCCCCCCAAAAATAAGGTCATTTTATACGCTATTAATCAGAATTGCAAACCATCGGCAAATTCTCGGCTGCACAAGGCAGGCTGCACCAGGAGACAGCTTCGCTTTTTTCTCCTTTAAGGAAAAGGATTAGTGAACTTCAAATCATTGCGCTCGCATTGAGCTGTTAAGACAAAAGGATTTAGGGGGGATTTTCAAGATACAAACTTCAACGCCTCGCATGTCACTGATTGATCGGAGCTGGTTGGGTTTTCTTTGCCTTTTCTTTTTTATAACTTTTATAGTGATAATGATTTGGAAATAAACCTGGAATGAGCAAAAAAATACACTGGTTTCGCAGTTTTTGAAGAACAGACTTAAAGAAAAAGACCCCAAAACAACAAGGTGGTTAAACCCAGGTCAAACGCAGGCAGCTGACAGGTAACCCAGCACGGGTAAGGCAGGGAAGTTCGGGCTGGCTCTCCTCCCCACCTGACCAGACATACTCACTTTTAACAGCTTCTATCTTGTAGGGTATGTTGAGGTTGCCAAGGGAGGCCAAGGCCCCCAGGAATGCCGCCACATCGGTGGCACTCTGGAAGCACTGGGAAGACGACTGGATGCACTGGCGGTTATCGATTTCCAGGTAGACGATGGATCTGTGTGAGGAGAGTCAATGAGAGACAGGGAGCAATGACCACACTGTGCAGACAGGCGAGCTCTGTCTCCCCTCTTTAACCCACCAGCAGTGGGAAGTAGAAGGTGGGAACCCATCTCCTTGCTTCCCTGTGGCTCAAGCCCTGCAGCTCCCCACACTCTTGGTCTATTGGATTTGCCTCAATGAACGCTATGAAATCAAACTCCTTATCTACAGGAATGGAAGGGATTCTCTGCTTCACTACATTTTAAAACTACCCAGACACTACAGCAGCTTAAATAATGCTGTTTGGGAGCCTTCAGATCTTTTCACAGCAGTTTCACTGCTCTAACTCCTTTGCTTTCAGTGGCTTTTGATTGAGCCCACAGAGAGGGAGAAGGTTAGATCTATATGTTTACACCAAAGCTCTCCAAACACAGTTTGCTGTAATTGAGCTTTACAACAAAGCTCTAGAAAGCATTTCCCAGGGAGAAACTGAGGCTTAACTTAATGACTTCCTGAAGTCAGACAGGCGGTCAGGCCAACCTCTGCTTCCAGGTCCCACCCAGCCCAACCCCGGCTCCCAACAATACACAGGGCTCCTTCAATCGTGAGAGTCGGTGCAGCATTGTATCAGGGATTCCTGAAGGACCACTCGATTTTCCCACATGAGAGCAAAATCCGGTTTCTATTCACACAGAAAGCAACATCTAAATACAATTATCTGACCTACATCCTTCCCTTTATAGCGTGTTACTATTATCAACACGGAAAACAAATGCTGCTCGGTGAAAAAGGAACCCACTGGTCCCCCTTACCCTCTGATGTCCATCTGATCGAGCTCTCTCTTCTGCCTCCTGCCAGCCCTGGAGTACAGGCTGCTCTTTACTTTGTTGATGACAGCACTAGACATATCTGACCAGTCCTCTGTTGACCTCTTGATGTAATGCTTTTTCAGCTCCTCCTCATTGCCATAGTATGGGAAGATCATATACTCCCCCTTGGGGTTCTTCTTGAAGACCACATTGGTGTGCAGGACGCGGCTCAGCTCCCGCAGGAAGTTGAAGGAGTTGTTCTTCAGGTTCTCAGGAGTGATGAGGACCACCACCACCAGCGTGCCATCAGCAAGCTTCTCTGGCATGTTGTTTGCGCAGTCCAGACCATCCCATTCGCACTCAAAGTTGTTGCAGCCCTGGTCACAGTGACCATCTGAGAAGTGATCTTTGCAGTACTGATCATAGAGAGGGCTGGGTGGGAGACAAAGAAAGGCAGAAGAGTGAATTAGACCGAGCACTGCACATATCGCCCATCTGCTGAGAAAACAAGAGGTGGTCCATAAGGACCAATCTTTTGTGTAAATGTTCTTCATCCCGATAAGACACTAAGGCAGTTTTCATTGAAGGCAACTGTTCCCTGCAGCACCGTGAGGCGTTCAGCTCTGCAGGTGAAAGACAGCAGCTGTTAAATTGTAGGTTTCAGTTTAGATGCCAGAAAAAGGGACAAATGACTGTGACTCAGAGAAGACATGGGGACACACAACAGTTGTTCAGACCAGAGCTGGTCCAGGAATCTAGGATTAAGTTCCTGCTGTTGCCAAAGACAATGTTTGGTGAATGCCTGGATGTTAACATCATCATGTTTTCTGGCTGCTCTTCCATCTGGGGTCTCCCTGTGCTGAAACTCACTGTGCTACTACTGTGAGCTGGAGAACTTGCATCCATGGCGTGATACAGGCAAGGACAGGGAAGCCATCTGGAATGAGCTAAACCCAGAGAGCTTCCAAGTGTATATAAACTCAGTCAGACCACAGGGGAGTGTGGCTGCTTGAACTGCAGCCCCACAGGCAGCAGAACAGAACACAGATAGTGAACAACAAGTCTACACTTAGGAGACGACCTTAAGGTCCTTTCCAACCCCAACTATTCTATGCAACCAGAAAACACCCGCAGACAACCAGCGGAGATGTCATGGCTTTAAACAAGAGGATTGATGAGCAAGTCACTTACTTGCACTGCCCTTCGTACTTCTGGCAGTCAAATCCATCGTACAGGCAGCCAGCATTATTGCACTGGGAGTCACACTTGCCATCGTTGAAGTACTTCCAGCACTGCAGGGACTGCGAGCAGTTCTTCCAGGGGTCGTTGAAGTTGAGGGAGCAGTCGCCCCCATCCCAGCCACAGGCATGGTTGTTGCATTTCCCATCGCAGATCTTGTTGCCGGCGTACCCCGCGCACACCGCGATCTCACACTTCTCCTCGATTTTGGGTGGGATGATGTCCTGCCCGATCCCGCCTTGGAAATCGAAGTCGAGGATGTGGCAGTTGAGGCCGTTGAAGTTGGCGGGGCAGTTGCAGCGGTAGTAGGGGGAGGCATCGCTGAAGAACTCGCAGGTGCCGCCGTTGTAGCAGGGGTTGGAGGTGCAGGGGCTGCTGGCCGGGTACTGGCACTCGGGGCCCGTGAAGGCCGGCGCACACATGCACTTGGAGCTCTTGTGGATGGAGATGCAGGTGCCGCCGTTCAGGCAGTGCAGGTTCCCACACGTGCGGGAGTCGTTCTCACAGGTGGCACCCACGAACCCCTGGGGAGGTGACAGCAAGGAGGGAGTCAGCATCACTGATGCTGTCCTATGAGCAGCCCAACACGTGTGTGTTCTGGGAAACTCGGCATGCACCCAGTGAAACCAGGCATGGCTCTGACCCGTCCTCTGAAACTAGTGATGGGCAAGAATAATCTAGAACGTAACTCCTCTTAGAGCATCCCCCTCAACACAATGGGAGCAATTCTCCATAGCTGCCTGCTCCACCTTTATATGGCACAAATAACTGTCAATCAGGCAAGGCTCTGCTCTGCAGAGCATCACACCTGCAGGGCTGAGCCACCTCCTTCTCCTTGACCCTAACCCGGTCTCCCTGCAAGTGAGGAGGCTATGCACATCTGAATATACCTCCCTCCAGTGAACACCACAGCAAAGCATCTTCCCCTCCATGCTTACCCCAGGCTATCCCCACTGAGGAAGCCTCAGCAGCTAAACTGGACCCTTAACAGCCCCTCTGTGCCGGGGGCTGACTTGCAAGTGAAACATCCCACGCTGGGAGCTGGAGAGGAGCAGGTACCTACCGGGGGGCACTTGCAGATGAAGCCACGGCCGGTGTTGCTGGCAACCGCGCACGTCCCACCGTTCCTGCAGGGTTTGCCTTTACAACCATCCACCACGGTGTCGCAGCGACGGCCTGCGAGGGAGAGGAGGGTGTGAGGAGCAGAGGAAGGCATGCGAGGTGCTTGGGGTGGCGGCAGGCTGGGCGCTGGGCACGGTGAGGACGTGGTGCTCACCTGCGTAGCCGGGCCGGCACTCGCATTTGTAGTCATTGACCCGCTGCACGCAGTTCTGGGTGCCGCGGGCGTCGCAGGGGTTGGACAGGCACTCGTTGACGTCTCCCTCGCAGCGCTCCCCTACAAAGCCAGGGGGGCAGATGCAGCTGTAGCCACCTACCCGATCCGTGCACTTGCCATTGTTAAAGCACTTGGGCCCCAGGGTGACAGGATCAAAGAAAGGGCTGCAGTCATCCACATTGATCTCACAGTGCACCCCTAGAGAAACGGGGGAACAACCCACACAGCTCATCAAACAGTATCGGGGTGCCCAGTGGTCCCTTGTGTGAACCCTCCCTGCGAAGGGGCTGATCCTGACCAAGTCAATGGCAGGAGGAACAGCGCAGCCCTTGCCCAAGCTTGCGTGGCCTTGATGGCTAAGCCCCCAGCAAGCACAAACCCCTACCCCAGCATTTGCTTCCTCCAGCCCAAGCAGCTAATGAGCAGATACTGAAGATATCTGCACTCAACCCACTAATGCCCCAGCCTGGGGAGTTAATTTACCTTGAGTTCCTCTGGGGCAGGAGCATTTGTAGGTATTGATGAGATCGATGCAGGTTCCTCCATTCTGGCACGGGTGGGACAAGCACTCATTGATCTCCTCTGAGCAGTTAACTCCATGATAACCAGCCACACACTACAAGGAGGGAAGAGGGGAGCTATTAGAGAGGTTCCCTCAATTCCCACATGGCTGCAGGAGCACAGCCTCTAAGGGGGCACCGAACCCCTTGCGCAGCACAACAGCATCTCCCTGTGGGTCTCTGCCCGCCGCGGCACCCACCTCGCAGGAGTATCCTCCCAGGTAGTCTGTGCAGGTGGCTCCGTTCTGGCAGGGGTTGGGGGAGCACTCATCGACCTGCTCCTCGCAGTAGCTGCCGGTGTAGCCGGCCTGGCAGCGGCAGAAGTGAGTGTTGCCGGTGTCCACGCAGAGCCCCGAGTTCCTGCAGAGATGCGCTACGTCGATACCTGCCGGGGAGAGCAGAGTGAGACGTGGGGACCTCGGTGGCAGCCACACATCACAAAGCCATGTCCTGAGCACTGCGCATCCCACCAGGGACTGCAGCCTCGGGGGTGCACGTTACAGCAACCCTTGAGATCACTTTGGCTGTGCAAAGATCCCCACCAAGGGAACTGAGCATGTTCCTGCTCGGAGCGCAGCACGGGGAGCACCTGAGGACCCCAACCCCAGCCCTGTGAGGCGCTTACCTTGCTGCTTAGCAGCCACCTCGCAGGACACGCTGGGGACGTCGCAGTAGAGCCCCGTCCACCCGCTGTTGCACTCACAGCGGTACAGGTTGTTGGTCTGCCAGCACTTGCCTCCGTTTTTGCAGGGAGAGGAGTCGCACCAACGCACCAGGTTCTGGGGGAGCAGAGCAAGAGATGGGGGTCAGGAGCCAGCAGGACTTCTGCAGGAGTGGAGGCTGCAGTGACCCCCCACAGCCAGCATGCATGGGCGGACACCAGTGTCAGCCCAAGGCTCTACCTGGCAGTTGAGCCCGGTGTACCCCTGAGGACAAGTGCACTTGTACGTCCCGTAGCTGTCCTGGCACGTGCCCCCGTTCAGGCACGGCTTGGAGTCACACTCGTTGATGTCATGCTCGCAGTAGCTGCCCGTGAAGCCGGGCAGACACACGCAGGTGAAGGTGTTGATGCCATCCACGCAGGTCCCACCATTGAAGCAGGAGCTGGGAAGACACGCACCGCATCCCAGTGAGTCACCGCTGGTCCTGCTCCACACCAAAGCCCCACACACTGGCCCAGGGCTCCGAGGCAGCGCAGGGACCTCAGCCCCTTGCTCCAGCCTGACAAAGGCAGAGCCTGGGCAGGAGCTGCCCGGCTGTACCTCTCGGTGCAGTCAGGGGTGTTGTTCTCGCAGTGGATGCCGCTGAAGCCGGAGGGACACGTGCAGGTGTAGCTGTTGACACAGTCAGTGCAGTTGGCACCGTTCTTGCAGGGGTTGCTGGCGCACTCGTTGATGTCCTCCTCGCACTTGGGCCCACGGAAACCAGCCAGGCACTCGCAGAAGAACGTGCCGATGCCATCGGAGCAGGAGCCGCCGTTGCGGCACGGATCTGGGGAGGAGGGACATGCAATGGGTCCTGGGAGCTGCCCCACAGCACGGCCCCCACACACATCCCTGGCCATGTGAAGGGATGGGACAGAGCCCATGGACCTGGCAGAGGCTGGACCAGCCCCATGGGGGGAGCAGGCACATGGGTCACGCTCACTGCCTGCACGTCACTCTTCCCCCCAGCCTCCTTCCTGCCAGCTCCCATCTGGCCCTGGACTGATGCAGCTCAATGGGACGTGCTTGAGGTGGCCCGAAAGACCCACCAGGGCTTGCAGCACGGCCAGGGCTCACCCCAGGACGGACACTGGGGCCAGGCTGAGCGTGGTCCATGACCAGCCCCTGCTCTTACTGGACTTGCAGTCGTCGATGTCCGTGTCGCAGTTGCGGCCCGTGAAGCCGGTCCTGCAGGCGCAGTGGTAGCTCCCGTTGGTGTTCTGGCACGTGGCCCCGTTGCGGCAGGGGCTCTTCACACACTCGTTGATGTCGATCTCACAGGTCTGACCTGTGGGACACAGCAGGACAGGGACCGTGAGGGCTGGAGGAGCCGGTGAAAGCCCCAGGGACGATGACGCTGTCTTGGGCGATGCTGGCACCAGCAAACAAACAGGGCATGCCCCTACCTTGCCAGCCAGGGGGGCAACTACACGAGAAGCTCTTGTAGTCCTCTGACTCCTGGCACTCGCCGCCGTTCTTGCAGGGGCTGCCAGCGCAGGGGGCCAGCACGTCCTCGCAGGTGGCTCCTGCATGGGCACAAGCACCCAGTGATGCCCCCTCCAAGAGCCCACCACCCCTGTGCCCGGCCTGGGGCGGGCTCTGGGGCAACCCAGCTGGGGCCTTCTCCTCCATCCCCGGCCCCCCATGACTCCAGGCCCCCATGAATCCTTCAGCCCTGGCAATCTGGGCTGTATTAAAGCGCTGCACACTTCCTTTGGCAGGGAAGCGCTGCCTGGGGTGTCTTTCCCCCCTTTGCGCTCCCCCCCATCCCTCTCAGCCGCTTTTCCTGTTTACATCCAGCCGAGGGACACGTTCCCTCCAAACCCTTATCTCTCCTGTCAGCCAATATCTCCCGAACTGGCCTTTGCTATTTTCCAGAGCCTTCCCCCCATCCCCGTCCCCCCAGGGGTTTCTATGGCCACTGCCGAGGGCAGGAAACAGCTCACGGCTTCCTGCAATTGTGCTCCGGCTGCGGCTCTGCGCGAGCGGAAGCGGGAGGCGGGCAAACAGGAATTGGCTCAGCAGAATCCCCCGGCCCCTCGGCCCCTGCTCGCCTCCTCCAGCCTGAGCATCACGGCAGAGAGTGGGGCCAGCAGCAGCACCGGACCCCCAGGGCAGTGGGGGGTGAGTGGGGCAACCACCCAGTGCCACTGCCCCAGGGCCACTGCAGCCAGACCACTGCCTTGGTGCCCTCCAGGAGGAGGAGGAGGAAGAGGATGAGGAGGGAGGAAGCTCTGGCTGGCTGCTTCCCAATGCTCCTCCAGATTTCCTCCAGCTGCACCGTGTCACGGGCAGACGGAGCCGCAGCCATGGGCAGCCCCACTGCACATGCAAAAGAGACTGATGTGCTGTCGCACACCAAGCAGCAGCCCCACAGTGAGGACCTGGGGGGCACAGGGAGTTCCTCCTCACCTGTGTAGGGCAGGAGGCAGTTGCAGGTGTAGCCGGCGACATCATCGATGCACGTGCCCTGGTTCAGGCAGGGGTTGGAGGCGCATTCGTTGATATTGGTCTGGCAGTTGGGTCCTGTGTTCAGGAACATAGACAGAAGTGGCTGTGATGGAGGTGTGCTGCTGGGAGAGGGCTGAGGGTACAGTGGGGACATGGTGACAATGGCAACAGCCCACCCATCGCCCTGGAAGAGCCTCCTGCTCTCAGCTCCAGCCGTGGGCACCCAAACCCTGCTGAAGGTCCCCATGCACTGCCACATCTCCCAACCAGACCTGGGGTCCCCACCATCCTCCAGCCCATCCAGCCGCATGGGGACACCCACCCACAGCCCCAACCCAGGCCTCAGCAGCGTCCCTGGCTGCACCCTTACCACTGAAGCCCTCCCTGCATGTGCAGATGTAGCCGCTGGTCATGTCCTTGCAGGTGCCACCGTTCATGCAGGGGTTGGATTCGCACTCGTTATTGTTGATGTCGCAGTTTGTCCCGCTCCAGCCTGGGTCACAGTCACACCTGTAGCTTTGGGGGAACATCGGGGCATAAAACACAAGGACCTGGTCGGACCTGGCCTGGCTGCAGCAGCCAGCATCCACCCAGCAAACCTGGCTCCTAATCCTGCGCCTGCAGGGAAACATCCCTCAGCACTAGAGCAGAGCATGGCTGCACACCCTGCCTCTGCCCCGGCTGTGCTGGGGGCCCTTTGGTCCCCATCCCTCCAGCCTACCCGTTGAGCCCGTCGTGGCATTTCCCATGGATGCAGGGGTTGCTGTTGCACTCATTCACTTCGGACAGGCACTTGGGGTCATGGAAGCCCTCGGGGCAGAGGCAGGTGAAGCCGTTGATGCCGTCCTTGCACGTGCCCCCGTTGTGGCAGGGGTTGCTGGAGCACTCATCGATGTTGATGTTGCACATGCGCCCTGGGAAAGGGGGCGTGAGGAAGCGTTACCCCACAGATGCATGGTGCAGTGGGCCCACACTGCATCCTGGGGGGTACCCACTGGGCAGGTCTCATTCCAGCCACCGGGAATGGCTGCTGGAGGCTTCGATCTCCAGGCACACGTGTGCTGGCTGCATAGGAGCGGGCTGCCCTGCAGGCAGGGTGACTTCACACCCTTGTGCTGCCTGCCTGGCTCCATTAATATGACTGGGAAGAGGCTGTGCCCTGGGCTTGTTTGGTCCAGGAGGGAATAATGAAGGGAGCTGGTTTCAGCCTGTAACCCTACCTGGCACGGCCAACAAAGCCCGGCTTTATTGCGGCTCCCGGCGGGCAGGAGCAGAAGGGGCCGTGGAGCGGGGAGAGGCGGGGGCTGCTCCCATCAAAGCCCTCCGCCATTCCCATCCAACAAACCAGTCGGACAAGGCGGCAACCTGATACCCATGGGAGTGGGCGCAGCGGGACTCGGATTCCCGGCACCAGACACCCCTTTGATTACAGCCCAAGCCAGGGTCACCCTCCTGGGCAAGCAGGAAGCGGGACGGCAGCATTAACCCTCCCCAGTGCACCTCGCCCCTGATGCGTGGGGCATCCCGGCACTGCCATGGGCACAGGGGACATCCCAAGGCTCCCCTGGGTCTGCACCATGTCCCCGGGGTGCCACGGTGGCTGCATGCCGTGCCCTTACCTGTGTACCCCAGCTCGCAGGTGCACTCATAGCCATTGATCTTGTCGATGCACTTGCCGTAGTCGCACGGGTTGCTGGCGCAGTCATCCAGGTTGATCTCGCAGTTAGGTCCTGGGGAGGACACTGGTGCCATCAGGGGTTCCCCAGCCCCGCTGATGAGCAAAATGAAGCCCACCAGCACCGACGGGTGCCACCGCTTCATGGCAAAGCGCCTCTGCCATAAGCAGCTCCCAGAGGGAGAGCAGGTCCTGCAGGAGCTGGGCACCAAACTGGGAGAACTCGCCCTCACCAAGGATGCCTCAGAATCAACCCCATCGGGGATGGGGCAGGGATGCTGCACTGGCACAGCCAACCCGCACGGAGCCCCGGGGGTCCCTCTGCTCACCTGTGGTCCCTTTGAGGCAGAGGCAGTTGTAGGCGTTGTTCCTGTCCTGGCAGGTGCCCCCATTTTTGCAGGGCTGGCTCTGGCACTCGTTGATGTTGATGTCGCAGCGGTGGCCCGTGTAGCCGGGCTGGCAGAGGCAGGTGAAGGAGGCAATGCCGTCCTTGCAGGTGCCATAGTGGCACGGGTCGGGGTCGCACTCATCAATGTCAATCTCACAGTGAGCACCTGAGAAACCTGCCACCAGCGAGAGGGATGCGGGTGAGGATGGGAGATACAGGGTGAGGATGGGGGATATGGGGTGAGGATGGGAGATACAGGGTGAGGATGGGAGATACAGGGTGAGGATGGGGGATATGGGGTGAGGATGGGAGATACAGGGTGAGGATGGGAGATACAGGGTGAGGATGGGGTATATGGGGTGAGGATGGGGTATATGGGGTGAGGATGGGAGATGCAGGGTCAGGATAGGGGACGCAGGGAGAGGATGGGGGATGCAGGTCACCCCTTCCCACCCTGGCCACATATGAGGCTGTACCGGGGTGGTTTGACCTGCCCACCCGCCCCACCACAAGCCCCAGGACCCCCGGCGCAGAAGCAGGCAGGGGAGCAGGGGTGGCAGCGCTCTCAGAGCCGGCTCACGGGCTTTGTCCCGGGGTGCACAATGACCTGCATTAAACCGCCCCGGCTCAGGAGCGGGGCCCCGCGCTCACCCGCAGCTCATCCCGGAGCGCACGGGGGGGGCCGGCCGCAGGCACCCCCAGTAATAACACCCCCGGCAGATCCTATTCTCCCGGCCGGCTCCCTCCCCACCGGGTTTGGGGGTGGAGAGCCGAGGACAAAGTACAGCTTTGACTAGACCCCGCCAAGCCCACATAGCAGCTTTTCATCGGGGCTTGGCATTAGCAAGACACTAATTAGAGGCCATTCAGCTGGAAGATTTCTGGCGGGAGCTGCTCCACAAAAGAGCCACTGTTTGCCACCAGGGCTCAAGGCATCACTCTGTGCAACTGCTCCTTGGGTTTCGGTCGGCGAGCCCCCGCCGCCCTGCACCTTGCGTCCCCATAAAGGCAGCTTTATTCCTTCCTTCCTGCCTTCCCCCTCGCTGCCGCCCGCCGCCGAGGTGGGAGCACGGCGGGAGCACGGTGGGACGGCTGCTGCAGGGCCACACCTCGCGAGCACCGGGCTCCTTACACCCAGCACCACTTGCTCTGCCAACCCCTGGAGTCACATCACCAGGGACCATCCCACTGTGAGGGCCTTTGGGGACATCCCCATGGAGGTGGGCACTTGTTGATATAATGGGGTGTTATGGCACACGATGGCGCTTGCTCCTGACCAGCAGTGTGGCACCCCCAGAGCCCCCCGGGATACGGGGACCCCTCACCTTCAGTGCATTCACAGCTGTAGGTGTTGGGGCCATCCACGCACTTGGCGCCGTTCTTGCAGGGGGTGCTGGCGCACTCGTCGATGTCGAACTGGCAGAGGTGCCCGTTGAAGCCTGGTGTGGAAGGAGAAGTCACGTCCCTGCACAGCGCCCGGACCCACCGGCCTCCCCTCGCCGCCGGGCAGATCCCGCCGGCCCCCCGCATCCCGGCCAGGGCGCCGGGTTTCCATGGGGATGGCTGCTGGGGGCCCTGAATGTGGGGCTGCGACCCGCCATTGAGAGCATCTTATTTACATCTCTAGAGGAGCAAAGTCTCTGAACTTCAAAACCTCCTTTCACAGATTAACCGTCTCCCCATTCTCGTCTCCCCATTCTCCGCTCCACCCCGTGACTTTGACACCGCATTCAAAGCGGCTGTGCGGCCCCCCCCCGGCCCCCCGCCCTCCTTCCCAAAGAGAGGCCTTTTCAAGTGCAAAGCCATGGGGTTTAATCCTCCTTCCCCTCTCCCATGGGCTGGACCTGGAGCAGCATTGCCTATACACACATCGCAATGGGGGAACCCCCACCAGAAGCACCGAGAGGTGCTGAGCCCCTTCTCCCCATCTCATGGGGCTCTGAAGTTTAAGGAGCCCATTTGCAGGAGCTGGGATACATCCTGGCTCTGTTTCACTGCGATAGCAGTGGGACGGATGCCGCGTACCAGTGGGGCACTCGCAGTGGAACTCATTGATCTTGTCGAGGCAGTTGCCGTTGTGCAGGCAGGGGCTGCTGGCGCACTCGTCTGTGTTGATCTCACAGTAAACCCCCTCGTAACCTGCGGAGAGACCAGGAGCACCATCAGCACCATGTGCGGGGCCAGCACGGTGCACGGGATGGGCAGGTTACACCAGGGTGCATTTGGTTCCTCCATCTCTACGAAGATGTGCTACAGGTGGTGGGACCTGATGCACACCCTGCGTCATGGCTGTCCATCCTGGGTCTCCCTGCTCTTGGCTTGATCCAAGCCAGCAAGGTCAGAAGAGGATGAGACCAGAGCAGGGCGGATGGTGCCCAACTCTCACCTCCTGTCCCCACACTGCTGTGGGAGACCCCACAATCTTTGCCACGCTTCTTTTTGGTGCTGTCCCCAGACACGCACCTCCCGTGGCTCCTCACCCAAACCAACACCGAGCCAAAGCTCAGGGCACCCGGAGCCCTCCTGCCACCCACACCAGCACAGGGGCAGGGGTCCATGGGCAGTGCACCCACCAGGCATGCAGATGCACTGGAACTCCCCGATCTGGTCCAGGCAGGTGGCATCGTTCTGGCAGGGGTTGGAGAGGCACTCGTTGACATCGATCTCACAGCGAGGGCCCGAGTAGCCCTGCAGGCACTGGCATTGGAAGGACCCCTGGGTGTTGATGCATTTCCCTGCGTGCTCACAGGGGTTGGCTCCTGCAACACACAAGTGCGGCTCAGGGGACACGCTCCAGTGGCACCGGTGCTTTCCCCATCCACAACCTCTGCCTCCCACCCGGTGCTCACCCAACGAGCACTCGTCCACGTCCTGGTTGCAGGCCGGCCCCATGTACCCTGAAGGACACGTGCAGATGGCTTTGCCATTGACGGGGTTGGTGTCGCAGTTGGAGCCCTCATTGCAGGGGTTGCTGATGCAGGCGTCATCGAGGTGGCACAGCAAACCTGGGCAGCAAAAGGCACGTCAAGGTGGTGGGCACAGAAGTCACCACGCAGCAAGACCTCATGTAGGAGCCACGGGACATGCAGGGAGCTGCCACCCTGCATGTGAGCAGGGGACAGGACAGGACGTGGCCTCACCAGTGCGGCCGTGGGGGCACTCGCAGTAGAAGGAGGCGACGCGGTCGTGGCACGTGGCCCCATGGAAGCAGGCGGCCATGGCGCAGTCATCGATGTTCTCGCTGCAGTCCTCGCCCGTCCAGCCATTGACACACACGCAGTTGTAGCCGCCGTGGTTGTTGTGGCAAGTGCCCCCGTTCTGGCAGGCGTTGGGCATCAGCTGGCACTCGTCCACGTCCTCGGTGCAGTACTGACCTGCAGGGGACAGGGCACCTGTGTGAGGCTCCCGCAGGCTCTGTGAGCATCGCGGTGAAGGGGACGGCTCTCCCAACACAGTCCCCAGCATCCCCTGGCACAGGATCCGTCCCCTAGCCCAGCCCGTGCCACCCTCACTGCTGACGGCGCCGTTACCTGTCCACTCGGGCGGGCACTGGCAGTTGTAGGTGTTGACACCGTCCACACAGGTACCCCCATTCTTGCAGTTGTTGCCTGGGCAGTCATTGATGTTCTCCTCACAGTTCTGGCCCGTGAACCCTGTGCAGAGGAGACATCGGCCGTGACGCCAACCAAGCAACTGGCCACTGCCCCAGCTCCTGGTACCCGCGCTGACGGCAGGTTGCTGAGTGAGCACCAGGCACTCCCAGCTCAGCTTTGAAGCCACCCGCTCGGTTTCACCCCCAGCCCCATCCTGCCTCTGCCAGGGCTTGGTTTTGCCGTGCTGGTTCCCCTGCCAGGGCACCATCACCAGAGCCTGGCAGGCAGCGACGGCTTCCCCATACAGAGCAGAGTGGATGGGGCTCCCCTGCCAGAGCCCCCGGCTCCGCAGACGCTTGCTCCGAGCAGTGGAGGATCCAGCTCTGCAGCAACCGGGATGAGCCGGGGCTGATCCCACACAGACTTGTGGCACCGCTGATTTGAATTCCACATGGGAGGAGCTTCAGCAGCAGCGCTGCCCCTGAGGGGGATTCACTGCCCCACACGGCTCCTGCCTCCACCATGAGCTCCATGAGCTCAGGTTTATGTCATCGCCTCCACCCGATGGCGTGGCACGATGGAAACCACCCCGATCCCAACGGCATCTGCAGCAGAAATGACACAGCCAGGCCCTTCGCGGGGCATCTGCAGAGTCACCCTGTCTGCCTCCAACCGCACTTGGGGTAAGAGCTGCCCTTACTGCAAGGCTCCCAATGCCCCCAGCCATCATCCTGCCCATGGTCCGGGTGCAGTGCCAGCCCGTGGCTGGTCCCGGCGGTGCTGGCGTCGATCTGCAGCTCCCCTGAACTCCCTGAGGTGTTGTGCAGTCCTGACCTGGCTGCCTGCTAAGCCACCTCTGCCTCCATGGGAAAGGACTGGTGCTCTGGCTCATGCTCTGTGGGACCCCAGACCTTGGCCAAGCTGGGTTTTTCCCCTCACTCTCTCCAAAGGGCCGTGTGTTCCGCTCCCTCTGCCCCATCACATGAGGAGCAGAAGCTCCTCGCGTTGCTGCTCCCATTTATGATGGCTGGTAGGAATCCAAAGCAGATAACGTTGATTTGTGCCTCAATTTTTAAGCAGCTGGGCTGCAAGTGAACAGCAATAACTGGCAATGTCCTAGATACCAGGATTAACTCATTTCGAACCATCTGAATGAGTAATTAGTACTGCAATTACTTTAAACTCAGGGTTACATTCTACAGCGATGGCATGATAAAACAGCCGAGATTGGTTTAACTTGAAGAAACCCGGCCCGGCCAGGCCTCCTCGGGAATGAAAAGGGGACATTGTTCCAGGTCTGCTGCGCTGCATACCAGCGTATCAATCATCCCCTTATCATGAGAAACAGCCCCCATGGTCCCTCCTGCCTGCGCCCGAAGCCGATGCAGCCCCTGCAGCGGGCCACGCGGATGGCAGAGAACAGCCGCACTTGGGTGTGCGAGCAGCAGGGCTGCCCCCAGGGCCATGCCTCACCCCGGCCTGCCCGACGCTGGGGCTGCTCTAAGGGAAGCGCCTCGTCAGCAGAACGGCAGGGCCGGGCCAGCCCCGCTCCTCCCGCCCCTCCGCCCGCTCATCCCTGCGGCAACGCCGCTCTGCCGGGATGAGGCTTGGAGCTGCTCCTATGGAGCATCGCCCCCGGGAGCTCCCGGCTGCACCGGCTCATCCGGGAAGGGAAGGCTTCCTTCCCGGCACTGCTGCCCGGTCAACCTGTGCCAGCGCCTCAGCACCACTGCAGGGAAGAGCTTCTGCCTAAGAGCTCATCTCAGTCTCATCTCTGGCAGGTTAAAGCCATTCCCCTTGGCCTGTCCCTACAGGCCCTTGGCCAAAGTCCCTCTCCAGGTTTCCTGGAGCCCCTTTAGGTATCAAAGCAATGCCAGAGGCCTCTCAACCAGCTTTGCAGTGCCCACAGCTTCCTTCCCAGGGAGAAAGCGGATGCATCCCCTCCACCACAGCCAGCCAGCGTGGGGGCTCAGGTGAGAAACAGCACTTTGTGCCCTGGCAAACACAGCAGGGTCCAAGCACGGGGCTGCTCATCCCTCCCACCAGGAAACTCCACTGCTTCATCTCTTCGGTGCTGCGGGGATGTGGGGCCATGCTCAGCCCCTTCCCTTCCCTGCGCACACTGCAGACCGCTGGCCCCAGGGCAGAAACGAAAGGGCTTTCCAGGGTCATGGGGCCCTTTCACAGCCCTTGTATTTCCTCCGGCATGCAGGGTGCTGAGCTCCCGTGCATGGTGCTGGGCCCCCACTGGCCCCCCTCCTGCAAGAGCCCTTCACTTGAGAGGCTGTAACTGAGCTGGGCTGCTCTGGCGCCTGCCGGAGGGAGCAGCAGCGAGCGTGGAGGGGGTCTCCCTTCCCCAGCTCCATTCGCACTCGGAAACTTTCCAAAACAGCTATTCCGGACTAATTATTCCATTCTGGAAGTGGATTAAGCTAAAGCGGAAAAAGGCACTCTTATTCTGGAATATGAGCATCCGCACAGGGGCTTCTGCTCAAGCAGTTGCTTTGGAAGAGCTATTTTGGTGAATCACCGAGTCTAAAAAGCACCCAGATGACCTTTCCTCTTCGGGCATTGCTGCCCAACGTCTTCCCAAAGGCTCCAGGCACAGCGAGCCCACATCCCTTTGGATTTACCCCTCCCAGAGCCATAACCCAGGGGGAAGATCGGGCACTGCTCGTTTTGGAGGGGCAAAGGAGCTGGAAGGGGGTTCCCCCTGCCCGTTCCCCCTCGGAGGCAGCCCCTACCTGGTAGGCACGTGCAGTCGTAGGTGGTGTCGCCGATCTGGCGGCACGTGCCCCCGTTCTGGCAGGGCGAGGGGTTGCATGGCACGTAGAGGTGCTCGCAGTTCTGCCCGGTGAAGGCCGGCTTGCAGGAGCACTGGTACGTGCCCACCTCGTTGGTGCAGCTCCCGCCGTTCTTGCAGATGGGGGGCGAGATGCTGCATTCGTTCACGTCCTGCTTGCAGTTGGCGCCGTGGAAGCCGGCGGTGCACCGGCAGATGTAGTGGGCTTCGAAGGGGACGCACTGGCCCCCGTTGGCGCAGGGGTTGGAGGCGCAGGGGTCGGCCTGCTGGCAGGTTTTGCCTGGGGAGGGCAGGAAGGATGAGGATGAGGATGCAAACCACAGCTCGGGCTCTTAGTGGGAACAATCTTTGCGCTGCGGAGCAGACCCAGCTCTGGGACTGTGTTCATATGGGATGCAACTAATTCCAACCCCACTGTCCCCCATAAGACCTCAAGGACGCAGGAGGCTTACAGCTCACCCAGCCAGGGACCCCCCCAAGCCCCACTTGGGTTTGGGACCACCTCCCACCTTTCCCCCATCACTAAGAGAAGCTGAAATTAGTGCCAAAATCAGCGCCTTTCCCCATCCACGGAGGCTTCCCAGGAGCATCCCTGTCCCCGGGTCGGGTCCCCCGGGTCCCCACGTGGTGCGGTGGCACCGCCTCACCTGACCACCCCGGCGGGCAGCGGCACTTGTACTCGCTGAGCGTGAGCAGGTCGCAGGTGCCGCCGTTGCGGCAGGGGTTGCTGAGGCAGGCGTTGTCGCGCGGCGTCAGGCACAGCTCGTCGGTGAAGCCCAGGCGGCAGGCGCACGCGTAGTCCACGGTGCTGCCGCGCACCACCGCGGTGCAGGTGCCGGCGTTCTTGCACGGGGAGCTCAGGCAGGGGTTGGGCAGTTGGCACCGCTCGCCAACGAAGGCACCGCCGCACCTACAGAGGGGACACAGGGTCAGCGGGACTGGCCCGAGGGGCTGCGGGCACCCGGACACCCCCAGGGACCGGCACCGGGAACGCCTCCCCGCAGCGCATCCCGGCACGGCGGGTTTGGCGAGTGCGAGGCTCTGCCCCGGCTGCTCTGGGCTGAGGAAGATGAAAGGTGCCGGGAACAAAGGCGAACCCCATCCCGGGGCCTGCAGGGACCTGCAAAACCGCAGCCTCCCGTCCTGCTTCTCATGGCAGGGCGCTGGGTCTGCCCCACGCACCTCGCTGAGGAGGAAGCCAAGGCACAAGGGGGGAGATGTGGAGCCAGGAGGGGTCCCCCCACATCCACACCCACCCCAGCGACCACACAGACCCATGCACCAAGCAGCACGGGGACAGCCCTGCACCCCTGCCTGCACCAGGATGAGCTTCACCCTCCCTCTACCACAGAAATCCCCTAAACACCCCCAAACCCAGGCTCAGCACACGCTGGCAGAGGGTGGCTCCTTGCTCCTCGCAGCAAGACCTTGCTGAAGACAAACCCAGTGCAAGGGGGGGTGCATGGCCCCGGCTGCAGCATCCCCTCTGGGGGGGTGGTCCTGAGAAAAGGCCCCTTGGCGCACCCACCGGCTCTGCCATCTGTCACCATGGGTGACCAGGCTGCAGCAACCAGGGCAGGGATGGGGACGTGCTGCAGGGACAAATCCTGCTGGCCGGGATGTGGCAGAGGGGGAGCTGCCCCCCGGGAAAGGGAGAACAGAGCAAAGCTGTGCACAGAGACACCGAGGGCACCAGACATCAAAAGAGGATCCCAGGGCCCTTCAGCACCTCCCCAGCGCAAACCCTCCCGCACGGCACCTCCTGTATCACATCTGCAACATGAGGCGCCGCACGTTTTGTCCCCAACCAGCTCCGCTCACATTACACCACTTCCAAAGGATGCTCTGCCCTGGCTGGGCTGCGCTGGGCAGCGGAGGAGCGAACGATGCCGGCACGCTGCTGCCTCACACCACAATGGCAATGCCACTGCAGCAGAGCAAGGCGCGCGGTGCACAGCTCATGCTGGGGTGCAATAGAGGCCTTTAGAGCAGAAATAGATCTGGGGGTGATCACATCCATTTCCACAAGCTTGAGGTAAAGCGATAACCACTGGAGGTGATGGATAGGGAAGACTGTGGGACCATGGCTCTCATTGTCCCCAGTGCTCATACCCATCACCACCCAAGCTGATGGGACCTTGTGTCCCTGCGCCTCGTGCGTGGCCCCCAATGCTCCATGCGAGCAGGGGGTGCGCTGCAGAGTGGAGCCCTCCACCTGCACCCCCAAACCAACACCACGGAGCTCCTCCATTGAAGCACAACCAGCAAACGCCCCCTCAGCCGGCCCCAGCCAGGCGCCGCCGTGCTTTGCCGCGCCACGCCGGCGCAGGGCCACGTTTCAGCCCCGCTCCCCCTCTCCTCTGCCCCTCCTGGGTTTTTTTTTCCTTTTAACCCAATTCTGATTTCATTGTTGGGGATTGTGTGAGAATTTGTCCGGATTCGGAGACATTTTGAGTTAATGAGACGGCATTATCCCGGCCAAATGGAAAAGAAAATGTGGATAATAATAAATCAGGGCATCTGCTCGGCACACAAAGGGCGGCGGGGAGCAGGTGTGCATCCTAATGAGGCCGAGCAGCTGCCGGCGCCTGCGGCCCATGCCCGGCTCGCCGGCGGCTCCGAGCCCAGGGCGCCTCGGCCGTGGGGCCACGGCGCTTCTGGGTGGCTGCACCACGGCCTCGGGAGCGCCGGAGCCATGGCTCAGAGGGGCCATTGTGCGGGGCCGGGCACGAACCGCCGGGGCGCGCACTCATGTGCCCCGCGCCACACACGCTTCAATGCTTAAAACAATCCGCGGGCTCCCCGCGCAGGGAAGCATCACGAGGTTCTCCAATGGGAGGAAAGGGCGGAAAAGAGAAAGGAACAGGAGAAGAAGAAGGATCGGTGCTGGACAAAGAGCGCCCTGCACAGCGCGGGAACCGCTGAGCGCGCGGGAACGGCCGCGCCACTGCTTTGGTGCTGCCATGGGCTGCGCTCTGCATCCCGGCGGCACCGGGAGATCACTGGGATCAGGGCTCCTGCGCCGTGGGGCTTAAATGGGGCCAGGACAAGGGCCGCGGAGCTGAGAGCCCTCCCACCAGATTCGTCTTGGGGCCGTTTCCAATTTCAGGGCAGGCAAGTGGTGGTTTGAGCTCATGGATGGGAAGGGGAGCAGAGCCCAGCCGGAGCCCGGCCATGGTTATTAGCCAGGAGGTTAATAAGTGACCGGAGAGACTCCTGTGGGAGCAGGGAGCCCTTGCCTGGAGGCACAGCAGTTTGGGGCTGGGGGCTGCCCCGTGCCTGGGGGGCTTCCAGGGTTTTGCCTTGGGAAACCCCTCGAGTTCCATAGAGTTCGAAGGGTTTTAAATGGTTTTCTGTTTGTTTGATTTAAGAACTGGTTTATGGACACAATCAGCTCAGGAAAGGAGGAGGGTGCTGGGGAGGCCTTGCATGGGTCTGCCCTGGCCAGAAGTGGCTGAGCTGAGCGATGGGCACACATGGGCAGGCGGGACTGGGACACGCTCCTGCATCGTGTCTCTCCTCCCTACGAGGGGGTACTTCCAGCCACTGAGAAGCGCTGGAGAAGCAGCTTCAGGAGAACAGCAATACAGCACAGGCACCCTTAAAACCCAGCAGCCACTGCTATAGCCCACGAAGGAGTCTCCATCATGCAGCAAGGGGCTGCGCAACACGGACCCACTGTGAACGCCTGGCAATTCCCAAATCACAACCGCAACAGAGACAGGGACGGCTCCCATGCACCCACTGCACCAGCGCGGGAGCCCTCGCAAACTCCTGCCACATTCCTAAGTCATCTCCGCTTCTTTGCAAGGTTTCAGAGCAAAAGGTCTCGGATGGAGGGGATACCACTGTCACCATAGCGCTACTGCTGCTCAGCAAGAGCATGGAACAAGGACACTGAATGCTCCTCTGCTCATGTAGGGCAGCCCACGAGATATGCCCGTGGCAGCCTCACACCCGTGGGCTTCAACACCGCTCCTGCATCATCTATAGATCCTTTTGCTCAGAAACAACACCATTTCTGCCCACATCTGCAACAGCACGTCCAAGACGAGGCAGGGAAGGGGATGGCTGCGGATCGAAGCCATGGGATGCATCTCCCCGCGCAGGTCCTGGAGCTCACTCCCAGCCAGAGACTCTGCAGCTGCATTTAAAAACCCAACGACCGCAACGGCTTTAGCGTCCTGGCTGCAGAGAGAGCCTGGAGACAAGTCTCGCATGCAAATCAAGAGATCAAAACCCAGGTGAAGAACAAGGCCAGCCCATGACGTGGTTATTTTGAGCTCTCCCAGGTCTGGAAAGGCCAGATGCAGCAGAGCCAGGTTCAGCTCCCAGCCGTGCTGCAACCTCATGTGTCCACCTACTCCTCCAGGGGCTGAAAACCTCTCCTGAAGCCGAGCCCAGGGAGCTGAGCTTTGTGTTCAGCACAGAACATACCGGCGGGCGGTGGCGTCGGAGCTCCCAGCGAGCAGACGTGGAGGATGCGACGTCCCCGTGGGCTCCGGCAGGTGAACATCACCCTGTGGTTTTTCCTGTGGCACTTCCCAAGCGAGGGCTACCCAAAGCAAACCCCGAGCGGTTTATGGAAATCAGCATAAGAGACATTAAAGCTATGCTTTAATTATAGATATATGTGCTGGCAGAGGACAGGGCGGGTGCTCCAGCATCAAAACAGCTCTGAAGGGCCATTAGAAACCAGCTTTGAGGCGGTTAAAGGCAGCTGAGCTCCCTGGGGTCCTGAGGAGCCTCCATGTGTGACGCATGGCCCGTTCCCAACCCAGCCAGGAATGGCTAAAAACACCAGTGTCTGCCCCTGACCACGCAGCTGAGAAACACTTCCAGAGCCATTAACCTGATGAGGAGCATCAAACGTTCCAGCCATGGCCCACCTCAACACTTCAGATGGTGATGGCATCCAGACCCTGGTGATGGGCAAACCCTGCTCCAATGCATGATGCTCCCTTGCATCGTGCCAGCACAAGGAGCACGTGAGGATGGACGATCTCACAACTCTTAGCTTCTAGTGTATTTTCTCCATGACCTAACCAAGGCACGGGGCTGTCACCGAAGCACCAGGTAGGACAGGGGACAGTGATGCAGCAGCTGGTTGCCATCCCTGCGGATGGGGATGCTGCATGTGCTCCTTGCAGGAGCATATGGGGGTGCCATCCATCCTGGTGGCTTTTTGTCCTGAGGGTCAGACAGAGGCTGGGGGCTGCACTCCCACAACACCAGGCCGGAAGCATCTTCCCTCTCCACGCCAGCCCCGAGCCCGGTGCATAAACTGCTGCGAGGGGGGAGGCGCAGTTACTAATGCACCATAAATCTCCATCACCACTCGGGTGATGTGAAGGGTGACGGAGAAGGCCTTGTCCAAGGTCAGACTCCAAGTCCCGGGAGATGGCCTGGGAACGGGAACAGCGGCCCCAAATTCCCACCCTGCTCCCAGTGCCGAGCTGAGGCCAAATCTGGATATGCTCAGCGTGGGCACGTGCATTTGTTGTGTCTGCTGCACATCCTCACCGAGTTACCAACAGCAGCCCAACGCTGCCGTTGCTTCAGCGAAGCTCCAGAGAAGCTGAGATCAGAGAATCAAGAGCACGAATGAGCTGCGCAGGTATCAGTGTGAGCAAGCTCTGCTGCCCCAGCTCTGCATCACACATCTGCCTGCCCGGCCTGGCAGCACTGGCAGGGTTGGGATGCCCGTCCCAGCCCCACCGTATCGCAGCCCTTTGTTCGCTCCCTCCCGCTCGCAGCGCACACGGCGTTTCCTCCAAGCCACCAGCAGCAGGTTGTGTCCCTCCGCAGCAATGCGGGCACTGAAAGCATCCCGAGGCAGATGTTCCTGCGACCTCTGACCCAACACTAATGTCTTCCCCCCTGCGCTAAGCTGCCATCTGCCACAGCCGGCACAGATGACACCGCGGCATTCCCGCAGCCCAGCCCGCCCGGCTCCGCATGGCGGCACAAGGGCTTTGTTCCCATATGGGATGCGCCGGCCCCGCACAGCACAGCCCAGGGGCCGGGGGTGTTTCAGGGGTGCTGGGTGCATGCGGGATGCTCTGGATGCAGGGGACTCGGCGTCCATCCCCACAGCTGAGAACAACTACGCTGACAGCAGCCACTGCCCTCCTAGCCAGGGCATCCTCCCAAGGGCTGGGGGCAAAACCCACCCCACAAAATAAGCCAACAAGCTAAATGGAAACCAGGTGTAATCTGGAGCACGGCCACCAGGCCCGAGGGGCTACCCCCCCTCCCCATCCCATAGCGGGGCAGGTCCAAGGGTACAGCCCCACACTGCAGGAGAGGACAGGGGCTGGGGGGGAGCTCCATCCCAGCTGCCGGTCCCATGTCCAGGCTGCCTCTTATCTGCGCTGCTATCACATAACCTCTTCCTCACCCTCATCTGCTGGACGCATAAACGGCCGCAGTTGTTTTCCCCAAGGTATGAGCACCGTGGGAAAGCCAAGGAGGGGAGGCTCAAGCATCCACACAAGCCTGGTTTTGGGGTTACTTGAGACTAATGGGGCCAGGAGAGCCCCTGCTGCCCCTGGGGCAGCAGCGGGCCCAGTTCTGGGTGCAGGGTCTCCCATGCCAGCAGCCCCTACCCTGACACCCATCCCCAAGGCTGGGCTGTGGGCGATGCCACTCTCTGCCCTGTGGTACCCACAGCAGCATCCCAGAGGAGCCACCCTCCCTGTGCCACAGAGTCCCTGCAGAGCCACCCCAGCACAGAGGTGGTTCAGAAACCATGACCACGACCTTGCATGGTGCAGGGGGTCCCACCAAGGGACCATCGCACTCACAGAACCCTCTGTACCACCAAGCACACAGCGTGACCCCATGGAGCAAAGCAAGTGTCCAAACGTGAGCAGGACACTTGGATTTCACGTGTTTGCTGCCAACAGCTGAGGAAAGGAGAAGTAACCATCAGGAGAGCGTCCCTCAGTGCAGCCCAGACCACACTGCACAGTGCTCCCAGCCACAGAGCAGTGACACGACCCTGCCCCATCGTCCCCACACGGCGGGGTAACCATCATCCCATGGCTCATGAACGGAACCACAACCACCGCCTTCCACATTCCCTGCCAGCACCTGCACACCCGGAGCGTTAAACCTGCTTCCCATCAGGCATCCACGCACAAGAGCCACCCTTCCAGTTGTGCCAGTGGCTTCCCGCTTGGCACAGCCTGGGAGCAACACCCCAGCTTGCTCCTGAAGCTACACCCATCCCGTTAAGACACATTCGCTCAGTGCCAGTCCAGGGAGCCCTGATCTGCTCTAGCTCCAATCCTGACACAGAACAGGCTGGTGCTTGGGATGTCTCCATGTTATTAAGAGATCTGCTTCTTACTCCATCTTCCCACTCCATCTTCCTCCATTTGTTCTTATTCCATCACCTTCCAACGAGCCCCTCCTGTGTTACTACACAGAGCATCATTGGGAACCACAGGTGCATATAACTGCCTATGAGATGGATTCCCAGCAGCATGAGCCCACCTTGGAAACACCCCACAGAGTGCAGAAGCATGCTCTGGGAACAGGGAAAGGCAGACAGGCCTGGAAAGCCATCCTGCTGGGAAAGCAGAGCTCTGGTCCCATCTCCTGCCCTGTCATCACCACCCTGCTCAGAGTGGCACAGCACCCCCAGAGCCAGCAGAAGGAAGATGGACGCAGGGAGACAAGGAGCGCTTTGAACACTGCCCTGCCCTCCCTGGGGCACATGGGGCCATGGATGTCCCCCCTGCCCTGCAGCCTGCGGCTGCTTGAGCCCTGTCCTGGCACGGCCGTGCTCATCACCCCTCCCCTGCAGCTCCACACCGTGGTTTATGGCACATGCACCCATTAAGACCCCAAAGGCTTCACCACGCTCCCAGGAGAGGCAGGGCAGAGCTGCCCCGCTCCCCCTTGCCCATGCAGGGCACTGTGGCTGGGTGATGCACCCCAAAGTTCCCACCGGTCCCACCGTGCTCTCCCGGCGCCGGCACAGCCCCATAGACACCTCCACAGCCACAACACAGCTCCCGGCACCAAAGCCCAGCACCAAACCCAAGCGGTGGTTTTCATGGAGTCCCATCCAGGCCCTGCTTTATTAAACACGCCGGGACACCATCCTGGGAACAGAGCCGGAGTTTCACCCAGCAGGTTACTTCCAGTGACACCAGGTTAATAAAGCAAGAGCAGATCCCCAGTCTTGTTTAATTAAAAAAGGCAAACTGCAACCCAAAGCCTTTGATGTGTTGGGTTTTTTTTTGTTCCATTTCATTTTTGACCTAGCCCAAGCCATCTAATTGAGATTTTTAAGATCCAGACTTTCATCTTGAGAGAAACTAAAGGAATTCCCAAAGCTGGAACTACTCATGGATGGGAGCGGGGAGAAAACATGCTAGAGCCCTGTTCCTCCTACCACTGGGATGGGGAGAGGGAAAAAATAATGGCTTTGTTTCTAAGCAGACATTAGTCAGGCCACTTTGGGAATCAAAGTTCCCACTGTAATGAAAAACAATACAATCCCATCGCTAAGCAGTGGCCAGGCTGTTCACCGCGTGGTAAGTGGCTACCTGGGAAGGAGCTGCCTTTCAATGGAGCTTCATTCACAATAAACATGAAAGATGCTGAAGGAAGAGACCAAGACAAAACTCGTCGCATTCCCACCCTCAACAATGGCAGCTATGACACAGTTTTCCCCCTGTTGATGCTTTTTATATCCTCTGCTGGTGCAAATCCCCATTGTTTGTGGGAGCGGTGTCCCTGAGCTCCGCTCTCCCCACTCATCCCTGTCCCTGCTCCTCTTGGAGGAGCCCATTCATGGGGTGACCATGAAGGACAGGCTTCCAGCGGAGGATCCCCAGGGAACACAACCATGGCCGCCCCCCACCACGCACCCACAGGTAGGGGTGAGTGTTCTGGGGCTGGTCCTAAGGCAAGCGCCTGCACTGGTGGCTGTGTGCCTACACCATGAAGCCACCCAGCTCCCTTCCTCTGCAGTGCTGCCCAGCAGCTCTGGCATTCGGGAGCACCCACTGCAACCTCTCCCTGCTCCGAGTTCCCATTTCCCCCCATTCTCCCTTGAAAACTGTTCTATTCTTTGAGCCAGCAGAAGGAAAAGTTGGAATCTGGGGGAGATGAGGAATTCCCACCTCCCCAGGCCACCTGCCAGCCCAGCCCGATGCCACCCTCCCACCCCATCCCTCTCAGGGTAAATGCCCATTTTCACCAGCTCTGGATGCCAGTGCAGGGTGAATTCCCGCTGGGAGCTCTGGCACACACCGGTGCCGGGGGCACCATCGCACTAAGCGATGCTGAGCTCTCTTATTCATATCCCTTTCGCCTTCAAACCAAGTTTTGGCCAAACACCGCACTGCCTGAGAGCCAAATATGGAAAACTCCCACCCGGGCCACGCGTGACCCCAGCATCCCACTCTGCTAATCCTGACCATAAAACCTGAGATTAGGATCTGAACAGGCACCAAGAGTTTAAACAAGCTATATTTAGCTCTGATATTTATAAACAGGAGGAGAGGGGGGTTTTGCAGAGCACACGCGTGCCCCTGCGGCACAAACCCTACCCAAAGCCAGAGCAATTCAAACCGGGATGAGATGGTGAAGCAAAGACAGCAATGGCCAAACAGCAACGGGTCCCTCTTCCCCAGCCATGAAGCTGCTGGTTTCTCTTTACAAGCAAAGCAAAGCTCCCAAAAACAGTGATTAACAACAAAACCTCACCCATTGGAAACTATGGCCCGAGGGATGTAAAGCACCTCCGAGCAGACGATAGATGCGCCCGGGATCTGTATCCCGGGATTCCTGTTGCTGCCGAGTTTAACCAAGGAAACGGCGAGGGAAGGAGGGAGGGAAGACTCTGCCCCCGACACCTTTTGCCGGCAGCAATCCCTGTGTCAACATGACGCCCTCGCCGAGGGAGCGGGGACAATGGTGGCGGCTCTGCCCTCCGGCCGCAGCCCGCATTCCTGCCCCCTCCCCTGGAAACCCCCCTTTTGTGGGGAGCAGCAGGCCCCGAGAAAGGGCCGTCTGTCGCCCTGCCTTTTGACTCGTAGGTCTGTGTCTAACATGTTAATAGGGGCTGGGGAGAGGCCGCCCCTCCTCCCGGGCTGCTCCCCGCAGGGCCACTCTCTCAGCCCGCCCCGGAGCCGATGGGCAGCGGGAGCCGGTGGCGGCGCATGTCCCGCTCCTGTGCATGTCCCCTTCTTGGTGCATGTCCCGCTCTCGTGCATGGCCCCCTCTTGGTGCATGTCCCGCTCTTGTGCATGTCCCCTTCTTGGTGCATGTCCCGCTCTTGTCCATGGCCCCCTCTTGGTGCATGTCCCAGCCACGTTCCTCCAGCGGCCCCAAAAGAGCTGTTCAATGGGTTAACCCCCGGTGTCTTTGGGAGGGCCTTTTTCCTATCCCCCAGCACAAGGATGCACCGGTGGGGGGGGAGAGCATTGGGGTATGCTCTCCTCCATGGCTGCTCATCGGCAGGACGATTTCCTTCCTTCCTTCTGAAAATAAATCACTGCTCACTCACAAACACTCAACCCCCCAAGGGCAGTATGGTCCTTGGGGTCTCCATTGCCCTGCTGATGCTGGCTCTCTCAGCACAGGGACCTGGCCAAAGGCTCCTTTCATTGCTCCTCTTGGGGACATTTGTGGTGGACACATCATGCCAGGAGACACAGAGGAGGATGAGGAGGAGTGAGGTGGACGCAAGGCTCAGCCCTGCAGCCCCAGCTCCTGCAACAGCCTGGGATTGATCCTGCACAGCCCTGGAGGTCCAAGCACAGCCTGGCACTGCCGCTCTCTGCTACACTGACTTTAGATCAAGCCCAAAGCCATGGGCTCCCAGCCCACCACCACCGGGCTGCTTGCCTGCGGGGTGCCCCTTCTATTAAATAGGGGCAACGCTATAGCGTCATTAAAACTTAATAAATCCATTTCCCATATAAATAGCACTAAATTCAGATTTGGGGGAAGGAATTAGGATGAAAACTTGTTAAAAGAAAATGACTTCTGCACAAATAAATTTTTGCAACTTGACTGAGCGTGAAAGTTTCCCATTAAAATGCAGCTCCGCTCCCTCCCTGGAAATGGGCAACAGCCTCATAACCGGGCCCTAAACATTAACTGTTTAACTGGCTTTCCAATATTAACCCCGGGCTGCTGTGGGGGAAGGGGAGGCTGTGAGGGGTGAAAGCCTGAGGTAGACATTAACTACCGCTGTGCGAGGGAAGCGCACACTGCTCGCATCCCACTGGCATCGTGCTCTCAGTGTGGGGCAGTGGGTGGGATGCTGCCCTATCACTTGGGCTGGATGGTCATTGCAGCTCCATTCCAACTGAATATGTTCTATTCTGAGGCAGAGCTGCCCATATGGCTCAGCCAAATGCCTACTCCCCATCCCCAACTCCTCACAAAGGCTTTAGTCCTGATCCTGCACCTCTCACACCAAGCGCTACATTACCAACAGGCACCTCCATCACCTCATTATAGAATACCTGACTGATTTGGGTTGAAGGGACCTTAAAGCTCATCCAGTTCCAATCCCTGCCACAGGCAGGGACACCTTCCGCTAGAGCAGGTAGCTCCAAGCCCCGTCCAACCTGGCCTTGAACACTGCCAGGGATGGGGCACAATTATTCACCTCCAGGAGGCAGATCGCGCTGCTTCATCTCGCACCTAAACAGGTTTTAATGTTCAGATAGGCAACAGAAAAAGGATGGAAACTGAGGCACTAAGAGGTCCTGGCTTGACATATCTGGGAACCCCCAAGAACATCCTATAGGGCAGACCCCTGCCCATGGGGTGGTTGCTGACACGGGGGGGTGAGAGGAGGCACCTGACCCACCAGACACCCTAGAGCTATAGATGGAGGCACTGCAACAGGTCCCGGAACTGCCACGCACTGAGGAAAGCAGAGTCCAGACAAGTGTGTGTGAGTCTGACCAGGCACCATCACACCTCTGCCAGCTGGAAGTGGCACGGAGCAGCTCTACCAGCAACACTCAGATGTCAAAGTAAGGACCGGGGTGTCCCCAGCTGGGCATCTCAAACTGTCCTGGGCCTCTCCAAGCAGACAGATGGGGGCCGCTATAGTCTGGTGTCACTAAGACCTAGCAGCGTACTGCAAAGGCCTCCCAACATCACATGCAGTAGATGTGCAGAGAGAGTTGTGCTATTAAATCCAACTGGGGCTTCCTCAGCCCTTCAGAGCCCCAGCTCTGCAACCCTGACCAGACCCTGCCAACGCCAGTGGTGCCAGTGCAGGGCCCTGACCCTCACACATCTCTTCTCCTGCTCCTGGATGGCACCATGTTCAGACACCCAAGAAGCAAAAATGCAGCATCCTCCTCAACACCGGAGCAGTGTCTTATGCTTATTCCAGATCTTTGGCCAATGAAAGATGCTGCAGCTTTACCCCAGACCAAAGTGTGAGCACCAACAGAACACCCATGGTCAGCAGTCCTTGGGTTGATGGTAACATCAACCTGCTGCTGCTGCTACCTCTCAAGGCCAACCCCAAGGAGCCCAGCACTGCAGGATGGAGCCCTGGACAGATGGTCTGGGAAAGCTGGGATACCTCCTCCCCACAGCAAATCCGGGCTCATGAGGGCACCAAGCAGGAAGGCAGCGTCAGGGATTTGTGGGATTTCGACACAGCTGCTGGGCTGGGTGACTGCAGCATCATCTTTTGTGTGCCAAGGGACGAGATGAAAACTCCATTGAGAAAGCATCTGGAAACACCCCAGACCATCACCTCTCTGTCCTGATGGCCCTTCTAGCCCTGGGCTCCAAAGCAAGGAGCAGCCCAAGCACCTCAGCTCCATCTCAGGCAGCAGAAGCCAGGCAGGCCTCAGGGATGGCTGGACACAAAGCCACAACCCACAGCCCCACGTGGAGCAGGAGGACCCTGAACATCTTTTTGGCCCCTTGGATAGAAGCAGGACTCAACCAAGACCCCAGGCAGCTCTGCCTTCCCAGAGGACTTCAAGCTGTATCCCAAAGGCTCTTCCACTCCGCAGCCCCAATACGTGGTCTCAAACCTTCACCTGGAGTTTGGCGACACGTTAACCATGGAGAAGTCTCCATCCAGATCCAGAGCTCACCAGCTCTCAGCAAGTGCACCCCGCGGCTATTCCCTCATTAAACACACTGATGCTCTATAAATTCACATTCCACTCATGTATACACGCTGTTACCATGCGGGACGCCTACCACCATGAGCAAAACGAGGGTCACCACCTCCAGGCCTGGAAAGAGCAGGTTAATTTCCAAACAATGTTATTTTAAAACTTGCTAACTGCCTCCTGATTATGTTATCCAAGCCCTTAATTGGTGAACAGCTTGATCTTGCCGTGACTTATACGTGTCTCCCTCATGTTACATACAGTAAACTGGAACAGCCTTGGAACAAATGGGTGTATCATGGCTTCCAGCAGGCAGGAAGACAAGGAGCCAGGTGGTCAAGATAGAAGAGATTTTGGTGGAATAAAACATACCCCATACCATGAAGCAAACAACCTCCAGCAGCTCTCAATGGAGCAGAGCCCCATGCACTTCATCACACATCTAAGAGCTGCAAGAACCCAGGAGACAGCCCCTGATCTCAGGTGACGATGGCCACTGTGAACACCTCATCCCCTCTGCTTCCATCCTGGGGAGCCCCTGAGCACATTCATCTCAGCAGGCATCACCCCATCTCTCCTGCTCATCTCCATACTCATACACCTATAGAGGTATCTCCTCTTGAACGTGACCCACGCTGGCTCCTGCCCAAAAGCAGTACAACCAAGTACCCAAGCCATGACAAAAACCAACACAAAACCTCATCCCAACCAACACGCTCCCAAGGCAAGTTAATGGGAGTCAATGGGACCACCTGAGACAACTGATAACCATCAAGACACCTTGCAGAGAGGAGAGATGTGACAGAGACTCCTCTGGAGCCAAGAGCTCCCGCTGCTGCAGCAGTGGCCTCACCAGCTGGGCTCCTTAGCTCCGCTTCCCTTCCACTGGAATCTGCAGCGGGTGATGCTTTTGTGTTTGCCATCTCCCCTCTTACCCATTTCCACCTCGTTCTTTCCGAGAATGAGATCAGACTCGAACGAGCCACCAAGAGTTCTCAACATGGCTGAATCACCGCTCCTCTACTTCTTTAAGGGCTTCCTCTGCTTGATTGTTCCACACTCCACCCTCTTCCTCCCCAGCACCCAGACTGCAGTTTTTCTTTGTTATTATTTCATGGAAATAACGTTGGGTTAAAGCACATGAGAAAAACCAAACCAGAAGGAAACTTCCGCCCTTTACAATGAGATAACAATGACTGAGCAGTTGAATAACTTGAAGGGCACAGGGAGCTGCAGGGCTCACATCGCTCCTCTCTCTTCCTGGTCGTCTTCTAAAAGAGTTTGGAGCTAAAATAACCATCTCCTCCCGCAACAGTCCCCCTCCGAACGTCTCTTCCAATGTTTCTGGCCCGCTGCCCATGCTGATGGCAACGGGCACCAGCTCAGGAGCCATTGCCCCGGCTGAACTACAACACGGTGCCGATGCGTAAACAGAGGAAGTACTTTAGCAAACCGACTCTTCCCCCTTTCAGTGTAAGCCCAGTGATTAATTTAACTTGTTCTTTCCCTTTGCTGTCTCCTTTGCCTCTCTGGGAAGGACTATGACAACCCAGACGCAGCTCCTCTGACTCTAATGGTGAAGGGCTGGTGGAGCGGGGTTTGAAACCCAGCCCTCTTTCATGCCATCTGCTTTTAACTAGCGGAGCAAGGGAGGTCCTGGGAATGAAAGTCACATGGCAGAGCAATCTAAACTCAGCCCTGCTCATTTCCAGGGATGCCAGTCAAACCGAGGCTCAGCCAACAGTTTAATTAGGAGCTATTGCTAGAAGTCAGAATGACCTTTTGGGAAAACCTTCTCATTTTGCCTGGGAAAATGCCTTTGACTGAGGCAAGTGCCTTTTCTGGAGAGCCACAGCTCCCCAGTGCCATGAGACCACACGTCAAACACTGCAGCAGCCACCAGCTGCAGACCGGCCCTTATAATGGCGTGAGTGGGACAGAAGCACCGAGGGACAGAAACATCTCATGGGTCTGTGCTGGAAGTTCCAGCACTGAAAGACCTGGCTACCCCTGCCAACATGGAAAGTGGTTCCAGAGGCAGCTTAATGAGCCCTCCAGCCGACAACTGCTTGGTCCCGTCCACCCAATTCCAGCACTGCACGCCCCGGACTGCCTGGCAAAGGGACAAGCAAGATAAGGCACCTGGAGCCTTACAAACCCCGGTAAAAGGATGAAGGCAGAGAACGCTGCCCGTCTCGCACTGGTGATTCCCTTTCCGTAACAGGGCTGATAACTGGGGCTGGGAGTTATCAGAGTCGTCTTCACATAACCCAACCAAGCGGACGCTTGTTCGCTGGAGCAGCGTCTCCCTCGTACGCTCTCCATTTCACTCCACTTTCTAATTGGATTTGTGGGGGCAGCACAATGGGGCTTTATGGCCAAACTTTGTTAAGTGCCAGCCCGAGCAGAGATGTGGCCAGCAGCCAAAATGGTGCATTTCCTGCAGGCGCCAAAGGGCAGTGCCAAGCTTTCCTGTGTCTGGTATCTGTGCTCTTGGCTCTGCTTTGTTTGAGAAGCTTGGAAGCAAAACTCCTCATAAAGAGATATTCAAACAAGTGAAACAGCAGGACTTTGCAAGCTGCGATCGGATACCTTGGGCAGCTGCACCTCCAGTATCTGCCCCATCGCCCACAAAGTGTACCCTGCACGGGACAAGTGCTTCAACACACTGAGCACACACCTTGGGCCCCTGCAGAAGTAACCCACACGCACTCGTGAAGCCATCCCGGCATCTGCAGCCAAGAGCAGGGGGTTACTCACAGCTAAAGGAGCTCTTTAAAGTTAACTTTTTCTCTTGAAAACCCCACCCCAAGCCTACTTTGGAGGCTTCTCCTCCAAATAGAGCTCGCACACATCAGGTCTAATTAGATTCCATCACCATCTGCACATGAAATGTAAATCAGGAGTTGCAGAGACTTAAGGAAAAAAAGGGAAGAATGACCACAAGGAAAAGGAGGGGTGTAAGGTTGGGGAGGGGGTGGAGGGTTGGGCATTCTGGGAAGCCATACATGATTAGTCACACAGCATTAATCTGCCTCCCTTAACAATAGCTGCCGAATTTCGACCGAATCCCAGCTGTCGCTCTTTGAATGAAAGAAAACAAGATTTAGAGCGTCAAGCGTTGGTAAGGGCTTCTGTGCAAAAAAAAAGTGGCGTGCATTCATTAGTGGCTCACAAAGGGACCCAGCCTTTGTCCATTAAATTGCTCATGTGCCTGATTGATTTGCTGATTTATTTGCACCAAAGGCTTGGGGGGCTCAGCTTGGAGAAGGGGGCGGGAGGTGCCCGGCTGCTGGGCAGAGTAACGGCACCCAGGCGGGTTTGCAAGAAAGCACCACACGTTGTCAAGGGAAAGCGCCATTCAACAGGTTGGGATTGGAAATGCCTTCAGGTTCCTCCGCCGAGGACTTCCTCTTTGGGAATCTGGGGTGGGTGGGAACGTCTCCCCGCCTGCTCGCAGCTCAGGCCGCGTTCAACAGGCAGAGGGGAAATCTGGCCGGAAAACTGAGCCTTGCCCATTCACATTTCTTTTATGGAATAGTTTTTAAAAGGGAGCTGGAGCCTTATTCACTTCTCTCGGTTATTGTTCCCTGGGAGCCGGGAGTGAATCGGCCATCGCTGCGGTGGGTCGGTTGGTCCTTCAAAGAGTCCCAACGCTTCACACATCCGTTTCTCCACAATCAGCTTGGAGAAAACTCTGGCCTGGGTGCCAGGTCCCGCCAGGAACACCGGGATGGACCCAGCTCGGCACCGGTGCCAGCGGGATGCGGGAGGGGGTGGCCCCATAGATAGCAACGGGGCAGCTCCATCAGCCAGAGCCACACCATGAAACCTCTCCTGAATGTTTACTGGAGATGTACCGGCCACCACACCCCAAATAGCCGGGGTGCAAGGACTGAAAGGCAACGCTTCAGGGCCAGGAGGGAGTAGCTGGAAGACAGACAGACAGACAGACAGCCTTCCTCCCTGCCCCAGGGTCCAACGAGTGCCGCGGGCTGGCTCTACCTCCTGCTCCATCAGCAGGGCAGTCTGCATAGGTTAACACCAGCAAAACATGGCCCTTTGCCCATGTTTTTCCACCCAGCGAGGAACAAAGCCTGATCCTGCCAAACTCGCGGCGACTCCTACACAAGCAGGTTATTCTTGCCACTCAAGGAAAGAAAAAGCATCTTGCCCTATTAAATCGAGAGCCTTCAAAGCAAAGTCAACATGCATGTCAATACTTTGGTCGGGGGAAGATGAAAATCCTCGGGCTCCTCCATACTTACTGGCACACCTCCGTCCCGTTGAGGAAAGTTTCACACTTGCCCCCGTTGAGGCAGGATTCAGCAAGCTGTGTGCACCGTAAACCTGCAGAGAGGAGGAGAGCGTTACCCACAGCGCAGCGCCCGGTGGCAGAGGCAGGGGGGTCACTTGGAACGGGGACAGGCTCCTCACGGCCCGCAGCGAGCCGGGGCTGCGGCACCTGCAGGGTGATGGGGGCAGGCAGGGGCTGGGCGCTGAGAGCCTCTACCTAAAAATAAGCTCGGGGTGGGCCCGAGGGGAGCCTCTGACCTCTCCTCCAGCGCGAGGGCTGGCAGAGAGAAACCCCAGATCAGGCCCTTGAGTGACAAATGCCATTTGGGAAAAAGCACCCGCCCGAGGGCCCATTGGTTACCGTGAAGTCGGTAACGAAATGAGTCGCCCGTCACAACTTGCTATGAGTAAAGGTTTCATTGTCTGGCCCTCAGAGCCAAATTCTGCTCAGTTACCACAGCAACTCGCTCAAAGCACCAGAATCGCTTCCGATTTGCACCCTGGCTCGCTCTTCCCCTTCTCCGTCCCGCTCGCTCTTCACGGTAACCGGTTCTGCCACACGCGTGTGCAGCCCGAGCGGTTCCAAACTGAGAGGCTGCAGCTTCGTGCTGCCACCACCAGAACACAGCTTCTCCCCTGCACTGACGGCTGCTGAGCCCCCCGCACCCGGGACACCCCCTGTGCTCCGGGCTCTGTCCCCCAGCGAGTCCCATGGGGATGGAGCAGGGAGCAGGGGACCGCTCCGGCCCGGCACAACTTCGCCTCCGAGGCGCCGGGCTCGGTTCTCAGCCCGGGCTGCCCCGGTGCGGAGCAAAGGAGCCCCATTGCTTTCCCGTCCCAAAATCCTCCCAGGACCCTCCTGCTCCGGAGGAAGCCGCCCGCTCAGCCCCGGGTTGGGGCTGGGGTACGCAGGGCCCCGCGAGTACCGCAGAGCCCCGGCCCCCCAGGGGAGGGGGGGGCTGCTCCCGCTCCGCCCCGCACCTCCGGCCACTTTTAGGGCTCCTTCCCCCGGCCCCGACCGGTCGCCCCCGATGGTCGCTCAGCGCTTTGCGGGCGAAGCGCCGGGCCCGGGGGAGCCCCGTCGGGCTTTCAAGAAACAGGAAACCGAGCGAAATGCGCAAAACGGCCGAAAGCTCTCGCGGAACAAGCGGCAGGAGCGCGGCCGCCCCGCGCGCCCCTCCGCGCCCCGAGCCCGGCCCCAGCGCCGCCTGCCCCTGCTCCCCTCCGCGCCCCGCTCCCACCGGCCCCGTGACGGCAGCGAGCGCAGGGCCCCGCGGACCCCCCGGGACCGAGCCCCGAGCGCCACCTCCAGCGGGGCACCGAGCCCCGAACCCCCCCGCGGTGCGAGCCCCGCTCCCCCCCCCCCCCCGCGCGGTTCCGGCCTCGGTTCCCCCGGCGGCGCCGAGCTCCGTTCCCACCGCAGGAGCTGAGCGCGGTTCCCAGGCATCCCGCGGCACCGAGCCCCGGTTCCCACGGGGACCCCGAGCCCCGGACCCCCCCCGACGCCGCCGCCCCGCGTTGCCCGGCCAGGACCGGGCGCACACCGGGACCGGGGCACACGCCGCGCCCGGCCCCGCTCTCGGCAAACTTCCTGCCGGGCGCTGGTGGGGCCGGTCCGGGGCCCGTCGCGGCGGCCCTCACCTCGCGTCAGGGCGGGCAGCAGGAGCACCAGGAGCCCGGGCGCCAGGAGCCGCTCCATCCCGCTCTGCTCCCGCCGCTCACAGCCGCATAGATCCGGGGGGCCTCGGCCGAGCCGAGCCGGTACCGGTGCGCGCTGCCCCGCAGGGAGCCCCAGACACACCGCGCCCAGCGCCGAGCGCAGCTACTCCGAGCGCCGGCGCCTCCCGCGGCTGCTCAGCCCCGGCGGGCCGGGCCGGGCCGGGCGGGAGGGCGGGGGGGGCGGGACGGCGCGGGATGGGGCGGGATGGGACGGGACGGGACGCTCCTCCCTACCCGGCCCGAGGGGCCGCTGCTGGGAGCCCCCTTCCCGCCACGGAGGGACCCTGCGTGGGACGGGAGTGGGGTTGCGGGGTCCGTGTAGCCCCCACGGGCAGCCCCAGTGCTGCCCCTGGCCCCACCGGACACCCCCGGTGCAGAGTCCCCCTGCGCCATGCAGACACCGAACACCCACAGTGCAGATTTACCCCTCCCCAGCCCGGTGCAGCCGCACCTCGCTAGAGCCAGCCCGGGCAGCCCCGGACACCCACAGTGCAGCCCCCCATGGAGCCCCACAACTCCACAATGCGGCCCCCATCCCCATCCAGCCCAGCTCTTCCATGCTGCCAGAGCAGAGCCCCAGTGCAGCTTCAGACACCTCCAGACAGCCCCCACATGGTCCTGGTGCAGCCCCCAGGTATCCCAGTGCAAGCCCAGACCCCTCCAGTTCAAGCCCTCAGCCCAGCCTTGGTGCAGCCCCCCTGCACATCTGCATAACCCCAGTGTAGTTTCCCCCATTCCCATTGCAGCTCCAGTACAGCCCTGGTGGAACCCCCTTAACCAACCTCAGCACAGCCCCTGCATGGCCCCCCCAGTGCAGCCCCCCCTCAAGCCGCTGCATGGCCCCCACGGGCTGCAGCACCTGCCCAGGCACTGCAGGAGGACCCTGACCTGCAGCGAGACCATGCAGGGCCCTGGGCATGGGAACCATGGGGACACACGGGAACGGGGCAGTTGTAGCAGCCGGTTGCAGCGGGGGACCAAGGCTTGGGCTGAGCATCCACCGGGATCAATGGAGCTGGGCGCAGGGTGTGTTTGGGGGCACAGGTGGGATTCCCCCTTGACCTGCCCCACGCTGTGGGTGCACACAGGGAACACCAAGCCACTTCCTACCTGCCCTCCGCAAGCGCCGGCAGCGCGCCCGGCGCTGGGGTCGGGCGTTGTTTGTTGTGTGCTGTGAAGCAGGGAACTCGCAGGCAGGGCCTGCCCGGCCCCATGCGCCGCATCCACATCAACAAATACATGAGGAAGGTCGGGAAGCCAAACCCGGAGGCAGCGCCACATCCCCACATGTGCACGGGCTGCCTGTGCACGCAGCGCTGCCCCGGGGCCCTGCGCCCTCATCCCGTGTGCCCAGAGCCCCCTCCAGCCTGTGCCGTGGTCAATCCCGGCACATCCAGCTGCTCCGGAGCCGGTGGGATGGGAGCATGGGGGTGTCCCACCCCAAACCCTGCAGGCCCTGAGCCCACGGGTGGGCTGAAGCACTTAACTCATGTTTGTGGGTGTCACCGGGGTGCGCAGTGGCTGTACCCCCCACCGGAAACAGCCCGTGTCAGGGTGTTAATGACTGACACTTCCTATGGGGTTGTGGGGGCCAACCCTGCTCAGCCAAGACACGGTGTCTGGGGGGGTGTAAATGCTCAGAGCACAGAGAATTGGGGATACTGGGGCCTTGGGATTGGGGGTACCTAAATCCCATTGGGCTCCTGGGTTTGCCCCTGAGCCCCTCAAGCTGTAGCTGTTGGATGCCATTAGATGGGTCTTTACAGCTATTAAATATGGGAATGTGTGGGGCTGGCTGCCAGCCTTTGGCTGAAAGCTTGGGAAAGAGGAAGAGGAGCGAGGGTCGGCAATGGGTTAATGGGAAGGAGGTGAAACCGCTGTCATCTGTGTCTCTCATCACAGGGCACCTCACCGCCAGCCCCCCGGCTCATCCCATCCCATGTCCCATGCCAGGCCTGGTGTTATCCCACTGCTTCCTGTTGTAAACGATTTCCAGAGCAAGTGTGAAACAATTAAACAAACCCAAGGGCAGAGTCTGCTGCTCAGATCAAAGCAGGGAGCCCTGCAGCGGGACCTCGCTCTCGCACTCCCCCCTTCCCTGCTCCTCCTGCATTCATTTGGGCTCCAAATCGGTGCCCTGACCTGGGATGGGGAGCGGGGCTCTGAGGGTGCCAGGGATGCTTGGGGTTCGAGCGCCAATGTGAGCTTAAAACCTGCTGAAACCTTAAAGCATCCCAGGGAGATGCCTCTCGGCTCACTGTCACAATAGAGCAGGGGCAAGGCCAAGCCATCAATGTGTTTCGAGAGCAAACAACAGATGCCAAAGGACATGAGCCTGTAATGGCTCTTCACCGTCATTTGCTACCCTTGGCAGGGAAGCGGGTCCTCCCTGTTTTATCCTCCCGGCACTGCAAGCTGGATGGCAGCAGCCAGGCAGAGGGATGTGGCCCCGTGTCCTCCCTGGCCGAGCAGCATCCCTGTGCCAGCTCATCCTTGCGCCACCACGACCCTGTGCCATCACCTTCAGCCTCAGCCCAAGGCAAGGCAGCTGCGAGGGCAGCCTCAGGTTCCCACCACTCAGACTTCCCTGGACATGGACACTTCTGTTCCCTTTCTCCATCCCAGGAAGCAGGGAGCACCTCGGCTCTACCTGCCTGGAAACAGGGCTGTGGCTTTGCCCGGGCTTGTTCCCCACATGCGGAAAGCTCCATGTGTTCAGCTCCCTGCAGAGAGCCCCCAGCTGCACTGGACCATCGGGGCCATTCCTGGGTATATGGGGCTGTTGGGGTCCCTGCTGTGCCTGTGTCACCTGGGGATGGAGGGGTGGCGATGCCTTGAGCACCCTGCTCTAATGGGAGGTGTCCCTGCCCGTGGCAGGGGTTGGAGCTGGGTGAGCTCTAAGGTCCCTTCCAATACAAACCAGTCTGATTCTATGCAGTGGAGACATGGGGGGGCACGAGCACCTCGGTGCAAGGATGACTCCTCTATCCAGGCACTGCTGTGGAATGGTACCGTCCTTCCCCTGGTACAGAAGATCTGGTGCAAGACCCTCACAGGGAACCTCCTCAATCCCAAACGTCTCCTCCAGAGACTCCTACCAGGAACAGAAAGCAGAGGGAGGAAGGCAAAAGTCAGCATCCAACATAAATCTTTGTGCAAGAAGGGGCGAACACGACATAAATCCAGAGAAACTTTTCCTTGTGAGTGGTCTTCAGGGGTTAAAAGTGATGGGATTTTAGGTACTTTTAAAACCAGCGTTCATAAAGGGCTTTAATAGAACCCTTGGCACCGGTCCATGCGATCGGCGATGGCCAAACACGAACCCTCCACACATGGTTCAAAGCTTTAATAAGTTACAATTAAATGAGCAAAACTCTGGGAATATTTCTTTGTTACTGCGAGCTACGAAAGCGCCGTCCGCTCGAGCAGAGCCGGGCGCAAACACAAACAGGTAACGCACATCTGTAAAGGATTTTCGTGTCTCCAGGGGCTGGAAAAAACCCCTCCGTGAGCGCCGCGGTTCTGTGCCGGAATCCTCGCAGATATTTTGCCTTGACAGCTCAGGACGGAATTTGCCAAAACGCAGCGTTGGAGCGCGGGGCTGGCGTGGGAAAGTTGGGCTGGGGAGAAATTTGCCCCAGGCTATTTAAATCAAAACAGGCGTTTTTCTTCTTAATGGCAACTGCCTGTTAAATACAAGCAACGCTGCTCCCAATCGCCTCGGTCGCTGCTGTGCCTATTCCTGCTTGACGCTTTCATCTCCTTATCATCGCAATCGGTGTTGTGCTCTGCCACATTCAATGTGATAAACACGGGGGGGGGGGGGGGGGTGAAGCAGACATGGGGCTGCATCCCTCCTGCACTCCCCGCCGTGCCTGCTCTGGGGTTATCCCTCCTCGCAGGGGTACCTGCGCCCTTGCCCTCGCTCCTGCTCACCGAAAAGGGGCGATTTCAGTAATGGAGCCTGAATCAGTGGGCAGAGCATCCTGGAAAGTCCGAGCAGACAAACGGCCGGCCACGGAGCCGGCGACGTGAAACTATCCCGGCCAAGGCTGCCCCGTAATGGGATTAAGCTGCGATTCCCTGGGGCGCTGGAGAACGAGGCTGGATTTGCAGGAACGGCCTAAATCCTGACTTATTTATTATTGTTTTGTACTTAAATAGCTGAGCAGAGGATTGGAATGGACAGAGATAGGATGAAGCACACTGATCGTGCCATCCCCCTGGCATGGAGGTAATGGCAGCACCTCCAGCGCCTGTAGAGAACCACCTTCCCCCTGGAAGCACTGTGGAGATCAGTCCCACCAGGGTGCTGAGATTGGGATGGGACAATGAACACCCAGGCCTTGCTGCGTAGGGATAGGTTGATGCCATCATGTCCGTGTTCCACACGGCTTCTGTTCCCGGCATGGGCACCCCGGGGTTTTCCTCCTCGCAGGCTGATGAAACTGGGTTTAATTGCAGGGTTGCTGCTGGCTATCACTGCTGCGTGCGTGCAGTCATCAGTAACTCACACGTGGGATCAGCGACGGGAGACGTCCCGGGGGAGCAGATCTGCCCGCACTGATTGTACCTGGGTGAAAGGTGCTATAAAACCCGCGTCACGTTCAAATGAAATCCCTTTTTTATGGGCTGCGAGGGCAGAGCAGGTGCTGGGCGAGTGCCTCGGCCCGGCCCTGGCCCCTGCGCTGCTCTTATCCAGCTCCATAAACCAACTGAAACATTTGCTGTTGTGTAAACAGGGCCCGGGGGGGTTTATGGAGCTGGTGACGATGCGCCCGGCACTGAGCCCGTCCCATCCCTGCGCTGTTTCCTTTGGGACATTCAGGCAGTGGCTCCGGCTTTCTTGAAGAACAGAGCCCAGCCCAGCCTTGCCCCCGGCCCTGGGACCGTGCGGGACAACTTTGCACCCTGCGCTCCATGCGCATCTCTCAAAACCATATTGTACCCCATCATGGGATGGTTTGTGTAGGAAGGGGCCTTAAAGGCCATCCAGCTCCAACCCCTGCCGCGGGCAGGGCCACCTTCCACTGGAATGGTTTGCTCCAAGCCCCGTCCAGCCTGGCCTTGGGCTTTTTAATTCCATTCCTCCTTTCCCGCTGAGGCACATGGGGCTTCTCACCACCTCAGCAAAGAAACTGCCCACCGGAGCGCGTGGAGGGGCCGGGATCAGACCCCTGCCTATAAATTACATGAAATGAGTGGAAAGCATCGCTCGCAGCACTAAAAACCCCGGTGCGGTTCTCAGTGCACGAGCCCCGGCATGAACCCGGTACTGGATTTCTGGACCGCCGCACGGAGCCGAGCACCCCGAGCTGCGCTGGCAATTCCACCCGGATCTGCGCTGCTGGGATCTGCCTCTCCCAGGGCAGGCGCTCAAGAGAGACATCATGCCATGGACACCGGCTCCGGGCAGGTTCCGGGCGGGGTTTCTGGGAGACCTGGGCATGCTCCTTCTCGTTGCAGGGTCCCGGGATGCCATCGATGCTAGCAGATAGTTTCAGGGGCATTTCGGTGCCAGCTCTGCGCTCACGGCAATGGGATGCGGGATTGGGAGCTCCTGTGCTGGGCTGAAACCAGCTGAAATTCCTCAGTGATTACAAAGAGAGGGTGAAAAAGCACTTTCCGCACCCCAGCCCTTGCTCCCACCCACCGCCCCCTCTTTCCTTCCGCGTGGAAACAGGAAGATTTGGAGAGGTTTCGTTCCACAGAGCAGCTGCAGAGTGGCTCTTCAAACACCCACATCCCCCAAAACACGCGCAGAGGGGACCACGCATCTCCTGCCCCCATGCAGGGCTGTGGGTACCCGGGACGGCAGCATCGCTGCTGGGTGCTGTGGGAGCTCCTGTGTGCCCCCCACCATGGCTGGGTACATGTGTAAGGGCTGCTGTCGGGGAACGCTTCCCACCCAGCTCTGACCTTGGTGCCTCCCAGCAAAAACACCTCCTGGAGAGGGGCCAAGAATAATAGCCAGTTCCTTCTACTCCCTTCCTTCCCAGGCAGCCACATTATCACAGGGCTCAGCCGCGAATCAAAGCCAGGCACACGAAGATGGGAACCAGGAGAGATCAGCCAAGAGATGCCCTTTCCGCTCAGAGGAGAGGCCGTGGGGCACCGCTGCCTTCCAGAGCCGCCTGCTTTACCATGGGGTGCCCCATTGGGGTGGGCTCCATGCCTGGGAGGGAGGGAGGACACCCCCAAACCACACTTGTGCATGCAGGAGCCCAGGAAAGCCCCCATCGTGCCCAGCACATCCCTTGTGCCATGGCACCAGGGGTGCCAGGATGCTTGTGGCTCTCATGAGGTGCAGCATGATGGCACCATGGTGCGGTGCAGGCACAAGGCTGGTGGCATGGATCAGGCCGTGTGTCACCCCCCCCCCAGCAGCACCCTTCCCATGGCATGGGCTGGGAACCAGCCATCAGAGAGGTGTCAGCACTGTGTGAGCCCCCCCGGCCGCAATGAGCCCAACACTTCAAAGCCTGGAGACCTTTCACATGCAGTGGCTGTGGGGGACTCACAGCCAAGGAGCAGCTGGGAGCAGGAGGGGGGATCCTGCACCCATGGGAGGGATGGGGCTGAGCCCTGCCCCAGCGCAGGGATGAGGCGATGCTGCCCATGGGGACCCCCAGCTCCATGCAGAGCCTGCACCCCACTGCAGCGGTGTCTGCACGGGGCTGCTCTCTCTTTGCTGCCTGGACTTTGGAGCGTAGGAGCCGAGCAGCAGCCCAGGTTGTGCTGTGCTGGCTCCCTCTGCTCTGGCACCTCGCCGAGCCATGCCCCTGAGGCACGAGGGCTCTGCCGGGGCCTGGTGCCATTGGAGCTGCTGCATTCAGAGCTGTGGTCCTGCTGCACCGTGCAGGGACCTGCGGGACGATGCTCCCATGGACATCCAGCAGCAGCAACACATCAAAGCGCATCCTGATGGCAGCGGGTAAACAGGAAGGGAGAGAAAGACAAACACGGCTCCTTGCAACCAAGGGGGAGAAAAACAACTCTCCCTCCAGGCAGGAGGTTTGCTGCCTGTCAGCTGCAACCCTGCCGCCAAATGAGCCAAATGAGCCAAAAGGGCTTGGGACCACTTGCTCCAAATGAGTGGCTGCGGGGGGCTGAGCCCCGCTGGTGGGGGCTGCAGGGGTGGGGGATGCTCATGGTCCCCTGCTGATGGGGCATGGTGCTCAGTGCTCGGCAGCACAGAACAAAGTGGGATTGGGACAACTGGTGGAGGTGGGGCTGAGCTCCCTCACCCGCTGTCTTCCCAGTGCCTTGCAGGGAGCCTGTTCCCAGGGCTGCCCCACGGGGCTGCGCCAGTCCAGTAATGGGATTAGGGGCCTCCTTGCGCCGTCATCCCATCCTAATCCCGCTGCAAGGGGAAAAGTCAGGCTGGGACAAAAGGCATTAACTGTGCACGCCCGGCTGCGGCTCACTGACCCCTGCGCAGGCAGCAGGGATGGGGCACCAGGCCCCTCGGTGCTGCCACACGGGTGGTCACAGCCACCACTGCGGCACGAGGTGGGCAGCGGGCACGGGAGCGGGCTGTGGCACGGCCGCGCTGGGAGCAGGGGATGAGCTGAATCACAGCCTCGGCGCAGCTGCTGCCCGGAGAAGTTCCTGTTCTCCAGAGAAATCCCCAACTCCCGGCTTGGAAGAAACAAGCGGGCAGCGGAGCAGGTGCCTGGCGCTGTGCAGGGCTCAGCCCGGCTGCGGGCTCAAAGCACACACACCAGAGCTGGACCGGTCCATGCTCCTCACCTGATGCAAGAAACACACGAAACTCCCCCCCAGTAACCCCCAAACTCAAGGTTTTGTGATGGAGGCCCCGCTCCTGCTCTGGAGCACAAGCCAGACTCAAAAGGTGGGAAAAGCAAAGCAAAGCTTTCCCTGGAAAGGGATTATCCCCCACGTCCCTGCTGCCCTCCACATGTGCCGGCTGCACCAGCCCATGGTGGCTCCTGTGCCCATTCAGGTCCCCAGGGCAGCCCAGCAGGTCCCTGTCCTGCAGGATCCGGAGCAGTGTGGCCAAAACCACCTCTGCACCCGTGGGAGCTGACTTACGGTGGGTGGGGGGTCATTAATGTGTGTTATTAATGTGTTATTAATGTGTTATTAATGTGTTATTAATATGCTATTAACTGTTATTAACAGGCACGGGGGTGCAGGAGCAAAGCGCACCCCCAGCAGCAGCCCTGGGGAGAGCCTGGGGTCCCTCTGCAAAGTTCATGTTGGGAACACAAAGGGGAAGAGCCCCGCACCCCAAACCTCAGTCACCGGGGGGGACACCCAGCGCAGCCGTGCGGGGGCATGGGGGGAACGGCCCCATGTGGAAGCGGCTTGGTTTCAGCCGCTGTGGCTTTGGTTTGCTGAGCGGGATGTTTTCAAACCTGAGCTTAAGGGAGGAGGTTTGCAACGGAAATATGTAACTGACTGTAAATAATGGCTTTTATCTGAGCGGTGCCCTGAGCTGAATGAGTTCCAGCAGCTCTGTGCAGGTGACAGGGAGGGTGCTGGGTTTCAGGCTCCCATCACCACCGCAGCCCCCCGATGCCTTGTGACAGGTTCATAAGCTGAGAAATGTGATGCTTTGCAAGGTTCAGTAAATATTAGGACTACTCCTCCCTCTCCCCGGTGCAGGTTTAATTGCTGGGTTAATTCATGAGAGCACAAGGGGGGGGAAAAACCCATCTGGGAAAATAGGACCTGCTAAATAGAATCCATTAATAACGGAATAATTGTTCCTCTGCATGTGATCCAGGCAGCTGCCTAATTGTTAATTACCTCGATATGAGAATAACAGGTAATTATGGGGCTGCATCACGAGGAGCTGACTTTTTTTGTCTTCCTGCTTCTTTTCTGTTGGTGGATGCCGGAGCCGGAGCGTGTCCCAGCAGGTCACACCGGGACTCGGGCAGGTTCCTCCTGCCAGGCTGAGGTGGGAGCTCCACATCCCAGCCACATCCTGAAGCTATCGAAGCCCTTGGATGCGGAACCCAAAACACAGAGCGGGGAGCCAGCCCCCTTCCTTACCCGTGGGACCCTGCCCATGGGGAGCGCTGAGCAAACAAGAAGCAGAGGTTGTTGGTGACCTTGGCTGTCAAATTCCTCGAGATTACTTTGTTTAAGAGGCATTCCTGGAATGTTTTATTCCCATTTGTCTGTTGCAAAATGTGCTCCCTCTGCAAGTGCACACACACACGAATACACACACTCAACCACACACACAGGGGCACCAAGCAAGTATCCAGCAGAGACAGGACCTTGCCTTAAGTTTTGTTTGACCAAGCAACGTTGTTGAGTTCCATTTTCTAGAGGAGGGGACACAGGCAGGCACTGCTGAAGGTGCTGATAACATCTGTGCAATCAGTGACGCTGCTGCTGGTGAGTTGCCATCACCGGCTTCGTGCAATCATTGCCTTTGGCTTCAGGCAAAGAAGAGATTCCAGCCAAGAGATGGCCAAAGATGAGGAACTGGGACATGGAGCACGGAGCAGGAGATGCCCAGCCCCGCTGCCCTGACCCGGGGCACGTCCCGCTGCCAGCAGCGTGCTGTGGAGGGAGGGATGCTCTCCTCATCCTGGCTTCCTGCGGCCAAAAATAGCCCGGGCCCGGGTTCCTGTGCAGCTCATGCATTTATAGTGGGAATGGCCCCGTGGAGCTCTGCCCTCCCGCCCATCACCTGCGCCTCAGGCAGGAAACTCCAGGTCCCTCTGTGTGCCCGTGCGTGTCTCACACCACAGAGGCCTCGGTGCTTCCCACGGCACCACGTAAGTCAGGTCCCGGCAGCGGGATCTACGTGACCGTTGTCCCTCTGCACTGGGAATGGGGACGGTTCCAGTCCCGTGTGGGATCCATGCGGTGGGATCTGTGCAGTGGAGATGCAGGATGGCTTCACTGGGCTGGCGAGGGCAGGGCTGGCACAAATCCCCACCCACAGCGGTGACAGGAGCTTGTTTTTGCAAGCAAATCACCAAAGAGGCTAAATATACATTTTCCATTCAGCTCCCCAAAGCAGTGATAGCCCGGAGCCTAAAAATAAATCCCTTTCGATTGTGCCTCGGCCAGAATTAGAGTGCGTCGGACCAAGCCCTGTTCAGTTCACCCCGTCCTGAGCCCTCGCTCTCCCTCGGGGTTCCCCGTGGCACAGGGCAGGGTATTCCCATGTCCCAAACATCTTCCACAGCTCCAGCTCCTCCATCCGATGGGTGCCGCCTCGGAGGGCTCTGGGGATGCAAGGGACCAGACTGAACCTGGTCCTTGACCTTCCTGCCCAGCCCCAGCTCATCCCCCCTGTGCTGCACTGCTCCATCTCAGTGAAATAACACATTTGTAAGGAAGAGGGGAAGAAAACAGCCCAAACCCTGTAAAACTGAAATTGTGGTTCTCCCGGGATGCAGCGTCTGAAATATTCCCACAACCTTTGCATAATGCATCGCTCATGTCAGACCTCGGGAGACAGAAATGAATAGCTAACAGCAAGCAGGCATGGCACACACGTGGGCTCTCCTTCGCTCCGCGCTCCCAGGGGCTCCCTGCTCCGGGGATGCTTTTCCTTTACATCCAGCTCAACTGATTCTGGTTTAAAGAGAGGAGAAGAAACAGAGCAGAGCGGAGTCATGGAGCAGTGGTGCCAAACAGGAAATATTCAATAAATGTTTATCCTCCAGCACAATGGTGGGGCTTCAAAAGTTTTCTATGGATGTGGTTTAAGGGTGAAGGGGTGGAGGGGCTTTTCCTCCCCCTCCAGCCTCTGAGCGAGCAGGAGCCAAGCTGGGCTCTGCTCGTGGCACTGAATCCTCTGACCAGGCAGTGGCTTCCTGCTGATGGACCAATTGCACCCACAAAGGGACGGGGCAGGAATCAAAGGCTTTGCCATCAGCCAGGACACTGCCCTGGGTGCGATGCTCTGTGCCTCAGTTTCCCCATGAGACCTCTATCACATGGATACCCGGAGCCGCGCCAACCAGCCCGCTCCCAAACCCAATCCCTCCCTCCGCTTTCCTGCTCCCCGCAGCTTTTTCCCAAACCTCCCTCCCCTCCCCCCAAAATGGGAAAAAATAGCTCCATCTGGATGCTGTTTCCAGCCAGGCCCCGGGGCCGCAGCCAAGAGAGCAGCGCTGTGAGCGCAGACGTGGGAGCGGGGAGGATGTGACGGGGAAGCTGTGAGAAAAGCCCGAGGTCGGCGAACCTTCAGCCTCGCCGTGGGAGCCGCGCTGCCTCGCAGGACAGGGCTCGGCAGCCGGACACATGGGGTGATGCCAGCCCCGAGCCCCGGGGTGGTGGCAGCCGGCGCTGGGCGATGTGGGGAGAGGTGCAGAGGGATGGGGAGAGTGGGGACAAACCCTGCCCTGCACCTCTGTGCTGAGCCCGGGCCCTGCGTCCCGTCTCTTTTAGAGTGGGGCATCCCATGGGGCTGCGGCAGTGGCTGCTCCAGGCTGTCAGTGTGGAGCATCCCCAGGGATGCAGCAGCAGCTCCAGCCTTAAAAGCTCCAACCGCTGCTCCGGACTCCCCCGCCTCAGCCATGGAGGTGATGGGGTGGCTTCCCGCTTCCCAGGCTTCTCATGACAGCGCATGCTATTTACGACCCCAGGTTTTCAAATCAAGCATAAATCAGTGTCAGCAGGGGGGGAGCAGGGTCCCTCCATGCAGTGACCGTGGCACAGGAAGGGGACAGGCGCAGCCGGCGCAGGAGGAGTTAAGCTGCCCGGCGTGGGGAAGCCACCTCCATCCTCCAAAATACAATCGACCAGGAAATAAACAGGAGCTTGTGTTTGTTTCAGTTCACAAGTGAAAAATCAAAGGATTTCCTGGGGCTGCGGCGCCCGGGGTCCCGCAGCAGAGCCCCGCGCCCATTGTTCACCCCAGCGCGGCCATGGGGGACATTGTTCCCTCCAAATGTCCCATCAGATAAAGGAGCTGCGGCTCCCTGGGCTGTGCCAGCGATGAGCATTGCATGGCCACGAGCATGTGGCAAGACCGAGCCCATGGGTCTCCTCCAGACTTTGGGGCTCCAGCCCCAGCCTGGCTCCTGCAGGCACTGTGTGGTGGCAGGCAGTGAGAGGGCTGTATCCTGCTTTCCACCCCAGGACCGGGATGACGGGCAGGCACAGTGACACCCCAGCATGTTCATGGGTGACCCCCAGCACCCGTGCAGTCCTCCGACCTCAACTGGAGCTGCAGATGTGTGCTGGGCCCACACCTGTGGGTCCAAGCAGGGGAGGGGTGCAGGGAGGTTGATGATGGCACGTGAGGGCTTCTCCCCATCTCAAAGAGGGTTTTTGGTCTTCCTCTTTTTCTCAGTGAAACCTCGGTGAAGCAGTGAAACCTCACGTTTCCTACTGTGCCGTGGTGTTTGCTGACTGCGAGCTCACAGCAACGGCACCGGATGAGTGCAAAGAAAATAAATGTTGGGAAAATAACCCTGCGTGGAGCACGGGGGGTGCTGAGCCCAGAGCATCCCAAAGACAGAACCCCCCCGTGATGCTGATGCTCCTGGAAAGCACAGAGAGGCAAAGGTAAACCCTTCTGCAGGGCTGTGGTGGTGGTGCTGGAGCTGGTGGTATGGAGATGGTGCGGTGGTGATGGTGCTGGAGCTGGTGGTGCTTGAGGTGGTGGTGAGGGTGCTGGTGGTGCTGGTGCTGGAGCTGGTGGTGATGGTGATTGTGGTGATGGTGGTGCTGGAGGTGATGGTGCTGGAGCTGGTGGTGCTGGTGCTGGTGGTGCTGGTGACGGTGATGACGGTGATGGAGATGGTGGTGATGGAGATGGTGCGGTGGTGGTGGTGCTGGAAGTGATGGTGCTGGAGCTGGTGGTGCTGCTGAGCTGCACACCTCAGTGTGAAGTGCTGGGCAGGGCTGCAGCACACTCTCACCAGCGGCCTCACTGATGCGCTAAGAGCATCTGAAACCAGGGGAGGGTTGGCATTTCACGTCATTCCCCACCTGCCACCCTTGCAGAGGGGTGAGAGCGCTGCTGGAGCCTGCGGAGGGCGTTGTGGAGGTCTCCGGGCAATGTCTGTTCTTGCCACAGCTGGTGCTGGTGGCCGGCATCACCTTCCCTTCCTGCTGGGAACGCGAACCTGCTTGAGGAGCTTCCTCCACTCTTATCCCATCGTTAGCCCGTGAGCTTCGGCAGTCCATGCGCCGGTGGCTTTGTGGTCTCTCCAGTGTCTTTTATATGTCCATCACCCCACTGCTAAATCACAGCATGGACACGGAACCAGCTCCTGCTGCTGGGTGACCTTAACCCTGCAGCTCCCTAAGAGGCACAGGGTCCTGACCCAGTTCCCTGCCACAGATACCCGTGACAATGCTCCACAGGGAGCTGGGATGGTTTCGGGTGCCCAGCTATCCCCTCCCTGCTCCTCTTGTGAGCCATATCTGGGCTCCTGGTACCATGGGAGAGCAGTTTCCACCTAACTAAAACCCACTAGAAACACCGATGTGGCGGCAGCTTGTGGTGCTCACACTCGCTCTGTGGGGTATCCATAAGCATCTATAGGAGCTGGAAACCATCACCTGGAGGAAACGCAGCGGCTCCCCTCGATGGGCCATGAGCCACGGGGACCCTCTCATGTGATGCTCCCTGGTCCGAAGCTTTCTTCTGGCATGACCTGGTGCCCACAGCCTCAGTGAATAAATAACAGCGAACAGGAGCGGAGGCAGCCAAGGACCTCGGGCACAGTAAATGCGGTTCATATCTTCCTTCTCCTTCCCTCCCGCCTGACCCCGGCCCTGTCTGTTTGTGCTCCTGCCTTTGTTTGGTTCGGGCTTTTTCTGCTCTGTTTTTGGAGCCAGCATTTGATGGCAACATCCCAACGACACGTTCAGGCTGCTGAAAGAGCCTCATTCTGCTGTGGCCGGGGCAGCAGCTCCCATTGACGCTTCGAATCACTGGGCAGCCTCTGGGTTGGAAAAAGACAACACTGCCACAGCACTCGGAGGGGTTTCAGAGCAAAACTTGCCAAAAAGGGGATTAAAAATGGGTTTCTTTTATGGTGCTTTCTTTGCCTTTGTAAACTCAAACCACTCCTGGTTGGAAGCACATCCTGGCTGGTGGAGCAGCCGGGCGAGCTGGGATGCTCCTGTGCCCCTCTGCTCCTGCATCCCCGTGTGCTGCTGCCACCGGCTCCTCTGGTTTCCATCTCACTAAACCCAGCTCCAAGCTTGGTTCCTGGTTAACCAGTGCCCAGCTGGCATTTCTGGGGGGAATTGCCTTGCAGATGCAGCTAATCGCCATATGGGAGCTGACGGTGCAGTGCACGCTGTGGTCTTCCCATGGGCTGCAAACCACTGTGTCTGGGTTTGGCTGATTCATTTTCAGGCATTTCCCCCTCATTTGGGGCTGTTTGTTGGTTTTCCTCATCAGCAAAGCTAAAGATGGAAAGGCAAAACATGCCCTGGGTGGTGGCCGGATGATGGGATGCCTCAACCATTCCCAGTTGCCCTCCTGACACTTGCTGCTTGGTGGCTTCTCCTGGGGGTGCCACAACCTTTTAGGGGGCTGAAGGGATGTGCAGCTCCCAGCCTGGTCCCAGTACAGGGTCCTCTTGCTCAGCGCACACAGGGTGTTCCTGGGGTGATGGGGATGGCGTTGCCCACAGGGGCTGCGCTGGGGCAGGGTCCCAGCTGCTCTTCACAAGCGGGTGAGAGATTTCACACCCGTCGGTGAAGCGGGGCCTCCATGGGAGGAATAACAACACCCAGAGGGATGTCACCTCTGGGAATGCTCGCCCTGGAGCTGGAGCAGCCCCGCTGCTGCCCCTGCCTGCCCCAGCCCTGCGGTGGGAAGGTGCCACCCCCGGGGCCATCAGCACAGACAGGAACAGCCACGCTCTGCTCAGAGCATCCGTCCCCATGGAGGAACCGAAACCTTCCCTATCAAGCGGCAGCCCCAGCAGCCGGCCTGCCCTTCCCGCAGCCGGTTCCTAGAAAAGCAGCTCCCAGAAGGTCCCAGACACTGGATTTTGCCCAGCGCAGCTTTGCAAACAAATCAGGAATGATAACAAGGAAGAGGCCAGCCCCGCTTTGGTGTCCTGTGGCTTTACACTTGCTGCATATTGCAGCTTTCCACTATGGAGGCGGCTGGTGGGGCTGCGTCACCCACAGCCCCTCTGACCTCTGGGCTCCTGCTGCAGGGGAGCACTGAAGGGACGTGTCAGGACCCAGCAAGGTCACGCCTTTGGTCCTGCCTCCTCCCTGGCTGTGTCCCATGGAGCTGATGCAGATCTGATTGCCCCTAAGCCCAGCAGCACACCACCTGGGCCTTGAGCCTGCTGGTCCCATTCCATCTCATCCCATCCCATCCCATCCTGCACCACCTGCCAAGTGAGGAAATACTGAGACAAGCAACCTGGCAGGGGAAGGGAGCAGTGGCTCCTTTCATGCCCTAGCACATTGCACAGATAAGGCAAGAAACCTCCTGGGACAAACCTGGGGGGAGAAGGAAGCAGGGGCATCCCCATGGGAAAACACGTCCCTGTTCGGGCAGTGAGGACAGGAGCGCTCGTTACTCATGAAAAAACCCCACAGAAGTTCTTTTCAGGCATCAGCTTCCAGTAACAAAGCCGGATTGATGGAAAAAAGTGCTTTTATTTTTCATTTGCCAATGGAGCAGCTAAAAAAAGGACGCAAAGAATAAGTGGGGGAATGTAAAGAGTCAGCTGAGGGAGCTGGGTCCCAGGGGCGTGCAGACAATGCCTCCTGCCCCTGGGCCTTTAATTATTGTGCTCAGGAAATCAAACAAGCGTGCTATTATTGATTCGGAGGCGGCATCGCTTTCCGTGTGTTTCACAGGGGTTTGCCTGGGCAGCCCATGGGCACAGGGGGACAATTCCTGCTGAAGCTGCTTAGAGCATGAGGAAGGACCAGACTGACCGCTCTTGGGTTGGCCCTGGCCATGGGGGGGTGCGGGAGAGGAGCCGTGTCCACACTGAGGTCCCCATGTGGCAGCAGTGCCTGTTTTGGGATGCCGAGGGGATGAGCAGAGCCACAGCTCAGCCCCACTCCCCAGTGCATGGCTGTTGGTGGTTGGCCACGGACCGCCGGGTCTGAACCCGGGGTGGGAGGATGCTCAGTGCCTGCATCCCAATGGACACACACCGGGGTGTCCTCCTCTCGCTGTCCCCATCCTCCCTCCCTCCACGCTCCCCTCCTCCCGCTCCCCGAAAGGAGCCCTTGGTATGTTGTGTGAGCTGCAGCTCAAGTGAGTTTTATTCAGCTCCGCTAACCTTGGCAGACAGACCCCAGGGAAGGGGACAAAAGGACAATTGTTTGCAGCAATTTTGCCCTCAATTGGTTTCCCCATCAGCTTGCAGAGGCGCAGCCAGCCCGGCACTGCCTGACGAGCAGCATTACATTCAACTCGCGCTTTGGGAGCAGGGGAGGGGGGGCGGAGGAAAGGAAAAGTTTTGGGCGCCGCTTCTTTCCTTTCCAGGCACAGGATCTGAAATGGTGGTGAGGAAAAGCGGGAGAGCCGCGGTGTCCCGGCAGGACGGCAGCGGGGGCTGCTGCTTCCAGCCCCGCCGCTGCACTGCAGGGGCAGGATGGGGAGGCTCGGCCGTGCCGGGGGTGCTGCCTGGGATCAGCTGGGACCTCCCTGTCCAACACAAGAGGGTTTCCAGTGCTCCCAAGGGAGGTGTGAGGACCCCACGTGCAGGTGATGCGTCCCCTCCGTGCGCCCCCGGACACCTCTGCACGTTTGAACTCCAGACCAGCAGGTTTTTGGGTGCCTGCTTTTTGGCAGTGGGGAACATGCCCGGGCACATCCCTGCGGCGGGAGGGCGCAGGGAAGAAGCACCACTCCCCAGCCACCCTTTGCTGTGCCACGTCCTGGTGCTGCGGGATACGGTGGCAGATGGATGCAGGAGCACCCGGAGCAGCGTGTCCCAGTCCCTGCAGCCTCTGTGCTGCGGTGGTGGGTGCTCAAGGCCGCTGCTCCATGAGGGGAACCTGGCTGCAGCACCAGGAGCAGTCATGGTTAATGCAGCCCTGGAGGCCAAATTCCTTTCCTGGCTTTGGCGGGTGGGAGCTCGTGGGAGTTGAGCGAAGGGGAAGATGCTCAGGTCAGTGCAGTGCCTGGAGCAAGAGGGAGCCCTTGCAAGGGCACCCCAAACTGGATCTGCCGCAGTGTGGCTGGGCGCAGATGGGGCATCTGACATCCAGCAGAGTGAAAGGGCTGGGAGATGCTCGCTGCTGTTTATCTCCAGTGTAACTGGGTAATTAACAAAGCAAATGAACTTCGGTTTCTATCTCCAGGGTTGGATTTGGCAGTGTTTGCCCTTGTTTCGGGGCTCTGTGAGGAGCACAGGGTGAAGCAGGGTGTGTAAATGCTCCCAGACATCCCCCCGACACCTCCCTGTGCTCAGCGGCTGGGTTGAGCCCCGGCGGGCTGTGGGGCTGTTGTGGCAGCTCAGCATCCACTGGAAGCCCTGATTTTCCATGAGCTCTTTGCTCCCAGGACCTGGCTCCAGGAGGGATCAGTCCTCGGGGCAGGGCAGTGCCTCCTGCAAACCCAAGGGATGGTTTCTCAGGTCAAGACTTCCAGCATGGAGCCTTTGGACCATTTGCTCCGGTGCCTTGGGAGCCTGGAGCTCCTCTGGCTCTGCCACAGTGGAGTTTCAGAGATTCATGACTGAAATCTTCTGCAAACTTGGCTCTGGGCTCCTACAGAACTGTCTTATCGCTTCCCTATTCGGTCCCTCTTCCCTTGGCCTGTGCAGAGGGGAGAGGTGGGAAGCGGAGCCTTGTGCCATCCCGAGCCCATCACTGATAGAGACTTTGGGGAGAGACAGGATCTTTCTTGCCAAACCACTTTGCATCAACAGTCAGCCCAGACTGCTTTTGCTGCAGGGACTGGCAAAGGGAGAGGCTGCGGAACAAAGGAAGAACTTCTCCGCACATACCACACACAAATATTTGCCGTAGCAGCAGGAACAAAATAGCAAATTAGCAGCAAATGAGGTGATTTTGTGCTTGTCCAAGGTACCAGGTAGGAAAGTCCCAATTTAACGTTGCACTGGGCAGGTGAAAGGCATCCTTGTTGCAGCATCAGCTGTGCCAGCGCCGCTGACACCAGGTCAATGTATTCCTCCCTGCCGCTTCCTTCCCCAACGGCTGCTCGTCCACCAGCTCGGAGGAAAGGCAGGAGCGGAGGGAGGCAGAGCTTGGCTGGGCCGCTCCATACTGAGGCAGCAGCCGGCAGGGAATGCCATGGAAACCCGCCGGCGTGATGCCGAGCACCGCGTCCTCCCGCGCTGCAGCTCGGGGAGGCGAAGGGGACAATGGGGCTGGAGCCGCAGAGCGGCCGCCCCAAGCTGTCCTACTTTGCTGCTTGGCCCCATCTGTGAGCTGTCAGCGCCTGCACGGCTTCCCCCTCCAGCGTGTCTCAATAGGGGCTGCCCTGGGGAGCCCATGCAGGGAAAGGCAGGGCAGTGGGGATGCTCAGGGATGGCGTCTCCACTCAACATGGATGGATTCAGCTTCCCCGAGGGTGTGCAACCAGGCTGCAACCAGCCAAGGCGCTTTCTCGGGGCTGATAGTTCTCTTCATTTGATTTTTGAGGCTGGTAAATGCCCCAAAACCCCACAGAAAAAGGCACCTCCAACTTGCTGCTCCATTACCAGCCCTCCAGAGCTAAGAAGACAAGGATTTTCCCATCACTGGTTCCCACTTTGCCATGCGCGAGCAGACGTGGCTTGGCTCGTGTGCACCGTGTTGGTGTTCTGTGTGGGTTTGGGGACCCAGTGGGGTTCCTCCTGCTGCTACCCCAAGGTCTATGGGTGCTGGGTGCTCCCTGAGGAGGAGGCGGCGGGTGCCTGGGGGGGCCGGCACGCCCTGGCAGAGCTGTGTGGGGTGCAGCAGCACGCCCCAATCAAAGGGAGGATTTAATTAAGGTTTCCGACGGGGGAGATAGTGAAATGAGCAGAGCTGGGCCCCGTCTGACAGAGACGGGAGACTCCCTCTGTCTGCAGCGGCATGCCGTGAGCATTTGCATTGTTAAACAGAGCAGGGTTTAATTGACATCGTGCTTGGAAACACGAGGAAGGAAAACTTGCGAGGCCCTTTCATGTCTCCTGCAGAGCCGCGGTCCAGAGAAACAAGGGTCGCGGTGCCAGGGCGGGCAGGATGCGACCCACTGCCTGCAGGGATGGAGCGGGGCTGTGCTGAGCTGCTCCCACTGCATGCCCAGAGCCCGGCATCGCGCAAGCGGAGCGTGCGGGAAGTTTGCATAGCGCAGGTTTGAGGTACGTAGGGGTAAAGGTGAGCAGGTCCCAGCAGCAGCTCACTCCTCGCACACATCCCATGCCCAGCATCCTCCCTGGATGCTGGTGAACCATTTGCCTGTGCACTTGCCCTCTCCCCAAAGCACTCAGGTGTCCGCTTCCCCTGCATCAACACAGGGGTCCTGTACGGATCTAAAGGATGCTCACCCGCAGCCGCTCCATGAGCGCACAGGCAGCGCCGGCGGCAGGAGGGACACGGACACGCTGGCGGGAAAAGCCATGTGAGGAAACGACGCCAAATAAATCAGGCGGATTCATTCAGCTCCGGCTCTGCCCCGGAGAAAGGGGAGCCTGTGTGGGAGCGCCAGGCGTCCACCTGCCCACGGCGGCAGCAGCTGCCCCGGCGCCCGCCCCGGCGCCCGCCAACCGTGCCAGCGCTGCGTCAATGCTGCCTTTGACAGTGCCTGCCAAGGGCCGAGCGCTGCCGCCCCGCAGCATCGCCAGCAGCGCGCCGTGGGGCTCGCAGGGTGCTGCACCCCAACCCAGCTCTCCCAGCTCCCTGCTGTTGACCGGCGGCTGAGCGCCACGCTCCTGTCCCCTCCGAGCGCTCCGGCTCCCTGTGCCTATCTTTAACCACCCACCGAGGGCAGGGGCACGCAGCCCCCCACCATTTGCTCTGATTCTTGGGATGTTCCACGTGCCGCAGAGCCCGAACCCCAGCGTCACTCCCCAGGGGGCTGGGAGAGGGGCTCACGGGCCTTTGATCTGCCCCACATCTCCCCATGGATGGATTATGGACCCACGGACAACTGAGTCCGGCACGGCGCCGGCACAACTGCGGCTGTGTCCTTCCCGGGCACCAGCAGCTGGGTGCAGGGAATTGAGAAGGGGAGAGCAGCCACTGCTCGTTTTCCTTCCGGTTGTTCCCGTTGTTCTCCTCGTGGCTCTGGGAGCTGGGACGTGCTGGGGACGGAGCCCCCCCCGCCCCGCCAGCTGTGACACCCGGAGCATGCGCCACTTCCGGAGAGGAAAATGACATAATTCATACCCAGAATAATCCCCTCCTCGGAGCAAACCCGGCCCTATCTATCTCCCGCCTGACGGCGAGGCCCCCGGCCCCTCTCTTGTTTCCTAATCTCCAGCTCAAGCCGTGGGAGACAGTGGGAGGCGGAGGAGAGGTCCGGGACGGTGCTATTTAAGATGTGGATATTGCAAATCAGTGCCGGGGAGGGGGGAGACGGCTCCAGAGACAACGCCGGAGTCTCTCATTACATCTGCTTAGCCGGGATTTTTGGCAACAACATCAGAAAGGAGCTGAAGCTGCCTAATTCCTGCTTACCCCCAAAATAGCCCCGAGCAGACGTGGCTGCGGTGGGGACGTGGCCTGGAGCTGTGCCTGGGGGTGGCATTGCCAGGGAGACCCCATATGTGTCCCGTCCCCAAGTCACACTGGCTCTAAGGAGGGGGGGTTCCATGCCGGAGCCCCCTGATCCCCCCCAGCTGCAGGGGGATGGCTCCCACCCGAGGCCCGCTGCTGCGGAGGGGCTGTGCCTGGTTATCTCCCCAACGAGGGGCCTGGAGCCATCCAGATCTGCTCCAAACAACCGCTTCCTTTCCCAGGCACCTTCCGAGCAGAAAAAAAGAGAACAAAAAACCTCAACAATAATAAAAGACAAAAAAGCGGCGGCGAGCGCAGCATTCCCAGCGCCGCCGCATCGCCCTGCCGCGGCTTTCCCCGCCCCACACATCTTCCTCACCCAGGGGTTGCCTCCAGCTTGCTCCAGCGGGGCTCCAAGGCCGGTCCCTAGCGCTGGGGAGGATTTATCCTGCTGGAAGCCATGCTCAGACCTGCGGGACTGCGCAAGCAACACCCAACGGGCCACCCCGGTGCTGTGATAGGGGTGAATCCTGCACGGTGGGATGAATCCTGCACAGTGGGATGAATCACGCATGGTGTGGATGAATCCTGCATGCAGGGATGGGGCTGAGCCGCCGGTGTTTCAGGAGCCCCCGTGCAGCTCCGTTTCACCTCACCCCACAATCCCATACTTGAGCCCAGCATTTGGGTGACTTTAATCACAACCTCCCCTTCCCAGATATTTTCCCAGTGGAAAGGGAAAGGCTGATGGATTTATGGAGCAGATTGCCCTTTCCCAGCTGCAGGACTCCTGAGGGCTCCGACGGGAGACAAGCAGCTCCAGGATGGCCCTGCAGTGCAGTACAGCCACCGCGCTACACTGCAGAGCATGGAACAGGGGCTGCTGGGCAGGGCAGGGATGCGGTCCCATCCCGGATGGCTCCGCTCCCCACTGCCAAGCGCCGGTTCCCAGGGCTGCCCATCCCTGGGGAGCCCCGGGGAGGCAGATGCAGGGGCTGAACCCAAGCGATGCCTTCTGCTGCGGGGAGGTGTCCATAATTCACCACAGCCCAACCAGAGCTGCTGGCGGCTGTTCCCAGGGCTGGGTTTGTCGCTGGGGACCATGCCAGCCCCTGTCCCTTGCCCCTTCCCATCCCCTCAACTTCACAACATGCACAAAGCAGGATGGACCCAGGCTCTGCCCTCCTGTGAGCTGTGTCCCTGCACACACTCACTGGCGCTTCCTGCACACCCACACTGCTCCTTTCCAAGGGCTAATGCCAGCCTGGGAGCAGCATGCCCTATCTTGGCCACGGCTTTGCTCCACGGGCTGGGCTCTGCTCGTCTATCACCACCCAAAGCCCTGGTGCTCATCAGGCTGAGTGGTGCCAGGCAAGGAGATGAGCTGTGGGCCAGGGGGGCTCTGGGGCCGGCAGCCAGTGTGGGGCTGTACTCGGTGCTCAGGAAGCGAGGCCGATAGCTCCCTTTGGCCACTATCTGTGCCTCCTGCACTCAGTTTCCTATGCACAGAGCAGCTGCTCAGTGCGATAGGGCTGGGGCAACCCAGGGGAAAACCACCCCATTTCCCAGCCCAGGGGCTTTGTGCAAGCATGGTACCCCCTGTGCCTCTCCCCGTGCTTGGAAGCATCCATCCAGTGTGGCCTCTGAGCTCCTTTTGGCTCAGCTCTGCCCCACGTTTTGTCCTTGGTGCCCAGGGAGGAGTCCTTGGGCTGTAAAACCACTTCTGTCCCCCTGTGTTGGCTCCTGTGCCCCCATAAGCATCCTGGGGTGCAGCAACGGTGTGTGGGTCTGCCACTGCAGAAGATTCATCTCCTGGTGATTCACCTTCCCCCATGTGGGAGCTGGACCCGTTTTGGTCGCATGTGTTCCTGTTTGGTTGTGGCTTTGGTTCTCCTCGGGTGTTTTCTCTGCAGAAGCGCCCTTCCCCTGGCAGAGGATGTCTCTTCTGCAAGATGGGCTGGGTGAGCGGGCGAGGGACCCGGTGCTGGGGCCAAACCTCCACTCGTTTTCCCTTCCTCATGGTGACAACTGGTCCTTGGTGGGAACAGAAGAGCTCAGCTCCAGTTCGAGCAGCCCAGGCTGTCCCCAGCACACGGTGGAGGTGTCTGAGTGGGGACTGATGAGTGCTCCCGGCTGCTCCCTGGTGTGGGATGGCCACTGCTGAGCTGTGTCCATGAGGAATCATGAGACTCATGAGGCTTTGAGCAGGAGCTTTTTTCCCTGTCTGTGGCGCACGGGATTGCACAAACGAGTGTTTCCCCTCTCATTATAACTATGAGCAGGGTTCTCCTGGCTCCCCGAGGCTGCAGCTCAGTGTGGGGTGGCATAGGCTGGGCAGCCCCTCACATCCCTGCTGCGCTGTGTTGGGATCACAGGGACCACAGCCAGGCTTTTCCTATAGTTTTGGGGATCCTCAGGGAGCAGGACTGTGTCTGGGCCAAGGAAACAGGGTTAGTCAGCCTGCAGAGGCTGGAACGGGCTCACTGAGCTGAGCTAGGGCAATGGGCTCATGTGCATCCAAAGGAGCGAGGGATGCTCCCAACTTGGTGCTTTCCAAGGAAGCCGGGTTGTGATCAGCCTCTTCCAGCCAGCTGCACCTCTTGTCGGGGATAAGAATGGGTGCTCCGAAGCTGCAGCACAGGGTGGGGAGGAAGGGAGGGAGGGAGGGAGGGAGGGAGGTTTATCCGAGCCCCAGGCCAGGGCCAGGCACCAGCGTGGGATCGGGAGCATGGCTGGGAGCCGGCTTGGGGGAGCCTGTGGCACCATTGCTCAGGAGGGGAAACTGAGGCAGGGGCCGTGCAGTCAGAGCCAGGCGCTCACCCCACTGCCAGCCCGACGGCAGGAGTGAGGGTTTTCCTTTACAGAGCGGCTTTGCTGCTGCTTGCAGGCTCAGAGGCTTTCGTAAGAGCAGGGAGGGGGAAGTTTTGCAAGCACAGAAAACCTGCACGTGCCTCTCGAACCCCAGCCTGACCTCGGGGCCCGGCGGCTGCGCCTCTTGCTGCTGCCTTCCCCTTTCTGCTGGGCAAGCCGAGGCTGAAGTGGTGGCAGTGGTGAATGCCCCATCCCTGGCAGTGCTCAAGGCCGGGCTGGACAGAGCCTTGGGTGACATGGTCTTGAGTGAGGAGCCCCTGCCCATGGCAGGGCCTTGGAACTGGATGACCTTCATGTCCTTTCTAACCCAAACCATTCTCTGATTCTATGAAGCATCACTGAGGCTGGGCTGGAGGTAGGAAGGGCCACCCCTGCCATGAGTTTTCCGGGGCTCAGGCAGGAGGGGGAAATGCACCCACTTGGGAGCACTGTGACAGGGAGCTGGGATGTCCCAGCTCCTCAGTGCTTTGTCCCATCTCCCTTCACTCTGCAGGAGCCTCTTTGTGCTCCTGGGCTGGGCAGGGAGGGTGTGACGTGTGCAACAGTGCTGCTGACCCATCCAAACCTTCCTGTCTTGCAGCCAGAGCCAGGAATCTCCCCATCCCCTATGGCCATGGCTCCTGCAAAACCACCAACCCCGCTGGGGATGTCTCTGGAGCCGGGGTTGGCTCTGGTTTGAATTTCAGAGCAGCAGGATGTGGCCACGTCCTCTGACCTGCAGTGGTGGGAGGCAGCAGACGTGCGCCCCAATGAGTGCTGATGTGCACCTCGCTGGTGTAAGGTTCCTGCATCCCATCCTCCTCCTCCCGCTGGAGCATGGCACTGGGGAGCTGAGCGGTCTGGAAGGCCTCAGTTACCTAATAGGAAGGGGTGGGTGTGGGTGTGGGTGTGATAAATACGCAGCAGATAATTTTACTTCAGGGTAAGTCAATAAATTACTGAAGAGCCTTTGATTGTGCTCTCGGTGGTGCAAGTTGATTCAAAAACCGAAGACATTTAGCCTCAATTATGTCTATTTGTGTGTCTTTCCTGCCTGGCTTCTCTGCGGTGCAGGGGAAATAACCCTGCCTTGTCTGCGTTCCCACACCTCTCCCACCTCGGCCCGGCTCCAGATTTCACTCCTGTCCTGATAACCCTTCCAGCGGTGAATGGGAGAGGATCAGCTTTTGGCACGAATCCTCTCTGGCTTTGGCCACGTTCCTGTGCTTGCTTTGACCAAAAGGACAAGGAGCAAATGCTCCCTGTGCATGAGGCGGATGTGGCCGGCAGTGGGATGTTTCATGGCTGGCCAGAGTTGTGGTTTGCCCTGTTCCCCCTCTGGCATGGTGCTGGGATGACGGGGAGCCAGCCTTGCTCTGCAGCTCCATGCAGCAGGAATGCCAGCTGTGTTACTCTATCCCTGACCAGGCAAAGGGCTCTAAGGCTGGTTCCCCTTTGCCACCTCCAGCCCATCCAGTGATGCTCCCCTGGGCTCTGGCACCACTCGCCCCGTGCAGCCTCTCCGCTGCATGTGCCGGGATCGAGCCCCCGCTGCGGCGGATTCGAGTGATGCTCAGACCACACAGGCCCCTTAAGCCGCTGAGGATTCGGCTTTAACAGCGACTTGGCACCGGCGCTGCTGCTGCGTGCGCCCGGCGGCTCGGCTGGGGCTGTGTCACCACGCGAGGGAACAGCGTGCAGGGCAGGAGGGCTGCGGGTACCAGGGGAGAGAAGCACTGTGCCAGGATCAGCTCTGCTCTGCGCCAGGCAATGGGCACCGAGCTGATCCCATCCCCAGGACCTGCTCCTCTGCCTGCCCTGGTGGCGGCAGGCACTGGCTTACAGGGGTATCGCTGCTTTTCCTGATTTGGGAATGCAAAGTCAGCCTCCAGAGCTCATGGTCGAAGCCCCTTTTACAATGGATGGCGTAAGCTGTCATTAGAAATGAGCTCTTTCCATTGGAAAAACGCTGGGATTGTGCTGGGAAATCTCAGCAGAGGGTCATCAACCAGCAGGCAGGGCAAAGCTGGGGGCTCAGGGATGGGGTATGGGCTGAGCACACGTGCTGATGCAGCTTTGCCATGCTGCTTTCACCAGAGACCAGCCAGGTATGCAACAGGAAGCAGGGATTGCCCTGGAAACCGGAGGGCATATTTTCTGTTTTGGGACTATGTATATGTTTGTACAGATTTGACAGTGGCTTTTCCAGTGCAAACGCCCTGTGAAAACAAAGAGCAGTCCCGAAACTGGAGCACAAGTTGCTTTGAATGAAGCTGCTCTTGCAACATCTCCCCAGAAGCTGTGTCAGGAGCCTCCTTCGCCCGTGCCCTGCGCCTGCAGAGGAGCACCCGGCACCTTGTGCCTTTGTGCTCTGATGTCTATTTCTGGCGTGCACGGAGGAAGCATGCGCTGCCCTGCGGTCACCACCCACCCTCCGCAGGCACTGCTGCTCAGTGCAGTTGGCACACGACTCAGTTGAGTGTGTTCGACTGCTCAGGCCTTCATGCCGGCGAGGGCTGATACCTGATGGGATAAGGCAGAGCAAGGTAACAGCATGGGGGCATGGCAGGGATGTGCGGTGGTGCTGCTGTCTGGCCCCCCTCCAGGCCTAGCCAGTGGGCAGGGAGGGACAGGGCTGCTGGGGTGCAGGCTTTTACACTGGGAGGCAAAATGGAATCCCTAAACATTCCCAATGTCCCACCTGGCTTCCCCCAGGCACTCAGTGCCACGGTGCCTTCCCCCAGCAGGGTGTGATGCCATTGGAAGGCCGTCCCCATCCCATGGGTGCCCCTGGACAGGCGCTGTCGAAAGCCCAGCACAGCATCGTGGCTATGCTCAGGACTGAGCATCTGCTCCAGCTCCTGCAGGGCAAGTGGAAACCTGCAATGGGGCATCAGCTCACGAGAGCCAGAGCACCCCCTGATGCAAACTGCCCCAGCTCAGCATGACTCAGTACCCCCAACACCTTCCTCATGGCAGTGGGTGCTTGGAGCGGGTTCCTGACACACTGCAGGACAGGAGCAGGCAGTGCTGGTGACGCTGCGACAGCATCACCAGCCTGGAGCACGTCCACCGCCTTGGGCTCCAGGCACCACAAGCGTTGAGTCACTCCAGGGCTATTTTTACCCCCTGGGGCAGGCTCGCTGGGTCATTCACGGTTCCTAATTGCTGTGATCAGACCTTCATAAATCTCACCCGAAAGAGGAAGTCTGGGAAGTAGAACTGTGCTGCTGCTGAGCCGCGGCCAGGCCCCAGCGGCACCGCACGCAGGGTCGGCTTCTGCCGCAGGATGGGAAGTGTCGAGCTCTGACTTGCTGCCGTTCAGACCTGGCACTTCAGAGCTCCCACAGGGATGTTGTGGCTGAAACACTGACACATCACCAAGGCCACCACCAACACAGCCTTCTTCCACCTCCTCCTCTGTTCCCAGGCTCCCTGGTGCAGCCAAGCCAAGCCAAGCCGGTGCAGGGGAGCTGGATGGAAAAAGCCAACCCCTGATCTCTTGCCCAAGAGCAGCACCACACCCAGGCATCTGAAAAGGCTTCATTGAACAGTTTGTTGGCTATTTCTGTCATTGTCTCTGCCCTTCCTGGCCAGGGCTGAGACCAGAAACAGTAACGCCACAAAGGAGAGGATGAGACCTGAGCATGGATGGAGAAATGCTGGGAGAACTTGCAGCGTGATGGAGATGCTTGGGCATGTTAGCGTCATGGGGCCTTGATGCTCTGGACTTGCTGGGTTGGGTCCTGGTTGGACTTCACAGTGAGTCCCGCTGTCTCTGCCGGGTGGTGGTGGTGGGCTGCGGGCCGGAGAGGAAATACCAGAGCACTGAAACATTGCCATCTGCTGACCCGTCCGGGCACGCAGCCTTGAGCCCTGCCATGCTGCTGGTCACCGCTTGCGAGCAGCCCGGCACAGCTCCCAGGGTTAATACCTCGAAGTCTGAGCTCCGACCATGGTGCTGCAGGTCCCTCACTGCTTATGAGCCAGGAGATGCTGGAGGCTGCCCTGATCACCCCGGAAGAGTTAATGAGCCTTTACCCTGCTGCAAAGAGCGACTTCAAAGCATTGGGGAAGCATCCAGCACAGCAGCCTGGTGCAGACTGAGGGCAGGTCTTGGTAATTGCAGCCTCTGATGCAGGAGCTGCAAAGGATTTGGGAAAATACGCACTTGGCTGCAAAAAGACGTTTTGATTCCCCTCATCTTTTCTCCCCCCGAGCTCCCCCCGGTGCCCTCCAGCTACAGAGCTGGGAGATGCGTGTCTTGGAGTGGATTCGCTTTGTTTCAAGTTCCCTGGGAATCTGGCACTGGTGTTACACAGAGGAAGGGTGCTTCCAGCTTCCCAAGGCTTTGCCAGGGTGGGCAGAGAGCTGGGAGCTCCCCGGTGCTCTGGCCTGGGTGTGCTGTGCCTGCGGAGAGCAGCCGTCAGGAATCGAGATGGAAGCAGGCAGCAGGATGAATGCTTCCCTGCCCCCGGAGAGGCAGGCACCAGGGAGCAGGAGGCAGGAGGCTGCTGCAGCTCCCAGTCTCTTGCAGAAGGAGACATCGGCGCAGGCAGGCATGTGGGAACATGCCAGGGCCTCCCCATGGCACCTGTCTCCAAGCAGGATTCAGCCGCGGTGCAGGGATGGTGTCAGATGGGAGCTCAGTGGCCCGTCCTCCACATATCCGGGTGCTCTGGCCCAAGGAGCAAGAGATGAGTTCTTGGGATCTCTTCCTCAGGTTGTCCTTGCTCCAGCCCCCTCCCTCCTAGGCATGAGATGCTGCTTCCCCAGCCTGCCCATGCTCTCAGGGGGTAACATGGGCTGGGGATGGTGTGTCAGGGACATGAGCAGCCCCAAAGCCTCCCTGCAAAGAGGCTGCTGGAGGGGCAAACAGAGGCTGTGGGAGAAACTGGGGTTCCCTGCTTGAAGTGGACTCATTAAAACTCAGAGTTGAGCCTTTCACCTATGGGTCTTGCTGGAGGTGTCTGCAGACGGACACCTGCTCTAGGGCAGAAATGGCTGAGCTCAGTGCTTGGGCTCCTCAGACTGATTCACACCTTCCTCATCCTCTGTCCCACGGCGGAACACCTTTGCAGAGCGGACTGTGCCAGGCTGGGCACTGGCGGTACCCCAGGACATGGGGACCGAGACGGCTACGGGAGTCTCTGCAAAGCCACAACCACTTTATGGTCCCTCCAAACCTGTGACCACCATGGGGATCCCTCAAAGCCATGATCAGGATCCCTGCTCTGGGCTCCAGCAGCCACTCCAAGCTCGGAGCCATCCCATCCAGGTGGAGCATCCTGGGGGCACAGGCAAACCCAGGCACGTCGCGGTCTCTCCTCCAGCAAAGCAGCACATTTCCCTTCCTCTGCTTGGCCGGCGCCCTGGCAGCACCGGCAGCGCTTCGCTCCTGTGTCAACATTTGGAAGAAAAGGGGGGAAAACAGTCCTTTCTGTCAAGCCCTGGGAATGTGGATGTCCCCAAAACAAACAGGAGCTCTGTTTCTTCACTGAAAGGCCGTTGTAAATCTGGTCGGCTGCCAAAAAGTGATAAAAATGATTGTTGTTCCGGCACCAGAGAAGAGGTTTGTTGGAAATGTCACCCCCACGCAGCCTCCCCCAGATCTCGGGTTTATGAAAACACCGTTTTTATCAGTGGCTGGCAGGCAGATATTTGGCCCAGGTCCCCAGCAGAGGCCAGATACATCCAAACTGCCATTTCCAGCCCTATTTGGGTCATCTGTTGATTGACAGTTGTCAGTCATCCCTTGTAGGGGCTGTGCACGCTCTGGAGACCAGATTTCTCCCTTCCCTGAGCTTTCCTGGTGGCTTTAGTAAGGATATTCCCTGAGGAAAAGTCACCCCATACCATTCCCAGGTACCATCCCCTATCTCAATGTGCGTAGTGCCCGGCACAGGGGGATGCAGGATGCGTGAAGTGGCTGTGTCAGGGGGTCAGGCCACATTGTTGTGGCTTTGCTGGGATTAGCCATAGCTATTCCCTGGGAAAAAGCCTCCATTCCCGGCCAGTGCAGCCGCTGCCTGCCAGGCTGATCCCTGACCCTGGAGAGCGCGGGAGGGAGGATGCTCCGTCCGTGTTTCCAGGGCTTTTTAAAGGGCAGAGGGAAGGGAGAGCCATGTGTCACCGGAGCTAAGAGCCAGACTTGCCAGGGCTCGTCCCCTGTTTATTTATGAACAGTGGCAGGTTTCCAGTGAGTTGTTTTCCTGGTGTAATATTAAACTCCCAACCTTTTGTTCCAAGGCATCGCCCTGGTTTGGGTACAGCATCCCCAGCCCCAGCTCCGCATTTCAGCCAGGGCGCATCGAGCCCTGTTCAGGGCAGGGCAGGCAATGTCTGGGTACACGTGAGCACAGGAGGACACCTCAGTGCCCCCTCTGTCCTGGCACAATGGGCTGGGGCTTTCTGCGTGAAGTCACTTCAGGTGCTGCCTGATGGTCTCCCTCACCTTGGGTCAGTGCCACAGTGGCAGGGACGGGAAGACCTGCCAACCCCTGCAGCCACGGGGCCGAGCACTGCCTGCTCATGAGGAGGATGTGGACAGGCTGTTGCACTCATGTACCTGCAGATCAGCTCTCTGAAAACCAAGTGGTTTAAAGGCTGGGTATAGATGTTTCCTCTGCTCCAGCCCTGCTGCGGCTCTTTGCAGAATCATATCCCTCATGGACAGCTTTTGGATCTGCAAGCAAGCAGCCTGAGGGCTGGAGAGGGACCAGAGCAGGGTTAAACCGTGGCTGTGCAGATGCTTGAGGGCAGTGTAAGGGCCTGGCCTGCCCTGCCCGGGGCTTTGAGCCTCACCTCTGGGCAGAACCCACCTATGTGGGCTCCCCTCCACCACCACCACCCAAACACCCCGGTCTCACAAGACCCTTGAGGAGGAGGAAAAGAGCCGGGATCAGGCTGGGGTGAGCGCACGGCCACGGAGGTGCACGCACATCCCCAGCGCCTGGGGGAGCCGAGCGCTGCCGCTGCCGGGACGTGCCCGGGCACAGCCGCTTCCCTGCGCCGCTGCTCCGCAGGACGAGAAATCCCACGGTGCGGAGCCTCCTCCTCCCAGGGGAGCGGCGCAGGGAGCTGGCAGGTGGAGTGCCCGCGGGCACAATTCCCCATCCAAACCCACACGTGTCCCAGCTCCGATACAGAGGCGAGAGCAAACCCCTGCGCCCGGGCGGAAACACACACTTGTGGGAGCGCCAGAGGCAAGAAGCGCGTGTCCTGCTTCCAGGATGCGTGGTTGTCACTTTGCATGTGCTCAGATATAAATAACGATAGGAACCACATGTAGGTTTCCAATTAATTGATAGAGCATCCAATTAGAGGGTAGATTTGCCTCCCCTTTTCCTGGAGCATCCGCTGCCACCCAGGGAAGAGCAGGGTTGGGCTGCCTGGCTGAAGGTCTCCTTGTCCCCTGTGGTGGCTCTGCAAGGACACTGATTTCGAAGCAGGCTGTGCCTTTTCAGTTCAATCCCTGCTGTCTGTGGCTCAGCTTCAACTTCATTTAGGGGAAACTCCCTTTTTGCAATTCCAGCCTCACTTGAGGCAGACACAGAGGTCTGGGAAGGATCGAATCCCCCTCCAGTCAGATACATCTGCTCTTTGCCCGTGTCCCAGTGGAAGCAGGATGCCCAGGGTGTCTAGGCAGTGACGGCTGGGGTGCACTCTGCTGGGGGACCCCGGGAAAGCTGAGAGCAGAGAGAGAGCTGGGCTCCTTTGGCCTTTATTCTAATGATAATCAGGCTGAATTCCTCTAGACAACCTCGAGGGATGCAGCACTGAATAGCAGGCAGGGAGATTTCCCAGAGAGCTGAGCTTGCTTTTTGTGTTCTTCCCTCTCCCGAGGGAGCTGCGGGGGCACAGGGCCCTGCTGGGGTCCTGTCCTGCAGCTCCTGCTCCCACCAAACCCACTGCATAGAGGCAGCATCTCTGGAGCACATGGTGGCTCATGGGCTGCAGCAGGAGCTGGCTTATGCCCGGGCATGTCCCACAACCTGCTAGGAGATGAGGGCTGCGCTGCCTGTGCTGGTTTCTGTCTCCTTAGCGGTACGAAAGGAGCCAAATGCCATGTCCTAGAGCATCCCAAGTAGGGTCTGGCTCTCCACAGCCAGCGGGAAGATACCATTCCCCAGGACTGACCTTTCAGCCAGTGCTAGAGCTGCTGTAAATGCAGAGAGCAGAAATGAGGGGGGAACTTGGGCTGCCCTGTGGCCCTCTGATCCCCACAGCATCATTACTCAGAGCTGAGTGGAAAGGTTATTTCACTGCCTAAAGAAGCAACAAGTTGTCTCTACTGCTTCTTCAGTGAGAGCCCTTTCCCGTGGCTGGTCCCCAGAGCCAGCAGGGAAGCTTCTTGGGGGTCCCTGGCAATGAAGTGGATGCAGACCCATGGGTGGCTTGTGACTTCAGTGCTTTGCTTGATGTGCTTTCAAACTCCCTAGTTTTGAGGGTCCATCCTCGCCAACCTGCGGCACAGCCAGGGACCGGGGCTGTGCATGGAGATGTGCACGGAGATGTGATGGGTGAGAAGTCGGGGTGCAGCCCTGCCCCGGGCATGTCGCTGAGCACCCGTGGGCAGCGCTGTGCCGAGCACGTGTGTGCAAGCCTGAGCCTAGGAACCTGCCACGTGGGGGGATGGAGAACCCAAAAATCCCAACTTCACCATAAAAATATCAATCATCTCCAAACATCCGTGTGCTGCTGATCCTTCCCTCCCTGCCTGGTATTTTCTCACGCTCTGAAGCCAGCAGCAGGCATCGGGAAGCAGTGTTGGAACTTGTCCTGCCGTCCCATCCAGGCCGTTTATCTCCACCATCGAGCCCTAGAGCTGGAAGAGCTGCAAGTAGGGGCAAGGCACGCTCCTGCTTGCTGCTTTCCATTGCGTCACTTCGACACGGGCTGAGCGAGCGCCCGAGGGGCAGATCCCACACACACCATCCTGCCTGGTCCTGCAGAGCACAGCAGCGTCCTGGCAGCTACCTGCTGATTGACAGGGCACAGGGACCCTGGTGATGCACCTGAGCATCCCTGGGAGCCCTCCCTTGTCAACAGCCTGCAAGAAACCAGTGTGTGAGTGCTCTGTGCCCCTCTCAAAGTTCCTCATGTTCAAGGGCTGCACTCCCAGAGGGACCCCAGATGCGACCCTTGCTGTCTGACAGGAATGGGAAGCTGGTTGGGAGCCACCTTTGCAGCCCAGGCCTGGCTGGGTGCTTCCACTGGGACAGCGAGGACAGGAGGGGATGGTGACACTGCTGCCTGGGCTGGGCTGCTGAGGCACCTGCTTCGGTGTGGATGGCACAGCCCTGACGCGGTGTGCTCAGTGTGGGATCCTGCTCGGAGCGAGCCTGGTTAATTAAAGCAATTAGGAGGGTGCTCCTCACCCCTCCCTCGCCGGCTCCTCTGGGATCCAATGGGTTTGGCTGCTCTGCACCCTCCTGCTGCTGCCACGCTCCCGGCCCCAGCCATCGGCCATGGCTTTGAACAGCAGAAGCTGAGATCCCTCCTCCCAGCCCCGGCGAGCACCAGCCTGCAGAGCCCCGGCCCTTCCCTCTAGGGGCTTGGCCAGCATGCCTTGGAGCTGCCTGGGGTGGCATGGCTTAGCATGGCATGGGGTGGCACGGAGTGGCACTGCACCACCCAGCCATGGTGTGGGATGGGGCAGTGCAGCTCTGGGTTTGCCTTCCCCATCACAGCCCCAGCTGAGGCATTTGGTGCCCTGCCTGGGCCACGTTGCCACCAGGACCACAAGTCCCATGAATCTGATCCTTTCCCTACTCCACTATTCCCATCCCTCATCTCCCAGGAAAGCTTGTGCCTCCATCCTGGAGTCTGGAGTCTGGTGGCTCAGTGGCAGGGGTCCCTGACAGATGGATCCCCTTTTTACAGAGAACCAGCCCTGGGCACTGGCCAAGAACAGGCTCTTATCAGTGTGGGAAATGAGCTCAGCAAAGCACTGTGTGATACCACAGCAATTCCTGGCGGAGCTGCCCAGCCATGGACACTGCATCTGTGCCACGGGAGGGCAGAGCTGCCATGAGCCCCAGAGGACAGCAACGCCATGCTGCATGGGAGCTGGCATGGATGGAGCTGGGGTCATCTGGGGCTCAAGGCATGAAGCAGAGCCAGGAGCAGCAGAGCCAAGACAGGAAACCAGCCTGGTTTCCTACGCACTTCTCATTCAGACAGTCTCTCGTGTGGGGGTGCTCTGCTGTCTAATAAGAGGACTGAGCTCCCTGTGCTCTTTCTGTGAGGTGACTCCAGCAGCGACACCAATAGGACTTCTCTTATTCCACCACCTACGTACACAAAACTTACTGGCAGCAAACAGCTTTGAGGTTGTCACTCTGGGTCAGAGGAGGCTGGGTTTGGCCACGGGTGCTCCTGCGCAGATGGGGTGCAGGGTGCAGGGGCAGCTCAAGGGCTGGTGCCGTGGCCGAGAGGGCAGGAGGAGGCTTGTTTGGCTTGTGCAAAACCCACACAGGCAGAGGAAGCTTCTCTTCACAAAGGCAAACATTCAAATGTGCTCTTTCAGGACCAACAAAGCCATTTTTCTGCTTTGATTTCAAAGGTGATTTAGAAAAGTGGTGACCCTGCTTTTAAGGAGCGTCGCAAGGTGAGAAGCTCTTGTTAAATGTCAAGCCACAGATGGCTGGTGTTGAAAGCGTTAAAAGCAAACACTCCGGATGCTTGTCTTTGGCCAGCCAAGTACTTGTTTTTCTAACAGAAAAAACAGTTTCATTTCAAAACCACCAGAATCCTCTTGCTCCCCTGGGCCTGGATGCCGCGGGAGCTCCGGGATGGGTTTCCCACCCTTGGAAACGACAGAGCCCTTGCAGAAAAACACCCTCTAAGCAGTGAAAAGCCAGCAAAGCTGCAAATTCTGTTGGCTGCATTAATTTCCCGTTTTGGTCATTTCCTGGCTCACCCGGGTGGGAGTTTGTGTGAGCAGCATCCCATCCACACAGGGCAGATCACGGGCTCTACTGCGAAGTGGTGGCCGGTGGGGCTCGCTCAGGGCTGCTCCGATACAGCATCCACACACTGCATTGGCCACCTCACCTTGGGGCTGCTGGAAATGGGGAGCTGGGATTTGATGGGCAGGAAGAAGGAAAAAACCCACCATCTCCAACCTGGGCTGTTGTGATGGCAAGAAACCAAATGTCCCTCTGCATCCTGACCTTCATTGTGTGGGGAAGGAGGGAGCTCCTGAGAAAACGCGATAAGGGTTGCCAGCAGCACCCGGGGTCGGCACCGGCACTGGGCCTGAGCCGTGCGTGCCAGCGCATGCAGCGAGCTCGCCCGTGCTCAGCAGCAGGGGAGCGGCGGGTTCCTGCGGCTGGGAATGGCAGCGATGGAGCCAGCGGGACTGCGGCAGGGAGAGGGCATGTAGGAGAAGGGAAGAGCCTGGAACGTGGTGCCCAAAGAAAACAGACCTCGCTGGAGGAGCCAGGACCGGAGAGCTGGGCCATGGAGGATACTGCCCTAGGGAGCTGCAGCCTCTCTTCTCTGTCCCCAGACTGGGGGTGCCTGGGCAGGACAGGGTGGAAATCACCCCCCGGGGGCTTCTCTCACATGGGACCCTGGTCCTGAGGGTGCAGTGCTGGTTTAGAGGAGCCCTTGCCCCCCGAGGGCTGGGGGCCACGATGTGCTGGGCTCCAGCATGCCAAACGGTGCCCTTAGTGCCGAGGCTTAACTGAGTGTGCTAATTTGACATCTGGTAATTTACTCGGGATGGAGAACCTGTTTACATTCACCCTCCCCCTGTTTGGTTTGCGATAGGAGCAGAACAGCCGGCGCTGCTGCGGGTGCCCCGTTCTCAGCGGGTTCATGGGGGTTTCCGATGAGAAAAGCAGCGATAGGGCTCAGCCCTGGCTCCTGCCCATCCAGACCTTCTTTCCCGGAGATTTTTTTCCCCTTATGTTTAGCCTTTGCCTCATCTCAAATAAAAAGACTGATTTAAACCCTCTCGCAATAAACCAATTCAAACAGAAGTCAGTCTGCAGCACCCTATGATGGGGGAGAGGGTTTGAGTTATTTGCTTAATTGCAGGGCTGTGTTTGTCGAGTACTTGTGGGTGAATTGTTTGCAAATAACAGGTGAGTTTATTCATGCTTGGAGACCTGAGCTCTGAGATTAGAGCTGGGCTGGGAGATAGGAGGGTGCTCAGGGCTGTGGGCGACCTCTGGGAAGTCCCTGATCCTGGAGGGCTCGAGGGGCTGGGGTGAGGGCGCTGGTTCCCTTGGGAAGCTGACTGCTGAGGGCTGCAGGGGTGCGATGCTGTTTGCTGGAGCTGGGGGCCTTGCACAGTTTGGTCTCAGTCATGTGCAGTTTATCCTTTCGTAAACTGCAGATAAGGATTTACTACTTTATGGAGTCCCTGTGTAAAATGCAGTCCATTAAAGGGAGTGTATGGAGGCTGCCGCGGCTTTGGGAAGCCTGGATTCAGCACGTCAATCTGTGCCACTCACTCCCAGGTGGTTCCGGACCTCCTGTATGTCCATGGGAGGCAACACATCTCCTTAGGACTTCTTCCCCACTTGATGATGCAGATAAGGGCAATTTGGGGTGTTGGAAGGAGGAACGGCTGCCAGGTGCTCAGCTGATGCAATGGTGAGAGCTGGTAGATTCAAGTTTAGAGGTGTCAGATGTTCAGAGTTGGGATGGACATGGGATCTGCGTGACCACAGCCTGCTGTTAGTTGTGTCCCAGCCCTGGAGTACGGATACCTCCCTAGCACATCCACACTGATGGAAATGTCAGCTGCCGCGTGTGCAGGGAGCAGGGAAGTGACACCAGGCAGGGGGATGCAGCCCCAGCCAGAAAAAACAAAGTGCAGGAGGCAAACATGTCCGTGCAAACACCCTGCTCCCTCTCCAAGGGCTGCAGAGAGGGGGAGTCCAGGTGTTCGGATGGAAAAGTGTTCCCAAAGTTTCACCAAGTGAAGAAATCCCAACGTTTGCAGCCTCCACACCAGGGAAGAGGCGCTCCTAAAAGCGTGATCATTGTTCTAGGGCTGCGTCAGGGCTCTGGAATGGAGATGGAGGCCGAAGTGATGAGTACGTGAAAGGGCAGCAGTGCACATCTCCACCTCCTGCCCTGCTCCTGCAGCAGCTGCCCAGACCCCGCTTGGTCAAGCCCATGGGAGCCCCGCAGCGGTGTCGGACGTGGGGTGAAGGGGCAGGAGGCAGCGTCCTGCCCTGTGCTCGGGGCAGGTGCTGAGCCGGGATCAGAGGGAAGCTGAGCTGGCGCAGGGTGACTCAGGGCCAAGTCACGCAGCACCCACTTCAGCCCGCCGGCTCCCTTCAGTTGCTGCTGCGCCTAAGCCTGCGCTTGCACATAGTGCTGGGGGTGCTATGGAGCCGGCACGGAGCCACGGGTGATCCCGAGCCATGATCTGGAGTGTGGGAAAAGCGCAATCACTGCAAACAATCAGAGGCAAAGCCGGCAGCAGCACGCAGCGGGCCAGTGAGGAATTCGGAGGCGCATTCCAGCGGGGATGACAGGAGGAGGGGCCTGGAGCTGCGCCGGGAGCGCACCGACAAACATGCTCCGATTTGTTTTGGTTCTTCTCCCCCGGTGTCACACCCCGCCTGGCTTTCGAGTAAAGCCGCTGGGCGCTGCGGGTGGTGGCACGGCCGGGAGCTGGGATGTGCTGAGCCCCGGCTGGGCACAGCTCTGCCCTGCTGGTGCCAGGGCCAAGGGCAGCTCTGCCTTCCCTCCTGTGCCTCAACTGTGCCCCTTGGGACCGGAATCTGGGCCATGGGGATCCGGCTCCACCGACCGTGCGTGGCCAAACTCCTCGGGCAGTGCTAAGGGCCATGGCCAATAACCCGTGTGTCAGGAGCCACCCGCATGGCTCAGCACCCATCCACCGGGGGCAGGTTCTCCTCCCATCAAGGCTGCTGGCTGGCAAGCTGCTTCCCACTCTGGGCCTCAGTTTCTCCTTCAGTGCCTTTAGGAACATGAAAACTGCACCTTGGGGATGGACAAGGCATGGGGCAGGGTACGGTGATGGGGCAGGAGAGCGGGTGGTGCTGGGTGCTGCTCAGGCTCTGTGGGAGGACCTGGGTTGTATGGTTTTCTCTTGCTCACTGCTCTGTGTGGGCAGCCTGCAGTCACTGACTTAGCCCTACCTAAGCCCTGCTTTGGTTGCCAGTGTCCACTCACCCTCCTGGCAAAGGAAGGTGTGGGGCAGAGCCACATCCTTGGTGCCCATCTTCATCCCACCCCACCAGCATCCTCCTCCCTTGCACAGGCAGTGGGCAAGGCCCCATCAGGGGCACAAGGGAGGGATAAGTCAGAGTGTGCGGGTGCCCTGTGCTGTGTTTCTCTCTTTGCTTCAGGCAGAGCAGCCATCCGGGAGCTAAAAGCATTCAATTGTTCACTGATGCTTTTCTTTGAAGCCCTCATTCATCCTCCAAGGTCTGTATTGATTGGGGACTCCAGGAAAGCATCTGCCCTTCTCTGCCTTCATCAATGACTTTCCCACATTAATCCACCTCTTCCCTTGATAACCACACTAATTACTCGCAGCTAAGTTGACTCTGGCAGGTCGCTGGAGGCTGGGAAGCGCAACCTGCTCTGCGGCCTGGCAGTGCTTAAAGCCGCAGCTCTGCCCAGTACCGGGCCCCAGTACCGGGCCCCGGTGCCGGGGGGAACCGGTCATACTGGGAGCATGAACCCCGCAGCTCGGGGCTCACCGTGGGGCAGGAATTCAGTGTCCGCTGCTGATGGAGGTGTTTGCTTTCCAGTTTTGAGGCTCCTGTGCCTCCCAGGCAATGGCTGATGACTGCATGGATGGGGATGCTGGACCCCCCCTCTCATCCAGGAGGGAATGTCTCGACTTGTGAACCCGGAGCAGCAGAGGTCAGAAACCTGCCCTAGTGACCTGTTCAGGGGGGCGAAAGCCTGAGGGCAGGAACTGGCTCAACAGCCAGTGGAATGGGAAGATGGGTTTAGCCTCATCTGGGATCAGGTCGGCAGCTGTGGGACAGCCCCATACCCTCTGCAGGGGTCTGTCACGTACCCACTGGCTTTCCGGTGCAGCCTGACTTCATTTCCACATTTGGCTTGTTTTCGATGTAGAGAATTAAAACATACATCAGCCCGTCAAGGAAGGGGTATTTTATGCTGCCGGTGAGGCTGCTCATGACCCAGAAGATGCCGGCTTTCTGAGTGGGGCTCCCTCAGGAAAATCCTGCTTGCATCTTCTACCTCAAAGCCCATCTCCTGTCTCTCTCCAATTGAGCGTATTTTGCTCACAACTTTAATGTACGTCACGGGCAGCTCAGCGGCTTTCAGCTGAGCTCGGCCTGTGCTGAATCCCTGAATCCCAGGGAATTCATCCAATGAACTGGTGCTGCTTCTTCCCTGCAGGTAACCGCAGCCCTTCAGGCTGCAGCGGGCTCAGATGTGAGGTAGGAAAGAGGCAGAAAGTCAGGCTGGCAGGAGGAAGGTGATGGTGTGCGGGCACAAGGAGCTCTTCCAAGACAGCACGCGGCTGAGGTCCTGACCAGCAGGAACGGTTCCACAAGGAGAGGCTCGGTGAGGGGTACCCCGTCTGTATTTACTCATGGGTGATTGCACCATGGGCAGCCCCCATCCCTACGAGCTGTCCTTGGTGATGGCGGCAACACCCCGTACCTGGGTAAATACCCATGGGTGAGGAATGGTGGATAAGCAGTGCTGGACACGGGGTACCCCAAGCGCCATCCTGACCCTCTTCATCCCTGCGGGGCAAGGGCAGCCATGCCCGCCCCAGCTCTTCCAGTGAGGAAATGGCGACCAAGGAGGCCCCAGCCCAGCCACAATCACCCCTTGGTCTCCATGGCAAGATGTCAGTGAGAGCCCCTTGCTTGTGGCTGGGGCCGGGTGGCTCCGGGGTAATGGCAGAGCCTGGGGAGGGTGAGCGCTGTCCTCCATGCTGCCGCCTGCCATGCTTGCTGCCATGGTGTGCTTCCCACCATGGCGGGAAGTCATCCTTCTTGTGCTCCCCAAGCTGTGCCGGGAATGAGGGGCCAGGCGGGCAGGATAGAGCTATGGAATCATGGAACGGCTCGGGTTGGAAGGGACCTGAAGATCACCCAGTTCCGACCCCCTCCTGTCCTCCTGCTCACTGGGGACGTGAGGCCGTGCCTCATGGCGGCTCTTTTACCACAGGACTCTCCCGCCATGGCGGGAACGTGAGCTGGCTCCATGGCAGCTTCCACTGGTGCCTGTGGGGACGTGAGGTGCCATGGCAGCACGGGGGCTGTGCCAGGCACCTCCATCAGCCTCTGCGGGTCCCCCAGGACACCCTGTGGGGCAGGGGACCCCCATGCCGGCCCCCACCAACCTTCAGCGGCCATTCCTGAGGTGGCGCCGCCATCTAGTGACATGGAGCCGGGCTGCCCCGCCGGGGCCAGCGCGGAGGGGGCCCTGCCCTCGTCCCTGTCCCTGTTCCTGTCCTCATCCCTGTCCTCCTCCTTGTCCCCACCGTCCTCCAGCTCCTCAGGCGGAAACGAGGGGCTGAGGGGGTCAAAGCGGAGCCGGAATGGGCTCCCCTCAGCACCAGGTGCAGTGGGGAAGCCCCAGAGCACGGACGGTGTGGGTTCATTTGTTATCTGTTCATTCCAGAGCTCACTCCCTCCCGGGGCTGCTGAGGGATCCCTCTCCTCCCAGGGTCCTGCCTGCGGAGCCCGGCAGCAGGAACGGCTGCGGGGCCATTGCTCTCCTTGGTGCCCCCGGGCAGTGTGGGAACCCCCATGTCCCACTGATGGGGACCCGGCTCCGTGCCGTGTCTCCCCCTGAATCCCACCCACGAGCGCAACGGGAGAAGCCCAGAGGAAGAGCCCACCCTGCAGGCACCCACAGTGGGGGGCTCAGCCCTCTCCTTGTGCCAACCTAGCCCCTCCTCACCCCAGCCTCGGCAGCCCCAACCCTTCCCACCCCACACTGCTCCTTCCCCACATTCAGGGCCACCATTATATCTTTAACCCCCTCCGTAACGTCCTCTTTCTGCCTCCGAAACCGGAACAAAGGCGCTGCCGTCCCTCTGGCTGCAGGAGGGGCACGGGCGGGCCCGTCTCGGGTCCCCCCTCCGCTTTCCTCCCGCTGGCGGCCGAGAAAAGGGATTCATCCCCGCGGGCTGCGTGTGAAAGCCCCCGCCTGCCTCGTGCTTTGTGAAGGAAAATCTCCTCGGGAGAGCAGCCAAACGTTCCCAGCCTCCCGCTGCGTGCTTCAGACGGGAGCACGGGAGGATGCGAGGGCACCGCGGTCCGGCGGGGAGAGCGGGGGGGGGACAGGGATGGAGCCGCGGGGCTCTGCCAAAGCCGCCTCAGTGCGCGCTGGAGGATGAGACAAGGAGGGCACTGCCTTGACCTTGAGGGTGGGCAGAGCCTGCGCTGTCTCTGCTGCCTCAATGGAGGAAGTGGGAAGATGGGGTCTGGCCCTGTGTATCCCAATGCTTTTCCTTTCTCTTTCCTCCTGGTCTTCTTCCCACAACCCCCCCAGCTCCTCTCCTGGACCACACAGCCCCATGCATCAGAGACCTTTCAGACCCAGCGACTATTTCAAAGGCAGCCAAGAGGCCCCCAGCGCTCCAGCCCACCAAATCGAACTCAAATTTGCAGCTTCTATGCGCACATAATGTATGTGGATGCAGGGGCTCCGCTGGCACAGAGCAGATAAACAGAAACACATGGCTGAGCAATAACCTCAGCTGAGAGCAGGGACTGGGAAGCTCTTAACCAGCAGCACCCAATGTGAATTAATGAAACCCAAGTGCAGCTCCAAGGGGCACTGCCAGGCTGTGAGGTCCATGCCCGAGGCTGCAGAGGGGATACACTTGAGGGCTCAGGGGGAGAACCGGGGGAAAACCGATGTTTCTAATCTGTAGTAGAACCAGAAACCGCAAGGACAAAGTCAGGCAGGCTCAGACCCAGAAAGACACTGCCGTGTTTCCTTTTCTGGTTCATTGTGTTCGAGTGTCGTGTTCCCATGAAATTAAAACCTTCCTTTCTTTCTTGGGGGCCGTTTAACATCCTTTAAAGGCTTTTTCTTTTTAGGTTGGGACCAATTTCTCAGGGAAAACGCCACTTCCCAGCAGCACGTTTCGGATCTGAAAATGATGAAGGAAAACATTCAGCAGCTCCAGAATTGAACTTTTCATTGGCAAGCCCTGGTGCAAAGTATTTCAGTGTTTTTATTGCACCCATCCTCCTTCCCCTTTCCCTGTGAAGCCGCTGCCTCAATCTGACCCTCTCAAGCAGAGAGATTCACTTCCGAGCTCTGAATCCCTTCTTTGTAAAGCCAAGGGAAGCTCATCTCTCGCTAGCGCGGCTCTCCCACTCCACCTTCCTGCCGCCCGCAGATGCTGCTCCTCCTTGCTCGGTGTATTTTCTCCTCAGCTTCCTGAAATGTGTTTCTGAGCTTTAAGACAATGTTGGGAAAAGCCTCTGGAACCCCAGTGCTCTCCCTGCTGCCTTTTGCAGCCCCGGTGCTGTGGTGTGTGGCACTGAGGACCCAGCGTGCAGCAGTGGCAGGAGTCGAGCTGCCCCACAGCAGCTCAGGGTATTCCCTGGAGAGCCATGTCCTGCCTGCAGAGGGGCGATGGATACACTGATTTTTCTGCACAAAAGCACGCCCCATTTCCAGACTATCGCCCTTCCCAAAACGCCCTCCCAGCAGCCATGTGCTTTCCTCCCTCCTCTCCCTTTGGAAAGTGATGGCATATGAAGGGCAGCCCCTGGCCCTTATATTCAATCACTCAGGGTTTTTCAGCTGGAATGTCCCACTGTTTCCTCGGTGAATGGCATCTAGGGTTGAGATTGGTGCTTTTCCATCGGGGAGATAGATCTTGGATACAAACCACCCTACCGAGTGTGCGATCAGCCACGGTGGGGTGTGCTTTTCCTTCTTAAGTGTGCTGGGAGAGAGCAGTACAGGCAGCCACAGGCAGCGTACAGGCAGCTCCCGCTCCGCCCAAGGAGCTGCGTGTGTTGTTCTCCTTCCAGGCTCTTGGTCGTGCTTCCTCCTCCTCCTCACATCATGGCTATATTTAGTCCCAGACGATGCAAACCCTTTTGCACAACTCCCGCGGAGTGCCTGGCAGGATCAGGGCTGGGATTTCTTATGGTAATTCTTTGGGTTGGGAACACCCCGTCCAGTATTAATAACAAACAATGAGGGCAGTTCCTGGAGCACAACATCATCGTCCCTACCACCCTGGGGGCTTCGTTAAAGGGCTGCCTCCACATGAACAAGCAGCTTTAGCTGGCACAGCCGATGGGGATGATCCAAGGAAAACCTCCCACGGACACCAGAGGAGGGCAGGAGGAGGCAGGCGGATCAGGGCCCCACCGAGCCACTTGGTCTCCTCTGATCAGCCCGTGTGTCCCAGCGCTGTACCGGAGCTCCTGCGTGGCCCTGGGGATGCTGCTGTCCTGGTGTGACATGCAGTGTGTCCCCATGCACAGCTTGCGGATGGACTGGGCTGCAACCACTGCTCTTCATCCTTTGGCTTTGGGGTGCCAGCCCTCTGCCCTTTCCAGGGATGCCTTTTGGAAAGTGTCTTCCCACAGCACTCATTCACACCAGGGACAGAAGAAAAGGCAGATAAGGGGTTGCATGGGATGGCCCCCATTCCCCTCCACATCAAAGCTGTGTGTTTATCACCAGCTGCTCGCTGGCTCCTTTGAGACAGGCGGGGGGAGGAAGGGGTCAGGGTCTGCCTCTCCCGGTGGCTTGGTTGAGGTCTGTGGTTTAACCACCGAGCAGTGCTGCCTGCAGCCCATTCCTAACTGCTCTGCCCCCACGTACAGATAAGGGTGAGGTCCAGGCACTGTTGTGAATGCAAGCAAAGCTCTTTTGTTCTCATTATAAGATGGGCTCATGGGGGGACCTGGGGGACCTCCAGCTCCAGCAGCAGGAGATGGATGGATTTGGTGTAGGAAGGAGGTAGGAGGGGAGCGTTCAGCACATTCAGGAGGAGGATGAAGCACAGCAGGGAGTTAAAAGTCAGCCTCTTTCCCCCTCCAGCTCCTCCAGGTCAGAGGGAGCTTCCCAAGGTTATCAGCTGGGGTCAGCCGCTGATATAAGAGGAAGGTGATGAGAGGCCTGGGGTGCTGGGGCTCTCTGGGATCCTCTGTGCAGCCTGTGCTGATGGTGGGCTCCGAGCACGGTCGGTGGGGACCAGGCCCCATTGTCCACAGTGCTGCACAGACGCCATCAATGACAACTCACACCTCGAGTCCTTTGCATCCTGCCCAAGTTTCTGCACTGCCACCGATGAGCCCAGCTCCAGGGGAAGCTCTGCGGAGCCCTCTTGGCTCCACGGGTGTGAGATGAGGCCTCGACTCTGCTGCAGTTGCCCTGTTTTGATGTTGTTAATGAGACAAGTTGGATTAATTACGTGCGTTTGGAGAAGGCTCTGGCGTTCCTTTCTTTCCAAGGCTTCTTACTTCAAAGGAAGGCAAACACTGAGAGCATCTCCTTCCCCGAAGGGCCTCAGTGTGTCACATCAAGGCAGCCCCTCTCTGCTGACCCCAGGCCTGGGACACGTTCTCCCCTCCCATGGCCAGAGACGAGCCGCCACATTGGAGCCATGAGCTTTCCCTCAGCTCACAGCCCAGGGAAGATGCTCCGGGATTTTCAGGAGCATCAGGACTGTTTCTATGCAGATGGGTACCAAATCTGAGACCCAGTCCCCAACAGCCATGTCAGAAATGTGCCTGGAGCTTGTCTGCTTGCTGCTGGGGTGCTTCCTTTGGCCCCTGGACCTGTTTTTCCCCACCTCTGCCCTAGCACAGCCATGCCCAGAGCAGCTTCTGACTCACTGTCTCTGAAGAGCTCAACCCACTGTGACGTGAGTCTGGAAACTTCAGGAGAACAAATTGGCTTTGTCTGAAGGCCCCAGGAGGCTGAGGAGATGTTTCACACTCCTGCTGGGCTTGTCCTCCCAGTGGTTTGGAGCCTTTGGTAGCAAAATAAGGCTGTTGCAGGGCTCCCTCTGCTTCTGTTCCCTTTGCCTGTGCATCTTTCAGAGCCCCTGGCCCCAGTTTGCTGATTTTGTGGCAGTGGCCTCTGCATCCTCCTCAGAGAGGATGGCAGCTGCGAGAGGAGCATTCACCTGCATTGGCAAAGAGCAAAAGGCTTTAAGGGCTGGGGGAAGCACTGCTCTTTATATCAAACAGTACATGGGAGCATTGCTCCATGGCCATGGAGAGAGCTCTGCCCGGAGGAGCCCCCAGGCCAAGGCAGATCATGGTTCAGCCAGAGACACAGAGGCACACAGCAGGGACAAGAATCCCTGCTGGCCTCATGCAGCCTCTTGCACTGATTCCCTGGGGTGGACAATACATATCTTATTCATGATATTCAATAGCAACCGGTTGATGTGTGTTGTCAGGTCACCTAAACCTGCCTAAAGGCAGAGCAAGTTATGGGTGGAGGCTTCCTGGGCTGCAGTGGGTGTCTCTTCACCAGGGGTGCACAGGGGCATCATCGCATGGAATGTTTGGTGTTAAAGGTACAGAGAAGCAAAAAGCAAAAGCAGGAACAAGGAGTACACAGCTCTCCCCTCCCTTCCCCGGGGAGTTCACTCCTTATCTTAGCCCCGCTCCCATTTCCTCCTGGGATAAACCAGGAACGGGTGGATTTGCTTTCCTTCTCTTTGCAATTGATGTGGCCAGCACAGACCTCCCCGCAGTGCCACCGCCATGGGCTGATGGGGAAGAGCCTCCAACTCTTTCGTGCAGGGTGGTTTGGGAATGAGCCGCTCCCGCAGCTCGGAACGCTCCGGAAAACTCACTTCCCAGGGCCTCTTCATTGACAGAAAAGTGAAGGCACGGGGGTCCAGTTACAGCGTATTCCACACTGCTGAGCTCCGTGGGGCCTCGCGCACACTGGGTCGTGCCATGGGCCAGGAGCTGCGGTGTCAAACTGGCTCGAGGATGTAACTGGATGCCCTGAGCCTGGAGTGTGAGGAAGGGGGGGCTTTCATCTGCTGTGATTGCAGATGACAGAGAGCTCCCCCAGCACAGCGCTCAGCCGTGTGTGCCCATAGGGCTGTCCTCACACACAGCTTTGGGAGCTGAGCCCTTCCACAGAGCTTTTGTGCTGCTGGGGGTCTGGCCGAGCTCTGTGGGGTGACAAGGGGATCTGTGCTTGCAAAGCCCCAGAATAAGTGGTTTCCACAGTCCCCCCTTGCAAGAACGGTCACAAGCGTGGGGTCTGCCTAAAGACTGGTGCCCACTGCCCTTGTGCTCCCCCCTTGCAGAGCCCTGCTCACATTGCTGGCTCTCCAGCTTGTCCTCATTGCAGTGATGTGTGAGGGGAGTTTCCTGTTGTGAAGGCGGCGGGGGGAGACCGGGGTTTGAATTGTCTGTGCAGGGATTTCTGACTCCCGACACCCCTGTAACAGATGGAAAATGGAAGAAAACCAGAGCTGAAATGTGAAGTCAACCTGAGAAAAAGAGTGAAACACCCATCGGTTTGGGCTGATCAACACTGACTTTACGCTCTGAAACCCTGGAAGGTTGCAGCAGCATCATTTCCTAGCAGGGACAGGAGGTGGTGCCTCTCCAAAGGAGGTGAAAGGCAGCGACCTGCCCTGCCTGGGACGTTTCCTCCAACGCGAGTGTCCATGAGGGTCTGCACAGCAGCCTGGGGAGAGCTGCTTTCCTCTGCTCTCGCAGAGACCTCACCTTCCTCTGCTCGGCGTTTTGGGAAGCCAAGTCTCCATGTCTGAGCAATGGGGGAATAGGAGCTAGAAAGGGAGTTTGGAGCCGGTAGCGGAGAAAGGCCCTCCATGTGTGCAGGGAAAGCAACAAGCCCTGAGCTTTGGTCAGCCTGGTGCGCTAGAGCCAGCAGGAGATGTAGCTGCAGTCATGGGGAAGTGCAAGTGAGCAGAGAGCGCTGTTGTCTTGCTCAGAGAGGGTTTGAATCAAAGGCTCAGCTTTGCTTTCCTTCGCTGGGCTTTGCTTTGTTGTGTGGCTCTGCTGTCCCTGCTGGGCTATCAGATCTCTCCCCAGAGGAAGCCAGCCCGGCAGCTGCGTGCTCTGGAGGCACGGTGCAGCTATTGTGTCTGCACAGATGGACAAACAACCAGGGGTGCATGGGGCACCCCTGGCCCAGCCCTGCACGCCATGGGATGGGGGGATGCTGCATCCTTTCTAGCATGGTCCCCAGGTCAAGGACTGAGGGAAGCGTGATCCTTTGTAGCAGGAAAACAGGAAACAGTGCTGGTGGCAGGAATTTGTTTCATTTAGTGTTTCACGTCCCTGGAGGTGTGGGGCTGAGGCTCATTGCATCACATTGCTGGAGGCTGGATCTAGAGCAGCCACACATGGGGCAGCCCTTGTCCTCTTTCATACATAGGGTATGGGACTGGGTGACACAAGGTCTGCCATCACCCCTGCGTACCTGTGTCCAGCTCCACTGGTGTCAGGGCACCAGGGAATGGGTTAGGATATATCCACGCAGAGAGCGATGCTCATTGAACATGCTGCTCCTCCAGCTCCTACATAAATGTGTGCTGCTGATGCTGGCTCCAGGGGGGGTGCACGATGCGGGCCCTTGCCCCTTGTTGTGCCCCCCATCTGCCTCATCGCAGGGGTGAGTGGCTGAAAACCAGCCCTTTGCTAGTGCAGACACCCTGCACAGTGTGGAGTGGCTCCCTGTGGCGTGTGCCGAAGGAGAAGGGGACAGGGATAGGAATCATTCATGTGGCCACCGTGTCGTGATGGGGAGCAGCACATGGCCTGATCCAGTGGGACACCCCACGTTATCAGAGCTCAAACATCTGCGCTGCGACGTTACACCAGCGTTTGCTCTGCAAAGACACTGCAGCAGCCGCAGGGCTTGCCCCAGAATGCCTTCAAATCCCCACCGCTGCTGGGACATTGTGGTGGAAGTGCCAGGGCTGGATCTACCTGTGGAGGAATCAGCCTGTGCAGTGGCTGCTCGGGTCCTGGCAGGATGCATCTGGGATCATGGTGCCCACTGGGTTAACTGCCCAGGCCCTTGGGCAGGGTGTAGAGCAGCCATGGCTGCACCAGGGCTGCCGGCAGCCACCGCCTTCACCCTCTGATAACCTGCCAAGCTGCCAAGTGGCTCTTGTGTAAACTGTGCTTGTGTTCCTGGGGAAACAATGCTACTCGCATTGTTTAGGGATGAAATTGTGTCCTGGAGAGCCCTTGGAAAGCCCTGCCTTGCTCTAAATATAGACAGGCAGCTGGGAAGGGGGAATGGGGCTTGCGACACTTGGTAGGAGGAAGGGATCTGCCCCTCTCCAGCTTGTGTCGCACATGCTTGTGGTCCTGGGTCATGGAGCCATGGCCACGGTGCTGGCTTAGCATCCTTTGGACGTGACCAGACCGACCTGGGTGAGCTGAGCAAGGGCTGTGCCTGCCCCGGACCCTTGTGGGGCTCCGGTGGTGACCTGCGCCCTCCCCTCGCACACACAGCACGGGCACACGCGCCCGCTCCGGCCCCGCTGCACCAGCTCCCGTTTCCTCCTGGGGCGGCCGCAGCAGGCGGGACCAGTGATTTATTAATGAGCGGAGGGCCTGCGCCGCTGGGCCGTGCCAGGCGGATGCGTCTGCTCGGGGAGATTGGATAACCCTCTGGCCTGCTTCCTTCGCAGCCTTCAAACGGCCGCGGCTCCCAGAAGCACCGTATCCTTTTCCTCCTGCTGCCAGCTCCCTCCCTCCCTGGGGCGCAGGGGGGATGCAGCAACATCCTCGCTCGACACAGAGGGGTTATCCTGCACCAGGAGGAAGGGGCACTCACTTAGCTCTTCACTGAAGCAAAACGGAGATGGTCGTAGGCTGAGCGACGTCCAAAGAGCCAAACCCAGAGCCCTCTTTTGAGAAGGAGCCTGGGGAAAAATAGAGCCTAATGTAAGGGGGGGAAGTGCTCCCTGCTTTCAGATCAGAGAGGTCCCTCCGGGGTTTATCCCTCAGGGGATGTGTGGCCCCTGGCAAGGACGGCAGTCCCTGGGGTTACCCCGGGCTGGCTCAGCCATGAAACACCCTGTGAGCACCCTGCAGCCATGGGCTGGGGCGTTTGCTGAGGCTGGCAGAGGCCTGTGCTGTCGCTGGATGGGTAAGGCACCTGCAGGACAGCACTCAGCACCGGGGCTGCTGCGGGGGCTCTGGGGCTGCCCTGGGCTCCCCAGAGTGGTGTTTTCTATGTGCGCCCTGACTGCCCTTCGTCTCCTGCACTCAGGAGTGACTCAGGCCAGGAAACGGGACATGGCCGGTTTCCATCATGTCAGGATGCCTTGCGCCTCCTCCTCCGGCTCCATGGCAGGTTCCAGCGCAGGGAATGTTGGCTGCTCCCCACACCAGGCTGCCTGTGGCACCCATGTCCCAGCTGAGCCCGCAGCGAGCCACCCGGTGCTTCATGGGCGGCCGGTGGCAATGACATTCCTTCGGAGATGGGACGTTTCTGCTCAGGAAGGCCTGAAAAAAGCCCGGGACAAAGGGGGGAAGTGATGGCGGCGGTGTCTGCAGTTATCTTGCCGCTGCACTTGTGGGGGCCGCTGAGTGACAGCGCTGTTCTGTTTCGCTCCTGAGAGCCAGGAAACACTCATCTCCGCTGGCTCCCTTCCTGCCCTGCCTCGCCCCGTGCTGCGGTTCAGCAGCCCCGGGCAGCGGCAGAGCCTGGTGCTGGGGGCACTGCTGAGGGAGCCCTGCGGGTCCCTAAGGCTCCTAAGATGAAGCCCAGAAGCCAGACGGGCTTCTCATATAGGAGGCAGCTCATCAGCCAGGGTGGGAATGGTGAGAACACCTTTCACCCAGGCTGGCTTGCTGCAGCAGAGAGCTCCAGCCAGCTTGAAGAGCCCCAAACCAGCTGCTTTCCACTGTTTCCTCACTCTTTAGTTCATTTAAATCAGATCATGTCTCTGACTGGGCTTCTCAACAGAGCCCGAGTGAGTAAAGCCAGTAGCAGCACTGCTGGCAGCTCACGGAGCAGGGTAGAAAAGGGCAGGGCATTGCCCCAGTGCCAGGACCCCAGCCTGGGATCGGGAATGAACCAATCTGGCTGTGCCCCTGAGCTCAGGAGGCTGGCACATGGCAGGGATGTGGGAGAGAAACGCAGCTCCTGCAGCTGAGCCGGCCCTCTGGGACCCAGGATGACTGCACCGGGAGGGGATCCCCCAGCACAGCCTTAGCGCAGGGTGCAGGGCCATTGTATCATCGTCCCTCAAATGGGAAGTGAAAGAGCAGCAGTAAAAGGATGTTTGGCTTAACCCTGTCTGCTTTGGAGTATCCTGTGCTGAAACGTTGCACTGCAGCCTTGTCCAGAGCCCTGGATGCCAGCGGTGCACCTGGGACCTCCACAGGGACACAGGAATCTGTTTTCTCTCCCGTTAGGAGTGGAAGAATCGCAATAATGTTTTCAATTGGAAGGATTGTTTTTCCACTGGGGGAAAGAGAAAAGTGTTTTCATTTTGCTAATAGTATTTAGCACTTCTCGAGCCAAAACCAGCCCCAGAGTTGCTGGACTGAGCCCTGCCTTCTGCTCTTGCGTGCTGCTGTTTCAGTGGAGCACAACATGCCTGGTCTGGTGTCGTGGGGCCCTCAGTGCCAGTGGTGGGATGGGAGCAAGGACCTCTCCTGCCCACATGCTCTGAACCAGCACACAAACCCCAGGTCCTGCGTGGAGACCTGAGGGAAGGAGTTTACACAGTATAACAAGACGGGATGGGAATCAGGTTTATCACTAGAGGGGGGTTAAACACGCACCCAGGCTGCCCTGGTGGTGAAGGTGCATTTCGGCATCTCCTGAACCTGGTTGCTCATAGCTCACTTGTCAGCCAGGGTCTTTGCCCCGGCCCGGAGCCCCCGCACAGCCCCGCTGTGGCTCCATCCCCCTTTGATTGCCTTTTCAACCCTGCCTGGTTTTGTTTGCTTCTGTCGCAAGCAGCAGGTTTGAGAAGGGACCAACTGGGGCAGCTCCTGCAGCGCGTGGGCTTGATGAGGAGCAACAGCGACAGCCTCGGCCCTGGGAGAGCTGAGCTGCGGAGCCTGAGCCGAGGGGAAGGGCGGCAGTTAGGAAGCCAGCAGGAAAGCAAGGGATTTCTGTCCCTGCTGCTCCATGTCCCAGCATGAAATACAGCAGCCACAGAGGCCAGGGAGCCACGGGAAGCTGTGGCAGTGTCCCTCGATGAGGATTATGGACACCATGGACTTCAGATCCAAAATGGAGGTGTTTTCTGGTGCATTGGATGAGGTGCACAGCCTATGGCTAACCCCACCACATCTAGAGACGAGGTTCGGTCTCCTCCACTGCTTCTGCATCCTGGATGGAGCCACCTCACTCTGAGCTGCTGCTGCTCCCTGTGATGGAAACATCCCAGCGACCGGCTGCAGACCTGCCACGGTCTCTGGGCTGAGCAGTTCTCCACTAATAACAGATCCTTCTAGGGCCAAGTTCCTAAAGTCCCGCAAAAACAGGGCTTTGTCATGGAAATGCTGAGATGACATTAATGGCAGTGTCCTGAACGCCACTCTAATTAAAGAGAGGAAGGAGAACTGAAGCAGGATGTCCTGTTTGGCTGCCCAGGGTGGAAAGCTTGTCACAAATAAAGTGCATTCTCGTACTTTGTCTCTGTCCCCCTGCACAAGGCTTTCCCAGTTCGCAAACATTCCATCTCTTATCTCTCCTGGATTCTTGCTCCTTTTCTTTTGAAATGGCTCCTCACCAGAATGGTTTCTCTCCTCTGTATTCCCCACCGAGCCCTCAAGCACACCAATCAAACGAATGTCACCTCCCTGAACACAAAGGGAATGTGCTTTTCATTCCCTGAACGAAATCACTTGGGCACAATAACTGGTTGGCTCCATGCAAAGAAACTTTCCCATTAAAGTGTCAGAGTAAGCTCTGGCAAGTGAATGGGGACGGGCAAATCAAAGCTGGGAGCAAGATGGGAAACGTTTCCTTTTGAAAACAGGCTTTCCATGGAATTAGCCCGGGGTATGTCGCAACCCATCTCGGAGCTGCTTCCTACGATAGCAGAAAAATCAATCAAAATCAAAACAAAGCCAAAGAAAAGGGACTGAGAAGTAACAGAGCAGTAATTTCGATCACTGTGTGCCACAGGAATCCTGAGCCAGCCGATCTGTGCGCTGTCGGTGGCTTTGTACCTAGGACTAGCGTCAGCAAAGCTCGTGCTTGAGGCTGATGCTCGAGCCCAAAGCACCGTCCCAGCAGCGCTGTCCCGCAAATCCAGGGTGCAAAATCTGGTATGCTTATGGAGGACAAGACACATGATCCAAGTGTTCATTCGTGCAGCAGCAGGCTGCTACCAACTGGCTGCTGTAGGTGCCATCGCTCCCGCTGTGACTTGGCCACGGTGCCTTTGCTGGACCCACGGTGCTGGTGCCAGGAGGCAGCAGCCCCAGGGCTGGTCTGCAGGGTGGGTTTCCATGAATAAAGCAGCAGAAGGCTCCCTGCAGCGTGTGGGGCTGCCATGGCCTCCGACAGCTTCACTGAGCCCCAGGAGCAGAGGGAAGTGCCCTCGTGCTGCTCAGGGCCCAGCATTTCTGCTGGACAAGGTGTGTCCGCTCTGCTGGGGCACTCGGGTGACACTCGTGTGCCCAGAGTGGGGTAGAAATCCTGATGGCTGCCCATGGGACGGGCAAACCAAGGGCTGGAGGAATGAGGTTTGCTTCACAGGGGACTTGGAAGCCCTGCGGGTGATGTGGAGCTCAGGGCTCCTCTTATTGCGCTTCCAGCTCTGCTCTTCAAATAACCCATTCCAAACCGTGGTGCCTCCATGTCCTCACCCTGACTGCTGCACAGCACCTTCTCTTGGGTGATGGGGATTGCCCCACAGGGAAAGCCAGCAGGAATGAGGAGGATGAACTGGGATTTGCATTGTCCTTTCCCTGACCATGCCCTGGGGATGCCCTCTGGGACTTCACATTCCTGCGGAGCTGAGCACACATCCCCTGCAGCTCTGGCGCTGCTCCGCTGCCTGACACAGCAGCATCATGGCTGAGCTGCTGCCATCCCAGCAACTGGGGCAGAGTTGAGGCCTCCTTGTTGCGGCAGGTTAATGAGTTACCTTAATGCACCAAGGAGCTGGCTGGGACTTCAAGGGGAACAGGGTAAGAATAGAAAACCATGGGGCTGGCACATTCCTGTGTGCGTGCTGCGCCATAATCCTTGCAGGGTTCGAGCACCACTCACGCCGCTCTTGACATCCCGGCTGGACATGGGGGTCACTTAGCTTGGCTCCCTTGGTGCCAACAGACCCATAAGTAGAACCTGAAGTTTCACTCAGGCTGGGGGAGCTTGGACCAACACTTGTGGTAGTAAAGGGTAAACGTGTGTCGGAGGTGGCAGACGTGCTCAGAGCGGGAGGTGACACCGTTTCCTCCAGTGAGTCATCACAGCGCTTCCAGACGCACCTTCACCCAGCGCCAGGCTCTGCAGACAGATCACCTCAGCAGAGATGATGCCCAACCCGCTCCGAGCCATTGTGTTTGCCCCCTGGCTCTCCATGGGCTGCAGGTTTGTCCCTCTGAGCACTGCCTGGGACATCCCTCCAGCTGCACACACTGGGGCCGTACGGCTTTGGGGAAGGACAGTGGAAACCTGCCAGGCTGTGTCTGCAGAACCACAGCTTTAGTACCAAGGGGTGATTTAACCCCGGCTCAGCTGCGAGGTGTCCGTGATGGGCTGTCAGGGGCTCCATGCTCGGGGTGCTTTGCCCTGGGTTAAGTCACCAGAGGCAGGTGGGGCTGCCTGCCTGGATAAAACCGGGATAGCGGCAGCCACAGACTGATCTGTTTAACCCTTAGGCCACATTCACCCTTCCTGCAGTGATGGCAGAGCAGCTCCCCGGGGAGCAGTTTAGCCCATTTGATCGTTAGTTCCTCTCCCGCTGACATTTGCTGCTGACATTGCCCAGCCACGGCTTCACCTTCTGAGCAAATATTTTCCTTGGATGGGAAGGAGACGGCTCCGAGGATGTGGGAACCCAGACCAGAGCTGGATCCCCTGTGCTCCCTCTGGCCCCTCTTTATTACCTGCGGCCCTGGAGGAAAGCAGGCCTGGGAAAGTGATGTTCTCGCTGCAGCATACGTGAGATGAGCTGTTAGCCTGAGCAATGCTCTGAGGGCGAAAACCCCTCGTGCAGGGCGTGCTGGGGTTCAGCACAGCTCTGCCTGATGCAGTGAAAGGAGGGAAGGAAAATGAGTCCCTCGGCTGCAGCACGTTATAAGCTAATCCTTTACCCATTTTGCTCTGGCAAAGCACTGAGTACCATGGGAGGTCCCAGGCTGCTGCTGTCCCCTCTGAGGCTGATGGCCTCAAGAGTCCTGAAGTACTTACTGCCTTTGAGATAGGATGCTTAAGCACCCTCTTAAGGTCCCAGTCCCTGTATTCTCCAGCTTTGGAGCTTTCCTGGGAATCTGGCTTGCATGGGGGTAGAAAGAACTACAGAGAAGACCACTCTATGGATATTCAGGGCCACTGAAATGGAGACGAGTGGCGAGGACTCACAGAGGGGACCACACAGATAATGTTTAGATTTACCCAAGCCTCCGAGCCCTCAGTTCATATCCTCATCCCGGGGTAGCTGGAACAGAGGATTTTGTGGTTGACTGAAAAGGGACCTGAAATGGTGTGGTCAGGGTGAGGTCTTGGCCACAGGTTGAGCTGATGCCCTGCCTGCCCGTAGGGCTTGTGGGCAGAAATCACTGGAGCCCATGCACCAAATCTCATGCATGGGGAGGGACAAAGGGAAGAAGGGCGCACAGTTTGCAACCTCCCCCAGGACTGTCCCGGGTAGCCAGGAACTGCTGGCAGGTTTTGGTGACGTCCTTCACCCAGGACAAGTGAGAGGGGAGCACACGGAGCAGCGCCTGCAGTCGGGCCCCGGCGCTGAAGGATGGCGCGAGCGGCTGCGGGAGCCCTCGGTCAGACAAAGCCTTTATGCCTATATTTGTGCAGGCGCTCCAAACGCGCGGACCTTTATTCTTTCAGGCTTTTAAACCAAAGGTCATTTTCTGTTCCCTTCCAGAACGAAAAAAAAGAGAGGGAGGAAAAAAAAAGTGAATTCCTTTTGACGCAGATCCCCTTCCCCTCTGGACGGGAGCTCAATTGTTCTCGCAAGCAGGCTCCAAATCTGCCCCTCGCATTCACTTCCTTTTTCCTGCCCGAAAGGAAACAGAGATTTCTGACTGTGTGAACTGCTCCTTTATTTAAGGATACAAGCAAATAGCTAACTGCTAATTCAGAGCCCAGCTCCGCACTTTAGCATGCTGCACGGCAAAACAAAGCAAGAGAAACACATCCCCGCCCTTCCCCGCTCAATGGTAAACTGCACACTGCCGGCAGGATAACGGGTATTTATGAGCGTTAGGCTCAAACATTTACCGAAGTCCAATGCAAACCCAAACCCTTCAGCCAGGAAGTTTTGAGCGACCAAAAATAATCACCAGGCCCTGGCTCATGTTTGTAAGGATCATGCGTTCTTGGGAATTTCCTCTTCCCTGCGTGGAGATAAGTGATTAAACACAATGAAGGCGGGGGCCGTTCTGATGCCCTGCGACGTGTCGGAGGAGAGGCACAGCAACGGTTCTTTTTCTGTAGCTTTTCCTAAGTCCTGACTTCTGCATTCGCTGTCTGGCTTTCAGGCCGGATTGCACTTCTCTATTACGCGGCTGAAACCCAGTGAAGTCAGCAGAAAAGCCACGGAAGTTTCCTGGGTAGGACCTTCAAGGCAAGGTATCAGATCCACGAATGGGGAGGCAGTTTGCGGTTACATGCCTTCTTAGTTTTACTACCAATGCACCGAGCTCTGGTCAGCTGCATGGTATTTGTCTGAATCACTTCTGTAGAACACCACTAGTGTAACATCCTGCCCATTCTTCTGGTCTTCTCCATGGAGACCTCCTCTGGAGTTAGTCCCATGCAACGGGATCAGAACCGGCCCTTGGAGTGCGTTTTCCAACGCACCAAGTACTGCAGAAGGATTTCATAGAAATAAACAGTCACTGAAGGTTTTCCAAACCCCTCATAGGGGAGGGCAGAGAACAAAGAGAGGAGCTGAGCTCTCAGATAGTGATAAATCATCCTGGAGAAATCCAGCTCATCCTTTTCAAACGCTCATGTACGTCAGGGATATTAAAGTATGTGGCTTGTTGCAGTAAGAGATGGCTCTCACCGACTCTTCAAAACAAATGTTAATCTTGATTAGCTTTCAAGACATTCCTGTAGCACCAAAGCAGCCCCCATTAAGCTTTGAAGCAGGGAGAGGATGTTTTCACATCCTCGGCATGAAGGCAGGTCTGTGGTGGTCCGTACTCCATCATTCAGTGTTACTGTGCGGGGGGGACTCAAAATGCCTATTTTGGATCTTTGCTGGAAGAAAAGTTCTGCGTTTTGGGTTTGAACTCTGCTTAAAGGAGAGCAAACACAGCAGAATGATTGTAAACGTGTCCATCCGTATTGATGCTCCCCGTGCAGGAGAGAGGCAGCTGGACTGACCGAGTGACATTTTGGCAGCGGAAAATGTCTTGCCATCTCTCTGTGCCGGAAGGGAGGTGCCAGGGATGTGCTGGGACCCCCTCTCCTCATACCTTGTACCTCAGGGAATTGGGTGGACCATACAGGTTTCCCAGCCCAATAAGGAGCCCAGGCACTCAGGTCCCTAATTCAGCCTGTGGTAATGCACTGCAATGAGAGAGGCCCTCACAGCTCAGTCCTGCAAGCGGAGGAAACGTGCTTTGTCCTTGCATGGACAAGGAGGCACTGAGCCCCCGCAGTGTGGCTCTGACCCTCTCTGTGTGTCTTTCCATTGCACACAGCTTTCAGAAAGATACGGTCTTGCTCAAATATTTTCTGAGTGCCCGATACCTTTCTGCAGCAAGAGGTATCTGTGAGTGAAACAAAGCTGCCCCAGCAGGACAACACTGGAACCTTATCTCACAGCACAGCGGAGATAAAGCAGCCCTTTACCAAGCTGGTTTAGCAAAAGAGAGGCTCTGGGCTTTCTCCCATCCCTGTCCCCGATGCTATCACAACAGCAGCAGCGGGGCCGCGACCCCAACCTTGGCTGCACCAGGGTCCCAGTGGTACCCCAGGCTGCAGAGCAGGGCAGTTCGTCCCCCAGCCCAGGTTTGGTGCCTGTGTGCAAGACGCCAGCCTGCACAGTATCTAGGCCCTGCTCCCTGTCTCCCTCACTTTCTTCCCCTTTCTTATCAGGCTTTGCTTGAACCGCTGGTCAAGAGCAAGAGTGAGAGGTTCCCTGCGCCATGGACACAGCGCAGGAGCACGTGCCGGGCTTCAAGCATGCACTCAGGCATTGCCCGCAGTAGAAGCACTTCCGTGGCTGGGGCTGTGTCCCGCACGTAGCCTTTGCTTTGGCCTATTTCCATGTTAAAGACGCCCTGGAAGAACCTGCCAACCTTCTGTAGGAAACACCACTTAAAGTCAGCATTATAGAGGTCAACCTCCAGCCTTCGGTCATCACAACCCAGCTCCTTGTGCAACAGGATGATGAATATCTCATTGACAGTTGGTAGCAACCAGCCTTTGGTGTTAATGAGGAGCTTCTGGAGCCAACGGGAGGGAGGAGAGGCCCTGTGCGTGTCAGGACACCTTGAAGGGTGGGTTTATTGCAAAAGTGGAGGCATCTGAGAAACAAGAGACCTGCACAGAAAGGAGATCTTTGCCTAAAGTGGGCCCAAGCTGACTTCTCTCCAGTGGCATTGGCAGCCTCCACTCCTGGCAGAGTCAATGCCACATCCAGCCATCCCTGGATGCTATTCATGGTGCTTCCCAAGTGTTGAAAATCAGGAGTCTCTCTGACTCTTACTGTCAGAGATAAAACAAGCACTTAACCACGAGATAACAAATCTGGAGACACAAAAATCCTTGGGCAAGCTGAAACACAGGGAAAGACATTGGAAGAGGCAGCTATCCCAAAGCCCCTTCCCAAACCAGGATTGTGCACTGCAGGTACTTCAGTGGTGAGGGTTTGCTTTAACAATAATGCTTTTTTTAATCCTCATGGAAATTTGAGGGGGAAAACGGATCATAAAATAGACCTGGGCTCAGAGGGACCCCTGTGGGCAGGGGGGATTCAGCAGCAGCCACATCAGCTGACAGGAGGGCAGGATGCCGCACTAACTGGCTGGTGCTAATGAGGTGCTAAAGCCCCCTCCCTGCCATCCCCCTCCTCAGTTCACGCCTGACCTGCCTGGAATGCTGCAGTGATGGAGCAGGGGGTTGGGGACCGTAGGGAGGTACAGGCAGAGGCAGGGCTGTGTGGCCACGCATGGCGAGGTGTGTGGCACCAACCCTGTGGTCCCTCCCTCGCACACACCATAACTAAGCCTTGGCTGCTACCCAAGTATTCCCGACACCGACGTCCACGGGAGGATCACGCTGCGGCTCTGCACGATGAAGTGTCATGTTTTCAGACTTCAAACTACCCATTCATATAGACCGCTTCCCGCTCGGCAGCCGCTGCTAAAGGTACTGAACACTGGGTAAACAGGAAGCGTTTTCCACACATCCCGTTTCACTCCTGCGGCTCCGCTGCTGAGGCCAGAGCAGTCCTGCTCCGTGCTCAGCATCACGTTGTTGGTGGCCGATGTCCCAGTCATGCACCATGACCTGTGTTCGTCCTGGGCAGAGGACACGGGTGAGAAGCAAAAGGGCCAAGTGGTGGTTCCTGCAACTAATAAACTTGGGTCTGGAGTCTTCCTCAAAGTCCATAGGCTTCAGTTTTGGGGGAGGATGCTAGGAGCCTTCGTGCAGGCTCTGTACATTGCAGGACTGAACCTGTGTGTCTGCTGCTGATGGTGAAACTCCCACCTCTGGACCTGAGTTTCCAGTGTCCAGCACGTCTGATCTGCAAGGAGCACCCATTGCTGCCTCTTTGCCATGTGCTGTCCATGCCAGCCCTGTAACTTTCCATAGGGAGCTGCTGCTCAGAACTTCGAGCCCCAAACCAGATGGAGATAGATAGGCTCTCCCTAGAGGTTAACGTAGCCTGTGCCCACAGACACCATGCTTCATGCACAGCCGAGCACAAACACACTCTTTAGCCTGGAAGAGCCTCCCCTGGACAGTGTCACTCCCAGGGAGCCCATCAGCCAGCAATGCTCCCAGTACATAGTCACCTATTGCTGGGAAGGATGATGGGCGGCAGAAAGCGGCCTTTAAACCCTGTCTGCCAAGGAAAACACGGGGGGGCTTTCCTCAGCCATGCATTCATATAAATAAACACAGGAATATTCTGCAGCTCCCGGGGGTTGCCCAGGGTCATATTGTGCTGAATAAGAGTGGGAGTAATCCTCTGCTCACCGTAAGCCTGCGCACAACCGCCAGGAGTGCATGGTATGGGCTGGGGATGCAGCTCTGCTCCAGGAGAGCCCTGGATGATGTGTCCCAGACCCACACCACGCACACTGCCTGGACAGGGATGCTGTGGGGTCTCAATGCCCGCAGCAGCAGGCAGTGACAGCCTGGCAGCCATAGGGCTGCTTGTTTGTCAGCCTGAGGACATGGTTTAGTGCTGGTCTTGGCAGTGCTGGGGAATGGTTGCACTTGATCTTAAAGGTCTTTTCCAACTTCGATGATTCCACGATTCTCTGATTGTGTCCTCTGAGAGAACAGAGAAATAACTGTGGCCACCGCAGCCCTCATGTTCCAAAATGTCTCCTTTCCCAGCATGGCTGGATCAAAGTTTCACATTCCCATTAGGATGTGTACTATCCCTCCTCTGGCCAGCCAGAACCAAGGGCACACGTACACATACATTAACTCAGCTTTGCAGCAGAATAGCCTTCAAAATCAGGGCACCGGGGCAGCTGACTCTACATCTCTCCGCTGCCCAGTGCTGGGTGATGTCCTGCTGTCTCTGCTGGGTGATGTTCTGCAGGTTTAGTGGCCCAAACTCATGTATCTTGCCCTTCCCCAATGCAGGGACAGTGTGATGGGGGTGAGAAGCCACCCAGCAAGCTGGCTGACTGCTCTGCTGTGACCCAAACTTCAGGGGGTCACAAGTACCCCAGATCTGGTACCTGACATCAACGTGGCCCTCTTGAGAAGATACCTGCAGCTCTACCATGCTTGGCCCTGGCACTGCGGGTCCCCAATGGCCCCCATCCACCCCTTGACACGGAAGGAGAAGCGCCTGTGGAGGGGCTGCGGAATGTGCCCCATGGCAGTGGGGCAGGCGGGCGGGGGGCCCGGAGTGAGATGTCCCCATGTCCCCAGGGACACGCGGCTGCCTCCTCTCCATGCCGTGGATGTCCCCATGGGCACGGTGTGGGGGAGCCGCCCCGCTGCCCCTCTCCCCCTCCGGCCGTGTTTGTTCTCCTCGCGGCACCCGTTATCAGAGCACAACACACACAGGAAGTCCTGTCTGGGATTGTCCATCCCCGGCCTGATTTATACAGGAAGAAAGGCATAAAAAGCCGCCCTTTCCCACCTCGGCAGCCACCTCCTGCCTGTGCGTGGCCATGGCACGAGGCGGCTGCCCAGGTCTGCTGGAGCCGGGGCAGCTGGGCAGGGATGGCCACCGGGAGACACCGGGAAGCGCGGCGGTGGCAGCAGGGCTGATCCCGGCACAGCAGACGATGGCGGCGCCCTGCAGGTACCCAACGAGCTGCGGCCATCACCGCAGCGGGGATGGGTGGATGGGATGGAATGAGATGGGATGGGGTGGGGTGGGGAGCTGGTGCTGGGGGCAGTGGGAGTGTGTCCTCACCAGGGCTCTGAGTGGGATTTTACCCCTGCTCGGGCAGATACAACATCAGGAGCCTGGGGAGCTGGTTGAACACACAGCACTGGCACAGGGCTGCTGAAGCAGAAGGGGTTTTCAAGCATCACTTGGCTGAGGCTGTGTGAGCCGCGCACGTGCTGAGCCGAGGAGCATCTCCAGTGGTGGTTTGCTCGGAGCAGAGCCCAACCTGCGGCACTGTTAGTTCTAATTCAGCCCCTGGCACTCAGGCTGTTTTCCAGGAGTGGAGGACTCGGAGGGTCGATTTCCTCTGTGCATGTAGAGGAAAGCAGCAGACACTTGCACAAATACCTGCGAGGGAGCTGGAAATTCTGAGCAAATCCCTTTTCTTTCCATACCTCATTCTCTTTTTCCATCTGCCTGCTCTCTGAGCATCTCTGGTACAACACCACCTTGTTCATCCTCCTGCCTGCACTCCCCTGCCTGTGCTCTCCCCCCCGCACAGCAGGACCCCAAGCCTCGATGCTGCTGATTTCAGGTTGCTCTGCAACAGAGTTCGGCCCCTGACATGGGCAAGATGTGGGCAGGATGCGGTGCCACAGGCAGGGACCATCCTTGCTGTCACGCAGACCTGTGCTTGTCCTGGCTAACGGCCGAGCCCAGAGCGTGCCAGTGCCTGCCAGGAGCTGGGCAAAGCCTCTCAGATTTACAGCCATGGCGCTGGGTGATTTGCCTGCTCTCTGCCTTCAGCTGCCTGTGGGTCCTGCCGTCCCAACCTGTGTCATTGCACAGTGCTGGCAGGAGGCTTTCAGTCCAGGATCTGGGTGTTTGAGGGATAAAAGGCTGGCCATGGACAGGAGCAGCTGTGATACCCCGGCACTGTCTGGCTGCACGGGAATACAGAGTAGGACCACACCGGTGTATGGCTCTCAGTAGAAATAACCCAGGGTCCGACACCCACAGAATCAATTCCCTGGGCAGAGAATCAAACATAAGAAATAACACAGCTTTGTCAGTAGTAAAAGTGATTTAGAAACAGGTTGGGAAGCTCTGCCACCGCCTGGAAAGCAAGGAGAGACAGATGCCAGATGCAGTGGCTGGACCCTGAGCTGTCTCTCCTCTGGGTAACAGCAGAAAACACGGAGTCTGCCCTGGTGCATTCTGAATGCTGCTCCCTGTGACCCAGCATTCATTCTGCCGATTGAATCAGTCCCCTCTATGCTGTGAAACCATCAGCTCGGCACAAGCTTCCCTAGAGGTAAGGAAGAGAAATTGGATCGGGGCCGCAGGCTCGTTTGAGCCATTTCCCAGGCTCTGCTGCTGCAGATGGGGCTGCTCAGGGGAGACAGATTTACAAACCGCAGCAGATGAGAGCGCGCGGCCCTGACTCAGTCACAGCAGCAGCAGAAGGGCGGAACGCAGGGGGAGGTTGAGCTTTTAACTAAGCAAAGGGTCCCTGCAGCAGAAGAGGGTGGTCAGAAGTGTTTCTTTACCCTGTGCTCGCTTGGGCTCCTGTCCTGGCCATAGCCGGGGAGGTGGCTGCAGAGCAGCTCCAATTCGTGAGGGTCTCTGGAGCTTTGTCCTGATAGAGAAGGAAAATCAGAGCAGAACCCAGCCTTGTGCTGAACGCTCTCCTGGGCTGCTCGCTGGGATGGCTGCGGTGCTGGGATGGCTGCGGTGCTGGGATGGCTGCGGTGCTGGGATGGCTGCGGTGAAGGGATGGCTGCGGTGCTGGGATGGCTGCAGTGCTGGGATGGCTGCGGTGAAGGGATGGCTGCGGTGCTGGGATGGCTGCGGTGAAGGGATGGCTGCGGTGCTGGGATGGCTGCGGTGCTGGGATGGCTGCGGTGAAGGGATGGCTGCGGTGAAGGGATGGCTGCGGTGAAGGGATGGCTGCGGTGCTGGGATGGCTGCGGTGAAGGGATGGCTGCGGTGAAGGGATGGCTGCGGTGCTGGGATGGCTGCGGTGAAGGGATGGCTGCGGTGAAGGGATGGCTGCGGTGCTAGGATGGCTGTGGTGAAGGGATGGCTGCGGTGAAGGGATGGCTGCGGTGCTGGGATGGCTGCGGTGAAGGGATGGCTGCGGTGAAGGGATGGCTGCGGTGCTGGGATGGCTGCGGTGAAGGGATGGAGCCGCGCACGCAGCTCACTGCGATCCCCACCACGCTCCTTAGGGAGCTGTTCACTGGGAGGATACAGAGGGAGCAGCAGTGTGGGAACCATTCCCTGCTGACTAACGCCACTTTTGGCAGGGCAATTGCACAGAAAGCCACAAAATTCAGTTTATTGCTGGGTGAGATGAATCATTTCCCAGCTTTCACACAGCAGCCATTGAGCTCTACATGTAGATAAGAACTCATCTATGTGCACAACGAACGTGGCTACAGGACGTTGCCCTGCTCACACATTCGGCGTTGCACAGCTGCAGCTCTGTCTCTGTGTGCCTATGTCTCTATGTCTCTATGGTTGCCTTCAGTTATGGTGTCCCTGAGACACTTGATGCTTGCAAAGCTCTTACTCAGGCAAAAAGAGTCCCTTTGTGGGAATCAGATCTCAGTCACAATGTGCATAGCTCTGAGCAAGTGGTGACGACAGAGCGAGCCCTATGGGCCAAGTGCTTCTCTTGGTTTGACCTGCTTTGATCCCAATGACATCAGTGGGCTCCTCCAGATTTCCACTGAGATAACTGGCCTGCAGCTGACGCAACCGAGAACAATGTGGGGCGCAATGGAGTAGTGGGAGGTCATTTTCCTCATGGAGCTCTGCAGAATGGGCTGCTCCAAAGCCTACGCTTCAGCATAACGCTTACAAAGAGCCTTATGAAGAGAGGAGAGTTCGTCCTAGCCCAGGAAAAGCCATTCCCCCTCTCTTCAGAAGCACCACAAATTCCTATTGCTTTATCAAGTGCTTCCAGCTCTGTGCAAGCCTCCTCCGGGGGCCAGCGAGAGCCCATTGTACACAGCAGGGATGGGGGCAGCCGCGGCTGGAAGCAGCAGCAGTTTTGCATCTGTATATGTGTCACTCTTCTGTCTGTCCCCATCCATCTAGCTCCATCTGCCACCTCTGCAGTCACGGCCCCAGCTTGGGGAAGCGCTCCTGTGTTCAGGCACATCCTGTTTGTTGTCATGGGCTGTAAGCACTGCTCTCTGAAGAGAGGGTTCCTGATGTGGGGCCAGGGCGCTCATCTCCCATTAATTCTCCTCTGTTAATCATTCCTTTCTCATGCCTACAGAGCTAGAGCAAATTGAGTTCCAGCCCCCTCATGGGCTCTAGGGAATGGGGAGGTGGGTGAAACCCTCACCCAGAGCCAGCCCCGTGCTTTGGCCAGGGCTCAGCGAGCCTCAGAGCTCACACTGGTGGTAAAAGCAGTGGGAGGCAAGGAGATTTTGACATTGCTAAATCAAAGGGGGAGGTTGGGCAGAAATGTTTCATTCTTGGCTTGGAGACAAGCATTAATATTAGATACCGTGGGAGTTCGCTTCTGGTGTGCAAGGGGGGAGCGCTGCAGGAAGCATGTGAAGGCTCCAGCCCAGGGAGGGCTCCACATTCAGACAGACTCGCTGGCGGGAGCCAAAGCCAATGACTGCCGTTGTCAGATGCTCACCACACCGGTACTGATCTGATCCTCCCCCCTCTGCACCGGTGTAACCCCTCTGCTTCCAGGGGAGCTTTGCCAGGCTGTGTCCTGGGGGATTTCCTCCCACCACAATGAATATTAGCATATAAGACACTGAACCCTCCTTAAGAGAGGAGGATTAAGTGCTCTTTTAATGGGCTATATGCCGTCCTTAAGCAGCTGGCACGGGCGCTTGCTTGAGCCAAGGCTTGACCCAGTAAATGGAACTGAAAAGCGAACATCTTGTGACTAAAGTACTTGCAGAATGTGAAGATGCTGCGGTGCACTTGGGGAGCAATTGCCTGATGGCTGAGAAGGCTCTAATGGAGACACGAAAGGTGATGTGCTTAGTCCTGTGATGGGTGTCAGTGTCCCACAAGCAGCTGAAAGACGAGTGCATGAGGGGTGCTGGGTGTCAGTGAGCCCATCCCCTTCTCACCATCGAATTGAGGCTTGTGCAAGGGTCACCTGGGCAGTGGGGAACTTGTATACACCCAGGACAGTGTCAGCAGGAATGGGGCACCCCCTTTTCTTGGGTTCTTGGAAAATCCCAGCCTTGGTGTGACCTCCATTGCAAGCTCGTGCGAGCGAGGAGAGGATCAGGGCCCATAGGATGCTCCTATACACCCGCTGCCCATCCTGCCCTGTGCATCAGGGGAGGGATGGGCGTCCCCGGGCCCTACCACCGGCACCACGGTGCCTCCCCGCACACCAGTGAGCGTTTGTGGAGTGGGCTCAGTGCCAGACACAAGTACCCTGTGGCCACGATCCTGCTTTCATCCTCCACCCCACTCCACAGAGACATTGGGGAGCACCCAGGGAACCCCTCACTGCGGGCAGGGACTGATCACTGATCTCTGCCTGCACGACCAGGGGATGTAACGGCGTTTTCTGTTCTCACAGTAAGAAACCAAGATGCTCCATGAGGAAAGGACCCGTGCCCAGGACAAATGACGGAGCACAGCGGATAAGGTGAGTGCCTTGGCTGTGAGATCCCATCCTGGGCTTTCAGTGTGGTCAGACGGAAAAGCTTCCCGTTGGCTCCCAAGTGCACTTTGCAATCATTAGAGGAGTTGAGCATCGCCTCCCCCGTACAGCACAGAAAACAATCACACTGTGCAATGAGGTAATTACCAACCTCTCAGGGCTCTCGGGTAAAGTTGCCTGGGCTTTGTGCTCGTGAGATTAAATGAGCTGAAAACAGTCCCCAGAGGTGGGCTGGATCCAGAGGGGGAGCCAACCCGTTCGTGCCCTCTGAGATGCTGTGGAACGTGGAGCTGTGCTTCCACCAGCACCAGAAGCCTTTCCTGTGCTGCTGGGGAGGATCCCATCTCCATGTGCTCCTGGAGCTCCGTCTGCCCCAGCGCATCCCAGAGCTGATCCCGCTCCCTTCCCCAGGGAGCAGCTCACCGAAGCAGTTTATGCTCCGTGCACACGGGTCCATGCAGGACCCCACACCAGCACATTGGGCGCCCATCGGCTTCCCTGGAGGGTGCAGCTCCCACTCAACCAACAGCCTCAGCGTATCCATGAGGAAATAGGGGAGATGGGCCAGATCTCAGTTGCTCTTTTGGAGCCGTTATTGTATAATTGGTAAATATTTCCTTTACATGCCTACATGCTTTCAAAAACTAATTGCAAAGCTTAATGGGAACAAATATTCCCGGGGGCTGTATCCTGCCATTCATCTGCTCAGCAGCCCCTGCAGTCCCTGAGGCTGGGTCTGTGCATGGGCAGGCGCCTGAGTCGCAGCAGAAACAGTAATCCTCTGGCTCTAATTTCCCAGAGACAACTGCAGACAAAACAAGTGGCAGCTTGGCACAAACCGCCCCGCACAGTTTGCTTTAATAAAGAACGCCCAAGGAATCCTCTCAGCATCCTTGGGGGCTTGCTGGGAACCAACCTCCCTGTCCTGGCACTTCAGCGCCTGCTCCCGCAGGACTTTGCTGTTGTAATGAGCTCAGGGGGATTAACGGGGCATGGGGGGCTGTGGACCAGGGCGGTGTTAGGTCTCTACCCTAGGGAAGGGTGATGTCTCCTCTTGGAATTATCTGTCCTCCTGGGGGTGCAGAACCAGCTATAGCGGTTTTGAGCAAAGAGAAATACATTCACTCTGGCCACTGGTGAGGGACCACTTCACCCTGGGCCAGGGGCTGTGCTGGGCTCTCGCTCTCTTCCCATTAATCCCCAGCCCACCCAAGCGAGCTGCTCTGGGGGGAGGAACCTCGTGTCCCTACAGTGTGGGGCAGGCAGAGGCTGTGGGGCTCAGCCTGCTCTAAGGACTCTGCAGGTGAGGCTCCGGATCAGTGCGAGGTCCGGGATCCCCCATAAACCCCATCTCCATCGGGATCAGCTCCGCAGCGACAGCACACGGGGCACAGTACGGATGTCCCCACCAGTGCCAGGCTTCCCCGGGGGGGATCCTGCCGTATCCCTGCATGTGTGCCCCCCCCCCCCCCCCAAGGAGCAGCTTCCCGGGGGTCCCGCCGTGTCCCGGGTCCGTATCCCCCGCCGGGGGCAGGTGGCGGCTGTCGGGGCCGGCGGGGCGGGGGCAGGCGGAGGCTCCCCGGGCCCCGGCGCTTCCCCCCGGCCGGAGGCTCCGTTTTCCTCCCGCCTGAGCTCATTGGGCCGGGGCGGAGGGACCGGCTCGGGCCGGGGGAGGAAACGCGCGGGGGCCGCGGCGCGGCGGCGACTCCGGCTCCGGCACCGGTGAGTCCCGGCGGCCGCATCCTCCGGCGGGGAGGGACGGGACGGGACGGGCGCGGGGCGGCGTTTGGCGGAGCGGGACTCGCTGCGGCAGCGCGGGCGGGGAGGGGGGTGCTGCGGCGGGGCTGCGGGAAGAGCCCGCCCGACCGGCGGCGGGGGGGCAGCGCCCGGGGTCCGGGCTCGGTCTGCTTGGGCCGGGGGGAGCAGCCCCGAGACGGGGCCGCGGTACGCGGCTGCTGTAGAGCCCCGGGGCACCCGCGTGCTGCACTCTCCACACCCCCAGGGATGCCCTGATCCCTGCAGCCCCCCCGGGACACCCGCGTCCTGCACCCCGCTGCAGTGTCCCCGTCCTCGCTCCATCCTGCACCGGCATCCCAGCCAGCACAGAGAGCAGCGGGAGGCGTGTGGCAGGGAAAATGCCCCTCCAGGAGGGTTTGGCTTCCAGGGCAGGTCCACAGGCAGTTGGGAGCAGCGGTTTCACCTGCAGAACCAGGTTAGGAGGCTTGAAAAGGTGCAGCTGTGGCGTTCCCATAGGGATAATTCCGTCCTCCTGAGGGACTGGCTTCTCTTGCTCCACTTTGCAGGCAGACCCTGATTCCTGCTGCTGCATCAGCTGGGGTTTAGCCCTGGTTTCCTGGGCAGAGCTGGACAAACCCACTCGCTGGGCTGCATTTTCCCGTGGTTGCTGTGGCTGGTTAGGCAAGAGCAGGCTTGGGAGAGTTATGGGAACGTTTCTGGCTGCGAGAGAGGGACCCCCAAACTCACCAGGGCAGCGCCCCTGCAACAGCAGAAGCTCGGATGCACCCACACAGCTTCGCTTGTCAGAGCACGGGGCTTCACCTCTTCATTCGAGAGGCGTAGACAGGCAGTGACAGAACGACAAAACCCTCTATTCCTTTTATTGTTCTTGAGCATGAAAAGCTTTTCCTTCTGTGCTTTAAAAGAGGAGGATTCGAATAGGTGGTGGCGAGAGGCTGGAGGACCCGCAGCGGCCTTAAAGGGGCAGATTTTCATCAACTCGTTACGAATCAAGCAGGAAGCATCAGATTTTCCACTTCTGAAACAACTTCTGCTGCGGAGCGGCCCTCACTGCGGCACCCGGGGGCACCCTCGGGCAGCTCGTGGGGGGGCAGCGCTGCTCCGCTTCGGAGTGAAACAGCAAACTTAGGTTTGTGCCCTGCGTTTCTTGCCTTCCCCACAGGGAAACTCCCGCAGCAGCCGCGGGCATCCTGTGGGAGGCTGGAGATGGTTGGCAGCAGTTGGCTTCGGGAGCAGCAGCACTGGCCTGGGGATGCGGGGTTGTGAGGAACACGTCCTAGGGTAGCCCTGGGAACAGGCGGAGTGAGCGGCGAGGAGCACACCAGCGTCCTGGGGTCTCTTTGGGGACAGTGGGGAGAAAGGAGCTTTCTTCACTGTGCTCCCTGCAGCTCAACCAAGATTTGATCCCCCGATGCAGGAGGTACCATAGATCAGTCACTAAAGATTAAATCCGTTGCTGTGTTTGGAGGGGAATGGAGGCTTCATATCCCCAAAACCCTCCTCACAGCCTCCAAGCTGGGATTGAGGTTAAGATGGTTACTGTGGGTCTGGGCATCAGCAGTTCCCTGCTGGGCTGTGCTCCATGGGAATAGCTCGTAGGGCTGTAGGATGGGGTTGGGATGTGGTTGTCCCTCCTGTCCTGGAGCCAGAGCTTTGGTTTCTGTAGTGCTGCTAAATTCAGGGTCCGGATGAGGTTCCAGTGGTGTTCTATAGCAAACCAGTGGGGTTGCTGTGACACAAAGCCTGTGCTCAGCCAGGCAGAGCCATGTGCTCCACCCGGGGATGGAGCAGGGAGAGGAGGGGGCGGCTCAGCCAGTGTCCCCCTCGCTCAGCACCATCATCATGGACACGTGCCCAAAGCATTTGGTATTAGGGAGCAGGAAGGCTGCTTTCTCTCCATGTGTGGCTCTGCATTTCTCCATGCCTCAGTTTCTCCACCTGCATGAAGGAAAAGACGATTCTGAGTGCCCTGGAGAAGGGCTTTGGGAACTGCTGGGCCTGGAGGTTTGGGATGGTTATCCCTAACAACATGCCTTGGAGATAGGAATTGTCCCCGATGAGTTTGGGAATGAGCCTGCAGCTCTCCAGTCTAATCCCCCTCATATCATCAAGGGATTTTATACAGCTCATGTGCAGCTCTCTGTATTTCCAGTGGCAGAGGATGCATCTTGTGTGGCCTCCCTGTAAAGCCACTCCTTCCTCAAGGTTTAATAGGAAAGACTGATTCTTTCTTTAACTGCAGTATGTTTAAGGTGGGTTCTTCAGTTCTTCCTCCTGTAAGTGCTGCCATCCGGAGGCCACGTGTTTTGTTTAAGTTAGACACTGTTTAAATTGGATATTGTTTAAATTGGGCATTGTTTCTGACCTTCTTCAGCCTTGTTTCATGTGAGTCCTCTGCTGGAGAATCAAAGCCTCTCCATGTGTGTCTCGGTCGGTAGTGACTCTGCAGAAGGTACATTCGCCCCTCACAGCACTTTTCTCTGGCAAGAGCTTGTTTTAAAGATCAGATTTCAGCGTTACGTGGTGGGAAAATGCAGCTTTACAATGCTCTATGGATGAAGAAATTGGGGGCCATTGTTTTGCCCGCGCTGCCTGGAGTTGGCAGCGTGTTCCATGTGGCACAGGTCCCCTTCCTGCCACCCGACCAGCAGCAGCGTGGCCCCTGGTGCCAAGCGAGCATCCCCTGTGTCCTGAGCCTGGTGTGCCCAAGGGTGAATCACTGCCATGGCTCAAACACATGGGGCAAAGCGGGTTTGTCCTGGAGGAGCGCCCATCTGCTGGGGTTCAACTTGGCAATGGCCGCGCTCCCCTTCCCCTGTGCTTTGGCGCATAACACCAGCAAGCATGCTTCCGCCCCAGCCCTTGTACTGCCCTCGGGGTCTGTGTCCACGCAGCGCCATCCCTCTGACCCCGAGCGGATCCCCGTCGGGTGCACCCGTGGGACGGACGCTGTGTGCTCACCCCGCTCTTGTCCTGTGCAGGGCTCCCCGCTGAAGGACCAGACATGCGGTAGGAGCCGGCGCTGCCCGCCGGAGCCAGACTGGGGGGTGCCGCGCAGCCCGGAGCGCCGCGGCAGGGACGGGACATGCCCCGCGGCGGCTGCCTCCTCCTCGGACTCCTCCTCACCCTCGGCGTGACCGGCGCGGCCGGGCTGGGCCGGGCAGGGTAAGTCCCGCTCTGCCTGCACCGCCCGTGTGCGCCCATCTGCGCCCGGCGAGGTGCAGCCCCTCTGGGGGACGTGAGCGCTGCTGAGCTCCGGGCTGGTGCGGAGGTGGGAGAGGGCTCTGTGGTTCCTGCCGGGGCTCCGCAGCCCTTCTTTCCGGGTTTGCTTTGCACTGGAGTGAGAAAACCTCTCAGAGGAAATGCTCTGACTCTGTTTAGCTCCTTGCAGGGGATGCAGACACTGAACCTCATCAGGCCCTGAGCTGTCCATGGGTTGTTATTGCCTCTTTCAAGCACATCCTTGCACAGAAATACCTGTGCAGTCTCATTGTTACACCAATTGACTTGCAGACAAGCCATCAGAGGAGGATGCAGCATCCCAGCTCTCAGGGGATGCCCTGTCCAGACAGAAAGCCCCAGTGAGTTGTTGCTCACTGTGGTCCATGGCTCTGTGAGCCTGGTGCTGGCAGCTCCAGTGATTCCCCTTCCCAGAACGTGGGTCCAGTTCAGTGCCCTGGATCCCAGCACAGCCAGGGCAGGCCCAGCTCCATTCCCTCCCGGTCAGAGGGAGCCCAGAGCTTGGTTTCATCCCAGGCCAAAAGGAGCAGGAGCTCAACAGGCCCCCCAGATACAGCTCATTGTCTGCAGAGCTTGGTTTTGCACTGAAACCCTCTCCTCTGGCGTTAAACCTTTTCCATTCTGGCGGTGGCTGAAGCACAGCCTGAGCTGGAGCTTTATTCTGCATCTGCAGACAAACAATTGCCATTCAAAACCTGCATCTTCTGTGGCACCACCAGCGAGGCTGAGGGGAGCTCCTGGAGTTAATAGAAGCCATCTGATGGCCATGCTGATTCCCAGGCTTTTCTTTCAGTCTCTAATTGGGTTGGGAGGCTGAGGGGGGCAGAGAAGCTCCTCAGTGGGACTGAGCTGCTGGAAAAAGGGAATCTTTAACCAGGACCCCTTTGGCTGTGAACATGGGGGGAGTTTTGAGCAGATCACAGTTACCTCAGGGAGACTTCTCTTTGGCCTCTGCTGTTCCTCGGTGAGCCTGACCCTCCCTGGGAAATCATTAATCTCTTGGTGAGCACATCTGTGGAATGCAGAAGGCTCAGAAAGCAAAAGTCCTCCCAGAAAGTGATTTCAGGGGGAGGGAGGCCATGGTTGGAAGAACCGCTCCGGGTAAATCCCCCCTGGACCCCAGCTCCAGCGGCTCCTCCGGGATGGGTCCGAGGGGAGGAAGAGCCCAAGCAGCCCCAAGGGTTGAAGCCTGAGGTCCCCTCCCGGTCACTGGGGCGATCGGGCACTGCCGTGTCCATGGTGCTCAGAGGGGACAGGATGCTGTAAGCACAGGGGGGGTCTGACCCATCCGCTCTGCTCAGCCGCAGGGTCTGCGCCGCGGGGCCGCGGAGCCGCGCTGTTGCCTACACCGAGTCCCACGTGCAGCCCGTGTACCAGCCCTACCTCACCACCTGCCAGGGCCGCCTCTGCAGCACGTACAGGTGAGGATGCTGCCTGCACCATGGACCCGGTCCCGGATGGGGGGAGAACCCTGCCTCGATCAGTGGGGAAGGGGCTCCCAGCCCTTGGGAATGGGTGCTTGGGGAGATGCTCAGCCCCATCCTTGCCTTGCAGGACCATCTACAGGGTTGCCTACCGGCAGGCGTACAGGCAGCTGCCCCAGCCCCTGGCCTCGTGCTGTCCTGGCTGGAGCAGGGCTGATGGACACACACTCGGCTGCAATAGAGGTAAGATGCTGCTGTGCCACCCCAGTGCCTGTGCTCATCCCTACCCCAGACCCTATGGGCCAGGCAGCTCGTGGCCCTGGATGCGGCCCTCACCCAGTTACCAGCACTGCCCCAAGGGCAGAGCCTCCCTGTAGGGAAGCATTTACGTTTCTGGCATCACAGCCAAATGCAGTTCAATTTCTGATTAACTCCCAGCCTTCCCCTGCTGCCTCGCAGGCATTTTTCCTATGGGATCACTTATTACCTTTATAGTTACCAGAGGATAAATAAAATGAGTAAGTCCTTTCCATATAAATCAGCAGTAATGCAAGAGAAATGCTTTCAGGAGGCACAAACCAAATGCAGAGTGCATCAGCAGATAGTCCATCCCCAGCCCATGCCCATCAGCCATTCTCCATCCCGCTGCGCTGCCTGCAGGAGCCTTGGCCCTTCTCCAGGATGCATCCCAGGGTCCTGTTCATCCTATTCTGTTTATTCTGCTCTCCTATGGAGCCAGGCTGAGGAAGCTGGGCTGGGGCAGCCTGGAGAAGAGAAGGCTCCTGAAGGGGAGACCTTAGAGCAGCTCCAGTGCCTAAAGGGGCTGCAGGAAACCTGGAGAGGGGCTTTGGACAAGGGCCTGTAGGGACAGGCCAAGGGGAATGGCTTTAACCTGCCAGAGGGGAGACTGAGATGAGCTCTTAGGCAGAAGCTCTTCCCTGTGAGGGTGCTGAGGCGCTGGCACAGGGTGCCCAGAGCAGCTGTGGCTGCCCCATCCCTGCAGCGCTCAAGGCCAGGTTGGACACAGGGACTGATGGGCGCTGCCGGTGACGCTGTGGTTGTTTTCTGCCCCTCAGCTCTGTGCCCGGGGCCGTGCCTGCACGGTGGGACCTGCGCCCTCCCCGGCAGATGCGTCTGCTCCCCCGGCTGGACAGGACGAGCGTGCCAGACAGGTACGGGCTGTGCGGGGGCACCACTGTGGCCGTGGGGCTCCAGAGGTCCTCAGCCCACAGACCCAGCCCTCGGTGTGGGACGGGGGCCAGCACGTGGCTGGTGCTGCCCAGAGCACAGGGGAACCAGGCTGTTACCCCACCGCACACCACCCGCTCCAGGGCAGTGGTGCCGGGTGCTCCGGCCGGGAAGGGATGGGAAGCTCAGACCTCCCTCCGGCTGCCTCAGTGCTCCAGCCCCGTGTGTCACCCCTGGCATCCCGTGCTGCTGTGTGCTGGCTCAGTGCGAGCAGAGGCTGTGCTGTGATTCTGCAGAGCAGCCCTTACATTGCGGGGTGGCCTCAGACTGTGTTGGCCATGAGCCATCCCCCAGGCTTTGTGAGCCCCCACTACAAACCAAGACACGCATTTGGTGCAGAGACCAAACCTGCAAACTGAAAACCCCCGGGGATGGAGGGGAAGGGGGCCTGATGCGCGACAGGCCCCCAGCTCCAGAGCAGCCCGATGCTGCTCACCAGAGCACAGGGAAACGGGCAGCGTGGTGCAACCCAGCACCACGGCGCTCCACAGCCCCCCTAAGGCAGAGCAGGGCCGGGTGGCATTGACCGCGCTGGGCTGAGCTCAGCGCTGACAGCCCCGGCTCCAGCGCGGGGGGGGGAAGCGTTTTCCCAGTGCCTCAAACCGATTCTCCGGGCGTGGGAAGCGGTTGAGCTCCTCTTGCGTTGTGGGAACAGCTTCAATAACTCCCCCGTGCGAGGAGGCGATGGGTTTGGTACACACGGCAGAGGCCGCAGCTCCGCGCCACGGCGGCTGCAGCCAAAACCCCGGCCGTAAATCCGGGATGAGGGCTGAGCGCTGCCTGCGCAGAGCTGGGACCTCGGATACAGCTCCTGGGTTGGGCTCTTCTGAGGGGAGAGGACAGGGTCCCACCGGGGTTAGTGCAGCCGGGGGCAAGGGGAAAGGCTGCCCCGGGTGCTGGGGTCTTGTGCTCAGACCCTGCAGCGCTGAGAGCACCCAGAGCTGCGCCCAGCACCAGCACCAGCTCAGTCCGGTCCCACTGCATCCCCAACCCTGTGCATGGCTGAGCCATGGCACCCCCGGCCCCGGCGCGCACCCAGCAGCACCCTGAGCCGCCCCTCTGGTTTCAGACGTGGATGAATGCGCCGCGCAGAGCCACGGGTGCAGCCAACTCTGCCTCAACACAGCCGGGAGCTTCCGCTGCGCCTGCCGGGACGGCTTCAGCCTCGCTGCTGACCACAAGAGCTGCCAGCCCCTGGTGCCAGCGCCGGAGCCGGGAGCCTTCAGCCAAGCAGGTAACGTCCCCCTTCAGTGGGAGCTGGGACCAACACCCAGCATCCCAGGGTGGCTGGAGCAGGAGAGGGGTCCACAGCCAGAGCCCCTCGGCTTTATTCGTGGTGACCTCTGCCGCCCACCAACCTCCCTGCACACAAATCCAGCCTCTGCCCCTCTGCAAGGCGGACGGAGCCTGGCCATGGGCGGTGCTGTCCGGGATGTGGCTCTTCCTTCGACCACCGCCATCGTCACCATCCCTCCCGCGGGGCGGCTGCAGCACGAGGAGCAGCGCACCGCTGGTGACGGCACATTATTACTTTTGGTACGCGCTGTGACACTTCAAACTCGTACCGTGAGTAATAATGCGCTGGGGCCAGCGCAGGCAGCGCACGCCTGGAGAGCAGGGCACGTCCTCAGGTGTCCCGCAAGCCACCCGCCTGCAGCCCCTGCCCGGGGGCAGACCCTGGTGCTGCCTGGTCTGACTCAGGCATGGAAGGCTGCGCTTCACCACCTCTCGCCCTTTAAGCACCATCCCATTGCCTGAAAACTTCCCGCTGTGTTGCAGGTACCCAGCAGCAAGGAGAGGCTTGCGCCCGTCAGCAGCAGGCCTAGATCCAGCGCTTGGAGCAGGCGTTGGATCCAGAGGATGCTCCAGAGCTCATTAGGGGGGGAGTGGAAGGCACCAGAGCTTGGCCTGAGCCCTGCAGCACATTCTCTGCCCAGCGCCTTCCCCTTCGCCTCAGGCAATGGGCACAACTCACTGACCTTCTCCCGGTCCCTTTCTCAGGTCCTCCCAGTGAAGTGAAGGAAGAAGTGAAAGACCTGAGGAGCAGAGTGGAGGCGCTGGAGCAGGTAAAATCTGCAGCACAACCCCCCCGCCGTGTCCTCACTACCCCGGTGCAGCCCGAGGCCACATTCAGCCCGCTCCCTCCCCAGGCCGCTGCAGCCAGGGTTTCCCTCCATCCTGCCTCTGTTTATCACTTCCCACTGGGCTGCAGGGCAGCAGTTCCAGCCCCACAGCCCTTTGAGCACAGCCAAAGCCCTGAGTGGCTGGTGGGTGCTGCACCCCACGGGGACCTGCTCAGGGCTCCCCTTCTCCCTGCAGAAGCTGCAGTTGGTGCTGGCCCCCTTCCACAACCTCATGCCTTCCGTGCCCGAGGACGTCGGCGCAGACCCCATCAGCCGCTTGTCGCACTCCCTGCAGCAGCTGGACAGGATCGAGTCCCTGAGCGAGCAGATCTCCTTCCTCGAGGAGCGGCTGGAGACGTGTGAGTGCTGGAGCAGGGCTGGAGCATCTCAGTGCTCCCACCCTGGCCCCAGGGAGCAGATGTGGGCCAGCGCGATCAGGAGCACGTGTGCCACTCTAATCTCTACCTCCCTCACGCTCAGCAGCCTGTAGTTAATAGAAGACGATACCAGCAGCCCAGTAGCTCCATTTCAGAGCTGGGTCTGTGGCTGCACCATCCGACTGCCCTCATAGCAGCCAACAAGGCTGGCACGTGGGAACGCGGCTCTGAGGCAGAAGCAGAGGCCACGTCTCGCCCTGGGCGGCCGCTCCCTTCCTGTGCTGCTGTATCTCAGTCCTTAGGAGAGAAGCCCCAGCTCTTAGGACGTTAACAGCCCCCGAAGTCCATGAGGAGGGGTCAGGGAGCGCAGAACGAGGCAGATTTATGAGCCTGGGAAGGTTCAGACGTTTCCCTTTGAAGCCTATGGACCAGGGAGGGTCCCCATGTGGCAGACTCTGAAGAGACCCTGGTGAGAGCTGTCACGGGTGGAAGGGCTGAGGACAGGGGGTCCTGCCCATGCCCGCATGGCCCCAAGCGTGTGCAGAGCTCTCTGCAGCTGTGATTTGGCCGCTGTTTCAATAGGAGCCACTTGCAGCTCCTGTGCACATGAACTGCAGTCAAACAAGCCCCGAAACCAGGCTCGGTGCTCACAGACTTGAGGGGAAACTGCTTCAGGGCAGAGCCGTCCCAGGTCACTGCTTGTGGTAATGGCTTAGCTAGAAAAGACTTCAAAGAGCTTGTCTGAGGACCGAGTGGCAGCAAACAGGCACTTAAAAACCACCTCAAGGGGCAGCCATCAGAACCAGGGAGTGCTCCAGCACACCCGGGAGTGCCCTGTACACGTTATTAGTGACAGCCCGAGGAATGCGAGCACTGTCACAAGGTGACGTGGATTTGTTCCAAGGGATGACTCCCAGGTCCTGGAATTAACTTCTGCCAAGCCTGGCCCAGCATGCCAAACTTGGTTCTGTCCCTCGGCTGGTCTTGGGAGTACCTGGAGCACACAGGACTGTCCTTCAGTGCTCAGCAAGCACTGGGGCCTGCAGGGCATCCCATGGAGCGCAGGAGCCACACTTTCTGTGCCTTGTGAAGCTGAGACACCACTGCACGCTCCCATCATCTGCCCGGGGGGATGCGTGTGAGGAATAAAACCCATTTTCCCTCCTTTAAACCACCAGCAAAGGCACAAGGCCAGACCTTGTCTGAGGCTGAACGACCCCAGCTCAGCAGTGGGGAGCAGCGGGGAAGGGGACCAACCCAACCCAGGCTGACACCACTGCTGGTTGTCTTCCCTCTTCCCAGGTTCCTGCAAGAATGAACTCTAGCGAGGAACCGGAGCGAGCCGAGGGCATCCACAGCTCTTGCCTCACTCTCCAGCCCCAGGCTGGGGCCGAAGCCACATCCCCTGCAGGAAGGCACAGGAGAGGGCTGGCTGCCCATCGGCATCTCCGTTCTCTCTCCCAGCTCACCTCGGCAAAGGTCATGCAGTTACTTCCAAACTGGACTCTGCACCCTCAGCATCTCCACCCTTCCTGTGCAGAGCAGCAAATAAACCCCTTCCCGTGTGCCACGAGTGCCTGTGCCAGAGACTGCACCGTGCTGCGCTTCACCCTTCACTCGGCACCGCGCTGGGCACAGGGCGGGTTGGGCTGCCTGCCCGGCGGCACAGAGCTGCTCCCACCTGCACGACTGGGGACACGTCCTGTGGTTGGGGGACTGTGGCCACTAAGGGTTGTGCAGAGGGGCAGCCCCAAGGCAGGCACCACGGCAGGGGATGAGTGCAGCCAATTGCTGGTGTGGTACAGGAAACAGGAGCCCATCCCCATGGCCTCTGTTCTGCTCTGTGGGACCAGCGTCAAGCACTGGAGGTGGCCTGGTCACCGCTTCTTGGCACAGTATCTGCAGCAGCTTGCTCTCAGCTTACCTGCTCCTGCTTGCAGATCTCTGCACCTTCCCTTGTGCCCTGAAGGGACACAGGGTGATGCTTCTATCTGTGCCTGAAGGGACACAGGGTGATGCTTCTATCTGTGCCTGAAGGGACACAGGGTGATGCTTCTATCTGTGCCTGAAGGGACACAGGGTGATGCTTCTACCTGTGCCTAAAGGGACACAGGGTGATGCTTCTATCTGTGCCTGAAGGGACACAGGGTGATGCTTCTATCTGTGCCTGAAGGGACACAGGGTGATGCTTCTACCTGTGCCTGAAGGCCCAGAGAGGCTGGTTTTACTCGTTTTAATAGAAAACCTTTCCCTGTGTCACTCCCATTACCAGCAAGAGCAGACAGGGACAAGCCTGTGCCACTTGTGGTGAGGACAGGGAGGGAGGGACAGTCCCCTGCAGGCCTGGGCAGGGGACCAACGTGTTTGCACTGGCACAAGCACAGGCTGTTGACTGAGCTGGCCTCTCCCAGACCCAACAGCGGCTGTGAGCTCCATGGCACAAACATCCCCCACGCCTCCCCCCAGCACTGTTTGCTCAAGCCTGGGGACATGGGTACAGCAGAGCAGACGTGACCGACCTGGTACCACGCTTCTCTACCTGCCTGGAGCACAGCTGCAGGGGTTGTACCCAAATACAGGCTCCTGTGTGTGCACTGAGGCTGCAGGACCCTGACTGGTGGGGAAGGTGCTTGCTCCAGGGCCTGGATTGGAGGAGAGCTCCATCCACACAGGCACCATCTTCCTCCTCCTCAGGAGAGGTCCCTCCTGGTCCATGGCTTGGTGCAGGGGCGCAGCAGCTCAGCCCTTCTGCCCGTTGGGACAGGGCCCCGCCCCCACCCCTCGGTCACCAACCCCCCCATCCCACTGCAGCCCTCCTCCCGCAGCTCCCACACACGACCAGGACTCTCCTTTATTTCAATAACCAAAGGTGTACTTTGTTGTTTTTTTCTCTTTGAAGCACGTAACATCACTGTCACCCCAATTAAAAGTGAACAGCAGAAACTGCACACAGAGGCACTGCTCCCTCCTCCTGGGGACGATGCTGCAGGTCCCTCAGTGGACGCTGTTCCCCTCAGGACCCTCCGTGACAGCCCCTTATCTGCCACTTACAAAGTGCTGGTTCAGTTCCCATCCTCCCTCCCTGACCCAGCCGCAGCGGGTCTGACCCCTGAGTCTGTACTTGTTAAGGCCCCTCTGATAAAGCCCCCCCAGCCCCAGCTCCTGCTTACAGGAATTCCCTGCCTTTCCCAGTGGAGGCTTGAACCCCCAAATGCCATATAACTGCAATTCCACCAATGCAGGCTGCAAAAGCCATTTGCATTAGTTACCTGAGTAGCCCCAGGCAGCTTATCTCCAAGTTCTACACCCTGCACCATGAACAGGAGAGCAAAAGCCTCCCTGCACCCAAGTGAGAGGTGAAGGTTACCCCGGAACCCTGGGCCTGACCCAGCCTTGCTCTTCGCAGAGGGCACCACCACTTGCGCAGCTCCCAGCGAGGGATGCAGGAGCCCTTCATCACCCCAAAGCACAAGGAAAACCCCTTTATGTGAACACGAAAGGATCCGTTTCCCCCAGAGGGAGAGCTGAAAGCTTCCAAGCCGGGTCACAGCTCCAGCTCACCCTCCCCGCGGCTCTGCAGGAGCTTTACAAGCCATGCAGAGCCGCAGCTCCACCGAATCAGCACAGACATGGGACAGGCACCATCTTTCGGCCAGTGCTGACCATGACAAGCGGCAAAACGAGCAGAGCCCTCTGCATCTGCAGCGGGTGCCGTAGGCACCAGCACACCCACTGTGACCGGGCTGAGCCACCAGCACAGCACAAGCAAGTCACCATGAGCACAGGTTTGCCCAGGGCTGACACATCTGTAGGCTTTAAACACAAGCTGGTGGCTCTGAATGGTAGAAACAAGCACAGGGCTTCATTCAGAAGAGGCCTAAGCCAGCAAGGCTGTACCACACCATACACCTGGCTTGGTCAGGTCCCCACTGCTGCACAAGGGCACTTGTTCAGACAAGGCAATCAAGTCTGAAGACACATTGTGAGGCTGAGCAGCCCCTCACGTTCCTCTCTGCAGCCCCAGCTGAGGTTACCAGCCCTGGTGCTCCCTTCAGAAGTGAGGGACTCAGCTCAGGAGTAACGCAAAGCCCCAGCACAAACCACTGCTGTGACACAGGGACAATCCCCAGGGAGACAGGCCCCGTCCCAGGGACACCCTGTGAGCTCCACGGTGCTGGTTGCGCAGGGAGGACCCCTGCTCCCTGTGCTGCTGAGAGCCAAAGTCTGCATTTTCACCCGATTCTCAGCCTCGGTTGAGCAGCATCAAGCTCGTGCAGATACAAACTGCTGCCTGGTGCTTTCCCTGTGGGACAGCCAGGCCAGCACCAGTTGAGCCCGCAGGAACACAGGAGGCAGAGTCCAGCCTCCAGCCAGGCTCTCCTCGCCAGCCCACAGGAGCTGGGGAACTCACCTCTCTGGTCACTGAGCCCTTTGGTAGCACAAGTTTGATGCCTGAGAAATTCAGAGAAAGGAGACGCTTCATTGGGAGACAATGAACCCATAAGAGAAATCCACTCAGCGGGGACCTTAGCGCTGGACACCCGTGTGTGCTGGTCCATGGTGTTCCCAGAGTGACAAGTCACTGCAGAGGAAGAGAAGTTCCTTCGGGATTTGGCAACAGACAGGTCCCTTCAGCCACCACCACACAGTGACGCCACTGGAGAAGCATCTAGGATGAGTCCTTTGCCTCACTTGGACGGCCTGACAGCATGAAGAAGGTCTCCCTCATGGTGTGATAACATCTGTCAGTGAGGTCAGAGACATCATCTGATGTCAGGCCTTTGGTCTCGATTGGAGGCAGAACTTCAACCTTGATTTTGCCTGGGAACAAGAGAAGAGCCTATGAGAACATATACCACTTACGAGGAGAGGTGGTGCCCCATTTTAAATCAAAACATCCCCCAGTGTTTAATTAGAGTTAGCCCAGCCCAGGTTCTGGTGCCAAGAGCTTTGAACTGACTCCACACATGTCCCACAGGGACTCCTCCTGCTCATCGCAGCTCTGCTTCCCTCCCACACCCATAGGTCTCCCCTGGGCATGGCTTCAACCCTGTCCCCGAATGACTGTAAAGACCCTCAGGCTCTGGTACCTGATGTAAATAGTTTCTTCTTTGGGTTATAGAAGCTGGTGAAGGAGGAATACACCACAGGGATCACTGGGACCTGGGGAAGAAGAGGAAAAACTGGAGTTACTTGCACTGCAGCAGCCCAGGGCAGGCCAGAGATCAGCAGCAGAGCTGACCTGGCCCAGCTCTCAGACACAGAGGGCACCACACAATCCCACAGGCAAGACCCATTTCCAAAGGCTGCGACAGTCAGGAATCAAATGGGATCCAAACCACTCCCAGCAACTCAAGGCACGGGGACATTTGGGCACTAGGACCAAGCTACACTTCAGCCCCAGGTCAGCACTGGCTTTCTGGGCAAACTGCCCCAAGCCAGGCTTCAAATCCAGGTATTTTCTGACCCGCAGACATTGGAGGGTGCCTGCTCTGACAGGCCTTGCCCTGCTGCACAGGCACACAAGTGGGGCAGGCAGCTTGTGTGCCTTCAGCTTTTGAGCAAAGGGTCACCAGCTGCTCTCAGAGAGGCAGAGACACACCAGGAGGGCACAGTCACTGCAGTGCTGATAACAGACACAATCCACAGCCCATGACTCAGGGGGAGTGTCAGAGGTGGGTGCTTTTTCCACTAGCTCCCTTCGTGCCAGCCCCTGCCCTGGTTGCATCACCCCAGCAGGAATGGTACAATGCAGGCTACACCCTGGGCTGGGCCAATCGAACCCAGCAGATCTGGCACCTACTCGCATTCTCCAGATCCTGCCCTAACACCTCTTAGGGAAAGCAGTTTCTCCTCAGGCCTGGGGTCATCCCAGCCCCAAGAAACAAGGCCATGGGAAGGTAAAGCACCATCCCCTCCATCTCCCTGCTGGCACCCAGTTCCCAGCACTAGGAACTGAGCAGGGTGGCCCAGGCAGCAGCACCAGGCCTTCAGCATCCCTGGCACACTGCCCCGGAGCTCTGCCCAGGCAGGCACCACCTCCAGGAGCACCCACAGCCCCAGCAGCCAAGGAGCAATTTGCCTGCTCCCAGATCTTGTCATCTTAGACAGAAAGCATTTAAGACACAACAAAGAACCACCAGGCTGCCTGGAAGGGAGCAGCTATTTCCACACTGAACAAGCCCAGGTGTTGCTCTAAGCCACCAGCATTAACAATCCTGGATCAACAAACACTACACTATTGCATCCTGGGGGATTGGGAAACGCATCAACAGCTGTGGGGTTCCCCAAGAGCTCGCTGGGCTCCTGGCCAGAAGGGAGCTCTGCTGTGCTCCCAGGAGCAGGGCATGGACACTGCACCCCACGCTGCCAGGCAGCCGCCTGTAAAGCCTTGAGCCAGGGAGACGAGTGTGCCTGTCTCCACCTCTGCCCTCCAGGACACCAGGGCTGCAGAGCTGGGGTGGTCCCCAAAGAGGATAAGGAAGCTTCTCCACTGCCTGCAGCCACCCATCCACGGGGGCCAAGTCACTCCTGCAGGAGATGGAAAAGGATCCCAGCTCCTGCTGGGCAGTGCTTATGACACCTAAAGGTGGTTTAACTAAGGAGCTCAGCTGTGAAACAGTTCACCAGAGAGCAAATGAACCACACCACTGCACGACCAGTGTGCAACACCCACTGCGGAACTCCCAGGGTCCCCAGCAGGGGCACAGCACCGTTACCTGTGCCTGGATAGCGAGATGAAACGCTCCTTTCTTGAAGGGCAGGAAGTCCCCGGTGCAGTTCCTCGTGCCCTCTGGGTACACCCACACCTTCACCTGCACATGGAGAGATAAGGCTCCACTCCAGCAACCCACTTGAAGTGCTCCTTCCTGCCAGCCGAGCCACCAGACAGCTTTGCCAAGAGCTTCAGACGAGCCAGCACCAGGAGTGCCATATCCCCCCACGCCACCTGGGATGCCCACCACATGCCACCCCTCCAAGCACCATGGCCACACTCACGTTTTCAGCCACCATAGTCTTGGCCACCTCTGACATCACCATCTTGGCACTGGTGGTGCTCTTCCTGTTGATGAAGATGACGCCACCAAGGTACATGATGAGCCCCACGAAGCCCGTGTACATCAGCTCCTTCTTGCCCACCTGGACACAGTTGTCAGGCAGCACCTCCATCAGCCCTAACATGATGGCAGAGGATGAGACCCAGCAGTCACCCCTCTGCCTGCACCCCGATGGAATAAGAGACACCATCTGAGGTGTGGAGGGGAGCACGAGGGACAGGGCAGTGCCTTGTTTCTCTACTAGCTTCTTTCTGCTGCCATCAACAGAGCACAAGGAGACTCAGCACACAGCAGAATCACAGGCGCAGAGTGGCTGCAGGTCATAGCAAGACCCTCAAGAGGCAGGGTCCTCCAGCACACCGACACACATGCTTGGCCAGCCAGGCTGTCATTGGTGTAAGAGGGAGCTCAGAAGCACCCGAAGCTAAGGAGTGCATGGGGTGCTGCGTGGGCTGTGATTGCTCAGGGTGAGGGGAGGCCCTTCCTGCACCAGCACTGACAGGGAGAGCTGGCCCAGTGGGCTCAGAAGCTCAGATTGGCCGGGCAGGGGCTGCTTGGCCAGGGTATGTGAACAGCATTTCTAATGGTGAGCAAGACAACTGCTCCCTCCCTCCCATCACTCCTCACCCATCATGTCGAGGATGCTCTGGTGGTTGGACACAACGATAGCAGGGCCCTCTACCTCGAAGTTTTCCAGTCCCTTCACCTCAAACTTCAGGCCGAAGAAATACTTGAAGGTCTTGACCACGTTTTTGATGATTCTGCAGAAGAGAAGAGCAGTCAGCAGCAGGGCAGGGGCGACAGGGAGTGCTACCCACAGGGTGGGTGGAAGGAGACAAGAGCACCTCTGTGACAGTGAACCTCCAGTCCCATCTGCCCTGTGGTACACCCAGGTGTGTCCTGCACTACTCCATGTGCTCAAGGTGTTTTGGTTGCACTCTAAGTTGTACCCTGTCCACTCCCAGTGAAGGAATTTTACTGGAAGCCTGGGGAAAGCTGATCGTAACTGAGGCTGGTACAGCCAAGTGCACATCTCCTTCAATCCAGCTGATGCTGACAGCATCAGCTCACAACCAGGCTCACTATAGGCTCCTTGGTAGAGGCAAGTCCAGCCCAGTGCAGCTGCAAGAGCCCTACACACAGGGCAAGCTGGAAGCCCTCCAAAGTCCAGGAGGGAGAGATGCTGGTTTCCACACTGGATCACGGACAACTCCTCCTGCTGCCAGTCCTACCCATTTGGTGCCGTTTGTTTTCCCTGGGCCATGGCTGTCACCTGCTCCAGCATCACCAGTGTTTTCCTCCTGCCATCAGCAGAGCCCCACATGTTCCAGCAGCTCCCCTCAGCGCTGCCGCTCCCAGCACACGGGCATTAACCTGCACACCCATCACGCAAGGAAGGCTCTGCCACTTCTGCTCCTCATGGTGCTGGAAGATGCTGTTTAATCATACAAACATGAGGTGCCATTATGCCATGGAAGTCCAAGAAGGGAGGAGAGTGAAGGTAAGAAATACTCTCCTGTACAACACAAGGATGAAAGCAACAAAGGGGATGCTCCCACACAGCTTGGCACAGGCAAGGCGCCCCCGGCAAACCCATCTTCAAGCAAACACCTTCTGCCTGTCAGTTCACTTCCCCAGTGGATCTACAGGTCTGTCCACAGAGCTCCCAGCTTGCTTCTTCTGCACCCAAGGGCTGGCAGGAGGCACCAGTCATGCCCTTGCTGAGCACACCCAGCCCTGGTCACCAGCCCATGAGGCAGGGCCCATCCACACCACCCAGACAGGTGGAAGCTGGAGAGCCTCCAACTCGGCCAAAGGACAGCCAGAAGCTGGCAGCACACAGGGGCTATTTTGGGCAGGGAACAGCCATTTGCCAGGGCTGGAAGCGGAGAGGCTTGCATGTGAACCCCCAGCCACCAGCTCGGCTCAGCTCTCCCCTAGGGCAGACCCAGGAGCTGACCTGCCCTCCAGCAAGCATCTGGATGTCCTGCCTCAGGGCCCTCCTTCTCCCTGGCAAACAGGGCATGAAGCTCTCCTTGCAGGACAAGGCAGAGGGACCAGTGCCAGCTTCTCCCCTACCACAGGCCCCAGCCTGGGAAGCACCCCTGGTACCCAGGGCAGGGGGTAGGCACCCAGCCAGCGTCTCACCACGGCCTGGCAGCAGCTCCCAGCATCTGCTCTCCAAAAGCATCCTCACCATCTTCAACCACACACCTCTGCCAGTGTGACCTTTCCTCAGCTTGCTCCTCCCCACAGTGGGGTCCATAGCTCCATGGGGCACCCTGCCACACAGACCATCCCTGTGCCAGCTTTGACACAGGAGTTCAGGCCAGGCCAGCGCCCGCAGGTGACACAGCTCAGTAACATCACTATCCCTCCCTGTCATTGAAAGGTGCTCAAAGGCTACAGCCACACCAAGGGAAGGGACACAGGAGGTGGCCAGGACCTGCAGCAAGGTTACAGAGTGCAGCCCAGGTGAGGAGAGGCAGGGTGACAGGAATGCCATGACACCAGACTGACCTAAATCCCACTTCTCCTGGGTCCCAACTGCCAACCAAAAACGAGGTCACTGCTCTGGAAGTCACACAGCTCAGGAGCTGCCGGGAGAGGCTGGTTACACATTACTCAAGAGCAAGCATCCAACTTCCTCTTGCCAGCGCAGAGCCAGCCTTTCCTTGCACAAGATGTGGCATGAGCTGAAAGAGGCAAAGGGGCAGAGCTCAGGGCAAGCAGAGATCCACCAGCGGCCCTGCTGAGGGGCCACATCACCCATGGGGTTAAGCAGATGGGTTCCACTCCCCTCCAACACTGCAAGCAGCTTCTCTGCTGGTACGAGCCATCCTGACTTGGGGCAGTCACAGCCGCAGAGAGCTGTAAGTCTGATGCACTTAAGAGTAGAAAAGCAAGAGGGAATGCGCCTTTTCAGTGCATCCAAACCAGCCTGAGTCCATGTGCTCTGCCCCACAGCCTGCGACAGAGGCCTCATCCGGATCCTCTGATTCTCTAGAATGAGTGAAGTGTACTTACCAGATAGGAAGCGCTTACAAGAGGTTTCACCTACAGAGGAACGCTCTATCTCTATCAGACATGAGGTCAACCTCTTCCAAGTCACAACAGGTTGGCACCAGGGCCAGGAGCACAGCAAGGACGGGGTGTTCTGCACTTGGCGGCGATGCTGTTGTCCGCCTGTCCACCAGCACATGCTCTGCTCCAACCCCTTCTCCGAGCTGGAATAAGCAGACTGGGATGCTGCAGGAATGAGGAGCTCACTGGATCACCCCTGCCAGACCTCCCAGAGGCTGGCATACACAACCAGCATCATCAGCCAGTGCCAGCAGATGGAAATGACGGGCTTAAGTTACAGGAAAAGGGCGGTTCTGGCCTAAATTCAGCTCCAAGTTTCAACACGAGGAGCTGTTCAGCGCAAAGAGCTCTTGTTCCCAAAGAGCTCCTTTAAGTTTACACAAATTTTACAAGCTTTAGGGGTGGGGAAGGAGGGGGGTGCCTCGAACTGCCCTCGTAAACTCTCCCAGCTACAAAGCTGGTGGTGCCCCGGAAAGCTGCTCCTGAGCAAGCCAAGGCAACCAAAGCTTCAGACACAGCTAGGCTGGAGATCCCAGCACAGATTGCTGCTTCCAGTGCCCGGGACCACAGCACCAGGGCGGATCAGAGCCCACGGGCAGGGCATCGGTGCACTGCCATGCTCACTGCACCCCGAGTCCTGCCTGCGTGAGCCACACTGCAAAGCAAAGTCCATCTCCACCAGCTGAATCGCTGCCCAACCTTTGATCCAAAGGATGTATTGAGGCAACGGGGCTCCGCTTTCCTCCGCGCTCATAACTCGACCTGGACTTGGGTGGTTAGAGCGGGTAACAACCTGCCTGTGGGAGAGCAGAGCAAGGAGCCCAAGCCCGCGCCAGCTCTGCCCTCCCAGTGCTGCTCCCCAGCACTCCTCACCCACTGCCACGAGCAGCCCATAGAGGACACACAGAGAGCAGGGCCTGCCAGCAACAAGCACAGCCTCTGTCTGCCCGGGCTGAGGGCAGCACACTGACCACCGGCTGCAGCGCACAGCGGAACCAGCCACACACAAACACACCCTGCTGCCATGGAGCTCACCCCAGCGCTGCACAGCCCCTCAGCACGGCACTTGCCGCCATCCTCACACCCCAGACCCCACTGAATCGCAGCCACACCAACGGGGCTCTCTGAAGAGAGGGCGCAGCACGAACCAGCCCAGAGGCCTCCATCCACACAGCCGAGGGGCGGAAGGCCACCGCCACCCTCCACGTCCCCACACACAGCGGCTGGGCCCGAAACCGCCCTCCCCGGGCCGTGCTCCACCGCCGGGCCCCGCCGCCGCCGTTGCTCACCTCATGTTGCGGACGGTGCGGCCGCCGTTGAGCAGCAGGCAGGCGGGCGCGGCCAGCAGCGAGCCCATGACACACAGCACGCAGTACAAGGACAGGCGCAGCGCGAAGCCCACGGTGGGGCTCAGCTCCGCCAGGACATGGAGCAGCAGCAGCACCGCCGCTCCCCACAGCAGCCACCCCAGCTCCATGACGCCGGCCTCGGCCGCGCTCCCCGCCCCAGGAGCCGCCGCTGTCGCCACCACCGCCGCTACGATCGCCGGGCGCTGACCCCGCCTTATGTGGGCGGCACGGCCCCGGCTGCTCCGCTCCGCTCCGCCCCGGCCCGGCCCGGCCCTCCCCGCCGCTCCCCTCGGACGGGTCCCGCCCTGTTGCGGCTTCGGGTCCCCTCGTGGTGCTGTACGGGTCTGGCTGCCGGCGTGGCTCAGTGAGGGGCCGTTTTGGTCCCCTCATGGAGCCCGGGGGGGGACTTTGAGTCCCCTCATGGTGCCATGTCAGGGTTTTCATTCCCTTCTTGGTGCCATGGAAGGCCTTTGGGATCACCTCATGGTGCCATGTCAGGGCTTTCATTCCCTTCTTGGTGCCATGGAAGGCCTTTGGGATCACCTCATGGTGCCATGTCAGGGCTTTCATTCCCTTCTTGGTGCCATGGAAGGTCTTTGGGATCACCTCATGGTGCCATGGTGGGGTTTTCATTCCCTTCTTGGTGCCATGGAAGGTCTTTGGGATCACCTCATGGTGCCATGGTGGGGTTTTCAGTCACTTCATGGTGTCATTGAAGGCCTTTGGGATCACCTCATGGTGCCATGGTGGGGTTTTCAGTCACTCCATGGTGTCATTGAAGGCCTTTGGGATCACCTCATGGTGCCATGGTGGGGTTTTCACTGCCTTCATGGTGCCATGGAAGGTCTTTGGGGTCCCCTCACACTGCCATGAGGGGATTTTCAGTCCATGGTGCCATGGAAGGCCTTTGGGATCACCTCATGGTACCATGATGGGGTTTTGGGTCCCTCCTGTCATCACATGTGGTACCCAGGTCTCCCATGACGATTCGCACTAGCAGCATGGCTCAGCTGTGCACATCACCATTACCCCATCTCCCTGCCCGTGCCTCTCCCACACCCTCCATGGTGCTCGATGCTGGCACAAACAACACTGAGTGGGCCGGGGCCGCCTCGCTGGCGCTGGGGTTAGGGCAGGATCAGGCCCAGCAGCTCTGTGGGCGCCAGGCTGGCAAGGCAGATGAAAGCACATGTGCTGGCGCTCGCACAGGTTTTGCAATACCGCTTAGAGCCAAACCCCAGTCCCACTGGTGGCGGCACCTTTACCAGGGTAAGATGGCATCCCCTCAGCATCCCCTCAGCATCCCCTCGGCAGCCCTTCAGGAGCCCCTCAGCATCCCCTCCGCATCCCCTCATCATCCCCTCTGCATCCCCTCAGCATCCCCTCTGCATCCCCTCAAAATCCCCTCCACATCCCCTCAACATCCCCTCCGCATCCCCTCATCATCCCCTCCACATCCCCTCAGCATCCCCTCAGCATCCCCTCCGCATCCCCTCATCATCCCCTCCGCATCCCTTCAGCATCCCCTCAGCAGCCCCTCATCATCCCCTCTGCATCCCCTCATCATCCCCTCAGCATCCCCTCCGCATCCCCTCAGCATCCCCTCAGCATCCCTTCAGCATCCCTTCGCATCCCCTCAGCAGCCCCTCAGCAGCCCCTCAGCATCCCTTAGCATCCCTTAGCATCCCCAGCTTTGCAGAGCCCAGAGAACTCAAGGCAAAGGGCTTGTCCTATTCCAAGCAACACTTGTTCCCTTGGCTTTCCTTAGAGGCAGCGGGCTGCTCCCAAACGAGCTGTCACCAAAACAGAGGGGACCTCACTGCATATCGCTGCTCCTCAGCAGCTTCAATGCTTGAAGCAGGGGACAAGCTCCTTCCCTGAGCTGTAGAGCTCAAAGCCAGTGCCCCCCACAGCTGCCAGGCAATGACATCTCAGCGCTGGTCTCATGATTCCTGCTAATGCCACAAAGAGCCCTTATTATATTAGCATCTCCACGCAGCATTAGATTAATCCTCCGGCCTGCGTGCTGCAGGCTGCTCTGAGCGCCTTGCTCCAGCGCCGCGCCAGCCACCATATGCCTGGGAAGTCACCCAGGCCTTTCCGGCTGAGCACACGCTGGGCCTGGGGCGATCCTGCGTGATCCTCATGACTTTCCCCTCTGCTGACAGGAGAAGAAAGGGGGATGTGTCACTGGGGACCGCGATGTGCCCAGCTCGCAACTGCCGGCTGCGGTTGGGAACCTGAAATGGGAATGGCAGCACGGCCGCGGCGCCGATGGCAAACAGTGGCCGATACGGCTTCATGTGTGGGCTCCGAAAGGAGCTTGGCTGTAATTCCCTTCTCCCCAGCAGCTTATCTGGAGTGATGCAAATGAAATGTGTAATAGCAGGCTGCAGCTCAAGGAAAGGGAGGGATTTCTGATGCCAGATTAGAAGGCAGACATGGGTCTGCCTGCTTGCAGCAGGGCTGTCACGCTAAGTGGTTTCATAAGGCAAAGCGGTTCTGCTGCCAGATGACGGCAGCCATTCCTGTTCATCAACATTATCATAACAAACAGCCTGATGGAAGCGGGGTGAGCCTCTGCGGGCTGTGTAACACAACACAGTGTCACCCCCTGAAACGTGGCTGGGTTTGGGCAGAGGCAAAGGCAGCCCCCTCCTGCCCTCCCAGGCTCCAGCAGCCAGAGCGAAGCAGTTCCAAATTCCTTTACACCCCCATCTGACCAGGCTGCAGGGTGTGCTTTGCATATTTAAACTAGCGACTGAATTATTGAGATGTGGTGCAAGGCAGTCTGGCTGAGCGGGGCCCAGAGACACAGGCAAGAGCTGAGCAGTCAATTCCCCATGTCAGGCACTGCCTGGTGAGGGTGTTTGCGGCACCCAGGGCCCCCCAGCACCCATAGCAGAGACATAAGAAAGCTACACCAGGCACGAGCACTAACAGCAAAGCATGGAGGGTCCATGCAGCACTGCTGACGGTGGGATTGCTGAGGCTGGGCCCATGAAAAGTCACTAAAGCCAAGAGCATTGCCACCCTTGGCCCTAGTTTATGATGTCTTGTGATAATCCACCCCTGGTTTTTATCTTTCATTTGTCTTAATTTATTGCTTCCCTTGGAAGCACCATGTGCCCTCCCTTTGGATGGCTGGCTTCTGACTGGAAAAGAAAGGGGGCCAGGGAGAGCGTCTCCCACACAGGGAGAAGGTGTGTGGGGAAGGGAAAGCAGTCAGTGGGGTGGGACGGAAGGAGGGATGTGTCCGTCACCCAGCATCACCACACAGGGTTGTGAAGCAGACGGAGGCTCGGGGCTGAGGTGCTCAGCCTCTGTCTGCAGAGCGGTGTCTTGCTCCCCGCTGCCTCCCCATGCTTCTGCCCTTGACGTCCTGTGATGTCTTTGGCATCTCTACCCGGCAGCCTGCTTCCCTTCGCCTCCTGCCAAGGGACATGTGTTGAAAGCAGCAGCTGGCTTTGGTGACATTAAAAGCCAGGGGAGGAGGAAACACCAGCCAAGCCTCTTTGCTCCTGGCCATGTCAAGGCATGTGGGTGGCTGTGAGCCCTCCCAGGAAGGGCAGCACAAAGCCATGGCTTGCTGAAGCTCCTAGGCAGCAACCCCTGCTGCCGGGTGTTGCAACGCAGCCTCCATGTCAGGGACTTGTGGACAGGAGGAAGATCTACACACCTAACTTATTCCAGACCTCTGTCAGTCCGTCCATCCATCCATCCATCCATCCATCCATCCATCCATCCATCCTCTTCCCTCTTTACCCTTTTCCACCAGCAGCTGGCTTTGAGAGACATCTCGGAGCCTGGAGTCACTGAGTCTCTCCTCTGCGTAGCTCAGGGTGCATACAACAGCCCAGCATCATGACACAGATGTAGTTACGCTGCTACAGCTTGCTCCAAATTGGCAGGGTACCAGGCTGGTAACCTGGGCCATCTCTGCATCAGTCAGCAAGGCTGTCCTAAGCGCTAACACCGCTAGGATGGCATCACTGGAATCTCCTGGAAGTGTTGCCCTGGCAAACACAGTGAAGAGCTCTGAGCTGGGCTGGGCTGTATCTGCAGCTGCAGGCTGCTTGGTGAGGCGAGGGTGGTGGCTAAGAGCAGTTTGGGCAAAGGCTGCGGGTGAATCCCATTTCCCTCTCACTTGTTTCAGCCTAAGAGGGCACCAGTGCATGGAGGTGAAGTCCTGCTGCTGCTCCTCGTGTGGAAGCCCAGAGCTGAGCCACCGCACGCACAGGCAGAGCTCCAGCCTGACCCCAGCTGCTGTGTTGGCTCCGGATGCCCATGATCACGCTTCCTTTCGTGGCTGCGCTTGTCAGTAATGACACGTCAGTGCTCTTGTGACAGCAGAGTAAACACTTGAGGAGGAACTGGGCTCTTGACTCAGTGTGGTTTGAAGCGAGCGCTGCAGTTACCCACAGGACTGTGTGGCAATGGGGCTCTGCGAAAACAGAAGCATGAGATTGCTAAACTGCTCTGGTGAGGATGCTGCGAGGGCTGGAGCATCCCTGCTCTGGAGCCAGGCTGAGAGAGCTGGGCTGGTCAGCCTGCAGAAGAGAAGGCTCCTTAAGGGGAGACCTTAGGGCAGCTCCAGTGCCTAAACTGTCTACAGGAAACCTGGAGAGGGGCTTTGGACAAGGGCCTGTAGGGACAGGCCAAGGGGAATGGCTTTAACCTGCCAGAGGGGAGACTGAGATGAGCTCTTAGGCAGAAGCTCTTCCCTGTGAGGGTGCTGAGGCGCTGGCACAGGGTGCCCAGAGAAGCTGTGGCTGCCCCATCCCTGGCAGTGTTCAAGGCCAGGTTGGACACAGGGGCTTGGAGCAAGCTGCTCCAGTGGAAGGTGTCCCTGCCCATGGCAGCGGTTGGAGCTGGATGAGCTTTAAGGTCCCTTCCAACACAAACCAGGGTGGAATTCTCTGGTGCTGTGGTTCTGCAGACACAGCCTCCGGTGGTCACTGGAAGGAGAAAGAGCCTGAGGGAGTCTGACTCTGGAAACACACAATTAAGAGAGAACTGGAAAAGCCATACTGCAGAAGTATATTAGATAGAGCCTTCCTTCCTGTAACCTTCGCTCACCTACAGAGAGCTCTGTTGAGAAGGAAACTGCATTATCTGCTCAGACGATTGCTCCATCCAGCTGAAGTTTATGGTCCCATTTGCCAGGGACCGGAGCACTTGGTGGGTCTCAGGCCCCACAAAACCTGGGCTGTGTCTTACTTCTGAGCTTGTCTTTTCTCTGCCTTGAACAACTCAACCAATTGTTTGAATCCATGGAAGACATGAGGCTGATCTGGCACCACGCGTGGTTGCATGCGGAGCCCCACACAGGCTGGCTGTCAGGGAGGCTGGAGATGCGTTTGCACCATCAGCACCCGTTCTGCTCAGATCCCTACACCCCCAGCACCGGGTTTAACTTCTTTCTCCTGGCAGACATTCCCAAAACCGGGAGGCGGCAACAACATGCGGCTGCAGGATCCTGCTGCTGCTTTGCATTCACACACCCAGGCTGGAAAGCCCCTGCGTCCATGCTCTGTGCGAGGCATCCCGCCACCTGCACAGGCAAGGCTCGGAGAGAAGTGGGAGCGAGCCCAGCCCAGGACACAGCCTTGGACACGGCATCTCGATCTGCTGCGATGGCAGTGTCCCCATCGCTCCGCTCCTGCTGCCTCACATCCCTTTGCTGCCGATGCATAGCTGTAATTATAGGGAAGAGGAAGATCCCGTTTCCCCCTGGGAGCTGCTGTAATTACCACAGCGCAGTGGCCCATGAGAGCAGCGGGAGCCTGCGGCTTTGGGAGTTGAGCGTGGTGTGCCCCAGGGAGGAAAGGAAGCTCAGATCCGCTGGGATCCCTGTCCCTGCCTCCATTTCCTTACTCTGAAGCACCACTTGGTACCTGCTGGGTGCAGGCCCTGTTTGCTCTCCCCGTGCTCCCTCCAGCACACAGCAGTGCGATGTTCCTGGTTTACCGGCAGAGCTAAAGCGCCTTTGAGCTAAGTCTGCAAGCGCAACTAAACATCAGCTCAGCTCCTGTGTCCTGGGGCTGTTCTGCAAGCTGAGCTCATCCGGTGGAATCCTGCACCACCTCCATGGTCCCAGTGCCTGCAGCAGCACATGGGCTCGCACTGTCCCATCGCCTCCCTTTGCAGTCACCTTTGAAGGCGATCCCATCCTCCTGCTCCTGAGCTCATCTCCAGCCGCCTGCTCCAGCTCCCCAAGGGAAATGGGCTCCAGCACCTCACAGACACTCGCGGGGGCTCAGCGCAGGAGCTGCTTGGGGAAATGAACCGGGTATTGCTGCCGTGGAGCAGTGGAAATGTACTGACACCGCCGGGCAGGGCGGGAGGGAGCGGCGCAGCCTCGGGTGCTCCCGGCACCGGGACGGTTCCTCTTGCAAACAGCTCCAGTCTTGCCACAGGAATGAGCTCCCGGTCTTGCCGATGGCAGCAGCACTGCAGGCTGAGCCATGGGGCAGGGTGGATCCCTGAGGGAGCTGCTGGCACCCATCGCACCGCTGCCAGGCAGCCACTGTGTATACACAGGCATGGCATGAACCCAGTACCGAGCATACTTTGGACATATTGGCTCTTCCTGGGGTCCTTGTGTGGGAACAGAGGGTCGGGGTGGTTTGGAGTGCTGGGATACCTGGAATCAGATGCCACGAGCTCCCTGGGTGATCCCTTCTCATTGCCAGCTTGTTGCTGGCTCAGGATGTACTCGAGGTGCCAGAGTCCAGCACGAGGTGGATTCTTTCCTGGCAGGCCTCCCTGGCTGCTGGAAGCAAACCGCAGTGGCCAACATCCACAGCAGGAATATGTCTCCATGAAACAGTTTCTGTCTCTGCTTCCCCTGGTTACTGATTAATGCCTCTTCATGCCTCCAGCTAAATAAACCTCTTGTAGTTGCCGCCTGTCACAGGAGATCAATGGAGCAGCATTACAAGAGATATGGAGGCAAACTGTTCAGGGAGCTCCGTGCACAGCCAGCCCGGGAGCAGCGCCGCTGCTCGATCAATAGCTCAGCATGACCTCTCCCTCTTGCTTGCTTTGCCCCCTGCGCTCGCCGGGCAGCAAAGCCCGCTCCGAGCTTTCACCAGGACTTGATTACAACTATCCCGATTGATCTGGGATGGAAAGGATGAAGGGGCCTCCTAAGCCAGCTGTCTGCATTGGGAAAGCTCTAGTGGCTGTGCAGACAGGGTCAGACCCTCATTAATTCCTGGGTGCTCGGGACCTCGCTCATGTGGTGTGTGGAGCCTGCCCGGGGTGTTGGAAGGAGCCAGTTCCTCATGACAAATGCGGTGCTGCTTGTCCCCAGGCTTTCCCAGTCAGCTCCCTGTGCTGCTGGGGCCTTTTGGGAGTCCATCCCCACTGGAACCATCAAGCGCAGTCCCTCCCGGCTCCCTTGCTGTGATATCCCAATGGAGAAATCCATGTCCTGGCTCTTGGAGCGACAGGAGGGGGTCCTGTGGAGGGGCTGGGGCCTGCAAGGTCTGTCTGCCGGCACCACCGCGGGAGGAATCCCCTGGGTTGCGGCTCCTAATGCAAGCCATGGGGACGAATAACTCCATAACCAGCTAAGCCAGGGCAGGGATCTGCTTGCTCAGCCTCCTTGTCCGTGCTCCTTTGCAAATTCCTTTTCTCCCTCGGCTGGGAAGAGCCCATGGCTGGCACATGATGGAAGTCCTAATGAGCACGATTCTGCTTCCAGAGCTCTCTGCCACAGCCACCACGTTCTGCCTTTACCCCCGGTGCTGACCCTCTTCTACCCTATGGTCTGGTGCTGGGCTCTTAGCAAGGGGCAAGGACATCCCTGGGGTGTTCCCAGCGCAGGGGAATGGTGGTGAACAGAGGGTGAGACTCCCAAAGCATCCCCAGCAAGCTCTGCAGAGCTGCATCCCTGGCCTGAAGCACGCAAGGAGCCTCAGCAGACACCCGAATTCCATAGTGCTCAAGTACAAAGAGCAGGGCTTTGGAGAGGAAGGAGAGGAGGCGAGCACAGGCCAGATTGGAGGGAAGCTGGTGCTGGGGGTGGCTGTGCTGTCAAGCCACAAGCACAAGAGCTGATTAGCATTTCTAATTATAACTGCAGTGCTTAGCCCCATCCGGCCCGGCAGGCAGAGCCAGCTGTGGTGCTGTGCAGGAAGCGTGGGCTGTCAGCCTCAGATCCTTAAAGGATGCACAGGAAAGAGCATTGGAGCCTGGTTCCATCAGCTCCTGATGGAACACCGGGTGCCATCACAGCTCCCAGGGCAGAAATCCCACTGGTTCCTGGCCATGGGGCTGATCCTGACGGCATCACTTGGAGACAGAGCGCAGAGGCAGGAGTAAGCAGTGCCCCTGTTTTCGTTCTGGGTCCTGCCCCCTCAGCCAGGCCACAGCAATGGGCGCTGTGGGCTATGGCATTGGGTTGGTGTCACCCACCACTGACATCCCACCTGGGGGAAGGCAAAGGGTGCCCTGGAGGGGATGAGGGGACAGTGGAGGTCCTTGCTCAGCACTCAGCACTGCTCTGTACTTTGCTGTTAGCACTAGAGCTGGCAAGATAAATTATTCAGTATTGAATAACATTATCATGTAACTGGGTAAATATTATAGGTCAGCAAATGACTGTTCCAGGGCAGTGGGTGACCCATGAGGTCCCGTGTCCTCAGGGCACAGTGCTCTTGGCACAGCTGGGATGTGGTCAGAGGAGAGCGTGCCAATGGACATCAGTGAGGGGCTCTCACGGGCTGAGTGATCCAGGAGAAACCAAAGTGACTTCATCAAGGTAAAGATTCCCAGGCTGGAGATCAGCATCAACTGCTTCCGGCATCTTCTGGGTGGTGACAGCTCCTGCGGGACCACATTCCCCACCTCCATGCAACCTGGAGGTGCTCAGGGTGCTGCCTGCTGCTGGGATCCCATCAGGCAGTGCCGGGGATTTCGGGGAGGGGAGAGACCCCTGTCACAGCCCAGGCTGTGGGATGGCAACGCCAACATCTCTGGTTCCAGGTCCCCCACGTGTCTGGAATATAAACAGGAGATGGGCACGGTGGGGGGGGTCTGCCTGCCCCCGTGCATCGGATGGGAGAGATAATCCCACCTGCAGAGGTTTTATTACTGTTCTGATGAGATTAATTAATCATTCAGTGATAAGTGCTCATTAGGCATTCCAGCGATCAATACTGATCACTTCATTACTTGGCATATTACATCCGGGGAAGGTCTGCTCATTCCTAATTAGATTCCCTGGACGATCTACCCCGGAATGTGGCAGAGCCCCACAGACAGCTCCTTGGCACTTCCAGGCTCTCTCTGCTTGGGCCTAGGAGTTACGTTTCCCATCTCCAGTGAGGGTTTCATCCTGTGCTCAGCCCCAGAAATCAGGGTTCCAGGCACAGCAGGGTGAGCTGTGGAGCCTGGAATGCTGCTGAGCCCCAGGGCCACGGGCACAGAGGGTGCACCCCAAAAGGCACATTTTCATCTCTCTTTTCCATCTTTCTCTCCCTTCCCCATACACTGCACTCCCCTGGGATGAAGGGCTGCGCCTGGGCTGCCTGCTCCGTGCCTGACACAAAGCAGCCGCTGTCTTGCCTTGGGGTTTCCCTGCCCAGACACAGCGCCAACAGGGAGGAAGGCCCGGGCTGGTGCTGCTGCTGCTGGGCTTTAACATTGCTTTGCACAACGGGGACAGTGAGGAGGAGAAGGAGCGGGCGACGCCGGGCTCAGCCCCGCTGGTTCCCGACCGCAGGCTGCTGGGGCTGGCTCAGCATCTCCAGGGTCATCAACCGGCCTTGGGGAGCCCGGCTGAGCCCCCGGCTGGTGGCGTGAGCCTGGGCTGGGACCCCGAGCGGAGCCGAGTGGAGCCGAGCCGTGCCGGGCCGTGCCGTGCCGGGCCGAGCCGAGCCGAGCCGAGTCCCGCGGCAGCCCCCCCCCCCCCCCCGCCTCCCCGCGCTGCGTGCACCGCCCCGCGCCGAGCCGGGCGGAGCCGCGCTGAGCCGCGCCGGGCCGGGCTGCGGCGGTCGGTGCGAGGCCCCCCCGGCTCCCCGGCGGCGAGGCGGGGGCCGCGGCCGCCCCGGCCATGCCCCCCGGAGCCTGAGGCCCGCGGCCGCGGCGCGCCCGCAGCATGCGGAGGATCCGGCGGCTGGTGCATCTGGTGCTGTTCTGCCCCAGCTCCAAGGGCCTGCAGGTACCGGGGGGGATGTGCCGGGCCGGGCCGGGGCGGGGGGATGCGGTGCCCATCTCCGCATCCTGGCAGCGGCCGTGCACAAAGGGACGCTCCGCCGCGGTCTGGTGCGAGGGGCTGCGGGGACCGGCACCGGGGGCCGCGGGCGTTGCACAACCCGGGCCCGCCGCAAGCCCGCGGTGCTGGGGGAGCCGCGCCGGCCGTGGAGCAGCGGCAGCCCATCCATCCGCCAGCTTTCAGCGATGGATGGAGGAGCCGGTGCAGCCGCGACTCCTGCCCTCTCCTTCTTCCCATCCCCGAGCTGCCGGGGGGGTGGGACCCGGCTCAGCGCCGCCGGGGATGCGGGGCTGGGGATGCAGGGATGGGGATGCAGGGATGGGGATGCAGGGATGAGGATGCAGGGCCGGGGTGTTGGCTTGGGCGTTTTCCCCTGCAGCCGTGGGATGAGAAATCCTGGCTCTGACGAGTGTCGTGGACCAGGGCGGTTTTCCCGGTGGATGGGAGGTTATCCCGGTGGTGGGGAAAAGTGGGGACAGGATAGCGGGTAGCTGATGAACAGAGGATGGTGGTAGGAGATGGGGTAGAGCCCTGGGCTCACCGGGTGCAGGGAGGGCTGTGTGGGGAGGGCAGTGTATAGGGGGGGCTCTGTGGGTGCTCAGCACAGCGGATTGCTGGATGGGTGCTGCGGAGGTGCTCCCAGGGCCCTTGGGTGCTGAGCCACCCCTGCAGTGCTGTGCTCTTCCCAGCCAAAAGGGCTGTGGAGCAGTTGTGTGGGGCCACGTTGATGGGCAGGGGCTGGGTTTGGCTGTGGCTGGGAGGGCAGAGCTGGGTGCAGAGTGAGGGTGGTGGGACCTGGGGACAGCCCTTGAGCCGGGGTCACCCACGTGGGTCCCCATGGGAGGGGGGTGGCAGCCCCACCATGGTCCCCACTGGTGGGACCCACCATGAAACAGCCCCCTGTCCCCAGAGCAGGGGGTCACGTACCCACCACTGGGCAGGTTTGGGGGGGCTGCTGTGCTGGGGGTGTCTCGTGGGTCGCAGTGGTCTATGTCCGACTTTGGGGACTTCTGGAACACCACATGGGCTGGTTTTCAGCTCACAGCAGCAGCCTCCATCCTTTGCCAAGTCCTCGCCATGGTCAGGTTCTCTTTACCAGGCCTTTGTTACCAGTGCCGCGGCTCGATGGCAAACTGGGCATCGTGGCCTGCTTCACGCTTTCCAGTTAACACACACTGCAATTAGCATGCATAATGTCACAAGCCCCAGCAGACCTGCCGGCTTTCACCCCGAGCTGGTGTGGCAGGAGCGCAGGAGGCTCCATCACCACTGGGTACTGCTGCAGGGCAGAGCCCTCACAGCGCTTGGCAAGGGGCAGGGATGAGGCATTTTGGAGGTGGGAGCAGTTTTGGGCTACAAGACCAAGCAGGGATCCCTGGCAGGTTGTAACGGTGTTGGATCCAAGCCTGTCCCAGCAGTGGGTCATGGTCTCACCACTGATGCAGCGCAAGAAGAGAGGAGATTTGGAGGTGGCCACTGGTCAAGGGCTCTCTTGAAGCAGGAATTAGCCATAGAAACCAGAGGGAATGGGGTGCTTGATGCAAGGATTCATTCCCTGCCTTTAGGAGCTGCCAGGGCTCTGTGCCACGTTACACAGGTCAGGTAAACACCCTGTGCTGCAGGAGGGCAGACGGCAGCACCGGGACCCCCCTGGGAGCCTCACACTGTTTGCACGAAGCAGCACCAGGTGCTGGAGGTTCCGTACCCATCGCTCCCACACTGCTGGTGACTGCCTCCCGTGTCCATGGAAAGGCGGATCCACTGGGAAGGGTCCCTAGGTAGGAGCAGAGCCCCTCACATCCAAGGATGCAGAGGCAGCATGTGGAGCAGGAGCCCATGGCCGCAGCTCCCTGCCATAGGGATGCACAGCATCCAGCTCCCTGCAGCCCACCGCTGTAATCTCCCTGCTTTTAGGGAATTTTAAATGACCTACTTGCAGCAGGAGTTGCATAATAGACTGGTGCATCTGTACCAAATAGGCTGAAGGTTCCACCGGAGCTCGGGTCGGGTTGTACAGGAGCTGTTGTCCTTGTCTGGCTGACAACAACCCGGCCTTCACCAGCGTTTCCTTGTCCTTGCAGAGCCGCCTCCCGGGCGTCAAGGTGAAGTACCTGCTGGTGGTGTGGCTGGGCATCTTCGTGGGCAGCTGGGTGGCCTACATGCACTACGCGTCCTACTCGGAGCTGTGCCGCGGGCACGTCTGCCGCGTGATCATTGTGAGTGATGGGGCAGTGCCCGCGGGTACCGGGCCCGGTGCGGGGCGTGCGGTGCTGCAGAAGCCTGTATCCAGCCCCCTGCAAGCCCCATGTGGTGCCTTGCAGCATCCATCAGGAATGCTGTGCCAAGGAGTGCTCCTGGCAGCTGCTTCCCTGGCATCCCTTGGAGCTCGGAGTGGGAGAGGTGACCTTATCCTGCCAGGATGATGGGGAAAGCATCATATGAGCTGTCGGAGGGAAGTCTGCCAGGCAGCCGTGGGCAGATTAATGTCCGTGGAGATGAAGCTGCAACGTGAGGGCAGTGAGTAGATCCACAGGCAGGAGAGCATCGTGCTGGACCCCAGAGCAGAGGCAGGGGGACAGGGGAGCAGCCAGTCTGTGGGTACCCCTGGCACTGCTGTTGTGCCCTAAGGAAAGCACCAGCTGCGTGAGGAGCAGGGACCTTGGCTTGGTGCGTATTGCCCCTGCCTGGGGTTTGCAGTGGGGTGCAGGAGCGGGGCTGCTGAGTGTGCCCCATGGCAGGGAGCAGGTCACACCCCCAGCCAGGCCCATGGCTCACTGTGACAGTGCCTGGTTCATCCGTCCTTCTGCGGGGAAGGGAGGCAGGAATTGCCATAACAACAGCCGCGATCGCTTGATTTGATTTTCTGCATGACTCTGACCACGGGGTCTCGGGCGCTAATTCCTGCTCCGAGCCCCCTGTGAGCGGGTCCAAGGGTTAATTCCTGTCATGTCTGGGGCACATAAAAGGAGAAGATGCAGTGAATTACTGCAGCTCCCCCTTCCAGCCCTGGGGCTGTTGGAAAGCTGCAGAGCCGCAGCCTCTCCTGCCCCCGGCTGCCTCCAGCAGCTCCAGCAGCCGGATCAGAGCCACTGAGGGGTCTGGCACTGCAGGCAATGGGCACAGGGCTGGTGACAGCATGGGGGGGGCATGCACCCCCAGTTCATGTGCTTGGGGTGCTGCACATCACAAGCTGCGGGGATGAGCCTGGATCCATCAGCTGAACAGGGATCTTCCCCTGCTGAGCTCCTTTCTTTGCCTTCCCCTCCCCAGTGTGACCAGTACAAGAAAGGAATCATTTCTGGCTCCACGTGCAAGGACCTGTGTGAGGAGCGCAGCCTCCTCTTCCAGCACTGCCTCTCCTCCTCTCCCACCCAGCAGGTAGGTGCCTGCCTGCCAAGAAACCCACCACAGGGCTGGGGATGGGAGCAAGCTTCCAACTGGGGAATGTCCTCACCCAGTCCCTGTACCGGTCCCAGACTGGACCAGAACCAAGCTCTCTGCACTTGCTGTTTTCTCCCCTCTCAGGGTGTCCCTTTGCCGTTGTTGCAGGTTTACAGCGGGCTCTGGAGGGAGACGGAGGTGATCATCAAATGCGGCATTGAGGAAGCCTTGAAGGCAGACGGGCACCCGGACTCTGTGCCCAGGAGGGACGTGGTCCTCTTCGACAAGCCGACACGGGGGACGTCGATGGATGAGTTCAAAGAAATGCTGCTCAACTTCCTAAAGGTCGGTGCCCGGGTCCCTCTGGGATGCCGTTTGGAAAGACTCGTCGTGTCTTTTGTTCCCACTGAATGAGAGCTCCTCGGGCCCACGCTTCCCCACTGGTCCTGGGGGCCAGGCAGGGCTCCTCTTCATGTCCTGCAGCTATGGGGCTCCCTGAGGAATGGGCTGACCCCAGTGTAGGCTGTGGTGGGGACAGGGACAGACAGTGGCTCTGATTCACAGCTTCTCTGGGCACCCTGTGCCAGCGCCTCAGCACCCTCATAGGGAAGAGCTTCTGCCTAAGAGCTCATCTCAGTCTCCCCTCTGGCAGGTTAAAGCCATTCCCCTTGGCCTGTCCCTACAGGCCCTTGGCCAAAGCCCCTCTCCAGGTTTCCTGCAGCCCTTTTAGGCACTGGAGCTGCTCTGAGGTCTCCCTTTAAGGAGCCTTCTCTTCTTCAGGCTGCACCAGCCCAGCTCTCTAAGCCTGGAAGCTTCTTCCCATCTGGGTCTAGAGCAGCCCTGATGCTGGTGAAATTCTGCTGGAGGTGAATCGGTCCAACCCTACCCAGTGGTGTGGTACCAAGGTTGCATGAGCAGGGTGGCTCTTCCCTCCTCTCCCAAGCTCAGTTCTTTGCCTCCCCAGTTCAGTTTAGTGATGTGAAGCCTGAAGATGGAGAGCTGCAGGGGTCTGATGCCACTGTTCTGGTTCTGTTCACAGTCCAAGCTGGGAGATCAGCCTTCTCTTGCAGCCCTGGTGAGCCGGATCATCGGCATGGCGGATGTGAACCGGGACGGGAAAGTGTCTTTAGCAGAGGCCAAATCCATCTGGGCTCTGCTTCAGCTCAATGAGTTCCTTCTCATGTTCTCCTTGCACGAGAAAGAGCACACTTCCAAACTGCTGGGGCACTGCGGGGACCTCTACATCACCGAGAAGATCCCCCACACCTCCCTCTATGGGGTGGACGTTCCCCCCTTCCTCCAGCCGCTGCTGCCTTCGGTCGTGCACCAGATCATCCACCAGTGGTTCGCACCAGCGTGGCCTCGGCGGGCGAAGATCTCCATCGGCCTCCTGGAGTTCGTGGAGGAGATCTTCCACGGGACCTACGGGAACTTCTACATCTGCGAGGCCAGCGTGAGGAACGTGGGCTACAACGACAAGTACGACTTCAAGATGGTCAACCTGCGGAAGGTGGCCACGGAGATGACAATCCGAGGCTTCCTCAAGGGCCGGCACTGCGAGCAGAACGTGGACTGCACCTACGGGAAGGACTGCACGGCCACGTGCGACAAGCTCATGAAGCAGTGCAAGAGCGACGTGGTGCAGCCTAACCTGGCCAAGGTGTGCGGGCTGCTGCAGGACTTCTTGCTGTACGGGGCACCGCTGGAGCTGAAGGAGGAGCTGCAGAAGCAGCTCCGGACGTGCATGACCCTCAGCGGCCTGGCCAGCCAGATGGAGGTGCACCACTCCCTCGTGCTCAACAACCTCAAGACCTTGCTCTGGAAGAAGATCTCAAACACCAAATACTCCTAACGGGGAGCACAGCCCTGGAGTTTAGAGTCCGCGATCTTGGAGTGCAAGGGCTCAAGGCCTGTTTCGCCATCCTCTCTCCCACAGGCAAATACCCCCTGCGCAGGGAGCTCAGCGTAGCTGCAGCCCCTTCTCCCTCATGGAAAACCAAGCGTCATGACTTCCAGGATCATCGGGATCACCCATCGAGCTGGCAGGAGCGTGCTGCGGAGCCGGGACAGCAGGGCCGGGCTGAGCTTGGGGGAAGGAGATGAGATGGAAAGTGAGGAGGAAGCGGAGCCCAGCTGGAGGCATCAAACTGCTCCTTGATGAACAGGAAAGCAGCGCCAAGATGAGAGTGAATCATTCGTGCTGTTCTTGTCACATCATCTTTTGATGAACGTCTCTGATGTAAATAAATGGCTTTTACGTGAATCGCACCCGCACATCCGTAGCGACACAGCAGCCTCAGCACCAGCCTGCCCCGGAGCCGGGGAGGAGGAAAAGGTAGATTTCCCTTTCAAAAGCATCTCCCAGTGTCTGAGTCATCTGCCTCCGGATCCGGCTGTGGCTCAGGAAGCAGATCAGCAGAGAGGCCTGGCAGCTCCATCATTCCTTCTGCAGTGCCTGACCCCAGACAGGGATGTGGTGGCTCCTGCCCACAGCATGGAATTGGCAGCACAGGCCATTCCCTCTCAACACGTTCCGGCTTTGGGAGCATCTAAAGCCAAGAATAGCTTAAAGCATTGGAATCAATCTGCAGGCAAGGCTGCAGCAGGCCCCCAGACACTTGGTTGCCCGTGTAGGTGCTACCAGAGCTCTATTTATAGTCTGTTTCCTTTAAACACTCCATTACAGCAGTATTTTAAACCTGAGGGTAGAGAGGAGGAATTTGTGACCTACCCCAGGCTCACTCAGTCACATTCCTGCTGACAGGAATATGCCATATACCACATGGCAGCGCTCTCGCCAACTGCTTAGTGAAGTGGAGCATGTACCTGAAGTACAGTCACAAAGGAAGTACATCTGACAGCATCTCCCCTGTGCAGGCAAGTGGTGGTGTCACAGCTGCAGATTTATGGGCCCTTTGGAGGAGATACACCAGTTTTCCCTCCTATTAGTTCCATAGCATCATCCTTACCTCTCACTGTTATTTATGGAGGGGATGTTTCAGTGTCAGCAGCACTCTCAGGGCTGGTGCAGCTTCCCAGAGGGGCTGGCTGGGCAGCATCACGCAACTGCGGTCAAGATGAGCTCTTGTGGGGTTGGTTTGAAGGGTGGTGAGCTCCTCACTCCATTCAGGAGTGACACAAAGGTGACCAAGGCTCCACCTCCAGGAATTAGGGCACCCAGCGTCACCCGTGTGGAGTAGGAGCACTGGGTGGAAGGTGAAAGAGGGGACAGGAATTGGGTGATGCGGCTCCATGGAGCTGCCCCAGCTCGTCGTCTCTGGTCCTGCACCCCATGGCAACCAGCTCCAGAGAAAAAGGAGCCCAGCAGCCGCTCCACATCCTCTCCTTAGGTGTTCAGGAAAGCAACTCACCAGCTCCTGTTTGCACTTTATCACTCCCCACCCCAAAAGCAGTGGTAGGTGAAGCCCATGAGCACCTAGAAAACCAGAGGAAAACCATGGTCCTCACTTACCTACATGACCCTAGATACTGGAACCTCCTGAAGTATGAAGGAGAAAGACAGCCCCTGTGCTTGGAGGGCTCACCAAGGCAGCTCATTCAGACACGTCCAATGGGAGCTGCCACATTCCTGTGTCATTAATCCATACAGCAGCGGACGCAGTCGCTGGAATCACAACTCGCACCCCACAAACAGAGGGTTTAGTTCATCACTAATACAACGTGTTTTCACACGTGCTCATGATTTACAAGCTACACCACAGTATGGGTGAGAAATGACTACAGGCAAAGCTATTTCACACTCAGGCCTGCCCCAGCTTTCCCACATTAGCTGGAAAAAGAGGCAAAGCAGAACAGTGACAGTGACAACCCCATCTCAGCTGCTTTAGCAGCGTAGATCTGAGCCACAAGGGGCTGGAGGTCAGCAGCAAGGCTTCTGTCTGTCACCGTTAAAGAAGGCATCCCAGTTCTCGCAGCCGCATCCTAGAATGGTTAAAAGGAAGGTATTACTTGAGGTGCTACAAACACACAAACACATCCCAGGCTCGCTGTAGGTGGCATCTTTATTTAGTTGTTTGGGGCTTTTTATAACCCTTCTCACCATGCAGGGAAAGCACAGATTGAAAGCAGAGTGCTTCAGAATGTGAAACAGCTCCTGAGAGAGATGAGTGGGACAAGGGCAAGGTTACAGCCCTGGGGGCTATTCAACAGCAGCACAGCAAAGGCAGAAAGGACACTGGGAACAGAACAGTCATTTCCCTTCAACATCCGAGCGCACGGGCTGCAGGAAACACTCGGAACCGGCAGCACCACAGCACACTTTGGCTGCTGCGAGCCTGAACCCACGCTGAACAGATGAAGCTCCAGCACCCCACAGATCCTCACTGCAGACACCACGGCCCGTTTCTCCTGCAGCTCCAAACCTCAAGGCATGATCTGCAAACAAGAGAAGGCGCAGGGTGTGAGACAACTCCAAATGCAGCAGAAGTCAATAGCAAGCGGCTAATTAATGCATCCAGGCTCCTGCTGGTCACTGCAGCTCCTCAGGACACAGAACTGCTTTAATTCAGCTGATTGAAGCACTACATCAGGTTTGTCTTGAGACAACCCAAAGGCTTTCACATCCCAGAGGAAATAATAAAAGCTTAATAAAATGAAGCCAAGTTTGAGGGCAGTCATCAGCTGGGCTGGGTTATCATGATTCACAGGGAGGCCTCAGCAAGCAACTTACTCCAGCATCACCAAACACCCTAACACTGCGGTCAGTGGAAGCCAATGCCTGCAAACCTGAGTGGATCAGGACCTAGAGCAGTGACAGGAGGCAGATGATAATAAACTGGGCTCATTTAGGACAGGTTCTTTGCCATTAGAACAGAAATGCTTTGAAAAGCATCTCCTGGCTTGGCAGCGCACTCTGATGAGTCCAGGAAGGGGTTAACTTAACAGCACAGCCAGAGCCTGCTCATGGTTCTTCTTGCCCTCCTGAGCTCCCTAAAAATCAAAGGGGACTTTGCCAACCTCGCTGCAGAGGCAACTATTCATAGTGCAGAGAGAGAAAAGCTGGGCTTATTCCAGCCTTTAAACCCAGGGCGTAAACCAGTTCTAATGATGAAGGGCTAAGTTAATGTGCACAAAGGCTTTTCATTTCTCTCAATGCCACTTTAATACAAAATACCTTTTCCACAGCTGAGAGCCACGCAGCTCTTTCAGTAAAGCAATATTCATAGCCTGGGATTGCTGCTCAGGCTGGGGAAGACGGCTCACAGCAAATGCTGGTAGGAGCACTGTAATAGCTCTCCTATGCCTCACACATATGCTCTGGAGAGACACTCATTAGGCACTCGCTACTGCTACAGGACCCGTGATGCAACCAAAGTCTGAGCAAAAATAACCCAAATGTGTATTTCAGGGTTAGAAGTGAGGGTATTTAAATAGCAGAGTCCCATCTTGGGGCACGGCTCTTTGCAGAGCATATCCCCAACCACCTTCTTAGCATTCTTCCCAAAGCCACTGCTGGTAGGCACTGACTTTTCCCAATTAAATGGCTCATTCTGCAGCCAGCAGCAGCCCACTTGGTTAATGGCACCTCTGGCCCTCTAATGCCCATTTAATGAGGACATTTTCCACCACCCAGCGCTGCCAGGTTTTGTCAAGCCATTAGTCACTGCAAAGCCTCCCAGTTTTACAGCACCGCACGTGGCCAGAGCTGTTCTCACCACTTAAAGGACTTCAGGCTTTAGCATCAATTTGTTGCTGTATTACTAAAATCAAGCTTTGTATTTCTTTCATTATGCCTAAGACACCATCTCATTATCCTGCACATGTGAGACATGAGCATGTTTTCAGCAGTGTTTTGTGTCAGACTCCAGCAGCACCAGAGCCCATCTTCATCGTCTCAGGCACTTCAGCATACACAAAACTGGAAGCTTTTAACACAAGTGCCTTGTTCTGCTGATAGCTGCCCTTAAAAGGATGCTCTTGGGGAGCTGAGGAAGGCAGCTGAAGTGAAATGAAAAGGTGAAGAGTGTTAAAGACTGCTTACAACAATTGCTGCATTAGCAAAGCAGAGGAACCTGAGAGTGCTCCTCCTAAAGCAGAGGCTTTCCAACAAAAAGAGATGCAAAAGCACTGAATTCCAGCTCTTTCTCCAAGTCTACACTGGCAGCATTATTTTACTTGGGTTTACGTGTCCCTGTCCCGTAAGGAGGATGGGATGCAACAAGGCAAGGATCCTAGCAGACACTCACTGTTCCGGTAACACACTGAGGCTCAGTGTTTCCACACCTACCTGCAGCAGCTGAAGCAAGCTCCAGAACTCAGCCCTGTTCTCAGCCATAACTGTGAGGAGGAAAACCATCTTTAGTTTGGGTTTTGGGGACCGGAGGGCGGAGCTGGTTAAGTCCCCATTACGAGCAGGGGACGGTTTCCACCGCCTGCTAAGCCCACACCAAACTGCTTTGCTATCTACATCAATACTTTGAAACCAACAAACCCAAAAGCCTGTTCCCCCTATCCCCAGGTGTGATTCTTGGTATCTACATAACATTAAACCCTGCAGAACTCCAGAGGTGTCTCTGCACCATCAGAACAGGCAGCAAGCAAGGGTGTCTTGGAGGCCATAAGGGGTTGCTGAAGGCAAAAACAGAACTGAAGACAAGAGCTGTCACTTCTACTTGTCCTTGCAAAAACCAAAAGGCCCTTCCTCTGATGCAGTTAAAACTGGCATCGTTTTAACTGCTTTTCCAAGGAATTTTGCTCCATATTCTGCTGGTTCTCTGGAGAAAGAGGTAAATATGGCAGCAATGTCAAGCTACTGTGCTCTGAGTAGTTATAAGCTTCTGGCATAGGAAAGCTCTTCACCTCTGACTCCTAATGACACCAACATATCAGGAAAGCAGATCTCCAAGGACTCAGGGCTGTTAGAACAGGGAATGCTGGAGTCTGCCATTCCTCTATAATAAATGATATACAACACACCTGAATGACATTTTAACACAGCATGTTAGTAAAAGAGTTTTACTTCTAAAACCTGGCACACAACAGCAGAGAAGGTATCCTTACCTGTCACATAAGATTATGTGACATTAAGTCATGAAGAGGATTACTGCCACACTGGAGGGCAGGACTCCTGCACCCTGTCCCGCCAGAGCTGCCCATTATCCACCCTCTGAACTTGACATTAAAGGCAAAACCCCAGGAACACCAGGCACCGCGTGTCAGGCTGCATCGTCCCTGAGTGCTCACAGGTCCCAGAGCCCCAGCGCAGACACAGCCTTTTCCTCTCTGCCGCCTAATGACACAAACAAGGCACTGCAGCCACGTCTGCAACACGACTGGGGCATGGGGCTGCTCACAGCGTTAACGGCACCCACTGCTGCTCACCTCGGGGCCTGCAGGGGAGCTCCTCCGTCTGCCAGGTCCTGCAGCTTCCTCTGGAAAGGGAAATGCGCACACGGCTTACTTCGGGTACCCAGCCGCACCTCGGAGCCCGGTTAGACGGGCACTGCTTCACCAATACCACAAACGTGAAAGGTACAGCAGGAGAGGGAAGCCACAGAAACAAAGGCACAGCACAGGCAGGGCTCAGGCACAGCACATCAACTCGTTATTTCACAACAGGATTCCACCCATTTTAAGGCTAAACAAAAGCCACACACAGTGGGTCTTCTGCTGCAGACCCACTACAGGTCACACAGAGCGGCTTTCTATCCTAGCACACTCAGCTCCCACATTTAAAACAATTACGTTCAAGGTACCTAAAGCCCGTTTATAAATGATGTCAGGCCATCAATCACTCTGAATGCTCACGGGGCAGGGAGCAAACGAGCGTAGAACACAGCCTGTCGCTCTCTGCCACCTAATGACACAAAGGTGCCACAGCAGCCACCCTTGCAACGCCTCCGGCGGCAGGCTGGGGAAGGCGCAGGGATCGAAAGGGATACCCGCGTCTGTAAGAACAGCATCGCCAACTCAGTAGTGTCAGAGGGATTTGGCGCATGGATAGATACTATATGTAATAGATGAGAGCGCTAAGACGGGTGCAGGTCTTCGCGTTAAGCATCGTTTACCTTTGGCTTTTCAGGATGTGCAAATCCTCCTCCCTTCACCCTCTGTTGTCTGCCAGGCTGAGACAAGACAAGGGAAAAGAAGTTAACAACAACTTCGTTAACACCAGATCGCAACAGTTCAGCTGTTATTAGTTTAGCAGCTAACACCACTTCAGCCGAGTGTGCAACAACCTTGCGACCCGCAACCCTTAACGCAACACAGGATCAAGCCCCAGCAGTAACAGCACCGGTTTACGGGTACATGCACTGAATTGTTCAGCACTCCAAGAACCCTTCCCAGCGCAGCCCCCGATGTTCGCCCTCTCAATGGGCGCTCGGCCGTACCCAACCCCAGCCGTCGGGCGCGCCTCGGCCACGTGGCCGCTCACGTTGTGTCCCCTCTGATCCCTGCAACGAGGGGCGGGCGAGCGGGGCCCGAGCCCCGGTTCTGCGGGGTCACAGCGGGCAGCGCCTCGCACACGGCCCCGATGCACGCAGGAACCCCCCCCGTACCTCCGGCCGCCTTCCTCCCCACCACCACCACCATCATCATCATCATTAACCTCCTGACCCGGCCCTGCCGCCGCCGCCTCCGCTGCTCTCCGGCGGGGAGCGGGTCCAGAGCGGGCAGCGCGGACCGGAACGAGCCCGGAGGGGCCCTGCCCGGCGCGGCCGAGCGCAGCCCCCACTCATCGCGGTCACACGGCGGAAAGGCCGCAGCGCCGCCGCCTCCCCCTTATATAGGGCGAGGGCGGAAGGGCCGCGGGAACAACCCGCCCCGCGCGAGCGCACCCGTGAGCGCCCTCTGCTGGGCAGGAGGACGCGAAGCAGGGAGCGGCCGCTCTGAGGACCGGGACGGAGATACGGGACCGAGGCGGGGACCCGGGGCCGGGATGGCGACACGGGACCGGGACCCCCGGCCCATTGCTCGTCCCCAGGGCTGCCCCAACACCTCCCACCGGTGTGTCAGGGGCTGGAGCTCCCTTTCCCGGCTGCGCTCTGGAGCCCCCCCATTCCCCACAGCTGTGGCAGAGGTTTGACCCCAAGATGCCCGAGGGTAAAGCGGGGACCCCCCCGGCCCTGGGATGTGCCACCCCCCTCCCTGCTCCCCCTGTGTGCTCCCGAGGTGGGAACAGCTTTCACCCCGCTTCCTTGGCCATAAACATTACCCAGAGCCCCCCCATTTCACAAGAAGACAGAAGAAAGACCGTGGAGCCCTTTATTTATCAGGACGGAGCACGAAACCCAAGTGACGACATGCTCAGGGATAGGGAGGCCACAGCACAGAGGTGCCTCCATGCAGTGCGGACACACACAAGGACAAGAGCTGTTTTGCACCCCCCTGCATCGCACTGGACCATTTCTATTTGAGCCGGGACCACTGCGGGGTCTCAGCACAGCACCAGAGCCCTGCCAAAAGCCAATGCTCCAGGTGCAGAACGCCCATCACCATCCCGCTGGGCCCCATCCCACGGGCTCTAATTGCCCTCCGCTTTCCTCCGCAGCTCATGCACGGCCTCTATGTGCCGCCTCTTGTCCTTGGCGCGGATGATGGTCATCCTGAAGAGCTTGCAGTACAGCTCCATGGCGCTGGGGCTGTCGTCATTGCCCGGGATGGGGTACGTGATCAAACAGGGGTTGCAGTTCGTGTCCACCACCCCCACCGTGGGGATGTTCATCTTGGCCGCATCCCGGATGGCCACGTGCGGCTCGAAGACATTGTTGAGGCTGCTGAGGAAGATGATGAGGTCGGGCAGGCGCACGCCGGCGCCGAACTGGATGTGCGCGTTGGTGAGCAGCCCGCCCTGCCAGTACCGCGTGTGCGCGTACTCCCCGCAGGCCTGCGCTGTGCTCTCCACCAAGTGGCAGAACTGGCGCTTGCGGCTGACGAAGAGGATGATGCCCTTGCGGTAGGCGACGTGCGCCGTGAAGTTGAGGGCGAGCTGCAGGTGATCCATCGTCTGGTCCAGGTCGATGATGTCCTGGTCCAGGCGGCAGCCGAAGATGTAGGGCTCCATGAACCTGTGGGAGCAGAGGGAGGACCCAAGGGGATGCGGGGATGGGGAGATGCAGGCATTGAGCAGCCTGAATGTGGCGCGGCCTCACCACGGAACCCTTCCCACCCTCCAACCCCAGTGACACCAGAGGAGCTCTCTGCAGAGCCGGACACAGTGTGTCCCAACAGGGCTTGGGGGCTGCAGGGCTCACACTGAGTATGTACATGCCCATGCAGATCTGATGGTCTCCATGGGCAGCTCCAGACCCATCCGGTGCAGACACAGCCTGCGGAAGCCTCCTGCTGCCCACCGAGCAGCATCACTCACCGATGCCGACATCCCTTTTTGTGCCCCAGGTGCACCCGTGCATCAAAGAGATCTTTCAGGGAGAAGAGCTCCTTCACGTTGAAGAAGTCGGGGTGTGCGAGGGGCTCAGAGAGCAGCTTCTCATCCACGGCTGCGGGAGGAAAACCCAGTAACGCACCGCTCCCGCGTTGTGCTTGCGGCGGATGCGAAGGGCGCTGACGCACCCACAACCGCAGGGGCCTGGCGACACCAGCGAGGGTCCCGCAAGTGCGCGGCATCACTCACCGCGGGGCTGGGCCGGGGCTGGGGCCGGGGCCGGGGCCGGGGCCGCGATGCTGCTGTAGAGCCGCGGGGCTGCTGCGGGGAGAGAACGCGGGGTGAGACGGGCGGTGCGGGCCGGGGGCGGTGCGGGAGCGGGGCGGGACCCGCTCACCTGCGCGCAGGAGCCGCGGCGCCGCCATGCTCCGAGCCCGCAGCGCCGGGAGCCGGAGGAGGAAGATGATGAAGGTCAAGCGGCGCCTTCCGCTTCCAGGGCAGGGCCGGGGCGGGGCGATCCCCGGGGCGGGGCGCGGAGGGATCGCGGCCCCGCCCGCAGCGTCCCGTCTCCGGGCAACGCTCGGCTCCGCGTCCCGGTCCCGCCTCGTCCCCGCGCCATGTCCGTCCCGGCGGGCGCGCCCGGCGCCGGGCCCCGCACCAGCGACTGTTACCGCACCAGCGCCGCCCTCCCCGACCGCTTCCAGCAGCCGGACCGCTTCTGCGGCTACGGGTGAGCCCCCGCGCCCGGCCCCCGCGGCCCCGGCCCGCACAGCCCCGCTCCAACCCCGCTCTGTCCCCGCAGGAAGCCGGAGCCTCACCCGCGGTACCGCACCACGAACCAGACGTACGGCAGCAGAGCCCCCACGGTGCACGAGGTGCCGGTAGGTTGGGGACTGCCGGGGGCAGCCCCGGGCACGAAGGGACGCTGGGGGCGAGCAGCCCCGAGGAGGAGGACTTGGGGGGTCACCGGGGCTCGTCATTGTGCACTACCGATGGTGGCATTTCGAACCTCTCCCCTCTGTTCACTCTCCAGACCTCCTTCCACATCACCCCACACGGCTTTACGAGGATCCAAGGCATGGGGGGCCCGTACAGGAACAGCGGCCTCAACACGGCCCTGGAGAAGAGCCACGTCACAGGCCCAGGCAACTTCATCACCGCCTCTGACCGCCTCGACTTCCACCCCAGCTACAACCCCAAGGGCCCATCCCACTGTTAGAGCTGCGGCGGGAGCGCCAGGGTCACTGCTGGCTAAATGACCCCCCCAAACCCCTGAGCAAGCAGCACGGACCTGCCCCTCAATCTCTTGCTAAGCCTCTTTGAAAGCCCGACACTGCAGAGCAATTCACATGCTCACTACTCACAGCACATTAACCCACACGCTTCCCACCACTGACCACCTAAGCCAGGCCTGGTGAAGGTCTACGCTTTGGCGAAAACCAGTGTAAAAGTGCTATTAAAACCGAGTCCAGGAATTTGTTGGGAGAAACCCATGAGCGACTTTGGTACCAGAGGGAAATCACTACAGAATGACTGTTATTAGGAACAGCAATTTCAGATTTACGGTTATTAAATGCCAGCTAAATAGCGCATATGAACCATTTACTTAGTTTATAGGCAGCATAAATACTAGAACAATATACATTACAGACCTATATTCCCCTAACCTCCTCTCTGCTACTAACGATCCTTTAAGCTCTTGGCTCATGTACTACATATCATTAAAATTTAAGACCTTAAACCTGTTTCTGTACTATTTAATGAATAACCAAAGTGCAGGCTTTCCACAGGTATCCATTAAGCCTTTGGGTCTCTTATAGCTCCTTCACCCTCCTCACTTCTCAAAGCTACAGTGACTTCAGAAATGACTGAAATAACGACACCTAATCCAAGACAGAACGTCTTTCTCAAGGTTTATTGTAACAACTGCAGTCAGTGGAACTGCATCATCTGGACAGGAACTGCACTGGAACCTGGAGCGTGTGGCTTAAAAAGTAGTCTTGAAGAGAAACTGTGCAGCCTGTGTCCGATGAGGAACAGCCTGGCCTCACGGGGAACAGCAGACATTAAACATGAACACAACGCTATTCTGTTTGCTGAAGAACTGAAAAGGAAGCAAGGAGTGCAATAGTGTGTCCAAGCCCCACTGCAAATGATACGCCTCACGTGAGGAACATTCCCTGTTTGGGTTATTTTTATATGGCCTTGCAAACGGTGCAGATGCATTTAAACATCCTCGGAAGGCAGAGGAATCCTCTTTAGTTAACAATGTCACTAAGCACAAATCTGAGGTCCAAAACCGAACAGAGCACCAGGCCCTTACTTGTCCCTTTTCAACCACTCAAACCCCAGTGTGGGACCGTGTTCCCATCAGCAAGGTTTCCATGCCACCCCCCAAACGATTCCAGTTTCCCTGCAGTTCATATAATGACCTCAAACAGAAGAGCTGGCTAAAGAACCTCAGCTGAAAACACACCAACACATTGGAACCAGCACATGCACTGAGCAGAAAGGCTCCTTGAAATACTTAACTTCTTAAAACCTTTAACTTCTGGAAATGAATAAGCAGCCCTCAGCCACTCACTGCTATTCTATCAGAGCCGACAACACCTGGAGCTTCTTACACCTTCCCCTTCTTCTCCTGAAATGAAAAACACAAAGTGCTGAATGAACGCAGAGTTGTGACAGTCTTGCACGTGTTCTTAGCCACAGTTTGCTGCAGGTGGAATAATGCAGGGATCAGACTGCCTCTTGCGAACAAATTCAGTGGCTTTTGTCACCTATTTCCCTCCTACTTTTCACCTCACCCAGAACCCCGCACCTCCTCTCTCCCTCAACTCTTCCACTCTGTTCTATTCGGGAGCTGAAGCCAGCTCCTTTGAAGGGATCCGGTGCAGTTCACCTCACCTCACAGAAACCGTTCCAGAGATACGCTGGGTTAAGGTTACCCAATTCTCTTCCACTGAGGTTTGCTGGGAAGGCAGCAACACACGAGCCCCAGGTGCAGCCCGCCCCAAGAGATGTGCCTGTACACATCAGTTTGCTCAAGGCTTCACTTACTGCGTGTCAAACACTGATTTCCTTATGTTTACTTTCCTCCATTCCCCTGTTTTAGTGGCTTCAGACACAGCGACCTGGTTGTTCAATGTTATACACTTCTGTTGTAAGGAATACCTGCGCAAATCCACATTCTCATCCTCAAGATGGCACATTTCGCTGCAGGGAATCCACCTGAAACTCTTTCTGCTGTGTATTTTGTAGGCAAAATCTTCATGTTTACAGGTAAGATTAGGTGAGGCTTTACTATCGCACCAAGACAAACTGCAGTTCCCGGCAGGAGTTAATCACATCTTCGGACTGCAGGCAGGGAGGGGGAAAGGTAACACAAACCCTCTGCTCACTCGAGACGATGACACAAACCATAGGAGCACTCTGGTTTCACGGTCCATGGAAAGAACCCCATTTATTAAACATTATAAACGTATCAATGTACACCATTTCCTATATACAAATCAAGTTTCTCAGTTTAAAAAAGTGCTGCTTGAAAACAGGTTTTATTTAAAGCACAAGCTCATCGGAACTGCTTCTTAACTGAGTCTGGTCATGAGTAGTACTGAGAACAGAGACACATCAACGGGGCACCAGACACCACCTTGTGAGGCTTAATGCTGATTTACTGACAACTCGGAGGAGGAACATTCAGCTTATTTAATACCAACAGGACAGAGCTCCACCCCCGTTAACACAGTTTAATCCTTTGAAAGCAAGGTACTCTGAAAACTTCTATTTTAAAATACCAGCCTATTTACCTACCCCAAACAAAAGGCCCAAATCCTGCAATGGCATCACGGCAGGCACAGCACGCCTGTGCAGAGGGGCTGCAGGCATGGGAGCCACGTAAGAAACCACTTTTACAAGGTATCCTACCACAAAAATGAGATACTGATCCTTACAACAAACTGGCCACCAAGCCAAGGGCTACAAAAGGGAGGCCGGACAGTCCGAAATGTCAAGTGACCACTAGAAACAGGTTTAAAACGCAACTGCACAATAGGACAAACACACAGAGGATGTTGCTCACTTCTCTACATGCCACAGCTACTTGTTCTACCCTATGCTATGCTGTAGGTTGCCCATGTTGTGCAAACGTGACCACACCAGGGGGGATCCTGGGTGGCTCTGGATCCCTTCCTGGCTGCTTTCGCTCCATTTTCCAACATCAAGGCCAGCCTCCAGGAAGACACAGACACCAAGGGACAGCAAGCTTGGCTGAGAGGAGCCCGGATAAAGACAGCATCGGATCAGTTCACAAGGACAAGATGTGAGAACAAACTACTCAAAGGACTTCATGACACGCAAATGAGAACCAGCCAACGGCTCAAATTCCCACTCCTGGGATCTTCCAGTGAAAGCAGAGTGGGGGCACTTCTGTTTGGTGACATGAACGTGCTCCTTCAGTCCCGTATCGAGTTAGTACAAATAAACAGTAGTGGAAAATTGCTTTATTCCTGCTGCTGGAAACGCAGGCAGAGAAAGGGCTACGGAGGAACAGTGCTGGAAATATCCTTGGCACTTACATCAGGGATGTCCTGGAGCAAACCCAGCTTTGTTCTATTGCACAAAAACTGTAAGTGAAAATCAGAGGGCACGGAGATGTAACAGCTCAGAAACCCCTCTGAACAAGGAGAGGGCGGGCAGTTCACTCAGGAAACCAAAGTCCATCTCTGGGTAACTGCAGGGCAGCAAAGTGAGACTTGAGAACAACGAGGAATTGCTGCAGCCTCACGGGCCCGACACTGCATCGATCTAGTGAAATCCACAGAAATCCCGGCGTCAGCACAGACACGCTCCTCAGACCGCATGGAATCAGTGGGAGGCTGTGGGGATTCCGGGGGTTCCTGCCTTCACCAGGACGTGCAGACAGACCCAGCCACGTTATTTACCTGAACTTGCATTTGGATCTTCAAGGCTGGAGCCCCACACCTACACCTGCACTGGCTTTGCTGGAGTTGTGCTGAGGGAACTCACCCAACAGCCCCCAGGGCGGCAGAACCGGGACTCCGGCATAGGCCCGTGGCATGGGGTTGTCCTAAGGCAGCTCGAACGGGAATGGTGTCAGACAATGGGCTTCAGAGGCAGAGCACCGCGATCGACCGCTGTGTGCTCCTTCTCTGAGATTGCCAAATGTATTCCGTGCACAAACAGGTTTCCTATTTATACCTATGAATAGAGGCCTCATCATTTAGAGCTTGATGAGCCAGTATCTTATCTACAGCGACCATGGCATCCTGCAGCAACGCAAGCCCTACAAATCCTTATAAAAATATCTCCTTAGAGCACTTTAAATAATTTACAAAATCCTACAAAATCGACGGATGTCTGTCCATGAGATCCCTGCTCAACACAAGCACTTTCACATTAGCGTGTGCAGGATACGCAGGCGATACAGGTGTGTGTGACATACAGGTATCAGCCTCTCCCACTGTCTCCCATGTCCCAAGTTTTAGCAAGGTAATTACATTTGTTTTCTAGAAAGACTGTTACTGTAAAAAGAAGCGTACTTACAGATGTGAAACCTTTCCTTTCAAGAGGGAATCGGGGCAGATCCCTGCAGGGAGCTCAGGAACTTTTGCACAGGGTATGTCTACAGCTTCCTGCCCTTGGTCCACATCCCTATGCTCCAGGACAGGTATTTTTCCTTCCAAACTGGAGCTGCACACCTGCATTTCTTCCTGCCTGTCACTGTCCTGGCAGACAGCTTTTCCCTTCTCATTGCACATCTGTGTGCTGTTATCTGTACATGCTCCTCCATCGGTTTTACCCACTGCTACCGCTGTCACATTTAGCCCCTGTGGTGGGCAACCTAAGCTTGGAGCTGGGCTCTTGTCCTGCTGGTTGTTCTCTCCCTTACTGCACACATGTACACTCTGCTGAGATGCATCTCTACTGACTTTATCTGCTCGTACCACTGCCACGCTGTGCTCAGGGCGTGGAGGATCTACATTTGGATCAGCCCAGCTGTCTTTGTGGATATCTCCTGCCTCAATCCACATCTGCGCTCTCTCAGCTTTGGATGTTCCTCTGCAAACCTTATCTACCTTCACTGCTGCCACGCTCTGCTCCTGCAAAGGGAGACTGGAATGTGAATCTGACTGCTCTGCTGCAGCACCAGCCCGCGCGCAGGCCCCTGCTTCCTCCCTGACAGGCAGAGGAGCAGCCTCCAGTCTTCCACGGGTTTCTGCTACATGGGGACTTGTCCCTTCCCCAGTGAGCTTCTGAGAACTGGATTCTTTTATTGCTGCTGGACTCTCCCCACTAAATTCACCTCTGGGCGAGGGGGCTCCTCTGCCCTGGTTAAGCACACCTGTATCCTGGGAAGCTGCCTCTGTTCCTAACGCACTGCTCTGGGCGAGCAAGCTCTCTGCTTTCTGCCTTTTGCTCAGAAGCATGGATTTCTTCCTGTCCCGAGCAGACTTTAGACCTGCTATAAATTTACTTGAAATTTTGAGGTGAAAGGTGTTCTTTCTCTTGGATCTGGGCTTTGCATTAACTGCTTTTTGTACTTTACCACCTCCGTTTTTGCTGGGTTTAGGTGGAAGTGTGTTTTGCACGGGCTCTGGATTAGGGACATCCTTTTTACCTACTGCGCTTCCAGATACCTCACCAGCAGCAGCACCTTTAACCCCCATCAGTCCTTGCTTAGCTTTTAACTGACCAGTAGTATGAACAACCTCTGCTGAGGAAGCAGACTTCCCACTGCCATGTAACATTGCACTGTTCCCTTCTGTTCCAAGGGAGCTCTTCAACGCCTCAGTCTGCCGAGACACCTCAGCCTTGTCACTCTGACCCAGCACAAGGTCAAGCTCACTTTCAACCGGCTGTGGCCTTGCTTTTCCTTTAGTAGCAGTTTGTTTGGTCACTCTCAGCAGGTCCAGAGCCGCATCATCTTTCTGTAGCTCCGAGCTGCTTGCAGAGTCTTTAGCCTTTTCTGCCAAAAACCTCCTAATTTCTTGCTCAATGCTGTCATCGCTGTCCACTGAACTGCTGTCGTCAGCGCCCGACGGGGCTGCGAAAGTACACCTCCTATTTTTAGCTGCCTGCGGGTTATTCTGGTTTGCGACTGGTCTGGGTTTGGACCCTTTTCTAAGCTGCAGGTTCAAGCCCGAGTTCTTCACGGTCTCTGGTTTTTCACTGGGAAGTTTGACACTTGTGCTGTCAGCAGGGTTTCGGGCCGCGTGCTCTTTCGCGGCTTTCCTGGGTTTGGAGAGGCAGCTCTTCAGCAGCGCAGGAGTCCTGCCCTGCTGGAGGCTGCTCAGTCCATCGAGCAGCTGAGTTTCTGTCTCGCTGAACCTCACCCTCTTCTTGCTCTGAGATTTCTGGTCCTTGGACTTCTTCTTCAACTTTCTTTTAGACCGCAGCAGGTCCTTGATGGCACTGTCCAGGTCCTCATCACTATCCAGAGAACTGCTCTCATCGTCCGAACCATCCCTCTCTTGAGCTTGGAGGGAGTTTTTCACAGGCTTTCTTGTGCTACTCTGAACCTGCATAAAAGAGTTTACGGAGTCCAAGGCCACACATTTGCCATCTGATCCAGACAATTTGGAAGCCATCAGCTGCTGCTGCCTTGGCTCTTTGCTGCCAAGCCTTTGAGCATCACAGAGCTCTGTGGAGCTGCTCAGGGCATGTTCCTCTTGGAGCACAGGAAGTTTTGGATAGTTACCTGGCTGGAAAAGTCCCGTCTCCACCTGCTCAGGCGGTTTTGATGCACGTTGTTTTGCTATTCTGCCTTCCCTTTTGAGTCGCTTTTTACGATTCAGCGATAGCTTCAGTGATTTGGGAAGAGAAGGCTCCAGGGTAGTGGCAAGGCTGTTCTGATCCGAAGGCAAAGGCATCTGGAGTGAGCGTGACAGGCTGGGAGGCTTCGTTCCAAGGTTTTCTGACTGTGCTTTCACAGCCAAAAAAGCCCTGATCTCTTGCTCGATGCTATCATCACTGTCCACCAGGCTGCTGTCACTGTCACAGCGAGAGCATGAGAGGACATGGGGAGAGAAGAAGGAGTCTGCAGCGAGTGATTTGCTGTCACTTCCCATTTGGGATGGCATGATTGTTTTGGAAATATCAAGGATAGCTTCCGCACACATGAGCTCTGCAGATGTGTCTGCTCTGCAAGAGGCCTGCAGCGTGAGCTCACAAGCAGCAATCTTGTCTTCTGGGAGTGCAAAATGTCTGGCTTTTTTCAGTGGTTTAAACAGCTTGCTAAAGTCATTGCTGCTGCTTTCGAGTTCTGTTGGCCTGGAATCAGTCTCTTTTCTCTTGTTGCTTATAGGGCTTTTATGGATTTCTGGTGAGGCACTTGCTGAGCTAATTGTCAGGCTTGCAGAAATGCCTGCCAGACCCTTTGCATGAAGCTCCTCCCGCAGCAAAGGGACACAGTCTGTTGTGTGACTTGCCTCTCTCCTGATTTTCTCCAGCTGATAAAGCTGAATGGCTTCTTCGATGCCATCGTCGCTGCTCGAGTCAGATGTGTGCACGCTCTCGCTGACAAGTGCTCCCCTGGTCTCCCGGTACTTAGCTCCACTCTCTCCATCTTGCTCCTCTGCCCAGGGCTGGCTGGCAGTGGCCATTTCCAGATAGGCTGGGCTCACCGGGCTGAGGTCACTGGGCTCTGGTTGGGTTTTAGACTGCAAACCCTTGACCTGCGGGCTGGGTTTCTGCAGCTTGGCACGGTGTCTCAAGAGCAGCGCGCTACAACCTTGCTTCATAGCACCACAGTTTGGTTTGTTTGCTGTTTCTTTGCTACATTTTAGGACAGATCTCACGTGGGAGCCTTTCTTCTCCTCCCCAGTTACACATTTACTAATTCCTTGCTGCTTCTTCTCATTCAAGAACTGCACTATTTCAGCTTGTATGCTCTGTTCAAAAGAGTCGTCACTACTGATGCTCTGAGGGGAAGCAGGCTGCAGCCTTTTCCCAATGCCCAGGTGGTCAGACAGGTACTCTTCAGAGAGCATCTCAGCTTTGAATTTCACAGGGAGAAGGTTACTCGCCACTTTGTTCTGTGAGAATTCTCTCTTAAACCTTTTGTCACTGCTTACGTTTTCAGAACACTCTGCGTTCCTCTGCAAGGACTGGCCACTTTGGCTTTTTGCTTTCAAGTACTCCTGAATGGCTTCCTCTATACCTCGGTCCACTGAGTCATCGCTATCAGAATCGAGCAGGAGTCTCCCAAACCCCACACTGCCTTCCTCCTCGGTGTCATCCGAGTCAGCAGGGCACCCACCCTGGGTGTACTGAGGATGCTTCTGCAGCAACGCAGTGCTAGACGTGACTCTGTTACTACTGCCCTTTTCTCCCTGTTGTTTCTTCTGCATAATACAATCATACTCATTGTTCATACCCAGGGGAGACTCTTGACTTTGCAGGTTGTTTATGATCATCTGAACTTTTGCACTTACAGAGGTTCTACTGACGTCTTCTTCAGGTTCAGGGTAGCAAACAGGGTATCTACAATTCCTCGCTGGTCCAAAGGACTCCCATTTTGTCTGAAGAGCTACCAAAGGAGCAGCATTCATCAGGAACATTCTAGCAGACAACAGCAGGTCCACGACGGAACAGTTTTTCAGATTGATCTCTCTTCCATCCTACAACAAAAAAGAGGAAAATGGTTTTTATTACACATTTACCTTCTAAAGGTTCCATGTCATAATACTGCTAACATAAATGGCCAATTATTAACACTGGGGCTTACTGTGCCAGGTCATCATGGGAGCTACTCCTCAGCATCACTTCAATGGGTAAATCAGTCACTAGTGCCATTAAAGGTAAAGAGACAGAGCCCTCATCCTTTGTGGTTCTCAGTATTTTCTGGCTCAACCGGGTGATTATCTTCACTTCCAAAAGCCTCCCTGCACTTTCCATGGGAGGTTGTGCTCTCTTTTCTATATGTTGCTAAACAACCACGTGTTGTCAAGGCCCACACAGTACAACAGGCAGTACGAAGCGAGCCTGCCCGTGATCCGAGGCGGTGGGACACAAACCAGCTCTCACTCAACGAGCAGAGCAACACGTTAGCAGCACGTCTGGACCCGTGCACAAGCCCAGGAGAGCTTTTACTAGTTCTGGTGTGGCATCAAACACACAGCTCAGGGACTTGGGGCAGCTCAAAGATAAGGGCGCCTATTTCCTCCTGAAACCCACTCTGCAGCAATGACTCCAAGCCATCAACCACCCCGGCCTCACTGCAGGGTAAAAGCTCTTGGTAAACACAAATCTTCAGGAGGTTTTAAAAGCAGGATGCGGGTTATGAACAACTGTAAGCATCGTGACCAAGAGCATCCCTCCTCACTGGCGGGTACCTGCAGCAACACAACCCTGCTCTAACTTCCACCTTTCAGACAGCTGAAGGTAGCTCAGACCAACTTCTGCTCTAGGATACAGCACAGTGCTCCTGTGTATCCATCCCTAGTGAACCGGGAGGCACCTCCGGACGCAACGTGGGTCAGAGCTTCAGAAACACACAGTTTCTAAAGGCACCTCCAACACACTCACTAGGGCACACATAAACTAGGAACACTTTTCCTTGTAATAAGCACCTGAGGATCAAAAAGGCAGGAATCAGAATCCTGATGATCTCAGACACATGCCATTATCACATTGAGCCCTCAGCTCCATGAAAAACCTAAAGATCCCGGCTCCTAATAACCTATTTCCACAGTTTCCAGGGAAGGCGCAGGCACCTTCGCCCCCCTACACATGGATTGTGGCTGCCCGGGAAGGACTACATGGAGCTGGGATGAGATTCCCCACCCCAGCACCGCTTCAGGCCAGGGGTGAGGGGCACCACCCGAGAGCACCCATGGTGAGGGGGCACGGAGGGACAGCCATGAGGGGGCAACCACAGGGGCTGCGTGAGGGCCATGGGGCGACACCCACAGGGAGAGCACCCACAGGGGGTGTGCGGGGACACGCACCCGGGGGCGCACAGGGGGTGCCCGAGGGGCTCCCGGTCCCGGTGTACCCGGGGCCGCCGCCGCGGGGCGCCCCGCCCGCTGCCCGCGGCCAGCCGGGCCCTGCCCGCGCCGCCATGGCTGCCGCTTCCCGCCTTCCACCGCCCTCGGCCGGCCGCGCCGGGCCCGGACCTGGGGCTCGGCCTTACCGGAGCCCCACCGCGCGGCTGCGCTCCGCTCCGCCCGCCGCTCACCTGCCGCTGCCGCCGCGGGGGCAGGCCGGGAGGCGGATCGTGGTGATGGCGGCGGCGCCCGGGCCGGGCTTCCCGCTCCGCCGAGCTCCGGCTCCGGCGCGGCCGCTGCCCCCCGCTCTGGTGCAGGGGCGGGCGGCGCTTCCTTCCCTGCCCCCGGGGAGCGGGAGGCATGCGCCGCAGGGCTCCGCCGGGGAGGCGGGAGCGACCGCCCGGCCCTCGGCGGCCGCCGGCTCTGCCCGCGGGAGCGGCGGGGCGGGGAGGGGCCGGGCCGCGCGGTCCCGCCGCCGGGGCACAAAGGCAGGCGCGGCCGCAGCCCGGTAGCGGGTGCGGAGGGAGGGGAGGCCGGGGCTCGGTTAACGGTGGATAGCGGGAGGTCCGGCGGGGCAAGGCGCGGCCCGCCGGCCCTGCGGAGCTGCGGCCATTTGCAGCCCTGGGGCCGGGTTTGAGGCCCAAAGGCGGCTCCTGCGGGCGGGGAGCGGCTCTGTCCGGGCAGCGGCTGTGCAGGCTCGCAACCGGGCTGGGCGAACGCAACCTGGCGCTCGCAGCGTTTACTTTGGAGGCAGGAGCCGCGTACAACCCATGCGAGGAGCTCATTTCGTCGTGCTCCCTTTGGAGTGCAACGGGGGCTGCCAAAGAGGAAAGCATCAGCAGAGCACAGCACAGACTGCTCCAAACCCAGAGTTTGGGGATGCAGAACTAGAGCTGAGGCTGAGAGCTGAGGCCTCTGTTCTGGTGCTTTGGCTCCTGCAGTTAACGGTGTTTGAGCTCTCACGTGGAGAAGCAGCAAGGTTTTAGTGCCCTGTTTCTAACCTGTGTCGCTGGCGAGCAGGGTTTCCCCAGGGATGCACTGCCCGCCGTGTCCTGTGCTCCCAGAGCTGAGCCAAGGACCGGAATCCTTCCAGGACACCGTTTCAAGCTGCTTGTTCACTGAAAACACAGAGCGAGCCCAGCCGCCCCTTTGTCAATCTTCACAAACGTTGCCATTCCTAAGCCAGGGGGTATCTCCCAAGGAACGAGGGATGGGACAGAGGAAACGGCCTCAAGCTGCACCAGGGTAGGTTCAGATGGAGCTGAGGAGCAGTTCCTTCCCCACAGGGTGCTCCGGCATTGGAACTGCCCAGGGCAGGGCTGGAGCCACCGTCCCTGCAAGTGTTCACACACTGTGGAGACGAGGCCTCAGTGCCATGGGGCAGTGGTGGCCTTGGCAGCGCTGGGGTAAGGATTGGATGTGATGAACTTAAAGGGCTTTCCCAACCTGGTTGATTCTATAACACTAACGTCCAGCAAACGCGAACCTGGTGCTTTAACCCAAAGTGCTGCCTGTTTTCCCTTTCCCAGTGCGTTTTTCCCCCCATTGTGCTTAAACACCTGTGATGCTGCAGAGGAAACCCCATCTTTTGTCTGGGTGTTGCCAAGATCACAGGGGAAATGCTCGGGCTAGGAGACACCACGAGAGCAGCAGTTGGGAGCAGTAGGCTTGATGGGTTCCAGGCTGAATACAAGGTGATGGCTCGTGGCAGTGCAGACGTGGGACCGTGCTCACACCCCACCGGGCTCCTCTACCATAACGGGAGTTACTGCCAGTGCACCAGAACGTTGTGGATGTCGGAATCAGGCCCATTTGCATTAATAGCTGCTATCGCATCCAATTACTCATCCTTGTGTCACTTTTCATTCAAAGCTCCGCACACTTGGCCCATGCTGCTGGTTCCGCCGCAGCTTTGGCAGCGCATCACAGCACCGCAGCGCACCGAGTTTAACTCAGGACTTAGAGGGCAGTTTCCTGGTGTGGGGTTGAACAGTGGTGAGAACTGAGCCAGGCTCTGAGGTGAATCTGTTCTGTCCTTACACAAAGGGAAGGTGCTGCTGGAGCTGGCATCGCGGCTGGGCTGAACCTGCCCTGTCCCTGCTACTGATGCCGGACACCAAGTGCTGAGTTTATGTGCTCACACTGTGGCAACACATTGCGAGATACGGGACTGACATATGCTGAGTGCTGTGGAACAGATTTCCGCTTGCTTTTACCCCAGAGATGCTTGTTGCGGGGAGCACCTGTGTTTTCATACCTTTTGTGCCCTTTCCTGGTTTCCAACCTCATGTTCTAAAGTGGTTTTCCACCTCAGGAGTTCTTCACTTACCAAACCAGGTCTGGTCCTGGAAATGGGACAGGACCATGTCTCAAACCATCAGACACGGTTATAGGCTCATATTAGTTTATCTCCAGCTCTTACAATAGAGCAGATAAGACACTGGCCTGTGTGTTCTTGTGCCTGGGATAAGTGATAGGCTTCTATGTTCTGAAGTGGCTCACTTGACCAAGGCTGCTGGGAACAGCACAGCCAGCATCTGTGTGCAGAAGGGAACAATGAACTTGCTTTTCCTTAGCTGCAGAACTGCAGCCCTGAGGTGAGGCAACCTTGCTCCTTTCACCATATTCCTCCTAATGCCACACCAGAGGAAAGAAAGGGCTCTTGTGTTCACGTATCCTCTAGGGCCAAGTCAATTCACATGTGAAAGTGCTTGTGAAATCAAATTAAAGTCAAAGCTGTGGCCAGAAGCCTGGTGAATGTTTTTGTGCACATGGAATTGCATGGGAGGGGGGCTGGCTGCTGCTGGGTTGCTCTGTGCTTGCCCATGGAGGTGGCATGTTCTGGCTCTGCAGAGCGACTTGCCTCCCTGTGCACCCTTTAGCTTCAAAGAAGAGCAGAGCCTCTCCCCGAGGTCCCGTTAGGGGTGATTCGTCTTCCTGATCCATGATCTTTGTGGAAATGAGAGCAGTGGTCCCTGTGTCCCCGCTGGATGGATGACACAGTCAGGAGCGCTAATTGGACCCCTTGTTAGGATGACCGGAATGGCAAGGAGACATTCATGTGCTCAGGATGAAACATATTCCTCGATCTCGGGATCTGCTCATCCCATTTGCAGCTTATTGCAGGGGGTAGGAGCAGGCGCTCATTATAGGTGGCTCTGGGTACATCAGAGGCAGAAGCTGCTCTGGGTTATCAGAGGCTGGAAGCAGAGCTCAGGTGATGGCTCTTTTATTGGACAAGATTAAAACCAAAATAGTGAGAATCGAAAGGCTCACCTCTCAGATCTTGTTGTCAGGTAACCTGCGGCTTCGTGCCCAATTACAGTTCCTACATGGAGCGGTGTTAACGCACCAGGCATTCCTGCTGTGCTACCATTCCACTGTGAATGTGAGTCATACCTGGTGCTGGGTGAGTGCACAGATGGGGCTAGGACACAAGGGAAGTTTATAGCCCGCGGGTCCTGCAAACCCTTTCATTTGCTGGTGGCAGTTCTGCAGTCCCCAAGCGCATCTTTGGGTTTTGGGGCAAAACCGGTCCACAGAAGTGAAATCCTGCTGTGACCCTTGGGGTTTTGGAGGAAGAAGCAGTGGGGAAAGGAGGTGATGGAGTCCAGTCTGAACCTTGAGCTCAGTCAGTATTTGGGGTCCGTATAAAGAAGTGGTGTCAGTATTGGCTTTAGAAGAAATCAAGTGGATTTCTTACCTCTGGTTCAAAACAGGGCTCGAGGGGCCTTGAGAGCTTGTTTCCCTCTTGCTCGTGCTATGAGCTGCAGCAGGGCCCTGTGAGCTGCAGGTCACAGCGGTGGCCCCGCTCCGTGTCCTGCTGCCCCTTCGGCTCCTCCAGCCTGATCGCAGGCGGCGTGTTAGATGGAGTACAAGTGGATCATGTAGTAACATGGTAAATTGAAGAGTTTAGTTGTTATTTAATAAATGCCAAGGAGACTCATGAGGCCTCGAAGTTGTAATAGAAAAATCTAATTTAGAAAACTAGAAAGAGAGATGGCAGTGAAAGCTGCCAGCAAACAGGGCTGGGCACTGAATGATGCTGTTTACCCTCCGAATGGAGCAGAGATGGTGTGAGCTTCCCTACAGTGGATGGGTGCTCCCTGGGGAAGCAGCATCTGGGGCAGAGAGGTCCAGGGGCAGCTCTTAGTGGAGCTGGGTGCGGGGAAGCTCTGCTGTGTTTTGCCTTAGAAGACTCCTGTAAATCACCTTTGGAAGCCAGATTTTCTTAAGAAAAGAGACCCAGTGGCTCCATGCAGCACATCAAGTGGAAAGTATAGCACAGAGCATGGATACAGAGCACATCTAACCACTTTGACTCAAACCTCATGCACTTCTCATTCCTTACTGACCATGTGCCCATCTGGGGCACAACGGGTGACTTTTGGATGTCCCTTTTCAGTGTATGTGGCATGAGAATACAACTGGAGAAATACAATTTAGAGCCAGGAGGTTCGATTGCAGCCTGACCTTTCCTTGCTACGTATGGCAGAGACCCCCAAAATTTCCAAGGGAATGGTGGCACCTCTCCCATATTCTGTACCTAGAACCTTATTAAAAAGTACATGAATTGTATGAAAACTTCAGTCGTTTCATACAGCTCATTCCTGTCTGTGTTAAATTAGGATCTTTTCATGTTTTCATGTGCTGTATGGGGCCTTAACGGGTTTCCTTCCCTCAGCTCTCCCTTCCTGTCCATCTCCATGGGCTTTGCTCCGAGGCAATGCTGTATTCCCACCAGGACATTTCCAGCTGGATTCTGTTCTTGTCACAATTCTGCTTGTGCCCATTAGGTGTCAGACTGTTATCGGCGCAGTCTCCAGTGCCTGGGGCTTCGAAGAGAAGCGAGGAGTATGAGAAGCCAGGAGCTGGTGCGCCTTGTCTAGGATGCTCGCCTATGGGCGGGCTGTGACTACCCAGAAAGGGCAGACTGGGTGATGTGGTGTTCACTGGGCCACCAAATGGGGACTTTCTGGTGGCCTTGGGCAGGCGTTTCCAGCTGTGGTTCCTGAAGAGACATTGCCAGCTTGTCCTGAGGCTGCAGCACTCACAGGCTCCCTTCATTGCTGCTCCTCCAACTCCTCTGCTGAGCAGTCCCAGCACAGCCGTGGACTTGTCCATCTGCACCCATCACATCCTGCATTTGCAGAGAACCTTTCCTTGCTTTGTGCTGCCTGCACACGCTCCATGTTCACTCTTAGCTTTACGTGGGGCTTTTAAGGCCATGGCATATGTCCAGTGATGGTAATTTTGGACTAAGCGCAGTGTCAGATTCACCCTTCTGTGCTGCAGAGCTGTCATGGATGGAGGAGTATTGACTGGGCTCCGCAAATGCCTACAGTGCAACAGATCCATAAAACAGCTTTGGAAACAGAGGAGGAGATCAAATCCCATCCTTCTGTTAAGCGATCAGGAAAACATGGCATTTAGAGAGGCACTTTCTCCTGGATGCAGCTTGCGCTGTTGGCATTAATGGAAAACCCTTCTGAAGTGTTCCCTCATACTGATTGTGAGGATTTGACCCTCGGCCAGGCATCCCTGCCTGCACCCAGCTTGGCCAAGGCTCAGGAACCCCATGGGCATGGAAGGGAAGGAGCGGAGGCAGCACGGGGCTGTGCACACAGCGTGGGATGGGAAAGCCGGAGCAGCTTGCAGACTACATGCTGCAGACCAGGAGGAAGGAACGGGCTGCGAGGAGCTCGTGGGAGGAGGAGGAGAAAACTGGGATGTCAGCAAACGAGGCAGATTGGGAGCTGAGATGTGTTAGTGGTTGTATTTGGGTATGACCAACATTGCCTTGTGACTTGCACCATCTGCAGGGCCCGAGGGGTACAGAAAACCCCGACAGATCAGTGGGAATGGAGCTCCTACATCCCCCGGTGATGCAGGTGAAGCTCTCACTGTGTGCAGGGGTAATGTCCCCGGTCCTGGAAGGGTGCACGTGTGTCTTGTGGGGTGTTTCAAGCACAGCCAGCCCCATGGCATGCAGCCCCTTTCCCTCTGGATGCCTGTGGGTATGGTCCCGATGGCTTGGTCCCTGAATCCCTCCAGCACAAGGGAAGAGCTGTTGTCAGCAGGAACCTGCCACTCACTTGGAGCACTGGGCAGCGGCTTGGCCTCAGTCCCCTGCGGGAAAGGAGCTCGAGCACAGCGGGAAGCGGAGATGGGAGGAAGGGGGGGCTCTTCATCACCTTCCTCCCCCGCTCACATCTCCACTGTGCTCATTCATATGAGTGTCACTGGCACATCTGTTCAGAGGCACAAGTAATCCGGGTCCAGCTGAGCGGTGAAATTGCTTTCAGAGCTGTTGATTCCCAGGTCGGAGATGGTGGTCAGCCTGGCTGCAGCCCGGGCAGTTCGCATTTCTTCCCTCCCCTCTCCCTTGCCCTGTTCCTTGCAGCCAGCAGTGATCAATCACATGTAAAAGAGGCAGGGCCATCTTTGAATCCTATTCCCCTAGTTCCCATTCTGTGGGAAAGATGGGCCATTTGGGATCATTGCTGAGACCCCGAAATCGCTCACATGTGTCTCCGTGAAGGATTTGCATCTCGCTCATGACCAGACTCCTCATCCTTTCCCTACAGCCCCTCTGCCTGACAGGATTTGGGCTCTGCTCGTTTCTCCTCTAGATGGTGCAGCTGCCATTGGACACCAACGAGGCACCAAGATGCCACCAGACCCCGGGCCCTGCGGTGGAACGTGGGGTGCAGCCACCCCTGGGCTGCCCCAGCTCCCCACAACCCCTTCCAGGACTGTCTTGCTGGCAGGATGGGTGCTGTGAGGCGCAGTCCTGGACACATCACCCACCCGAGGGGCTGTGCCAGGTACCTGTGGAGCATCATCTCTCTGCCAGGCACGGGGCTGTGTGGAACCGAGGGGATGAGACATCCATCTCCTGCTATTCCTGGCATTCCTTCCTTGGCAGAGCACAGCGGAAGGTGGAGGAGAGGGAACAGATCATGGGGGTGATCCCGTGCCTTGTGGCAATGGGGGTGTTTCCGTTCATGCTGGGTACGGAGCGAGCCGGCCGAGGAGCTAATTCCATCGTAGCCTTTTGTTGGAAACCCTGCTCTGGTGCCATCCCCTGACTCACCTCCGGGCCAGGAGGGATGCGGCTGCCAGACCTGCAGGGCTGAGCAGGAGAACGGCTCCTGTGAGGGCAGCTTGGGCCTGGTACAGACTGAGCAGCACCGTCCCAGCAGCAGGTTCAGCCTCTGCACCCATCTGATGGCAGCAAGAGGGACACACACACACTCCTCCAGGGCCACCACTGCATCTCCTGGTGCTGCAGGGCATTTATGGCTTAGGGGATGGCATCAGGGCAGCAGGAGCTCAGCTGGGTTGGCTGGTCCTGGTGAGCAGGTTGGGTTTGGGACCCTGCAAGGGGAGCCCTGGGCAGTTCTCGCTGTGATCCTCCCCATTTGTTTAGGCTAAACACAAATAAACACGTGTAATGATTCGAATGCAACAAGAGGAGAGATTCCAGCATAAAGGAAGATTCCTGCTATTGAGCTCTGCCGACAAGCTTTAGAGCCTGTATTTTAAATAAATGTTATGGGTGCACTTAAAACCACACCATATGTTCTCCTGTGGGTCTCTCTGTAGCTGCTGCAGCATGCCTCCTGCCTGGTTCCCCTCATCCCAGTGCTTTGCCATGCTGCCCATGGAGCAGGAGCAGAGCCCTGCGTCCCTGACCCTCACACGCGTGTGGGACCCCCAGTGCCCGCAGCATGGGCACTGGTGTGCTGTGCTGTGAACACGGGCTGCAAGTTAACCTCTCATTAAAGGCCAGGGGTGTTCTTGACGAAGAGCTGATGAACTTGCCATGGACTTTCCCTGAATCCCTGCCACGATTCCCGCGGCTCTGCCAGCTGCAGCATCCCCTTGGCCTCACATTTGCTGCCTGCAGCGCGGTCAGGGATCGTGCTTCCAGCGGGAGGGATGAGCAGAGGGAATGCAAAGCCTGGAGCTGCAGCAGGATTTCGGATCCCTTAGTTCCCCCCGGCCGCTGTAGATGGCACTCGGGCCCTGCTGCCCGCCCCTCTGCGGGCGAGCTGTGATGTGCGCGGTTGGAGGAGCGGATGAGCGCTGGCTTTGCAGCTCGTTCTCCCTTCTTACAGACACCGCTTGGTCTGAGAGGGAACTTCTCATTAAGAGCACTTCTGGCATCTTGCTGAGAAGGGGCAGAAATGAACCCCTCGTGGTGCTGAGGCCGGGGCGCGGCTCAGCCCTCGCTGGGAGCTGGGCGGGGGCTTGGTTTTCACTTTGGCACCGAAGACCCTTCTGGTAATTATTGAGCTCCGAGCACAACCGCTGCGGGTGGGAGGCTTGGTTACACCGGAGCCGGATGCAAAGCCTGGGGCTTTGGGGCGGAGGAGAGGCAGCTCCGTGCTCCGGCCCCGCTCGCGTTTCCGTGCTCATCCAATCGCGTTTGGTTAAAGGGTATTTTCAGGGCAAATTCAAATCTGACGGCTGTCATCATGGCTGTGTCAGTGCCTGGGCATGCCAGGCCTTGGCTGCGCTCGGGGTTGGCCATCACAAGGCATGAAGCCGGTCTGGCTCTGCCAGAGACCAGTGGGTGCATGCTGGGGACCTGGGACTTCCCCCATGGAGACCCCATTTGCCTTGAGTGAAGCTTCCTTTGCAATCTATCCGGGTTGTTAGGACGGAACAAAGGCTCATTCTAGTGTTAATGGTGCAGATCAGCCTTGGGGGAGGCTCTGGAGGGAGGTTATTATGGCTTCTTTGCAGGGTGGGAAAGAGCCCCTTTGGAAAACCCTTCTTACACAGCCACACACCTGCCTTCCCATTGGGTTTCTTTCAAGTGGAAAAAGTGCTGCGCAAGGCTGTTGCCATAGGCTCCCAGGACGTTTTCATTGACCCACATCATGCTTTCAGCGGAAGCACATATCAAACGCACCGGGTGATGTTATGGATGGGTTTTAATCACGAAAAATGTTGGAAGCAGCCTCAAGAGAACGGGAGCTTCACCAGGAAAACCCATGTCACTTCTTTCCTCTCAGAAACACTTCTTCTCATCGTGGAAGCTGCTGCAGCCCTCAGCTCCTCCGGGGCAGGGGCCACGATGGCCTTTCCCAGCTCGCAGCCGCGGCAACAGCAAAATTGCATTGAAGTGCCCTGGGATTTTCCTCTCCTTTTTCCTCAGCCTCTTCCCACCCCTGTGCAAGCACAGGTACAAATCACCCTGCTGGGGATGCTCTGTGCAGCCCAAGCGAAAGGAGCCTGCCCTGGGACACCCAGTGCTCCTGCCAGGGCTTTAGGTGCTTGTTCCTCTTGCTGCTCCCTGCCCGAGCTGGGACAAACCCTCAGCCAGGGACGGTCCAAACCCGTCCTCAGTGGTGGCAGGGGCTGGCAGAGGTTGCAGCAGCAGCCTGATGTGGTGATGGGCTCCGGGCTCGGCTCGCCTCCAGTCTGGTGCTGCCAGGTTTAGGGCTCCCGTGGTTCAGAGGCTGCTCAGCAGGGTTGATCACATCTTTCTGCCCTGGTGAATGACATGCTCCTGCCCAAGAAAATCACATTACAGTGATTTTATCCGCAACAGCTTGAAGTGCTGCTTCTTACTTGTGTTAGGGAAGGAGTCTGGCAGACAGAGACAATCCTGCTGGTATTTCACCCTGGAAAGCATGCTATTAGAGCTGAGTGAGAAGGACACATGTGAGAAGGTGCTTTAAGCCGCAGACTCCATCACCCCCTCACCCACAGGGCCACCACTGCAGCCATAAGGGGCGTCTTCAAGGGGGACCCAAAGGAACCGCTTGTCCCCATGGGAGGGATGCAGGGGCTGTAGCGCAGCTCAGTTACACCCCGAGACAGGCTGAGTGGGCTGGGGAAGGGATCCAGGGCTCCTGCAGCGAGGGAGGACGCGGCTCCGCAGATGGTTCACCCATCTCCCTGCGCTCCGTGGGGTGGTGGGAGAAGTTATTATGAAAGACTGCCGTGACATTCACAGCACAGATCTGCCAAATGGTGTCTGGAGATGGAGGGAGCACATTGCGATGCTGCATAAATTGGTGCAGAGACAGAACGCAGGCTGTGTTTCATAGCAGGGTGGGAAGGAGCCTTCGGCTGACGGTGGACATGGTGCATCCAGGCAGTGCCCTGCTCAAGGCTGGCACCGAGCTCTCAGGAACAACGTTTGTGTTCCTCTTGATGCCATTTGCATTCAGGCTGTTCACAGTTGCTAAAAGCTGGTCCTTCCGTGGCAGTGCCCGACCTGCTCAGATGAATGGAGTGTCCCCATCAGTGTCCCCTCAGTGTTCCCTCCAGCGTCACCCCGGCTTTCAGCTGCACAGGCCCTCACAGGTGCCCTCTCTCAGCCACTGCTGAAGGTCCCATGGAGCCACCCTCCATCCCATGGGCCCATCCAGGGGGAGCAAGGGCTGCCCACCTGGGCCATCATCCCTCACCCCCTGCACTGCAAGCCCATGTGAGAAGAGAGCTGTGCTGTTTTTTCCTCCATTGTGTGAAGACAATTTCTTCCATAGTTCTCATTTCTGCTTTTTTGGCCAGAAATCAGAATGCGGAACATTGCAGCCCCAGTGACAAGATGGTCCTGCTCAGATTTAGGTGGGATTCACACCCCTGCTTTTTCCATTGCTTTGCCTTGACGGTCAGTTCCCTTTCCCAGCTTGCCCACCCTGGGCAGTGGAGCAGAAGCACCACATCCATCCCCCTCTTTCAGTTTTGCTCCTTGTTTATTATTCCATCAGTTTCCTCTGAGGGGTTTTGTTTTTCCATGGCAACTGCATCCCACCACAGCCCCACGCTGAGCAGGACCATGCTGTGCCCAGCTCAGCTCCAAGCAGGACCCACTCCCTGCTGTGGCCCCTGTCCTGCCTATGCAAGTGGTTGAGCATCACAAAGATGTGCCCGTGGGGGACCTCCTGCAGGAGGGTCCATCCCTGGGATATGAAGGTGGTTCCCAGCTGGATGTGTGCCTTCACTGTGGTGTCTCGGCAGCTGGGAAGCATCATCCCGGGAGTGGAAGCTCCCCCGTTCCCATAAAAAACAGATGAAAACATACACCTCCAAGGCCACCATTCCTACCTGCAAATTAGCTCTGCCATGGAGCTGCGATGGCACAAACCTCCCTGCAGCAGCAGTGTGATGAGAGCCCTGCGCAGCTCCCACCCTGTGCTGCCGTGTCCCTGTCCTTGTCCCTGTCCCAGCTCCCCCGTGCCCCGCATTCCCTGCTCCTCCTCGGCCGGGGCAGGATGGGTGCTGCTGACCCCTCTGAGCATTGCCAGGGCTTTCAAAGGGGGCTGAACCTGCTTCATAGTGCTGCGTGGGGTGATTCTGATTCCCATGGCGGTTTTCCAAGGGTGATTGGGAAGGAATCCCTCCTGCAGGATGCAATTCCTTGGATCTACAGCTACGAAAGTAAGATGTAAAAGGGCCTGATCCTGCCCTGACAGCGAGAGAGGAGGGAGACAGAAAACAGCTTTGCACATGGGGCTGGGGCTGATTTTTAACCCATTTTGTCCATCCTGGCAGGAAGATCCCAATTTCTGATCATTTGTTGTCTCCCAGCAAACACCTACTGACACCTCCCAAGCTGTGGCACCCACTGTCCCTTCCCAGAATGGCTCTGCATGGAACCACATAGGACGAGATAGGGACGGGGGTCTCAGCAGAGCACATGGCAGTAGGGGGCTGCGGGAGATCCGGGGACCCTGGGATGCCATGGAGCGGGATGTGAGCCTGGATCCCTTGTGCTTTTCTCCTCCCTCAGATAGCTGGTGGCAGCGGGGGACCCTGAGCCAGCTCGGTGGGATGCTGCAGCAGAGATGAGCCCTCCCGGGGCACGGAGGAGAAGGGGGATTTTGGAGCAAAGTCCAACATTTGCTCATTGCAGGCTTTTTGGAAATGATATTTAGCTCCATTCTGGTTTTCCACCAGGAGCCTCTCCCCCTCCATGCCCTCTTGTGCCAGGAAGACGTGGCGCCACGGGAAGCTGTGGGATCATTTCCATAAGAGAAAAACATGAAATAGCTCCTATGCATCAGCAGGCTCTGTGCTAACAGCCCCTGCTCTTTAAAGAGGGAGCATGGCCACAGCTGTTCCTGCTTCCATCTTGCTGGATAAAGGATCTCTTTGCACTCCTACAATAACCTCTTTCATCTGGCGCCCTCAAAGTGCTTTTGGACATAAATTAATTAAGCCTCACAACACCCTGTTGAGTTCAAGCTCACTCGAGGGTTTTCATCATGCGTTCAAATAATCCACTCCATCTCTGTGCTGCCAGTTCTCGGCAGCCCCAGGGTCAGGTCTAGCCAGAGGGGGAATGAGGCCCTGCAATCAGTGCTGTCAAATGTCCCCTGCTCCTACCGGGGCTCGGCTGCCCTCGGGGTCAATGCTCAGCCCTTAGAGCCCCATCAAAAGGCATCTCAAAGCCACAAGGGCTGAACCCACAGCAGCTCCCTGAGGCTGTGCAGCGTGACGGGAACTTCTCAGCCAGCACCCGAACAGCCCCACATCGCAGAGCCACAGCTTGGTTTGGGCTCCTCCAGTTCCAGCCCCTGCCACGGGCAGGGACACCTTCCACTAGAGCACGGTGCTCCAAGCCCCATCCAACCACGTGTGTCCTTTCCATGTTCAGCATTTTGGACTTTAGAGCCACACGGTGCCCCATTGGCATCCCCAAGGCTGGCTCCAGAGGTCTCTTACCCCATGGGGTCGCACTCTGCCCATGGAGTTGAGCCGGGCCCTGCTCTGCCGCAGCTGAGTGTGGTTTGGTAGCAAACGCTTCAAGGAAGAGCTCACAGCCCCCTGCTCCTGCTGCCTGTGCCTGCCCCTCGCCTGGTGGTGCCATCGCATTGCACAAGGCAAAGTGCGGACGGGGCAGTGACCCCTCGGTGCTGGCTGCCTGCTGAGCTTCAGGTTATTTCTTATCAGCTCCGATGAGGCTTGTGCAGGGTTCTGTGGATGGATCTGCCTGTGCCTCATGCCCGCAGAGAGAAGGGTCCTGGGAGAGGGAAGTGGGGAGCGGGAGCTGCCTGCGCAGAGTCTGCTGCGCTGGGCTCTGGGTGGCTCATCATTGGCTTCAGAATCCTAATTACATCTCTTTAATGAGCACCCACACTGTTATCCGGGTTCCTGTGGGGCTAAGCGCAGATCCAGGCTCTTCTAATTACTTCTGACTCTTCGTTTTCATGTCTGTGCTAACCCTTTGTCGTTCCCTTTCCTCACTCGATGCAAAGGACTCATTACCACAAATGCATCCGCCTCCCCTCCACTTCTTGCACCAGCTCTTTTCTTCCTCTTTTCCGCTCCTCAGATCTTACAGAAGGAGACAGAGCAGTAGAAGCTGCCCATCTGGAGGGCATAAAGACAGGGAGATAGGTTGGAGGGGTTTAGTTTTCTGGAGGAAGCACAGGGAGGTGGTCAGGATGAAGAATCCATCTTCCACTGCTGCACAGACTGGAGCTGAGCATGAGCCGAGCCCTAAGCTGGGAACTGCCATGGTTTGGGGTTCCGGTGGTCCCCAAGCACTGGCTTTGCTGCTCAGCACCCCCTGATGCTCGATTATCTGGGTACCCGCCACCGGCGAACAGCAAGGGCTCCCCCAGATGTGCCATGGTGCTGCTTTCCTCATCCCTCCCCCTGTCTTGCGGGGCCAGGCATCCTTTGGGCAGCTCTGGCAGGGGCCAGGGCTTGGCTCAGGAGCTCAAGGAGTCTCAGAGGGGCTGAGACCCCTCAGAGAGGTTTTAGCTCCGATTTTGGCTTTCTGTGGCCAGTTCTGCCGGTGCGGGGCGGGGTTGGGGGGGCACTGCCGGGGGCATGGATGCCGGAGGTGATTCAGGAGGATGGAGAAGAGGAGGGCGCTTGCTGGGAGAGAAAGCCCAGGCTCTTAGCGCTGCCCCGGCCGCCTGTGAAAGCAGACTGGAAGGCGTTTGATCTCCAACCAAGTCCTGGATGTCTCTGTGATCGTGGTGAGACCTCTCTTGCCTGGGGCGCTGTGAAGCTGAAACTCTGCTCCAGGAGGAACCCTTCACCGCTGGCTCTAAAGTCCCCTCTGGCAGAGCTGCCCTTCACAACGGGGTCCTGGGGAGCACCTGGAGGGGGAAAAGAAGCCATTGGGGATGTTCCTGCTGCTGGCACTGGGGCGGGAGGATGGAGGTGATGGGCTGCCACTGCCTGCAGTGCTGCGAGGGGCAGGAGGGTCCAGCGGGGCTCTGCGGTCAGGGGAACTGAGGCACAGAGGTGCTCTGAGCCTTGCAAGCACTTCCGTGCCTAAGCACATGCTTAAGGTAAGCGGGTGCTCAGGGGATTCACAACCATTATGGCCTTTCCCGGCCCTCTGATGCTTGCCACAGTTTTTTCCCTTCTCTGAAGCAAAAATGGGCCTTGGGCCTTGCAGTGACAAACAGTTGAAGGCGGTAACCAAAGGCAGAGCCCAGCTCTGGGAGAAAGAAGGGAAAATAAAGGGAAAGTGCTGGTTGCAATTTTACCATGTAGTTGGGTTCGGTTCCTCTCGTAGGGGAGCGTAGCTGGGAACCAAACCAGGGGGAGGTGTCAGGGTGCTCCTCGGGGTAACCACACACTTCTGCCACACGTTCAAAGGCAGAGATTAGCAAAAGGCCCTTTTGGATAAGGAAAAATACCGACTGTCAGTGTGGAAAGTGGTGGAAATGCACTGTGCTGATGTCCTACACCGGGATAGCTCTGGCTGGCAATACCCGATTACCTGTCTAATGAGGGAGCTCTGGTCGACGGCTTTGGCCGCACTGGGAGATGGAAACTGGAAACCACCAACCCCAGGGCAGGGCAGCGGGCACCATGTGCCCTGGAGCCACCCGGGCACTGGGTCAGAGCTGGGGGCTGATGACAACCTCTCCAAGGGGCCCTGGGGTGACAGCTTGGCTTTTGTGGGTCCTGGGGGCCAGCAGGACCCTCATCAGAGCATCTCTGATGGCCGCAGTTTGGCGCTGGAGTATTGTCACTTGTGTAGATGATATAAATCATGCCCCAGACGAGGGAGCGTGCACATCAATATGCAGATTCGGGCTCCAGGCCTCATGACTTATTCACCAGCAGCATCGGATTGTTTCTAACTTGGGAGCAGTTCCTGGAAGCTGTTCCTTCCTCAAATTAAAACAAGATAGATGGGTGCTGCTGGAGCGAGTGCTGTGAGGGCAACGGGAGTGCTGGGAAGGGCTCAGCACCAGAGCCCCTCCTGTCCGAGGGCTGCGCAGATACCAGGGATGAGAAGGGAAGAGAAGAGAGAAAGGAAAAGGGAAGGGAAAAAGGAAGAAAATGCAAGGGAAGAGGGAAGGGAAAAAGGAAGGGAAAGGGGGAACCGGTTGGCTGTGCAGCAGAGATGTGCAGGATCCTTCCCTGGCTCCATTCCCCACTTTCACACAGCAGCAGCTCTCCTGCTGTGTAGTCAAACCCTGTCCTAAACCTCCAGCTTGTAAATAAATGGGTGGAAAGCTTCACTTTTGCAGCAGCCTTGGCTCTCCTCCACCTGGAGTGCCCTTGGTGGTGGGACCAGGGTGACCCGTGGGCTCTTTCCACGTCATCCTGCCTGCCCAATGCTCGTGCTGCTGCCAGGTCCCAGCGATGCTCATTGCGCCTCCCGCCTCGCCAGCTCCCGTCTGCTGCTCAGCACTGAATTGAGCTCCCACTTTTTTATATCCTGAGGTCAGGACAGGAGGATGCAACGGGAGCAGCGTCCAGCTGGCAAACGAGGTGGTTTCACCTGAGATGGATGGTGACATCCTCTCCTCCCGGTGCGCGGGGCCATTGCCTGGTAAATGAGCAGCCCCGAGAAGGCTTAATGGCAGCAGTGGTTGTACATCCCAGAATATCCCTCTTAATAGACTCCATCAAGTAAGTATTGTCCTAAATGGTTCAGAGCAAGGAGCAGTGGAGGTAGTAACAATGCGGACATGCCATTTGCAGGGAAATTATGCCTTGCTGAGATTTATGGGAGAGCTCCAATTGCTGTTAATAAAATCTGCTTTTGCTGGCGCAAGGGAAATTGGTTTTCACGGAGGCTGAAGGGATCCAAGGAGAATATTCCGGGTATCAACTCCAGGGCAGCAGGAAAATGAGCTCTCTGCTTTCCTCACCTAACGTGGGCACGAGGCCGGATCCTTCCCCTCTTTTGCCCTCCCTGGGCAATATGTAGGAGCTTCTCCTGGCCTGCTGCTTGCTCCCAGCCATCCCTTAACTCCTTCATGCTCCATTTTTCCAGCCCTTAAAGCTTGAATTGTATGTTTTCAATGTGTTTTCTTTCCATTCCTAAAAGCTCCCTGAGAAGATCCCTGATCCGCAGCCCCTCCAATCCCGCCTGCTTTCCCCCACATTTCCTTCCCCATGGCCGGAGGGGCAGATCCTCATAGCACTGTGTGCTGGGAGAGCCCAGCCCCTTGTTTTACAGCAGAGGTGGAGGAGCCATCGTGTAATTCCTCCTCTGTGACTGTTGTTTTCCTCCCCTAACCCTGAGCCTTGTGTATTCGGGGGAGCGGGTGCTGTAGAAAATGCCGCAATTTGATTTGGGAATTGCTCTGCTCAGAGAAACCGCGGAGGAGGAGAGTGGAGATCTCTGACATCAATAAATCACGGCAAGATGGGAATTTCACAGCTCTGCATAGCACTCTATGGCATGGGATGGATGCGGGCATCCCTCACCCCTGGGCTGTCCGCAGCGGGACCCTTGCACAGAGCGGCAATAAATGGGGGATTAATATTGATCCGGTTTGTTTGCTTAAGAGGGAAATGTTTGCTGATGTGTTCCTGGCAGGTACAGGACAGTAATGGTGGGGTACCTGAGCACTGGAGTGCCTGTAATCCACTCCACACCTCGTCAAGCCCCTGCTCTCATATCAGCTAATCCAATATTTGGAGGCCAGCCCGCATGGAGAGCATCGGAAGTGGAGACTGAGGCTGAGTTTCAGGACTGGCTGCAGGGAAGCCCCATGGGCTCCACCACCAGCTCCAGCCCTCCAACAGGGCCTTCTGCTGCCCTAAACCCCTGTGGTGCTCTGAGAAACCCTTTGTGGGCTTTTCTGCTCCTCTGCAAAGTGGGATCCTTCCCTGGGGAGGGACAAGGGTGGACTCAGTCCCTGGAGCAGGCACCAAGTAAGGGCTGGGGACCAGCAGGATCTGTTGCCATGTCCCCTCATGGGGGTTTTGGAGGCACTGAGCAGCAGACAGCAGTGATGGAGGTGGCTGGAGAACTTAAAGCAGAGGAAAAGGCACTTTTAAAGCCCTTGCCCTCCTCGTAGAGATTAAAACTGAGACTGAGCCGTGCCGGTGAGCTGAGCCGCCCTCCCTGCGCCTCCGGAATAGCAATGACTGGAGAGGTGATCAGCTGAGCTCCTCCGGGCCTGGTAATGAATGGAACCCCTCCAATCGCCATTGTTAACTGAGCCCTTCCAACCCTGCTCACAGGTGGCTGCTCTGCTGCTCCTTGTGCTGGGGGGCACAGAGGGTCCCAGGGAGCCACTGGCTGGTTCCCCTGGCTCTGCCCCCCCCAGACCCCCTGCACCAGCCGGGGCTGAGCTCCTCCCTGATGGTCCTCAGTACCATGAGGAGCTGCAGCTTTCCTCCCCGCGCTGGCTGCTCTCGGCCGGAGGAGACGTAACCAAGTGCTCGGAGGATGCGGGGATGTTGCTCCGTGATTATTCCTGTCTAACAAGAACTGGCAGATCTTTACTTTTACTTTTCCAGAGGCCCGACCCCCCGTGCCCTGCGAGAGCTTTCAGCAGGTTCCTTAAGCTTTATTGCTTTGATCCCATAATGTGCCGTTACGCAATGAGACAAGCTCTTTCCCGTCACTTCCCGAGCTTCAGCCAGGTCTTTTGCTGTAATAGGCACAGCACTGGCTTGAAATATTAACGAGTTTTACCTTAATTACCTTCCAGGCTTCTCAGGGCTTTCTTCATTTCCTTTCTCACTTGCTTTTAATATCAGCCGTGAGCAGAGCCAGCTGCTGGGTGATGTCCTCCTTTATCCCCCTCCTTTCCTCACCCTGTGCAGTTGATGTGCCCTGGGTACCACAGTGGTGAGGTGATGAGGTACTTTTTATCTCACAATAAAGCATCTCCCCTTTGACATTTGGTGGATAAAAAGAAGGGAGCACTTTACTTTTCCCCTACAAATCGTATAAATCACCCTCTTACCAAACATGGAGCATGGGATGCCCTGATCCTGCTATCCATCACAGCCCATCCATCCCTGCTGGCACAGGAGATCTTTTCCCTTTCCCCGCAGCCCCATGCCCATCCCCATGGTGATGACAATGCAAGCCTTGGCTCAATGTCCCCGGGTCTCTGGACCTGTCTGTGCTGAAGGAGCCCTGAGCCAACAGTAGCCGGATGATTTCCTCCTCCGCACTTTAAAGCTCCATCCAGGACATCCCAACCTGTGGCGGCTGCCAGGAGATGTCACCAGCCCGGCTCCCTGGTGCTGCCCGGGCAGCCAGCCCAGGGCTGTGCCGCATCCCTGCCTGCCAAGGCTGAGCTGGCCTCGCACCCCAGCGTGGTCCCTGCTGCTGAGTGAGCTGAGGCTCCACTCCCAGCCCCAGTGCAGGCTCCAGGTGCCCTGCAGAGGAGGAAGGGTTTTCATATCCCGAGTCCTGAGCCCAAACCCTCCTCTCCATCAGTCAACACTCAGTATTGTTCCTCAAAGCTGCTCCTGCAGCTCCTGTCCCAGATGTGGCTGCACCACGCTGAGAAAAGCAAACTTTTCCTGCTCATCCAAGGCCAAGGGGAATGGCTTTAACCTGCCAGAGGGGAGACTGAGGTGAGCTCTTGGGCAGAAGCTCTTCCCTGTGAGGGTGCTGAGGCGCTGGCACAGGGTGCCCAGAGGAGCTGTGGCTGCCCCATCCCTGCAGTGTTCAAAGCCAGGTTGGACACAGGGGCTTGGAGCAAGCTGCTCCAGTGGAAGGTGTCCCTGCCCATGGCAGGGGTTGGGACTGGATGAGGTGTAAGGTCCCTTCAACCCAGCCCAGGCTGTGGTTCCATGATGTGATCCACGCAGTGCAGCCGGGCAGCGGGAGCCGCACTGCGATGATGATGTTGTTAATGCCACCAGCAGCTGTGAACCGAAACCAGCCACTTCTAAAATGGTTTGTTTTCTCCCCAGTACAACTTGATCTGCTCAAATCTGCTCAAATCTGCGCCTGCTTTAATGAGCTGTCTCACACGGCTGAGCAGGCAGGGGAGGAACGGGGGGAGCACATAACCACTGTGTGATACTGCGGAGAGCATCATGCTGGCAGCTCCAGCCCCACAACCAACCCCTGCCTGCACAGAGGGACCCCTCTGAGCCTCCCCAGACCTTTCCCTTTTGGGCCTTTCTTGCTCTAATAGATGTTTTTCTAAGCAGCAAAGTGATGGGTGAAATCCCTTGTGTCTGTCATCACATGGGACCGCCACATCACTACAAAATAAGTGGCAAATCCTCCTGTGAGGAATCAGTTTCTATTGGGCTATCCACTTTTTCTGCTGCCACATTTCCTTGACCCTTCAGTTTTGGAGTGATGGAGGGTGTGAGGGTGGCCTCAGGTTGTCATTGAAGCCACTGGGCAAAGGGGCTGCTCAGGATGCGATGGACCCTTTGGACCCTCTGGAATGCTTTGTAGATAACTGATGGGGAAGAGGACAGGGATGGGAACACAGAGCCCCACTGCTCCAGGGATTGCTGCCTCATGGATCTATGCAGGATTCTGGCAGATGGGGTTCCTGTGCTGCATTCCTGCATCCTGGCCCCCGTTGCAGGCTGGAGCCTCTCTCCCTCCTGCCTCCTGCCAGCAGCCCTCAGGAGCCACCACCTCAGTGTCACCTCAACAGAAGGCGCAGATCAATACGTTCAGCAATAGATTTCCCTTCGCTCTGCTCCTTACATGATTTCCTCAGTGAGAGCTTCTGCTGGGGCAGTGTAAACCAGCTCGGGAGCAAGCAGCACCGAGAGCAGCAAACAGCAGCAGTCGTAGTGGATGAGGCTGGCGAAGGAGAGCACGGAGCAAAAGAACCTCCAGTTTCCCCCCAAATCTCAGCGTGTATCAACTGCAACACAACCAGGAACTGGGACATGGGCATGAATTAAACATTCCACAAGAATTCCCTGAAGTCCACATCCATGGGGTTTAAAACCAGGAGGGGCGGTTGTCATTTAATGCCACCTCGGTCACTTGTGTGGGGCTGGTGACAGCCAGGGATGCTCCAGCACGAGGTGTGGGGACATGGCGCTGCTGGGGCAGCAGCGTGAAGGTCAACAGGATGAAGTGTGGTAAAATGGGGCCACCCCTGGGGCAATGAGTAGTGGGGAGAGGGGTAAGAGCCCCCACTTGCAGCTGGAGCATCACCTGCAGGGGTGCTGTATGGCACCCAGCTCTGCTCTTCCAAGGAAGGGGATAGCAACAGTCCCTGCTGGATCTTTCCTGGACCTCTCCTGGTTTAGAGCATCTTTTCCAGCACCAAGTTCTGCTGTGAATGAATGGGCAGTGCCTGCATTGCTCATTAATTACCAACTTACAGGCTATTACAGCCAAGAAATTGCATTATTAAAAAGAAATCTTTGCAGACACTTCAAATGCGTCAACCTATTCACTCGCTGACACCGGGTCATCATTAAACGGAAAAAGTATGGGCCAGAAGAGGACAAAAAATGGCAGATTTCCTGACTCTGGCTAATGGAAACATTATTAACCTTAGGAAATTGCATACGAGAAATCACTGGCTCCTGGCCCAGCTTAAATATGCATGAGGCCCCTGACGTGTGCGGCGGTGATGAGTAGCATTAACAGAAAGAATTAAATACATCTAGCTGCTCTTAATGGCTGTGTCCATCTGGGCCTGCTTTGGTCCCTCCACTGCAGCAGGCAGGCAGCAAGCGGATGGGTCCCTCCTCTGCTCTGGGATGCTCGTGACCGGGGATGCTCATGCCCTGGCATGCTCACGCCTGGCAGTGCAGGTGCCCAGCAGGCTTCTTGCTCCTTGGCAGCTTTTGAAGCCAAACCAAGGAGAGCCCCAAGCCCAGGGCTGGTCCTGTGGAACAAAACTGGGGCTGCCTTTGGTAGAGAGGGCGAGGATGATGGAAACCCCCTGATTTGCTCCTAGCCGGGCTCTGCTGCCTGTTTCTGTCTCTGGGCATCTGAAGCTCCTCCGTGTGAACACAAGCCTCTGCTCAGTCCCTTCAGTGCCTCACAACAGTTTAGGTGAGGCTTCTGCTCCTTTTCCTTGGCTCAGAACTTCAGGTCTGCTTGGCGCTTTGCTTCGCTCTCAGGTGTTTGTTTTGTGTTACAGTTCCCTGTGCCCGTTGCTGTGGATCAATCCAGTGCTGGGCCTATTCGCTGCCTAATAGCTCTCAGTAATTTATTGTCAGTGGGTTAGACCTCCGGGAGCTCCCTCCCCTCTAAAGCCTGTTACTCAGTCAGCTCATGTCCCCCACTGCCAGCACTGTGATTTGTTTGTGCTCTGTGTTTTTGTTGGGAGAGCACTAAAAGATACGAATTCCGCCCCCCTCCCAACCCTTGAAATTAATTTATCATCTCTGTTGCTTCCTTTATTCTCTCCAATTGAACCGCAGCTTTCGGGTTGCTCTCATCTCCCTCACCAGCAGCCCTGTTCCATATGGATGCTTTGGGATGCAGAGGGATGTAAATACAGAGCAGAAATCAGCCACATGGTGCTGGGGCATCCTCACTCCCCTGCATGTCCTGCTCCCCCTTAGCTCTGATACATTCCATGGGAGAACAGCAGGTTGTTGGACCTCCTGCTCTGGTTTGCTTGGGTGAAGCTGGTTGATACCGCTCACTGCTTGCAACCAAACCCCGAATCTGGGGTCAGAAAGCAAAAAAGAGGGTCGAGATGCTCAAAAGCTGCCTGAGCAAGCAGGGGTTCGGGATGAAGGCCTCCATCCCGCTCCTCCTCCTGAAGTTTGATGGGAGTTAGGGCAGCCCATCAACTCAGTAATGAGTTACACGGTGCCGCTGCCAAGTGTTTCTGCGAGGGCTGATTAAAACCATTCATGGAGAATAATATTCATCAACACTATTACCCTCTCCCTAGGAGAAATCAGGTTGTACAGGCTCCTCCGCTTGTTCATGGAACACGTTTAATCCTGCATTCAAATCAGTGCACGGGTGCTGCTGTGGCTGTGGGCAGGGGGAATGTCAGCGCTGGCACGGTACAGGCAGTGGTACAGACAGAGGTGCCATGATTTCAGCATCCCCCGGTACAGCATCAATCCCAGGTGTGGTTTTCCTGCACAAAGCAAATCCTTGCAGATGTTTCAGTGCAGAAAAAGACAAAACCTGTCCTGCATCCCCTGCACTCACACTGACAGGGGGGGATTTAGATTAGACATTAGTTCTTCCCTGTGAGGGCACTGAGGCGCTGGCACAGGGTGCCCAGGGAAGCTGTGGCTGCCCCATCCCTGGCAGTGCTCAGGTTGGACACAGGGCTTGGAGCAAGCTGCTCCAGTGGAAGATGTCCCTGCCCGGGGCAGGGGTTGGAGCTGGAGGAGCTTTAAGGTCCCTTCCAACACAAACCAGGCTGGGGTTTCTTCAGCTGCAGAAGGAGTTTCTTTATCCAAAAGCCAAAGCCCGGGGGGTTGCTGCCAGGCAAAACCTGGTTAACTCCAGGCTTGGCTTGGCTGTAGCTGTTGTGGCTGTCACCTGGGAAGCGGCTCATGGATGAGCTGCAGCGCAGAATGGGGACGGTGGCACTGGCAGGGGACCTGGCTCCATCCCGGGTTCAGGACACGCTCTGTCACACTGCTGATGGGCCGGGCTGCTGGAGGCATCGAGGGGATGGAGAGACCCAAAAGCATCCACAAAACTGGGGAAGCCACTTCGGAGCAGCAGAGGAGCGCTGCGGCTATTGCACCTTCGCCCAAAACAGGCGGCTTTAAGCAGAAACAGGGGCAGAGAGCTAGAGATTTCCACATAAAATATTGAGATCCCGAGGCCATCCGAGCAGAAGGCAGAGCCGATGTGGCTCCTGAATAAATCATGGGAGCTAACACATGTGCTCCTTGCAGTGACACCTCGGAGGGAAGAGCGCGGGGCTGGGAAAAGGGGAAATAAAAGGCAACAAAACAAACTACAGGGCACTTTTCCCCATAGGAGCTTTTGGAAGTAACCAGGGGCCTACTGGGAGAAGAGCTGAGGTCTGGGGACCACGGTGCCTCTCTGGAGCTGGCAGGGGCTGTGGGCACCGGCAATGCACAGGGAACACCCCACGTTCAAAATGTGGTCTGAGAGACGCTCTAAAGCACAAAGTGCTGCCAAGTGAACCCCAAACCTGCTCCCATTAAGTGTTTGGTCGCTTTCCAGTGCATCCGAGGGGCAGAAGTGAATATTTAATTGCGAATTAAACCACACTGCTTGGTCTGCTCATGTACATCAGCATTTCACATCAGTGCAAACCAGTAACACACTGGCCTGGAGGGGTCTGGTTTTATTTCCCTCCTGCTTGGCATGCCCAATGCACTCCCCATGGACTGCAGGTAGAGCAATTCCAAGGGATTTAAGAACAACTCTCATCACCACAGCTTCTCCCTGAGCCTCAAATTCAGAAACAGGGAGGGGAGGAAGCAGATCTGTGAAGCTCAGGTGATGCCAATCCCAGTGAAACGGAGAGATGCCCTTGTTAGGAATCAGCTGTTTCCCAGGGTGTTCACTGTTGCCTAATCAAAAGCCTCGGAGATGCACAGAGGATGGCTCAGCCGGTTCTCAGCCCGCCCTGGGAATGTTTTCCAGCTCCATCCTCGGAAGATGTCTCTGCAGTTAAATCCTTCAGACAGACGTGGGGGTTTTAAAAAATGCATTGGGAGAGCATCAACAGCAGCACCATCACATGAGCAGGAAAGTAGGACAGGCGTGATGTGTGCCATGTGTGTTCCTGCCCCCATGCGTTCTGGGTACCTGCTGCGGCTTGGGGAGCCTGAGCCGCCCTGTGCCATCAATGCCTCCCTTCAAATCCAGCCCCAGACAGGCTCCAGTGGCTGTTTCTGCTGCAGCAGGCCTGGGTGGCATCACAGTGAGTTCATTTCGCTTCTAATGTGAAAAGTGGGAGCAAAGAAAGCCCTGTGCCTGGTGCAGGCCCCTGCGATTGCACCATCAACACCATGTCTGGGTGGAGAGTGCTGGGGCTGGGCACACAGCGAGGGCTTGAGCTGGGTCATGCAGCAGGTCTGTGTATCCCCCAATTTAATGTGATTATTGAGAAGTTTTGATGTGCTTTTGATGTTAAATGGTGCGGGTTTGCACGCTAAATAGGGAAAAAAGCACTGGAGAGGTGGTGCTGGGAACCCGGGTTTTTGCTGTGCTCCTTTCTGTGATGAACCCCCACTGCCATGTCCATGTGGGCCCCTGCTCTGCCGCAGGACATGGACTTGGATATTGCTCCTCCAGCACCCGAGGACACGTCTGCTTGCACCCTGCCTGCTGCTGGGGCTGATTGCTATAATTAAGGTGGCGCTGAGTGACGGTGTTGTGATAGGAAGCAATTATATGCAAACAAGAGACTGCCTAAGTGTGAGTAAACATTGGGGTTGTTTTCTTGCTGTTGAACCTCTGTGATTTAAGAGCCATTAAGAGCCCAGCCGGTGCTCCGATGTCAGCAGTCTCCCAGGGCTGCTCCTGGCTCTAGGAAGCCACTTGCTCACAGCTGTATGGATTCAGATCCATCCCATCCCGCAGCTCTGCAGTGCAGGGTGGGCATCGGCTGCCTCTGACCCTGTCAGCACTGCCTCTGGTCTGGCCAGGAGAGGCAGCCATGGAGGGGACAGCCTGATCCTCTGCATCCTGGGGCAGGCCCATCCCCATCCTTGCTGCTGATGTTGGGCACCCCGGGCTTGGCTCTTGCAGCAGGAGCAGGTACTTTTCCACTTCCACTCCTGGGGAGAGCATGAACAAAGCTTGTGAAGTGCTTTACAGAACCAAATGAAGACTCTGCCCCTCGGTTTGTCCGCTAATGAAGCAGCAATAAACCCAGCAGCTGCTCTTAATGGCAGGATGGACGTGTAGGGGCCGATTATTGCCTGTGTCTGTCTGGTGCTTCCTGCTGATGCTGCAGACATGGAGCGTGCTCCCTCCTGTGAAGACTGGACATAGCAAACCCCTGCCATGGGCAAGGGAGCCCAAAGGGAGCTGCAGAGCACTCGATGGAACGCCTGTGGCTGCAATCCCTGAAGCTGCTGCTGGGAAGGGGTATTTCCAATGGTGTTTTTGGGGTGAGGTGCAGCAGGTCCCGCGGGTGGTCTGCGGGAGCAGCTCTGTTCAGGGCTTGGGAATGCGCCCCAAACCCTCCGGCACCACTGGGGAGCATGTCCCCAAAAGCTGGTCCTTGGCCATGGGGTCTCCTGCTGCTGCCTGCATGGGTATTTCCCCTCAGCGTTATTTGGGATCATTTCAATTTCATCACCCGGAGGTGATGCAGGATTGATCCTCACATCCTCTCCTAAGCTGTTGGTCAAACATTTATCTCTCCGGTAGCTGGGGACGTGTGTTGGCAAAACTGCAGTTTAGACCAGAGGAAACAAATACGGAGCCTCCCTCCAGCCGCTTGTAACCCATCACGCTCCAGCCAGTGCCAGCAACAGACAAAAGAGCTTCAGCCTTGGAATTTCTCCCGTGTGAAGATAAATGAAGGAGATTCATGTCTCTGTTGGTGCCACGTTGTTTTGCTCAGGTGGCTGCAGAGCAAATGTGCTGCGGTGCTGCATTGATTTGTAGCCCGAGAGCTGTCCCGGCAAATAGATGGGCTCTGGAAAAGCTTCATTTGTGACTTGGAAGGGAGAACGCAGTGAGCGTGGGGAGGGGATCCCCTTGTCCTGCTCCTCCTTGCTGGGAACATGCGGCACAAAGCTGTGCCCTCTCTTTTATGAGATGTTTTTCCCTATGGCTCCACTGGGTCTTCCCCTGTGTGCCCCGCTCTGCACTCGCTGGCCTGTGGCTTGGACTTGATGCCCAGAGCAATAGAAACAAACCAGCCATTCCATAGCATCACAGCATGGTTTGGGTTGGAGGGGAAATGAAATCTCAGCTCCAGCCCCCTGCCATGGGCAGGGACACCTTCCATTAGAGCAGGGTGCTCCAAGCCCCTGTGTCCAACCTGGCCTTGAACACGGCCAGGGATGGGGCAGCCACAGCTTCTCTGGGCACCCTGTGCCAGCGCCTCCTCCAGTGTTTCCAGTGGGACTGGGAGGGGAACCAGCACAGCCCGTTCTCTCCATGTGCCCTGCCAGCCCCGGGCTCACCCACAGAGGTGGTGCCAAGAGAGGGATGATGGGGTGAGGGCTGACCCCGCACAGAACCTGGCTGCAAGGGCATCACCATGGGCTGTGCCTGGGGAGACTGAAGGGAGCAGGAGGAAAGAGGAGGCTGCTCCCATCCCTTCCCCATCAGCCCTGCTGCGTCTGATGCAACCATTGCTTAAGAACCACCACCCCCAGCTCTCTCATGAGACAGGAGGCAGTTTTAAAGCCCAAATGGAAGCGGTGCTGGCTGTGCCCTGATGGAGAGATGGGCAGCTTTATAGCAGAATGCAAATGAAAAGGTATAAATAAACAACCACAAATAAGTGCTCGCCTTTGATGAATATTTCATATACATAAGAAGTCATTGACATTTTGCTGGATTGCTTCAATTAGCTCTTGAGCCTCGTGTTCATGCAAATAATAAGCTTGCTTTTCATAATGCTTTGTTAATCTGCTCTATAGTGTGAATTTATACAGTAATGTATCACACAGACCTCCTGCTGCAGCCTTTATTGGATATAAATGACTTAGTAATTGCTATTGATCATTAAAGAAGCGTGATGTGGTTTTGGAATTGCAGTGGGGGGGATCTTTGCAAGACGGAGGGAACGGGGTACTTTGCTCAGCGCAGCCTGGTTGATATTCAGTGACTAATGGGTCCTTGGGAGGAAAAGCCAAAGCGTGCCAAGATTGAGGCTGGGGAAAAACAGTGCTACAGTCGCTGCTGGCTTCCCATCACGAAGCGCTCCCGGCTGTGTATCCAGAACACATCTCAGCATATTCCACTTTGCACATCGATCCTGTTCCAATGCCCGTTTGCTAAGATCAGCCAGGAAGGTGCTGTGGATCCGGGGTGGGTGCAGCAGTGAGACAGGTCCTGGTGCCTGGTGGTCCCGTTGGGGTGGCAAAGTCACTGTGGCCCTTCCAGGGCTCCCACCAGCAGGATTTCATCCATGCTGGCTCTTCACCTGCACCATCTAAAGCCGATGCTTTATGATCACCTGCTTGCAGCACTGGGGGTATCGATCACAGGCCCTGAAGTCCATGAAGAGCATGAAGGTCTCCGCATTCCCAACAGGGATATTCAGGCTGAATCTCCTCTCCATCACTTGCTGGTTGTCTTCCAGCTTCCAACATTAAAACCTCATTGCTTTGAAATGGAAAATCCCACGGTTGCCCTTTAAATTTATATGTTTCATTTAGAACACTTTTTCTTCCTCTTTTTGGTCGATGTTTTTGCTTTTCTTCCAAACTATTTTCCCTCTGATCCTGTTTCCTTCTCCTGGAAAAGCCATGCACCTGCGAGAGCTGCATTCAGTGCTGGTGCATGGCTTGCTCCGAGCGGAATCTCTGCTTCTGCAACACCCCAGGAGGGCACCCAAAATGCTTCCCCCTTCCCTGGGGTGCTTCAGCAGGCTTTGCCTGCACATCCATCTGGGAAATGGCTGGGGGTGTTAACTCTTCCCTGCTCCAAAGGGCTGTGCTGGGACTCGGTTCATTGACATCCTGAAAGGAATGGGAGATTCCTCCACAGCACTGTTTTCATTAAAAGCCAATATGCATGTTCTCCCCCTTCCAATTTACCACCTTTTTCCCCTCTGGAATGTGCTTTGATTTTTAAGCAATTTATAAGTCCTCAGGCTTTGCCTGGAAGGTAATTTATATTAGTTTGGGGGGTTTATGCATGTGTACACGTGCTGCAGTGCACTGGGAAGGAACACAAAAAGCAATTGACTGCACTGAGGCTGGTGTTGATGGAACAGCGGTGCAGGAGTGATTTCCAGGAGCTGGGAGCTTGCTCCAACCTGCCCAGGCAGATGATGTGATGTTGAAATGCGAACCAAACCCAGCCTGGGGGGACCTGAGGGGTGTTTCCTGGGGCAGTGCTGTCCCTGCTCCATGCAGGGTCTGAGATGCTGCTTGGAGGGGTCACCAAAGCCAAGGGGGGTCCTCCTGCAGCCCCGCAAGTCCCAAGGCAGGCTTCCAGCCATTGCACTGTCCCCTCCCTGTCCTCCCCACTGTGAGCACACTGTGAGGCTGTTCTCAGTCCCATCAGCATGACTCTGCTCCTGCCTCATCACCAGGAAAACCAGAGAGTGATGCTGACGGCATTAAGTGATGCTGAAACGTTCCCAAAGTCACCCCTGTGCCCCAGGAGCTGTTCCAAGGTGAACTTTTGCACCACTATAGTAATTTGCTTCAGGGAGTTTCATTTATGCAAATCCCTGGCAATATTTCATGGCATTCACCTCTCCCAGGCAGGGCTCTAATAAAGGCTGGGAGGTGAGAGCATGGCCAGGGGGCAAGGGGGTCAGTGCTCCGGGAGGGGAATGCTGCCGGGGGTTTAATGGCATCACATCAGTTGATGTCTGCTGGGGCTGTGACCCTCCAGCCACCACTGGAGCCATCTGCACTTCTAAGGCTGCTCTTCAGAGCAACCCTTCTCTTTCTGTTTGTGTTTTGGATCAGGACCGCTGCCGGATCCCTGCCTGCTCCTATATGGCATATACATATGTATGTATAACACTCATTTCCTCGCCTGGCTTTTCTCTCACCTATTGCTGGGAAGCAAAATTCCAGGCACATTCACACCCAAAGTGGCCCTTTTCCCCCTCTGGGAACCCAATGCCCCTCTCCCAGTTCGTTCCAGATATTGGCATGTCTCATGTATCATCAAGCAGGCTCACCAGCAGCTCAGGTACCTGGACCAAAGCACGGGGATGTTGTGGTGCTCTGCAATGGGAAAAGCATGGACAGAAGGAAGGACCTTCTACTCCCCAATAACAGATTGAATTGGGAAAGTGCAATTGCCATCTCTCCAAACCAGGGAGAGGGTGAATGAGGAGCGCAGGGGCTGATCTGCATTTTAAAGAGGGGAATCAGCAGAAGGAAGAGGAGGGGAGAGGGAGAGATGAGAGGGAGAGATAAAAGGGAGAGGGCCCTGGATTTGCATGTTGTTTTTCCTTATGGCAAAACTCATTTAAAAGTTGATGTACTGCCAAGAGGAACAAAAAGAGACCCCTTGGCATTGCCCCAGGCTCCTCATTTACTCCTTTACAGCAAGGAATACTTATGGAAACTGAATAAAACATATAATAAGGCTGTTTGGGATTCCTTGAAAGATGTCTTCATCAAAGCACCTAGGGTCAGCCTTGCTCTCCCTGCCTTGGCTTGCTGATGCTCCTGATCTCCTGGTAGCAGCAAATCCCTTTCCAGGGAGGATGACCAGTGTCCGGGCAGCACGTGGTCTCGTCGGGACAGTCTGAGGGGAATTGAGCCCTTCCTGGCTGCCTCCTGCCTGCACTGGGGGCACATGAGGTCTGCAGAGGCCATGCAGGACAGACCTGTAGGGTAGGTGAAGCTCTTGGTTGAGATGGGCTGAGAGAGCAGGGCTGGTTCAGCCTGGAGAAGAGACGGCTCCTTAAGGGGAGACCTTAGAGCAGCTCCAGTGCAAAAGGGACTCCAGGAAACCTGGAAACATCCTCCAGAGCCGATAACGCGGCTGTTAATGACTTCACTGTTTGTGTAGGATCCCGCACAAATACCGTTGTCCTGCCGAAGGGCATCGCAGGCACCGCGGGGGCTGCCAGCAGGGACCGCCATAGCGATGTGCATCATATCAGTTCCTTTCTGCTTCCCAAAATGAACCTGTCAAATCCCGTTCAACACTTCCCAATGGAACTCAATGCGTGGCAGTTTGCAACCTCCAGGAATTTTTTCCTGCTGATACGAAAAGGGAAAGAAACCTATTTTCGGGTCTAAAGGGGATGGGGTAGGATTGCTCACCAGGAGCTATCTGCGACGCTCCGGCATAAGCTGATGCTTTCAGTTTCCCACTGGACCAGCCTGGCTCAGCAGCGTAGGGTACCCGAATGCCTGGCTCCACATCCCAGTAATCAAGTGGTGCCTCTGGAGAGTAGATTAAGTGGATAGAATTGGCCAGGATTGACCTCAATGGTTCTCTCTCAATTTACAGGGGCTGGGGAGCTGATTCAGTGTGCTGGGGCTGACATTACACAGTCCCTTGTCCTTAGAAACCTGAGGCAGTGCTTCCATGGACAGCTTTCCTATATGGAGCAGAGCAGTAGACAGCTGTGGTGAGCCCATACCGGGCACATGGTGTACATGCAGATCATGATAAGGCAAAACTTCAGCCTAGAAATGATTCATCCCACTTGCTTCCCTGAGGACAGAGGGGGAGCGTGCCCATCAGACTCATCTCTGCAACCTGCTCAGCTTCACCCTGGGGCTTCCTTGTGTGAAAAACACACCCAAAGCTCCGGATCCTTCCTGGCTTTCCAGGCTCAGCTCAGGGCCAATGGTCCAATGCCATTCATGTGGGCAGCAAGGAGGCAAGAGAGGGGTTTGCAGAGCAGAGCAGAGCTCACTGCTGGCAGCCTGGTGCTAGGGGAGTTAACACCAACGTGGGGGGGGGGGGGGGGGCATTTGCCCAGTGAGGTGAGGAATGAAAACTGCATTTAATCCAAACCAAGGTGTTTCAGTGTCAGAAAGCAAAGACACGATGGGACAAAGACAGGCACAGCTGGACCCGTGGGTACCGCAGGAACATCTGCATCTTCTCTAAGAAGATGTGTAACCTCCAGCCTGAAGCTGATGCCTGGAGCAGAGCAGGCCACCAGCAGGGAGCAGATGAGCCTGTGCCATCATGTGATGTTTATAATTAGACTATTTGGCAGCCCAACGTACATTACTGGCCTCTTTGCTAATAGACTTCTCTAATAAGAGTGCCCTTAAGTGACCTTGGTGAACATTCATCTGCTTCTAACTAGATTTATAGTGGTGACTGAGCTGCAAGGTGCTGAAGCTGTGGTTGGCTTGTTCCACATCTCTGCTCGGTCACAGGTAACTTGTTTCCTTTGACCCAGGCTTCAGGGCTAATATTTCCTTTGAACAGCTCAGAGCAATGCATCTCTCGCTTGCAGGCAAGAGCCCTGAACCTGAAGTTGATGGCAATTCCTCACGTGGCCAAGACACACAGCATGGTGCTTTGGTTTGGCCAATAACCAGTCGCATCCTCCTGGAGCACAAGTCAGCTCTGCACAGACGAGACCTGAAAAGGCTTTAGGCACTGCTTTGACCTGGTCTTTTCTGCACAGCTGAGATTGCTGGTTGCCCTCCCAAAGCTCAACAGTGATGAGCCAAAGCTTGTCAGAGAATCATGGTTTGGGTTGGAAAGGACCTTAAAGCTCAATGCAGCCGCTTTGCAGGAAGCAGCATCCAGAGCAGGTGACTGGGCGTGATAGAAACTCTCCCTGGTCCCACAGCAGTGATGCAGAAGGAAAACTGTGGCTTTCCCTCTCAAAAAGAGCAGGTTGATTCATCCCAAAGTCATCTCCTGCACTGTGGAGCAGCGGCAGCAAGGGCCGAGCCATCGGCCCCAGCACTGCTGGGGAGCATCTGCATCCCCCTTAGCAGAGATGCTGATGGAGCCCAGACCTTCAGAGGCCTTTTATCCTTCCCAAGCTGATTTTTTGCCATGTGCCACTGGTGACCCCTTCTCTGCCTCCCTCTCATGTCATGATAAAGAGTAAACCCAAGGAGGATTTTTGGTTAGCAGCTGACCCCATGTCAGCACCTGCCCCATTCCCTGGCTCTGTAATCCCATGTTTGAAAGGGCTGGGATTTTTAATTGGATGCTGAAACCAAGCCCGAAGGAGTATTTGTATTTCTGGAGCATTGGCCATTTGGTCAATACCCTTCTCGCCTGAGAAGTCAGTGCAGCCTCACTGCTTAGTGGTAGTGATTTTCCATTAACCTTTGAAACTGAACTGGCTCCTAAGCTAGCTGGGAACAGTTTATGGACTGTGCTGCCAGATGAATCCGCGTCCTGGAGCAATAAGCTAAGCTCTTTGTGAAAGATCACTTCCTTCACTCAATACTTCCCTTCTATGGGAAGGGGAAAGAGGGTGGAGGAAGGAGAAAGGAGAAAGAGGAAGGAGGGGGATAACATTGGGAAACTAATCTGGAGTTCTCAGAACTTCCCTGTGGATCTGCCTTGTGGATATAGGGGTTGGTTTTTGTTGAATCAACCTCATTTCTGAGCTTTGGGAACTGCATCAGCCCCGAGGCCTGGGGGTATCAAGTCAACCCTAAGCAAAGGATCGTAAAGACCTGGTGACCTCCAGATCCTTTAGTGGGAGATACCGGGGAATCTCTTTGTCTTGCATGAGAAAGAAAAAGGTTCTCCTCGGATGTTCCAGCCCCTACGGAACATTTACCTCCAGCTCAGCACATCCCCAGTGCGAAAATGGGTTTCTTTCACACGAAAATCTGTGCTAGCTGCTGCAAAATAAACCCAGATGGAGCGAATACACTGAGCAGTGTTATTAGCCCAAATGGTCTGGCTTGCTTTCTTGCTTTCTTGCTTTCTTGCTTTCTGCTTCTTTATTCATGCTGTCGGCAAGCAAACGCAGCCAGCTCCATTATGTATAATTTATTCTGGATTAGATCAAAGGAGCAGTTTACAGGCGAGGCTGGGCATTATTATTTTTATTTCTTCCTTAGATTTTCCATTTTTTATAAATATATATTTATTCTGCCCCCTTCTCCTCACTCCCCGTTGCCTTCCCTCATAAGCAAACTATGAATTATTCACCAGCCCACACAAGACAAGTGCTCCTCAGGACTGGAAATCAAACCCCAGCAGTGACATGGGGTGGGAGCCTGGTGTCTGCGGGAGCAGAGGCAGATGTGGGCGCATGTGGGATGTGGGGGCAGCACGCAAGGACCAGGCTGTCCCCGTGGGGTTTCAGGGCTCTGCACTCTGCCCCTCACCCTGCAGCTGGCTGGGACTAAATGTCCCTTTTATCACTGTCTTTACATCAGAAGGTTGGGGCTTTTGGGGAGCAGGGTCCCTGGGCAGCATCGTGGGCAGGTCGAGGAGGTGCAGCTTCCATCAGTCACCCCCCCCCCAAGTAATGCCACCTTCATGGGGACATCCCGGAGCAGGGACCATGAATCCTTGGAGTTTTGAAGAAAGCAAGGATTTACAGCTCACCCTGGCCACGCTTTGCTGGGCGCTTGGGAAAGCTCTGCACAAGGGGGCCTGCCTCCTCCCTGTGCCTCCGGCCATTCCCTGCAGAACAGGGATGCAGACAGAGGAGGGAGAGTGAATCCACCCCCATGCCCAGGCTCTGCCTTGCTGAGCATCGCCCAGGCAGGGTGGGAAGCGCTTTGCTCCCCACAGCCAACATCCCGCTCTTAGAATAAAGCACAGCACCTCTGGGGGCTTGAAACATGAAACATTTGTTCTTGGAGCTGATGCAGGCCATTTATTACACTGCAACGTCGTTTTTAAAGCCCAGCAGAAGAGCGTGCTCTGGAAACGGGGCTTGTGGTGCCGTAAAAGCTAATGCTAATTTAGCAGGAGGCTGATCTCAGGAGGCAGCTGCTTGCCTAAACTCTCATCATCTCCCAGGCACCGCAGTGCGAGGCTTAAAAGTTACTGAGCCAGACAAGGCTCCTGCAGGGGGTGAGGTGGGGACCAGCATCAATGGGGTGAGCGCAGTCTGGGGCAGGATTTGTGTTGTGCTCCATCACTGAGCAGCCAAAGGTGACCAGCGGATCCCACCTCCGCTGCTTCTCCCACTAATGCTATTATTGATCTCTATGGTCCCTTCCAACCCAACCCATTCTAGGATCTGTGACTGTGAATCTCTCAGGGCCGGGGGAGATGTGTTCTGACACTCCTCAGCTGGATGGAGATTTAAAGAGCATCCAAGCGGGACAGAGCCAGGAAGCATTTAAAAACTGCCCATGAAGTTACTCTTCCCCGGGGGGGACAAAGCTGGTGGGGGCAGCTCCTCTCTATTCCTTCAGCCCACCCCAGACCTTGCCTCCCGTCCCATGGGAAGGATCAGCCCCTTTCCCTGCCCCTGAGATGTGTGTGATGTGTATGGATCCTTATCCATCACTCAGGCATCCCCCGGACATCACGGCTCCCCCATGATGGCTGTAATCAGAGATATAAAGACGAACAGAGCCCTTATTTAAAGGTTGATCCACAGTGAAGCCAGAAAGACTTCCCCGCTACAGATGTGAAATAGGTCTGGGTCAGTTATAATCAGTAAAATGAACTGGTGCCTTTCTTCTACATCAGGTTAGGGACACAGACCTGCTGGATCAGAGCAGGCTGAGTGTTTCCCATTGCCGGAAGGCTGGGACGGGTTTCCCACAGCCCCATCCCTGCTGCTGGAGGGAGCCAGAACTCCCTTTGGCCACCTCCCCAATGGGCCCATCAGCCTGGATCAGCACCTGCAGTTCCACCACAGTCCCCCTGTCCCTAAGATCAGTAAGTGGCTCCTGTCTCTTCCACAGCTGCAAACATGGGCAGAGAGGGATGGATCCCAGGCTGGCTTTGCAGGCTCTATACAGGCCAGGAGGAATGGATCCCAGGCTGGTTTGCAGGCTCTATACAGGCCAGGAGGGATGGATCCCAGGCTGGCTTTGCAGGCTCTATACAGGCCAGGAGGAATGGATCCCAGGCTGACTTTGCAGGCTCTATACAGGCCGGGCAGCCCCAACACACACTCAGTTTCCAAATCAAAAATGGGTCAGGATCCAGCAGAAACATCTGCCTTGATCCGTGCATCACGACAAATAATTGTCTCTTTGAAAACCCATTATCACCTCCACCCTCTTTTTAGCTAGAAGCTTTCAGAGCTGACAGGGGCTGTGCTTTGAGTGTGGATGGTAAATACAACACCATATGGCGGAGGTATTATTGGACTCCTAATGAAATGCCATTTTTATGCATATGCATTAATAACTCCTGCATCTTTGGTGGGTACATTGTGTATGTGCAGGGCTTGTTTGTTTAGCAACCTCCTCTGCCAGGATGCTTTTCCCTGGATGCAGAATGGTGGTTTGGGCCATACACTTCAGCTAAAGAGCTTCCAGGGAGTTTTAAAGGGACAACCAAGTGTCTGAGACCCGTAGGAGATGCCTGGTTTGTGCAGAGCCCCGCAGTGGGATGCTCATAGTAAACTGCTGCAGGGCTCGGTGGCTCCGGAGGCAGCGCCGCCACTGAGCCAGCCCCAGGCACACAGAGGGAACTCTTTACTTCCCTTTAATCCCTGCTCCTCTGTGCTTTCCCTCTTCAAACACAGGTTGTTTTGCCAAGGCGACTGCTGCCTGCCTGGGCAGATCCTCCCTCGGGAAGAGGAGGGTTGGAAGCACATGAAGAAAGCAGGGAGGTGTTGGGGACACGGCGGTCCCTGAGGCAGGATCACGGGGCATAGGGGACATCATGAGATGTCTCCTCTCCAGATCCAACGTTTTCCCCCACCTTCCCTCTTCTGCAGCACCATTTTCTCTTGCAAAAACTGCTTTCTTGTCTCTAAAATACATGAGAGCCCTTCCAGGGGGCAGGGGGAGGAAGGCTCTTATGGGAGAGACTGGACACATCCCACTTGACTCCCTGGGATCCCATTGTCCACCTAAGGCACCGCTGGCTCGCCCTGGGCTCATCACCAGCTTCTGCTCCGCCTGAGCCCCTGAAAATCCCATTGACTGAAACAGCCTAAAAACCTCATTGAAAGGTGAAAATTGTCTCATTTTCAGGTGCTGCGCAAATTACCCTGAGATTTATTGCCACAGCAGGGAAGGCTTTAGGGTGATGCCGGAACATTTCTGATACGAAAACGTGATGGTTTAATGTGATTGGATTTACGATGGCTTTTTGATCACTTGCTCTCAGACTCTTGGCTGTAGTCCCCCGCTGAGCCCCTGGACCACTGGCCCATCTCCAAAGGAACAGCCAGGACCTGCTTGGGCTCTGCAGCACACAGAGCTGCTGTATTTATTAGCATCATCTTGAGAGCACTCACTTGGTGGCATTTGGCGCCTGAGCCGTGCGGCTGCCCAGCAGTAATTAATGGGGCCCCTTCTCCCCCTGAGCCCTGCATTAGTGGACTATCAATTATTGAAGCTGAGTTGTACATTTCTGAGCTCGTGAATAACCAAAGGGACTGCTGAGAGTCCAGGAGTGGCTGTCATCTTTTCATTAGGTATTTATTAAATGTAATTTAGTGGCTGTGCCTGCGTGTTAATGGAATCAGAGCAACGGTGACGCATCCGAGCAGTGCCAGTGCCCGAGCTGCCCAGTGGTGAGCAGGATCAGGCCCTCCGGAACGGCTGATTGCTTTACCTGCCTGAGGGGAGATTGAGGCGAGCTCTTAGGCAGAAGCTCTTCCCTGTGAGGGTGCCCAGAGAAGCTGTGGCTGCCCCATCCCTGGCAGTGTTCAAGGCCAGGCTGGACACAGGGGCTTGGAGCACCCTGCTCTGGTGGAAGGGGTTGGAACTGGATGAGCTTTAAGGTCCCTTCGACGCAAACCATGCTGTGATTCTATGAGGCTGTGGGACAAGCACCAGCAGTAGGCATCCGCAAGTGCTCAGTTCTGCACCCATGTCCTGTGTGGGACACCCCAAAGCTGCACCATCATCTGGGCTCCCTCAGTCCCCATCAGCTCAGCCTTTCCCTCCAGCAAGCAAACCCTTGGGCAATTCCTCACCTAGAGACAGTGATCATTATTCCTGCTGCTCTCTCACTTCCCATCTCCCTGTCTTCCCTCCAACGCATTATTCCTTTTTACACTCCTCTGAATAATTCCTCGCTCTTTTGATGGCTGCTGTTCCTTGGAGAGGGCTGTAACGAGACCAACCACCGAGGGCAGATCCACCATAAACTGTCTGAGCTTCTGAGTGGATGTGACAAAGCTGGAAGAGCAGCGGAGCAGGGAAGGGGTTGCAGGGGAGCCCGACAGCCTTGGGGAGCCCCTACAGGGATGCTGCTGGTGCCAGGCTGGGAGCAGGGTCTCAGGACAGCAGGTCCCACCAGCACCGTGGTTTCCTATTGGTGCTCAAACCTGCAGGGATGGCACCTGAAATCACTGCATCCTCCCACTATGAAGCCCTGAAGCTGAAGGGGGTTCTGCAGCTGAGAGCAAGACTTTGTGAGCCCAGAAAAGGGCTGGTGCTCAGGGCATTGAGGGCCTCCCAGCAGGGTTTGCTTCACTTGCTGCCCTCTGCCCCATGTGAACCTCTGCAGTGACACAGGGAAACTGGGAGCCTGCTGGGGCAAAGCCATCATCCTGCTGGGATGCTGGAGCCCAGGGAGCTCACGCTGCCCTTCGAGCACAGAAACACTTTGACTGCACCGTGCCCTGCCCATACGTCTTCCTTCCATTGAGCCCCTGCATCTGGTTCCGTGGCTGATGAAATCACCCCAGCCAAGAGCCTGTGTCTGCAGGAACGTGTGCGGACTTGAGCAGAGCAGGGATTGAAAACCACACGGAACGCATCTTGTCTCAGTCAGGGCTTTGTGGGAAATGTTGGGGTTGCTAATAGTTAGGGGAAAAAAGAGTAGTTTTCTTTCTTTCTGCGAGGAGAAGCTGCTGCTCTGCCGCTGCCCATCGCTGGAGTCATTGCCAAAACGGGATGTTTGCAGCTGCGGCTTTGGGCAGAACCCAACAAATTCCTTCAGAACAAACAAACACACGCACAAACAATGGCTTTATGTGTGTGTAGCAACACGTCTCCGGGCTGGAGGAGCTTTGGGAGAGGCTTTACTCCTGTTGCACATGCTGTCATCTTTATCTCGCTGTGGCTGCCCAGAGGGGTTTGATCTCATCTGGGAGCCTGAAAGCCGCCTGTAATCTAGTAATATTCATAAATGACTGTGCATGTTCCAGCGCCTTTGTCCAATCCCTTTTTATCCTGGGCCTTAGGCATTAGCAGTGGAGCTGTAAATCATCTCTGGCCCTGTCCCCAGTGGGCTGGTTGCTGGCTTCTGGGGATAGCTCACAGGCAGGCATGGCAGGCAGTGGGTACCTAACACAGCAATGTTGGACCATTATCCCACTCCTTGCAGCCAGTGCCCAGGGCTTCTGATTCCCCCCATAATGCCAGGAACAAGCAGATGGGACCATTCTGTGTGGCTCTTTCAAGTCTTGGTTGCTTTGCAAAGCAACACCCGTCTGTGGCAGAAGGCTGCAGCAAGCCTGGGTGAGGCCCAGCAGCGTGTTCTCCCTCCAGCATCCTTAACAGCCTGTACCACTCTGTCTTGCCAACTTAAAGACAACAGCATTCCTTGGGGTTGAAGACCCCATCTATATCCCTAATCCCACCCAAGCCAGTGAATTCCATGCTGGGAGCCTGGATGGTGCTTCCCAGCAGCAGTGGCACTTCCCTGGAGCTCAGCTCCAGCAAAGACACAGCAGTGCTCTAATTGCAAATCATTTCTGTAATGCTCTCCCTGTAAACGCTACTTAAGATATCATCAGTGATTGATACATCTGCTAATTGTGACTTCCACTCGGGCTGATAGCCAAAGCACTTCCATTGTGGTGGTGTTTGATGTTGGTTTATGACTGACAGATTTGTGCAGCACTTCCTTCATCTTCATTAAGCAAATGCCCCAGGGAGAGGTGATGGCACGCACTGGGAGGGCTCCAGGACAGGGACACAATGGGACCTGGAGCTTCTGGCTATGGGGGGCTGTGGGGGACAGATGGGAATGGGCTGCTCTGTGCTGTCCTTGCTGATGGGGAGGGAAGGTTCTGCCCATGCCTGTTTCCCTCCTGATAAAAGACAACCCAACTACTCAATGCAAAGGGGGACTGGGAACTGATGATGACCTGCAGCACTGCGGGAAAGCAAAGCCCTGGCAAAGCCCAAAATTGGGAAGGAGAGGAATAGCTCATCCTTTTTGCCTGGGTGGGTTGTCTGGTCAAACATCTCATGAAATTCCACATCAATAACACTGGGCTGGAATAAGGGGGGAAGCTGCTGCCTCCGTCAGGTCTCAGCTCCCACCCCATCAATCAGCCCATGGATAGAAACCACAGATTTGGTTTCTAGGTTACTAGGAGCGTGGTACTGTGTCCTTACCCCTAGACCTGCCCTGCGCCCTGCCCTGGTGCCACCTCTTGTGCTGATGCACAGCAAACCCAGCTCATTTGGGGCAGCGCTTTGCTTACTCCAACACCTTTGTTCAGAACCACACATTCATGCCAGGAGGCAGCGAGGCTCCGCGCTCGCTTAAACCAGCAATTAAACAATGATAATCCCTTGAACAGCATCCAGCCTCGCACTCCGCTTCCACTCGCTGCCTTCAGCGCTGCCTGTCTTGGTGGAGCACCAAGAGCCGGCAGCAGCATCTGCGCTCCCTGCCCACGAGAGCTCATCAAGTCTGCAGGAAACCCAGCCTGTGCCGGGCTCCCAGGGCTGCCAGAGGAGCGGGGGACACCCTGCATCCCATTTACCTAAATGAGTATTGGGATCCAGCTTTATTAACACAGAGTTCAGGGGCTCAGCAAGCCAGCGGACCAGGGCACAGCGTAAGTGTCCATCTGGTGATGGAGCTGCTGCCTCTCTGCTTCCAGAATATGGGAATGGCTTTGCAAATATGGGGGCATGCAAGAAAGAAAGAAATAAAGCGTGGCTGCCTGAGCTGGGAAGCAAAAGCAATTTTTGTCAGTACAGGCCCATCTGCTGCTCTTCCCAAGCACCATCTTCTGCGGGAAAGAGAGATGAGGCAATACAGTGGCACATTCGCTTTGTAGGGTGATGGCCCCACAGGGTGCATCCCTGCATCCCATTCTGGGACTGTGCATGTGCAGGGTTCATAAGCAGAACATGCCACCCTTAGAGCTTCAGAGGGTCTTTCCTTCAGCAAGAGGTGGGTTAATAAGGAGCAAGGGGAAGGTAAATGAGGTAGCAGGCAAACTGGCAGCGGATGAGCCCACAGAACCCATCAGGCACACCAGGACTTGGCAAGGCAATGGGAATGGTCCTGCTTCCCAAACCCACACAGCCACCAATGGGAGAGCAGCCCATGGAGCAGCCTGCATCCCAGACAGCCAGAGGAAGGATGCACCTTGCTCTGAAGCACAGCCCCTCTTCATGAGCGTCCAACACTTGTAACATAGTGATGCCAACTGTCATCATTGCCTGATCCAATGCGACTGATAAACAGGAACGGGAACTGTAAGCAGCAGCAGGGAAGAGCAGGTTGCCATGGTGATGCCAGGGGTCTTTTTGCCCTGTGTGGTTTTCTTCTCCTCCCTTTCCCCCTCTTTGGGGTTGAACAGGAGGAGGCTGCCAAGCTGCTGGGGGGATTTATTAGCTCCAAAATAGGCCATGGTTCAGGCAAGGGGGAGAAATACTGCTGAGGAGAGCAGCGAGAGCTGGGCCCTAATATACGAGATGCGCTCTCCAGAAGGGCTGTAAATCAGTGCTGGGCAAACACCAGGGCAGCACGAAAGCGGCTCACTTTGCCTTGCCTCATCCTCAGAGGGGATCTGTGGGAAACTCCTGAAGGATTTAATGGCACTGCTGATGAACAAGGAATAATAAAGACGGGAAGAGGAGGCCAGAGGTTTTAAAGGCAGTTGTACAGCCCCGGGCTGGTTGTGGTTCTCTGGAGCTGGGCATCACCCTTGATGCCAGCCCATGGCCCTTTCATTTCTGTCTGGGTTTTGGTCAGTCCTGGTGTCACCCTCCTTGGCTGCACAGATGAGCCCTTAGTGACCAGGTGACACTGACTGGACCCTCCTAACCCTGGGGCAAAGGGAGGGCTCAGGACAACCTGAGCTCCCTGTAGACCCCTTCAGCCTCTTCTCTTTGGCAACCCCGACAGGTGCTGCCTGTGTGCGCAGTGTGGGGTACATGAGCAATCACTGCCTTTTCCATGGGGACATTCAGCTCTGCTGCTGGCCCCTGTCGCAGGAGGCCTGAGCAGGTAAAAAGGAGAAGGAAACAGGTAAATAAGTGAGTCCAGCTGAGTGCCCTGAAGCTCTTGTTCTCTTGCTTCAAGTGCTGGGAGGAGAAATCTCTGTTCAGTCATGAAAGGACAAAATGAGTGAAGTTTATGGGGAGGATGCTTGAGGATTCACAGCCGTGAGCTGGCATAGACACATGTAGCGCCTTACATCTAATCCAAACCTGTTCCTAATCACCAGCCGTGGGAATACACTTGTTTCAGGCTCCCAGATTGGCTCCTCTTTCGCAGCTCGACCGCAGCTCTGCGGATTCGCAGTGACAGGGTCATTTTTAACTGTTCGAAGCATCTCGGCTGGGCTGGAGCAGCAGCGCTGACCCTGGGGCTGCGCGATGCTGCTGTGGCTGTGGTGGGCAGCATCTCCGGAGCACCAGCGCCGCTGTGCCCGCAGGAGGCGGCAGGAGGCGGGCAGGAGGGACCGGCACCGGCAGCCTGGGGGATGCCGCGCTGTTCCTCAAGTGCTAATTGCGGCGCCGGCTTTCACACTGCGCGGGTTCCCGTGTTCTCCCCCTCTGCATCTGCTGATAGGGATGGCAGCCCATCTGCTCCTGGAGAAGAATCACCCACCATCGGTCTATCGCTGCCTGCCCTCTCCTCTCCGCACGGTGGCATTTGCTGGGCAGCTAACTGCAGGGCTCCATTCCTTCCGTACATCCCTGCTCCTTTTCCTTATTCCAGAGTTCCTGTCGCCTTCCCACTTAGGCTCTGCAAGCATCCCAAGGCAAACTGATCTTGCACGTAAGCCATGGGCCAGCACTGTGGGTCGGTAGCATCTCCTAGGCTGCAGGACCATAGTGCCCGTGCTGTGCAGAGCTGGCACTGGCCTGCTCAGCCGGGCCGTGCCTCGGTGTGAGCAGCATTAGCATCTCGGCAATTAGTGGAGCTGTGTTGATTTGCATCAAGCTCAGAGCATAAGGAGTACCAAGGCCAGATGGTAAATTGTGTGTGTTCCTGAAAACAACAGCAATATAGGCTGGGCTTTGATGGGGCTTTGGAGATGTGAATGGATGGCTGAGATAACCCTGCCTTCATGAGCTCAGAGTAAGCTGTGGCCGGGTGACAGCACAGCCTCTGCCTCATCCCTACAACCACCTACATGGGGGAAAAGGAGGAGTAACCCCTCAGTGAGGTGAAGCCAGCACACATCAGGCCTTGATCTAGAGGTACTTATGTCCTTGAGTAAGTTACTGCTCTTCTGTGGGCTACCATTTCTCTATAAGGGGGGCAGCAGCAGCAGCAGGGCTGGGGCTGGCTCCTCAGTGTCCCTGGTGTGACAGTGCTGGATCTCATGGGCACCTCCTGTCTGCCCAGCCAGCACCAGCTCCCTGCAAAACCCTTCCTCTTCCCAGTGCTTTGCCACAATGATCCCATAGCTGTCAGTGCCCCATCACAGGTTCACACATTCAGGCTGCCCTTCTCCATTGTTGACTTTCTCCAGATCTTCATCCAAATGTGCTGGCTTGGAGCCATCACTGATATCTACAGTTCTGCTCTGAAATACAAATCAAGCTGGTAAAGAGATTGGCTCCAAAGAGTGTTCATTGACATTGCTTCAGTGCTGTCAGGCAGTTCCAAAGGAAACCGTTCGCAAGGACACACTGGAGCTGGTGGGGAATGGCCAGTGTAGGCCCATCCCTTGCGCTTCCCTACATGTTCCTGCTACACCCATCTTTCCCAGCATGGGAAGAGCAATGTCCCAGCCCAATACGGGCAAGAAATGATTGTTCAAGTGTGCAGAAAGTAGGATGCTGCTTTAGGAGCTTGCGCTGGTTTAGGAGCATCACTGAAATCCCTTGGATTTCAGTGGGAACTAGATCCCCTAATTCCCAACTAACACCCCTTCCCATGTCCCAGCCCTGGCTGTGGGGTGATCTGGGAAGGCTGTGGTAAGCACATGGACATAAGCAGCCAGTCGGGCTGTATTATTCATTACTGCTCATGCTCCCTCCGTGGTGGGGCAGGCAGAGCCACCTCTCCTCGGTGCGATGTGCATCGCGTTTGCTTTGGTTTTTATTTGTTTCCTCCCTTATAAAACTCCTGTGAATAGGCCAGATGCGGTTTCCATAGCAACCCTCTCTCTTCCAGCAGCAGAGGCTGGGAAAGGGGTTTTCAGTTTAATCCTCCTGGAGATCTCCCCAGCAGAGGTTGCGGGTAGAAGATGACACTGAGAGATGCGCAGCAGCAGTGGTTGGCATATTTTAAATCCCATGTGCCTCTTTTCGCACGCAGAACCTGCCCTTTCACCCTTTGGAAATGGCACATATCACAGTAAGAGCAGCAAACGTGTCCTAATGCCTCTTCTTACATTTAAGAGGAGTCTTTCCCTGCACAGGTCCCAAAGCATTCCATGGTGATTAAGATGGGAGTGCAGCATCCTGTGTCCCTGCGCTCTCTGAATGGGGCAGAGACCAGGGCAGATGCCTCCGTAACACCTACTCCAGCCCATTTCAAGCTACCACCAGCATTCAACATGCAGCTTGGGATGTATAAATGAGCCTCCTTCATTGAAAAGAAAGAAAGAAAGAAAAGTCCTTTGCACTTGGCAGGAGCAGCTTCCCATTTCACATCCATGGAGCAGTCACTTGTGACTGACACAGTCACAGCGGAGAAGACAGTAAGTGCTTTTTGCAACCAAAGCTGACCCGCTCTGGATCCACACTGATGCACACATCTCCCTTCCTGCTGTGGAAGTGGGGCCCTCGACACCAGCCCTGCCCCAGCTTCCATCATGCTCCATCTCACCCTTTGGGTTGTGTTGGTGCAGTGGCATCAATCAAACTCCTTCAGAGGGCGGCTGGAGAAGGCAGGAGTGTGGCCCGGCTCGTTCAACCAAGATACAGTCATTTGAAATGAAAAGCTTCCAAGTGGAAGCTGGAATTTAACTGGAGCTGCTCCGCCTCTCTCTTAAAGGACGGGGATTCTGTAGAACTTGACAGAAAGTAATAGCCATTGTATTTGGGCTTTTTCATTTAACAGATTTTGTGTAGGCAGAGCAGGAAAGATCCCTCCGATGGATTTTAACTCAGTTTAATTAAACTAGTTGAAATTGAGTCAATTCCCTGCTTTCTAGTGCAGAAACGCACAGAAAAGCAAAGTGCCTATTCCAGAGAAGCTACTTCAGCAATGCATCTTCTGAAGGAACATTTTGCTTGTGTCAGGCAGTCTCGGCCTCCTTAACCCTGGACCTAACCAACGGCAGCAGGTTTGCCCAGGGAAAACATGTTATGTTCCATGTTTTGTTACGTCAGGGCTAGGGAATCGTCCTCAAGGGACAGTTGGGTTTATGATGCCATGAAGCAATAGTGACCCAATGTGGTGTCCAAGCTTGACTCTGGGTTATGAAGCTGGGCTTGTGGGTGCAGGGAAATGGGGGGGTCAGGTCAGCAGTCCGTGGGCAGGACCAGCACCTCTGGCAGCATTTAAGGCAAATGCAGCTTAAGATAGCTTAGTGGAATGGGAGCTTCTTCCAAACCCCCACCCATCAGTGCAGGGCAGCACCTTTGCTGCTCAGCTGAGCTTAATTCTGACTCCAGCTGGACCAAAATCGACCTGGAAAGAGCTGAGGCTTTAAAAGCAGCCTGGCAGGGAGTGAGAGCATAAGTTTTTGTATGTGTTTCACTGGGGGTCTGGCTCCAGATAGGCTGCTGTGAGGGTGCTGGGTGGGGATGGCAGCAGTACCCTCAATCTGAGCAAGCTCCTGCCTTGAAGAGGGATGGAGGAGGCACCTGGAATGACGGCAGCAATGAGGTGGGTTTCTAAAGTATTTGGCCGAGCCTCACGGGGTGCACAGGGCTGTGGAGATGGCACCCCAGAGGTGCCGAGCACCCCAAGGTGCTCATCAGATCCTACCTGGGCCCAGGGCTGAGTCCCCTGCACAGCACGGGATGGAGGTGGAGGGGGGCAAAGCTCGATGCTCTTTTGTCATCAATGTAATGCAAAATTCATGTGTCTGAGCACATTGCAGGGACCCGCCTGTTCCACCTGACATTTGTGTTTGAATCCTCTGGGGTGTACTTGGATTCACAGCTCAGAGCAGTGATTGAGGGACGTGACTGAAGGGCAGCTCCTCGGAACCTTGCAAAAGGGGGCAAATCTTCCAGCCTAAAGAACAGTGGCAAAAGCTACTTCATTCTGCATCAAACTGTGCTCCCTAATCCATAGCATGCTTTGAGGGAGTGGGGAGGGAAAGGCGGTGGCAGGGTATGGGCAGGCTGGCGCATGCAGCGAGCTCCTGTTTGGCATTATTTGTCATTGATGATCCGCAGGCTGGACCACGATGCATAACTCATGCTCCTCTCGGAGGCTGCCCCTCGCACCCAGCCCCGTCCGGCACCTCCCGCTGCAGCCAGGGTGTGCTGGGGCTCCTCAGAAAGGCAACTTGGGCATCTCCGTGTGTGCACTCCTCGGCCTCCTCGTGTTCATGTGAGTGCGACAGCAGGGAGAGCCTGCTGCTAAGCTTAGCCCTGTGTGTGCCACCTCGGTGCCTGTCCTCCCTGCTCACCCCCGGGCTGTGACGCTCGATCCTTTTCCCAGCACTGCAGATCTGGGGTTGCACATCTCCTGCTTCCCGCAGGAGCAGAACCAGCTCAGGAAACAGCCAAGAGCTTTTAACCATGAAGGAGAGGAGCTGTATCCTGGTCCCAGGCTCTGTTCCCTGTCCCGACCCCATCTGGCCTCAGGCTGGGGGTGATGGGGATGCAGCTAGTCCCTGGTGTGTACATGCGGTGGAGGGAGGGTGGGAAAAGGGAGACAGAAAGAGGAGCCAGCAGCCTTTTATCCTGTGTCCCACTTGCAAACATTTTCTAAGAGGCCAATAAATAATTAATAGCAGTTATAAGCATATTGCAGACATGAGGAGTTTTTGCTGCAGATGGTCAGTAAGCTATCGACTGGAGGCTGCACAATCCATCCTCATCGACTGGCTGTTCATTAAGACTCCTATTCATTAACTCTTTATGGACAGGGAGCAGGACTTTAATGTAAAACAGTGTGACTGCAACTCCCCTTTGCTATTTGGAGGCAATGTTGTGTCCTGAGCAGAGAAAGAAGCAGGAAGTATGGAGGGGGAGCTGAGCAAACCCCAGTGCAGAGCTGGGGTTTGAGCCTCTGGCTCTCTCCTGTGTACCAGGTGCCATGGGACAGCAGGTAAAGCTGGTGTATCTTTACCCAATCAATTCTCCTTTACTTAACTTTGTCTCCATGGAGTAGACATCTCATTCCATCAGTAGCGATACATATATCCTGCCCTGGGTAGCACCCAACTGTTCCAGAGGCATTTCCATAGCTCTGCCCTGCCAGTGCATGTACTGGCTGTTACTGATTTCTCTTCCAGGCTCACTAACTGCCACTGTGGTTGCTCACTGCTGGTGAAGGAGAGCTCAGATGGTTCTTTCCCAGAGAGCAAGAAGACATTGATGATTTATTTCACTCTCTCCCTAAGGTAATTATGTACCTAGGCAGTCTTAAAATGTGTGCTTCTTTTCTCTGGCAGACCAGAACAGCTCCTTTGGTTCCAGTCTAGTAAATAAATATGTATTTACGCACTATATTAAGATGGGTATGACTTTCCCAGGAGACTGGCGTAACTCTTCTGCTCTGGTATTTCATCTAAAACTGTGCTTGCATGTGAGCTTGATGTATATAGGACAGGCTGGACCACAGCAGCCTGTCAATGGCTGAGCACAGCTCGAGGAGCTACTTGTGAAGACACGTGAGCATGTGGGTATAGATGATGCACGCAGCTTCCTCGGGACGTGCGTGTGGCACCCACAGCTCTGCTGGAGGAGGAGATGTCCTTTCCTCGCTTTCAGCTGCTCTCGGAACGTTGAAACTCAGCCTTCAAATGTCAGGCCGGCTCCAGAGCTGAGGGTGGGGAGGAGACTTAGGGAGGGGTCACCAAATGTCTTCTCAATGTAAAATTTGCCATTTGAGTCTTCTGGATTGTTACACAAAGCCCCCTCCAACAAGGCCGCAGGACCATCATCCCCACGGCATCACCACCCTCCGTGGCAAGGATGCAGCTCCCAGCCAGGCTGCTCAGACCCCTCCATCCCCCATGGAGCAAGGGCCCCTGCTTTCCACCAGGGTTTTAGGCCTGACAGGGGTTGGAACTGGGTGAGTTTTAAGGTCCCTTCAACCCAAACCCTTCCATGATTTTATGAAGGGTGGGGAGGTGGGAGCAGCCTCAGCTACTGGGTATTCATTCTGTCCCTCTGCTGAAGGAGCTGTAGCTGCCAGAAATGGGCTCTGCCTATGTTGGCTCCTTAACTTGAGATGCCTTGCTCTGGCTTTTAACAGTGTTTGGAGGACACAAGCCCTACTGACATCCCTTCTCTTACTCTTTGAATTTCAGCCCAGGTTTGTCAGAGCTGGGTCTGCGCACCCCCATCCTCACAGAGCCATCTCCATCCCTTCATCCCGACACCGCAATGACTCTGCTCAGCAAAACCTTTCCATGTGGCAATGGCTGTTCCTGCTGGCTTTAAGGGAACTATCTAATCTCCTTTAAATTAAGCATATGATAGGGTTTTGGCTAGACTGGGACTTGGGCCCTAATCTCTTTATGCCCCACTTTCTCAATCTGAAAAATAGCAATTATCTGCTTCATGGGGCTAAATTAATTTCCCATCTTTCATTGATGCTCTGTTTGGCAATGCGCAGGTTCCATTCTCCCAGCTATTTGCATGCTGCTCAGCACATTGTGCTCTATATCCATGCACATACACAAATCTAAACCTCAGGGACAAGAAACCTAAATGCCACCGTGGCCGAGGCAGGATGTAAGCAATAACAGGATGGATAACAGAAATGCAATTCAGGGATTCAAAGGATTTGCTACATGGAGAATAGGCTGAGTTGCATAAAAAGAAGGTAAGAAACTCGGCTGAGTTAAGAAGTAATGAAAAGAACAATGAATATCAAACAGGATGGAAGAGCTCAGTTATGAATTAACTTTCTTCAAGTGCGGCTTGGGAGAGCTGATGCGGGCAGTGCAGGGGATAAAGAGTGAAACAGAGGTTGTTTATAACCCCCTCAGGAGTGCTGGGGGGGAAAAGGGAAGAGTAAATGAAGTTTGTAGGGGAAGAAGTCAGGTGTGTCTATGGCTCTGCAGGACATGAAGGGGTGAGGGGTTGGGGGAAAGCTGTCAAACGTTGTATGGTTTTGGGGGAACCATGATATGGAGAAGGGAAAAGAAATCCCTTTCTTAAAATTACCCAGGAATGGCCCTTTTCATCCTGGCAGAATAAGCTGGCAGGTTTGGGCCCCTGGAGATGGGAGCATGCAGCGTGGTAGGACCTGGAGGAGGTTTTGCTTCTGCACCTTCCACTTGCTCATTCGAACACATGAAGATCCCATCAGGGATGATGCAGTGGTGCAGAAACCTTGGGCAGATTAAATCGTGTTTCTATCGCAGAGTGGCTCTGTCAAGCGACAGCGTTTGAAAGGCTGCGAGCTGGAGCTCCGGGTTCAGTAATGTTCATTAAGCTAAAATCAAAGACATGCCCCTGCTCTCTGCTGCCAGCAAGGACTCGTTCTATGCAAAGGTAAATAAATAGAAGCCTTGCTGAGCCATCCTCATGGGAAGCCAGGGCTTTGACATCGGGGGTTTCATTCTCTCCTGCTGTGGCCTGCAGAGGAGAAGGGCAGCTCAGAGACCAGGAAGGAGAAGAGAAAGCCAAAAAGTTACTGAGCAGCATCAGGCTGGTTAAGTCTAATTCCGGGGCATTGACTCTGCTCAGCTCCTTGGAGAGTGAAGGAACGAAAGGAAAGGAGTTAAAAAAGGGAAAAATAATTGGAAGGAGTAATTCAATTTGGGAGGAATTATTCTGCTAATGATTTATGGCTTCATTAATGACCGATTGAACAAATGGCTGCTGTTTTTTGAACTTACTGGGATTTAAGGCTCCTGGCTGAGGGGTTATTGGGTGTCACAGCCACATAGACTCGCTTGTCTCCATTTAAATACTTAATGATCTCTGCCTTTCTCCCCTGCAATCAATAGGATCTAGAAGCAGCTGGTTTGTTGCAAACCTTCCTGGCTTCACAAAAATATGATGTGGTGCTCCAAAGAATGAGTGGATGTTGGGTAATGAGAGGGCATGGGTGCTGCAGAGAGATGCTGTGCAGGTACCGTGTCCCCTGGGTACCGTGTCCCCTGGGTACCGTGTCCCCTGGGTACCGTGTCCCCTGGGTACCGTGTCGCTGACCTGTGCCTCTGCTTCACTTGTGTTTGTAAGAAACCCAGGTCCTCTACTCCTGGGATGGTCTGATTGGACAAAGCTGACCTACGCATGTATGTATATTTTCCTGATTGAATGCACATCCATATGATTCTTTGGTGTATATGTTGGGAGCTAGGGCCCAACACAAAGAGGATGTGGACCTGCTCAAGCAAGTCCAGAGGAGGCCACAGAGATGCTCTATGGGCTGGAGGAGCTCTGCTATGGAGACAGGCTGAGAAAGCTGGGCTGGTTCAGCCTGGAGAAGGGGCAGGGGGCTGGAATTGGATGAGCTTTGAGGCCCCTTCCAGCCAAACCCGTTCTATGATGCTTCCGTTTCATGCATTAATACAGGAAGCAAACACCCTACATGCAGGCTCAGACCAGTTCACAGGGCACACATCAATATGGAAATCTCCTGATTGCAAACCCCTGTGGGCACAAGGCTCCCGAGTTCACAAAGTGATTTAATATTCATCATCCATCATTCTGCACTCGGATGCCTGCAGGCTCCACAGTGTCCTTCAGCTCCCTTCAATTAAACATCCTCCTCAAGTTCAGGCCCTGTTAATTGGTCTCAAAGCTGCTCAGTGCCATGATTGGGGTTGTCTGCCTGCTGTTGCCGGCAGATGTACTGGGCTGGGGCTGCACTGCAGTGACCTGGCTCGAGCGTGGACCAGAACATCCTGGGTCATGAAAACTGAGACCAGGTCCTGGGAGAGGTCTGCAGGAGCAGCAGGAGGGCATTGAACCAGCCAGAGAGGCACTTTCAAGGCCTGAATCCAGCCTGCAGCGTGTTGTGGTCAGGTTTAGGTTGCGATGCGCAGGGACAGGGGGGCGCAGGCTGCGGCAGCGTCCTGCCAGCACAGGGGTTCTATCACCTACATTAATGAAGGTCAAACTGTCTGTCAGTCACAGCTCCTTTTCCCTTAGTTTAGCAGGAAGGCTGGAGAGCTGAGCCACAGCGTGACCCCGCTGCTGCTGGATATGAGCTCCATGCCGATGATTTGCAAACACATTTAAGGGTTTTTGTCTATTTGCAAGAGCAATATCAATTTGCAGGGATGAGCTCGATTACCATCTCTCATTACTGTTCCTCGTGTAACTTCTGTCAAATGAGCATCTCTTTTGAAGGGACTGTCAAAGGGAAAATTGCTTGGCCTGTGTGCGTGTATATGTCTGTTGTCATGATAAAATAGCAAAGATATTTCCTTTCCTCCTATAAAAGAGGAGAATTCCCTTCTGGGAAGCAGAGGGAGCTGCTGGGGAGGCCGAATAAAAGTCTTTGGCAGAGATCTTTTTTGCTTTCCCACAGCCATAGCTGGCTCCCCTCCAGCTCTTCAGCCGTGCTGGTGGCTCTGAGAACAGCCCTTCAGGAATGCCCTTGTCTTCCTCACGGTGCTGGTTCTGTGCCACTGGCCATGCTGGGGGTCAGCACTTGCCCCGGCCACCAGCCCAGCAGGAGCTGGTGGCACTGACCTGGCCTTGCTCAAACCGCAGCAGCGCGCTTGGATGTGGGGATGCTTTTGCAATTAAAACCATTTCCCCCCTCCCTTTGCTTCTGGTCTCTGTGGAGCCTTGGAATTGTTTGTGCACTCAGCATTGCGTGTAATTACGGGCTGGCTGTCTCGGGAAGCAGCTCTCGGTGTACTCGGCAGCATCACCTTCTGATTTCCACAGCAGCACTTACTAGGTAGACAAGAGGAGAGACAGGAATTATCCAAGTCTTATGGGAGACATACATCATGCTCAATTGTTTCTATGTCCTCCATTAGCTGGGGCATGGGTGTGTGGGGTGATGCAGTGCGGGGTACCACAATGTGTTCCCTGAGGCACGGTGTTTGGTGGCACAGCCATGGTCCAGCCAGCCCTCAATGGCCTTCCGGGGCTCTGGCCTCCCACAGGAGCCTCCTGCTCACTGCATACAGCCTGTGCTGAGTGGTGCTGCTAGCACCAGTGAGGAGGAATGCTGACAAAGGGGAGCTTTGGGGAGGAAATTTCACATTTTGATCCATGAGCCAAATTAAAAGATGATTTTTCCCCTCAATAAACCAATCCCCTCTTCCCCTTCGTGCTTAGCTGAGACATCTGCTCCACTGAAAAGAGCTTGCACCACAGAGAGATGCCTCCTACCGTGTGTCCTACTGTCCTTTCTGCCTCTTTTCATTTGCATCTTTTGTAGTTTCTTTGGAGGATGCTAGTCAGGCTCCTTGCTCAGATGTGCTCGAAGTGCAGGGGTTTTATGTTATGAAATGCTGTTAACCTTTTGCTATTATTTGTCTTGTATGTCCCCATATAGCACAGATAGCTCTTTCGTTATCAGAGAGGGAATCCTATAGGACTGCTATCAAACACAGTGTCTGAATGGAGCTAATGGAGCAGGGGCTTGGTGGCTCTGTAGTGGTAATGAGCAGCTTGGTACCTCTTCAGTCCTGGAAGTTAATGCCTTTACATGAGGGAAGAGTAGAGATGCCATGAGAGCCAGGTTTAACCTGTAACTGGGAGCCCAGCCTGAGACTCAGAGGCAGGATGGGAAGAGGCAAAGTGATTTATATTGCCATTGCCATCCCCTGGTAGCCAGGATGGACAAGGTCACCTCCAACTGTCTGCACTGGTGTGTTCTGGTGCCACCAGGACTGGTGCCATGCGAGGACCCCACCAGCACCATTGACCCCAGGCTGGGTGCTTCTCTGTGGACACCCAAGGAACACCCTCATTGCTATTTTAAACTGCTGATTTTTGCAAGGGAAAAGGTGGTTCTGAGCAATGGAAAACACAGCTTTATTTCAGTCCATGTTCCCAAATCCCCTATTTCCCTTGTTCTCCATTCCTGGGGTCTCCTTCCTCTTCCCGATATGAAAACCGATAGAGACCAGCAGACCAGACCTACTATGTGAAACCCATCATGCTTCGGGGGAGCAATGAGTTGGTGCAGGAGGCTGCTCCCAATGGAGGCACGGGAGCAGCCCCTGCCCAGGCAGATGGAAAGCAGCAGCTTTGCCATTATTAAAATTAGTGCATCCTTGAAATCACGTCGCTTTTGGCTCCACAAATCACTGTGAGAGGAGCAGCAATAACATGAACCAACAGAGAGGAATAAACAAGTGGCACAGATGTAAATATTATATAATCTGCATTTCCTAAAATATCACTGCCTTGGCATCCGGAGTTGGATTCTGAGAACCAGAGCAAGGATGCTGATAGCAAACAAACAATCATAGCAGGCAAATAGTAATTAATCATTCTGTAGATGGGTGTTAATGTTGGCATGCAAGCTCCTTGCCAAGGTGCTCTGTGTCCCACCGCTGCCCTTGCTGCTTGTGGGGTCTCTGGGAGAAGTGGGGAAACTGAGGCACATGGGAAATCTCTTTGGCTCTGATTTTTGCCCTGCTCCCATGAGGAGATCTGAGCACTGGAAGAAGCTCTTCCCTGGGAGACTGCTGAGGCACTGCATAGGTACCCAGAGAGGCTGTGGCTGCCCCATCCCTGGCAGTGCTCAAGGCCAGGCTGGACACAGGGGTTTGGAGCAAGCTGCTCTAGTGGAAGGTGTCCGGGCCCATGGCAGGGGCTGTAATATCCCATCCTGCTTCCCTTTTTCACACTGCATCATAGGAATCTTGAGGTTCCCTCAAGAATCAGATCAGTGCCAGGTCAGGTCCCACACCTGAAGTCAGGGGGTAACTGCAGAGCACCGGCCTGCTCTGCCCACGTATATGTGATAAATGTGCCCATGTATCAGCGCATCGAGCTGTGGCTGCTCCTGGGACTGGTGGTGCAGCTCAGTGTGGGGCAAGGGGGGGTTCTTTGGCTCCTGAGGGTTTGTTCCTATTCCTCTGCTTGGAATAATGCAGAGGAGAGTTACACAGAACCCCAAAGACGAGCCACAAGTCACTGCAGGGTCACTGGAGGGTGGCACCAGCAGGTTTTGGGTGCCGGGGCTCCCCTCGGAGCACCAGGCTTTCCAGAAAAGCCTGGAAACCCAGCGTGGTATTGGTTGTAACATGCCAATCCCTCTTTAATGTCCCATGTTTGGAGTCACATTGGAGAGACAGATCCCATCTGGTGAGTCAGAGCCTCCTCCTGTCAGCGGGTACCTGCAGGGCCTCGGCGGGAGGAGTGATGACTGTCCCACGCAGTGACACATCACAGGGAGATGTAAATATTGTCTTTGAGTTTTTGCCTTCTGAAGCCTCCAGAAGAGAATTATTTTTGTTTCAGTATGAAAACAGGAGCCAGGCTGGGAGTGCATGAAGAGCATTGATGGATCAGCTGCCACGGCCGCGAGAGCAGATGGATCAGCCCTTCCTGAGCAGGCGGTGATGGGGAGATGCTGCTGCTGCTCCCCATCGCTGCCCTCGGCCTCCCTCCTGCCCCTCATCCCACAGGAAAAGCTGTTTGCAGAGCACCCGACCCTGCTCTGTTCCCGCAGCGCATCTGCCTGCGGCAGCGCCGGCATCACTGCGGGGCAGGGATCGATACCCCAGGAGATCAGCTCCGGCCCTTCTGCATGACGGGGATTCACAGCACTTCTGATCAAAGCCCTTCCTTAATCTGGGAGACAGCGGTCGATGGGAAATTAACTGTGCTTTAGAGCTGATGGCTCCAGCAGGAAGGGGCTGCGGCAGGGGGTGGACTCATTCCCTGCTCTGCGGAGGAGTCAGGAGGGGTCTGGTCCCTGCTGGCTCCATCCTATTGCTTCCTTTGCTTTTTTCTCTTGTCTTTCTTCTTTTCCATCATGCTGCCGACTGCTCCTGTTCCAGGAGGACAGCGGGTGGGCAAAGCCATGCTGCGGTTGATGCTCTCCTCTCATGCCAGTGCTCCACTGTCCTGGGGAATGTGGGGCAGGCAGGGGAGCTGAGGGGAGGTCGGGACATGGAGTAGCACTGGGAGATGTGGCTCCAGTCCCTTCCCAGTGCTCCTTTCTCACCCACACCAGTTACAGGGTACAGCAATGCTGAGCCCAGTGCCAGCCCTCGCCACCACACTGGTGATGCTGGGGCATCCGAGGTGGAACTCACTGGTGTCACACCAGGGATGATCCTCATGGCAGCAGGAACAGGTTTCCCAAGTCTGTCTGAGGCTCTGGGTATCACTCACATCCCACAGGCTCTATTCAAAACCAGAACTGAATATGATGTCAATCTTGTGTTAGCCACATAATTGCTGCACATGAAATAGGCGACAGACCATGTTCCCCCAAGGCATGGCCTTTATCATACACAGCATTTAGCATCAGAGGGAAGGTGAAATCAAAAGAGTAAAAATAAGTACATGGTTACAGACAGCACAAAATCTTTTGCAAAATTGTTCCAATTGCCTTTGAAGTTTCAGGCAGAGAAATGATTTCCTTTTGTGCTATTACGGGTTTGAAGGAAAAAATCAGCATTCTCCCCAAACCACGTTGCTGCTGTACTTTTTGTAAACACCTGCCATCTCATCAGTGCCACATTAAACCAACATTTCAGATTCAAACCAACTACACGAGTGGATAAAGGTGGTAGTGATGGCAGGAATTAGAAAGCAGGGTGCGGGACTGAGGCAGCAGTGATTTATGAGGCCCAGGCAGGAACAATCAAAGGCATCAGATCACTTCTTTGCTGCCCTGCGTGAGCCTATTTGCATTTTGTTCCTGGTGGCTGGATCTTAAAGCTAAATTCTCACCTAACTGGTGAGTGGATGCTGCTCTTTTTGTTCTCAGCTGAACAAAGTCATCAGGAAATGGGTGAGAAGACAGGAATTGCTGCCTCCATGGGCTGCCGGGGGGTTACGCTCGTGTCTATTCCTGCAAAGCAGCAAGATGTGCTGTGCACCTCCTGAACCCACACAGGGAGATGCTGATGCCATTGAGCACCCCATACACCCTCCTTTAAACCATCACCCCTGTCCCATCCTAGTGGGCACCTACAGCCCCCTGGTCCTTTCCATGCCAAGCTGCTGCCATCACCCAGCTCTGTCCTTCCTCTCCCGTCCCCTCCTGCATTCTCCAAGGGATTCCCATGCTGCTCGTTTGGAATCTTCCACAGCCCATGGGATCCGGGGGTTCTCCCTGGGGACTTCTCTATGTTATTCTGGGAGTGTTTCAGGGGCAGCACATGGAGCTGAGCTGTGCCAGTGGGAAGGGGGAAAGGCAAGACTGCACCTTAACGCTTATAAAAGGCTGATGGCCAGTGGGTGTAAATCACCAGCACCGCTGGCTCCGGGGAACTTTATGTGCTGCTGTGTATAAAACCTGATCAATAGACTCATGGGAAGATACTAAACAGCCTCTTGTGACCCTGGTGGCCTCATGCTGGTGATGGTGGCTTCGGTGGCAAGATGTGCTCTCCTGCCATCGACTGCTGAAACGTGGCTCTGGGATGGGGATACGGGAGCTGCCTAAAGAGGGGAAGGATGTGAGGGGTGTCCAGTTAAAGAGGAGCCCTGGATCCTGCTCCCTGTGGTCCCTCTGCAGCTCCACACTGTGAGCACCAGCATTTCAGAGCCTCCCATAAAGAGGCAAAAGCAAATGCCACTTTGCCCTCTCTGCCATAACAGAAAAGAGAAATCCTGGTCTGGGGCTGAGTCACAGGATGATTTTAGGGGGGTTCTCAGCTTTTCTTTCGGTTCTGAGTGATTTGGAGTATCATGCCCTGGTTTTGCTGAGCCCTTGGTGACCAGTGCCTTCAGCTTCAGCCAATAGCTGAGTTTTATACGAGCCTCGACTGAGCTCACCTCATCACAAACCTCCCTGCTCCCTCAGTTCATCAATACGGGGAATATTGACAGCAAGCACCTAAACCTCCCTCTAACCTGACCTTTGTCAGAAAAATAACATACAGAATAAAATGGAATACAATGAAGCCCAGCAAATCTTTTCTTTGCCGAACTCCACCGGAGCTGAGTCCTGGCATGGTCCCACCGATGCTTGATCGGTGATAAGGCTGTTTTTGCTGGGTGCAGGTGGAGCTGATTTACTCTGTTCCCCTGGGCCCCTCATGGCCAGACCCTGTCCCTGTCCCTCACTGTGAGGACTCTCCCTCCCGACGGTCGTTCTTGTTCTATGTATTCAACACAACTTTCTCCTCGCACACAAGGGGACAATTTGGGCTTTTGAAACACGAGGCACGTCCGCTGCTTGGTGCAAAATGCCTTTCACCTTGTGAGACGCTTGGATAGCTGAAGTGAGCAGGAGGGATGGGGTTTGCTCTGCATCCCCCCCTCCACTGCTTCAAAGTTCTCTTTCATGCAGAGGCAGAAGCCAATATTTGTTCTTCAGGCTCCCTCATGCTCATGCATGCATTTCAGCCAGCTCTCCCTTTCGCCTGCAAACAAGAGGAAAGCGGCTGCTGTCCGTCCTTTCCCTCCTCTCTCATCTTCCTCCTCATGTCAACAGCCTCTAAGTTAAACAAACAGGCAGGTTTTTGCACTTGACCCTCCCATTGCTCCAGGGCTGAAAAAATGCTCCAGGGACCAACTTTGGTTCATCTGACGTTGCTGCAAGATGCAGAAAGCAAAGCAAGATAACCAAATTCACTCTGCAGGCAGCTCTCTGCTTGCAGGCATCCCCTTCCCCAGTACTGGAGGGCAGAAAGGAGAGCTGAGAACCAAGAGGGGCTGTTTGCCCCTCTCTGCTGACCCTCTCCTCTGATGGGGGTCTGCCGGGTACACATCTGTTCCCCGTATCACCTAACACGCCTTCCAATGCCTGTCCCACCTCCACCACTCACACACACAGCTCAGGTCTGCAGCCTCACAGTGTCAGACACTTCAGAAGGTCCCTGCATTTCAAAGGACCAGAGGGAAAGACACAAAGTGCTCTCCCTGGAGTCAGTCCTTGAACTCTGAGGATCAGTGGTGGACCACCAAGGATGTGAACTCAGCCTTTGGCTCTGCCACCGGCTCCCTTTGAGCAGGAAGAGAGACGTATTTAACCGTGGGTGTAGCTGAGCATCACAGCCTTGATGTTGCCTGCAGACGGGGGTGTTTCAGTTCAGAGGCACTGACCTGCCCGCTTCCGCTGCCATGCACACAGGGGAAAGGTGTTACAGGAGTTCTCCTCCAAAATGCCTCCGAACAAATGTTCTCATTTAACCCAGCAATGCCAACCCCCATGACACCGAACACACTCATCAGTGGAACCTGCCCTCACCTGCAGACACAAGGAAATTCATCACACTGATTTAGGGTGCTCGGCTGCTTTGCAGATAACAGATAACAGATGAGAGACAGCAGTGGACACAAGAAGGATGCTTAATCAGTTGCTGGAGCAGGCTTTGACATCCCCCCCAGCTCTCACACACATGGGCTGGAGCTGTGCGAGACACAGGACCTTGAATACCAAAGCAGAACTTGAGACGGGTTATGTAGCCACTTATCCAGGAGTAATGAGGATGAAGGTGCAGTCATGGGAGCCTTTGTGTGTAATAAAGGGAAATTTATTCAGAAGGCTCCTGGAAAGT